>CM044889.1:12125413-14525413 GCA_024500025.1 Syzygium aromaticum
CTGGCCGACGCCGATCAACTGGGACTACCCAGGTCAAAACTCGAGAAAGTAGACAATAAGCTTCAGCCGCAACAACACGCCAGGCGAAGAAATTTACGGGATCGGAACGCGGAATTAGGCTAGCAATGATCCAGTGCACAATCGGAACTCCCCGATCTGAGTTTTCACGGCAAAGCTGCAAGAACGGCTCAAAATTCTGACTTGATGAGAGAGAAAGGGAACCTGCTCGCGGTTGGGTGGCGCCGCCGTCGAGCGGGCCTCGCCGACTGCCTCCCGGTCGAGCGCCGCCGTCGCCGTCGCCGTCGCGGTCGCGGTCGCGCGGAGGAGCAGGTCGCAGAGAGGCGAACCGCAGAGAGGAGGAAGGAGAGAGAGAGAGAGAGAGAGAGAGAGAGTTGGTGACGAGACGGGTAAAAACGTTAAAGCTGGACTTGTAAAACCGTTGAAAGTATTGGGCCCAGTAAGGCCCATGGACCTGACTCAAACCAGGCCCAAAATTCGGCCATGACGTTCCTAGGCCCAATTGCGTACGAACTTGTGTAATGAGTGCACGTAATATCATCATCATCATCATCATCATCTTCTTCTTCTTCTTCTTCTTCTTCTTCTTCTTCTTCTAAATTCCCTGTTTTGATTAACATTGACCACGAAGGAAGGAGGGGTGATGAGAGATCAGTTCCATCTTTTTTCGAAAGCATCTTTCGAAAGATCTCTTTCGTGATCTGAAGCGCTGGCTACAGTCCCATTTCTCTCCTTGCTTCCACTTCTTATAGCTGGAAGTGCTTCATTGTAAGAGTTCTTGAATGCTAGAATCAGCGGTTTAATTTCTTATACCGGACGGGGTGTTCATGAACTTACCCACGTTTGACCATGATATATCATATATTTGGCCTGAAAAAAGAGCTAATAAAGATGACCTCGATCTTTCCTTGAAGTTTGCCGACATCATTCGTGCCATTTTTAACAGATTAGCCGGTTATATCTTAACACGCATCATTTTAACTATGGTTCTCTTTCTTTGGTGATCCAATTCAAGGTGAAATGTATCCTTGGGGCGAACCCGAATAGGGTGAGCTGCATGGTCAGCTACGGGTCGAAGTATTCGACCCAAGTGCACCACAGGGGAGCCTCCATCATCTTGATCAAGAATGGCTCGACGCCCGTCTCGCGCAGCCAAGGATACGACTTGTGGCTCAATAGGAATGCCCCCGACCTGAACGTGCTGGATGGAGCGCTCGTTGGGGGTCCGGACGAGCTCGACCGGTACGCGAACACAAGGTCGAATTATCGGAAGGCCGAGCCCACAACTATTAACATAGCACCCCTTGTTGGTGTATTGGCTAATTTCACTCGCGCATACTTTGTCGACGACACCTGAATTTTTCGTCGACAATTCAAGCGTGCTTTCTTATGAAAGTACAAATGACACGAGATATGCATATTTACAAATAATAATTAATAAAATCTCTCTTTAATCAGTCAAACGTATTCGTGAGTAAAATATGGGAGCCTTCGAGGAAAGTAAGGCCCGCATAAAAAGGTCTACTTCACGCAACGACACGCGCGTTAGAAGGGGTGCATGGACATTCGAGAAGGTTCTAGAACAAGCACGACGTAGCTCTTTCCGGCGACGGCGAGGGCGACAACGGGGAGGGCCCTGCAGCCCCGAGCTGCCCATGATCCCAGATTCGCGAGACCAGTGTGCGGCCCATACTTGGCCCTACCCGACCCGTCCCAAGTCCCTATTTTCATTAATTAATAATTTAAAAAGTTGGAAAAGTTTGTTTAATTGAATGGGTGAAAGGATGGAAAAGAATGTTCATAAACGGTCGCGAGCTTCGTTAATAAACAAGGTTCGCTTGAGAGGGAGAGCAAATTGGAGGATCATGATATGAGGCTATATTTTTTTTTTTTTGGTCTAGGATATGAGGCTATTTCAAAAGTAGAGGAAAATTATGAAAAAAAACCTAAATCTATTGTTTTGTGCTAACTTAGTCATAAATCTTTCGATTATGCTAATTTAATTCTAAACCTTTTGAAAATTTGCCAATGTTTTTTTTTTTTTTTTTTTGATCGAAGTTGCCAATGTTGTTTAACCGGTCAATTTTGCTGACGCGGACATTGTCATTCTTACGTGATATGACCGATGTTGATGTGGGCAAATTTTATATATTTTCTTTTTCTTTTTTCTTTCTCTTTTCTTTCATTTTTGTTTCTCCTTCTTCCTCCATTGGTCGTTGGGCCTCGGCGATGGCCGGTGGCCGGCCAAAGGGAACGAACGGTGAGGGCGATCGTCATCGGTTGTTGTCTTTAGGCGATTGTCGGCCATCACTGCCGGTGACAGGAGGAGGAAGATGGACGAAAAAAAAAATCAAGAAAAGAAAAGAATAAATGAAATAAATATATATAAAAACTTTCGCAAAATGTATATAAATTAACAAAATTTATCTATATTAGCATTAGCGGTTTTACATAGAATGGTTAAGTGGGAGGAGAATTCATTGATCTAGCAAATGTTGGTGGGAACAACAAGCCATAATAAGCTGAAGGAAATCTTTAAACCATTGGTTTCCCAATAATAATCTCCATCAATTCCATTTTAACCGTTTGTGGACGTCGTGTTCTAAACTTCTTTGATCAGGTCATGTTGAGCTCACGAGTGATGGCATTTGCATTCTTCAGGAACCTTGATGGCGAGGCAAGACAGGTCGGAACTCAGATTCGGAACGGAAACTGATGCCGGATCGGAGCTCTGGGAGCCAATGAATCTAAGAGGACCGACAAGCGATTCTTCGAGGGCCGAAGGAAGATTCCTAGTTGCTGATAGAAAATTCTCCTTCTGTCCCTCCTCCGACCATACCAGCCTGCGGTCGGAATTGACTCGAGGCGCTTGTGAACTCATCCGTTGACAGTTCTCATGGAATACGAGTTGGTTCTAAGCGAGTTTTCCCACTTGCCGGCTGCTGAGTCCGAGTGTCTTTCTAAGAGCATTCTATCATCCACAGTTTTCTTTGATGATGGAGTACTCTTTCAGAATCTAAAATAGAAACTGAATCTCCATTACATTGCAAGTTTTCGAACTTGTGTTCTTAAAAATAGTACAAACGTCAATCGTTTTGCACTAAAATTATTTTCCCATGCTGTTATGTCAACTATGTGCGTTTTTTAAAGGATCATAGCTACCTTATTAGAACAATAAGCCAGTGTCGGGGTCAAGCACATCGTCATCCACGCACGTACGTGTTGAATAGTTTTTTTTTGTTGATAATCCGGCCGGACTCCCGCGCCGGCCGCACTGCAAGGGTTCAACCGGCCAGGCACCAACCGGAGGAGAGCTAATCTGGCCACACAAACTAACCTCCATATAAGTCGAGAGTATTATAAGGCTACGCGGCAGAGGAGATTCGAACTTGGGACCTGTTATCCCCCAAAGTCCTAAACCCTTACCAACGCAGCCAAACTCTTGGAGGCTATGTGTTGAATAATTGATACGTGAAAATCTTCTTACTTATCGAAGTTAGCCGTGATATGGAAAACCTCAAGCAAATTACGTAACCCCGGCATATCGAGAACCTGAACTCTGTCATGATCATCATACGACTTGTTATGATTAGCGAGCTGAAAACATCATAAGCCATCTTTCCAGACATCTAAATCTGCATCTTGGAGCACAGTGACTGAGGCAAAACACACCTCTAACTTCGAGCAAAGACAGAGCTCTGAAGGGTTCCTAAGGTCTTCTTCTCATTCCTCAAATCCCCATCCATCTTTCTGAATGTGCAGGTCGGCTGCATCTGCAATCAAACATCATAAGCCGTCTCTCCGGACATCTAAATCTGCAGTGAAAGGGAATGAAAAGTTTCCGGATGATGAGCCGGCTAGAGAAGAGAAAGGAAAGGAAATGATTTGATTCTGTTGTTGTCCGGATGCTCATATAGGTAAAGGAAGGAAATGGAGGAGATTGGGGAACTTCATGCCTGGTCGAAGAAGAGAATAGAGCGGAAATTAATCGAATTATGATGGTATGACTATCTTATCTGTTTCATCGATCGGCAACTTATTTTATAGACGACATTACGGGCATTACGTCGAAGAGAGACAAATTTGTAATTTGTGCTATCTCTTACAATCCCTCCAAATCTCTATATATTTGGAATGGTATGCCAAGATTAGAAACAAGCAAGCGAATTTTGTAAGACTCCTTTGCAAGTACATTTTACTTCGAACATTGAGATGCCCGTGTTTCGATTTTCATCTAGTGTCAAACACACGAAACTTTTGAAATCTATAATTGTCGACACGTAGAATCGCTTAGAACTTTATATTTATTTCTTGAAGCATATTTAATTTTCACAATTTGAAGGTAGCTCCGATGATTATTGTTCTTAAGATAATTCTATGTTGATATTTTCCAGTTATTAACATGTGCACGGGGAGAAATGCTTCCCAAACCCGCGCATTATGCGGAAAATAACAAAGCAACTTCCGTGTGCGCTGTTGGATGCAACTTCCGTAAGGGTAATTTTATAAAATAAAAAATGAGACAAATGGATGTTTTGAATTTTATGCTCCATTTATTTTGTGGAAAATAAATGATTTGAAATTTTTTTTTCTTAAAAATAAATTTTTGTATAGTCAATGAAAAACATTTTCATTATTAATACCAATTTATGTCCAAAATATTTCGTAGACAATGAAAATATTTTCTATTTATTCATTTTTATGAGCAATATAAAGCGATCATCTTTAGAAAAGTATTTTCTAAAAAGTTATTTTTTAGTGAAATAAATGGCACCTTAAATAGATAAATTTATCGTGATCTGCCATTCCTTTCTTTCACCTAGCCTGCTCAAACCCATTCGACATTTAATAGAAATTTTAATAACTTCATATAATGTAAAGGCTAGATAATCGGTAGAGTTTGCCAATTGATTAGGTCTATCTTTCATTAATCCCATTGTTTCGTGCTATTTGGCAAATCAACAACCTAACGATTTTAAGGACACGCTTTCCTATATCGGCTTGGTGCATTCGGAATTTTACTCTTAAGACTCAAAAGTAGAGGAGCAAACCCTCTTATCATAAGTCACTACTTTGTGTTCTTTCGATTAGGTCTATCTTTCATTAATCACGTTTAGAATTGCCTACATATATATATATATATATATATATATATATATACTTTGAAGCTATTATCATAGAACCTAATGTTCACTTGATCCCTCTATATGTCAAGGTATAATTTTATGGAACTAACCTTGATATCAAAATCGAAATTTATAATCTTCCATCATCTTGACGGCGCGATCGAATAGAATTAAAAATACTTTGGTGAAATTTTGAAATGGAGTACCTCCATCATTTTAGAAAGCACGATCACAATCCAATCTTTCTCTTGCCCTGCCAAGTGGATTTTTCAATAGTAACTGAGTTCCAGGAAAATTACCAAAAAAGTCATAAACCTATTGTCTTTATATCAATTTAGTCATAAACCTTTTTATTTGTCTAATTTAGTTCTAAATTTTTTGATAATTAGCCAATTGAGTCCTAGCCAATTTTGGTCGGAAATTGCTGACTTGTACACTAGTGATCATATATGGCACGGTCGGCATTGATGTGGACAATATTTGTAATTTTGTATTTTTTCTTTTCTTTTTCCTCTTTGGTTTTTTTTTTTTCATTGTGCTAACGAGGGTCACCGACAACCCTTGCCGGCCACTGAGGCTTTACTCGCGATTGTGATGGCCCTAGGGGAGGCCATCGGGGCCTCACCGGCCGACCGGCTAGATGTGGGCTTAGGTTGCCTTGCCTGTAGTTGGCGAAGCTGCAATGGAGTCGCCCAAGGCCTTGGTGGCCCCGCATGTTTGGCTTGGGCCGCAAAGGCCTCACCTAGATCTGATGAGGGCCTTTGTGGCCTTGCCGGCTGTGGCAAGGTAGCCCTCGCCTAGTTTGGTCGAGGCCTTAGCGACCGGGGAGGTCACTAGAGGCCTTGACAATCGATATCTACGCAAGCAATTTATGAGTAAATCTAGAAGGACTTAATCATGTTATCAAAATGTTTAGAACTAAATTGACTAAATTAAAAGGTTTGGAACTGAATTGGTACGATGCATTGGGTTCAAGACTCTCTTTGGTAATTTTCCCACGAGTCACAAAGGCGGAGAGAAATATTTGCTTGATTTAAGCTCTTCGTTATCGGTGCAAAGCCATCGAATAAGCACCGAAACTCAGTTTTCCGTTGATCTATTACAGGCATGATGCACGTGATTTTTTACCGAAAGAAGACCCGATTGACCAGTTTACTAAATCGTAATCGTCTCCTAAAGTCCAATTACGAACTGCTGTCTAAGAATGATTTAGAAAGATTGCGAAAAATATATATTGGACACACCATATTCCCATACTATTCTCAAAAGAATCTCCGTAAATATTTGGATATATTATATAGGGGCTGACGGGGGGGGGGGGTGTGTTGCACTTAAAAGAGCTCTAAGCTTATGGAAGTTATTTCTTTACCAAAAAAAAAACACTTATGGAAGTTATTCAATATGCATTTCCCCAACACACGTAGAACTTCTCTTGCATGCGTTATAACTCTCATCTTTATGCATCCATAAAAGTCTTTTAGTTCTTCACCACCCAATTTTGTTTCTTATTTCCTTGTATTGTTCTTGGGACAGTGATCACCACTCCGATATTTATTGCTTGTCAATACTTAGATTGATTTTCTGAACTTTCACGTGTCGCGAAAGACGATAAATCATTGCATATATGCTATGTTGCCGCCCGGATATAATATATATGGACATTCTTCTATCTCGTGAATTTGTATCCCGTATTTTTTCCCTACGAAAAAATGCTGTTGTGACAATTTTTGACGTATGGGCAAAATTGCTAAAATGGGACTGTAGAATTTAATGTCCCGTGCACATATCTTGCCGTAATTTTGTATGCAGACTATAGTTTTGCTCCATTAATATTATGTCGAGCGAACACTTATTGCTATGGCGTATGGAGTTAACGCAACTTTTGCTAGATATTAATATTATATATCCTTTAAGGGCATGATAAATCCTTGCTGATTAAGCTCTTCATAATTGCGTAGTATGCACAGGAACTTAATTATCCGTTTATCTATTATAGGCATGATTTAAGACTTTTATTAGCTTAATTTTGGGATTAACTCCATACCAAGAAGACCCAATTATCCAAATTTCCTAAACCTGAATCGTCTCCTAGATTCCAATCACTCACCAGTGTCTAAAACGATTATGGAAAGATGGTTGACCACGCTACATTCGCTTGCTATTCTCCAGAGAAGGATCAAAGTTTCTTTGACTTTGAGATATGTCGGGAAACTTTTGTAATTTCGAAACTAATGGATTGTCTTTTGAATATACAGTGGAATATGAAATGCGTGTGATGTAGACATCAACCACAAGGTCAAAGTTTTGAGTGAATTCTCTTAGATTTGTACTGGAATCAAAGTCGAAAAATTCATGATAACTAGGAGAATCTAGGGCAAACGAAACGAACAATGTGCAAATAAATCAATCCTTTTCTTTGCTCCGGCGTACGGTTAATGCCTGCTTAGATTACAAAAAGCGGTTAAACTCTCATGCAAGGGGACAACGGAGAATAAGTTCAAACGATGACAAAAATGAAGGTAACATCAAAAAAGGAAACGGGTGTGAAAGAAGCGAACCGAGGGTGAAAAAACGTTGTTTGAAACAAGCAATGGTAGTTCTACTTTTAGTATGTTTAAAAGATAATCCATTGGTTTAGAATTTACAAAACTTTCCCAACATATCCTAATGGCTTTTTAAGGATATTATTGTCCATTCCGACCGACAGCCTCTCAGTGACAGAAAATACCGAATTTGGAATGGAAAAAACACGAACTTCAAAAGAATCTTTACAGATTTGAATATAAATTATAAGGCTTAACCTATATGGGATGTCGCACTAAAAGTAGCTCCAAACTCATGGAAATTAATCAACATACATCTTTACATGCATATATAGCAAAACCTTCCGTAGATATGTCATAACTCCCGTCTTCATATATATTCAACAGACATGTTCTTCTTCCTCGTATTGGTTCTTGAGAGAGTGATCATGGCTAGACTAAGCTGCTGCATGAACGCTGTCTTGATCTTTTCACGACCCTTTAAACTCATGTTATCCGAATCAGCAATTCGGGGTGAAGGGTCGAGTGATTATGGGGCTGCGCTCGCCAACTCATTGCTCTACTTCGAGGCTCAGCGATCAGGCAGTCTAGGCCAAACGAAACGAACAATGTGCAAATAAAGCAATCCCATTCTTTGCTCCGGCGTACGATTAATGCCTGCTTAGATTACAAAAAGCGGTTAAACTCTCATGCAAGGGGACAACGGAGAATAAGTTCAGATGATGACAAAAATGAAGGTAACATCAAAAGGAAACGGGTGTGGAGGAAGCGAACCGAGAGTGAAAAAACTGTTTGAAACGAGCAAGGGTAGCTCTTCTTTTAGTATGTTTAAAAGATAATCCATTGGTTTGGAAATTACAAAAAGTTTCCCAACATATCCTAAGGCTTTTTAAGGGTAATATCGCCTATTCTAACTGACGGCCTATCATTGACAGGGCAAACTAAATTTGGAATGGAAAAAGCATGAGCCTCAAAAGAATTTCCAAAAAATCTCCACAGATTTGGAGATATATTTGTAAGGCTTAACCTATATAGGAATTTGCGCTAAAAGTAGCTTCAAACTTATGGAAATAAATCAATATACATGATTCCATGCATATATAGCAAAACCTTCCGCAGATATGTCATGACTCTCTTCATATATATTCAACAGACATGTGTTCTGCTTCCTCGTATTGGTTCTTGAGAGAGTCATCATGGCTAGAATAAGCTGCTGCATGAACGCTGTCTTGATCTTTTCATCGACCCTTCTGCTCATGTTATCCGAATCAGCAATTCGTGGTGAAGGGTCGAGTGATTATGGGGCTGCGCTCACCAACTCATTGCTGTACTTCGAGGCTCAGCGATCGGGCAAGCTGCCTCCTAATCAGAGAGTCCAATGGCGCGGCGATTCCGCGCTCAAAGACGGCGAGGACGCCAGAGTATGAGAATTTTCATTTGCTTTTTCTGCGATTTATTTACGTTTTATCTTCTTGATTTTCGCATGTTGCGAAGGATGTGAAGTTATTGCGTATAAGAATTTCGTTCTGATAAAAATTGCAAAAACGTATGTTGCTTTGATTTTGCATGCAAAAACCCGCGCACCAATCTTTTCGCTACGTTTTACAATGATATTCCGAATTATTGATCTGATCTTTTGTCGATTGCGAGTGGTTTATATCCTCTTAGGGTTATTTCTGCAATGCGTTTAAACTCTCTCCTTTCGATGGATAGATCGATCTCACCGGAGGATACTACGACGCCGGCGACAACGTCAAGTTTGGGTTCCCGATGGCCTTCACGATCTCTTTGCTCTCTTGGAGCGTCGTGGAGTTCAGAGCCGCCCTGAAAGGGAAGCACGAGCTCTCGCACGCGCTAGAGGCCGTAAGGTGGGGCACGGACTACCTGATCAAGGCCCACCCTGAGCCCGACCTCCTCTATGGCGAGGTCGGCGACGGCGACTCCGACCACTCGTGCTGGATGAGGCCCGAGGAGATGACCACCCCCCGCACCACCTACAAGATCAACGAGCAGAGTCCTGGGGCTGATCTTGCCGGGGAAACCGCTGCAGCATTCGCGGCGGCTTCGGTCACCTTTGCCTCGGAGGATTCTGAGTACTCGGCTCAGCTTCTAACTCACGCAAAACAGGTCTTCTTCCTAGTTTCATCGCCACGAGTTTCCATTAATCATGTGCGCGTCGCACGCATGCATTTAGCTTATTAGCTTATGCCCTTTTATTATCAATTGGTGGATTCGAACATTAAATGTGCCGAATGTTTTGACCTTCAGCTAGCAACATTGGTTACAATCTCAGAATGTTGCGTCCTTCATAAATTGATCTATTGTTTTTTGATGATTTGGTTGTAACTTTGTTGCCTAACAAAAAATTATTATTATTAATTGATTGATGTATTAATATGACTAATTTTTGTGTTAAATTATTGCATGCGCAGCTCTTTGATTTCGCTCGGAATTATCCAGGCCAGTACCAGAATAGCATCCCTGTAGCAGGAAAGTTCTATTCCAGCTCTGGATATCAGGTGCTGTTTAAAATCACGTAGAATTTGGTAAGTAGATGTGTGTTTTTGTATTATCATGCATGCAATGTCTAATCTACTCTAATCACATGACAACGCAGGACGAACTACTGTGGGCAGCTGCATGGCTTCACCGTGCTACCGGGGACAAAGAGTACCTTGATTACCTCGGCAACTCGGGCGACACCGGCGGTGGTCGGACCGAGTTCTCGTGGAACGACAAGTATGTCGGCTCCCAAGTCCTCGTTGCCAGGGTATATCACATCTTGTATGCCAGTTTGATTTCATTAGCATAGTACTACGTTTAGGTCTTGAACTTATATTTTGGATGCACACTGCATTACCACTAAACTTATTCCGAACATTTTGCCAAAGGACTAATTAAATATTAGATTTGCTCTAAGGAAAATTTCAAAAATAAAAAAAACGAGACCTACGTTTTGATTTTATGCGTGAAATGAAATGCACAGCTAGTGTTGGAAGGCGAAGTTGAGAACTCAGGGCAATGGGCACAATACAAGAGCCAAGCCGAGCAGTTCATATGCAATTGCCTCCAGAAAGGCAACGGCAATTTCCACAAGTCCCCTGGTGGATTGCTGTGGTTTCAGCCCTGGAACAACCTCCAGTATACCTCGTCTGCTGCGTTAATTGCAGCAGTGTACGCTGACTACCTTGCCCCCAAGCACGCCTCAGTCCAGTGCCCCGGTGGTATAGCATCGTCCTCCAACCTGATCGACCTTGCCCGGTCACAGGTACATATGATCATATATATCCTATGTGTGAATTGCCTTTCGATTCAGTGTTTTCTTTGGCATGACTGATGTGAATTCATTGACTAATCTAACAACTAAGTATCATATGAGTGAGAGCTCACGTGTATCAAATAGTTGATAACACCATTTTAGGATGATTAGTTTAGTAAGTAGGCTGATTTCTTTCAGCATTCATCATTTTAATTATCATTCTCTTTTGTTGGTGATCCAATTCAAGGCGGACTATATCCTCGGAGAGAACCCGAAGAAACTGAGCTACATGGTCGGCTATGGGTCGAACTATCCGACCCAAGTGCACCACAGGGGGGCCTCCATAGTCTCAATCAAGAAGGACCCGACGCCTGTCTCATGCAGCCAAGGATTCGACTTGTGGTTTAATAAGAACGCACCTAACCCGAATGTATTGGTCGGAGCGCTCGTTGGGGGCCCAGACGGGCAAGACGAGTACACAGACTTGAGGTCGAACTATCAGATGGCCGAGCCTGCGACGGTTAGCACAGCACCTTTCGTTGGGGTTTTAGCTAGGCTTGCTTGAGCATGTTTAGTATGTTCAGTCTGATCTTTCTCGCTGTTTATCGGTAGATTACCATTGAACATCCAATCAAATTAGTCATCAATACTTGATATTTCGTTGCGGAATTGATTCTGGTGTTGCGTTGATCTATACTCGTTGGCGCTTTGAAGGAGGGAGGGCGTGAACTGATATTCAATGAGCTGCACAAAGTTATAATTCAGAGCGTGAGGGGAAAAAGGATAGGTTTGTACTTGGTGTGCCCAAAGGTCCAAACTTTAGAGTTTGGGCCAATAAATTGCGCAAGCCCATACTTAAATTCAATTACCAGGGTGGAGCTCTAGATCTAGTTCAACTCAAATAATAGACCGAATCGGCTTGGAACGACCGAGTTCACCTCGCTTCTAACCTGAAATCAATCAATCCAATTCCCCGATTGAACCGACACTAAACAGGTTTTGAAGCCTCTTTTAGAAATAAAGGATGCATTTACAACCATTGAGAACTAAAACATGGGTATCGGCTTGAACAAACAATAACATTGTCCAATTTAATTTTGTTGTAAATGCAATAACTTGACCACTTGATTTGTATATCTTTTTACAGTGAAATTGTGCCGCTTGAATTCGAAACCGAACCCGATTCGACGGTCTCAAAACTAACCAGTTCGATTTCTGGTTTCAATATTTGAGGATCGAGAATTACAAAATCGAACCCTAAAATAAAGAATCGATCCACTTCAAAACCGATCACTCTTTCCAAACTCCTTTCGCGTTTCTTTGAGTGGGGACAGGAAGAGAGACAAGAGCTGGTGCGCAATTCCTGGATCTTTTACAGAGCACTTTCTTCTCACCTATTATTCAATGCAAAATCATAACAATAAAATCATTACTTTAGGAGCTGGTCAGGTTTCTATTTTGAACACCGCACATGAATTCCTGTGCGAAGGCTCCACATGGAAAGACAAAAGGGCTTTTCGTGTGGGTTGGAGCTGCCTCGAACGCCATTGTTGGCCGCAATCATTTTGGACCGTCAAATCCTCCATCTTTTCACCCACAAAAGATATTAGTATTGCTCCATATAAAAAGAGGGAATAATGCAGTTCTTTTGGCCCATGTGATTCCACCCTCTCCGGTCTCTATCATCAAAGTCCTTGTCCCCCACGAGCCACTCGTGGCTTTTATCTTGTTATTAAATTGAGTTGGTATCATAAGAAATTCCAATTTGATATAATTACGATAAATTTACTCTATATTATTTTTTTTTCAAATTAATATCATGTGATAAATTTACCAAAAACTAATTTTTTGACTACCAAAATCCTCAAACTGATACATTTGTGACAAATTTATCATCCGTTGAATTGGATTATTATCACGAAAAATCACAATGGATAAATTTGTGATAAACAGATAGGTAAAACCCAAAATTGGTATACCTTCAACTACCACGTGTTATCCAACTCAACAATTTTACGGTAAAACTTAAAAGAAACTAATGGAGAGTAAATTTATCATAAGTATATCAATTTGGAGTTAACCTTATTAACTTTGATTATCTTCCAAAAGGAGAGAGACGAGAGTCATTTAGTTAGTGATTAACCCACGACTGAGGTAAATTTGTCATAGGTATGTCAATTTAAAATTTTTTATGGTATTAATTCTGTTAACTTTGGTTAGTCAAGGAAGATGACAAAAAGAGAGAGAGGAGAGTCAATTAATTAGTGATTAACACACGACTAATCTTTGTTAGGTCCACTAACATTCTCAATTTTTGCAATTTGATATACGTGTGTACTTCAATGATTACTCACTTTTGACAACCGCTGCCATTTTCCTTTTGGGTTAACGCCAAAACATTCCTTGAAGCGGACTTTAAATTATTAAGGAAGAAAGAAATCTCGAGGTGCTGGTACACTCTACTCATCTCGATCTAAACCCCTTGAACATAGTTAAATGCCGCCCTTGTTTTCGACACCAGTCTACATATTCGTGTATCCCGCGATTCTTTGATGGTGGCAAGCGCGGCATTCATGTCGAAAATCTTAGCCATCGCGACCCTTTGCGAGAGACATCCATGAAAAACGATGCATGATTTGCAAGGGACGGCACAACTTTTATCAAGCAAAACGATCTCTAATCTTCCGGATGGCCAAACTAAGTGCCTAAGAGCGATCGATAACGGGCATGACATGTTCACGGCTTGGAGCGCTATTCTTGCCCGTTGGCTATATTCTATCCCTGTATGCAAACCCTTTATGTTGAACATACTGTTCTTTCTTTTGGCCAGATATATATATACTCTTTTATTTACTAGTCTTGTGGGAATCGACCTATAAGTAACTGAGAGCTGCATACTTAGGGTTTGAATAACTGAAGACCGACCCACATGTTTTACTACTTACAAACCTTGTAAAGATTCCTGCCACTTGTTATTAAAAACAAAAGATTCCTGACATTATTGTCCTCTTACGCGCAGAGAAAATCCTTAGATGTGCACGATTTACTTAGATTATCTTATATCGAGTACTCAATTGATTGCTTTGAATCTAAAATTGGTCAAAGAGTGACTAGGAATATTCCGTACTTTTACACAGTTCTTCATTTTGTAAAAAGGTAATTGACATACGTCGATATTACAAGATTTTATTGACACGATAATGGTTTGTAATATTTATGTACAAATAAAAATTTATGAAAGAATTAGGTGAGGCATTTGCTTTTGTAGGATTTAGTGAATATCCATAGAAAACTTAAGAAAAAATGATACTAAGCTGAGAATGGGAAAATTATGACGTGACTTTCTTAGGAAATTTGTTGATTTTTTCCATTTAATTTGACTTCCAAACTTGAGTAAATGGAAAAGATATTGTTTGGCTATAAGAGTTTTCATAGATTTTTCAACAAGTTTTCTCTCCTTTCCAAACTTTCGATTTTATTTGATTTTTCGAGTGATTTCGTTGAGTTCAAACTTCAGCATTTCACCTAGTACGAAACAAAATTAACGTTATAAGATGGGGTATTTGATATATCGGTCGGTCTTTGAATTCTAAAAAATATTTCTAACCGAGATATGCTTCAAGTGTGATTTCAAGAGACGACCAAGAGTGAATAATGCAATCAAAGTAAAATCATAGGTGCCTCATCTAAAACTCACTCTCCGACATCTGCGGCTGGAGGTATGTTTATAAAAGCCTAAATCAAATTAATTATATAACTACACATCCAGAAGCTATATATATATATATTATGATGGACTAGGAGCTAGATGTAATAATCACTCACAGTTTATTAAAATATAAAAAAATTATTATTTTCTTTCCTTTTTTTCAAAGAAAAGAAATACTCCCTCTCACGCGGGCTGGGAATTGCTCATGAAACTCGTACGGCGAAACACAAAAATATTAATGTGATTATAGACAAACATATTGTCAGGATATGATTTTTTTTGTCTGTAATCATATTAATATTTTTGTCTTAATATGCAGATATTAATGACAAAAAAATTGGTCTGATCTCCACATATAAACATTTATATATATATATATTCATTTTTATATTTTTTTAAACAGAGCACAATGTCAGCTTTTACCTAATAGAAAAATAATTAAGTACCTTTGTGTCAGCACGCACCAATCTACTGTGCGCCCTCTGTAAAGCAATAATGTTTATGCGAGCATTACTTTGATCATTTCATTTTTATTTTTACTTTTCAGCTGATTTAATTATATCTTGTCAAATTGTTTTTTTTTTCTGTCAAATTTTATTGCGCACGTTACTTGTCGAGTCAATGACATATTGGAAAAATTACCTAATGAATTCTAAACATGTTGTGCGGATGCCACTTAATATTAAACTTTTCAATTTTATCAATTTAATCTTAAATTTTTAAGTGAAATTTCAATATAATATTTTCGATCAATTTTTATTAAAAATCATTGACATAGCGATCCAATCATTGATATGGCGATCCAATCATCATCCCCCTTCCTACATGGCACATTGCCACAACAACTATTTTATGGTTAAAATTGGCCGAAATGATTATATTGAAATTTCATGCCAAAGTTCATTACTCATTTAACAAAATTGAAAAGTTTAAAATTAGATTTTACATTTATACAATAGGTTTATGACTGATTAGATAATTTTTCTAACGTGGAATGACTGTGTGGCATGGTTGCATGATTTCCTTGAAAGAACTTCAATCAAATTTGAACATGCAAGATTGCATCCTCTCTGTATATGGTTAAATATATGTTTTGAATTCACCACTATTCTTTTGAATAGGTCCAATATACTCACCAAAACTAAAGACATGCCGTTTAGGGGTGAGAAACATAGATCGACCGAATTGGGAATTGCCCGGATAGGACCGAATCAGCCTGTTATAGGCAGTTCCTTGAGACGCCGGTTTGATTCCTATTTCTATAAAATAAGAATCAATGATTTTCGTTCCGGTTCCCAGTTTTAGTAGTGGACTAGACCGCTTGGACCGGACTGAATATTTTTTTTATCTTTTATTTCTCAAAGGAGGGTGATCAAAATATCCACAAAATGAAACAAACTCATCAAGAGCATAGATTGTCAGTACTAATGGTATATGTGACAGGCATCTGCTCAAAATCTATTTTTACAACACCATATCCTATGAACCGCAATCATATGTCACAGCCATCATGGTTCTCTTAGCAGCCTCGCGCTTCGTCGCTGCAGCTTTGCCACTACCTCGGAAATACATGTAAACTTGCTGCATGATTGTAAACATGATAAGGAAACTCAGTAAAAGCAAATCAAAAGAAAGAGAAAAGGACTGCATTATAAAGCAAATGATCCTGAAGGACCCAGACGCTGAGAAGTGATTCGAGGTAGAAACACGCAAAAGCCAATGGGGTAGAATATCTTAATGTAAAGCAGAGAGAATAGCAACGCCACCAAAACTATTAAAGTCTCCTCCTTATTTGATATGGATTATCTCTCTTCTTTGTTGTTTTTGTATCATTTGCATTCTTAAAATAAAAAAAAAAATTGAATAGAGTTCGGTTTTTTGTATCACTTCACGTTTTTTCTATTTATTTAGAAAACGTTTTTGGAAGTAATTGAAGGCAAAGATGGAAGATTTCGCGAGTATCTGCTTGGCAAATGGGTCTGCTGGTACTAGTATTCTACTAGAGCTGGTATTCATGCTCTTTGACTGACTGTCTAAAGGTATCGAATGAAACCGAATGAAGTGTTCTTTAGGAAGAGATGGCAAGCCCATTTCCAATCTTAATGATTGAATATCTTCCCTCCCATTTCCACTTGTTCCATTGGACCGCTCGGGAACCGGGCTAGTCCAAGGACCAAGTGGTTTGTTCCTGGTTCCAAAAACTGGGAACGGGTCTTTCTGGTCAAGTTTCTGGTTCCTGGTGGGATCAGACCGGATCGGGAACCGATCACTCCTAACTCTGTCATTGACATCTATCTCTAACAATAACACTAGGACTGGAGCACACCGTATTATAGGGAAAAATGTCAGAAAAGTCCTAAATATTTTGTATTGGTGCTAATTGAGTCATAAACCTTTTATTTTTGTGCCAATTCAATCATTCCGACTAATTTTGGATAGATTTTGCTGACGTGGATACCGGCTAGCCTATATGGCACGATCGATGTAGACGTTGACAACTTTTAATAATATTTTAATATATTTTTAAATTTTTACTTTTCTTTTCCATTTTTTTTCCTCCCCTCCCTCTTCCTCTAGCTAATCGCCAAATCGACAACTGGCCAGAGGCTAGAGGCTGACAAGGCGACCTTGCCAACCTTTGGCAAGCCACACCGGCCACGGACGAGGCTCGCCCTCGCCGGATGGCCGTGAGGGCAACTTTGTGCTGGGCTAGTGAGGTTTGCCCTTGCCGGATTTGGCAAGGCTTGAGCCTCGTCGGCCATGGGCAAGGCCAGACCTTGCTAGAGGTCGTGGCCTTCACCCTCGAGGTCGTGCCTTGCTCAGCCGCCAATGAGGCTCCAACCCTCGCCAGAGGCCACGAGGGTGAAGGTCGCGACCTTGCTGGCCTCTAGCCTTTGACCGGTTGCCGGTTCGGCGATCGGCTGGAGGAAGAGAGAGGAAAGGGAAAAAAAAGAAAAAGAAAAGAAAAAAAGTAAAAATTTTAAAAAATATTATTAAATGTTATACACGTTAGCACCGGTGGCTGATAGTTGGTCAGCCGATGTCTACGTTAGAAAAATCAGGTCAAATTTAGCCAGAATGACTGAATTGGCACAAAATAAAAGATTTATGATTCAATTGGTATTAATGCAAAATGTTTATGACTTTTTTGACATTTTCCCCTCGTATTATATGTGGAAGCATTCTCTCTCTCACGCACGCGCATGAAAAAGAAACATATAGTTCTCTTTGAAATTCGTTCTATCCACTACTTATTTTGTTTCATTGTTGTGCAAATTGTCTGACGACAAAATGCAGTTCCTTTTCCTTTGCCCATCATCTAGTCAATGTTGTTTAATGTTGTTAGATTGATTAACACCGATGGCTCTATACCAAGTTGAGAGTTGTGAAACTGAAAGATATAATATTCTATTTAATATCAAGTGGAGGACACATGAGTCTATTTATAGGCTTTACACGATGACTATCTAAAGTAATAAAAATTTTAAGTACAATCAATTGGGGCCAATCAAAAAAAATATACAAGATCACATAATGTCCTATATATATATATATATATATATATATATATATATATATTTTTTTTTTTTTTTTTTTTTTTTTTCTAACACCTTACATGTTGCATCTAGCTCAATATTTCAAAACGAATCAAATGCTTTTGCACGAGTATTCCAACCTAACCTCTATCCATTGGTTCTTATCACGTTATCGATCAATTTCTAGGTAATTTCTCAATAGACATCATCCCATGACCCGAAATTATATATTTATATCTCGTGTAACATGGATTTTCAACTGCGAAATTGGCATGTCTCTTGTAAAAATATTTGTGTTTCGCACAAGACATACAAGCGCATCAAACGACATTGCAAGAGAATCATATTGTAATTAAATCACTGTTTCGAAGAATAGTAGGCAAGAACATTAGTTGGGAAAAACCCCTAGCATGACGAACGAGATGATCTATTAAGCTGACCCTTCTGTTTCTCCGTCACTATACCTCCGTCATCTCAAAATCAAAGATATCAATATCATCAAAATCAACCCAAAATTCTTCTACTGGCCACCTCAAAGTCATTGTTCTTTCGTATTATAGCTCTCACAATCACATTGTATGATCGAGTCAGATAGGAAAACGTATGAAACTCAAACTTGGACGGACGCCTAGAGACGTGTCGCACCTAACATTTCCATTTGAAAAACATAATTACATTTTCAAGAAAAAATATATTTGGACAAGAGAAATTAACTTAGTCTAAGCATTGTAGTGCTTTCTGACCCAAAAGGTAAGCTTACCACAAAATTGGCTTTCCACGTAAAATGTTAATTCGAGTTTGTGATATAAGTAATGTTAAAATTATTGGGTGGCCGGCCATTGCCGAAGCCCTGATGAACCCCGCTGGCCATTCTATGAAGATGAACGGCAGAAAAAAAAAAGGACAAAAAAGAAAAGACAATAAAAATTCAAAGAATTTTAAAAAAATTATCAACATCAATGCCAATCGTGTCAGCACCGACTATTTTACATGAGATGGCCGACATCTACGTTATTTGGCCATAAAGATTTTATTGGAAAACTATCAAAATGTTTATGACTAATTTAGCCAAATTAAATTATTTAAAATGATTAACCATTATATAATTAATATGTTTAGTATTTTTTGGTCAATTTTATTTACAATTATGAGTATATAATTCTCGCTCGTAAAAGCCTAAATCAAATTGATTAAATAACCACGAGTCAAAAAGCGTATCATGTAACGTGTGATGCGACATATACGACATATTCCATCTCTTATCTAGTCCTTCTCTTCATCGTGGACTAGGACCTTATAGATCTAATAATGCAATCACAGTTCATTCAAATGTGTCGTACTTGACATATAATTGTCACTGCGTGATCGCTTTGTACACGAAATCTACCTCGAAGATCGTCCGGCAGAATCAAATCCGGACACTTACAATCTTTGTCTATAATCATTTTAATGTATTTTTGTCTTAACGCGTAGCCATTGACGACCAAAAAAAATGTCTGATCTCCACACCAAAAACATTTATTCATTAATATTTTTTAACAGAAGAAAGCGCGAGCATTACTTCTTCTTCTTCTTCTCGTATTCAGGCATTACTTCGATCATACTTTCTTTTTTTTTTACCTTATTTGTTTGCTTATTTATTTATATGTTGTCAAAAAAAATTTGTTTGAACATGTATGCCAACCTAAACACTAACTTTATGGACATTTTAAATTTACCACTATCAAATAGCTTTGATTTATTTAGTCAAGCAGTTGCAACTTAGCCATTAATCTCTATCTTTAATAGCAGCATACTTTTGACTACACTATCGATTTACCTCAATTTTTTAAAAACAAATCAGTGCTTTTGTACTAGTATCCCAACCTAACCTCTATTAGTCATTTCTTATCATTATCAATTGATTATTAGGTCACCTTATCACTTGACCTGATTAGGACCTGAGTAGGTCCTTAAAATGCTCCATCTGATCCTCGTCCAGATCTCGGAATCACTGAGATGTAGAGGGTATTCCCTTTTCTTGAGGAAGATAAAGATATATGGGACATTGAGTGTGCAAGGCGTCCGGATACTGTCATGTTAAAATTAGAAATGCATATATGGAGTATGCCCCACAGGATGAGGACAATCCGCAAATGCCCTCATAGGAGTGAAAACTCCCTTCTTTAGTTTTGTTTGCCCATCATATAGTTAATGTTGCTTAACGAAACACACTTTTAACTACATTATCAATCTAGGTCAATTTTTTAAAAGCAAATCAAATGCCTTTGTACTAGTGTTCCAACCTAACCTCTATTAGTCATTTCTTATCTTTATTGATCAATTTTTTTAAACCCCACCCCTTGACTTGATTCATGTGATTATTGATCAACTTCTAGGTAATTTCTTGCTTGGACACCACGTCCGTGCAAAGTGTTCATCTTTTCGAGATTGAAGGCATCATCTTAATACTATGCAATGATTTCTAGAGAGAGACATAACTCAGATAGATGCATGCACATCCAAACTTCATTTATGTAAAGAGTATAACACAAGGTCTTTTGCACCCCACACCAGCTTCTTTGACTTTTGCCTGCTTTGACCTTGCTCGAGATAATGCCGGCCGAGGTGGCCAACAATGTTTGCTATCTGCTTCCTAGCACTTGCCTTATGAATGCACACACATGCACACATACGTGCACGCAGACACACACACTCTCTCAGTAAGAAAGAAATGAATAAACCCATCAAGAGAAGGTATTGTTTGTACTCGTTCTTATTGCGAAACGGGTCTAGCACAGCATTTTCCAATTCCTTTCTTAAGGCCTTCGTTTACTGTTGCATTACTAATATTAAAATTATATGTGTCATGCAACGTGGAATTTTGACAACGAGATTGGCATATATCTCAGCAAATATGCGTTTCATTCATGACTTATATCCGCACAAAACGACATTGCACTAGTATCATATCATAATTAATCAATGTTTCCAAGAAATGAAGGCAAGAACATTAGCTGGGGAAACCCTAGCATGACGAATGAGATGAGGTATCGTGTTGATATCATCATATCAACCCAAAGTCTTCTATTGGCCGTCTCAAAGTCGTTTTCTTGTATTATATATCTCACATTATATGATCGAGTCAAATGGAAAAACCTAGAAAAAGCCAAAAAAAAAAGAAAAAACAAAAGGAAAATCGAGAAGTGTCACACCAAACATTTCCATTTGAAAAATGTAACCATATTTTTTAGAAAAAAGATTTTGACAAAAGAAATTAATATAAGAATACTAAGTACATACTACATAGTGCTTTCTGATCCAAAAGTAAGCATAACACAAAAATGCTTTTCCACCCAATAATGCCATTATAACTTTACACGTCACATTCTCTTGGAAACACAAAAAAAAAAAAAAATCATTACTACGTATTTTATATGTTTTTTTAAGTTTGGTAACTAGTGAAGTTGTTACTAAATTAGAGTTAAGAAATTAAAATAATTTTATTGACAAGTACTTTTGAAATACTTAGGTGATGGAAAAGTATTGTGCTTTGGTGCTTGTTAACTGGGATTCCGTTTGTTTCGTAGAAAAATAAATAATTTGAAAAATATTTTCCAAAAAATGTACACTTATATCGTTAAAAAAATTGAACGAACAAAAAAATTTTCATTATACAAGAAAATATCTAAACATAAATTATTATCGATAATTAAAATGTATTTCATTGACTAATTATTTCAAGTAATCCAAGCGATCATTTTTAGAAAAATATTTTGTAAATTATTTATTTTTGGTGGAACAAATGGAGCATTGGTATGCTGATGTATTTCGGACCTTGCACTCAGCATTACATATTAGTATAGCTAACCTTCCAATCGGAGGGGAAAATTTCAAGCTGCGTGACAATCTACCTAATCAATCACGGAGTGCATAAATGCTTAAGTTGTACTAAAATACCTAATTTCAATAAGGTATAGTTCATTAAGTTTGGCCAGATTACTAAAGTTTATACAATTTTCA
Source organism: Syzygium aromaticum (assembly GCA_024500025.1). Lineage (NCBI taxonomy): Eukaryota > Viridiplantae > Streptophyta > Magnoliopsida > Myrtales > Myrtaceae > Syzygium > Syzygium aromaticum. The sequence continues at coordinate 12,147,607 of CM044889.1, forward strand.
CTCGTAATAGCATGTTAATTGTGTGGAGACCAATATGCGATGGATAGGTATTGCACAGTTCATTTAACAAGAGAAAATAATAACTTCTCTTAATTTTGGAGTGTCGGACGCGTTCTTCTTCTCATTTTTCCCCAACTTAAATACAAGAATTTTTTTGTGATTTACTATACTTTTTTACTTCTCATGTTATCTATCAATATAGGAAAATTTCCCTCTTCAGTTTTCTTAAATAGAATCTCGTTTTCTTTTCCTCGAAAATTATGAGAAAAAAAATCAGGTGATGAAGGAATTAGAGGATCAAATCCGACACTAGCATCGGACTAGGAACTTGGAGTTTGCAAATTGTAGAAAAAAAATTGAATTTCGAGACTGAGATGAAGAAATCAAACACCATGTAGAAAGCACAAAACCGTCATGGGCATTATACGTGCAAAGAGGGTGCATGTTGTTATTATTTTCTCGTGGAAAAAAAAATTAAAGCCCAGTTTGTTTCACAAAAAATAAACAATTTAGAAAATATTTTCCTAAAAATGATATCTTACAAAAATTAATGAACGAAAAATATTTTCATCGTTCATGAAAATGTTTTAAAAAAATTGTTATTGATAATGAAAACATTTTATTTTGACTAATTATTTCAAGCAATTGTTTTAAGAAAAATATTTTCCAAATCATTTATTTTTTGCAAAATAAATGGAGCCTCGGCTCACTTACATTTGAAAGTAATTAAGACTTGATGATCACGTTTAACCATCAACATTAACTTATGAGGAGACACCTTGTCTTCATAGCTAGTACTTTAATGTATTTTTGTCTTAACACACCGCCATTAACGACAAAAAAAAAAAAAAAAAAATCTAATCTCCACATTAAAAACATATATTCATTAATTTTTTTAACAGAAGAAAGTGCGAGCGCTACTTCAATCATACTTTCTTTTCTTTTTTACCTTAATTTTTAGCTTATTTATTTATATATTGTCAAAAAAATATTTGTTTGGACAAGTATGCCAGCCTAACCGCTATTTAGGCGAACTGTTAGTATTTTCTTCTCAACTTTATGAACATTTTTATTTACCACTATTAAATAGCTTCAATTTATTTACCTAAGTTATTGCAACGCCGTCATTGATCTCTATCTCTAACAGCAGCAGCTAGACTAGAGCCACACTGTATTGTTTGTAAAAAAACCATATTATATGTTGACGTATTATGGTCCCCCGCTCTCTCTCTCCCTTGACTTGTCTGCCAAGTAAATGCAGTTCTTTCTTTCTTTGCCCATCATATAGTTTAATCTGCTTAATGAAGCATACTTTTGACTAAATCTTCAATCTAGCTCAATAATTGAAAAATGAATCGAATGCACTTGTACTAGTAATCCAACCTAACCTCTATTTGTCATTTCTTATCATTATTAATCAATTTTTAGGTAACCCCATCCCTTGACTTGATTCGTGAGATTATTGATCAACTTCTAATTTCTAGTCTGGACCCGATCTCTTGATCTGATCATGTGAGCTAAGTCCTAGCAAAGTATTCGCTTTTTTGGGATTGAAGGCATCATGTCAATACTGTGTAGTGATAGAATTTCTAGAGAAGGACATAACTTAGACAAATGCACGCACATGCAAACTTAATCAATGTGAAGAATATAATAAAAGGATTTTTGCACCCCACACCAACTTCTTTGAATTTGGCCTGCTCTGACCTTGCTTGAGATGATGCTGGTCGAGGTGGCCGGCAATGTCTGCTATCTGACACCCAATACCCATCTTATGAATGCACAGACATGCCCACATATGTGCACATGTGCAGATACACACTCTCTGTACGAAAAGAAATGAATAACCCATCAAGAGAAGGTATTCCCTATACTTGTTCTTATTGCCAAACTGGTCAAGCACAGCTTTTCTCAATTCCTTTCTTAGGCCCCTTCGTTTAACTGTTGCATTACTAATATGCAAATTATATGCTTCATGCAACATGCATTTTCAACAACGAAATCGGCATATCTCTTTGGGAGATATGAGTTTGGTACACGACATATATGCGCCCTAAACGACATAGCACGAGTATCATATCACGACCAACCATTGTTTGCTAGAAATGAAGGCAAGAACACTAGCTGGGGAAACCCTAGTATGACGAATGAGACGAGGTGTCATGCTGATATCATCATATCAACCCAAACTTCTTCATTCGGCAGCCTCAAAGTCGTTATTTTCTCGCATTATGTCTCTCCCATTACATGATCGAGTCAAATGGGAAAACCTAGAGAAAGTGGCAAGAAAACAAAAGAAAAATTGGGCTGCCTCGAGACGTGTCAAACCAAACATTTCCACCTGAATACATAGTGCTTTCCGACCCAAAAGTAAGCATAACACAAAAATGCTTTTCCACGTAGTAATGCCACGATAACTTTACACGCTACCTTCTCTTGGAAACACAAAAAAAAAAAAAAAAATCATTACTAAGCATTTCACATGTTCTTTTTCTTAAAAAAATTTTGGTAATGAGTGAAATTGTTACGTTATTAGAGTTAAAAAGTGAAAATGATTTTATTGACAAGTGCTTTCAAATACTTAGGTGATGAGAAACTATTGTGCTTGGGTGCTCTTGGGCTTCGTTTATTTTATGAAAAATGAATAATTTGAAAAATATTTTCCTAAAAATGAATGTTATATCTTTAAAAAAATTGAACAAAGGAAAAAAATTTCATTGTCCAAGAAAATATCCAGACATAAATTATTATTGATAATTAAAATATATTTCATAACCAATTATTTTAAGCGATCATTTTTAGAAAAATATTTTTCAAATCATTCATTTTTTGCTAAACAAACGAAGCCTTGGTATGCTAATGTATTTCAGAGCTCGCACTCCATTAGCACGATGGGTTAGTATAGCTAACCTTCCAATCTTCCAGTCGAAGGGGGAAATTTCAAGCCATGTGACAATCTACCCAATCAATCACGGATCGTATAAATGCTCAAGTTGTACTAAAATGCCTAATTTCAATAAGGTATATGTTTATTAAGTTTGGCCAGATTACTAAAGTTTATACAATTTTCACTCCTTATAACATGTTAATTGTGTGGAGCCCGATATGCGAGGGATAGTTAAATTAACAAGAGAAAATAATAACTTCTCTTAATTTTGGAGTGCCGTACACGTTCATCTTCTTCTTCTTTTTTCTCAAATTAGATACAAGAATCTTTTTTGGTGATTTACTATGCTTTTATACTTCTCATGTTGTCTATCAATATACGAAAATTTCCCTCCTCAGTTTTCTTACATATAATCTAGTTTTCTTTTCTTTGAAAAATTACATGCAAAAAAATCAGGTGACAAAGGAATTAGAAGATCAAACCCAACACTAGCATCCTAGTGGCGCGGAGTTTAACAAATTGTAGAAAAAAAAATGAATTTCGAGAATGAGATGAAGAAAGCGAAAACCATGTAGATTTTTTTTTATATATAGAATGAAAGCAAAAATTATCATGGGCATTATGCGTGCACAGAGGGTGCATATTGTTAGATATAAATTGTTATCGATAATGGAAATATTTTCCATCGATAAATTATTTTAATTGCTTCAAACATTCGATCTTAGAAAAATATTTTTAAATTATTTATTTTTCGGAGTTTAATTATCTGCTTACTTATATTTGAAAGTAATTAAGACTTGCTGGTCACGCTTAGCCATCGAGATCAACTTACGACGAGACACCTTGTCTTCATACACAGACGTGAGCATCATGAATAAAACATATTGATTCTTAAGTCTTTTTAGTCAATGTTCAATCCCCCTATATTGTACTTTCCATTTTTCGTTGCTATTATCTTGTCCACGTACTCTAATTTTGGCAACTAGCAAAGCGAGGCGCCAATTGTCGCACAATTAGGTACGATATGGAGCAACTGGAAAAATATTACATGAACTTGGTCTAACTGGATCGACATCATTTAGCAGTCTAGTCAACGTTTCCGATGGATAAAGTCATATGATTTGTAGCTAAATTTGTCCTATTGATTGGATATACTGTTGAGTCATTCTGCTTTCAATGTATCCAACATAGGAAAAGATGACTAAAACTCAAGTTTCACCTTCCTCAGAAGGACGGATATATCACTATAAAGGCACAATCAACCTCTTGGCATTAGGGTTTCGTCCTTCCTTTCAAGGGCTAAAAATTGAACTTTCTTGTCAATAGGCACGCGGCCTTGCTAGCAAGGGGACTGAGGGGGTGGGGTCGGAGATTATCAAGTGCAGGATTTGATTACCTTGAGCACTGCACACACATATACAAAGAAGATAGGAGTGAGACCAAAAAAGAACTTCCATTTTTTTGATGTCAGTGCCTACTAGATCGGTTCTAGTGTAGATCAAATAAGCTACACATCTAAAAACCAGCAAGTCAATAGACCTTACATTGTTTTGAAAAAGTTTATATATATAAATTTTGTACCATTTAGGCTTTGTTTGTTTTGCAAAAAATGAATGATTTGAGAAATATTTTTCTAAAAATGATCGTTGTATTCTTACAAACATGAATAAACGAAAAATATTTTTATCGTATATATTATTGTCAATAATGAAGATTGTTTTCATTGACTAATTATTTCAAATGATAATTTTAAAGAAAATATTCCAAATCATTCATTTACCACGAAACGTCTTGTAAAATAAGAACCTAGCTAAGTCACGTGATACTTAAGCAATCAGGACGATTTCCGGGATTGACACAACATGATGTTGATGACAACAAACAAACTTTTCCAAATAGAAAAACTAGAAGATAAGTTTTTGTCCCAAGGTCATAAGTGTAAAATTTAGAAATTTAACCTACGTAGGGAAAATCTATTCGAAATTTACACACGAATAGTAAAATTTACCCATATGTAATTGGAAAATAAGAACATAAAAAAGGACTAGACTTTTCATAATTAATGTGTCAGACGATGTCATCCCAATGAGGTAGAGACAGACCATCTTGATTCGTTAGAATTTCTTCACAAAGAACTTAAGTAAGCTTGTATGTACACACATTTATATTTTCTGAGGATTCATATAGACCTCGACACCCCTTGAACATAAATCACAGAGAGGGTAGAGCTAGGTCCAAGGCTCAAGAAACATATAGAAGACTAGGGGGCTGGCCGTGCGGACATTGATATGTTAAAATAAGAAACACAGTTCTGTTAGCCTGCTAGGTGTATAAACCTAGATAAGTAGAGCGGCCCCAGTCGGAAGCAATAGCTTCCCCTTGTTTTGGTGAGGTATCCTTAATAACCATCACTAAGGATCCAAGGCAAGCCTTAGTATACTGCAGGTTGAGAGAGAAGGGAAGGTGAGAAAAGAGAAGTGGATGTAGAAAATTTAGAAAGATTTAAATTGTTTTATGAGAAAAATGAAGGGAAAATTGAAAATTTGCTCCACCCACTCTATATTTATATTTCTCTCCTCCCTCCCAATTAAAAAGCCTCAAGGTTTAGAGACAAGTGTACCGGAAGTCCTAAAACTTATCATGAAATTACAATTGAGTCATAAAACATTCAAAAAATGCAATAAAAACTTAAAATTTGTTACAAACTTTCATAAATTGTAATTAACGGAAAGACTTGATCGAACCAATTTGACAAATTTTAGGACTTAATTACATTTTTTGAAAGTTTTAGAACTCAATTGTTCTTTTATGATAAGTTTAGGGTTTAATTGCTTTTTTTGAAAATTTTAGGGCTCGATTACATTTACGTGATAATTTTTAGAACTTTCAATACACTTGTCGCTAAGTTTTATAAGCAAAGTATTTGTTAATATATGTCTCGAGGGTTTAGCCTGATGTACGAGATCTGACCGGATTAAAGCATGTGAAAGTCCAAATAACCAAATGCAGGATTTCTTGGGACGCTGGGGTTTTGCGTCGTTTCCAAGTCCAAATCGGAGTCTTATTCATGCACGAGATATCTTGGTGAAGTCGGTTTCAATGTGGTTTCATGGCATATCATATTCTTCAAGATGCGGCTTTTGTTTATAGTTGTTCTGTAGTCGCACAAAGGAAATCCACAAGCCATTTGGATATTCGGAGTTTCTTCTTTGCCGATTTCACCCTGTGATTAGTGCGGTAAATCCAATTGAGATTGCGTATTGTACTGAAGGCATGAGCATTTGTAATCTAGGGATGGAAAACACTCGAGCGAATGATCATAATTCCATAATTTTCCGATTACTGAGTCGATTCTTTGCAGTTGGTTTTCCCTATAAAGTAGATACCAACGCTTGTACTGAATTATGTAAATCTCTCTTGTTCTTCACAATTTCTAGTTGATTTCTCCGGTAATTTTATTCTCTCGAATTAGATTTGAATGGCAACACCCATTAACTTCCGCCCACCACGATATACACAAAGATGCTTCTGGATATGCCTGTTCTAGATTCTCCCACGAATTTTCACTCTACAAGCCAAAACATATGAACGTATGAGTGAATGAATTGCAGGTTTCGAAAAATCTATGGTTTGACCAGTAGATGTCGGGTGATGCTGGTAGCAAAACATAGGCGTCATGCGACAGCTATAGGTTAAAACGTAAGGATTGGGACTAGACTCCCGTGAGGAGAAAGAAGACGAGGAAAGACAGTGGTCCAATATTGGTCCACCAGAAACAGACCTGCCGGCTGAATGACAAGCCCTGCTACAGCGGCGGCGACTGACGGCGACTAAAAGAGATGTCTCATCGTCGCCAGCGCCACTCGAGAGCCCCTCCCACATGTGTTGGGAGATGGAGAGAACTTTCACTATTTTGGTTGTTGGCCATTGGGTGTTCGATTTGGAGGGTCGATTCGCAAGGGCATTGGAGAAATCCCATGATTTTAGCATTCATTGCAAGGTGAAATGGCTAGGTATAACTGGAGTTGCAATATATTATGTTGTGTCGTGAAGTGCTATGGCTTTTATTATTTAAAGTGTAGCATCTTAAAGGACGAGACAACTTTCCGAAAGCTGCTCGCAGCTATTGTGACTCTGAAATAGGTGCAGCCGCGAGACTCTAAAGTGTTTGTCAAACACCTTACAAAAACTGCAACGTTTCTTTTCACCATTAAAATCGATGCCAAGAAGTTATATCAAACAGTCTCGAAATATATATTAAACGGGTGTTGCAGGAATATTCATTAAAGAAAGTTTTGATTTTTAAAGTACTGTATATATGTTCGAAAAGAACCAATCCATTTAAAACTACAACAAATTCTCATTTGATTGTTTAATAGGTGGTCTACAAGCACTATTTTTTAATGGCGATTACAGTTTCCTCGGTCATTAGTTGCATGAACTTCTTCTAACATTGTCTCCAATTATTGGGTAGACATCATCATTAGGCGAGCTAAGGCTAGCCGGGTTCTAAGGTTGAGCCTAATTTTGTGACAGATTTGCCTAGAACATGAAATTCACATATATGATTGTTCGGGCTAGTCAGGTCAGAGCCAAAGTTGCGCAAGCCATGCTTTTCTCATGTGAAGATAATGCCAAGCCCGCTATTTTGCCTTTTGGGTCTCTCAGGTCTAGGTGAGCCGAGTGGTCGCTCACTCGTTGATCACCTATGCTGGTGGTTCACAAATATAGTCACCACTCGCATTATGTTTGGTAAAATTTGCACATGCGTGTTATCTATACTTGTGACCCACCAATTATAAGATTTACTAGAAGAAAAATCTTCCATGTAAGGGTAGAGGAAAGTATCACCCTTGATTAAAATCCTTTTCTATAATAAGGATTTTACAAATGAGTGCTATTGAGATACTTATTAAGTATACTTTATAAAAAATGTTTCAATTTTTGAAGTACTTTTTATTTGATTATCATTGGACGCAGTTAAACAAAATTATATTATTGAGAGAAAGAGAGCCATGTTTTTTTATGTGAAGTGGAAAAAAAGATGCACGAATGGACAAAGGTTACTCATGCGTTGCAAGAAAGGAGTTTAAGTCTTGGTGCCCAAGAAAGCATGATGATAATCGTTGTCACGTAGTTCCGAAAACGAGCTCTTGTCATGTCAGAATTTGGTAGTGACATGATCACTTTGATTATTTTAAAAAGGAGAGGCGTAGAATGAACATTTCAGTAATCCCACGCCTGAGGGGTATGACGTGAGATCCTACTTGGAAGTCAAATTTAATGGCTCGGAGAACCTAGCAAACGTTCATCACTTGTATCTGACATTAATGGGAAGACACCCCAATAAGGTTAGTTCAAGCCTAATACGGACGAGGATTCGAATTACAATAAATAAAAAAAAATCTTTCTCAGATTTTGTCTTGACGGCTTCTTGTCTTGATAATTATCCCAATCACAGCGGACAAGAGGGTTTAGGAAAAATTACTTGATCAGTCCTTAACTTATTATATGAATATTAATTTAATCTTAAACTTTTTAACTTTACCAATTTAGCCCTAAATCTTTGAGCGAAATTTCAATATGATCATTCCGGCCAATTTTCCAATCATCGCTGGTTACGTTAGTAATATTGGCGGAAATTGGTAGGATGACCCAAATTAGAATTTCACGAAAAGGTTTAGGACTAAGTTTATAAAATTAAAAATTTTATGATTGAATTGATATCCGTATAATAAATTCAAAACTAATCAGACAATTTCCCCGGTATCTTTCCATTTGCATGTATGTGGTTCGTGGGAACAAGATCTACATTGGTAAGCATAATCAACATATTCGAGAGAGTAATCAATGAGTGGTAAGTAAATTGTTCGGTGGAGCAAGTAAGCATCGGACAAGTTCGACTAAGGTAAAATAATGGTAAATGAACTCGTGTCTAATTGGGCTTAATTATGAAATATTTGTACGTAATTTCGTAGAAACAATATAGATGGTCGCGCATGCCGCCCCTAGATTTTCTAAAGGACAAACAGACCTTATTGCCAATAATTTATTATTATCACAATTGTTATCGTTATCATAGTCATCATCTACCGTCAATCATGCATGTCGTCAAGGTTTCGTATATGAACTTGCAAGTCGCTTTTCAATATAAAATTGGACAAATCAACATGCACATTTCCTCGAAATTTTCTTGAAAACCCTACATACACAAAAGGACACGATAATTCAATTTAAGATATAAAATAGATTTTCATCGGTCTCCCAATAATTTAATTTCTTCTGAAATAAATGGTCACGTACAAAGATTCTGACATGATATGTTGGGATTGTGTGTACTTCTCTCTCGATCGTGCATATTCCCTGATTAATTATTATTCATGTCGCAATATCTTGCCACCTTAAATAATTAGAAAAAAAGCCATTAAAAATTTCAAACTTTGTCCTTCATGATACATTTACTTTAAACTTTTTTTTGTGACACTAAAAACTCTAAAATTTATTATTTGTGACACATTTACCTCAATATACATTGTCTATGGGTATTTTCGTTTTTTCTGCTTTTTCTTTTTTTTCTTTTTACTTTTTTTTTTCCTTTCCGGCGAGGCTCGCCCTCGCTTGGGCGAGGTCGGGGGAGCCTCGCATGACGCCGGCGAGGCTCGCCCTTACCGGATCTGGCGAGGGCAAGCCTTGCCGACGTCGGGCGAGGCTCGCCCGACCTCACCGGATCTGGCGAGGGCGAGTCTCGCCGGCCGTCGGGCGAGACTCGCCCGACCTCGCCCAGGTAAGGGCGAGCTGCACCGGACGCCGGCGAGGGCCCCCCTCGCCGGAAAGGAAAAAAAAAGTAAAAAAAAAAAGAAAAAGCAGAAAAGACGAAAATGCCCATGGACAATGTGTATTGGGGTAAATGTGTCACAAATAATAAAGTTTGGGATTTTTAGTGTTATAAAAAAAAGTTCGGAGTAAATATGTTATAAGGGGTAAAGTTTGGGATTTTTGGTGGCTTTTTCCTAAATATTTATCGTTTAACGAATACCTCATGCACTTTTTATTAAGGAGTAAGTATGTAAATTATGCAACTCTTTATTTCATAAGTTCTTATATATTTGAACCATCTATGCGACGGAGGTTCAAAATTTCTTAAAATAAATAATTGCAAGGCCAATTTTCAAATAAGATGATGCATGCATGACAAGATAGCACATAAGATCCAAACCAATTCTGGTCACATGACACCAACATCACAAGCTTCATTGCAAGTTCTCAGAAACAGACAGATGCTTGACTGAGCCTTGAGATAACTGCTGTATTCTTTTCTTATTGTTATTATTATTATTATTTTCCCCTAGCCCTGTTTTATACTCTTGTTGGTAATTATTTTTCTAATCCCAAAGGTCGATCACCAAATGTAATTTATTAATGGGAAAATTTCAAAAAAGGCTCCAAAGTGGATGAGTTTTTTCAAAAGAGGACCCGAAGTGAACATTGTCTTAAATAAGGGTCCGAGGTGACCATTTAGTATCAAATAAAGACCTCAAATCTTCCGGCGACACAATTAGGGGCATAATCGTCCAAAGATATTTCTTTTTTTTATCTGTTCACTGTTCATCTTCTTCGTGCTTGCGCTTGGAGGAAAGTTGCAGCTCTTGAGTTCATCTCCACCGTCTTCTTCAACAACAATGGCGTCCTCAAGCTCACCAACGAGGCGAGTCACCTGATGGGCCACGCTTTCTACTACTCCCGTTCCAGTTCAAAAACCCAAAGCGTGGCGACGTCTCCTCCTTCGTCTTCATCGCAGTCATCGAGCACTCGAATCTCAACGGCCATGGCCTCACCTTCGCCGTCTCTGCTACCATGGACCTCTGAGCCCTGCCCAGCCAATATCACGGCCTCCTCAACGCCAGCAACGTCAGTTCTTCAACTACCTCCTCGCTATCGAGCTTGACGTCGTCAGAACTTCAAGTTCTAGATCTGAATCTGAAGAGTGGGAAGGCGATTCAGGCGTGGATTGATTACGAATCGGGATGACATCGGATCTCCCCGTACCTGATTCGACCCATTTTCTGCGTTCCCCTTGTTTTCCTTGCCTCCATAAGTGTTTGCCTTCCTCGGAGAACCAATCTGGTTCATGAACTTGAGTGGAGTCTTTGCGTCGATGCTCGCGAGACCTCGGAGCAGTCCCCGCGGCCTCGGGCTCGAAGTCTTCCGATTTTGGTTCACCGGCGTCGAGGCCTTCCATGACCTCCCACGCATTGATGACTTTAGGGCTTCCTCGCCCCGAGCCGGCGATCCTCCCTTCAATATTCCGCTCTGTACGGTGATTTCTTGTTGCTGCGGGGGCGTCGGTGGCGAAGGCAACCTTCGCTCGTCGCTGTCCAGCCTGAGCATGCCGTAAGTGCTGGAGGTGAGGGAGACCACATGGACAGGATGGGTCGTGTGGCCGCCATTGATGACCTGACCATGACCATGACGAGGATGATGCTCACGATCTTGCTCCCGGCACGAAGAAGATGAACAGTAAAAAAGGAATAGAAAAAGAAACAAAAAAAAAAAAGGAAATGGCTTTGGACCAAAAATACCCTTGCTCGTGCCAGCGGAATAAGCACATGCTCGCCGACCGGCGAAGATTTGACCGATCAGTAAGCTTAAACCCTTTTTTGAGACCAAATAATCACTTCAGACTCTTATTTGAAATTCAATAATCACTTCGGACTCTTATTTGAGACAATGTTCATTTTGGATCCTTTTTTGAGAAAACTTGTCCACTTTGGGGTCTTATTTGAAATTTTCCCTTTATTAATTAAACTCAAACTTTTGGACGCATCTAGGAGATATTCACTAAAGCTGGAATAAATTTACTAATGTGGTCTATTAATCCCTTTTAACTTGGTGTATGATCGAGTCCGAATCTCCGAATACTAAAAGGTCCTCAATCTTTACACTCATGGCCGCCATTTGTCCTAGGAAACAAGCTTTATAGTTAACCATCCTGTTTGTACATTCAAATCGTGTTGTGGTGACGACGGGATATTATGTAAAAAGAAAACATTTTAAGTAATGATCGCCTTTTATTGTATGATTGATTTCATTAATAGGCCACTCATATATGTGTATGTGCATTCGAGTAAAAAAAGTTGGGGCAAAAAAAACTAGAAATGTAGCATTTTTCCAATTATTTGTCATGCTGCATTGAGTTTGAGTGGGCAAATCTTCCGAAGTGTGTATCTCAACTTTTCGATAACTTTTTTTGGCGAAATTTGTTTGGATACTGTATAACTTTTTGAGATGAATGTCATAGAAAGCATGAAATTTCTCGAAAATAGGAGGAGCCATGCTATTGAAGCTTTTCTTGAGTTATTTATCTTGTTGCGTTAAGTTTGAGAGGACAAATCTTCCGGATTGAAGTTCAAGAAAGTTGGAAAAAATGACGGTAGGTTAAGAGATACTTAGATCCAAATTTGGTTAGTGAAAGATCAAATGAATGACATATTTGATGTACTAACTTAGTTGAACCATAATTTCACTATTGTGCAACAATACAAAGCTATATGAACATTCTTTAAACTTCTTTTTCTTTATATTTGGAAAAGTTGAGATTTGAATTGTTTTAGCTTTTGCTTTACTGTATAGTGGAGTTTTGCATAATGGAGAAGAGATTAGGGTACCCAATATTGCTCTCGATTACATCACGCACTTAATAAAATTGCTCATAAATTGAATAGGACAAAGGCCTCAAACTCTCCGCTAGCAATTATTTCTGTATAAAAACCCATACCAGCAAAACCCGGTGGATGCAGACCCCATCCCCCATCTTTTCAATTAGGTCCTCTGGTTCTGGCGAATATAACCTTTTCGTACGGCGATGCGGGTAAGCTCAAAGCTCACCTTAAATAAGTAAATCCTCGTCTCGAGAACACTAACCTCGTAGACCAATCGAAGACGCGAGCTAAAGCGTATGGAGCACGAAATCCCTTACCCTCTAAGACATAGAAAATTTGAATCTGCATTGTGTTTCCAGCTGATTGAGACGTGTACGCAGGCTCCAATCTTTATAAGCGCGAATGACAACTACTTTGTTTAAAAATCCGTTCCATGGATGAGTTTTTAAGTAAAATATGCGTTTGATAATGACATAAAATTTCTGTTCTCGAAATAAAAATTTATTTGATAATGACACAATTTTTTCCTCTCGGGCAGCTAGCAAATGGATGGTGCGCGGTGGCAAGAGGAGGGCGGTGAGCTGCTACGGGAGGTGGTGGTTGGTGGATTGTGAGAGGCGGCGAACGACAAGCGGTGGCGGTTGCGGGAGGTGGGTGGCGGTTGCGGGAGGTGGGTGGCGGATGGTGAGCAACTGTGGGATGCGAGCGATAGCCAGCGGCAGGAGACAGCAGTCGGCGGATGGGTGGGAGGCGGCGGATGGCGAACGGCAGGCGGTAGAGACGACGGGCGGCGAATGGTGGGAGGCAGCAGATAACAGGTGGGCGGCGGGTGGGTGACCGGCTGGTAGTGAAAGCGAGTTACGAGAAGAATTTTTATTTCTTATTTTTATTCCAGAAATAGAAAAGTAAAAAAATTTTACTTTTCATTTCTGTTCTAAATCTAATTCCGAAATCAAAATTTGTTTCAGAAATAAAAAAATGAAATTGTATTACTAAATTGATTTCTGTTCCAAATCTATTTCAGAAACAAAAAAATAGAAAAATAGAGAAGCAGAATGATTATCTCTGGCAGCCTAAGTATTAAGTCAATCTTATGGTCCAAAACAAGAGCATAAGAGTGATGGGGGACTAGCACATCGTCTCACTTTTATTTGTGGCAGCACACATGCATGTCCTCCATTAGCAGGAAACAAAGACGAGAGTAGATGAGTTCATGTAATCTGCTAAATGGACCGCCCTCAGTCTGAATGTGTGTACATCGCATGATGATCTCTCTCTGTCTCTGTCTCTCTGTCTCTCTGCATACATAAATACAAACCTCTGCAAGGACAAACACACTGTTGTCTTCTCAGAATCTCTTCAGCTCTCTCTCTCTCTCTCTCTCTCTCTGTCTGCGTAGTCTCAACTTTGTCATGGTTCCCAGGACTACCGAAACTGGCATGATTTTCAAGGCTAGCTGAATCCAGGATCTCTCCAAGGCTCATAACTGCAGTCTGTGTACGCTCCACTATTGCCTCCATATTGCAAAAGCTTGGTGCACTGGCGAGAAGAGCGTGAGGTAGAGACAGCAATAAGCTCTCTTGGAAGAAGGAAGGATGGTGTTGTGGGAAATGTTGATCCGAAGCCTGAGCAGCGCAGCAGAAGCAAGTAAGCAAAATACATGCATAGCGAGTTTGCTCGCGATGGTGAATGGTTTTGTCCCCAGAACTAGTGTTCATATCGATTCATTCACGTCCCCTCGTGTTGCATCTGAAGAGAAAAAAATTGTGCGGACGGGGATCCTCTATCTCCCTCGATGTTCTCGCGCGTGTCTTGACGTACCCCCGAATCGCTTCGATGCTATACCTTGTTTTCGTACACACCGACGGTTGAGAACTGGTCGAGACACCAATCGGAACGTGATGCGGGGCAGAGGATCCTCGTGAAGTACGTGCGTTAATGCGTTGTGTCTGCGTACACATTCCTTTTTCTTTTATTTGTACGTGTGTGGTTTTGTGTCTCTGTGTTCTGTGTCCTGCAGAGTGTTCTTGCATATCAGGTACATCTGCGAAACGTTAACAGTCTCATCGCCTTCGAACAGCGTGCGATTGTTTCGCAAGAAAAGCAATCTTACTATCTAGTTAAGCTTAGAATCTTTAACTTTGATTGGCCGGTGCGCCGTGAATCCGACGACACATAAGATAATTTCTTGTGATCTTGGCACCGGGGATAGCAGCTGCTCTCGAACAGCCAAGAGTTACCCCGCAAAACATTCAAGGTATGGCTCTAGAGTATCCGAATGATTGGGATTTTTGAGACGGCAATCCTCTATTCACTCAAAGTAGGTGCCCAAAGGTATTTTAACATATTACGTGAAGTTTTGAAATTTTTGATTTTTTTATATTTTTTGAAAAAAATTCACCAAATTTCCTATTTTCCCGAAATCAGACATTTTTTTGTTTTATTTTCTGAAAATTTTTATGAATTTTTCTGGAATTTTTCAATTTTTATGCATTTTCTGAAAAAAAAATTAGTGAGAAAAAGAGAGAAAATAGGAAGAATGCATTCTGGAAGAGAGAAGCTACCTTTTTCTTGTCCAAAACTCATTCTGCAATAAAAAATGCATTCTGGAATTAAGAATGCATTTCGGACTCAAGAATGCATTCCGGAATCAAATATTTTTAATAAACGCATTTTTATTTCAGAATGCAAAAATTGCTCTAGAATGCATTCTGAAAATTTTTTAACAAATGCATTTTTGTTCCGAAATCTATTTAGGAGTAGAATTTACACTCCAAAATGGATTCCATGCGTGCTCTTGTTGGCGTCTCAATCTATGTCGTATGCATTGGAAAATGACATTAATAGCTAGATTTTTAGAAATTAAACTTTAAATATATAAAGTTATCAACCTGTGTATTTTGTTTGGTTGAGAAAAATTACGTTAATATTAGTACTTAAGAGTTTTTAAACAAAAAACCGACAAAGGAGCATTCAATCATCCTTTGTATTGTTTTATTTTTATGGGTCAAAATACTTCGTGTTGTTAGAATGGCCAAGAGTAAAGTCAAAATAGTCATCTCTTAGCCTGTCCAAGCTAGCGATCCAATTTGGACGTAATCATGACGTCAATTTGGGAAAGCTCTGTAGTTTTACCTTACTATAAAGGTTTTCTTTTTTGTCTTTTCTACCAAAGTTTTATTTTACTAAATCATGCTACCATTCATATGCTTTGAATACACGTTAACCCAATAATTCTCAACCGATAATTTACGTGGATCCCATATCAGATTCATATGGTCCTATGGTTGAGATTCGATTTATATGCACTTGCTCATGTAAATATTACTCCATGCTTTGAGCTGCAAGCATATACATTGTCAACTTCATCAATGTTTCAACGTGCGGGAGTGGAATCATTATGGAATTCCAGATTTGTCCTGGACTAAGATTTGGACGAACGTGGACCACCTATTTTTGGGGGCGTATTTATCTTGAAAAATCCCAAGTTTAGGTCTAATTTCAATTCTTCCCCCAACTTTGTTTTGTCTTGAAAAAATATCCCAACTTTCACTTTAGTCTCAAATCTACTAACGGTCCAAAAATTGCCACTAGTTTCTTCAAAACTTTCAAGTTAGAGGTTCATTATTCAAACTCGCATCTTCTCGATATCCTTACCTTCGTATGGAATAACACCGCCTCTTAGTGTTAATAATCTTGAAGAGACCAGTGACGATTTTGAAGAGACCAGTGACGATTTTTTGACGTGCAAGTTTGAAGCGGAATTTGAAATTAGACCTAAAGTTAAGGTTTTTTTAGGGAATTAGCCTTACTTTTGGGCAACGCTAGTCACTTTGGAGCCTTCACTAACACATTTTAGAACCCTGCATTGCGAGGCGTCAAGTGAACATTCAGTGAGCTGCTGAGAAAATTTTGGAACAGGGGATTGCACTTCGAAGATAACGTTAATGATTTTACAAAGGGTCGTGTAATTTTCGAAACATTCGAATCTAGATAGAGTGATAAGGCCGAGAGAGTTTGCAAAGCGGTTGCAGTAGTAGGATCAGACTCTACACACAAGACAACTGCACAGTACAGACCAGCTCGAATTTTTGTACAGTAAGCAGCAAAAGCAGAGTCGGTTCGAGGAATCCCATGAACATATAATTGTTTGTCTAGGGACAGTAGTATGTTAAGGTGAATTCAGTTTGTTTTCTTCTCTCTCTCTGCTCTTTCTTTGGTTCGGTCGCTTGGAAGTTTTCGCGTGCACATGTCTGGAAGGTTGTCCTAAGGATCGAACCCGGGTCCTGCGGTAAGTCTCCGGTCCTCGAAGTTTGATTTTCTGGGTCGAGTTTGATGGCGTGTGGTTCATGTCATTAAAGTTAAAGTCATTAGGCATTTCTTGTGTGTGGCCATGCCTGTCTGCAGATGAGGGTAACTAGTTCTTTTCAACATATGCATCTGTATATAACAGAGCAGTGCCCAAACAAATGGAAAAAATCGCAAGAAGGGCAAGAAAACGATATTGATTTATGCCGGCCAATGATATATACATCTGCACAGTGTATATACACTCAATTCAAGTGCTTCCTGGAGACAAGCCTGCCATGGAAGGAAACCAAAGATGCAGTGACTAAATACAACAGTCCTCTTTTGGATGTTTGTATTGTTTTTACAGCTGGAAAGATGCGGCGAAAGGCAATATGGGAAAATTATGGTTCTGCGTCTTTGGAAAACACTAACTAGGCTCTGCATCCACCATTTTCTTATTATGCATGCAAATTCAACTGCAGCATAGGGCTGTCAATTAGTCCTTAGAAGCAAGAACATAATAACGGTGGAACAAGCATAACCAGTTCCATTCTAGATGAAACAAAGAGCTCTTCTATTTGCTAATTTAGCTGAGTCAATAATAGCATACCAATGAGGTTCTCACCTGAATGTGTGCTCGAAACTGTGTTCCATTGCAAAACAGAGTCGCAGATTCTTCAGGGACTTTGGAGAGCGTGGCTAAAGATGAACTCACCTTGCCTGAGGGAGCAAGTCAGCATCAGTTTTCAACTCGGCTTCCTTGGAATCCTGCTTCTAGTTTCCTTGGGGAAATTAGTGCGCTTTCTGGGAAAACGGAGCAACACTCTGGATCAGGCAACGGAAAGACACATGATTGGCAACAAACCCAGCATGATATACAAATCCAGCATTGTCTGCACGGCGTTAGTACTGGGGACACATCTCTTAATGCTATTGATGTCAGTAAATGGCAATGACGCCACATGTCCTTCTAAAACTCAAGCAATTTCATCGGAGATCCTGCAAGTAGTATCCTGGGCAGTTACAATCATTGTACTGTACAAGATACCGAGAGAGAAGTATTTGAAGTTCCCATGGACTTTAAGGGCATGGTGGATGTGCAACTTCCTCTTGTCTGCTTTTTGCACAACTGTCGATATTAACTATATGCTTACGTACCACAGCCACTTAAGGACACGAGACTTCGCGAACTTCATGTGTCTGCTCACCTCCACTGGACTGTTCATCATTTCCATCCGGGGGAAGACAGGCATGGTCTTCCTGTATGCCAATGGCATCAGGGAACCGCTTCTTTCTGATAATGTCAAGAAACATTCAGAATCCAAAAGGGAATCTCCATATGGGAAAGCTACCCTCTTTCAACTCATTACCTTTTCTTGGCTTAATCCATTATTTGCTGTGGGGGTCAAGAAGCCCCTCGAGCAAAATGACGTGCCCGATCTAGACATCAAGGACTCTGCAGCATTCGTTTCTTGTTCTTTTAGTGATTGCCTAAAGCAAGTCAAGGATAAAGACAGAGCCAAAAATCCATCCATTTACAAGGCAATCTTCTTTTTCATCAGAAAGAAAGCGGCGATCAATGCACTTTTTGCGGTAGTAAATGCCGGAGCATCATATGTTGGTCCATACCTCATAGATGACTTCGTCAATTTTCTAACTGACAAGAAAAGCAGGAGCTTGGAGAGTGGCTATGTGCTAGCAGTAGCCTTTCTAGGTGCCAAAATGGTTGAGACTATAGCACAGAGACAGTGGATTTTCGGAGCACGCCAACTAGGACTTCGGCTTAGGGCTGCTCTGATATCGCACATATACAAGAAGGGACTAGTTCTGTCAGGCCAATCTCGCCAAAATCACACCAGTGGAGAGATCATCAACTACATGAGTGTGGACATCCAGAGAATCACAGATCTCATCTGGTACTTAAACATTATATGGATGTTACCCATACAAATCTCATTAGCAATCTACATTTTGCATACTAATCTAGGTTTAGGGTCTGTCGCTGCACTAGCAGCTACATCGATTGTTATGGCTTTTAATATACCTCTAACCAGAACTCAGAGAAAATACCAGTCCAAGATTATGGAAGCTAAAGACAGCAGGATGAAATCCACTTCAGAGGTTCTTCGAAACATGAAAACCATAAAACTTCAAGCTTGGGACAATCAGTTCCTTAACAAACTAGAGAGCTTGAGGAAAATAGAGCACAAGTGGTTATGGAAGTCGCAAAGACTGGCAGCGCTATCAGGTTTCATCTTCTGGGGATCACCGACATTCATCTCCGTTGTGACTTTTGGCGCATGTATGCTAATGGGCATTCAACTTACTGCTGGAAGAGTCTTAGCTGCCCTGGCCACTTTCCGAATGTTGCAAGATCCCATATTCAATCTACCGGACTTGCTCAATGTAATTGCACAGGGTAAAGTTTCAGTGGATAGAGTTGCTTCTTACCTGCAAGAAGAAGAAATTCAGAAGGATGCCATTGAAAATATTCCAAAGAATCAAGCACAGTTTGATATAGAGATTATCAATGCTAAATTCAGCTGGAACGTCGACTTGAGTACTCCAACTCTGAACGATATCGAGTTGAAAGTTAAGAGGGGCTTGAAAGTGGCAATCTGTGGGACGGTAGGATCGGGGAAGTCGAGCCTTCTGTCATGCGTCCTAGGAGAAATAGAGAAGCTCTCTGGCCAAGTGAAAATCAGTGGTACGAAAGCTTATGTACCTCAGTCTCCTTGGATACTGACAGGGAATATCAGGGATAACATTCTGTTTGGAAATCCATATGATCCCGAAAGGTATGACCGAACAGTCAAGTCATGTGCTTTGATTAAGGATTTCGAGCTGTTCGCAGCGGGCGATCTCACGGAGATTGGAGAAAGAGGCATCAACATGAGTGGAGGGCAAAAGCAACGGATACAAATTGCACGTGCAGTTTACCAAGATGCTGATATATATCTGCTCGATGACCCTTTTAGTGCCGTGGATGCTCACACGGGCGCACAACTCTTTGCAGTAAGTTTTTACACTCTCATGCAAGAATAACGGTACAATGATGGATTGCAAAATGAAATCCTATGATGGTGTCTCCCATGTTTTGCCACAAAAATTTGCATTCTGAGTTTATTCCCTGTAGGACTGCCTGATGGGAATGCTCAAAGACAAGACAGTACTCTATGTGACCCACCAAGTTGAATTCCTTCCAGCAGCGGACCTCATTCTGGTAAGTAAACTTCACAAAAGTGATTCTCCATTTGACCACGGTGGATATTCAGAAAGAACAGATATTTACTGAAAATACACAAACATCACCTGAAAATAACTCTGAGAAGTAAGATTTTGGCAATTACCTCATCCTTGAGAATCTGAAAGTCCAGAGACCATGGTATTGAACATTCATGTTATGCGTCATTTAAGCGACATCTAAGCTCATATGTTGACTATGCTTCTGTTGATCTCTGACATCAACAGGTGATGCGGGATGGAAGAATAGTACAGGCTGGTAAATTTGAAGATCTCGTAAAACAGAATATAGGATTTGAAGTGTTGGTGGGTGCCCATAGCGAAGCCCTCGAGTTAATTCTCACAGTTGAAAATTCAAGCAGAACAACTCAGGACCCAACAGCTGATGGCGAATCCAATGAAGACTTCGATTCTACAGCTAAACTTCCACCAAGAAGGCAAGACTCTGAGCATGATTTATCCTTGGAGATATCAGAGAAGGAAGGGAGACTAGTGCAAGATGAAGAACGAGAAAAAGGAAGCATTGGAAAAGAAGTTTACTGGTCCTACATGACAACTGTGAAGGGTGGAGCTCTAATCCCGATAATTCTCCTGGCACAGGTCTTATTTCAGATACTTCAAGTAGCCAGTAATTATTGGATGGCATGGGCTTGTCCTCCAACAAGTGATACTGAACCAGTGTATAAAATGGATATCATCCTGCTTGTCTACATACTGCTTGCTGTTGGAGGTGCGCTATGCGTACTTCTTCGAGCAATGCTTGTTGCAGTAGCAGGATTATGGACAGCAGAGACGCTATTCACAAAAATGCTTCACAGTGTAATGCGGGCTCCGATGGCATTTTTTGACGCAACCCCAACTGGAAGGATCTTAAACCGGGTGAGCAACATAGCGCTCCTGCATTTTGAGTCCTAAGTATGTCATCATACATGAACATCAAAAATGATAGCAAGCATAATTATTTCTTCGTTTCATCATCCTTTCAGTTTCTTGAGAAGCTGATATGAAATCAAACGTACAAGCAACCAGAAAATCAGACATGACCAGTTGAAATGTCACTTAATAACATGTAATTGCTTGTCTGCAACTGTCAAAGATTGCTTAACACCTTTACTCAGATTGAAATAGTATTGCTAGTGTCAGTAGAAATCTGAATGAATGAAACTAGTTTTTCACGCAATTTTCTCTTTATAATTTTAATGAATATAGTAGATCTTTGAAAGAGTTAGAAAGTGTCCAATCCCTGACCAATGATTCTACATGACCTCTATAAATTATTCAAGACAAATTCTTCAACATTTCACAATTTAACAGCAACTCCATCAGGAACAACTAAAAGACAGATTGAAATCGTTTCATTCCTGGATTAAATTGAATCAGGACCATTTTGCAGTGCCAAATAACTCACCACGACTGCCACAAAACCCTGAGGCCTTTTAACATGCCATCTTATCATAAATGCTATACTTGCAAATAGTATTTAGTTAGGCCTGATTACGTAACAAGTAAAAAGGCTGATGTTTATACGATGACATTTTACCATGTTGTATGCAGGCATCTACGGATCAAAGTGTGCTAGACTTGGAAATGGCATGGAAATTAGGTTGGTGTGCTTTCTCCATTATAATGCTTCTAGGAACAATTGCAGTGATGTCACAGGTAGCATGGGAAGTATTTGTGATCTTCATCCCAGTGACTGCAATATGTATATGGTACCAGGTAATTCCATTCCTGACAATAGTCACACAATTCTTTGAAGGACAGGTTTTTGGAAGCGTTTAGCTGCATGATATTCCATGTATTTTATGTATTTTAAATGCTAGATTTCATTGTCACCTACAGGGAATGGTGTTGGTCGTGATATAAATAACAAGAATCTATAGCTGTATCTAGAATCTGAATCAAATTCTTCAAAGCAGCTCAATCAATGAGTTGAAAAGTCCAGTTTGATAGATAATGTCACGACGTCCTTTCCACTTTTATTCTTATGGCATTGTCTCAAGCAAATCAGGAGTTTTGAATCCATTCTTTAAAAAGGTTCGAAGATGAATAGGTAGGAAGATGTTTTTACTCCCCAAAATAGAGTGACGTGAGTCGGCCAAATTATATGACAAGTAAAATGCTCCTACTAAGTTGCTCCAGAATGTCACCAAAAGATGATACTATATTGAACTACTTATATCAACATTCTTCTTTCCTCATTTCAGCAATACTACATACCAACAGCGAGAGAACTAGCCCGCTTATCAGGGATTCAACGTGCTCCAATTCTACACCACTTTGCGGAATCACTATCAGGAGCAGCAACAATTCGTGCTTTTGACCAAGAAGATCGATTCAGTTATGGAAATTTAGGGCTTGTAGACAACCACTCAAGGCCATGGTTTCATAATGTGTCAGCAATGGAATGGCTTTCATTTCGCCTAAATCTTTTGTCTAACTTTGTCTTTGCCTTTTCATTGGTTTTGCTGGTATCTCTCCCTGAAGGAATTATCAATCCAAGTAAGTCCTGCAAATTTTCTCAGAATATCTCGCTATGACAAAATTATAAGTAGCATGTACTATGCATACCATACTCTTCATTATTCTCCAAACAATATCAGACATCTGCTAGAATCAACAGTACATAATGAGTAATCTCAAACTGAATAATAGTCAAGCAGTTAGTATAAAATCCTTTATGACAAATTCAAGCATAATCTAGTATGAAGCACTTCTCAGAACAGGATATATACAGATAACAATTTAAAGAAAATCAATTATTGTTTTGCAGGCATAGCAGGGTTGGCTGTAACATACGGAATTAACTTGAATGTTCTTCAAGCTTCTGTTATATGGAATATATGCAATGCTGAGAACAAGATGATCTCAGTTGAGAGAATACTTCAGTACTCAAACTTAGCAAGTGAAGCAGCTCTTTTGATAGAAGACAGCAGACCTCCAAGCAACTGGCCGGAAACTGGAAAGATCTGCTTCAGAAACTTGCAGGTAAGCGAAACATCAGCTTCCAAGACATTCAATAAGAATTTCAGTTCCCACATCCCGACAATAGTTTGGGATATTCTGCATCACTTATGGATAAGTTCTCTATAATTTCTATCGATCTCACTCTCATCCTCCGGAATGCCCATGAGATGTCTTTGACTGACTTACATGTTGATTCTTCCAGATCAGATATGCTGAACATCTTCCATCTGTCCTTAAAAACATCACCTGTACGTTTCCTGGCAAGAGAAAAATTGGTGTAGTAGGAAGGACGGGGAGTGGAAAATCAACCCTCATACAGGCCATCTTTAGGATTGTTGAGCCCAGACAAGGAAGCATTATAATTGATGATGTTGACATATCCAAAATAGGCCTTTATGACCTTAGATCAAGACTCAGTATCATTCCTCAAGACCCTACAATGTTTGAAGGAACAGTAAGAGGGAACCTTGACCCATTGTGGCAATACTCTGATAGAGAAGTATGGGAGGTAAAACTTCTTTCCCCTAAAGCTTTGCCTCATATGTGACTTGAAGTAAAGGAAGAATTTTTTAGTTAGGATTATTTAGCATGAGAAGATGTCATCATCAAGTTGAAGTTATAGAAAAAGCACGTGTATGCTCACACAAAAACATTTTACCAGATTAATATTATTGACACAATTTGCAAAGTAATAGATTTTGCCACATTCCGATCAAAAAAAAGAAAAGATTTTGCCACATTTAAGTACAGTGGAGTGCAAGCAACTTCATCTCTAACCTACAAAGTTTCTCTATGAGAAGTTCTATAACCACAAATTTATGCATCCCCGTCGAACGGATCTAGTTTGGACATCATGATAACAGAATTTCTGATATTACAGGCATTGGACAAATGTCAACTTGGTGATATTGTCAGAGGAAAGGAAGAAAAGTTAGATTCCACAGGTCTGATCCATTAATTGCATCCATAGTACAGAGTGGCAAGCTTTGTGAAATCTACTAATCATTTTTTTCTTACAGTTGTGGAGAATGGAGAAAACTGGAGTGTGGGCCAAAGGCAGTTATTCTGTCTTGGAAGAGCCTTGCTGAAGAAAAGCAGTATACTTGTACTTGATGAAGCAACGGCATCAGTTGATTCTGCTACCGATGGCGTGATCCAAAAGGTCATTAGTCAAGAATTCAAAAACCGCACAGTGGTGACAATAGCTCACAGAATCCATACAGTCATAGACAGCGACCTTGTTTTGGTTCTTAGCGATGGTAGGAACTATAACATTTTTCGGTCCACACTTGCGTAAACAGTTCTATGTTGGAGTTGATACTGAATAGCTCCTTTCATGTTTGATCGAACAGGAAGAATAGCAGAATTCGACACACCCACGAAATTGCTGGAAAGAGAAAATTCATTCTTCTCCAAGCTCATAAGGGAGTACTCCATGAGGTCACAGAGTTTCAACAGCATGGCACACCTCAATAGCTAAACCCGGCGGTTACAACATGAAAGGGAACAGCATCAAGGTGGACTAGGAGAAACCGTTGGTGTCCTACGATTGCATCGACACTATCAGTTTCACATATGGCGGGGTCAACATGGGTGCATCGAACACAAGATCAACAAATCTGTGAAGTAAACAGAGCTTCCGAGTTCCGCTCTAGGATTTGGCAAGCAATTTAATTTTTATTCTTGTTAGGTTGAGTGCAGATACTTCATTGTCATTGAAATTATCAATATGAAGAATTCAATGAACCCCCCAGAAAATCCAACTTCATCTGAGACATGTGTAGGTGAGTAAACTGAGTGTAAGCATTATTTGGAAAATAATCAGAATTTCAAGAACATAAAAGGAAGATGCTTTGCCGAGGTAGCATTTAGCAACAAGATCATGAAAGCATGGTTCAATATTTAGATATCTTAACCCTTCTCCTAACACGTTGGTTAAACTTTGGCCTAATACTAAAGGTCAAACATTGGAAATTAGTTCACTTTCTCAAAAATTGAATTTCCTAAAAACATTTCCTAACGACACGAATTTTTGATGAAATAAACAAACCCTAAGTGTGGAAATATATAAGTAGGGTGATAAATAAAGAGTCTAGAAATATTTGAACTCATGACATCTTGCTCTTGTATCATATAAAACTTTGTGGGGTTGCTGTCAACTAATATGAATAAATAAATAGTTAGATAAAGACGTAGTTTAATATTTAAATATTCTAATAAGTTGCATTCTGTGTTTTAGGCTCCGTTCGTTTGGCGGAAAATATTCTCCCGGAAAATATTTTTCGGGTTTTCCGGTGTTCGGGGAGTGGAAAACGTTCCTTCTCCTCTCATAAAATAGCCTAAGTTTATGGAAAATGATTTTCGCTTCTGAAAAGCGGAAATCATTTTCCGCTAAACTTCTCTTTCCCCCCTTCGGTTGCTGGCCGCCATCACCGGTTGCTGGCTGCCGCCGCCGCTGGTCGTCGGCCACCGCCTCCGGCCGATGGTCGTTGGCCACCGCCTCCGGCCGTCGCCGCCGGCAAAAAATATTTTCCAAAACTTTTTCATATTGCTTGTCGAATACTGGAAAATTATGTTCCGAGAAAACATTTTCCAGAAAAATGACTTCCGGGAAAATATTTTCCAAAAACACAATATTTTCCGCAAAACGAACGGAACCTTAGACTTTGATTGCCTTATTTGGTCTAAGATTGAAAACCTTTGAACATAGTTATTTAAACTAGAATATAAATCTTCATGTGTATATCCTTTCCACTTCTATAGTTCAAACCATTATTAAGATTAATAAAAAAGCTCATGCATATATACGTATGCACATAAAAAATTGACAAAAAAAAATCTAAAAATGCATACAGAAAAAAGTTATTTGAGAATTTGAATTAATTTTAGAAAATATTTTTTTAAAGAAAGTGAAACACAATGATTATAGGTGAAGAGAGGCTGAGATCTAATTTATAAATGCGAAAGATCAAATGAGTAAATAATTTTGTTGAATTACGATTTTACTTGTGCAACAACATAGAGCTATCATTCATTTGGGAAAAATTACCAAAAAAGTCCTAAAAATTATTGCACTTGTACAAATTTAGTCCTAAACATTTTAATTCGATTAATTCAGTCTTAAACGTTTTGACAATTTGTTAATATGATTTATCTGGCCCATTTTGACTGAAAATTGCTGACATGGATACCGGTCATCCTACGTGACATCATATGTGCTAACGTGAATTTTTTTAGTAAATTTTGGTATTTTATATTATTTTATATATATGTATTTTTTTTTGTGGCCAGCGAGAGTAATTTTCCCCATTCATTTGAATAAGATTTAGAGGTCAAAAGAGGTGGCAGAAAAGGACGATTGTGAGGATGACGGCGTCTATTTTGAGTCCGAATCCGCGGTTGGGTTTTCTCAAACTTCCACATTTCACGCCCCTCTGTTTTTTCTCTCTTGACCATGAATAAGCATTTAAGGCATATTTATTTCACAAAAAATAAATAATTTAAAAATAGTTACTAAAAGATAATCACTTATATGCTTATAATAATTAGTCGATAAAAAATTCTTTTACTACCAGCAACAATTTATATCTAAATATTTTTATCGACGATGAAGATATTGATCATTAATTCATTTTTATAGGCGATACAAACGATCATTTTTAGGAAAATGTTTTCCAGATCATTCCGCGAAACAAACGGCATCTAAATCTCTTTTCTTTTTATGAGAATCCATGTCTTAAAATTTTTTTGTTTAGATGAGGAAGTTTCATTTGCCAAGCCCTGATGAGCAGATTTTCTCTTTCATGTAAAAGAATTAAGGAATTACCCTTATTCTCTCTCTCTACCTCTCTATCATTATGTAAAAATTCCTGACGATTTCAATGAGCTGTGGGCATAAAACTCATGTTTCGTGCAATCTTTTGCCCCTGAAATTGATTATCATTATAAAAAAAAATCATCATTTGCATTTGGCCGAAGGCTACAAACAACATATCTCGATACAAGGCTAGGCTTCTCTGGCAAATATAACCGGCGCTGAGTTTTCCCTCCCTCATACCATTTTCCTTCAAATGTATCGAGCAGTAAAGAAGTACGTTGGTACACTGCCTTCCGGTGCTCTTATCACCAAGATTTTTAAGTACAAAGGGATTTCAATCGCTGACGATCTGAAAGAGGCAAAGTTGGTGAACTTGGAGATAGGGAAAGGGAACTCTGCACAAAATGAATCTGAGGCCACTGTGGATGGATGGATAGACTTGAAGAATGAGGGTGTGAAGGTTGGCGATGTAGATGATGAGAAGAATAAGGAAGTTTCAATGGAAAAGATGCAGAGCCAATTGAAATAGGCAACAAGAGAAATCAACTAGTGTTCATGCCAACCCGAGAAGGAGAAGAAGAAAGCTGAGAAGTTGTGACGCAGAGAGAAGCGTAAATTTGGAACAACTCCAAAGAACTCGAAATTTTTATTCAATGATACTATGTTTCTGATTACAAGACAGACATCATATATATAGAGATAGGACTCCTAATATTAATGGAAACTGAATAATTAAATATAACATCTAATAAACTAATATAGGCAATTGCTTAAATGGTAATATAGGAAATTGCCTGAACGGTAATATAGGAAACTGCCTGACTGGTAATATAGGAAACTGCCTGAACGGTGATATAGGAAACTGCCTGAATGGTTGTTTTCTCCAAAATCAGAAAAATTGCCGAGATTTCCGACCAT
Source organism: Syzygium aromaticum (assembly GCA_024500025.1). Lineage (NCBI taxonomy): Eukaryota > Viridiplantae > Streptophyta > Magnoliopsida > Myrtales > Myrtaceae > Syzygium > Syzygium aromaticum. The sequence continues at coordinate 12,175,388 of CM044889.1, forward strand.
TACGGCGATCATATTCTTCAAGATAATTACAGGCTAACTGTTCTACATCATTCCCTCCCTCTTCGGAAAAACTCGCCCTCGAGTTATGATCAGGATAGAGGGGTGTATCCGAAGCATGATATTCAAATAAATCTGCCACATTAAATGTAGGAGAAATGTTGAGATCACCAGGAAGGTCAACTACATAGGCATTATCGTTGATCTTCTTCAGGATGCGGCAAGGACCAATCTTCTTGTGCTTCAGTTTACTATAGGTACCTACAGGAAAACGTTCCTTTCGCAGGAAAACCATTACCTCATCACCTACTTCAAAAATTTTCGAATGTCGCCGTTTGTCAGCATCCACCTTATACTTTGAATTAGAAGCAGCCAATTGACTAGCCACAGCAGCTTGGACTTCATTAATTCTGGTCGCCAAATTCTCTGCCGCGACACTATAGCCAGGAATGTTAGGCAAGGAAACCAAATCTAGAGTATGTTGTGGTGTACGTCCATAAACAACCTGAAAGGGAGATGTACCGGTAAAGCGGTTAATCGAGTTGTTGAAGGCGAACTCAGCAGGAGCAAGATACCGGTCCCACTGCTTAGGCATATCACTGCAGAGGCAGCGAATGATATCCGTCATAGTACGATTCACAACTTCTGTTTGACCATCCGTTTGGGGATGGAAAGAACTACTATACTGTAAATCAGTCCCAAACAAACGCCATAACGTACGCCAAAAATGACTCAGAAATTTTGTGTCATGATCAGAAGTGATTGTCTTCGGCACACCATGGAGACGGACTATTTCACGAAAGAATAAACTTGCCACATGTGAAGCATCCGAAGTTTTCTTATAAGGGATGAAGTGCGCCATCTTTGAAAATCGGTCAACCACCACGAAAACAGAATCTAAACCCCTTTGAGTGCGAGGAAGCCCCAACATGAAATCCATCGATATGTCTATCCAAGGACCCGAAGGAATAGGCAAGGGGGTATAAAGACCAGTGTTCTGAGAATGGCCCTTAGCGGTCTGGCAAATGTAGCATTTACTGACAAATCGCCCCACGTCTCGCTTCAGTTGAGGCCAATAGTACCGCTCCTCCACCAAGGCTATAGTTTTATCTCGCCCCAAATGTCCACCGAGAGTACTACCATGAAGCTCTCGAATGAGTTGTTCACGCAAGGAATCACGTGGAATGCATAATCTATTACCAAAGAACAAAAAATTTTCTTGAATTATCATATCGCCATGACAACTTGTTTCAGAACACTTCTCCTATATTTCACCAAAATCATCATCCTTAGGATAAAGAGAACATAGATGATCAAAGAATGTTGTTGGAGTTCATGACGCAGAGAGAAGCGTAAATTTGGAACAACTCCAAAGAACTCGAAATTTTTATTCAATGATACTATGTTTCTGATTACAAGACAGACATCATATATATAGAGATAGGACTCCTAATATTAATGGAAACTGAATAATTAAATATAACATCTAATAAACTAATATAGGCAACTGCTTAAATGGTAATATAGGAAATTGCCTGAACGGTAATATAGGAAACTGCCTGACTGGTAATATAGGAAACTGCCTGAACGGTGATATAGGAAACTGCCTGAACGGTGATATAGGAAACTGCATGAATGGTTGTTTTCTCCAAAATCAGAAAAATTGCCGAGATTTCCGGCCATTATGGCGATCATATTCTTCAAGATAATTACAGGCTAACTGTTCTATATCAAGTTGACACCGACGGTGGTGAAAGAAAAGGCAGAGGGGGGGACTTCAATGAAAGAAAGATACTAAAGGGGGCAAATCTGATATTGTCTGAGTTGAAGGAAGAAATCAATGCGTTAAAGACATCGAATGGAGGGATTGCTGAATCTATCTACTCCCTTAAATGCTTCGATCGTCTAGGAGCCCACCTTGATCCTTCCCTGAGTTCACTCCCTACCAAATCTCTCTCCCTATCTCAGCAAAAGGAAATGTTTAGAAAAATAATGGTTGATTGTTGCTGCTGTTGATCTTTTGATGTAATGGTCATATCTCTTGTTATGTTGGGGATATATTTGATGGTGTTTCTCTATATCAGATCGAACGAAGTCATGTTTGCTTATGTTTGTGCTATTATATTATTATTATGTTTTATTATGACAAAAATGGGGGAGAAGTACATGTATTGATATGCAGATAAGTCAAGAACTAAAGTGGAAAGGATTAGGTAAATTAGGAAGGGGGAGTCAGGTGAGAAGTCATGATATAAACCACCGACCATTGGAATATTGGAATGAATCTAAACGCTAGTACCTTCAATAAATAGCTCATTTTAAACCTTCAATGAATAGCTCATTTCAGATTATGAAGCTATTTATTAGACCCCAAATTGTCTCATGATATTCTCTTGCTCATATCAACACTTGAAGACTACATCAATTGCTTATGAGCTCTTAGACACTTAATTCCTATTTCATCAAGTTCAATAAGTAATTCAAACTTTATTTTACTGCAATATCAAATCTCAAACAACTTATATGTGTTCTCACATCTACATGTTTATAAATAGTTTTGTCATCATAAAGATGGGATATTTCTAGGAAAACCTCATATGATATTTTGTAATTGACAAAACCATCTATTCCACATTATTATTTGATAAATATAGATCCTTGTCTCATTTCACGTTGTGTTGATATAAGGAATGCTTTATTGCCATTGATGGAATCTGAAGTAAAAAGCAAGAAGACTAATAAAAGCTGGATGGACCTTGATAGAGGGTGCACAAATAAGGGAAACAAAAAGTTTACCAAGACTTGGATGTAAGGTAATAAAATAAACAATTGTGTGAAGTCTAGAAAACTAGTGAACTTTGGAAGACCACGTGGATAACAGTTCATAAGTCTATTACCAGTGGGGAAACTTGGATGGACTCACAGAATTGCTGATAGAATCGATTCACTATATCAACTGTAAAGAAATTACATTTGACGTGTTTATGCAATCTCGAAAAACAAACACCCAAATGTTCCTTTTACCAATTTTATAAGTCAAAAGGATCAACAACTACCTTTAAGGTCTAGAATTTCAAAGTAAAAAGCTGAAGCAAAATTGGATCCAATGTTACCTATTTCACTCACTCGACCAAAGGAATGGATTGTTGGCTAATATAGCTTACTTTATTTGGGAAAACCTCACCATTACCATAAATATTTGATTATATGGGAAATCAGATCTCTGGCGTGTGTCCATAATTTTCCAACAACTAATTGTAAGTATTCAAGATTATCGAACAGCTAATTTAGAGATTGAAGACTATAGAAGAGAATCGATGCACGCTGAAGGAAATAATGGAAAACTGAGAAAGCTACAAACACTAATGCGGTCACATTCTCTTTGTACAAAGAGCATGATTGTATTCACTTGTGTTCAACTCTACTGAGTGTTGTTATGTATTGTAATATGTGATTTGATGAGTGTACATGTATTGTAGTGGTGCTTAAGCATTGATAGCGGGATCTATTAGTTTTGAGTAGAAGCGACACTTGCTACATTGTAATTATTCAAGTGATTACCGGTAAATTCTAGCCTGATGGTAGTTGTTACTCAATATGCCGAATCACTATAAAATTTGCATATGTACTTATTTGATTGTTGATTTGATAGAAGCATACTGCATCTAAAATTGTCAATATATTCCTGCATCAATCAAACTTAACTCGAATTATTCCACAAAAATTGTCAAGTTTTGCGAATCAACGTATATACTCCCTCTAGGTGGCATTGTTAGCCTTAACAAAAGGACTCTAAAATGAAAGACTTGGGAGCAGCAAATCAAATTCTCAAAGATGAGGATAACACTAGATAGATCCGAAGAGTTCTAAAGTCATCTCAAGAAAAGTACATTGAGAAGATGCTGGACAAATAAAAACCCTATAACACTCCTTTGGGAAGTCACTTCAAGTTCTCAAACAAGCACTTGCAAAAGACAAATGAGAAGCGGGAGTACATGGCTAAGGTGTCTTATGCATTGATTGTTGGCAGTTTGATGTGTGACGTGGTGTGTACCAGACTGGACTTAGCTCATGTAGTGGGAGCTGTGAGCAGATACATGATTAATTCATGAATAAAACTTTAAGAAGTTATAAAGTGGCTATTAATTAGCTTAGAGGCGCTTCAGGTGTGTCACTTTGTTTTATAAAAAACAATATAACTATACAAGGCTTTGTCAATGCAATTCTTGGTGGTGACATAAATAACAAGAAAAGCATATTTGGTTGTGTTTCTACTTTAGGTGGCGGTGCAATAAGTTGGATGTCTAGGCTTCTTAAGTGTGTGTCCCTCTTAACCATTGAAGCAAAGTGTGTTGCAATCTATGAAGCTGGCTTTGAGATGATTTGGTTGAAGATTTTTTTTAAAGAGATAGGCAAAGAGCAGAATAGTAATGTTTTTTTCAATGACAGTTATTTGTCTTGTAAAGAATCCGACATTTCACTTAAGGATAAAGAACATGGAGTCGAAGTATCATTATATTTGTCAGTTGATAGATGATGGTACATTGCGAAGAAGATCCTTTGTGCGAAGAACCTAGTAGATGTGTTAACCTAGGCTATCAACACTGCGAAACTGAGGTTGTGCATTGCTTCAATTGGCCTTTATGGTTAAAGATGAGGAGGTGCTGCCATACTAGGACAATTTGTGTTACAAAGACGAGAGAAGACTATGAAAAACTATTGCCGTTTTGAAGATCGGCCTCCAAGTTGGAGATTAATGGATTTGTAAAGTCTGATAGATGAATTTATTGTTAAGGGTATGCATGCAATTTCCACATAACTTTATATGCCCTAAACTCCCGTCATATATTAAAGCAATTTCTCTTGTAGTTGTAACTTGAAGCTGTTGGAACCAAAAGAAAAATAATAAACTTTGGAAACTTGGAATAAGAGCACAAATAATTATCGGAGGGACAACTTTTTTATTTAGAATGTTTTGTCTTTGTGGCTTTGTGTTTGGCTTGATTTACAGCTCACGAATTCATCCCTTTATATAGGAATCGAAGTTTACAAACTCCAATAATTACATTTAATAAAGAAAACATAACAATCTACAATCATTAAGAAAGACAATAAAACAGCTTAATCTATTGAAGAAAAATGAAGCCACGTTGAAGTTTTTAGGACTCTTCTTTAACACTTGTAGCTTCTAGCAAACGACGTGCTCAATCACACCAATGATCAATTTTATGTTACTCCAACGGTGTTCCTTAAAATTGATTTTGAAATTCAACAACACCAAGCATCATCTTTAATTTTTTGAACGTCTTTGTTTTCAATGGTTTCGTCAAAATATCTGCAATATGATCTTCTGATCTATAGAAATTAAGTTCAATCTCGCCATCTTTGACTCGCTCACGAATATAGTGATACTTGATATCGATGTGTTTGCTCCTGCCATGAAAAACTGGATTTTTGGCTAAAGCCATAACCGATTTATTATCACACAATATTTTGGTAGGACCTGTTTGTTTATGCATTAATTCACACAACATCCTACAAAGCCATATTGCTTGACAGGCCGTTGAAGATAACGCTATGTATTCTACTTCAGCTGTCGAAAGTGCAACGACTTGTTTTTTCGAGGACCAAGAAATTACTCCTGATCCAAGAAAGAAAGCATTTCCAGAAGTACTCTTTTAAGTCTTAATATCACCTACCCAATCACTATATGTGTACCCCATTAAATTGAAATTATCGGTATAAGAATATAAAATTCCATGATTACAAGTTCCACTGACATACCGTAAAATTCTTTTTGCTGCATGCAAATGTGATTGGTATGGTTTCTCCATAAGTCATAAGTAATATCTGGCCTAGAAGAAGCCAAATATCTTAAACTACCAATGATGCTTTTAAAATAAGTGGGATTTACTAGTTCACTGCCTCCTTCTTTCTTCAGCTCCAATCGTTCTGCTATGGGAGTTCGTATTGGTTTGAGTAATTCCGTCTTCAATCACTTCAAAATATCATTAGCATATTTCTGCTGCGAAATAAATATGCCATCGTTTGTTTGCTTCACTTCAAGGCCTAAAAAATAGGACATCAATCCTAAATCTGTCATCTCGAGATGGCTAGTCATAGCCTCCCTGAATTTAACAAACATCTTTGGACAGCTCCTTGTAAATATTAAATCATCAACATAAAGGCACACAATTGTTATGTCATCGTTAGTATTTGACTTGATGTACAGTATATGCTCATACGGGCACTTTTGAAAATCATGATTTAATAGGTAAGTGTCAATCCTCGTGTACCACGCTCGAGGTGTCTATTTTAGCCCATATAATGTCTTTTTTAGTTTGTAAACTTGATTTTCATGCCCTTTCTTCTCATAACCCTACGGTTGCTCCACATAGACTTCCTCTTCAAGAACACCATTGAGAAATGCTGATTTCACATCCATTTGATGGATCTCCCAATGATTCTGAGTTGTGAATGCTAAGATTATCCGAATGGTATTCATTTGAGCCACTGGTGCAAATACTTCAAAATAATCAATACATGGCTTTTGTTTGTAGCCTTTTACAATTAGCCTGGCTTTATGTTGGTCCACCTGACCATCAAGCTTGTACTTCGTCTTATACAGCCACTTGACACTAATGGACTTCTTACCAGGTGGTAAAGAAGTTAACTCCCATGCGTTATTCTTTTCAATGGAGTGGATTTCTTCATCCATTGCTAGGATCCACTTCTCATCTGCTGCTACATCATCATAGGACACAGGGTCACATTCTGCAAATAAACAAAAAATTATCATAGTTTCATCAGTGATTCCATCACTATCACTATCATCATCTCTTGTGATAGCATAATCCTTGAATCTTGATGGCGTCTCTCGCAATCGCTGTGAACGACATATCGGCAGTTCTGAAACTGATCTTGGTGAAGAAAATGAACTACCAGGCAAAGATGATGGATCTTCAATTGAAGATTTTTTTGTCTCTCCCACCAATGGTTCGTCTTCGATGGTGATGCTTTTCTGGTCAATCTTCTGGTTCCGGTCCTAGGCTTTATCTTCAAAAAACTAGACATCCCTGCTGATGACTACCTTCTCAGTGATTGGATTATACGGCTTATAACCCTTAGTCATGTCACTATAGCCGATGAAGATGCACTTCCGGCTTTTCTCATTCAACTTTTTTCTCTGTTCATTTGGTATATGAGGATAGGCCATGCACCCAAATACTCGTAGGAACAAAACACTCCTTCAGGGGTTCTTCCAAGAACACTCCTTGTTAGACACTTGTTTAGTACAAATACAGCACATGCAACAGCTTTTGCCCAAAACTTCTTGGGTAAATTTTTAGCCTTTAGCATACTTCTTGCCATTTCAAAAATTCTCCTGTTCTTTTTTTCTACCATACCATTTTGTTGAAGAATATAGCTGGCAGTCAACTGACGTTTCATTCCATGAAATTTACAGTATTTGTTAAATTCATTTGAAGTGAATTCTCCCTCTTTGTCTGATCTCAACGTCTTTAAAATAAAGTCACTATGCTTTTCAACATAGACTTGAAATTCTTTAAATTTGCCAAAAGCTCAGATTTTTCTCTTAGAAAATATACCACATTTTTCTAGTAAAATCATCCACAAAAATTAACGTATACCTTTTTTGTCCGACTGATTCCACCTCAATAGGGCCACAAATGTTTGTATATACCAACTCCAAAGGTTGTTTTGCTCTTCTGGCTTTTCCAACTGGAAAGGATTCTCGATGTTGTTTTCTTGCAAGACATCATCCGTATGGTTGATCTGGACTATCGATCAAAGGCATGCCAATCACCATCTTTTCTGGACTAGTAATTTTAGTCCAAGAAAATTTAGATGACTAAATCGAAGATGCCACGACCAGTTTGTATTTTTCATCATTGCTTGAAAACTCAAAAGATTCTTCATCTAAAGAGTCAAAGGGAACATTCGGTTCTTCGTCATTTGCACCATCGTAATCAACTTATCATTCACACCTTTGGTAGTGCAAACTCAATTTTCAATATGAACTTTATGGCCTCTTTCGGAAAGTTGTCCAACATTTAACAAACTCCAAAAAAGTCCCAATACAAAGAAAACAAGTAACATTAGTACCATATTTTGACTTGATATTAATGTTACCTTTGCCCATTACGAGAACTTTGCATTTATTCCCAAAATTAACTTCACCACAAATCGTCTAGTCCAATTGCGAGAATAACTCCTTTGGGTCAGACATATGATTACTACACCTAGTATCAAGGTACTAGATGTTGGTGTCCATGATGCTTGAGTCATCCTTCTTGCACGCTAGCACCACATTTTCCTCGGCATCAATGGCACGTGCTTATTGTTCTTGCTCGTACATTACCTTTGCTTTACATTCGGATTTGTAATGTCCGAATTTGTTACACTTAAAACACTTGACCTTTGATTTGTCACATGTTTTATATTTTCTGGTGAAATTAAAATTTCCACATCCACGTCCTCGACCACCTCTATGCCTCGGCCACCTGGACAACCTCCTCGGCTTGATTGAGTGACCCGACTCTGCAATGCTTGCTCGGGAGTCAAACCGACGGACTTTTGATTCATTCTTTGCTCATGCAAGCACAATGAACCCATCAACTGCTCCAATGTCATGGTTAAGACATCTTGCCCTTCTTCAATTGCCGTGACAACGTAGTCAAATCTTTTAGTCAAAGACCTCAAGATCTATTCTACAACTTGCACATCTTAGATTTCTTCACCATTAACCCTCAATTGGTTAACAATGGTATGCACACGATCAAAGTACGTTGAGATTGATTCAGAGTCATTCATACGTAAAGACTCAAAATCTCCTTGAAATGTTTGAAGCTACACACGTTTGACACGATCATCACCTTTGTAGGATTGTTGCAAAATATCCCATGATGCTTTCGCGGTTTCCATGCTCGATATTTTTTCAAATATCATTTCCTCTACAGATTGAAAGATCGCAAACAATGCTTTTTGATCTTTTTTCCGAGATTCCACCAAAGAGTCTTTCTCCTCCCTTCTCAAAGCATCGAATTCTTTAGCATTGGCCACTTCAGTGTAGCCGTTCTCCACCGAGTTTCCCAAATCTTGCAATTTGAAAAGAACTATCATTTGGATGGACCAGTTATTGAAATTTCTCCCATTCAACTTAGGAAGTTGTAACTAAATGGAACTAGTGGATGCCATTTCTAGCTTTGATACCAAATGTTGGAACCAAAAGAATAATAATAAACTTTGGAAACTTGAAATAAGAGCACAAATAATTATTGGATGGAGAACTTTTTTATTTAGAATGGTTTGTCTTTGTGACTTCATGTTTGGCTTGATTTACAACTCACGACTTCATCCCATTATATAGGAATTGAAGTTCACAAACTCCAATGATTACATTTAATAAAGAAAACATAACAATCTACTATCATTAAGAAAGACGATAAAACAGCTTAATCTGTTGAAGAAAAACGAAGCCATATTGAAGTCTTTACGACTCTTCTTTAATGCTTGTAGCTTCCAACAACTGACATGCTCAATCACACCAATTATTCAATTTTATGTTACTCCAACAGAAACTGATACTAATAACAAAAAGATTGCCTAGAACGACTTGTAATTTTTCCCTTTCAGATTTTGAAAGGGTTTTTTACGCCTGTCTTCTCTTTAATTTTTTCTCTTTCACGTTTCACGCTCCTAACTATTACGAGCATGATAACTTTAAGCATAAGCATTGCAACTGAAGCAAGTAAGCAAATTACATATACAATGAGTTTTCTTGTGAATGATGAATCGCTTTGTCCCCAGAATTAGGGTGCACATCTATTCATGCACGTTCGCTTGTGTTGCACTTCAAGAGAAAATATGTAGGGATGTGGATCCTTTATCTCTCCCAGGTGTCTCAACATGCGTCGATTGTGTTGATACTTTCCTCATTTCCGTATGTATCCACAATTGATAAGTGGTCGAGACACTGACAAAAGCGCCATGCAGAGCAGAGGATCCTCATGGAATATATGTACGTTCATTCATTGTGACGTATGTTCTTTCGTGTGTGTTTGTGTTTTGTCTTAAGTTTTGAGCTTTGGCAATGTTCTTGCATATGAAGCACAATGCCGATGAAGTGAAATGTTATAGTCTCTTCACCTTCTAACAAGATGTGATTATTTCACAGGAAAAGCAATCTAACTTTTGAGTTAAACATGGAGCCATCTTGATGCAAAATCTATTAGTGAAGCGTTTTTGGATCGGTTGGATAGGCAGAAGTCCAAATGGAAGGCGAAACGGTGATGCGATTAGAACTGGCAGATCCAGTTGACGACATCGGATCAGGCTCAAATTCAGTCGTCGGAAGCAAAACGACGTTCTAAACAAAACTTACAACTGTTGGCTGTAATTAACAATGGATTTTAGCGATTCAAGATCGTTTACATGGGTTTTTCTATTTTTTAATATTTTTTATGGGTTTTAATTTTAAGGGCAGTTTTGTAATTTTGATATTTTATAATCCTAGTAGGGTTTGGTTTAGGGATATATAAGCTTGTTTTAGGGTTCTTTTTGAAGAACAAAATATTATTATCAATATTGAATTTCAAGATTTTTTCTCTCTAAGCAAGGTTTTACTTAAATTACTCGCTGAACGCTGCGTCGGGTGGTATCAGAGCCTATGGCGACTGGCGGTGGTCTTCGTGACGATGATTAGGAGACTGGAGCCCCAATCCTTGGGGACGACGCGCTGCAACGTTTGGAGCAGCGTTTAATGGAACGCTTGGATCAACAACTCGATCAAAGTCTCTGTCGTTTCGAAAAAAGACTTGACGAGTTAACAGATCGATTCGAAGGTCTCGGCGTTGATGTGAATCGGAATCGATGAAATGGCAAAAGACCAGGTGCAGATCTTGCTTGTGGTAATCTTGTTGATAGGCCTGTTCCTGTCCGCAGGCAAAATAACCCTCTATTTTCAGAGAGTTCGAAAGAAGAAAAAAACGATTATTATGATGCGGAATGTGCTGATTATGGCGGCAGATATCGTCATGGAGGATTCCAAAGAGGATATGATCGGAGAGATGGAAGACAACGTTACGACGATCGTGAAGGTAACGACCTTAAATTGAAAGTCAATATTCCTTATTTTAATGGAAGTCTGAGCATAGAAGAATTTCTGGATTGGATTGCTGATATAGATAGATTTTTCGATTATATGGAGACCCCTGATGAGAAAATGGTGCGATTAGTAGCCTGTAGATTAAAGGGGGGGTGCATCTGCATGGTGGGAGAGAATACAGAATATGAGGGAAGGAGAAGGGAAAGAGAGAATTCCAACTCGGACTAGAATGAGGAGGTTGTTGAAGAAGGAATTCCTTCCACTCGACTATGAATAGATTATGTTCCAACAGTACCAACATTGCCAGCAAGGCAATCGGACTGTGCATGAGTATACAGTCGAATTTATGAGATTGGCGAAGTGGAATAATTTATCAGAGACGGAGAGACAGCAGGTGGTCAAATATCTTGATGGTTTGAAAACCTTCATTCGAGATAAAATTGGGGTGCAATTTCTACGACATTTAACTGAAGCAAAGAATATGACGATGAAGGCAGAATTGATGTAGCAAGACAGGGGAAGAAGAGGCTACGAAAATTATCGAGGTAACAGTTCCAGCAGTTCGGCAGAGAAGAGTAGTTTAAATAATCGCTTTAACGCAGGGCGAATCAAGAAGATAAGGCGGTAGAAAAGCGCCCTATGAATGAGCCGAGTGATAAGGGAACACAAACACAGAAAACTGCAAACCCTAACCCTTATGCTAAACCAGCTGCGATAAAGTGTTACAGATGTAATCAGCCTGGGCACCAATCTAATGAATGCCCTCAAAGAAAGACCGTAAATATAGTAGTGAGAGAAAAGGAGGAAGATAGATATTGCTGTGCGCTGGATGGTGAGGACGATGATTTTGAAGATGAGCAAGTAAATTGTGTGGTGCGTAAGATGATGTTGGCCCCAAAACAGGAAGATGATTTGCATCGCTATCAGTTATTTCGAACCAGGTGCACAATTTTGGGAAAGATCTTTGCTGTAGTTATTGATAGTGAAAGTATGTAGAATATCATTGGGAAGGAGGCAGTGACGAAGTTGGGAATACCTGTGGAGAAGCATCTTAATCCCTATACATTATGATAGATTAAATTTGGAGCGGAAAGTATTCAAGTGACTGAATGATGCAAAATTCCATTCTCCATCGATGCTCATCATTCAAGAAGAAGCAATCAGTATAATCTTGTAAAGGATGGAGTGAAATATACGTCGCTCCTACTGAAGAACAAAGGAAAACAAGCTATTGAAAATAATTTTCTTACCCTTATGAGGAAATTTGAAGCTGAGATTAAGAAGACCCGATAGATTCACGTGCTGGTCGAGAAACAAATAATTGAGACTGAGGCTGAATTACAAGTGGAGGAGTAGCCTGAAGCAGTCAAGCCTTTATTGAAGAAATTTAACGAATTGATGCCTGAAGAGATTCCAAATGGGTTGCCGTCTATGCGCGATATTCAGCACCATATAGACTTAATTCATGGTGCTAGTCTGCCTAATTTACTACACTACAAGATGAATTCTAAAGAGAGCGAGATTCTAAAAGAGAATGCATGGGAGTTATTGCGAAAGGAGCACATTCAGAAAAGCATGAGCCCATGTGCTGTTCCGGCCTTGTTGACTCCTAAGAAAGATGAGAGTTGGTGGATGTGTGTAGATAGTAGGGCTATTAATAAAATAACCATGGGTTATAAGTTTCCAATTCCGAGATTGGATGACATGCTGGATAGGTTGTACAGTGCTAAATGGTTTTCGAAGTTGGATTTAAAGAATAGGTACCATCAGATTCGGATTTGGCCCAAAGATGAGTGGAAGACAGCTTTCAAAACCAAGTAGGGGTTGTACAAATGGTTGGTGATGCCTTTCGAACTTTCCAATGCTCCAAGCACTTTCATGAGACTAATCAGGTTCTAAAATCTTTTATTGGCAAATTCGTTGTAATTTATTTTGATGATATCTTGATTTATAGTAAGACCAAAGAGGATCATCTAATGCACTTAAGGGAGGTGTTGACAGCTTTACAGATTAATAAGCTGTATATTAATCTTAAGAAGTGCAGTTTTTTAACTAATAAGCTGTTATTCTTGGGGTTTATTATTATTGCTGAAGGAATAGAGGTAGATGAGGCGAAGGTAAGAGCATTCAGAGAGTGGCCGACTCCTAAAACAGTTTCTGACGTTAGGAATTTTCATGAGTTGGCTACTTTTTATCGGCGATTTATTAAGAATTTTAGTACTATCGCAGCCCCAATTACTGAATATATGAAGAAAGGAAAATTTCTATGAGGAGAGAAAGCAAAGAATAGTTTTGCTATTTTTAAGGAAAAGTTATGTACTGCACATGTTCTTGCTTTACCTGATTTTAATAAACTATTTCAAGTGGACTGTGATGCTAGTGGAGTGGATATAAAAGCTGTTTTATCTCAAGAGTGCAAACTAGTTTGCTATTTTAGCGAGAAGCTCAGTGACGCAAGGTAGAAATGGGGCACTTATGATAAAGAATTCTATTCTATCGTAAGGGCTTTAAAGACCTGGGAGCATTATTTGATTGGGAAATAATTTATCCTTTATTATGATTATGAAGTTTTGAAGTATCTAAATAGTCAGAAGAGGATTAGTAAAGATATGCATGCGCAATGATGTCAATTTTTGCAAAAATTTCCTTTCAGATTACAGCACAAGTCAAGTGTGCATAATGTCATAGCAGATATATTGAGTAGGAGAGTCGGCTTGTTGATTATGTTGAGCTAAGAAATTCTAGGGTTCAAGCAGCTAAAAGACTGTTATGCAGGCGATGATGATTTTGGGCAGATTTAGGAGACGTGTGCCATCGGTCAACCTGTATAAGAATTTTATATGCAGAATGGTTATCTGATGCATGGCAATCAGTTTTGCCTTCCTCGAACGTCATTACGAGAGAAGGTAATTCGTGATTTACATGATAGTGGATTAGCTACACATCTAGGTCGTGAAAAAACTGTTGCTGTAATCTGGGAGCTATTTTGCTAGCCCCAGTTGTGTAGAGATGTCAGTAGATACGTACAAAAGTATTATGTTTGCCAAACTGTTAAGGGTCAATCTAAAAATACAGGTCTGTATATGCTTTTACCTGTTCCTAACAGTATATGGGAAGATCTGTCCATGGATTTTGTACTTGGTTTATCACGGACACAAAGAGGTGTGGATTCTGTTTTCGTTGTGATTGACAGATTTTTCAAGATGACGCACTTCATTCCTTGTAGGAAAACTTCTGATGCAGTAAGTGTGGTCAGATTATTCTTTAAGGAAGATGTTCGTTTGCATGGTGTGCCCAAATCTATTACCTCAGATAGGGATAGTAAATTTCTAGGGCATTTTTGGCGGACTTTGTGAAAACTGTTTGATTCATCTTTGAATTTCAATAGCATAACTCACCTGCAGACTGATGGGCAAACAGAGATGGTTAATAGAACTCTAGGAAACTTGATTCGTAGCATTTGCGGAGATAAGCCGAAACAATGGGATGTTGCTTTATCACAGGCAGAGTTTGCTTATAATAATGCAATTCATAGTTCTATTGGCAGGTCACCTTTATCTGTTGTTTATACAAAGGCGCATTAGTATACTCTGGATTTGGTACAATTGCCTAAGCAAGCGGATAAAAATGTAGTAGCGGATCATATGGCTAAACAGATTGTGGGAGTGCATCATGAAGTCAAACAAAAGCATAGGAAGCTAATAAGAAGTATAAAATCGCATCAGATAAACACCAATATAAGCAGATGTTTACGACAGGTGATCAGGTCATGGTTTTTCTTCGTAAAGAACGATTACCAGTTGGATTTTATAGCAAATTGCAGCAAAAAAAGTATGGGCCTTACACTGTCAGCAAAAGAAGTATGGGCCTTACATGCTGATTTATTACCGTTTCATGAGTCCACAGAGCCGTTATATCCAGATCTTGATTTTAACTCGAGGACAAGTTTTTTTCAAGTGGAGGAGCATGATGCAGAATCTATTAGTGAAACGTTTCTGGACCGGTTGGACAGGCAGAAGTCCAAACGGAAGACGAAACGGTGATGCGACTAGAACTGGCAGACCTAGTTGACGATATCAGATTGGGCTCAAATTCGGTCGTCTGAAGCGAAATGGTGTTCTGAACAAAACTTACACCTTTAGCTGTAAGTAACGATAGATTTTAGCGATTCGGGATCGTTTACATGGGTTTTTTTATTTTTTAATATTTTTTTATGGGTTTTAATTTTAAGGGCAGTTTTGTAATTTTGATATTTTATAATCCTAGTAGGGTTTGGTTTAGGGTATTTTATGTTTTATAATCCTAGTAGGGTTTGGTTTAGGGATATATAAGTTTGTTTTAAGGTTCTTTTTGAAGAACAAAACATTATCATCAATATTGAATTTCGAGATTTTTTCTCCCTAGTAAGGTTTTGTTTGAATTACTTGCTAAACGCTGCGTCACATCTTTAAATATGATCAGCCAGTAGGAGGGGAATCCGACAACGCACAATATAGTTTCTCGTGGTCTTGTCACCGGAGGCAGCCGCTCTTGAACAGCCGAGAGTTACTCCCAAAACATTCTAGATATGGCTTTAGAGTGTCCAAATGATAGGGATTTTTGAGATGGAGATCCTCTATTTCTTGTACAAGATAGGTATAAAAAATGCGAAATTTCTTAGAAATCAAATATTAAACATATACCTTATCATCCTTTGTACCTTATAGGAATTCGCATGGCGGAAGTTTGTTTACAATGGAATATGGACACTTTCAAGATCATTATGATGGCAAAAAGTATATGTAACACCTTCCAACATTGGCCTGAACTTTCCAACTTATCAATGCAATTTCCAAGTAATCACGACGTCAAATTTGGGAAAGCTTTGATTATTTTTACCCTATTAAGAGTCTTTTTTGTTTTTTGCTACCAAGTTTTATTTCACTAAATCATCCTACCGTTCGCATGTTCCAACATTAATCCAAGAATTCTCGATCTTAAATTATGCGGATTTCATACTAGATTTGCGCCTTTTAATGGTTGCGATCCATTTGGTTCATGTGCGCCCATTGACGCAAATATTGCGCGATGCTCTAAGTGACAAGCATATATACAAGTTCGCCCTTGTGGTCATTTGTCGATTTCATCACTATTGCATCGTGCGAGTGGAATGATTATGGAAATTTTAGATTTGGCCCGACCAAAACTTGGACGAACCTGGACCACCTCTGTTTTGGTAAGTTAATTACTTCGAAACTGTCGGTAATATCTTATAAAACGCTGCACCATGTTGCCTCAGGTACACATTCAATGATTTGCTGAGAAAAGTTTGGAATAGAAGATTCACTTCAAAAACAACTGCACAGCACAGACCAGCCTGTATTCTATTCAGTAAGCACCAAAAGCAGTGTAGTTTGTTTTGGGAGAGAATTTCAGGTGAATTCAGTGTCTTTCTTCTCTCTAGTTGGGATGGCCGTCCTAGGAATCGAACTCGGATCTCGTGGTAAGTCTCTCACCCTTGAAATTTTAATTTTCCTGGTTGAGTTCGATGGTATATCAGTCTATGTCATACTAAAGTTTTTGTACGAAGGAGGCTGTTCTCTAGGACCGCGTTTTGAAGAGGTCATTAGGCATGTTCTTGTGTACTGCAGATGAGAGTAAGTAGTTCTTTGAAAAATTGAAAGAAAGGGCATGAAAAACGATATTTATATGCTAATGAATGATAGATACACTAGCAGTGTATACTCTCAATTCAAATGATTCATGGAGACAAGCCTGATATGGAAGAATCCAAAGATACAGTTCCTCATTTAACAGTCCTCTTTTGTGTGTCTGTATTGTTTTACAACCGCATACACGATGGGAAAGCCAAAATCGTGAAAATTACTGTTCCGCGTCTTTGAAAAACACTGACTATGCTGCAACCACAACCTGCCTTCTTATTATGTATGCAAATTCCAACTGCCGCGTAGGAATGTCAATTAGTCCTTACAAGCTAGAACACAATAATGGTGAACCAAGCATCACCGGTTTCACTGTGGATGAAACAAAGAGCTCTTCTGTTTGCTAATTATGCAGAGTTAATTTAGCATATTAATGAAGTTCGCAAAGTGAGCTTAACCCTGTGTTTCTTTGTGAAACAGAATCGCAGATTCTTCATGAACTTCAGAGAGCATAGCCAAAGATGAACTCACCTTGCCTGAGGGAGCAAGGCAGCATCATTTTGCAACTTGGCTTCCTTGGAACCCTTCTACTAGTTTCCTTGGGGAAATTAGTGTGCCTTCTGGGAAATTGGAGCAACACTACGGATCAGGCAACAGAGAGACACCTGAAAGGTAACCAATCTAGCATAATAAACAAATCCAGCATTGTCTGCACCGCTTTAGTACTGGATACACATCTAGTAATGCTATCGATGCGGTCAATGGCAACGACGCCACATGTCATTCTAAAACTCAAGCATTTCATTGGAGATCATGCAAATGGTATTCTGGGCAGTGACACTCAGAGTACTGTACAAGATACGGAGAGAGAAGTATACCAAGTTCCCATGGATTCTAAGGGCATGGTGGATGTGCAAGTTCCTCTTATCTGTTTTTTGCACAACTCTCGACATCAACTATATAAATATGTACCACAGCCACTTAAGGACACGAGACTTCGCAAACTTCATGTGTCTGCTAGCCTCCACTGGACTGTTCAGCATTTCCATTTGTGGGAAGACAGGCATGGTCTTCTCGAATGCCAATGGCATGGGGGAACCGCTTCTTTCTGAAAAAGTCGAGAAACGTTCAGAATCCAAAAGGGAATCCTTTTATGGGAAAGCTACCCTCTTGCAACTCATTACCTTCTCTTGGCTGAACCCATTATTCGCGGTGGGGATCAAGAAGCCCCTTGAGCAAAATGATGTGCCCGATCTTGACATCAAGGATTCTGCAGCATTTAATTCTCATTCTTTTAGTGACTGCCTAAAGCAAGTCAAGGACAAAGAGGGAGCCAAAAATCCATCCATCTACAAAGCAATCTTCTTTTTCATTAGAAAGAAAAGCAGCAATCAATGCACCTTTTGCGGTAGTAAATGCTGGAGCATCACATGTTGGTCCATACCTCATAGACGACTTTGTCAATTTCCTAACTGACAAGCAAAGCAGGAGCTTGGCGAGTGGCTATATTCTAGCATTAGCCTTTCTACGTGTCAAAATGGTTGAGACTATAGCACAGAGACAGTGGATTTTCGGAGCATGCCAAATAGGCCTTCGGCTTAGAGTTGCTCTGATATCGCATATGTACAAGATGGGACTTGAGGCCAAAGTCACACTGGTGGAGAGATCATCAACTACATGAGCGTGGATGTCCAGAGTATCACAGTTCTCATCTGGTACTTAAACACTGTACGGATGTTACCAATACAAATCTCATTAGCTACGTACATTTTGCATATTAATCTAGGTTTAGGGCCTGTCGCTGCGCTAGCGGCAACATTGACTGTGATGGCTTCCAATATACCTTTAATGAGAACTCAGAAAAGATACCAGTCCAAGATCATGGAAGCTAAAGACAGCATGATGAAATCCACATCAGAGGTTCTTCGAAACATGAAAACCATAAAACTTCAAGCTTGGGACAATCAGTTCCTAAACAAACTAGAGAGCTTGAGGAAAATAGAGTACAAGTGGTCATGGAAGTCACAAAGACTGGGAGCACTATCAGGTTTCATCTTCTGGGGTTCACCGCCATTCATCCCCATTGTGACTTTTGGCGTGCGTATGCTAATGGGCATTCAACTTACTGCTGGAAGAGTCTTAGCAGCCATGGCCACTTTCCGAATGTTACAAGATCCCATATTTAGTCTACCAGACTTGCTCAATGTAATTGCACAAGGTAAAGTTTCAGTGGACAGAGTTGCTTCTTAACTGCAAGAAGATGAAATTCAACAGGATGCAATCAAATATATTCCAAAGAATCAAGCACAGTCTGATATAGAGATTATCAACGCAACATTCAGCTGGAATCCTGACTTGATTACACCGACTCTGAGCGATATTGAGGTGAAAGTTAAAAGGGGCATGAAGGTGGGGATCTGTGGGACAGTAGGATCAGGGAAGTCAAGCCTTCTATCATGCGTCCTAGGAGAAGTAGAGAAGCTCTATGGCCAAGTGAAAATCAGTGGTACAAGAACTTATGTTCCACAGTCTCCGTGGATACTGACAGGGAATATAAGGGATAACATTCCGCATGATCCTAACAAGTATGACCGAACAGTCAAGTCATGTGCTTTGATTAAGGATTTCGAGCTGTTCTCAGCGGGCAATCTCACGGAGATTGGAGAAAGAGGCATCAACATGAGTGGAGGGCAAGAGCAAAGGATACAAATTGCACGTGCAGTTTGCCAAGATGCTGATATGTATCTGCTTGATGACCCTTTCGGTGCAGTGGATGCTCATGCGGGCACACAACTCTTTGCAGTAAGTATTTACACTCTCTTGCAAGAATAATGATATGATGATGGATATCAAAATCAGATCCTAGTACTACGTCTCACATGCTTTATGACAAAAATTTGCATTTAGAGTTTATTCCTTGTAGGATTGCCTGATGGGAATGCTCAAAGACAAGACAATACTCTATGTGACCCACCAAGTCGAATTTCTTCCAGCGGCAGATCTCATTCTGGTAAGTAAACTTCACCCAAGTGATTCTCCATTTGACCACAGAAACTATTCAGAAAAAACAGATATCTAATTAAAATAGACAGACATATTCTGAAAATAACTCTGAGAAGTAAGATTTTAACAATTAACTCACCCATGTGAATCTGAGAGTCCCGAGATCATAATATGGAACTTTTATCTTTTGCTTCAGTTAAGCTGATCGCGAATCTAACAAAGACTTCGATTCTAAAGGTGGGTTGTGTCCAGTGTGTAAAATGGATATCATCCTGCTTGTTTACGTACTGCTTGCTGTTGGAAGCTCACTCTGCGTACCACTTCGAGCAATGGTTCTTGCAGTAGCAGGACTATGGACAGCACAGACGCTATTCACAAAAATGCTTCACAGTGTAATGCGGGCGCCGATGGCATTTTTCGACTCAACCCCAACTGGAAGAATTTCAAACCGGGTGAGCAACAAATTGCTCCTGCATTTCAAGTCTTAAGTTTGTCATTATACATGAACATCAAAAGTGATAGCAAGCATAATTATTAATTATTTTTTCCATCATCCTTCCAGTTTCTTGAGAAGCATATATAAATTCAAGGGTAAAAGCAACCACAAAATCAGTCATGAGCAGTTGAACAGGGACATGTATTTGCTTATCTGCAACTGTCAAAGATTAACTTACACTGTACTCAGATTAAAATAGTATATCCTGTGCCAGTAGAAATCTGAACAAATAAAACCTGTTTTTTATATAAATTTCTCTTGATATGAAAAACAGGTTTAGGTAGTGCCACTCCCTGATTAAGAATTCTACATGAACCCTATCAAACATTCAAGACAAATTCTTCAACATTTCAAAATTTAACAGCAACTCCACATAAATAACTAAAAGGCAGATTGAAATCATTTCACTCCTGGATTAAATTAAAATGGGATCATTTTGCAGTACCGAATAACTCACCACAACTGCTGCAAAAGTCCGACTTCTTTTAACATGCCATCTCATCATAAATTCTACACATGCAAATATTATTGATTTACGCCAGGTCACATGACAGGTACAAAGGCTGATGTTGATATGATGACGTTGAACCATATTGTATGCAGGCATCCATTGATCAGAGTGCACTAGACTTGGATATCGGATGGACATTAGGTTGGTGTGCTTTCTCCATAATACAGCTTCTTGGAACAATTGCAGTAATGTCGCAGGTAGCATGGGAAGTATTTGTGATCTTCATTCCGGTGACTGCAATATGTATATGGTACCAGGTAATATCATTCCTTACAAAAGTCGCACAACTCTTCTTGGGACAGTTTGTTGGAAGCACGTGAAGCATGATGGCATATTGATAGTCCACGTATTTTAGTATGTTAAATGCTAGATTCATCATTTCCTACAGGAAATGGTGTTGGCCATGGTCATACTATAAAAAAACAAGAACCTAATAGCCGTATCTAGAATCTGAATCAAATTCTTCAAAGCAGTTCAATCAAAGAGTTGATAAGGCCAGTTAATAATGTAAGGACATCCCTTCCACTTCTATTCTTTGTCCGATGTGACACTACATCGTCTCAAGCAATTCAGGTACTTTCACATTCTTTAAAAGGGTTCAAATATGAGTAGGTGGGAAGATGTTTCCACTCCCCAAAATAGAAAGACGCGAGTCAAGCCAAACACTATGACAAGAAAAATTCCTACTAAGTTGCTCCAAAATATGCCACCAAAAATTGATACTATGTTGAACAATTTATTGAAACATTCTTCTTTCCACGTTTCAGCAATACTATGTACCAACAGCAAGAGAACTAGCCTGTGTATCAGGGATTCAACGAGCTCCAATTCTACATCACTTTGCAGAATCAATAGCAGGAGCAGCAACAATTCGTGCTTTTGACCAAGAAGATCGATTCACTGATGGAAATCTAGGGCTTGTAGATAACCACTCAAGGCCATGGTTTCATGTTGTGCTGGCAATGGAATGGCTTTCATTTTGCCTAAATCGGTTGTCTAACTTTGTCTTTGCCTTTTCATTGGTTTTGCTGGTATCCCTCCCTGAAGGAATTATCAACCCAATTAAGTCGTGCAAATTTTCTTAGAATATTTCATTGTGTCAAGATCATGAGTAGTATGTACTATGCATACCATACGCGTTTCTTTATAATTTGGATAATATCAGACATCTGCTAGAATCAACAGTGCAAAAACGAGTAAATCTCAAATTGAATAATAGTCGGGCAGTTAATATAACATCCCCTATACCAAATTCAAGCATAGCAGGGTTGGCTGTAACGTACGGACTTTACTTGAATGTTCTTCAGGGTTCTGTTATATGGAATATATGCAATGCTGAGAACAAATTGATCTCATTTGAGAGAATGCTTCAGTACTCACACTTAGCAAGTGAAGCAGCACTTTTGATAGAAGACAGCAGACCTCCAAGCAAGTGGCAGGTAACGGGAAAGATCTGCTTCAGTAACTTGCAGGTATGCTAAACATCAAATTCCGAGATATGCAATGAAAATCTCAGCTCCCATATCCCAACATTGTTTTGATATTTTCTGCATCACTTATGGATGATTCTTTGTAATTGCTATCGATCTCACTCGCCCGATCTAGGCGAGGCCGAGCCTCGCCGTCGTGACCCACGGCGAAGCTGACCTCGCTGTCACTACCCACGGTGAGGTTGGCCTCGCCCAGATCGAGCGAGGCCGAGCCTCGCCTTTGCAACCCATGGCGAGGCTAGGCCTCACCTAATCTGGGCGAGGCCAGCGGTGAGGCATGTGGCCAGTGCGGCGGCGAGGGCCGCGACGCCCTGGCCTATGGCCGGTAGCCGATGCCGGTGACCGGCCATGGCCAAAGAATTTACAGGGTAGAAAGAAAAAAAATTTTGAAATATCATTAATAAAAAGAAATTTTGTGTAGTTATCAAATGTATTTCTATTCTTTTTTATCTCAGGAATAGAAATTTTGGATAGTTACCAAACGCATTCAAATACTCAGAAATTGTTTTCGGACACAGAATCATTTCTGAGTAGAAATAGTTCCCGGGCACAGAATGGTTGTCATGCGCATCCTTAGTAATCGGGGCTGCGATAGTACTGAAACTCTTAAAAAATTGTCGATAAAAAGTAGCTAACCTATGAAATCTTCTAACGTCAGAAACTGTCAGCCACTCTCTGATTGCTTTTACCTTTGCCTCATCTACCTCTATTCCTTTAGCAGTAATAATAAACCCCAAGAATAACAGTTTATTAGTTAAAAAACTGTACTTCTTAATATTAACATACTACTTATTAATCTGCAAAGCTGTCAACACCTCTCTTAAGTGCATCAGATAATCCTCCTCAGTCTTACCATAAATCAGGATATCATCAAAATAAACTACAATGAATTTGCCAATAAAAGATTTCAAAACCTGATTCATAAGTCTCATGAAAGTACTTGAAGTATTGGAAAGTCCGAAAGGCATTACCAACCATTAGCACAACCCCTCATTTATTTTGAAACTGTCTTCCACTCATCTCCAGGCCAAATCCAAATCTAATGGTGCCCATTCTTCAAATCCAGCTTCGAGAACTACTTAGCACCGTGCAACCTATCCAACATGTCATCCAATTTCGAAATTGAAACTTGTAACCCACGGTTATTTTATTAATGGCCCTACTATCTACACACATCCGCCAACTCCCATCTTTCTTAAGAGTCAACAAGGCCATAATAGCACATGGGCTCATGCTATTCTGAATGTACCCCTTTCGCAACAACTCCTTCACCTTCTCTTTTAGAATCTCACTTTTTTTAGGACTCATCCTGTAGTGCGGTAAATTAGGTAGACTAGCACTAGGAATTAAGTCTATATAGTGTTGAATATTGCGCATAGGCGGCAACTCACCTAGGATCTCCACGGGCATCAGCTCACTAAACTCCTTCAATAAAGGCTTAACTGATTTGGGCTGCTCCTCCACTTGTAATTTAGCCTCTGGCTCGAATGCCTGTTTCACTATTACTGCGTGAATCTATCGGGTCTCCTTAATCTCAGCTTCAAATTTCCTTGTAAGGATAAGGAAATTATTTTCAATAGCTTGTTTTCTTTTATTCTTCAATGGCAACAACATATACTTCACTCCATCCTTCACGAGATTATACTGATTGCTCCTTTCTGAATGCTGCACATCTATTTCAAATTGTCACGGCCTCCCAAACAACACATGACATACATCATTGTCTATCACATCACAATATAGTTCATCATGATATTTTCCAATGGAGAATGAAATTTTACGTCGCTCAATCACCTGAATGCTTTTCACTCCAGATTTAATCCATCCTAACGTATAGGGATTAGGATGCTTCTTCACGGATATTCCCAGCTTCTTCATTGCCTCTTTTCTAATGATATTCTCCATGCTTCCACTATTAATAACCATAGAAAATATTTTTCTCAGAATAGTGCACCTAGTTCGGAATAACTGATGGCGCTGCAAATCATCTTCCTGTTTTGGGACCAACATCTTCCTGCGCACCACACAATTTACTTCCCCTTCTTCATTTTCAAAGTTGTCTTCTTCACCATCTGGCTTACGGTAATACCCATCTTCTTCCTCATCTCTCGCTGCCACGTTTATGGTTTTTCTCTTAGGGCATTCATTAGATCGGTGTCTAGGTTGATTACACCCGTAACACTTTATTACGGTTGGTTTAGCATAAAAGCTAGGGTTCGCAGTTTTCTATGTTTGTGTTCCCTTAGCCCTCTACTCGTTCATAGGATGCCTTTTTAATGCCTTATCTTCTTGATTTCGCCCTTGGTTGTTACGGTTGTTGAAGCCACTCTTCTTTATCGAACTGCTCGAACTGCTACCTCGATAATTTTTGTAAGCTCTTTTTCCCTTGTCTTGCTACATCAATTTTGCCATCATCGCCATATTCTTCGCTTCGGTTAAATTTCGTAGAAACTGCATTCCAATTTTATCTCGAATGAAGGGTTTCAAACTATTGAAATATCTGGCCACTTGCTGTCTCTCCATCTTCGATAGATTATTTAGCTCCGCCAATCTCATAAATTTGGCCGTATATTCATGTATAGTCTAATTGCCTTGCTGACAATGTTGGTACTGCTGGAACATAACCTGTT
Source organism: Syzygium aromaticum (assembly GCA_024500025.1). Taxonomy (NCBI): domain Eukaryota; kingdom Viridiplantae; phylum Streptophyta; class Magnoliopsida; order Myrtales; family Myrtaceae; genus Syzygium; species Syzygium aromaticum. The sequence goes on from CM044889.1 coordinate 12,200,282, forward strand.
CATAGTCGGGTGGAAGGAACTCCTGTTTTAGCAGCCTTCTCATTCTAGTCCAAGTTTGAACTCTCTCTTTCCCTTCTCGCTCCCTCTTATTCTGCAATCTCTCCCACTATGTAGACGCACTCTCTTTAATTTACCGACTACTAATTGTACCTTTTTCTCATCAGAGGTCTTTATAAAATTGAAAAATCTATCTATATCAGTAATCAAATCCAGAAATTCTTTTATGCTGAGACTTCCATTAAGATAAGGAATATCGACTTTCAATTTACATTCATTACCTTCACGATTGTCGTAACGTCATCTTCCATCTCTCCTATCATATCATCTTTGAAATCCTTCATGACGATGTCTGCCGCCATAATCAGCACGTTTCACATCAAAATAATCGTTTTCTTCTTCTTCCGAACTCTCTGAAAACGGAGGGTTATTCTGCCTGCGGATAGGAACAAGCCTATCAACAAGATTACCACGAACAAGATCTGCACCCGCTCTTCTGTCGTTTCACCGATTTTGGTTCACATCAATGCCGAGACCTTCGAATCGATCTATTAACTCGTTAAATCGTTCTTCGAAACGATAAAGACTTTGATCGATTCGTTGATCCAAGCGTTTTATTAAACGCTGCTCCAAACGTTGCAGGACATCGTCCCCAAGGATTGAGGCTCCAGTCTCCTTATCATCGTCACGAAGACCACCACCAATCGCTATAGGCTTTGATACCACATGACACAGTGTTTAGCAAGTAATTCAATATTGATGATAATGTTTTGTTTTTAAAAAAGAACCCTAAAATAAGCTTATATATCCCTAAACCAAACTCTACTAGGACTATAAAGCATAAAATGTCAAAATTACAAAACTACCCTTAAAATTAAAACCCATAAAAAATATAAAAATAATAGAAAAACCCATGTAAACGATCCCGAATCGCTAAAATCCATCATTAGTCACAGCCAAAGGGAGTGAGTTGTGTTCAAACCGCCGTTTCGCTTCAAATGACCGAATTTGAATCCGATCCGATGTTGTCAATCGGGTCCATCAATTCTAGTCGCATCACCATTTCGCCTTCCGTTTGGACTTTTGCCTGTCCAACCGATCCAGAAACGCACCACTAATAAATTTTGCATCACCTCTCCCCACCCTCGACTGCCGCGGTGGTGACCAGCAAAAGGTGGAACGCAGTTCCACCAAGCAAAAAACAAATGGAGAGGATCTGTTGACAACTAAATTTTGCTTAGTCATTTAGGGTTTGATTGCATAAAAAAATTAGAGCTTAATTTTTAACCCCTAAACCAAAAATATTCTCATTAAATTCCATGACATATAGACATTAGGTACATTTGCATTAATAAGGCATATTAGGACATATTTGTGTAAAAAAAAAAAAGTTTTTCCGGGTCAGGTCAATCAGCCCGTTCTTTTACTCTCCCTTTCCTTTTATTGCGCGCGGCCCTTTTTCCTTCTCCTTTTAATTTTCGCGCAGGCTGGCCCATTTCTCCCTGGCCCGGCCCACGCATTGTTCACCTCCCCCCGGTCAACACTTTTGGGCATACGAGGGAGGAAGCAGAAAAAGCAGAATGAAGCAGATGGAGCAGAAGGCAAAAGACGAAGCAGAAGCAGAAACAGATCAGAAGCCAGAGCAAAAGCAGAGGGGCAGAGGCACAGAGGGAGAGAGTTTTGAGAGAGAGAGGGAGTTCCGAGACAAAGAGTTCCGAGAGAGAGCTCGAGAGAGCTAAAGGAGAGAGCATTCAAAAGGGAAGTTACATAGAAGAAAAAAAAAAACAGAGATAGGGAGGAGAGAAAAGGGAGAAAGAGCTCGGCTTGAGAGAGGGGTCTTTCTTCGACGAGAGCGTTCTGGTCCCTTCCCGGTGACCGGCAAATCTCATCCCCCTCTCGGTTGCTCACCCGTCACCTTGAATCATCCACTTAAACGAACGCCTCTTTTCGAGAGCGTCCGTTTCGGTATCAAATCATCGAAGAAATCGTGCTAAGATGCCGCAAGCGAGCAGCGTCAGCTGCGCATCTCGTCACCATCGTTGATTCCGTGCTGTTCACGACCAGGTGAGACTTGCGCCTCCCTTGTTTTTTCCTTGCCTCTCGGATGCTGGGCACATTGATCCTATTTCGATGGTCGCCCGGCCCCCATTGATGGATACTCGTGCTCGTTTGATACTTAAAGAAGCTGTTTTAAACATTTCACACCGAGAACACGCTATGAGTTTTGCTAAAATTGGATTTGTAACTCCATTCCTCGGTTGTACTGCACATGTTTAATAAAGTGTCTCAATGAAACAGTTTAAGCTTGGAGTGTCAAATCTGGTCGTGGTGATTTTTTAAAGTCTTTTTGTAAAATGAAATAGCGCTTTGGTGCAATATGGTTGTTTAGAACTTCACATATCACATTTGAGCCAAAAACCACGTTCACGACCAGTTTTAAGCCTTTATCCGAACTCGCCTATCACTTGTTTGATAAAATGTCTGAACGAAGGCCCAGACCAATATCACCAAGATCCGTCTATGTAATCTTCATTTTATGCTTCGTTTGAGCTTGGATTGATATTTCGTGCCTGCTCTGGTATTTGTCCTGTGTTTTTATGCCACTGTTCGTGCATCATCCAAGTTGGTCTCACATACGCATCCTCCCACCGGAGAGATTTTCCCGCATCTACAAAGCCCACGGCTCGACGCCACCTTAGCCAGCGTGTTCCTCCTCCTCTTTAGCGTGCATGTGTTAGTTTTTGGCTGTTTATTTTGCTAGAGCAGTGTTTGAGTTGGTATGTCTTTTTGGTGATAATGGTGTCGCCGGAATCGCTTCAGTGATAATCGGGTAGTGGCTGTCGGCAGTGGCGCGACGACTGATGAGGGGTGGCCATCGACGTTGGAGGTCGACGGTTGGCAGTGGTGTTTGGTGGCCGGAGGTGAAACTCCGGGTGTGAGAGGGAAGCTCTCAGGGAAAGGGGGTTCTGGGAAAGAAAAGAACGTGAATGGCAGAAGAGAAGAGGGGGAGGAAAACGTAATAAAAAAATAGAGAATAAAAACAGTAAAGAAACAAAAGAAAAAGAAAAAAGAACAAATAGAAAAGAACAAATCAGAAAGGAAATGGACGAAATGGGTTATTGGAAATCCGAGTCAGGTAGTCGGGTGGATCGGGTCAGGGGACCCGGTCCGAAATTATTATATTATCAAAAATATTAAAATCTAAAAAAACATTAAAAAATTCAGAAATTTAAAAAATATTAAAATATTCGGAAAAAATCAGAAAGATTCCAAAAAATCCAGAAAATTAGGAATGCTCGGAAATCACTTTTTGGGCTTGATTTCACTGGATATTAGTTTTAATTTCATTCTGGGCTTAGTTTAAAATTCATAAAAATTGAGAAAATCCTTTAAAAAAAATTCTCAAAAATTGGACAAGCCATTAGGGTTTTACCTTGGGGCTTTTGATTGCATTTTCGTTTCTAGAGACGATGATAGGTCGCCGGTTGTTTATTTTGGTTGTGCACTTTAAATACATTGGTTGTTATTTTTCATTTTTAGCATAGTTAGGACGAGCTTTAGGCTCTTTGGTAAGCTGTTCGGTACGTTAGTTTGTGAACGTTCAAGTTTAGGTACCGAAAGAACACTAGTTAGATCGCTAGTGTAATCAAGTCCCCGTACTCATTGAATATTTAGTTCGTAGAAGTAAAACATTTCTCCCGTGTTTTACTTGGGTGTCTAATCGACCCACCAAAAATCGATTAATGGCGATTCCTAGATGAAATTGATTTGCATATTAACAACTTAAACTTAAGTCTTGAATTGGTATGGGCTTGGGAGAGCTCGAGCTAGGTTTAACTTAGTAATCCAGTAGCCAAACCCTTTAGGCGGAGGGGTCAGTTCGGGGAGGTCGCGACAGTTTGGCGACTCCGCTGGGGACTTTTTAGAGGACTTAGGCTGTTTATCTTGTTCAAATACATCCCTAACGCGAATGTTCTTGCCATTGACCTCTTATTTTGCAGGTTTGGGATTTGAGGAATGAATGTTTATTTTTTCGGATGCTTGAAGCATTATTTGCTTATAAACTGTTGTGCATGCTTTAAATGTTTTAGCACTACGCTGTTGTACACACAACCATGCTGCCGGACTTGGGCCGCGATATGATACTTTAGGATGGTGTTAAGAAAGATACAACTTCAAACGCGAGACTGCGATGTAGAGGTTGCCTTTCTTTTCTCTGAAAATTCTTTTTTGGTGTCGTAAGTGTTTATCTTAGTCCGCAAGACTACATGACTATAGGATATTCCTTTTGACTGAGCCGAAGTTAAGAAGACCTGACACCGACACGAGATTGCAATCCGATCAGATCACCCTCTTAGCTTCACCTTGTGAAGCCGTCTAGAGTAGGAATCAGCCACACATTACATCTGCGTGTCTTTGAGATTTGAAAAAATGATCGTCACCCGCTGTAAGTATGATTTCTCTCATTATTAGTACACTTTGAATTGAAATTTTCATTTTGGAAATTCGCAAAAATCAATCAAATGCCCCATGTGATCTAAGATTACAATTGAAAATTTTGGACGATCACTCTTGACAGTGAGCTTTGAGCATGAATCTCAAACATCTCCGATTTGGGCCTATAAAACAGATGATCTTGTCTAAAGTTTTAATAATGGGCTTAAAATCACATTTTATATAAAAATTTTATATAAAAATTCTTTCAAGTCAAGATTGTATTTTGGGGCATAAAATTGAAATCACATTTTCAACAAAATTCTTTCTTGTTCACATTTCGGAATCGGAATTCAAATCACATTTTGTGTATTTCTCTTAAAACAAGAATTGTCTCGTCTTTCCAAAAACCGAAGTCACAAATTAGTTTTTCACAATTGATGCCACATCTTGCACATGAAACTTTTGGAATAGAATTGATTGCCATGATTTGATTTTTTAATGATGTCTCCTCTTACTACGAAACCTTGGCGAAATACCAAATCCTCGCAAATAGGGACCACGGGGCACGTATCATCGCCTTGCTTTCGTTATAAGAGGCGGCTTTATTGAGAGATCACTTTTTTCATTCACGTGCTGACATTGTCTTCCTTTTGAAGGTTATACGCAACGGCCCTTCTTTGGAATCTCCTCGCTTGACCATGCCAAGAAGTAGACTCAAAAGCTAGGACGAGATTTGTTTATTGCAATCTTCTATGCAAGAGTTTTTTTGTACTTTGTCATCGTCCTTATTCTTAGTAGGAATCATGTTTCACGTTTTGGGCATTGATTGTGAACCCAATTGAATGTTTTTGTAAATCATGCAACTCAAATTCAAGGTCATAAGTAGCTTTTTGCTTTGAGTCCCATTGGAGATACTGCAAGCTACCCAAATGGATTAAATTTCCACGGAGACTTGGAAGAAACCTTCTGGGATGGTAAAATGTCGTCGTTCCAATAAGAACTTCTCATGCAGAAATTGACTTGTTTTCCATTTTCTTTCTTGAAAATGGATAAAATGAAAGGGTTGTTCAAGATTGGCATTCACTTTCCCTACAAAACCAAACTGTGGGCCCTTGGAACTCGAGGCGCATGCGGCAAGGCATGAGCATCGAAGGAATTGCGTCATAGAAAGTACAAAGCGATTCTCATTGTACTTGCCAGACGGATAACGGAAGAAAAGAATAGTTACTCACAATGGGTTAGCAATGAAGTTGGTAGGTCTAGAAGACATAATTTTTTGAAGTTTCAAAGTATATTGTCCGTTTTCTCAAACTCCATAAGTAATCTCTTGGAACACACATTGGATTGGCGTTTGATTCATGCAAACATTTGCATGATGAAGTCTGCTAGCATCCTTGAGATTTTAAATTGGAATAGAGGCGGTTTCTGGATTCAAAGCAACTAAGGCTTTAGGAAATGGGTGCTCATGCTTGGGGATTTTTGGGAAAAATCCCCGATAATTTTGGAAAGGACTACCTCCTCGTAGGATTTGGATTTGGGTCGTAATGATCTTTCCAGCTTTCCATCCAGTTTGAGGGAGCCTTGTACTTCTAAAAAAAAAAAAAACTCGATTTATCTCATTGTATATGGCTCCACTTCTTGCGAGCTTGCTTGAGTCAAATATGGTGAACTGTAATGCACTGGAGCGCATGTACGACTTGACAAATGTGGATGGTTTAGATGGAGCTGGACTTTACTAATTGCAGCAACCTAGTTGATGTCTCTGGTTTCCATGAAGCGTCTAAGGCATTTTATTCCTGGTTGGTTGCAAGGCATGTATTCTAGTAGTGAAAAGAAGAATTGAAAAGGTTGCTTCAAAGCATTTGGACAACTTGAATATTGCTAGGAGTGAGATTCCATGATGATTTCATCATAAAGTTTCTCATTTTGTTGCTCCAAAGAACCACGAGATTGGAGGAATAATTTTCATTGTTGAGGTCTCTCTGGACATTGCAAATCGGGGAAACTTTCCGCTACTAGCAATCGTAGACATTAGAAGAAGGCTTCTCAGGCGTGAAGGTTTGATATGCATCATGACATTGTGCTTGATAAGGATCCTCGACACAAGTGAAGACTAGCTTTACTTGATTATATTTCCAGAATTCGAGCCAATGGTTGGGAGCTTAAGAGAGGGAGATCGCAAATTTGATTAATGGCAAGAGATCATCACGATCTCTCATGCTTGCCTTGAAGCAATATGGAAAAGGCTAGTCTCCCATTGATGAAGGATGGAAGGACTTGCGGCTCTTGGCATAGATGATGATCCCCTAGTGTTCATAAAGAGCTCCATTTCAAGAATCCATTAAGCCTTTACGCTTCACCATTTTCGGGAAATGAGACCGAGGAGAGATGACATCTAAACATTCCTAAATTTGAAATTTGACCTTAGGGTCACATTCGTGAATCCACTTCTTTCTTCAATCATCAATGTGGACGAAGAAATGCTCTTAAAATTTGTGCTTCAAATAATTCCTATTGTTTTCATAGCAGAGTCCATAGAAATTTCTCATCTTGGAGAATCTCATATCAATTTGACAACCTTCTCAAAAGAAGAAATGTGCGAAGATTACTCGGCACCAAGGCTACTTCTTGGGTCGGTGACATCTATAATTCATGGAAGCTCTTTGATGGGTCCACGTATATGGATGCGGGCTGTCCAAACGATATTGTCAAAAGACAAAAAGAGGAATGAGCTACGATCCATTTGGAGTTGCTAAGCATTAGTAGCTGCAATTTTTGCGCCTTCAAATAGCTTCTTGGCATGATGCATGATAAAGTGGAGTCATTTGATTCAACACAAAAAGGGTGTATCGTTCCTAAATTAGTCCAATTCAATTTTGAGATCGAACTAACATGTCTCATCTCTCTTAGACAAAGGCGCACATTGACCACGGAGGCGACACCTCCTACCAAGGAAACATGCAATAGATGGGGCAAAGCATCCAAGGGACAATTCCATCAAATATCGAAACAATGCCGAAAAGTCAAGATGAAGAAGGCGGATGAAGAGAGTTGTCAAACATACAAGAAAAGCAAATTCGAAGGAAGGGAGTTATTAAACACCCAAGAAAGCGAATTCAAATGAAGGTAAATTGTATCGTGTCCAACTGTCCATTTTAATACAAATTTTGACACGATTCTCTTTTCTTTTGATAAGAAGCATTAAAGATCTGAAGGACAAATGCAAATAAGGGGTAATGTTGTATCGTTCCCAATTTTCCATTCCTTAAAGGGCCTTTAACTAACACATTCTTTCTTATTCTTTACAGGATTACTAAGTCGCCACGCTGCAGGTAAGTACCCTTCTTCCAAAATTCAAATGGAAATCAAATGGATAATTTTCACCACAAAGAAAAAGCCTTCGATGTTTTTGAGAAAAAAACAAGCACTAAAGTGAAAATTGTGAAAGTAAACTTTTCACAAAAATTTTGAATATCATCCTTGCCCAAAGTTGTCTTTATGCTTGGTGGAACATTCATTTTGAATCAAAATACCCTATGGCGATCAATCAACTCAGGTGATCTTGGCAAAACAAGAGGAAATATGTTAATCATGCCAAGTGAGAAACATTTAAGATAAGGAAAGGCAAACCATTCCCAAACACGTCCTATAAACACTTTGAGAGGAGCGAAAAAGAGAAACTCGTTGTCACGCCCCGAACCCCACGGCACGCAACATCCCTACCTTGGTCGATAAATTGTGATGTCCTAGGAAGCGTCGTCGACCCACGCCCAAACAGAGATCAAGCACAAGCGGAAGTATTAAATATGCAAACCTAGACAACTACAATTATGAGCCAAGGATAGCCATGCACCACTGTAGAAAATAATTACACACTTATAATACTATTAAAAACCATTTTTACAATATTATATAAGTACAACAAAAGAAATACAAACAGTTAGCAGTCGTCTGGTCAAAAAGGGATATATGGCTAGGGAGGTCAGGCTAAAACTCGGGGAGAGGGCTACAGTCCAAAAAGTAGCGGCCCTCACTACTAGCTAAGGACATTAGGCGGCCCTATGGCTCCCAATCAAGGTCGGATGACTCAACAGTATCATATGATATCTCATCACTAGTATACTCCTCATCCAAATCGAGCTCCTCAACCTCTCCGTTCTCCTCGATGTCCTGCTCCATGGCTTCGGGCTCATCCTCCTCCTCATCCATTGGTTCGGGGTCCTTTGCTAGTACCTTAGGCTCTTCATCCATCTCCTAATCCTGCATCATCCACTCGGGTGTGACCTCAGGGTCGATCACCTCACCATCGGCTATAATCGGGTGTAACATCCCAATCTCATCGACCGGGACATCAAAGGTCCTGAGGGGCTCTCCCTCATTCCCGTCAGCATCTCGATGGCACCATGTCATGTACTCCTGCACCTGGTAGAAATACTCGTCTACGTCCACATATACTACTAACCAATACCTCACAAAAGCCTCCCCATTTCCTGAGGGATAGGAACTGGTATACTGTCGGATTTGCATAGGGATCCCAAAAAGCGGCGGTGGTCTCTCCATCCTCACGGCTGGGGGTCTGAAAAGTTTCGGTTTACACAACCGTGAGACAAATCTCAGTGAGTTCAACCCCTAAACCTAGGCTAGGCTAACATGCAATTTTCTAACCGGAAACAAACATTCAAATCATAATACAACCACAATCAAACAATTCTCTGACCCTGCAGGTTAAACAGTTCAATATATAATAATCACGTCACATACGTGGCACACATAGGCACACGTATACTAAACACATGCTTATGCACTGAGTCTCACACACTCGCATGCTAATCAATGCATGTTTATGCATGCAAATATCTTTGACATGTCATACGCATATCTCCAGCCCACTGGCCCACATTGGCAATTGCCAAATTTATTAATATTTATTACGACTCGAGTCAACGATATTCACGGCTCGGTGCGTCTAGCCTGCTTCAAAGTGCATGAGGCGCAGCACCCATCTGGCCCAGTGTCTCTAGCCTGCTTTAAAGTGCATGAGGCGCAACACTGATCTCCTTATGAACCAGAGCCTGCTTCAAAGTGCATGGGGATGGTCGTCTTCCGGACGTACCAGGCATCGTCCTGCTTCAAAGTGCATGAGGACGGTATCGACCCGAAGGTCATGACCCAAAGGTCCTTAGGTGATCACACAACTTATTATTATCTGAACCCAGCGTAAAACGCTTCAGGGTATTTTAAGTGATCATATGCTCATGGCAGACACGCATTCCCGCACAATTTCACCACATGCCTCATTCTAGGCATACACAATGCGTGTCCATATTATGCAATGCAATGCACCACGAGCACCAATATAATTCAGACACCCAATGTCACAACACATGCTTAATTGGTCCCATTAATACCGTGTGGCCTAACGTGCGATTCGCAAATCAATAATTAATTGCAAACCAAACAGTGGCCAATCGCACTCCACAAAATCAGCCACACAACATGCAACATGGCAGTACGCAATCAATCACAACTAAGCACGAATGACATACAATCAGTTAACCCGGGCATACCCGACAATTTTACCGACGAGCTCCTAATTTGGCCAATTAATCCAATTATTCTCCCCAATTAAATCTCATTGATCAACTAAATTTTTCCCGATAATAATTTTCACCAATTGGTACCCAAATTTTTCTCTGCCAATACTAGTATTCCTAAACCAGTCCAAAAATTTGCTCTATCTATCCTAATCCGGATTTAGAAATTTTACTCACTTAATCCAATGCCACGACGACGAGGAACGGCGGCCGATCACTAGTGAACAGTGAAATCGGCGGCGGCGTTCCCGGCGACGGCGTACGATCGGCGATGTACGGACTGTACGAACGTTGTACAGATAGCGACGTACGGCAATGTACGGACGTCAGAGACGTCACAGTGACGGCGGCTCGGCTGATTGGGCTCCGGCGCGGCGGCGGTGATGTCTGGGAGAGAGAAAGGGATCGGGTGAGGCTGAGGCTGAGGCAGGGGACTATGGTGATCGATAGTGAGACACGGTGGGCAGCGGCGGCGCTCCGGTAGCCGGCGGTGTGCTCCGGCGAAGCTTGGCCGAGAGAAAAAAAAATGAGAGAAGGAGAGAAAGTGATCGGGGGAGAGTTCTGGCTGAGAGAGAGAGAGTGAGGAGAGAGAAATTGGTCCAACATGATCAAATATTAGGGGCTAGGAGTGCCAAGTGTTACAAATCTAGCAAAATGACCATTTTACCCCTCATCCAAGGGCTCCCATTAAATCTTATCCAAAAATACATGGGCATTTTGGTCATTTGCTGCCATAATTAGGATAAGTCCAAATTTAATTAATTTCCTTAATTATCCCCCAAAATTCGGAACCAAAAATAGCCCAGGGGCAAAACCGTCATTTTTCCGGTCCCGGGTCGAAGTTCCATTTTTCGCTCGTACCAACCCTATATGGGCGGAGCCAACATAATGTGGCGTCAGAATCGCGAAATTCATTGCGCAAGCCCACGAAAATCCACGTCGAAGTTTGAAGGGCAAAATTGTCAATTTTTTCATTTTTTTGTCGAAATTCCAATTTTTGGCCCTAACTACTCCTGATATGCGTGGCCACCCGAAAATGGCGTCGGCCTCGAAAAATAATCTCAATTGGCCTCGAAAAGCAACGTTAGCATCCTGAGAGGTAAAATCGTAATTTTTCACCCCCTGACCGAAATTTCAATTTTTACTTTTACTAACTCCAAATGTATGTGGCCAGCATAATATGACGTCAGATTGCCAAGAATAGTCTCTTAAGCCTTTGAAAATCGATATCGACATCCGGGCCCAATTTCGTAAATAAAACTCGCTAAACTTTCAATTTCAGGATTTCTCACTAACGGACGGCTGTTTAGAGGTTACGCGTATCAACCTAGGGCTATCTGTATCGTGATGGACTCGATCGTTGAGAGAATGAGAAGTTATCACTAGTTCTAGAGATCACGATCTTTCGGTTCAAGTTTAGGACTGGTTGGCCATGTGTACTTTCGGTTTTGCAGAATTACCTGCATCTCTATGGTACATCGTTGGCCTTAGCTAAACCCAATCCATTACTTTTTCTTGAGATTGGCTCACGTTGGCCCAAAATATTCCGTCAGTGTCTCTCGTGATCGGTATTCGTTTAGCGATAGGATTCCCGGTCCACGTACCATTTTCTAGTTAGCCATACCCTATCAGTTAATATCTCGAGAGTGATCAGCTCTAGGCGAGATTTACTAAAATGAAATGCGAACTCATATCAGTGTTATTGATCCCGGAATTACATCAAAATTTAGACTGTTACACTCGTGTTGTTTAAGGACGAGAGATTCATTCGCGAATAGTATATAGATCGAAATGAAAAGAGGCATTTCCTTCTTATATCCTATACACTACAGGTGATCATAGTTAAGTCCATTTGAGCCTTTAAATGTGAAGAATTCTTAAAATACACCTGTCAAAAACCACCCCACAATTGGGGCAAATTTGGAGATTTTCGTTAACATCATTTGGTGAAAAGATGAGAAATATTTCTTGGCTCTCATTGGTATCAATCTTTTTGTGGTAACTTTAGGTGAATTCTTGTGGAAGCTCGAAACATCCCAAAATGAAGAAGAGCATTCATTTCTCTACCCAAACACTCATACCCTTTGTTTAACCAAGTTGAGCCTGAATATTCATTTCTAAAGCCCAAGTTGTGATTATCTCCCTCTACTAGGACAAAGCATGTAATTTATTAGGATAATGGATACTCGTGAGACAATGTGAAAAACATCTCGAAAGTCCTAAAAGCTCAAAAAAGAAAAGAAATCAAAAGAGCACAAGTCAAATGAAAACTAGGGGGCATGAAAAAGCAGTGTGCTTAGTAAAAGCAAGGCCAATGCCCATAAAAAAAAAAAGAAAAAAAATTAGCATCCAGAGAATAGTTCTTTTGTGAGGAAAAAGTGTCAAAAACAAAATGCTTGCATGAAAAGAAAATCATTGCAGATACAAAAGTAATCAGAGAAAAGAGTGAAGCTCTTGTATTGAAATGATTAGTTAATAGACTTTTTAGACAAATTGGATTTCAAAAGTTAAGTGTCCTCGAAAAGATTAGATGATATGGTAATGATGTCACAGTGATCACCAACTTTTGAATCCCTTTTGAAAATTTATGAGCCTTTCAAGCCTTTACCCAAACCAACATTATAACCCTTTCCCGAAGTCTCTTATGATTGAGATGGTCTAAGCAGAAATTTGGATTCCCAAACAAGCTATTGCTTGAAGAAATAGAGGTAAAGTTATCTTATCTTATCTTAAGGTTTCTTGACTTCTAAACCTGACAGAGATGCTAATTGACAATTATTTATTCCTTAGCCGATAATGCTCATCCATTGTTGAAACCGTGACCAAGCCTACATTACAGTCCTTTAAAAGATCTCTTGGATCGGTCAATATGTACTTATTGCGAATGATTCTCAAGACCCTCGACAACGGTCATGTGGGGTATAATGAGTGATCGGACTATTTCCCACATTAATGGATGGGATCGAGCAGCCTTCTTGAGAGTATGTGAGAAGCCCTTTTTCGATTACAGAGCTCTTGTTTGGCATGTTTAACAAACCCTTCTCATGAGTTAAGATCATTTTGACAAAAGACTTTCTCCTAAGGGAATTTAATGATTAATGACGCCTTTCAAGCCTAAAGGCAATTTTGCGATATTGAAAGATGTTGAATGCTTTCCAAACAATTGAAACTAGCTTGAATTGATCATGCAATCAATACTTTCTCATTGATGATACCATTTTCATATGACCTTTCATGATGTTATCTTGCCTGGTACGCATTCTCTGCTAGAGCACTTGTTGTAACACGTTCTGTTAGATATGCAGATGCCTCCTTGGAATTTCCTCAACATTTGACAGATATGGTGAGCTCTAATAGCCCGAAACCATTTTTACATGAGAAGTCTTCCCCATGTGAGATCGTGCTTTCTGAAGGTTCGTGCGTTTGTCCTTAAACAACGCAATGCAAAGGTGTATGCATTTGTTGCATAACACTCCGATTTCAAAAGGTTCCGGGTCTTACCTTAAACTCCCATTTCAAAAGGTTTTAGGTCTTTCCTTAAATCCCGACTTAAAAAGGTTCTGAGTCTTCCCTTCCACCCCGATTTCAAAAAGTTCTGAGTCTTACCTTGAACCCCGATTTCAAAGATTTTGGGTCTTTCCTCAAATCCCGATTTCAACACGTTTTGGGTTTTTCCTAAAACTTTGATTTCAAAAGGCTCCGGGTCTTTCCTAAAACCTCGATTCCAAAAGGTTCTGGATCTTTCCTTAAAATTCCAATTTCAAAAGGTTCTGGGTCTTTCCTTAAACCCCGATTTCAAAAGGTTTCGGGTCTTCCCTTAAACCTCGATTTCAAAAGGTTTTGAGTTTTTTCTTGAAACCCTGATTTCAAAGGTTTCGGGTCTTCCCTTAAACCCCGATTTCAAAAGGTTCTGGGTCTTTTCCGAAACCCTGATTTCAAAAGGTTCACCAGTCTATCTTTGAACCATGTTTTTTTACCACATAAAGTCCTAAGTGAAAACCTTAGGCATTAAATTCAAAAGTGAAAAACATTAGATATTTTAAAATATTGAGTGCAATTTGCCATTCATGGGGTTTTAGTCCCTAGGCGTACTTTTAAGGTTTTAGTTTTGTTCCTTCGAGCTGTTGTTCCTATTGCCGTTCATAGGGTTTTACTCCCTAGGCGGGATCTTAGCTGTTCACAGGGCTTTAGTCCCTAAGCTAAAGCTTCGACGTTCATAGGATTTTAGCCCCTAGGCGTTCCTTTAAGCTGTTGTTCCTATTGCCGTTCATAGGGTTTTAGTCCCTAGGCGGGATCATAACTGTTCATAGGGTTTTAGTCCCTAAACAGAATCTTCAACATTTATAGGGTTTTAGTCCCTAGGCAGAATCTTAGACGTTCACAGGGTTTTAGTCTTTAGGCGTTCCTTCAAAGTGTTGTTCCTAGTGCCATTCATAGGGTTTTAGTCCCTAGGCGGGATCCTAGCAGCTCATAGGGTTTTAGTCCCTAGGCGGAATCTTAGACGTTCACAGGGTTTTAGTCTCTAGGCGTTCATTCAAGGTATTGTTCATAGTACTGTTCATAAGGTTTTAGTCCCTAGGCGGGATCTTAGCTGCTTATAGGGTTTTAATCCCTGGGTGGAATTTCCGATGTTTACACAGAGTCTTTTTCTTTGCATGGTGAGCTTTTGCAGCTCAGGGTCGTTTTCTTTGCACGGTGAGCTTTTGCAGCCCGGAACACCCCTTCGATCTGGCGAGCTTTCGCAGCCCAGAGTCTATCTTTTTCCTTACCCAGTGAGCTTTCGTAGCCTAGAAAACCCTATTGACCTGGCGAGCTTTCGCAGCCCAGAGTCTGTCTTTTTCCTTGCCCGGTGAGCTTTCATAACCTGGAAAACCACATCAACCTGGTGAGCTTTCGCAGCCTAAAGTTTCCTTCTTTACATAGTAAGACTTCACGTAGTCGAAGGCCCGTTCTTACACGGTATGGCTTTCTTCTTGGTCGAAACCATTCTTACACGGTAAGACCTTGTCGAATAAAAAGATTCCCCTTTTAGATGGTATCCATGAAAAAAAAAATCACCCCCATGCCTCAAGCATTGTGCCTTCCCATGCCTTCCCCCAATAAAATTTAGGTGTCTTTCATCTTCGAATGGAACTTCTTCGAACTCCCCTTCAAAGAGGGGCAGCTGTTGACACCTAAATTTTACCTAGTCATTTAGGGTTTGATCGGATAAGAAAATTAGGGTTTAATTTTTAACCCCTAAACCAAAAATATTCTCATTAAATTTCATGACATATAGACATTAGGCACATTTGTATTAATAGGGTCTATTAGGACATATTCGTGTAAAAAAAAAAAAGTTTTTCCGGGTCAAGTCAATCGGCCCGTTCTTTTTCTCTCCCTTTCCTTTTATTGCACACGGCCCTTTTCCCGTCTCCTTTTAATTTTCACGCAGGCCGGCCCATTTCTCTCGGGCCCGGCCTAAGCGTTGTTCGCCTCCCCCCGGTCAACACTTCTGGGCGTACAAGGGAGGAAGCAGAAAAAGCAAAATGAAGCAGACAGATCAGAAGGCAAAAGATGAAGCAAAAGCAAAAACAGATCAGAAGCCAGAGCAAAAGCAGAAGGCAGAGGCACAGAGGGAGAGAGTTCCGAGAGAGAGAGGCAGTTTCGAGACAGAGAGTTCCGAGAGAGAGCTCGAGAGAGCTAAAGGAGAGATCATTCAGAAGGGTGTTGACACCTAAATTTTGGAGACCTAATTAGTTATTCATTGCATAGAAAATTAGAGATCAATCTTGGCCCCTAAACAAAAATAATAGTTAAATTGCATACAGATTACGAGCATTTGCATTAGTAATTAGGCCCATATAATTGCATTTTCATTGGACCTGCGGCGGATGGACTCGAGTGAATGGTTTTGAGTTTAAAGGGACTAAGCCCGCAGTGGATAAAAATCACGCGCATCAAGTCAAGAAAATCTGATTATCAAGATTTAGCTATCCCGTGGTAGATAAAAATCAGGGATAATCTTTGGGGTATATATACGTACGTGGTGGATTTTGACAAAATTCAGTCATCATGGGAACAAGAAAATTGATCGACATTGAATAAAGATGAAAGAATTGATGCATGATTCTCTGGCAATATTCACACAATATTGGCAAAATAATAAAGAAATGGAAGAAGAAAAAGTGAATCTCACGTTATTGGGAAGGGATAAAAGAATATATTTCTTTTCGTTTTCCAAAGTTTGATATCCTGGCCTATATAAAGGAGAGTGAGGCCATGCAGTAGGGGGGCTTTTCTTTGGGGTATGAGGACACAGGAGAAACAAAAAAAAGGGAACTCTGAGAATTTTCAGAAGACAATTCCTCATAGGAAGAGTGAAACACGTGAGAAAGAGAGTCGAGGGAAAAGAGAGAGGACACGCAATACACTGAAAAGAGAGGATACGATATTATTCACCGGTTCTTTCATATCACTGCCCGGACCACAGATGCCATTGTGGTCCTGTTGCTCACACGATCGTCATCTTGCCCAGGCGAGTTGCTGCCGCCCCTGCTTTGCCTTGCAATACGTTGACCGCTGAGAAGCCCAGCTGCAACACGACGCCGACTCAGAGTTGTTGCACTGTGAATGATGAGTACGTGAGCTGCACTATGACGGTCCATGCCGTACTTCCTGACCCGACGAACCGTCGCTGCCCCTGCAACGAACCACGCTTGATCTAGCGTTGTAGCACCACCCTAAGACGATCTATTGTTTCGCTGGTTTCCTGGTCCGAGTCATTCGCCGTGTTGATCAGAAAACCAAAGTTTTCAAGAGGTTCCCGGAGCAGCCAGCAATTTCCCGTGGATTCCACGAGCACCCTATCCAGCTGTCCTTCACGACCCTTGGCGTAGTGCTTAATTCGCAGAAAGCTATTCGCCACTTAAGCGGTGACAAGTCCAATAGGTTTGTTGGGTGAATCACAAGGCCAAATTCAGTGAAGTTTCAAAGAGGGGTCCGATTGTTGACTTGGATTCACCGAGAGGGCATCACTATCAACACATTTCAAGCTACACCGCCAGCCTTGGCCACGCAAATCACACCGAGGAGCCCATGACCATACCGCCGAGCCCCAGTCGTGAAACACCATTGCCGTGATCCGCAAACCCGATCCTGAGACGACTCAAATTTGGAAGTTATCCACAAATTAAGTAAGAATTTCATTCAGTATTAATTTAAATATTTTACTACTTAGTTTGTTTGATATCGTTACCTTTTATGAAATCGATGCTATCTTCGGAGAGATTATGGATATCCATAAGATTTAAAAAAAAAAAAAGGTTCCTCGCTTAATTTAAAAAAAGCGATTTAACTGAATATTCTTTGGAAATCTTGGATGTGTATTACTTGTCAAATTTGGATAGAATTTCAAAATTTCAAAATCTTTTAAATATATCCAAGATATTCAAGATAGCAAAATCTTTTCAAGATGTGATTGGTTAGGAAAATCTCCTAATCCGTAACCGCACACATGGGAATAAGTCTATCTATCAGGCTTTAGATAGAGTTATTTCCATAGCGGGTATTTCGAATTTTTAGGATCGATCTGTCAGGCTTAAGATCGAAACTTAATTCGAAAGATTTAGCGGTTATAATCTTTCTAGTAAAAGATTTGCGACTCGAATTTAAATTCGAAAATGCATAAAAAAAAACAAAAAAAATTCATAAAAAGAAAATCCAAAAAAAATTTTGCACCTTTGAACTCTAAATTAGGATTCATCAAAAATTGCTGAATTGAGTGTTTTTCTTAAGATTGGTACCGAAAGGATGTTAAAATAAGCTAGTGTAACCAAGTCCCCGGATTTATAATCTCTGGTTCGTAGAAATAAAATAGTACTCTCGCTATTTTATTTAGGTTTCTAATCAACCTACCTTAAATGATTAGTGGCGGCTCCCATTGAAAATATTTGCATGCTAATAATTGGACCTAAGTTGCGAATTGGTAGAGTTTGAGAGAATTAGAGCTAGGTTAATTAATTTAATTAATCTAGTAATCCATTAGCCTAAGATCGGAAAACTTAATTTTTAGGTCACGACAAAGGGAAGTTACGGAGAAGAAAAAAAAAACAGAGACAAGGAGGAGAGAAAAGGGAGAAAGAGCTCGGCTTGATAGAGGGGTCTTTCTTTGACGAGAGCGTTCCGGTCCCTTCCCGGTGACCGGCAAATCTCACCCCCCTCTCGGTCGCTCACCCGTCACCTTGAATCATCCACTTAAATGAACGCCTCTTTTCGAGAGCGTCCGTTTCGGTATCAAATCATTGAAGAAATCGCGCTTAGATGCCACAAACGAGCAGAGTCAGCTGCGCATCTCATCACCATCGTTGATTCCGTGCCGTTCACGACCAAGTGAGACTCGCGCCTCCCTTGTTTTTTCCTTGCCTCTCGGATGCTGGGCACATCGATCCTATTTCGATGGTCGCCCGGCCCCCATTGATGGATACTCGTGCTCGTTTGATACTTAAAGAAGCTATTTTAAACGTTTCACATAGAGAACACGCAATGAGTTTTGCTAAAATTGGATATGTAACTCCATTCCTCAGTTGTACTGCACATGTTTGATAAAGTGTCTCAATGAAACAGTTTACGCTTGGAGTGTCAAATCTGGTCGTGGTGATTTTTTAAAGTCTTTTTGTAAAATGAAATAGCTCTTTGGTGTAATATGGTTGTTTAGAACTTCACATATCACATTTGAGCCAAAAACCACGTTCACGACCAGTTTTAAGCCTTTATCCGAACTCGCCTATCACTTGTTTGATAAAATGTCTGAACGAAGGCCCAGACCAATATCACCAAGATCCGTCTATGTAATCTTCATTTTATGCTTCGTTTGAGCTTGGATTGATATTTCGTGTCTGCTCTGATATTTTTCCTGTGTTTTTATGCCACTGTTCATGCATCGTCCGAGTTGGTCTCACATACGCATCCTCCCACTGGAGAGATTTTCCCGCATCTACAAAGCCCACGGCTCAACGCCGCCTTAGCCAGCGTGTTCCTCCTTATCTTTAGCGTGCATGTGTTGGTTTTTGGCTGTTTATTTTGCTAGAGCGGTGTTTTGAGTTGGTATGTCTCTTTGGTGATAACGGTATCACCGGAATCGCTTTGGTGATAGTCGGGTAGTGGCCATCTGCAGTGGCACGACAATCGACGAGGGGTAGCCGTTGACGTTGGAGGTCAACGGCTGGCAATGGTGTTCGGTGGCCGGAGGTGAAACTTCGGGTGTAAGAGGGAAGCTCTCGGGGAAAGGGGGTTTTGGGAAAGAAAAGAACGTGCATGGTAGAAGAGAAGAGGGGGAGGAAAAAGTAATAAAAAAAATAGAGAATAAAAACAGTAAAGAAACAAAAGAAAAAGAAAAAGAAAAAAGGGGAAATAGAAAAGAAAAAATCAGAAAGGAAATGGACGAAATGGGTTATCGGAGATCAGGGTTAGGTAGTCGGGCGGATGGGTTAGGGGACCTGGTCCGAAATTATTATATTATTAAAAATATTAAAATCTAAAAAAACATTAAAAAATTAAGAAAATTAAAAAATATTAAAAATTTCGGAAAAAATCATAAAGATCCCAAAAATCCAGAAAATTAGGAATGTTCAGAAATCACTTTTTGGGCTTGATTTCACTATATATTAGTTTTAATTTCATTCTGGGCTTAGTTTAAAATTCGTAAAAATTGAGAAAATCCTTTAAAAAAAAAGGGAAAAAGCCACCAAAAACCCCAAACTTTACCCCTTGTGACACATTTACCCCGAACTTTTTTTGTGATACCAAAAATCTCAAACTTTATTATTTGTAACACATTTACCCCAATACACATTGTCCATGGGAATTTTCGTCTTTTCTGCTTTTTTTTTTACCTTTTTTTTTCCTTTCCGGTGAGGGGGGCCCTCGCCGGCGTCGGGGGAGGCTCGCCCGACCTCGCCTAACGCCGGCGAGGCTCACCCTCACCAGATCCGGTGAGGCTCACCCTCACCAGATCTAGTGAGGGCGAGCCTCGCTGGCGTCGGAAGAGGCTCGCCTGACCTCGCCCAGGCGAGGGCGAGCCACGCTCGACGCCGGCGAGGCTTGCCTGACCTCGCCCAGGCGAGGGCGATCCACGCTCGACGCTGGTGAGGCCTCGCTGGATCTAGCGAGGCTCGCCCGACCTCGCCTAGGCGAGGGCAAGGCTCGCCCGATCTCACCCAAGTGAGGGCGAGCCATGCCCGACGCCGGCGAGGGCGAGCCTCACTGGCGTCGGGTGAGGCTTGCCTGACCTCGCCTAGGCGAGGGTGAGCCTTGCCGGATGTCGGCAAGGGCCCCCCTCGCCGAACGTCGGCAAGGGCCCCCCTTGCCGGAAAGGAAAAAAAAAAGTAAAACAAAAAAAAGCAGAAAAGACGAAAATGCCCATGGACAATGTGTATTGGGGTAAATGTGTCACAAATTATAAAGTTTGGGGTTTTTGGTGTCACAAAAAAAAGTTCGGGGTAAATGTGTCTCAAGGAGTAAAATTTGGGGTTTTTGGTGGCTTTTTCCCTAAAAAAAAATCTCAAAAATTGGTCAAGCCATTAGGGCTTTACCTTGGGGCTTTTGATTGCCTTTTTCTTTCTAGAGACGATGATAGGTCGCTGGTTGTTTATTTTGGTTGTGCACTTTAAATACATTGGTTGTTATTTTCCATTTTTAGCATGGTTAGGACAAGCTTTAAGCTTTTCGATAAGTTGCTCGGTACGTTAGTTTGCGAACGTTTAAATTTAGGTACTGAAAGGGCACTAGTTAGATTGCTAGTATAATCAAGTTCTCGTACCCATTGAATCTCTGATTCGTAGAAGTAAAACATTTCTCCTGTGCTTTACTTGGGTGTCTAATCGATCCACCAAAAATCGATTAGTGGTGACTCCTAGATGAAATTGATTTGCATGTTAACAACTTAAACTTAAGTTGTGAATTGGTGTGGGCTTAGGAGAGCTCGAGTTAGGTTTAACTTAGTAATCCATTAGCCAAATCCCTTAGGCGGCGGGGCCAAGTTCGGAGAGGTCACGACAGGAGCGAAGAGCATAGCGGAGCAGGTCTTGTGCCACTAGGAGATGGTCAATGGCCCCTATTTAGACCCTTGACAAGAAGAGAGAAGGAATTGGCCATTTTGAAGAAGAAAAAAATAGAGAGAGAGAGAGAGAGAGAGAGAGTAATAGAGCGTTTTCTATGTGTGTAGGTCACAAGGAGAGCCCCGCGCATGCCTCGTCGCCGATCATAAGCTTCAGCCAACTCCCCTCAGTTGAAGCCAAACCAGTAGGCTCTTTCCCCCTGTTTTGCCTTACTTTCTGATGCAAGTTGGTTGGGACACGCTCTAGCGTTTCTGTCCTCCCCATTGTCCATACGTCGTCTTCGGAGGCGGGTCTTGATCATCGGAGGAGGCCAAAGCTCCCAGATAGGTCAGAGGTTCCTATTTTTGGCTAGAGTGCCAACTATTTGAGGAAATGCCCAATAGGGGCTTATATTTGTTGATTCTCGGCCGACAATGTCGACACCATCCAAGAGCCTGGGTGCTTCAGGGAAGTCTTGTGATGGTTACTGGAGGCCTAAGGAGGCTATAGACCGGCCTGGGTCAGCCGACCAAGTTTCGACCGACGTTTGGGCTCAATAAGCCCTGATCAGGATTTGATGGGCAACCACTCTGGTCGGCCATCCGGTGACCATTCAAGCACCAATTTCCTCAGCCTGAAATGCTTAGGCGGTTAAGGCCAAAGGATAGGCAAAATGGTCGGCAAATTGCCCGATTTCTGCCTGGCCAATGGTCCCCCCTAAAGAGGGTGAGAACCCAGTCAAACTGGGCCTATAGACCCAGTCTGATCAGCCTATAGGCCCTCCTCGACAAGGTTGGCCCCTTTGGGTTGGCCTTTTGTGTCTTTTTGTGACTGGATCGTGCCCTAGCCATGCCTGATCGAG
Organism: Syzygium aromaticum; assembly: GCA_024500025.1. Classification (NCBI taxonomy): domain Eukaryota; kingdom Viridiplantae; phylum Streptophyta; class Magnoliopsida; order Myrtales; family Myrtaceae; genus Syzygium; species Syzygium aromaticum. Next base: position 12,222,247 of record CM044889.1, read on the forward strand.
TTGGACACCTAGGTTGCCGACCCAGGTTGGCCCTGACCCGATTCGGATCTGGAAATCCAACCTAGGTGAGCCCATTTAGGTCGGGTTGTCTTACTTGTATATCTAATCGAGCCACCATAAACTAATTAGTAGCGACCTCTGGATAAAAATCACTTGTAAGTTAAAAACCTAAATCATAAATCGTAATTTGGTATAAGCTTGAAAGAGTCCGAGTTAAGTTTTAAATCTAGACATAGCACATCCACACATGCCAAACGGCTCTCGGGAGGCGGTCGCGGCAAACCTTTGGCAATGTTCTTGCATATCAATATTCATTGCCAATGAAGTGCAACGTTATAATCTTGTCGCCTTGTAACAAAATGTGATTGCTTCCCTAGAAAAGCAATATGACTTTTGAGTTAAACATGAAAGCGCCTTTAAATTGATAGGCCGACGTGCAGTAAACCCGACAACACACATGATAATTTCTCATGTTCTTGTGATCGAAGAGAGCTGTTGGGAAAACTTCATAATAAATTTTGAAGTTGACAAAACTATCCATGAGAATTTTGTAAATCTGACAAATGTTTTGCAGTATTTTAAATCCATGAAGTTATATTATGGAGATAGCAAACTTTTACTCAAAGAAGTCTAGACTTTGTATTAATCAGAAGGAGAAGTTCAAATCCTATACCGCAAAAGACAAAGCTTAGACTTTATATTGAAGTTCAGACATTATATGACTTTTGGAGAACTTTAGCATTTAAAACCAAAAAGTTCAGACTTTTAAGGAATAATCCATCCTGATATACGTTCTGACTGCAAGATCAGATTATATAGATTTAGATCATATTCAGACTTTGACGGAAGTTCAGAATATACACAACGGCTAGTAATTTAGCTTGGATTTCACAAATAGAAAGTATTGATTGATTCGATCTTAAAAGACTATTTTGCGAGGGATATTTACATTGCAAAATATCTTTAATGGATTGACAATCAACCCCAAGACAAGTTTCTTTCTAAATGGAGAAGCTCTGCTTATGGAAATCAAAGTTCTGGTTATATGGGCAATTAGATTAAGTGGAATTCAGATTTTATCACTCAATGGCTATTCAATCATCTTTATACAAATCTGTCCAAGATGAAAATTAAAAGATGATCCTCTAAAGACTATCCAACAGCTCGTTGGAAGTGAAGGAGTATAAAACGAGATAAATTGTCGATGAGCACAATAAAAGAGAGATTTATTGTAAGAGCGATCTAGGTTACTTGTCTTTCTTGAGCTAAAATCTATGATCTTGAGAGATCTATTGTAAGAGCGATTAAGTGAGATAGAGTGACCTATCTTTCACATAAAGTTATCACTTAGAAGCTGTAATCTCTTAATTGATCATCTAGTAGAATCCAATTAGTAAGCTATTAGCGTGGGAGAGTAAACGTAGGCTTGATATAAGCCAAACCATTATACATCAAGAAATCGACAACTTTACTTCAAACCGAATTGTACATACAAACCATGCCAGAATTTAATCGACAACAAAGCTTGAAAATACAGTCACACGCATACACAAAGATGTAAGTCGGAATTTAATAGACGACAAGCTTGAAAATACAGTTACACGCATACACAAAGATGTAACACTAGAATTTAATCGACGACGCAACACCCGGGATAAAAAAACGCACCAAAATTTAATTGATGATACAAATCGGACGAAAAACTATAACTAAGGAAAAGTAAAGTGGATAATGGGAAAGTAAAGATAATTAAAAGATAACATGTTGATTGATTTGTCGGGAGGCCTTCCGAAGAGTACAATGCGGCTATTTAAAGCCTATAATCGATGGTTATCAATAGAGGTTACAAAAGGTTACTAACAGAGGTTATAGACGATTACAAATAGTGTTTACGGATGGTTACAAATAGTGGTTATGGACGGTTACTAACAAAGATTACAGACAATTATTAACAGAGGTTACAAATAGTTACGTTGAGTCCATTACCTTGACAGTTTATTCGACTCCATTATATTGACGATTGCTTCGATTCCACTACTTTGACAGTTACTTATTCGATAATAGTATCTGAGATTGTTGACTCCACTTTTAGTTCATTCCTTCAAGTTGGCTATTCTTCACTGAAGTTCCTATCCTATTTTTGCATTTTGTTGAGTCACCACCGTCCACTTCCTTCTAAAATAGATGACTCTACAGTGCTTTTCTGAGAAAACTTAAAACACAAAAGCTGTAGATCCAGGAGTCTTCGTTCTTTTGGCATTAGAATAAGGTGAATCCGATCTGTATCGATAAAGTTATGACCATTTTCCCGAACTGGCGCAGAACTGAAATTTCTGCATTCTGACCCGTCACGACCATCCACTTCCTTCCAAAATAGGTGACTCTACAGTGCTTTTATGAGAAAACTTAAAACACAAAAGCTGTAGATCCAGGAGTCTTCGTTCTTTTGGCATTAGAATAAGGTGAATCCGATCTGTATCGATAAAGTTATGACCATTTTCCCGAACTGGCACAGAACTGAAATTTCTGCATTCTGACCCATCACGACCATCCACTTCCTTCCAAAATAGATGACTCTACAGTGCTTTTATGAGAAAACTTAAAACACAAAAGCTGTAGATCCAGGAGTCTTCGTTCTTTTGGCATTAGAATAAGGTGAATCCAATCTGTATCGATAAAGTTATGACCATTTTCCCGAACTGGCGCAGAACTGAAATTTCTGCTCATTTTCCCGATCTTGTCGATAATAAAAAAAAAATTTGGTCATTTTTGGGTGTAAACAGCAGGAAACAAGACAAAAAGTAAATGAGTCTATACAATCTGCCAAATGGACCGTCCTCTATCTCAATTTTATAATCACGTCGATCCTTGCCTCGTTTTCGTATGCATCGGCAGTCGAGAACTGGTAGAGGCTGTAGGGTTCACCAACAAAAATAACGCAGCGGAATATAGAACCCTACACAGGATCCATGTGTATATTGAAATCGAAAGGAAATTTCGAAACGCACCTTTTGCAGATCGAGAATAAATAGACAAATGATTGTGTTTGAATTAGCGCCCCAAGTATTGCGCCTCTACCGGTATCCACACACACGAACAGAATTCTCCAACGATTCACGTGCTAGCGAAAGATCTTGAAGTTCCTTTTTCTCGAACGCCTTTTTATTTTCGATACTTTATCGAAAAAACCCTAGACAAAGAACGATTCTCTATCTATTTATACAACCTCATTATCTAGTGGAATTAAAAGAAATGGGCCAGGCGATTTGGGCCTGCCAAATCGTCCACCTTTAATCGTTATCTCATAACGTGCACATCCGCGTAGATAAGTTGAATAGGAGAATAAATTAAAATCTACTTCTTATTTTAAGTAGATTCCGGCGCACAGAAAATATTAATTCAGTTCGCTTTTTGTGTGCGACCCTGTAGGTTCACTAAACATTAGCAGTGTACTCAAAACCTTTTTTGGCCCACAAATCATAAGCGATCTCTAGCAAGACATTATAACTACCTAAGTATAGTGAAGGTCGATATTCCGACACAACCTAATCCACAATTAATATTAGAGTATCAACCTTGATTGATTCCTAGGGCAAACCACTAACAGAGGCACCAATCAAAACGCCGTGCGGAGTAGAGGATCCTCGTTGAAGTACCTACGTTCATCTGTTTTTTTTTTTTTTTGGGTAAAGTACCTACGTTCATCTGTTGTGTCTGCATACAATGTCCTTTTCTTTTATTTGTATGTGTAGGTGGTTTTGTGTGTCTCTGTGTTCTGTGACCTGTATTTTTTATGCTCTGGCAATGCTCTTGCAGATCAGGTACATCTGCTAAACGTAATAAGTATTATCACCTTCTAACAAAATGCGATTGTTTCACAAGAAAAGCAAGCTGACTATTGAGTTAAACTTGGAAGCATTTTTAACTTTGATTGGCCGGCACGGTGAATCCGACAACCTACAAGATAATTCATCGCGTTCTTGGCACCGGAGATAGCTGCTCTTGAACAGCCAAGAGTTTCCCTGAAACATTCAAGACATGGCTTTAGAGTGTCGGAATGAATTTTCGAGACGGAGATCCTCTATTCCCTTATTAATGTCTCAATCTGCGACTTATGTGTAGGAAACGACATTAATCGCTAGATTTCTTAGAAATTAAACTTTAAATATATACGTGTTATCATCCTGTGTATTGTTACAATACAATGGCAGAAAGTACAGTCAAAATGGTCCTCCGTTAGCCTGAAGTTTCCAAGCTGTCGATCCAATTTAGAAGTAATCAAGACGTCAATTTAGGAAAGCTTTGACTATTTTACCCAAATTTGAAGTCTTTTTGTTTTTTTTTTTTTTTTGCTACCAAAGTTTTATTTTACTAAATCACGCCATCGTTGACATGCTCCGAGAAAATTATCACATGCTCTCTCGATACATGTGAACGTAATAATTCTCAATCGTTAATTTACGTGGATCTCATATCAGATGTAAATCGCCCGCTGATGCAAATATTACTCCATGCTTTCAGCTGCAAGCATATACATCGTCCACTTCATCAATGTTTCAACGTGCGTGAGTGGAATGATTATGGAATTCCAGATTTGGCCCAGACCAAGATTTGGACCAACGTGGATCACCTATTTTTTGGGGCATAATTCTTTTAAAAAATCTCAACCGTAAGTCTAATTCTAATTCTGACTCGAATTTTATTTTGTCTAAAACTAAAAAAAAAATCTCAACTTTTACTTTAGTCCCAAATCAACCCACACTTCTGGAAATCGCCACTACTTTCTTCAGAATTATTAGCATCAAGGCTAGTTAAAGGTTCATTATTAGAACTCGCGTCTTTATTAACACCTCCACCTTTGCATTGAACAAAAGCATCCTCTTGATGTTGATAATCTTGAAGAGAGTAATGGCAATATTTGGACGCGTTAGCAGATTTGAGACTAGAGTGAATATCTTTTTAGACTAAAAGAAAAAGTTTGGGGCATAATTGAAATTGGACCTAAAGTTGGGGTTTTCTTAGGGAATTAGGTCTATGTTTAGGTAATGCTTGTTACTTAGGAACCGCCACTAACATCTATTACAACACTGCACTACGAGGCCTCAAGAGAACATTCAGTGAGTTGCTGAGAAAATTTGGAATATCGGATTGTACTTTGAAAATAACGTTAGTGATTCATAAATGGTCATGTAATTTTCGAAACATCCGAATTTAGATAGCGGGATAAAGACACGAGAGATTGCAAAGCGGTTGCAAAAGAAGTAGGATCAGATTCTGCACACAAGACAAGCACAATATCCAACCAAAAAAAAGGTACAATAGAAGTAGGATCGGATTCTAATAAATTGAATCTGATATTAATAATTTTGAAGAAACTAGTGGCAATTTTGGACGCATGAATAGATTTTCAACTATAGTAAACGTTGGGGTATTTTTTGAAAACAAAACAAAGTTCGGGAAAGAATTGAAATTGCATCTAAAGTTGGGGTTTTTTTTTAGAATTAGCCCTATTATTGGGTAATGCTAGTTAATTAGGAACCGTCACTAATATCTTTTACAACGCTGCACTGCGAGGCCTCAAGAGAACAATCAGTGAGTTGCTGACAAAATTCTGAAACATCGGGTTGTACTTTGAAAATAACGTTAGTGCTTCGTAAATGCTCACGTCATTTTCGAAACATTCGAATTTAGATAGCGTGATCAAGGCGCGAGAGACTGCAAAGCGGTTGCACTAGAAGTAGGATCAGATTCTACACACAAGACAGCTGCACAGCACAGACCAGCTCAAATTTTGTTCAGGAAGCAACACAAGCAGATTCGGTACGAGGAATCCCTTGAACGTGACATCTTCGACTTCGATCTGCATATATATATTGTTCGTCTTGGGAGTGGATTATATTGAGGTGAATTCAGTTTTTTTCTTCTCTCACTGTTTTCTTTTTCCCATCGCTCGGTAGTTTTCGTGCGCGTGTCCGGATGGTTGTCCTGGGGATCGAACCCGGATCTCACGGTAATCCTCTGGCCACCGAAGTTTAATTTTCTGGGTTGAGTTTGATGGTGCGTCAGTCTTGGCATGAAAGTTTTTGTGCACATGAGGCTTTTCTCTAGGGCAGCGATTCTTGGGAAGGTCATTAGGCATGTTCTTGTGTAGCCATGCCTCTCTGCAGATGAGAGTAAGTAGATCTTTTCAACGTATGTATATGTATATAACAAAGCAATGCCCAAACAAATGGAAAAATTGAAAGAAAGGGCGAGAAAACGATATTGATTTATGCTGACTAATGATAAATACATCTGCACAGTGTATACCCTCAATTCAAGTGCTTCCTTCAGAAAGGCCTGCCATGGAAGTAATCAAAGATACGGTGACTAATACAACAGTCCTCTTTTGTATGATTCTATTGTTTTACAACTGCAGAGACGCAGCGAAAGGCCAAATACGAAAAATAACTGTTCCGCGTCTTTGGAAAACACTAACTACGCTCTGCATCCACGATTTTCTTATTATGTATGCAAATTCCAACTGCAGCATAGGATGGTCAATAAGTCCTTAGAAGCTAGAACATAATAATGGGGGAACAAGCATAACCAGTTCCATCTTAGAGGAAACAAAGAGCTCTTCTATTTGCTAATTTAGCAGTGTCAATAATAGCATACCAATGAAGTTCTCACCTGAATGTGAGCTTGAACCTGTATTTCATTGCAAAACAGAGTCTCAGATTCTTCAGGGACTTTGGAGAGCATGGCTGAAGATGAACTCACCTTGCCTGAGGGAGCAAGTCAGCATCAGTTTTCAACTCGGCTTCCTTGGAATCCTGCTACTAGTTTCCTTGGGGAAATTAGTGTGCTTTCTGGGAAAGAGTAGCAACGCTACAGATCAGGCAACGGATGGACACATGATTGGCAACAAATCTAGCATAATATACAAATCCAGCATTGTCAACACAGCTTTAGTGCTGGGGACACATCTGTTAATGCTATTGATGTTGGTATATGGCAATGACACCACATGTCGTTCCAAAACTCAAGCATTTTCATCGGAGATCATGCAAGCAGTATCCTGGGCAGTTACACTCATTGTACTGTACAAGGTACCGGAAAAGAAATATATGAAGTTCCCATGGATTCTAAGGGCGTGGTGGATGTGCAACTTCCTCTTGTCTGTTTTTTGCACAACTCTTGACATCAACTATCTGATTACGTACCGCAGCCGCTTAAGGACACATGACTTCGTGAGCTTCACGTGTCTGCTAGCCTCCACTGGACTGTTCAGCATTTCCATCCATGGGAATACAGGCATGGTCTTCTCGTATGCCAATGGCATCAGGGAGCCGCTTCTTTCTGAAAATGTCGAGAAACTTTTAGAATCCAAAACGGAATCTCCATATGGGAAAGCTACCCTCTTTCAACTCATTACCTTCTCTTGGCTCAATCCATTATTTTCTGCGGGATTCAAGAAGCCCCTCGAGCAAAATGACGTGCCCGATCTAGACATCAAGGACTCCGCAGCATTTGTTTCTTGTTCTTTTGGTGACTGCCTAAAGCAAGTCAAGGAAAAAGATGGAGCCACAAATCCATCCATCTACAAGGCAATCTTCTTTTTCATCAGAAAGAAAGCGGCGATCAATGCACTTTTTGCAGTAGTTAGTGCCGGAGCATCATATGTTGGTCCATACCTCATAGATGACTTTGTCAATTTTCTAACTGACAAGAAAAGCACGAGCTTGGAGAGTGGCTATGTGCTAGCATTAGCCTTTCTAGGTGCCAAAATGGTTGAGACAATAGCACAGAGACAGTGGATTTTCGGAGCACGCCAACTAGGCCTTCGGCTTAGAGCTGCTCTGATATTGCATATATACAAGAAGGGACTAGTTTTGTCTGGCCAATCTCGCCAACGTCACACCACTGGAGAGATCATCAACTACATGAGCGTGGATATCGAGAGAATCACAGATCTCATCTGGTACTCAAATTTGATATGGATGTTACCCATACAGATCTCGTTAGCATTCTATGTTTTGCATACTAATTTAGGTTTAGGGTCTGTTGCTGCATTAGCGGCAACATCGATTGTTATGGCTTTTAATATACCTCTAACCAGAACTCTGAGGAAATACCAGTCCAAGATCATGGAAGCTAAAGACAGCAGGATGAAATCCACTTCAGAGGTTCTTCGAAACATGAAGACCATAAAACTTCAAGCTTGGGAAAATCAGTTCCTTAACAAACTAGAGAGCTGGAGGAAAATAGAGTACGAGTGGTTAAGGAAAATGCAACGACTGGCAGCACTAACGGGTTTCATCTTCTGGGGATCACCGACATTCATCTCCATTATGACTTTTGGCGTGTGTATGCTAATGGGCATTCAACTTACTGCTGGAAGAGTCTTAGCTGCCCTGGCCACTTTCTGAATGTTACAAGATCCCATATATAATCTACAGGACTTGCTCAATGTAGTTGCACAGGGTAAAGTTTCAGTGGACAGAGTTGCTTCTTACCTGCAAGAAGATGAAATTCAGAAGGATGCCATCGAATATATTCCAAAGAATCAAGCACAATTTGATATAGAGATTATCAATGCAACATTCAGCTGGAATCCGGACTTGAGTACTCCAACTCTGAACGATATCGAGTTGAAAGTTAAGGGGGGCTTGAAAGTGGCGATCTGTGGGACGGTCGGATCAGGGAAGTCGAGCCTTCTGTCATGCATCCTAGGAGAAGTAGAGAAGCTCTCTGGCCAAGTGAAAATCAGTGGAACTATAGCTTATGTTCCTCAGTCTCCTTGGATACTGACAGGGAATATCAGGGACAACATTCTCTTTGGAAATCCATATGATCCCGACAAGTATGACCGAACAGTCAAGTCATGTGCTTTGATTAAGGATTTTGAGCTGTTCGCAGCGAGCGATCTCACGGAGATTGGAGAAAGAGGCATCAACATTAGTGGAGGGCAAAAGCAATGGATACAAATTGCACGTGCAGTTTACCAAGATGCTGATATATATCTGCTCGATGACCCTTTCAGTGCAGTGGATGCTCATACAGGCACACAACTCTTTGCAGTAAGTTTTTACGCTCTCTTGCAAGAATAAAGACACGATGATGGATCTCAAAATCAGATCCTAGTATGAAATCTCACATGCTTTACCACAAAAATTTGCATTCTGAGTTCATTCCATGTAGGATTGCCTGATGGGAATGCTCAAAGACAAGACAATACTCTATGTGACCCACCAAGTGGAATTTCTCCCCGCAGCAGACCTCATTCTGGCAAGTAAACTTCACAAAAGTGATTCTCCTTTTGACCACGGTGAATATACACAAACATCATATGAAAATAACTCTGAGAAGTAAGATTTTGGCAATCAACTCGTCCTTGAGAATTTGAAAGTCCAGAGATCATGGTATTGAACTTTCATGTTATGCTTCATTTAAGCAAAATCTAAGCTCATATGTTGACTAAGCTACTGTTGATCTGACATCAACAGGTGATGCGGGATGGAAGAATAGCTCAGGCTGGTAAATTTGAAGATCTCGTAAAACAGAATATAGGATTCGAAGTGTTGGTGGGTGCTCATAGCGAAGCCCTCGAGTCAATTCTCACAGTTGAAAATTCAAGCAGAACAACTCAGGACCCAACAGCTGATGGCGAATTCAACAAAGACCTCGATTCTACAGCTGAACTTCCACCAAGAAAGCATGACTCTGAGCATGATCTATCCTTGGAGATATCAGAGAAGAAAGGGCGATTGGTGCAAGATGAAGAACGAGAAAGAGGAAGCATTGGAAAAGAAGTTTACTGGTGCTACATGACAACAGTGAAGGGTGGAGCTCTAATCCCAATAATTCTTCTGGCTCAGTCCTCATTTCAGATACTTCAAGTAGCAAGTAATTATTGGATGGCATGGGCTTGTCCTCCAACAAGTGATACTGAACCAGTGTATAAAATGGACATCATCCTGCTCATTTACATACTGCTTGCTGTTGGAAGTTCACTATGCGTACTTCTTCGACTAATGCTTCTTGTAGCAGCAGGATTATGGACAGCACAGACACTACTCACAAAAATGCTTCACAGTGTAATGCGGGCTCCTATGGCATTTTTTGACTCTACCCCAACTGGAAGGATCTTAAACCGGGTGAGCAACATAGCACTCCTGAATTTCAAGTTTTGATCATGTCATCATACATGAACAACAAAAGTGATAGCAAGCATAATTAATTTTTTTGTTTCATCATCCTGTTAGTTTTTTGAGAAGCAGATATAAAATCAAACGTATAAGCAACCGGAAAATCAGACATGAGCAGTTGAAATGTCACTTAAGAACATGTAATTGCTTGTCATCAATTGTCAAAGATTGCTTACACCTTTGCTAAGATTGAAATAGTATTGCATGTGCCAGTAGAAATCTGAATGAATGAAACTTGTTTTTCATACAATTTGCTCTTTATAATTTTAATGAATATACTAAATCTTCGAAAGGGTTAGAAAGTGTCCACTCCCTTACTAAGGATTCTACATAATATCAATTATTCAAGACAAATTCTTCAACATTTCAAAATTTAACGGCAACTCCACAGAAACAACTAGAAGACAAATTGAAATCGTTTCATTCCTGGATTAAATCGAATTAGGATGATTTTGCAGTGCCAAATAACTCAATGCGACTGCCACAAATCCCCGAGGCATTTTAACATGCCATCTTATCATAAATTCTATATACAGGCAAGTATTATTGAGGTAGGCCTGATCACGTAACAAGTACAAAGGCTGATGTTGGTATGATGACGTTGTACCATATCGTATGCAGGCATCTAGTGATCAAAGTGTGCTAGACTCGGAAATAGCATGGAAATTAGGTTGGTGTGCTTTCTCCATTATACAGCTTCTGGGAACAATTGCAGTGATGTCGCAGGTAGCATGGGAAGTATTTGTGATCTTCATCCCAGTGCTTGCAATATGTATATGGTACAAGGTAATTCCATTCCTCACAATGGTCACACAATTCTTCCAAGGACAGGTTTTTGGAAGAATTTAGCAGCATGATATTCCATGTATTTTTGTATTTTAGATGCTTGATTTCATCATCTCTTACAAGGAATGGTGTTGGTCATACTATCAATAACATGACCTAATAGCTGTATCTAGAATCTGAATCGAAATCTTCAAAGAAATTCAATCAAAGAGTTGACAAGCCCATTTCCAATGGATAATGTCACGACATCCCTTTCCATTTTTATTCTTTATGGCATTGTCTCAAGAAATTCAGGATTTTCCAATCCATTCTTCAAAAAATTTCGAAGAAGAATAGGTAGGAAGATATTTTTACTCCCCAAAATAGAGAGACGTGAGTTGGCAAAATTCTAAGTAAAATGCGCCTACTAAGTTGCTCCAAAATATGCTGCCAAAAGCTGACACTATATTGAACAATTTATATAAACATTCTTCTCTCCTCATTTCAGCAATACTACATACCAACAGCGAGAGAACTAGCCCGCTTATCAGGAATTCAACAAGCTCCAATTCTGCACCACTTTGCAGAATCACTATCAGGAGCAGCAACAATCCGTGCTTTTGATCAAGAAGATCGATTCACTAATGGAAATTTGGGGCTTGTAGACAACCACTCAAGGCCATGGTTTCATAATGTGTCAGCAATGGAATGGCTTTCGTTTCGCCTAAATCTTTTGTCTAACTTTGTCTTTGCCTTTTCATTGGTTTTGCTGGTATCCCTCCCTGAAGGAATTATTAATCCAAGTAAGTCCTGCAAATTATTTCAGAATATCTCACTATGACAAGATTACAAGTAGTATGTACTTTGCTTACCAACTTGTTTCGGTATTCTCCGAACAATATCATACATCTGCTTGATCCATCAGTACATCACAAGTAACCTCAAACAGAATAATAGTCAGGCAGTTAATATACAATCCTTTCTACCAAATTCAAGCATAGTCTAGCATGAAGCACTTATTAGAACAGGATATATACAGAAAACAATTTAAAGATAATCAATTTTGTTTTGCAGGCATAGCAGGGTTGGCTGTAACATACGGAATTAATTTGAATGTTCTCCAGGCTTCTGTTATATGGTATATATGCAATGCTGAGAACAAAATGATCTCAGTCGAGAGAGTACTTCAGTATTCAAACTTAGCCAGTGAAGCCGCTCTTTTGATAGAAGACAGCAGGCTTCCAAGCAACTGGCCGGAAACTGGAAAGATTTGCTTCAGAAACTTGCAGGTAAGCCAAACATCAGCTTCCGAGACAATCAATAAAAATTTCAGTTCCCACACCCTGACATTAGTTTGGGAAATTCTGCATCACTTACGGATAAGTTTTCTATAATTGCTATCAATCTCACTCTCATCCTCTGGAATGCCCATGAGATGTCTTAGACTGACTTATATGGTTATTCTTGCAGATCCGATATGCTGAACATCTTCCATCTGTCCTTAAAAACATCACCTGTACGTTTCCTGGCAAGAGAAAAATTGGAGTAGTAGGAAGGACAGGGAGTGGAAAATCAACCCTCATACAGGCCATCTTTAGGATTGTGGAGCCTAGACAAGGAAGCATTATAATTGATGATGTTGACATATCCAACATAGGCCTTCATGACCTTAGATCAAGACTCAGCATCATTCCGCAAGACCCTACAATGTTTGAAGGAACAGTAAGAGGGAACCTTGACCCATTGGAGCAATACTCTGATAGGGAAGTATGGGAGGTAAAACTTCTTTCCCCTAAGGCTTTGCCTCATATGTGACTTGAAGTAAAAGAAGAATTCTGTAGTTTGGATTATTTAGCATGAGAAGATCTCATCATCCAAGTCCAAGTTATAGAAAATGCGCATGTCTACGCTCACACTGACAAATTCTACCAGAATACTATCATTGACCAAATTTGCAAAGTAATAGATTTTGCAGCAACCAAGTACAGTGGATTACAAGCAACTTCATCATGTTTCGCTAACCTACAAAGTTTCTCTATGAGAAGCTCTATAACCACAAATTCACGCATTCCCCTGGAATGGCTCTACTTTGGACATCATGATGACAGAATTTCTGATTTTACAGGCTTTGGACAAATGTCAACTTGGTGATATTGTCAGAGGAAAGGAAGAGAAGTTGGATTCCACAGGTCCGATCCCTTAATCACATCTGTCATACAAAGTTGCAAGTTTTGTCAAAGTAAATCTACTAATCAATTTTCCTAACAGTTGTGGAGAACGGAGAAAACTGGAGTGTGGGCCAAAGGCAATTATACTGTCTTGGAAGAGCCTTGCTGAAGAAAAGCAGTATACTTGTACTAGATGAAGCAACGGCATCAGTTGACTCTGCCACTGATGGCATTATCCAAAAGGTCATCCGTCAAGAATTCACAAACCGCACAGTGGTGACAATAGCTCACAGAATCCATACAGTCATAGACAGCGACCTAGTTTTGGTTCTTAGTGATGGTAGGGAATAAAATATCTTTCCGTAAACACCCATTCTCTCTTGCCTAAACATTTCTATGTTAGGATTTATACTGAATAGCTCCTTTCAATTTTTCATCGAACAGGAAGAATAGCAGAATTCGACACACCCAAGAAATTACTAGAAAGAGAAAATTCATTCTTCTCCAAGCTCTTAAGGGAGTACTCCATGAGGTCACGGAGTTTCAGCAGCACCGCACGCCTAAATAGCTAAACCCGGCAGCTACAACATGAAAGGTTACAATATCAAGGCGGACTAAGAGAAACTGTGGGGGTCCTACGATTTCATCAACACTACCAGTTTCAAATTCGGCGGAAATACTCAGGGTCAACATGGATGCAACGAACACAAGATCAACAATATGGGAAGCGAATAGAGCTTCTGAGTTCCGCTTCCGCTCTAGGATTTGGCAAGCAATTTTATTGTTGTTACGCTGAGTGCAGATACTTCTTTGTTATTGGAATTATCAATCCGAGTAATTCAATAAACCCCACAAGATGATCCAACTTCATCTGAGACATGTAAGCATTGTTAGGAATATAATAAGAATTTCAAGAACAGAAGAGGAAAATGCTTTGCCGAGGTGACATTTAGCAACATGATCCTGAAAGTGTGGTTCAATATTTAAATACTATAATGCTCTCCCTAACACGTAGGTTAAACTTAGCCTAAAACTAAGGTTCAGTTTGTTTGATAAAACCATTTCCGGAATAGTCTTCAGATTTTCCAGCATTTAGATGACGGAGTAATCGATCGGTGGAAAGCATTTTCCATGAGCTGAAAACAACTGCATTAGATTGGCGAAAATGAGAGAAAAGTACTAAAAAAGTCATAAACCTTTTGCATTTGTGTCAATTTAGTTTTAAACCCTTTTTTTTTATGTCAATTCAATTCTAAATCTTTTTCATTTGTACTAATTCAGTCCTAAACATTTTTGTCTTTATGCTAATTCAGTCCTTCCGGTTAATTTTGGCTAGATTTTGCTGACGTTGACGACGCGCGGTCATTGGCACTGACATGGATAACCTTTAATAATATTTTAATATTTTTTTGAATTTTTATTTATTCTTTTATTCTTTTCTTTTCTTTTTTCCCTCCCTCCTTCCTCCTCGCCGAACCGGCATCGGTTAGAGGACAGAGACCGACAAGGCTTGCCCTCAACAACAACGGCAAAGGCGAGCCTAGCCATGGCTAGGCGAGGCACGAGCCCTCACCAGAGGCTGTGACAAAGGCCTCTAGCAAGGGCTCGATCCTCACCAGCGGCTAGGCAAGGCCCGACGTTGCCGAATCTAACGAGGTTCAGCTTCACTCAGCCATGGCGAGGGCAAGCCTCGCTAGGGACCAGTGAGGTCAACCTCGTCGGCAGCTAGACGAGGCACGACCTCGCCAAATCTAGCAAGGTCCAGCCTCGCCCAGCCATGGCAAGGCTCGCCTTTGCCGTCGCTGCCGAGGGCGAGGCTCAAATTCGCTATGGTCGGCGAAGTCGCACTAGTGGCTAGCAAGGACCTTGCCGGCCTCCAGCCTTTGGCCTCTAGACGGCCGCTAGTCTGGTGATCGGCTGGAGGAAGGAGGGAGGGGAGGGAAAAAAAAAAAGAAAATAAATAAATAAAAATTCAAAAAAATGTTAAAATATTATTAAAAGTTGTCCACTTCAGCGTCGGTGATCAGCCGCAGGTTGGCCGACATCCACATCAGCAAAATCCAATCAAAATTAGCCGAAAAGACTGAATTGGCACAAAGACAAAAAGATTTAGGATTGAATTGACACCAAAAAAAGGTTTGAGACTAAATTGACACCAATGCAAAAGATTTAAAACTCAATTGGCACAAAAAAAATGTTTAGGACTAAATTGACACAAAAACATAAGGTTTATGACTTTTTTGGCACTTTTCCCGGGAAAATGGCTTCCCCTTTTAGTAACAATTTTTTTTTCTTTTTTTTCTTGACAAGTCTCATCTATTATTTCATATATATTATCTACCATCTCCTGAATATACTTCATTAATGCTCATCTTCTTCTACATTATCTAAAAAGACGATTACGTACGTATATTATTGTACAAATATGAATTCATAATTTCTTTCCGAATTTCTTTGTTATTTGTGTCATTTTGATGGGTTGCAGAATAAACAAAGAAGAGATTAATTCCAGCTTGTTAGTTATAATATGTCATTTTTAACGATACAAGCTGTCTTTAGGAGACTCACTTATTATTAAGTACCATAAAACCAATTATTTCACCTTTGTTTTCAGCAAAAGCAAAGACCAGAAAATAGTTCACTTTCTCTAAAATTGAATTTCTCGAAAACAATTTCCAAAGACACAAAGTTTTCGATGGAAGAAACAAATCTTAAGCTTGGAAATATATAATAAGGGCAGTAAATAAAGGATTTTAAAAAAACTGAACTTAGGATCTCTTGCTTTCATATTATATAAAATTATGTGAGATCACCGTCAACTAATATAAATAATTAAGGAGTTAGATAAAGACGTGGTTTAATATTTAAATATTTTAATAAGTTATATTTTGTGTTCTAGACTTTGATTGCCTTATTTGAATGTAATTATTTAAACAAGAATATATATTTTTATGCAAAGCATTTCCAGTGACGGCTGCCTTCTGTAGTATAATTGATTCAAACTATCACTAGGAGTAATAAAAGAACTTATGCATATAGACATATACGCGTAAGAAAAATTGAAAAAAAAAAACTAGAAATGTACACACAAAAAAAGTTATCTGAAAATTTTAATTAATTATAGAAAATGATATTTTTTTAGAAAGTGGAACAAAATGATTGTAGGTAAGGAGAGACTCAGATCTAATTTTCAAATGCGAAAGATCAAATCAGTAAATAATTTTGTTGAACTACAATTATACGATTGCGCAACAACATAAAGCTGTCAGTCATTTGAATAGCAGATATGACCATTCAATAAAATTTTCCGTTTTTTTTAGATTTTTTTCTTTTGAAGATATCTTTGAGGTTGGAGACTAAAGAGGAAATTCAAAAAAGGAAAGGAAAGGTGAAGATGGCAGAAGAAATGAAAGAAGAGGTAGACAAAGCTCCACCAAGGAAGCAGGATTTAGAGGTCAAAAGCGATGGCAAAAAGTCTACTTTGAGTTCAAATCCATTGTAGGATTTTTTCTAGTTTCCACATTTCAATTCCCTGTTTTTCTTTCTTCACAATGAAAAAAAATTTATGGTGCATTTGTTTAACAGAAAATGTAACATTTCTAAAAAATATTTTCTCTGAAATCATTTTCTGGAAAAATGATTAGTTTTCCTTTGTTTAGTGGTATGCGATCGAAAAAGTTTTCTTATGTTTGGATCTCATTAGGAAAATGATTTCAAAATGTGTTTGTTTCAACAACCCGCGCCTGTGGCTTGTTGCCGAGGCTAGCAACCGATGGAGGGAGGAAGGAGGAAAAAGAAAAAGAAAAAAGAAAAGAAAAAAAATATAAGATTAGTAATTCCGGAAAGTGTTTCCACTTTCTTAGATTAAAGACTTCACTTTTCTAATTTTACATATGAATATTTTCCTTGACCGGAAAGTGTTTTCGATTGACTTATTATTTTTGATGAACCAAATGGGTAAAAGTCCGAAAAACGGATTTCCAGAAAACACTTTCCGAGAATTGCTCATCTCAAATTTGTTAATACTTTTTCTTTTCTTTTCTTTCTTTTCTTTCTTTTATTTTCTTTCTAAGAAGGAAAACATTCATGTATTTTCTTTTCTTAATAAAAAATACTTTAAAAATAACAAATAATTTTAAATAATTTTTAAAATACAAAAAAAATTCAATCATTTCACTATCAAATTTTCCTCATCAAACAACTGAAAATACTTTCCAAGTCTTTTTAGGTTTTAGCCAAACACCGAAAAATGAACTCATTTTTCTGGAAAATATTTTCCAGAAATGGTACATTTTCCTTAGGATGCGTTTGTTTCACAAAGAATGAATAATTTGAAAATTGATTTTTTGAAAACGATCACTTGTATTGCTTAAAATAATTAGGCAATGAAATATTTTTTCATTATCAATAATAATATATGTCTAAAAATTTTCTTGGACAATGAGAATATTTCTCGCTGTAAGCGATACAAACGATCATTTTTAAGAAAATATTTTTCAAATTATTCATTTTCTATGAAATAAACGCATCCTTAATTCTTTTCTTTTTCGAGAATTTATGTCTCATCGATTTGTTGATTTGAGTTCTTCAACTCCCATGGCGTTTCTATTACTCAAATTGTTGTTCTTTAAATGAGGAAGTCTATCTTCGTTTCCCAAGCCCTGATGAGCTGATTTTCTCTTTCATGAAAAAGAATTTCACAAACAACGCATCTCACTATGAGGCCAGGCTTCTTTGGTAAATGTAACTGGTATTGAGTATTTTCTCCCTCATACTATTCTCTTTCACATGTATCGAGCGATAAAGAAGCGCAAAAACTGCCTTTTGGTGCTCTTATCGCCAGGTGTCACCAAAAAATGGCCAACTTGTCGACATGATTCAGTCATGGTTGATGAGTGTTTGTATCAAAGATCATTAAGGGACACATGGAAGAGACTTGAGGTGACGTGGAAGCAAATATCATCAAGTTGCCAACATAAGGGACACATTTCAGTGTCATGTGTATATGTTTACACCCAAAGATGACCAATTTTTGGGTATTATTGACAAGACTGGTCACAACTTCATCGAGGAAATTTCAATTTTGCGCTAGTTTAGGAAAATGGTCATAACTTCGTCAAGACAGATTGGATTGACCTAGGTCCAAAGCCAAAAGAACGAAGACTCTTGGATCTACAACTTTTATGTTTTGAGTTTTCTAAGAAAATCACTATAGAGCTGTCAATGGTCGCGACTGGCCAGGATACGGAAATTTCAATCCTGTGCTAGTTTGGGAAAATGGTCATAACTTCATCGAGACAGATCGGATGGACCTGGGTCCAAAGCCAAAAGAACAAAGGCTCCTGGATCTACAACTTCTACGTTTTTAGTTTTCTCATAAAATCACTGTAGAGCTGTTGACGTTACAAGGAATTTGACGTCGCGACTAATCAGGATGCGGAAATTTCAGTTCTACACTAGTTCGGGAAAATGGTCATAACTTCGTCGAGACAGATCGGATTGACCTAGGTCCAAAGCCAAAAGAACAAAGACTCCTGGATCTAAAACTTTTTTGTTTTTATTTTTCCCAAAAAATAATAGTAAAGTTGCCGACGTTAAAAGGAAGTCAACAGTTGCGATTGGTCAGAATGCATTCAGTTTTGCGCTAGTTCGGGAAAATGGTCATAACTTTGTCGAGACAGATTGGATTAACCTAATTTCAAATCCAAAAGAATGAAGACTCCTAGATCTACAACTTTTATGTTTTGAGTTTTCTCAAAAAATCACTGTAGATCTCTATTGACGTTAAAAGGAAGTCGATGGTCGTGATTGGTCAAACTGCGGAAATTGGTAGACACTTCAGTGAAGAATTGCCAACTTAAAGGAATCGACAAAAAGTAGAGTCGACAATCTCAGATACAATTATCAAAGAAGTAACTATCAACATAGTGAGGTCGAAGCAACCACCAACGTAGTGGAGTCGAATAAACCGTCAAGGTAGTAGACTCAACACAACTGTTGAAAACCACTAAAGAGCATACATGTAAATATTGAGAGAACAGTTACTTGGAAACATGATCATGAGGTAGTTATCACTTGTAGACAAGATCGTGGGACAGTTATCTTGAAAGCAGGATTATGGCATCACATGGCACGGTTTGTATGTATAGTCCGGTTCAAAGTTTGAAGTAAAAGTTCGTAGTTTTTCCTTGTCTTCCTGGATATTTCCTGTCCAGAGTAACTACGAAATCCGGTCCCCTCTCATTAAGAACCGAAGAATGACTTTCAGTGAATTATATTTCGTCACGGGAGCTTTTCCGGCAAAACACCAGGATTTTTAAGTAGAAAAGGATTTCAATCCCTGGCGATTTGAAAGAGGGAAATTTGTCGAACTTGGAGATAGGGGAGGAAACTCTGCACAAAATGAATCTTGAGGCCCATAGCGGATGGATGGATAGACTTCAAGAATGAGGCTGTGAAGGTTGGTGATGCAAATGATGAGAAGTGCAAGGAAGTTTTGAAGGAAAAGATGCAGAGCCTATTGAAATAGGCAAAAGAGAAAGCAATTAGTGCCTATGCCAACCTAGTGAAGAAGAAGCAGAAGAAGAAAGTTGAGAAGTTGACACCGAAGGTGGTGAAAGCAAAGGCTAAGGGGGAGACTTCAATGAAGAAATATGCTTTGGGGGGCAAATCTGATATTGACCAGTTGAATGAAGAAATCAATGCTTTAAAGGCGCCGATGGGGGGATTGTTGAATCTATTGACTCCCTTAAAGAGGGTTTTAGGCACTATCTTGTTCGCATTGGACAATCTCTTCACTCGCTTTAATGCTTCCATCGTTTATGAGCGTACCTTGATCCTTCACTCCCTACCAAATCTCCCTCTCCGTCTCAGCAGAAGAAAATATTTAAAAAAGAATGATTGATTGTTGCTGCTGTTGACATTCTGATGTGATGGTCATATCTCTTCTTGTACTGATGATATCTTTGACGGTGTTTCTCTACATCAGATCGAATGAAGTCATGTTTGCCTGTGTCCATAGTTAATATCACCAAAAATTATGATCGATATATTTGTGATAATTTTATTTCGAATTATTTTTTTGATCACAAAAAATCTCAAACTAGTACATTTGCGATAAATTTACCCCGAACTATTTTTTTGACCGCCAAAAATCTTAAACTGGTACACTTGTGACAATTTTACCCCGAACTATTTCTTTGACCACCAAAAATCTCACATTGGTACACCTGTGACAATTTTACCCCCAAACTAATTTTTTTGTCCACTAAAAACTCCAAACTTGTACATTTGTGACAAATTTACCCTTTGTTAGTGTCCGTTAAATTATATTAATATCACAAAAAATTACAAATTAGTAAACTTGTGACAAACATAGGACTAAAACTCAAAACTGGTACATATGTCAATTACCACGTGTCATTAAACTTAGCAATTTGACAGTAAAATTTAACGGAAACTAACGGAGGGTAAATTTATCACAAGTATACCAATTTGGGGTTTTTGGTGGCCAAAAAATTAGTTTGGAGATAAAATTATCACAGGTATACCAGTGTGGGGTTTTTTATGGTTAAAAAAATAGTTCGAGGTAAAATTGTCACAGATATACCAGTTTAGGATTTTTTGTAGTCAAAAAAATAGTTTGAGATAAATTTATCATAGGTGTACCAGTTTGGGGTTTTTCGTGGTATTAACCCATTATATTATTATGTTTTATTATGACAAAAAGGGGAGAAATACATGTATTGATATGCAGATAAGTCAAGAACTAAAATTGAAAGGATTACGTAAATTAGAAAGGGGGAGTCATGTGAGACGTCACACGATATAAACCACCGACCATTGGAATATTGGAATGAATCTAAACGCTAGTACCTTCAATAAATAGCTCATTTCAGATCATGAAGCTATTTATTAGAGTCTATCAATTGTCTCATGATGTCTCATGATATTCTCTTGCTCATATAAAAATTGGAGACTATATCAATTGCTTCTAAATGCTTAGACTCTTAATTCCTATTCCACTGAGTTCAATAAGCAATTTAAAATTTATTTTACCATAGTATCACATCTTAAACAACTTATATATGTTTATCACGTCTAAATGTTCATGAATAGTTTTGCAATCATAAAAAAATCGGAGATTATTAGGAAAAACCCCTATGATACCATCTCTTCCCCATCATTATTTGATAAATATCGATGTTTGTCTTATTTTAGGTTGTGTTGATATAAGAAATGCTTTATTGCCATTGATGGAATCCGAAGTACAAAGCAAGAAGACTAATAAAAGCTGGAAGGAACTCAATAGAGGGTGCACAAGTAAGGGAAATGAAAAGTTTACGAGGACTTGAATGTAAGGTAACAAGGTGAACAGCCGAGTGAAGTCTTGAACACAAGTGAACTCAGGAAGACCACACAGATAGTAGTTCATAAGTCAATTACTAGCGAGAAACTTGGATAGATTCACGAAATTGCTGATAGAATCAGTTCACTATATCAACTATGAAGGAAATATATCTAACGTATTTATGAATCTAAAAAAAAACACCCAAATGTTCCTTTGATCAATTTTATAAGTTGAAAAGATCAACAACTACCTTTAAGGTGTGCAATTTTGGAGTAAAAAGCTGAAGCTAAATCAGATCCAATATTACCTATTTCACTCACTTCACCAAAGGAATGGATTGTTGGCTAATATAGCTAACTCTATTTGGGAAAACCTCACCGTTACCAAGAAGATTTGGTTGTATGGGCAACCAGATCTCCAGCAATTGTGTCCACAATTTTTCAACAGCTAATTGTAACTATCCAAGATTATCAAATGGTTAATTTAGAGACTGAAGACTATATATGAGAATCAAAGCACGTTGAAGGAAATAATGGAAAACTGAGAAAGCTACAATCACTAATGTAGTTACATTCTCTTTGTACAACAAGCATGATTATACTCACTTGTGTTCAACTCTATTGGGAGTTGCTATGCATTGTAATATGTGATTTGAGGAGTGTACAAGTGTTATAGTGGTGCATAAGTATCGATAGTAAGATTCATCAACTTCAAGTAGAAGCAATACTTGCTATGCTGTAATTATTTAAGTGATTACTAATGGATTCCAGCTTGGTAGTTGTTCTTAGTCAATAAGCCAAATCACTATAAATTTGCGTACGTCACCCTCTATCCCTATACTTATTTGATTATTTATCTGATAGAAGGATACCGCATTTGATATTGTCAATCTATTCTTGCATCTATCAAACTTAACGCAAAATTATTCTGCAAATATTGTCAAGTTTTGTGAATCAACCTATATACTCCCTCTAGTTTGCATTGTTGGCCTTAACTAAGGAGTTTAAAATGAAGGACTTGGGAGCAGCAAATCAAATTCTTGGGATGAGGATTACATGAGATAGATCCGAAAGAATTCTAAAGTCATCTCAAGAAAAGTATATTGAGGAGGTGCTGGACAAATTCAAAGTTCAAAATACAAAACCCAAAAACACTCCTTTAGAAAGTTGCTTCAAGTTCTCAAAGAAGCATTTGCTAATTAAAGACAAATGAGGAGCGGGAGTACAGACTAGGGTGCTTTATGCATCAACTGTTGGCAATTTGATGTATGTTGTAGTGTATACCAGACTCAACATAGCTCATGTAGGAGGAGTCGTGAGCAGATACATCGCTAATCCACGAATAAAGCATTAAGAAGCTATAAAGTGGCTATTAAATACCATAGAGGAGCTTTGGGTGTGTCACTTTGTTTTATCAAAAATAAAATGACTACATAAGGCTTTGTCGATGCAAAAATAATAGGAAGTGCATCTCTAGTTGTCACACCCCAAATACAACCAAAACGGGATTGTAACACGGCCGTCCTTTCACCCAAAGGACGCAGCCTAAATTTAACAATACCCAAAAACATTAGAGCTTTCTAAAATCATCAAAAGGATATATACAATCCAACAAAAAAAACTATATCAATAGCTCCACAACACTATGCACAACGTACCCAAAAATCCTACAATAAAAAAGAAACCCTTCGATTAACGCCCGCTCATGCCCTACTAGCGACCAGCAGAAGAACCTGAAATGTATAAGATAAGGGGTGAGCTACCACGGCTCAGTGAGTAACATATTTCTTCTAAGTGGATCGAACAATCACTATGCAATAGTATCAAAAATATCACAACTCATAACTCAAACTCAATGTACAATATAGCCAAAAATATTTCAAAGGTATAATAGCTTTTCAATAAAAGTCATCCGTATCAGATTATTCAATAAAAACTCACTTAACAACAATAGCCAACCATCAATGGTCTATCCATTGACTAATCTCATAACTTAATACGTTGATGGTTCATCCATCAACCAATCTCATGCTCGTTATCAAACTATGGTCAAGTTTAATGCCATGACAAAGGCGACCAAGTTTACCCCTCTTGGCAAGGTCTACCACCTATTATAAGCCGGCGGTTCGGCTCAGAAGGATATCCTGATAGTATGCATACTCCCCCCTCAACGGGTTCTCAACATAGTAATATGAGCAGCAACAACTTATAACTCAAACCAGAAATCCATAATCAACACCAATAAATCCATTTCACAAAACATTTCGCAACAAGAATAGCCCTCGGCTAATCCTCTTCACAAAACATTTAATATAAGCATTCACAAAAGCTTCATTTCAATAACGTCGCAAGACTTTTCAACTCATTTCACAATCGACAAAAGGTAGTAAATGATCGATCTAATTTATGCAGAAAACATGCTCCATTATATTAAAAATTACATCTCATTGTCAAAATATGAATTTGTAAATTCATAGAAGATATAATGTCCCTCACCTGGTAACCCAAAAACTAACCCATAAGTGTTACTTGAGCCGCCGGTTCCAAAATCTTATCAAACATATGGAAAAACGAATCAAAACTGAATAATACTTCCCTCTAACGCGCGACTCGAAAAAACTAAGGCTAACTAACTAATAATCCGACACCCACGTCGCTTGTTCAATGGAATAATCTAATGCCAACCACAACGAACAACTCGCGCGCCAATTTCCACACACCATAACTTCCTCCACCGGACTCCGTTTTGCGCGCTCTTACAGTCAAAACGAAGCTCATCTAGCATACTATGGATGCCCCAACACAGCCAACCCAAACAACAGCCCAAAAACGACAATAGAAGCCCCGGAAAATACTGTTCACGAAATTCCAGATTATGCTCTCGGCCTGAAAATTTGATTCCGGACAAACCGTAACTCCGAATCGATATCCGTCAAAACGCACAGCCCCACAACATCCTAATCTTTCATTTTCATGGATTTTTAAGACTTGATAACTCAAAAACTTGACCTACGCAGCTCAAATCCACATAACTCTTATTTTCGAGCCCTAATCGAAAAATTACTCCGATAGGACTAACGAGGATTGCGAGTACTTACTAGTCGTTGTGTTACGTAGTCGGAACGGCTCGGCGAGGACCCGCGTGCACAAACCCTCCCTTTCTCTTTTTCCCTTTCTCCTCTCCTCTTTTTTTTTCCTTTTCTTCTCCTCTGTTTTTTCTTCTCCCCGACCAACTTCTGCTTCCCTCCTTTTATCTTCACTTTTTTTTTTGACTTTTTGACCTGGTCTTTTGACCAGCCCAAGTCTTTTGACCTGGTCAAAAGAAGAGCAAATATTACACTAGTTATGTTTCTACTTTAGGTGGCAATACAGTTAGTTGGATGTCCAAAAGTGTGTGTCCCTCTTAACCACTGAATCAAAGTATGTTGCTATCTATGCAGCTGGCAAGGAGATAATTTGGTTGAACATTTTTTTGAAGGAGATAGGTAAGGAGTGGGATAGCATTGTTCTTTTTAGTGACAGTCAGAGTGTTATTTGTCTTGTAAAGAACCCGGCATTTCACTCAAGGATATAGAACATGGAGTTGAAGTATCATTATACTTGTTAGTTGATAGATGATGGCACATTATGAAGAAGATCCTTCCTGCGAAGAACCTAATAGATATGTTGACCAAGGCTATCAACACTAAGAAACTGAGGTTGTGCATTGCCTCAGTTGGCCTTTATGGTTAAAGATGAGGAGGTGCCGCCGCACTAGGACAATTTGGATTACAAAAAAGAGGGAAGACTATGAAAGACTATTGCCGTTTTGAACATTAGCCTCCAAGTCGGAGATTAATGGATTTGTAGAGTCTGGTAGAGGATTTATTGTTCAGGTATACATGTAATTTTCACATTACTTGCACTAAACTCTTGTCATATATCAAAGCAATTTCTCTTGCAGTTGTAACTTGAAACTAAAACTGATAGTAAAAAGATTGCCTAGCGCGGCTCCGTGATTTTTCGTTTTCTGATTTTGAAAGGGTTTTCTACGCAAAATTCATGTATCTTCTTCTTTATTTATTTTTTTTCCTCTTTCATGTTTCACCCTCCTAACAATTACAAGCATGATGAGCCTAGGCATAAGCATTGCAACTGAATCAAGTAAGCAAATTACATATACAATGAGTTTGCTTGTGATGATGAATCGCTTTGTCTCCAGAATTAATGTTCATGTCTATTCATGCACGTTCGCTTGTGTTGCACTTAAAAGAGAAAGTATGCACGGATGTGGATCCTTTTTCTCTCACAAGCGTCTAAACATGCATTGATCATGTTGATACTTAGCTCGTTTTTGTATGTATCCACAATTGAGAAGTGGTCGAGACGCTGACAAAAGCGCCATGCAGAGCAGAGGATCCTCCTGGAATATATGTAAGTTCATGCATTGTGTCCGCCTAATGTGTGTTCTGTCTTGTGTTTTGAGCTTTGGCAGCGATCTTGTATATCAAGCACATTGCCGATGAATTGTAGTCTCGTTGCCTTCTAACAAAATGTCATCGTTTCACAAGAAAAGCAATCTGACTTTTGAGTTAAACATGGAGGCATCTTTAAATATGATCGGCCGGCGGGTGGTGAATCCGACAACGCACAAGATAGTTTCTCGTGGTCATGTCACCGGAGGCAGCTGCTCTTGAACAGCCAAGAGTTACCCCAAAACATTCCGGATATGGTTTTAGAGTGTCCAAGTGATGGGGATTTTCGAGACGGAGATCCTCTATTTCTTTGTTACGTCTCAATTTACAAGGTAGGTATAAAAAAACGACCCGTGTTGCGAAATTTCTTAGAAATCACATATTAAACTTATATATTATCGTACTTTGTACCTGAGGGGGATTGTTAAGCCGGAATTTTGTTTGCAACGGAATATGG
The DNA here is from genome assembly GCA_024500025.1 of Syzygium aromaticum. Lineage (NCBI taxonomy): Eukaryota > Viridiplantae > Streptophyta > Magnoliopsida > Myrtales > Myrtaceae > Syzygium > Syzygium aromaticum. The sequence goes on from CM044889.1 coordinate 12,248,630, forward strand.
ACACTTTCAAGATCGTTACGAGGCCAGAAGAATATGTACCACCGTCCAACATTGGCCTGAAATTTCGATCTTATCGATGTAACTTCCAAGTAATCACAACATCAAATTTGAGAAAGCTTTGATTATTTTTACCCTATTTAGAGTCCTTTTCCTTTTTTGCTGCCAAGTTTTGTTTCATTAAATCATCCTATCCTACCATTAGCATGTTCCTACATGAATCCAATAATTTTCAACTTTAAATTATGCGGATTTCATACCGGATTTACACCTTTTAACGATTAGAATCCATTCGGTTCATGTGCACCCATTGACGCAAATATTGCACAACGCTCTAAGCGACAAGTATATATACAAGTTCGCACTTGTGGGTCATTTGTCGATTTCATCAATATTGCATCGTACGAGTGGAATGATTTTGGAAATTTTAGATTTAGCCCGGCCAAAACTTGGACGAACCTGGACCACCTCTGTTTTGGTAAGTTAATTACTTAGGAACTGTCGGTTATATCTTATACAACGCTACACCACGTAGCCTCAGGTATACATACAATGATTTGCTGAGAAAATTTTGGAATAGAGGATTCACTTCAGAAACGACTGCACAGCACAGACCAGCCTGTATTCTATTCCAGTAAGCAACAAAAGCAGGGTTGTTTGTTTGGAGAGAATCATTTTCAGGTGAATCCAGTGTCTTTCTTCTCTCTAGTCGGGATGGCCGTCCTAGACATCGAACTTGGATCTCATGGTAAGTCTCTAGCCCTCGAAATTTCAATTTTCCTGGTCGAGTTTGATGGTACATCAGTCTATGTCATCCTAAAGTTTTTGTACACAACAGGCTGTTCTCTAGGACCGTGTTTTGAAGAGGTCATAGGGAATGTTCTTGTGTAGCCATGCCTGTCCACGGATGAGAGTATGTAGTTCTTTGACAAATTGAAAGAAAGGGCGCGAAACCGATATTTATTTATGTTGATGAATGATGAATACACCAGCAGTGTATTCTCTCAATTCAAATGATTACTGGAGACATGCCTGACATGGAAGGAACCAAAAATACAGTTCCTACTTTAGCAGTCCACTTTTATGTGTCTGTATTGTTTTACAACTGCATAGACAAGGGAAAAAGCCAAAATCATGAAAATTACTGTTCCGCGTCATTGAAAAACACTGACTACACGCCGCATCCACAACCTGTCTTCTTATTATGTATGCAAATTCCAACTGCAGCGTAGGAATGTCAATTAGTCCTTGCAAGCTGGAACACAATAATGGTGAACCAAGCATCGCCACATTGTGGATCAAAGAAAGAGCTCTTCTGTTTGCTAATCAAGCAGAGTCAATTTAGCATATTAATGAAATTCGCACCTGATTGTGAGCTTAACCCTGTGTTTCTTTGCGAAACAGAATCACAGATTCTTCAGGAACTTCAGAGAGCATGGCCGAAGATGAACTCACCTTGCCTGAGGGAGCAACTCTGCATCATTTTGCAACTCAGCTTCCTTGGAACCCTTCTACTAGTTTCCTTGGGGAAATTAGTGCGCCGTCTGGGAAATTGGAGCAACACTACGGATCAGGCAACAGAGAGACACCTGATTGGTAACCAATCTAGCATAATAAACAAATCCAGCATTGTCTGCACAGTGTTGGTACTGGGGACACATCTCTTAATGCTATCGATGTTGGTAAATGGCAACGACGTCACATGTTGTTCTAAAACTCAAGCATTTTCATCGGAGATCATGCAAATAGTATTCTGGGCAGTTACACTCATTGTACTGTACAAGATACGGAGAGAGAAGTATATGAAGTTCCCATGGATTCTAAGGGCATGGTGGATGTGCAACTTCCTCTTATCTGTTTTTTGCACTACTCTCGACATCAACTATATAATTAAGAACCACAGCCACATAAGGACACGAGACTTCGCCAACTTCATGTGTCTGCTTGCCTCCACTGGACTGTTCAGCATTTCCATTTGTGGGAAGACAGGCATGGTCTTCTTGTATGCCAATGGAATGAAGGAACCGCTTCTTTCTGAAAAAGTCAAGAAACATTCAGAATCCAAAAGGGAATCTCCATATGGGAAAGCTACCCTCTTGCAACTCATTACCTTCTCTTGGCTGAACCCATTGCTTGCGGTGGGGTTCAAGAAGCCCCTCGAGCAAAATGACGTGCCTGATCTTGACATCAATGATTCTGCAGCATTTATTTCTCGTTCTTTTATTGAATTCCTAAAGCAAGTCAAGGATAAAGACGGAGCCAAAAATCCATCCATCTACAAAGCAATCTTCTTGTTCATCAGAAAGAAAGCAGCGATCAATGCACTTTTTGCGGTAGTAAATGCGGGAGCATCATATGTTGGTCCATACCTCATAGACGACTTCGTCAATTTCCTAACTGACAAGAGAAGCAGGAGCTTGGTGAGTGGCTATCTTCTAGCATTAGCCTTTCTAGGTGCCAAAATGGTTGAGACTATAGCACAGAGACAGTGGATTTTCGGAGCACGCCAACTAGGCCTTCGGCTTAGAGTTGCTCTGATATCGCATATTTACAAGAAGGGACTAGTTCTGTCAGGCCAATCTCGCCAAAGTCACACCAGTGGAGAGATCATCAACTACGTGAGCTTGGATGTACAGAGAATCACAGTTCTCATCTGGTACTTAAACACTGTATGGATGTTACCTATACAAATCTCGTTAGCTATGTATATTTTGCATATTAATATAGGTTTAGGGTCTGTAGCTGCACTAGCGGCAACATTTATTGTGATGGCTTGCAATATACCTCTAACGAGAACTCAGCGAAGATACCAGTCCAAGATCATGGAAGCCAAAGACAGCAGGATGAAATCCACTTCAGAGGTTCTTCGAAACATGAAAACCATAAAACTTCAAGCTTGGGACAATCAGTTCCTCAACAAACTAGAGAGCTTGAGGAAAATAGAGTATGAGTGGTTATGGAAGTCGCTACAACTGGGAGCACTATCAGCTTTCATCTTTTGGGGTTCACCGACATTCATCTCCATTGTGACTTTTGGCACGTGTATGCTGATGGGCATTCAACTTACTGCTGGAAGAGTCTTAGCAGCCCTGGCCACTTTCCGAATGCTACAAGATCCCATATTTAGTCTACCAGACTTACTCAACGTAATTGCCCAGGGTAAAGTTTCAGCGGACAGGGTTGCTTCTTACCTGCAAGAAGATGAAATTCAACAGCATGCAATCGAATATGTTCCAAAGAATCAAGCACAGTTTGATATAGAGATTATCAATGCAACATTCAGTTGGAATCCTGATTTGACTACACCGACTCTGACCGATATCGAGGTGAAAGTTAAAAGGGGCATGAAGGTGGCGATCTGTGGGACGGTAGGATCAGGGAAGTCAAGCCTTCTGTCGTGCATCCTAGGAGAAATAGAGAAGCTCTCTGGCCAAGTAAAAATCAGTGGGACAAAAGCTTATGTTCCTCAGTCTCCTTGGATACTGACAGGGAATATAAGGGATAACATTCTATTTGGAAATCCATATGATCCTGACAAGTATGACCGAACAGTCAAGTCATGTGCTTTGATTAAGGATTTCGAGCTGTTCTCAGCAGGCGATCTCACGGAGATTGGAGAAAGAGGCATCAACATGAGTGGAGGGCAAAAGCAAAGGATACAAATTGCACGTGCAGTTTACCAAGATGCTGATATATATCTGCTCGATGACCCTTTCAGTGCAGTGGATGCTCATACGGGCACACAACTCTTTGCAGTAAGTATTTACACTCTCTTTCCAGAATAATGATATGATGATGGATATCAAAATCAGATCCTAGTGCGACATCTCACATGCTTTACGACAAAAGTTTTCATTCTGAGTTTATTCCCCGTAGGATTGCCTGATGGGAATGCTCAAAGACAAGACAATACTCTATGTGACCCACCAAGTCGAATTTCTTCCAGTGGCAGATCTCATTCTGGTAAGTACATTTCACAAAAGTGATTCTCCATTTGACCACAGGGAACGTTCAGAAAGAACACATATTTAATTAGAACAGACGGACGTCTTCTGAAAATAATTCTGAGAAGATTGTGACAATTGACTCACCCTTGAGAATCTGCAATTCCACATACATGGTATTGAACTATCATCTTTTGCTTCAGTTAAGCGACTTCTAAGCTCATATGTTGATAATGCTACTGTGGATCTGATATCAACAGGTGATGCGGGATGGAAGAATAGCACAGGTTGGCAAGTTTGAAGATCTCTTAAAACAGAATACAGGATTTGAAGTGTTGGTGGGTGCACATAGCGAAGCCCTCGAGTCAATACTCACTGTTGAAAATTCAAGCAGAACAACTCAGGACCCAACAGCTGATTGCAAATCCAACAAAGACTTCGATTCTAAAGCTGAAATTCAACCAAGAAAGCATGACTCTGAGCATGATCTCTCCTTGGAGATATCCGAGAAGGAAGGGAGACTGGTGAAAGATGAAGAACGAGAAAAAGGAAGCATTGGAAAAGAAGTTTACTGGTCCTACCTAACAACAGTGAAGGGCGGAGTACTAATTCCGATAATTCTCCTGGCTCAGTCCTCATTTCAGATACTTCAAGTAGCCAGTAATTATTGGATGGCATGGGTTTTTCCTTCAACAAGAGATACTGAACCAGTGTATAAAATGGATATCATCCTGCTTATTTACGTACTGCTCGCTGTTGGAAGTTCACTCTGCATACTTCTTCGAGGAATGGTTCTTGCAGTAGCAGGATTATGGACAGCACAGACTCTATTCACAAAAATGCTTCACAGTGTAATGCGGGCGCCGATGGCATTTTTCGACTCAACCCCAACTGGAAGGATCTTAAACCGGGTGAGCAACATAGTGCTCCTGCATTTCAAGTCATAAGTTTATCATTATAAATGAACATCAAAAGTGATAGCAAGCATAATTATTATCATCTTTTTCCATCATCCTTTCAGTTCTTGAGAAGCAGATATAAAATCAAGCTTATAACAACCACAAAATCAGACGTGAGCAGTTGAATTGTCACTTACGCTGTACTCAGATTGAAATAGTATAGCCTGTGCCGGCAGAAATCTGAACAAATAAAACCTGTTTTTCATATAAATTTCTCTTTATATGAAAAACAGGTTTAGTTAGTGGCCACTCCCTAATTAAGGATTCTACATGAACCCTATCAAACATTCAAGACAAATTCTTTAAAATTTCAAAATTGAACAGCAACTCCACAGAAACAACTAAAAGATAGATTGAAATCATTTCAATCCTAGATTAAATTAAAATGGGATCATTTTGCAGTGCCGAATAACTCACCACAACCGCCCCAAAAGTCCAACCCCTTCTAACGTGCCATCTTATCATAAATTCTACACATGCAAATATTATCAAGTTACACCAGGTCACATGACAGGTACAAATTCTGATGTTGGTGTGATGACGTTGAACCATATTGTATGCAGGCATCTACTGATCAGAGTGCACTAGACTTGGATATAGCAGGGATATTAGGTTGGTGTGCTTTCTCCATAATACAGCTTCTAGGAACAATTGCAGTGATGTCGCAGGTAGCATGGGAAGTATTTGTGATCTTCATCCCGGTGACTGCAATATGTGTATGGTACCAGGTAATATCATTCCTTACAAAAGTTGCACAATTCTTTCTAGGACAGGCTGTTGGAAGCATGTGAAGCAAATGGCATATTGATAGCCCACGTATTTAGTATTTTAAAAGCTAGATTCATCATTTCCTACAGGAAATTGTGTCGGTCATGGTCATACAATAAAAAAACAAGAACCCAATAGCCGTATCTAGAATCTGAATCAAATTCTTCAAAGCAGTTCAATCAAAGAGTTGACAAGGCCAGTTAATAATGTCAGGACATCCCTTTCCACTTCTATTCTATGTCCAATGTGACACTAGCATCGTCTCAAGCAATTCAGGAACTTCCACATTCTTTAAAAAAGTTTAAAGATGAATAGGTGGGAAGATGTTTCCACTCCCAAAAATAGAAAGACATGAGTCAAGCCAAATACTATGACAAGTGAAATGCTTCTACGAAGTTGCTCCAAAATATGCCACCAAAAACTGATACTATATTGAACAATTTATTGAAACATTCTTCTTTCCTCATTTCAGCAATACTACATACCAACAGCAAGAGAACTAGCCCGCATATCAGGGATTCAACGAACTCCAATTCTACACCACTTTGCAGAATCAATAGCAGGAGCAGCAACAATTCGTGCTTTTGACCAAGAAGATCGATTCACTGATGGAAATCTAGGGCTTGTAGATAACCACTCAAGGTCATGGTTTCATGTTGCGTCGGCAATGGAATGGCTTTCATTTCGCCTAAATCTGTTGTCTAACTTTGTCTTTGCCTTTTCATTGGTTTTGCTGGTATCCCTCCCTGAAGGAATTATCAACCCTAGTAAGTCGTGCAAATTTTCTCCGAATATTTCACTACAGCAAGATTATCAGTAGTATGTACTATGCATACCATACACATTTCTTTTTAATTTGGATAATGTCAGACATCTGCTAGAATCAACAGCAACAAAATGAGTAAATCTCAAATTGAATAATAGTCAGGCAGTTAATATGAAATCCTCTCTACCAAATTCAAGCATAGTCTAGAATGAAGCACTTACTAGAACAGGATTTATACAGAACACACTTAAACGATAATCATTTTTTTTCAGGCATAGCAGGGTTGGCCGTAACTTACGGAATTTACTTGAATGTTCTTCAAGCTTCTGTTATATGGAATATATGCAATGCGGAGAACAAAATGATCTCATTTGAGAGAATACTACAGTACTCACACTTAGCAAGTGAAGCAGCTCTTTTGATAGAAGACAGCAGACCTCCAAGCAACTGGCCGGAAACGGGAAAGATCTGCTTCAGAAACTTGCAGGTAAGCTAAACATCAAATTTTGAGATATGCAATGAAAATCTCAGTTCCCATCCCAACTTTATTTTGATATTTTCTGCATCACTTATGGATGAGTTCTTTATAATTGCTATCAATCTCACTCTCGTCCTCTTGAATGCCCATTAGATGTCTTGGACTCACTGACATGTTTATTCTTGCAGATCCGATATGCTGACCATCTCCCATCTATCCTTAAAAACATCACCTGTACGTTTCCTGGCAGGACAAAAATTGGTGTAGTAGGAAGGACAGGGAGTGGAAAATCAACCCTCATACAGGCCATCTTTAGGATTGTTGAGCCCAGGGAAGGAAGCATTATAATTGATGATGTTGACATATCCAAAATAGGCCTTCATGACCTTAGATCAAGACTCAGCATCATTCCGCAGGACCCTACAATGTTTGAAGGAACAGTAAGAGGGAACCTTGACCCATTGGAGCAATACTCTGATAGAGAAGTATGGGAGGTAAAACTTCTTTCCCCAAAAGCTTTGCCTCATATGTGGCTTTAAGTAGAAGAAGAACTCAGTAAATAAGATTATTTAGCATGAGAAGATCTCATCATCCAAGTCCAAGTGATAGAAAAGGCACATGTGCCCTCACACATATGCATTCTACCGGATTTATATCATGTGACACAATTTAAATTGTATATAGACTTTGCCACAACCAAGTACAGTGGATTACAAACAACTTCATCATGTTTCGCTAACCTAAAATGTTTCTCTATGAGAAGCTCTATAGCTACAAATTCGTGCATTTCCCTGGATTGTATCATGATAACAGAATTTCTGATTTTACAGGCTCTAGAGAAATGTCAACTTGCTGATATTGTCAGAGGAAAGGAAGAAAAGCTAGATTCTGCAGGTCTGATCCATTAATCGCATCCGTCACACAAAGTTGCAAGCTTTGTGAAAGTAATTCTACTAATCATTTTTTCTAACAGTTGTGGAAAATGGAGAAAACTGGAGTGTGGGCCAAAGGCAGTTATTCTGTCTTGGTAGAGCCTTGCTGAAGAAGAGCAGTATACTTGTACTCGATGAAGCAACGGCATCAGTTGATTCTGCTACCGATGGCGTGATCCAAAAGGTCATTGGTCAAGAATTCAAAAACCGCACAGTGGTGACAATAGCTCACAGAATCCATACAGTCATAGACAGCGACCTTGTCTTGGTTCTCAGTGATGGTAGGATACAAAACATTATTCTGTAAACGCCCGTTCTCTCTTGTCTAAACATTTCCATGTTAGAGTTAATACTGAATAGCTCCTTTCATTTTTTGATCGAACAGGAAGGATAGCAGAATTCGACACACCCACCAAATTACTGGAAAGAGAAAATTCATTCTTCTCCAAGCTCATACGGGAGTACTCCATGAGGTCACAGAGTTTCAGCAGCATAGCACACCTCGATAGCTAATCCCAGCAGTCAAAACATGAAAGGGAGCAGAATCAAGGGGCACTAAGAGAAACCGTGGGGGATTCGACGATTGCATCTACGCTATCATTTTCACGTGGGTGCATCATTGAACACAACAAGACCGACAATCTGGGAAGTGATTAGAGCTTCTGAGTTCCGCTCTAGGATTGGCAAGCAATTATTTTTTTTTTTTTTTGTTAGGCTGAGTGCAGATACTTCATTGTAAGAAAGATGCTTCGCCGAGGTTCATTTAGCAACAGGAGGATCATGAAGGCGTGGTTCGATATATAAATTTTATAATGTTCTCCGGAACACCTAGGTTAAACTTTGGCATAAGACTATGGGTCAGTTTATTTGACAAAATCCATTTCTCCAAATGATTGTTTTCGGATTTTCCAATGCTTGGGTGACGGAATACTCGAGCAGTCGAAAGTGTTTTCTTTAAATTGGAAACAACATACTTAAATTGGGAAAAATGACTTCGCCTTCGAGCAAGAAGGAAATCATATTTCCTGATTTGTTATTTCCTATCTTCAAGTCTCTATCTCTTGTCAAGTTTTTTCTTCTTTTTTTCTCGATAAGTCGCATCTATTCTTTCCTAAATGTTGTCTATCATGTCCTGAATATACTTCATTAATGTTCACGTTCTTCCACATTTCTAGAAAAAGCAATCATGTATATTATTTTACAAATATGATTTCATAATTTCATTCTTAATTTCTTTTTGATTTTTGTTATTTTGATGGATAAATAAAGAAAATGTTAGTTCTAGTTTTTTAGTATTGTATATCAATTTTAATGATGCCTATAGTGCATTTACTTATTATCAAATTCCTTAAAAACAATTATTTCACATTGTTTTCAGCAATAGCAAACATCAAAAAATAGTTCACTTTTTATAAAATCGAATTTCATGCAAACATTTTCTAGTGATAGAAAGTTTTCAGTGAAACAAACAAAGCCTAAACTTGAAATTATAAAACTTTATGGAAAAGATTTGAACTTAGAACCTCTTATTATCGTACCAAATAAAATTTTATGGGATCGTCATCAACTAATCTAATATTTAAGTTGTCAAATAAAAACGTAGTTTAATATTTAAATATTGTAATGAGTTATTTTATGTGTTATAGACTTTGATTCCTTATTTGGTCCAAGAAAGTAAACCTTTGAATGTAGTTATATAAACTGGAATAAGAACTTTTATGTGGAAAACATTATTAGTGACGACTGCCTTCCGTAGTATAATCAATTCAAAGTATTATTGATTAATAAAAGAGCTCATGCATTATATATGCGCGTAAGAAGAATTGAAAAAAAAATCTAGACATGCATTCACAAAAACTTATTTGAAAGTTTGAATTAATTTGAGAAAATGATTTGTTTTAAGAAAGTGTATCAAACTGATTGTTGGTGAAGAGAGACTTAGATCTAAATTCCAAATGTAAAAGATCAAATGAATAAATTATCTTTTTGAATAAAAATTTTACTATTGTGCAACAGTATAAAGGGAAAATTACCAAAAAAATCATAAACATATTGCATTTGTGCCAATTCAGTCCTAAATCTTTCAATTATGCCAACTCCATCCTAAATATTTGCACGTTTTGCCAATTGAGGACATCCGGTCAATTTTGACTGGAAATCATGACGTAGACGTTGGCTGCCCTACATGACGTAGCCGACATTGATATAGATATATTTTTCTAAATGTTTATACTTTTTTTATTTTTTTATTGATTTTTCCTTTTCTTTTTTCTTCTCTTCTCTTTTCCTTCTTTCTTATTTATTTTTATACTGTGGCCAGCGAGGTCGCCGGAGCTCGCCGGCCACGAGTTCGTGAGGTGTAGCCATGGGCAAAGGAGACCATGGCCTCGCTAGATCTGGGCAAGGAGACCTAGTCTGCAGCCACGATGGCCTCACTGAGCGGCCGGTAAGCGGCCCTCTCTGGCCACGGTGAAAAAAAGAGAGGAGAAGATTGGAAATTGTTCAGTATGTATAATGGAGAAGAGACAAGGGCAGACAAGATCTCACCCGAGGTACATCAAGCACTCAATAAATTGTTTATAAATAGAATAAGACAAAGCCCTCAAACTCAAAATATGACCCCCGTGAATCTCCACTAGCAAATTTTTTTTTAGAAAAACCATCCCAGCAAATACCTGTGGATCTGAGTTTTTTTATTTAAAAACAAAAAATAAAGTGCTTTAAAAAGCGTAATTTTTTCAAACACCATTTAAACCAAAGTTATTTTCCAATGCACTTTAAAATTACAATTTACCAAACACTATTTATATTTCGAAAATCCCCTTTAAGCTGAAGGCTTCGCAAAGACTTTCCCTCAAAACCGAACCAAACGCACCTTATGTATGGATAAATCCCTTGCAACTGTACCTTGTAACTTGAAACCGATATTGATAGTGAAAAGATTGCCCAGTGTATTACCGGGATTCTTCCCTTTCTCATTTTGAAAGGGTTTTTCTTGTAAAAATTCCGTGTATCTTCTTCTCTGATTTTTTTCTCTCACGCTCCTAACAGTTATGAGACATGATGCGCCTAAGCATAAGCATTGCAACTGAAGCAAGTAAGCAAATGCATATACAATGAGTTTGCTTGTGCCGATAAATCGCTTTGTCCCTAGATTAGCATCAGTATCTATTCATGCACGTTGGCTAGTGTTGCACTTAAAAGAGAAACTATGTCCGGACGTGGATCCTCTATTTATTACAGGTGTCTCAACATGCATCGATCGTTTGCATACTTACCTCCTTTTCGTATGTATGGACGGTTGACAAGTGGTGGAGACACCCAAAAACGCGGAGTGGAGCAGAGGATCCTCATGGAATATGTACGTTCATGTGTTGGGTCTGAATAATGTGTGTTCTTTTGGGTGTGTCTGTGTTCTGTCTTGCATTTTGAGGTTCGGCAACGTTCTTGCATTTCAAGGGCATTGCCGATGAAGTGCAACGTTACAGTATCGCCTCCTAACGAAATGTGATCGTTTCGCAGGAAGAGCAATCTAACTTTCGACTTAAACATGGAAGCATATTCAAATTTGATAGGCTGGCATGCAATAAATCCGACGACGCACGAGATAGTTTCAAATGTTCTTGTCACCAGAGAGGGATGCTCTTGAACAGCAAAGAGTTACCCCCAAAACATTCCAGATATGACTTTAGAGTGTCCAAATGATGGGGATTTTCGAGATGGAAATCCTAGTCCCTTATTACATTTCCATCTAAAAGGTATGTAAAGAAGAATGACCCGTATTGCAAAATTTCTTTGAAATCATCCTTTGTACCTGAGAGGGATTGGGAAGCCAGAATTTTGTTTGCAATGGAATATGGACACTTTCAAGATCGTTACAATGGCCAGAAGTACATGTAACATCGTCCAACATTGGCCTGAATTTTCATAGTTGTCGATGCAATTTCCAAGTGATCATGACGTCAATTCAGGAAAGCTTTCATTATTTTTACCCTATTTATTGTCTTGTTTGTTCTTTGCTACCAAGTTTTATTTCACTAAATCATTATACCATTCACATGTTCCGACATGAATTCAATAATTCTCAACCTTAAATTATGGGATCTCATATCAAATTTATGTCACTTAACGGTTGGGGTCCATTCAGATCATGCTTGTCGATGCAAAGATTGCTCGATTCATCAATATTGCATCACATGTGACTGGAATGATTATGGAAATTTTAGATTTGGCCTGACCAAAATTTGGACAAACCCGGACAACCTCAAGTATACAAACATTCAAGGACTTGCCGAGAAAATTTCAAATTTAGATAGCGTCATAAAGACGAGCGTTTCCAAAAGCTGCTGCAATAAAAGCAGGATCAGATTTCCACACCCAAAACAACTGCACAGCACAGACCTGCCCAAATTCTATTCAGTAAGCAACAAAGGGAGTCTTGTTTGCCGTGGGAGAGCATCATTTGCAGGTGGATTCAGTGTTTTTCTTCTCTCTAGTCGGGATGGCCGTCCTAGGGATCGAGCTCGGATCTCGTGGTAAGTCTCTCGACCTCGAAATTCTAATTTTTCCCGGTTGAGTTTGATGTTACGTCAGTCTATGTCATACTGAAGTTTTTGCACACATGAGACTTTTCTCTAGGACAGTGAATTTTGGTAAGGTCATTCGGCGTGTTCTTGTGTAGCCATTCCTGTCTGCAGATGAGTGTCAGTAGTTCTCATCGAAAGAAAGGGCGACAAAACGATAATGATGTATAGTGACGAATGATGAATACATCTGCACAGTGTATACTCTCAATTCAAATGATTCCTCGAGACAAGCTTGCCAGGGCCCAATTTAACAGTCCTCTTTTGTGTGTTTGTATTGTAAAACAACCGCAAAGACGAGGGGAAAGCCAAAATCGTGAAAATTACAGTTCCGCGTCTTTGGAAAACACTGACTAGACTCCCCATCCGCAACCTGTCTTCTTTTTTTTTTTTTTTTTTTTGATAACCCAGGGAACCCCCGCACGGCCGACAGCCGGGGAGTAAACCCTGGAGGCGACACGTGCTAGCCACCACACACGTGCCACCGGTTAAGTCACCCTGCGGCGCCCGGGATTCGAACACTCAACCTTTTGCGAGAGGAAGAGTGCGCGCTCCAGCAGCGCCACCCAGGCGGGTGGTCAACCTGTCTTCTTATTATGTATGCAAATTCCAACTTCAGCGTAGGTACGTCAGTTAGTCCTTACAAGCTAGAACACAATAATGGCGGACCAAGCATCGCTGGTTTCATTGTGGACGAAGCGAAGAACTCTTCTGTTTGCTAATTAGCAGAGTCAATTTAGCATATTAATGAAGTTCGCACCTGAATGTGAGCTTAAACCTGTGTTTCTTTGCGAAACAGAATCGCAGATTCTTCAGGAACTTCAGAGAGCATGGCCGAAGATGAACTCACCTTGCCTGAGGGAGCAACTCTGCATCATTTTGCAACTCGGCTTCCTTGGAACCCTTCTACTAGTTTCCTTGGGGAAATTAGTGCGTCTTCTGGGAAAGAGGAGCAACACTGTGGATCAGGCAACAGACAGGCACATGATTTGTCACAAATCCAGCATTGTCTGCACAGCGTTGGTACTGGGGACACATCTCTTAATGCTATCAATGTCGGTAAATGGCAACGATGCCACGTCTTTCTAAAACTAAAGCATTTTCATCGGAGATGATGCAAGTAGTATCCTGGACAGTTACACTCATGGTGCTGTACAAGATACGGAGAGAGAAGTATAAGAAGTTTCCATGGATTCTTAGGGCATGGTGGATGTGCAACTTCCTCTTATCTGTTTTTTGCACTACTCTCGACATCAACTATATAATTACGTACCACAGCCACTTAAGGACACGAGACTTCGCCAACTTCATGTGTCTGCTCGCCTCCACTGGACTGTTCAGCATTTCCATTTGTGGGAAGACAGGCATGGTCTTCTCGTATGCCGATGGAATGAGGGAACCGCTTCTTTCTGAAAAAGTCAAGAAAAATTCAGAATCCGAAAGGGAATCTCCATATGGGAAAGCTACCCTCTTGCAACTCATTACCTTCTCTTGGCTGAACCCATTGTTTGCGGTGGGGTTCAAGAAGCCCCTCGAGCAAGATGACGTGCCCGATCTTGACATCAATGATTCTGCAGCATTTATTTCTCATTCTTTTAGTGAATGCCTAAAGCAAGTCAAGGATAAAGACGGAGCCAAAAATCCATCCATCTACAAAGCAATCTTCTTGTTTATCAGAAAGAAAGCAGCAATCAATGCACTTTTTGCAGTAGTAAGTGCTGGAGCATCATATGTTGGTCCATACCTCATTGACGACTTCGTCAATTTCCTAACTGACAAGAAAAGCAGGAGCTTGGTGAGTGGCTATGTGCTAGCATTAGCCTTTCTAGGTTCCAAAATGGTTGAGACTATAGCTCAGAGACAGTGGAATTTTGGAGCACTCCAAGTAGGCCTTCGGCTTAGAGCTGCTCTGATATCACATACTTACAAGAAGGGGCTAGTTCTGTCATGCCAATCTCGCCAAAGTCACACCAGTGGAGAGATCATCAACTACATGAGCGTGGATATCCAGAGAATCACAGATCTCACCTGGTACTTAAACATTATATGGATGTTACCCATACAAATCTCATTAGCAATCTATATTTTGCATACTAATATAGGTTTAGGGTCTGTCGCTGCGCTAGCAACAACATTGACTGTTATGGCTTGCAATATACCTCTAACGAGAATTCAGAAAAGATACCAGTCCAAGATCATGGAAGCTAAAGATAGGAGGATGAAATCCACGTCAGAGGTTCTTCAAAACATGAAAACCATAAAACTTCAAGCTTGGGACAATCAGTTCCTCAACAAACTAGAGAGCTTGAGGAAAATAGAGTATGAGTGGTTATGTAAGTCACTACGACTTGGAGCACTATCAACTTTCATCTTCTGGGGTTCACCAACATTCATCTCCATTGTGACTTTTGGCGTGTGTATGCTAATGGGCATTCAACTTACTGCTGGAAGAGTCTTAGCAGCCCTGGCCACTTTCCAAATGTTACAAGATCCCATATTTACTCTACCAGACTTGCTCAATGTAATTGCACAGGGTAAAGTTTCAGTGGACAGAGTTGCTTCTTACCTGCAAGAAGATGAAATTCGGCAGGATGCAATCGAATATATTCCAAAGAATCAAGCACAGTTTGATATAGAGATTATCAATGCAACATTCAGCTGGAATCCTGACTTGATTACTCCAACTCTGAGCAATATCAAGTTGAAAGTTAAGAGGGGAATCAAAGTGGCAATCTGTGGGACGGTAGGATCAGGGAAGTCAAGCCTTCTGTCATGCGTCCTAGGAGAAATAGAGAAGCTCTCTGGCCAAGTGAAAATCAGTGGTACAAAAGCTTATGTTCCACAGTCTCCTTGGATACTGTCGGGGAATATAAGGAATAACATCCTTTTTGGAAATCCATATGATCCCGACAAGTATGACCAAACAGTCAAGTCATGTGCTTTGATTAAGGATTTCGAGCTGTTCTCAGCGGGCGATCTCACGGAGATTGGAGAAAGAGGCATCAACATGAGTGGAGGGCAAAAGCAAAGGATACAAATTGCACGTGCAGTTTACCAAGATGCCGATATATATCTGCTCGATGACCCTTTCAGTGCAGTGGATGCTCATACGGGCACACAACTCTTTGCAGTAAGTGTTTACACTCTCTTGCAAGAATAATGATATGATGATGGATATCAAAATCGGATCCTAGTACGACGTTTCACACGCTTTACCACAAAAATTTGCATTCTGAGTTTATTCCCTGTAGGATTGCCTGATGGGAATGCTCAAAGACAAGACAATACTCTATGTGACCCACCAAGTCGAATTTCTTCCAGCGGCAGATCTCATTCTGGTAAGTGCACTTCACAAAAGTGATTCTCCATTTGACCACAGGGAACGTTCAGAAAGAACACATATTTAATTAGAATAGACGGACGTCTTCTGAAAATAATTCTGAGAAGATTGTGACAATTGACTCACCTCACCCTTGAGAATCTGAAATTCCACATACATGGTATTGAACTATCATCTTTTGCTTCAGTTAAGGGACTTCTAAGCTCATATGTTGATAATGCTACTGTAAATCTGATATCAACAGGTAATGCGGGATGGAAGAATAGCACAGGTTGGCAAGTTTGAAGATCTCTTAAAACAGAATACAGGATTTGAAGTGTTGGTGGGTGCTCATGGCGAAGCCCTCGAGTCAATAATCAAAGTTGAAAATTCAAGCAGAACAACTCAGGACCCAACAGCTGATCGCGAATCTAACAAAGGCTTCGTTTCTACGGCTGAAATTCAACCAAGAAAGCATGACTCTGAGCATGATCTATCCTTAGATATATCAGAGAAGGAAGGGAGAATAGTGCAAGATGAAGAAAGAGAAAAAGGAAGCATTGGAAAAGAAGTTTACTGGTCCTACCTAACAACAGTGAAGGGCGGAGCGCTAATCCCGATAATTCTCCTGGCTCAGTCCTCATTTCAGATACTTCAAGTAGCCAGTAATTATTGGATGGCATGGGTTTTTCCTTCAACAAGAGATACTGAACCAGTGTATAAAATGGATATCATCTTGCTTGTTTACGTACTGCTCACTGTTGGAAGTTCACTCAGCATACTTCTTCGAGCAATGTTTGTTGCAGTAGCAGGACTATGGACAGCACAGACGCTATTCACAAAAATGCTTCACAGTGTAATGCGGGCGCCGATGGCATTTTTTGACTCGACCCCAACTGGAAGAATTTTAAACCGGGTGAGCAACATATTGCTCGTGCATTTAAAGTCTTAAGTTTGTCATTATACATGAACATCAAAAGCAATAGCAAGCATAATTATTATTTATTTTTTCCATCATCCTTTCAGTTTCTTGAGAAGCAGATATAAAATCAAGGGTATTCAGACATGAGCAGTTGAACAGGGACGTGTATTTGCTTTTCTACAACTGTCAAGGATCACTTACACCTGTACTCAGATTGGAATAGTATTGCCTGTGTCAGTAGAAATCTGAACAAATAAAACCTGTTTTTCATAAAATTTGCTCTTCATAGTTTTAACAAATATAATAAATCTTTGAAAGGGTTAGGTAGTGTCCATTCCCTGACCAAGGATTCTACATGAACCATACCAAAAATTCAAGACAAATTCTTCAACATTTCAAAATTTAACAGCAACTCCACAGAAACAACTAAAACACAGAATGGAATCATCTCACTCCTGGATTAAATTGAATTGGGATCATTTTGCAGTGCCAAATAACTCGCCACAGCTGCCACAAAACTCTGACGCCTTTTAACATGCCATCTTATCATAAATTCTACACATGCAAATATTATCGAGTTACACCTGATCACGTAACAGGTATGAAGGCTGATGTTGGTGTGTTGAATTTGAACCATATTGTATGAAGGCATCCACTGATCAGAGTGTGCTAGACTTGGAAATGCCATGGAGTATAGGTTGGTGTGCTTTCTCCATAATACAGCTTCTAGGAGCAATTGCAGCGATGTCGCAGGTAGCATGGGAAGTATTTGTGATCTTCATCCCGGTGACTGCAATATGTATTTGGTACCAGGTAATTCCATTCCTGACAATAGTTGCACAATTCTTCCTAGGACAGGTTGTTAGAAGCATGTGAGGCATACTGGCATCATGATAGTCCACGTATTTTAGTATTTTAAATGCTACCTTTCAACATATCCTAGAGGAAATGGTGTTGGTCATGGTCATAAAATAAAAAACAAGAACTTTGTAGCCGTATCTAGAATCTGAATCAAATTCTTCAAAGCAGTTCAATCAATGAATTGACAAGGCCAGTTCCAATAGATAATGTCGGGACATCGCTTTCTGGTGTGAATCTAGCAACGTCTCAAGCAATTCAGGAACTTCCACATTCTTTGAAAAAGTACAAAGATGAATAGGTGGGAAGACGTTTCCACTCCCCATAATAGAGAGACGTGAGTCAGCAACATGCTATGACAAGTGAACTGCTCCTACTAAGTTCCTCCAAAATATGCCAATAAAAACTGATACTAGATTGAGCAATTTATTGAAACATTCTTCTTTCCTCGTTTCAGCAATACTACATACCAACAGCGAGAGAACTAGCCCGCTTATCAGGGATTCAACAAGCTCCAATTCTACACCACTTTGCAGAATCACTAGCAGGAGCAGCAACGATTCATGCTTTTGACCAGGAAGATCGATTCACTGATGCAAATCTAGGGCTTGTAGACAACCACTCAAGGCCATTGTTTCATAATGGGTCGGCAATGGATTGGCTTTCATTTCGCCTAGATCTTTTGTCTAACTTTGTCTTTGCCTTTTCATTGGTTTTTCTGGTATCCCTCCCTGAAGGAATTATCAATCCAAGTAAGTCGTGCAAATTTTCTGAGGATATTTCACTACGGCCAGATCAAGAGTAGCATGTACTATGCATACCATACGTGTTTCTTTATAATTCGAACAATATCAGACATCTGCTAAAATCAACAGTTCAAAAACAAGTAAATCTCAAACTGAATAATAGTCGGGTCGCCTAAAATCTTCTGTAGCAAATTCAAGCATAGACTAGTATGAAGCGCTTATTAGGACAGGATTTACACGGAAAACACTTAGAAGATAATCAAATTTATTTTGCAGGCATAGCAGGGTTGGCTGTAACGTACGGAATCAACTTGAATGATCTTCAAGCTTCTGTTGTATGGCATTTATGCAATGCTGAGAACAAAATTATTTCATTCGAGAGGATACTTCAGTACTTAAACTTAGCAAGTGAAGCAGCTCTTTTGATAGAAGACAGCAGACCTCCAAGCAACTGGCCAGAGATGGGAAAGATCTACTTCAGAAACTTGCAGGTAAGCTAAAGACCAAATTCCGAGATATCCAATGAAAATCTCAGTTCCCATATCCCAACATTATTTTGACATATTCTGCATCCCTTAAGGACAAGTTCTTTAAAATCGCTATCATTCTCACTGTCATTCTCTGGAATGCCCATGAGTTGTCTTGGACTCATTGACATATTTATTCTTGCAGATCCGATATGCTGAACATCTCCCATCTGTCCTTAAAAACATCACCTGTACATTTCCTGGCAGGACAAAAATCGGTGTAGTAGGAAGGACAGGGAGTGGAAAATCAACACTCATACAGGCCATCTTTAGGATTGTTGAGCCCAGGGAAGGAAGCATTATAATTGATGATGTTGACATATCCAAAATAGGCCTTCATGACCTTAGATCAAGACTCAGCATCATTCCACAGGACCCTACAATGTTTGAAGGAACAGTAAGAGGGAACCTTGACCCATTGGAGCAATACTCTGACAGAGAAGTATGGGAGGTAAAACTTCTTTCCCCTAAAGCTTTGCCTCATATGTGACTTTAAGTAAAAGAAGAATTCAGTAATTAATATTATTTAGCATGAGAAGATCTCATCATCCAAGTCCAAGTGATAGAAAAGGCACATATGTGCCCTCACACATACACATTCTACCGGATTACTATCATCTGACACAATTTGAATAGTAAATAGATTTTGCCACAACCAAGTACAGTGGATTACAAGCGACTTCATGTTTCACTAACCTACAAAGTTTCTCTATGAGAATCTCTATAACCACAAATTCGTGCATGCCCCTGCATTGGATCTACTTTGGATATCATGATAACAGAATGTCTGATTTTACAGGCTCTAGAGAAATGTCAACTTGCTGATATTGTCAGAGGAAAGGAAGAAAAGCTAGATTCCGCAGGTCTGATCCATTAACCTTGTCCGTCATACAAAGTTGCAAGTTTTGTGAAAATAAATTTACTAATCATTTTTTTCCTGACAGTGGTGGAGAATGGAGAAAACTGGAGCGTGGGCCAAAGGCAGTTATTCTGTCTTGGAAGAGCCTTGCTGAAGAAAAGCAGTATACTTGTACTCGATGAAGCAACAGCATCAGTTGATTCTGCTACCGATGGCGTGATCCAAAAGGTCATCAGTCAAGAATTTAAGAACCGCACAGTGGTGACAATAGCTCACAGAATCCATACAGTCATCGACAGTGACCTTGTTTTGGTTCTCAGTGATGGTAGGAAATAAGATACTTTTCCGTAATAACACCCATTCTCTTTGCCTAAACATTTCTATGTTGGGATTGATACTCATAGCTCCTTTTTTTGGATCGTGCAGGAAGAATAGCGGAATTTGACGCACCCACAAAATTACTGGAGAGAGAAGATTCATTCTTCTCGAAGCTCATAAGGGAGTACTCCATGAGGTCACAGAGTTTCAACAGCTTAGCACACCGAAATAGCTAAACCCAGCAGTCAAAACATAGAAGGGACTGGGAGAAACCACGGGGGTCCTACGGTTGCATTGTCGGGGTCGACATGGGTGCATCAAACACAAGATCAACAATCTGTGAAGTGAATAGAGCTTCCGAGTTCCGCTCTAGGATTTGGCAAGCAATTATTCTTTTTTTGCGCTTAGTTCAGATACTCCATTGTCATTGGAATTTTCGATAATCCAATCAACTGAGGCATATGTAGGTGAGTAACCGAACTGGACGCATTGTTAGGAAAACAATAAGAATTTTGCGAACAGAAAAGGAAGATGCTTTATCGAGGCAGCATTTTGGCAGCAGGATCATGTCGAAATGCTCAGGACAATTTAAAGACAGACCGACTCTCTTTCGTTAAACGGCGTTCCTAAGGGTGACGAAATCTCAGCACTTACTTTCCGCACACTGACACCATCAACTGGTTTGTGGGGTTCCTTGAGATGGAAACAGAGTAATTGAGACAACTTCACCAAAGGCTCATGAACTGAGGTGGCTAGCAAGGATTACCTAGAATAGGTGAATTAGTAATTTAAAATAAATATTGATCAATTTAAAGCAGAAGTAAAAGATTAAGAACAAAGTCTGAACAATGTTCAGATTTTAAACAGTTTTTTATAGTAATTGTGGAAGTGTGCAATGTAATAAATAAAAGGAGCGGGATGAAAAAATCTGCACGTAAGAAGTATAGTGGTTTGGCTTAAATTAAGCTTACGTCCACACTCCTATGCTGACAACTTACTTGTTGAATTCCACTAATTAAATCAATGAAAAGTTACAGCATTTTGTGCCACTTAAAAATAAACACTTCTCCTCAAAGTTAATGTTGATTATACCAAGCCGATAGATCTCGCTATTTCACACTTGAGCATACACTTATAACACTGGCTACATCTTTCAATTGATTACACTTTACAGCGCATGAAAGACAAGTATAAAGATTGAAGATCGCTTAAACTTTGGAATTCTAGATTCTGGACCTTGTCTCTTACTTTTGCTCCTCGGCACTTGGTCTCCTTTTATACTCCTCCATTTCCAATATAACCGTTGAACAGTCTTAAGAGGATCGTCTTCCAATCTAACCATATCAAAAAGATTGAGTAGCCGTTGAAGGATAAAATCTAAATCTCCGTTGAATTTGGTCGCTCATACAACAAAAGTCTTGATTTCCATAAGTAAAGCTTCTCCATTTAGAAAATAACTTGGCTCGAGATTGATTGCTAATCAATCACGATGTTTTGCATATTAAACCATTGCAAAAACAATCTTCAAGATTGAGTCAACCAATTTATTCTATGTATGAAATCCGAACCAGATCACTAGCCATTATTTATATTCTGATCTCGTGTCAAGTTCTAAACTTCTAGTATAAAGTCTGAAGTTCTTCATCTGCAATATAAAGTCCCAACCTCTTTTGCTTGAAGTAATTTCACATCCTGAACATGAACAAGATCAAGATTGTCATATGCTTTTTTCCAAGAATAACTTCCTGAATCAAAATACTTTTAGTGTTTGTCAGACTTACACAACACACATGAATAGTTTTGTCTACTTCAAAATCTATTCGGAGGTTTTCCCAACATGAACAACCCTCTCTTCTTCCCTCTTGCATAATCATTCGCCGGTCAAACGAGCACGCACTGCGCAAGTAAATGCCGTGATCCATGAACATCATGTATGTGCAGGAACCCGTGTTCGAAAGACTACCGCTACTGCATTGGCGACTTATCAATCAAAGTTCTCCCGCTGCCGAAACCAAACTTCACATCGACGATTTCTTCCAAACCAGCAACTGCTGCACTCTATGAGAATGACACTCACGAAAAAGTTCAATCATCATGAGCCTCGAAAAGGTCCGAGAAAGTACGGAGACCACCAGACTGCGAATGTCCATGGATCACCAGCACAAGAGAAGTTACTGACCACCATTGTAGTTCATTGCTTATTTAACAATATTATATAGTTTTAATGCATGCTCTGTAGAGTAAAACTTTAGGCTATATCTTATATTTTAACTATCTTGTTAATTAAGACGTATTAGTGATATTTTGTAAAATCACTGTCAACTGTTATAAAAATTTAAACTGTTAGGTGAAAGCGTAATTTAATATTTAATTATTTTAACAACTAGGGCCTCAGACCTTTGAGGTAACTTTTGCAATTGGGTCCTCGCACAGGTTTGATGACATGCTTGTGTCCCTGTCCCTCTCTCTCAATCGGTGGATATTTAATTTTTGTTTTATTTTTTTGATATATTTTGTTCAAATCTTCTAACTTTTCTACTTTGATTTTAATTTGATGCAAAACATTAGATATGTAAAAATCACATAAAGTTTTTTTATAATGTGGACAAATTTATTAAGTAACTTAGATTTTCTAGGTGCGATTTCAAGGCAAGACTATACTAAAAGTCCTAAACATTCACAGTACAGTCGATCCTTAACGTTTCAAAAAATAAAAAAAGAGCAATTTAATCCTAAGAACTTTAAAGTTCATGCAATCAAATCTAAACTCGCTGTTGCTACAATCAGCAATCGTGAAATAAAAAACTGGGGTTTTCTTCATCAATTGAGAGTATGACTTGGATTATGAGTATCAACAAAAAATAATACTTAAATTTTATGTGAAATTGGGCAAAAACTCTATTCGAAACTAAAAACCTAGAATTGACTCCATTTCGAATTCAATCATGAAATGCTGATCAAATGTTTAGTTAATCATTCATAGATATCTAAAAGATTGAAATCAACAGAATTTTGAAGTAACAAATCCGGATCGTTAAAACCCCAATTGCGTAAAATCCAAAATATAATTCAACTAAAGACTCGTAATTAGAAAATTCGAATCGGAATATTCACGGACATAATTTGATTAATGGTCGATGGTCATGGCTGCACTCAAAGAACTGCCCGAGGCAGATGAATTTTTAGAAGGAACGCTGGAGGCAGATGAATTTTTAGAAGGAACTCTGGCGTCTCCTATTGATCATGTAAGGACTTTGGATAATGCACACATAGAAGCACAAAGAAGACATCATATGAAACTAAGCACGGCAGTTCCGTTGGACCATTTGAATTTTAAAAGTCTCGCGACAAGATCACAAGCAGGTTTCTTGTTCTCAGGATGTGCAGGGAATCGAAAAGGTAACAGCCACGGTGCGAACTGGGGCATGGCATCGACAAAATTTCTGAAATTATATTCGCTTGGCTTTCAGTAACTTTGCGCCACGGCACATCGAATGTTCCTTAGGTGAGTTCAACTTTCCTCTATGCATTGGGGAGTCCACGGACAAATAAGAACCGTAGTACCAATGGTTTTCCCATATCATGTACCCCCACAAGATCGATATTCCGGCAAGGCTAGTCGATACGATTTTGTGAAATAATTCGAGACCTAATCGGTTAGCACACATAAATCACTTGCCTATGGTAATGTGTCTGAACTCAAATCTGCTCCTGGTAGTGATTATAACTGCCAAACCGGCTCTAATCAATAACGCATCAAATACTCGGTTCTGTCTTATGATGTTTATGTTCCAATGTCTGTTTCTGGAAATTCTTCGAAACCGCAGTAACACAAGTAAAAGTAAATGTACAGATATCTCTGGGAATGTAGAGGAAGAAAACACCCATTGCCTTTCGCTGCAAAACGTATGACGATACTGGCGTAAACAGACCAAGCTGAAGGACTGCACATTAATCAACAATGAATTTGATTATACCAGTTCAGATATATGACAACGAACGATACTTATTTACATGACAAGTAAAAATGGAAACAGGAAATGAAGTTCAGTATTGAATTGAAAAGACCCTGTAAAGAGCTTCTTCAAGGTAAACAAGCCTATACAGAGACATGAGGGAGTGACGCATGGAAGCCCATTCAAATGGCGCAATGCTCAACAAATTTACTCAATCCTCACGCTGGGAAAGAGGAGCAAAAATCTAAGCAACAAAGACAAATATACCTCAGAGGAACTGAACATGTCAACAAACAAGCAGTTTACAGATCCATTCAACATACACTTAACAATAGAAGATTTACATCTCAGTCCTCCGATGATGTATTCGAGTCGGTACATGCTTCCATATGTACTAGATAAAGGCAAATATGAGCTTTCCGCAAAATCCATGATATCGGTTTCATCTAACTAAAATCGTAGCTTACCAACGACCCCAAAATACCTTAGATTTCTCTATTACAACATAAAAAGCGATTGTTTTCGCAGTAGAACAGCTTAGCAAGCCTAGTTTTGCCTCGTCGCACATTATCCGGTTTGAAGATGGTAATAAAGGGCAGTAATGAAGCTTGAAACAAGACAACCACTGATGAAATATGATCAATCAATGCCCAAGCTGGAATAGGGCTCATAGCCACCCTGACAATCAGGAAAAACCGCATAGAAAGTCTGATCTTAGAATTATTGCCTTTAAGAGTGATTCATAAAAGTATGAAAAGCTCTCTACCCCAAATACATTTGAACCCGATTAATGCTTGTTTAGAACCAAAATGCAAAACAATCTATATCAACAGCAGCAAGGAGGACATTAAGCAGGGTCTACATTCAACTACTCAAAATCAAAAAAATAAATCGAAAAGAAAATGGCTCTGAGATTTGATGATTCCCCTTCCCATGTCACAACTCCATTGCTTCACTGTTTCAGATTTCCCAATATGCTATCTTTATGCCTAATATGATGATCCCACTCCCAAGCCACCAAGAATGCACTGTCAACTAAATTAAGAGGAGCCAAAAAGCCACATGGCTATCACAGGGTTGGAGAAAGGAAGAATGAACTAATTAAATTTTAGTTATCTTATTAATCAATACTACTGGAAGATGCTACTCACGGAGCAGTCATCATGAACACGCCATATTGTCTCCCCCAAAAGGTTTGCCACGGACAATACTGTCAACTGAGGGAAATAGTTCTGTTCGGACACTGGGATGGTGTTAGTTATGATCACTTCTTGAAATAAACCGCTTGACAACCTCTCAATTGCTGGCGGACTGCAAATAAAGAAGAGATATAGATTCAGTGCAAACAAGCGCAACAATATAGGATACATGATACAAAAACCACAAACAATGGAATTTTATTTTAACATCGCATTAGGAGTCAACCTCACAAAATGTTATTCAAATTAGGATCAACTTTCACTAAGATAATTGATATGAGATATATCTTAGAATATTGATCTTTGACAGCTTTTTAAGCTGCTAAACTTCTTCCTCCTCTTCCAAAAGGGCATGCAAACACAAACAACCTTGCTGGAGAGCCCAACCTGAAAGCTTCAATTCATCACATGGAAGGAGACTTCAAAATTGCAAGGCCCATAGAAACTCCAAAATAAATTGATATGGGATACTTTAACACCTCTTCTTACGTTCATACTAGACTGGGAATGGCACGTGGAATTGATGAATGGGGACCCACACAGAATAAACTTGAAGTGGTACCAGGCTCTAAAACCAAATTAAAAAATCCAACAAAAAAACTTAAGCCATTAGATTGAAATTACATGAATATATGACCCACTAAAACAACTCCCCACAAGAGAAGTGGGATTTAACAAACTTGAAAGACCAAAACCAATGTGGACTTTTGTGGGGAGTCATATCATGTCATGCTCCATTGGGCTCCTCAACAATCTTGTGACAGACTTACCCAAAAAAGCAAAGAAGTTTAGCACCAAATCAGAAATCCATAAAGATAGTTGAAGTCATCATAAAGTCAAATTACTGTCTATGACGTTGAAATTCACTATCGCTTGCATAGACAATTAATACACATCTCAAGTTTCCACGAGGATACTCAATAAAATGAAGTATCTTTATAAACTGATGGTTCATGAAGGGAGAAGAGACATCTTGAATACAATTCAAAAAAAGGGCCAAATGTTCACACAACAATGAAATTGAACATTATTGCACACCTGCAACTTAAACAGTGACAGTGAACCATACCTGAAAACAGCATGTGTACTGCATGCATAAACTTCTCTGGCTCCCTCTTGATGCAAGAGGGCTGCGCCTTTGGCAATCGTCCCTATTTTTCACAGTAATTGCCATTTAGATTGTTTGAGTGTGCACAAAATATCTAACCATCTAGTAATAGCTTTAAAGCCATTGGACCAGAGACACAGAAAGAAATAAACAAGTGGCAGTACACTCATGTCATTATTCAAAGTAGTTAAGTTAAAACAATTAATCCAGTAAGGAGATGAGTGATTTTGCACAAGGTGGTGTCCCATTAGAAACTTTTCAATGATTTTCTTTTGTTTTAAGTAAAAAAATAATATACATGTGTGGATGTATGCGCATGTGTGCCTGTTGAGAGAGAGAGAAAGAGAGAGAACTGAGGAACAAAGCATACGGGAAACTTACCTGCTGTATCTATCATGTCATCCACCATAACTGCTACCTTCCCCTTGACATCACCAATCAAATTCATAACCTATAGATAGACAGTAATTACTATCCACGCACAAAGTCAAAAGGAAGTGCACGATTCATTTCACCACCATGCTAAGCAGATGTTAGAGAAGTTCCATTCAGAGCAATTCAAAACTTTTACATTTAAACAATATATTGAAAAGACCTTATTCAACTCATCCATGATCCTGCTCTGGGAGGGCACCAACTTAAAATACCTTTTTTGGCATCTAGCAAGGTGGAATAACAACTTTAAAAAAAAAAATCAAACTCTTTGATCAAGGAAACACAAGTTTGCTCAGTTTAATACGCTATTCCAATCTGTATGACATGAAGTGTAGCTCAAGAGACAAAACAACCTCAATAGATCAAAGGATCATCCATATGCTTTAACTTTAAATGCAGTTATCCAAAGGGAAATCAAATTAGTTCTCTTTGTAGATTGACAGACATATAAGCTCAAAGCAGAAATGATTTGTTTGATAGATGCAAGACGTTCCACTTAGTCTGATTGTGTTATTCACATTTGCAAAAACAGCCAAGGAGAAATGAGGGCATGCCTTAATTCTACTTGAGAGTGTATACTGTTCCTAAAATATGCCAAAAAATATTAATGAGAACAATATGGCAATTGTTATATTTCAGTTACATCCTGATTTATTCATGGATAGAAGATTTTGTCAGAGGATTTCTCAGAAATATATATGAAGGTATTTGGCGGACAAGCAAAAGCCATCAGTCAAAATAAAAAGTGATTTGTTTTTAACCTCATTAAGAGTATCCCAATCTATGTATACATTCAGCTAGAATAAAATCAAAGGAATTCAACGTTAACTATCAGCTTTATCTTCAGGTATAGAGAAAGAGCCTAAAATCAGAATCAAGGACATGAAATGTCCTCGACAACCTAATGAAGCTAAGAATGATTAAGCATACACGTGACAGGGCTCAAGCAGTCAGTGAAGGACCTTCAATCTAAATCTCTTGCCCCTATTATTGAGTGTCATCAATAAAATGACATGAAATGTCTTAATTTTGAACCATGCACACTTTGAGCAGGATAAAAGTCTTTACCAACTACATGTACCAAAACTTAAAATTGTCTCAATGCATAAAACTTAAAATTGTCTCAATGCATAAAAAAGGGAAAGTTCATCTAATGCATACGAAATGGTTTACAAATTAAAGCCAACAACAACGAAATAGCCATCCACAGTAAAGCCATTAACATCCTCTGCTTCTAGTTTAGGTTTACATCATAACTAATAAGTGTTTCATTTCCTTTTGCATATGCAATTGCTTAAGTACAGTCACCTCATTGATTCAATACATTTCAAACAGACAAATAAGATTAGTCAGCCATGTGCAGAAACTATTTACAAATCATTTGGGCTAAAGACTTGTACCAGCTATTAAGTTCAGAAAAGTAGTCCGGTAATTTTCAATTCACAATTGATCCACGAATGCAGATAAGAGCTGCAAACTTGTTTATGTTCCAAAAAGTCAAAGACACTTAAAGTATCGGATCTCCAAGTTACCAAAAAAAATAAAAGTCTTACAATGCATAGCAGTAGCTACAATCCATATATTATTACCTCTGCAACATTATGAGCATGACGCCTTTTATCCACAATGGCAAGCGGTGCGTCTGATAATTTTTTTGCAAAGGCACGAGCTCTAGCTACTCCACCGACATCAGGCGAGACCACAACCAAATCATCTGAGCAGATGGTCTTACTGGCAAGATAATCAAGAATGACGGGCTACACAAATAAAGAGGGCATCAGAACAAGTAAATCAAGACCAAAGGAAAATCTAAATAATGCACCTATTTGTTTCAAGATACCATGCGCTAATGCAATATATATCTCCATGCTCTCTATCTCAAAAATTTTATCCTAATTGATCCAAGGCCAAGCGTTTTATACTATTCTCGCTAGGAATTACAAGGCCTCCGCCACGAGAACTCCCCAAACTCTCCTAGGAAATAAAAAGTTCTGCGATCATTGGACAAATGGGTGAAACTTGACAATTCGGCTTCTTAATGCACAGTTGCTATGGGTATCTGATGCCATCCAGGCAACTCAGGCTGGACAGAAGCCTTTAGACGTCCTGATTAGAGACCCAACTTTACAATGCCACATGATGCAACAAGAAGTGCACTACCATGACTACAAGCAAACCTTGTTTAGTATGCATTATAATTGGACTCTGTAAGAATAACCAGGCACCTTTTGCCAAAAACAACAGAAAATTACACCATCAATCTGTAGTGCTGAAAGACTTGGAATAGTATAAATTAAGCACTACCTACCTGACCATACACATGATCCACTGGGATATCAAAATAGCCCATGGATTGGCCAGAATGCAGATCACAAGCCAAAACACGATTTGCACCTGCTTCGGTAATCAAATTTGCAACAAGCTTTGCTGCAATGGATTCACGCCCTTGAGTCTGCAATGACATATATGAATAGGAGATGAACCTCCTAAGTTCCTAAAATGTAAATTTAAAGGCAAATTCTTCTCAAACATACCTTTCTATCAGCCCTTGCATATCCAAAGTAAGGAATCACTGCAGTAATGTTCTTTGCAGACGCCCTCCGACAAGCATCAATCATTATCAGAAGCTCCATGAGATTCTCATTTGCAGGAGGACAAGTAGGCTGCACTAGATACACATCACATCCTCTAACACTCTCTTGCAATTGAACATAGATTTCTCCATCGGCAAATCGCTTTATCTTTATCTTTCCAAGCTCTAAACCCATATAGCAAGCTATTTCCTATTAAGCGAATTACAAAAAAGTCAAAAAGAGTCGACAAGTATCTAATTCTCATAATGGTCATGAAGAATCACAAAATATTAGACTGAAATACAGGGTATCAAATTGCAAAAGTCAACAGAAGCAAAACTAGCTTCATAAGTAATAAAAAAAAATGAGGAATACCGAGTACACATCATCCTTAATCAAATGTAGGAGATATCTCCCCTTCATCTATTAATATATAAAACTCACAAGTTCTTTTGCCAATATTTTTTAAGCTCGATGGCAATCTACAATAAGGGGCATTTGCTGGCATCATCCATTGGCAACCCACAGAGAACTTTTATCGGATCATGAAAGTACACCAAAGTGTTAGCTCCAACCCTCGGTATCAATTTTTTCCAGAAACATGTCTGCCCCAGTTTTCACTCGGTCAAAAGACCAAATAACAGCACGAATTCACCGCGGCAGAACCTACAAATCAAATTGAGAAATAGCTCCTCCGTCCCACAGCCAGCATAATTTTAGCAAATTATATTTCCTCAAAAAAATTCCACATCGCCATAGCACCGCATGAAATGCATCAAGAGTAACAAAACAGCCATAAGCTAATCCTCGGCACAATTACGACACAAAACCTGAGAAAGCGCAGGGTTCGCAGTGCCGGAAAATATCCGGAGCCGGGTGTCGTTCTTGTTGATCGGACATTGGAGATGCGTCGAAGTTAAGAAACTGGGTATCGAGCCTTCGTTGTTGATGACCGGGATGCAGGGTTTCCCATTCTGGAGCTTCAGCGGTTCCACCAAATTACACCTCTACAAAAGGACATAATCAGACCACTCAATCAAGCGAAATTAAGCCCCAGAGACCACCACGGTTATCGAAAAATAAACCAAGAAAAAGCTCCCTACGGCGACGGTTTGCTATAGGAGCTCCCTAAACGCTAGAAAAACGAGCTTTCATTGCAAGCTAACAATACCCAGAAGAGAGAGAGAGAGAGAGACAGAGAGAGAAAGGGGGAAGGGAGACACTTACGATGCCGTTGTGGACTAGCAAGCGAGAGGTGGGCTCGTTGGAGGAGAAACAGGGGAAACGGACAGAGGAGCCGCCGGAGAGAGAACGGGGCGAGCAGATCAAAGAGGCCATGGAAACAGTCGGGATGAAAAGGGTCGGACGGACCAGACGGTGCGGTCGCGGCGGTGCCAGAAAGCCGGAAGCTTTCGAGGTCGAGAGCCGCCGGAGGAGGCGGAGGAGGGAGGAGGAGGAGTCAGCAGGGGACGGAGAGGGAGAGGGAGAGGGAGAGAGAGGGTTTGCGAGTTTCGCAGCCGCCCTGAACACGATTTTGGTCAGAAATCTAGTTGAAAAAAAATCGAGAAATTATGGCAAATTCATTAATTAGAAGGCTAAGGTCGAGGTTGTCGGATTAACTTCCAAAAAGTGGTCAAAATTCATGAGGAAAATTTGTCATTTACTTGATGCGATTGTAGAAGGGAGTAACTTCTGGATTTGTTTCCATCCTAGCCAAAGAAGACATCTCATGTCGTCCAGAATTTTTTAGGGTTGTCTCCCTTTTTTTCTCTCTCCTTTTTTGGGTTTTAAAATTTCGCTTATTTTAAAATTAGATTTTATGCACGCATTCTATGCGTCCTGGACAATTATTTATGTCATGTTTCACGTGAACTTTATGATACACGCGTGCTTAATTATCACTTATGTCATTCTAGAGTTAATAAAACAACGGCAGTAAGAAGTGTAGATGATTTGAGGTGTTAATGAAGAGGATATTATGTACCTGTCAAAGGTGTGCGGTAAGGGTCGATTAGAGAGAAGTGGTCCACGAAAGTGAAATTTATGTTCTTTATCGTGTGAACGAGAGAGATTTTATCTAACCTAAAAATCGGGTGGGACCTAAAAATGAGACCAACCTCACTTTTGTAATTATATACTATAGATAGATAGGCACTTACCTTATTAGGAGTCTTAGTAAACATGACATTGACATTCCCTTCTTGTTCAGGGAAAAAAACTAGACCTTGAGTTAGGCTCCCACATCACGCGAAAATTTTGTCATTAGGCTCATAAGCATGAACATTTGAAATATATCAAAGGCCAAATTAATAACCATAGGATCTCTCATCTTTAATTTACGTGTCTTCTGGCCCTAGCTGTGCTATGAACAATGACCACTGAAATTCCTGGTCAAAATATCCGCGTTCTCTCACCAACAAGTTCATCAAACTTCCACTAAATCTCGAGGATACATTGCCGCATAATGATAATAATAATAATGACGCCGCCGATGCCAACGACGAGAACAATGGCTGCGGCGGCTTTATTATGCAGCCAAATAAGGAACTTTCTAATTTTTTATGGGTCGACTTTTCTGGTGGAATTTCAAATCATTGTTCAAACTATTTAAATACTATGAATCAGGGGGTCGACCATGTTGACGAGGCTGCCACACCTCCGGCGACCGGAAGCCGGAACTTTGTGTTCGCATCCCCAAAAGTCGGTGGGAGATTGTGTCGTTGGCGGCGACCATGGATCAAGGTCAGAACGAAGTAAAGGATTTGGAGAGAGAAAGAGTTCTTTGAGGGTATAGATAAAAGCATGAAGATGATGAGTTTTGGCTGCAAGAACGAGCGAGCAACTGGGGAGACTTGAAATTCACTCACTCTTTACTCGTGAACGACGTTTGCTAAGACGAGTTCTCGCCATTTTTCAACCGATTCTCCAATCTAGAGAACGTGCATTGTCGAAGAACATGAAGCTCTGAATAGCTCTGAGAGTTTCTTGCGCTCTACCCAGTTCCCTTCTCTCTCTAGTTTCCTGTTCCTGCATCTTTTCAAGACGGGTAAAGCAAGGATTCGTGTCAAGAACAGAAGGTGATAGTTTAAGCTCAATCTCTTGAATCAGTAACTAGCTGGAATTAGATCGATTGTCCATACACTTTCCACAGAAAAAGCATCGACGGAGCTCCACTTGGTATAGTCATCAAATGAACCGCACCAAGTTTCATAGCTCACCATTCAATTCACTTCTCTATGACCCCTTCCCTTGGACTTGTCTTCACGACTTACATACTCAATCTTACATGCACAAACACCACCTCTCTTCGCCAGCCCCTTCACACTTTATTGAGCTCCCCGACTCCGTGTCCATCCTCGCCATCGCCCTCCGCACTCGTCCTTACGAACACGATGTACTGATACCATTTGGCGCACAGAAGATAGGCAAAGAAATCTGCTGCCGTCAGCGCAGCGAGCAAGAAGTAAAACCTATCCAGATGCCCTCTGTTCAGGTTCCTTGGGATCCAGCCGGGCATGTGGTCCCTCGCGGAGACCTTCATCACCATTGTCACCAGCAAGCTGCTCACGTAGTTCCCGAGCGAGATCGAGGTCATGCAGAGTGCGCTCCCGAAGCTCTTGAGCCCGTCCGGGGCCTGCCCGTTGAAGAACTCGAGTTGCCCCACGTACATGAAGACCTCGGACGCCCCGATCAGCACATACTGCGGGACCTGCCAGAAGATGCTGAGCGAGCTTGAACCCTCGCAGCTCGAGCAGTTTTTATCCGCGTACTTCAGCCTGAAGTGCTCAACAGCGCCAGCCGCGATCATGGCAAGGACCGCAACGATGAGGCCAATCCCCATGCGCTGCAGCTGGGTGAGGCCGCGAGGCTTGGTGCGGACTTGGGCCACAACGGGGTCGAGGACGCGGCGGTATATGAAGATGAAGGCGGCGACGCTGAGGATGTCGAAGCTCGACATGCTCGCTGGGGGGATGTGGAAGCCCCCGACTGTGGCCCTCATGGCAGCGCCTTGCTCAACGAAGAGGGACGCCATCTGGGTGAAGACTACGGAGTAGAGGATGGTGCAGAGCCAGATGGGGAGGAGTCTCAGGATGCACTTGACCTCTTCGACTTGGGTGACTGTGCAGAGACGCCATGGATTATTGTGGTGAGGTTGCTGCTTGTTGTCTTGAACGAAGTCACTCGGTGTGATGATTGCTGCTTTGTCCAAGAACCTGAGAAAAGAAGACGGCAAACTCAGTTTAAGCATTCTCTTAATGCAACAACTGGTAAGAAGCTTAAATTTGTAAATTTCTCAGTTGATTAGGGAAGGAAACGTATCATATCAGCATTGCTCCCATTTTTACTGACTTCTATTAATCTCTATGTATACTTGCTATAGCAACTCCAGGAAAAAATAAGAGTGAATTGCACTCACTTGAATCCTGTAGTGTGGAGAATCCTCCTCTCATCACCAGCAGAGATATCTCCACCGTCCACTTCGAACAGATCTGCCGCAGGATCCATCTCGATCCTGCATTTCCGTGTCGCCGAGACCAGGACCTGGCAAAACCTGGATAGAGGATTGCCCCTAGGCCGGAAGTGCCTGTATCGGGGAGTCCCACAGAGGAACAAGACGAGCGCAAGCGCAGCTGAGGCCGTGGACACCCAGAACCCGAGCGCCCACACGCCCTCATCCTCGAAATAACCGAGGATGGTGTTGGAGAACAAGGAACCGAGGTTGAGGGCTAGGTAGAAGTAGCTGAAGAAGGATATCTTGGAGTGCCCTTCCTTAGGGTCCTCCTCGTCGAATTGGTCTGCCCCGAACGTCGCAATGGTGGGCTGGTACCCTCCGTTCCCGAGGGCGACCATGTAGATGGAGAGGTAGAACACGGCGGTCTCGAATGTCGAGTGTGGCCCGCATTGCATCTGCTCATCTCCGCAGCCTCCGGGCTTCAGCAAGAATATGTAAGATGACAGCGAAAGTGCGGCCAATCCCTGCCATATATGCATCACCCCCGCATCAACGTCGTTACTTTAGAAGCTTTTGATCTCAAAGTTTTAATATGAAAGGACGCATTTTGGCGTATCTATTCACTACGAGGAACTATTACACACCTATCTATTGTTTATACGCTTTCAAAGATGATTTGCATATATATACATTTAGTTTATTCAGATCATCGAATCATGTGAACCCCACGTGAGACTCGCGTGATCTAACTCTTATGAAATAACGTATTGAAATTCACCCTTCCTTAGAATGGCCCGTCTCATAGGATCTAGGCTCGAATTTTACATAGCACACAACCAATCTATGTCAAAGATGGATCTAAGCTCGAATTTTACATAGCACACGACCAATCTATGTTCAAGACAAATTACAAAGCGCGACAATACTATGACAAGTGCACTTGTTCTCTCCATAACCACTTCATGCGTATGTACCCAATGATCAACATCGCTTGTTTAACTCCTCTTCTTTTAGCACAACAGACCCAATTCGATTAGTTTCAGACATTCAAAGCTTAGAGAGAGAGAGAGAGAGAGGCTTACCATGACGAAGATGGCCTGGAAGACGGCGCAGGTCTTGTATCGGCCCCAGTAGGAGTCGCTGAGGAAGGCACCAAGGAGGGAGAAGATGTAGACGGTGCCGGTCCACTTGCTGACGTTGTTCGCCGCGCTCGCGTTGTCCTGGCTCATCACCCGCGTCAGGAACAGCACCAGGTTCACCCCCACGCCGAAGAACGCCAGCGTTGCCAGCCCCTGGTTCACTGTCGACCCAAACCAAAAAGCAAGAGATAGAAACGAGCTCACGTAAGACACAAGGCCTACCATCAAAATTTACAATCTACGGCAAGCACATGAAACGTGCACTGATTGAGGGAACTATGCATGAGAGGTAATCTTCGTGTGCTACATCAATATTCTACTTAACAGTAATAATTATCTTAGAATTATAATTATGGTACATGCACGAAATCGTAATTGCACTTATGGAGGGAATATTTGCATGAGACATAATCATTAGTGTACTTCATCAATATTCTACTTTATAGTGGAACGTGTGACATGCAACTAATATATATATTCATTGGTGTTGTACTGCGCATTAGGTATTAATTAATTTGTACCTAGTCTCATGTGTTATTCGTGTTTCTCATCAGAAAATGTTTAACTTTCTTTGCATTTGGATCTTGATGATGAAAGTTCTCCACTATTTGAAGATTCCTATGTGTAACACATCTGATCCACTTTCGCTCTCCGGAAAAGTTGAGCGAGAACAATCGAGTATTTCAGGAATTTTTAGCTAGTCAACACATTAAGGATTCATCTCACTATCCTAGATAGTTGCTTTCATCGATAATCTTTAGATCTAGGCCCTATAGCTGTCACCAAAATATAGCACGAGCTGTATAAGAAAACCTTGAAAATTAAATTTCCACGTACGATAAACATAGAAGAAGATCATGTATATACACACATATATATGTGTGTGTGTGTGGGACTTTACCAAGTATCAAGACTCCGGTGACCCATGTTCCGGTTTTCCCTCGTACCGCCGGTCGTCCATGGCGGTCGACAGATCCATCGCCGGTCAAAACCTCCTCCTCTTTCTTGATCTTTCCTTCTCCATCCTTGTTCTGACAGTGGACGCCAAAAATTGAGATGATACTGTCAATTTCTTTTTTGAATAGTAACTAATTTTGGTGACTTACTTATACCAGATAAAAAGAAGCGAGAAAAAGCCGAAGAAGTGAATCATCAAATATGCATTGACCATTTTTTAATTGCAATCGAGATTATCAAGAGGAAAACAACTTTATTATGTCATTGATAATTTTGAACACCCAATTAATCTCTATTTGAATTTTAAGAGAATATAACTTCGGACTGTCTACATATATATGCACCCACTAGTCATTGCATGGATCTAGGATATTCGTTAGATAGACAATACCATGATATGGTGAACATTGTATGAAACTTCTATGATTATACTTTATCTAAATTATGCAAGAGGCGCTTTTTGAAATTTTTTTTAACCCGAAACATCCTAAAAGTTCATAACATATAAATGCCGACACGTAAATTCAGATATTATTTCTTTATACTTTTTTTGAAATTCGAATGAAATTGCAAGTTTTAAAAGCATTTTCTTTCGTTTTTATTTAACTCTAAACAAACAGGCCTTTAGTATTTTAGGTGATCGACCTAGCACACGAGCAACATGCAATAATTGCTTGGACTATTTCTGGTGAACAAATCACGAGGACGACGTCATTAATATAATGGACCGTTCTTGTCGTGTGCCTCTTTTGTCCTTACACGAAAATTGAGATGACTATCAATTGTTCAAGACCGTAATGCTCTCAAACTCTTGCTGGACTTGAGCTAAAATCACGGTAACAAGCAAAAGATCGCTTCCCCTATTGTTTCAAGCGATAACTATGTAATAAAGGTAATCAAATTCGTCATGTCGTAAAGAAATTAGGCGGTTTATACCGCATGACCATGAGATCATAACTAATGAAGTAACTCAATTAGATAATCAGAGAATAGTGAAGTCCGGACGACATGAGCATCTATTAACTTTTGCTCATCGATACTGAATATCATTATTGTATGACATGCCGCGACATATCTAAAACACTGTCAAAGTTTTCGCACTACGATAATATAGCCATATGAAAGCTTATTATCTCATCCGAAACGATGATACGAGCAGTTCTTTTGGAGACATTCGACAAAAGTGCAAAGTTCGATCTTATGTGAGAGTTGCTATCATATCGTGAAAGAAAAATATATCTTGAACTCTATATACAATGAATTCTCTCGGATGGCAGGATTAAAAGCAAAAACATCTTCATGGAATGAGAAAAACACCGTCGCCGCTCACCTCTTTGAACAGCTTAAAGCATTCCATGATGTGAGTTCTCTCCAGAAACGAACCAAACTTATTCAGGAAATGCTGATCTTCTTGAGAGACACAGAGAAACAGAAAGAGAAACAGTACAGCAAAATTGCTGAATCTTCTTTTGAGAGAGAGAGAGAGAGAGAGAGAGAGAGACTTGTTTTGTAGGGTGGCAATGAAGTGGAAAGAGCAGTAGGGGGAGAGTAGGTACTTATAGAGAGAGGGTGATGAGAATGGACGGACTAGATCTGATGGGTTTCGGAGAAGTAGGATTACAGAGAGAGGCCTCGCGCACACACGCAAGAAGAGATGAAACGAGAAATCCTTAAAATAAAAAGAACAGAAGAAGAGAAGAAGAAGAGAAAGGGAAGACGAAAACGAGTCGTGTTGTTGTTGGAGCAGCAATTCTTGGAGCGGGACAAAGACAAACAATAAGAGGTGTGTGTGACGTGATGATGATGTCTCTTTCACTCCAAAGCCAACTCTGTGGCGGCAAGGCTGTCCTCGATGTGGACGTGATTTGAGAATACGCCTTTCATCGTGGGATATTTATAATTAGATTTTAGGGAAAAAGCAACAAAAAATTTAAATTATGCCCATACCATATTTACTGAGACGCATTTAAGAAACTCTAAACTTATATTTATATATTTCGACCAAAAAAAAAAAAACTTATATTTATATAACACATGTTCCGTCGGACGATTTTTTATTCAAAACTTCATTTTGATTTCACTTTAAACCACATCGGTGCCATCGCAAAGATATTCATCCAGTCCAGTTAGATTTTTAATGGCTCTCAATGACAGAATTTTGACGGAGGGTAAACGTATCACACATGTGCAAGTTTTGGATTTTTTGTATCTCGGAAAAAAGTTTAGGATAAATCTACTAAAGTGAGCAGAGTTTAGGATTTTTTATGGCTATTGCCCAAGATTTTATCAACAAGTGCTTTGAGAAAGTAATTGGGTAGTCATATATAAGAAAATAAATAAATTATGAAATTTAATGTACTACGTTATTCTTTTTTTGCAAAGTGTGCACTCAGTACTTTAAGAGTGCATTTGTTTCGCAAAAAATGAATAAATTTGAAAAATATATTTTTATAAAAGTGATCGTTCGTATTGCTAACAAAGATGAACGAAGAAAAAATTTTCATCACCCACATATATATTATCGTCGATACTGAAACTATTTTTCATGAACTAAAAATTTTTTTCCAAATTGTTCATCTTCAGCGAAACAAACGGAGTTAAATCGGAATATTTTCCCTATATAAAATATGCTTAGCAATCGTCTTCGATCATCCGTTAACGTAACATTTCCTAATTTCCCGCACCATAATATACCTTTTTCAGAATTGCTTGAGAACTTTTCTTTGTGGTATTAAAATAGTGACCACCTTGGAGTGAATCGAGACAACTTCATCTCCTCTCGTACAACCCTACTTTAGTCAAAGGATCCCTATGAGGATATCTCGCGAATCTCTGCTATGTGAAAAGTTAAGCCTTGATTATTAATTCATTATCAACTCGGGGTAATCAATATAGTAAACACCAGAGGGACAAGTTTGTTTTCTCTTCTAATTCGTTGCTTTTGCAAGGTATTTTTAAATTCGCCGTCGGTACCAACACAATAGGTCGCTCTCTCATGAGATCTTCACAGCCTAATGATCACCGGAAGATGATCACGATCGATTAAGTTAAAATGAAGATGTCGGACCGTGAAAGTTTTTGGGTGTATATCTTTAAGTAGTTTTATGTTAGAATCTTGTTGAATGGACAGCCACATTGATAAAGACCTACAGAGCAGCCAGCACCAACTTTTAGTTGGCGTGCTTTTTGATTTCCTCCTCCTAGATTTGTGCAAGAGAAAGATGGCTTGAGCCTTTGAGTGGACAGCTGAGCAAGAATCATTGTTGTATAACATATTCAGCTTTCTTGATCTTATGGACTCATGAAAATGGGCATCGATTGCATATAAGTTAATAGATGAGGTCGCATAGAGGGATTTCTTATTCTTGATGCCTCCAAGGAGAATATTAAAAGTGCCGAAAGTTATGTACGGTGTTTATTTAAGTGTCAAAAGTTTTCGCCAGATCACTCAAATGCCAAATTTGAGAAAAAACGATCGTTTAAATACCAACAGCGATATATACTGTAACATCCCGAATTTCGACTCAATTTTCGGAAATCAATAAAACAAGTCTTATCTATTATTTCATTTTCATAAGTCTCGCACAGAACTGATCACTCCTGGGATACTGACCAAATGGGAATGGCTAACTAGGATAACGGTACGTGGATCAAGAACCCGATCATGAATTGGACACCGATTCCGAGAAACGACGAGGAAATATTTTGGGCCAATGAATGCAGGCCGATCTTCAGAAGGTAACGGACTCGATTTGGCCGAGGCCAACGATGTACGATCGGATAGCAGGTGATTCTGTAAGACCGAAAGTGCACGTGACCGACCAGTCCCGAACTTAAACCGAACGATCGTCATATCAGGAACTAGTGATAATTCCTCTCGTTCTCCTGGTGATCGAGACCATCGTGACTAAGATAACCTTAGGTCGATATGCGTAACTTCTAAATAGCCACCCGTTAGTAAGAGATTCGAGAATTAAGATTTAATTAGTTTGATCGTGAAATTTGGTCTGGACTTCGAGGTCGATTTTCGAGAGCTTTCAGGACTAGTTTCGCTTGGACGACGTCAAAATATAGTGGCCATTTATATAGAGGGTTAGTCCGGTCGAAAAATGGAATTTCGGCCCGGAATCGGACAAATGACAACTTTGCCCCTAAGTCTTGTGTAGTGTTTCGAATTTTGAGGATTATTAGAGGATTAATTAATGCAATTTAAGGACAAGAGACAAGCCTTAGTGGAGTGAAGAAAGACCACATTACCCTTCAATTATTGGACTACGAAGAATGATGACCATTAGATCAAGAGTAAGAGAGTCAAAGGGCTTGGATGAGTGACATGTGGCACCTACCCCAACCAACCCACTATAAACTCTCTCTCTCTCTCTCTCTCTCTCTCTCTCTCTCTCTCTCTCTCTCTCTTCATTTCTTCTTGACCAAGCCAAGCCATTCTCTCTCTTTATCCCTTTGACCTCTCCTTCGCCGGCCGCCACACCCCTCCGCCGAGACCGCCGCGCCGCCGCTGTGACACCACCGTCAGAACCGAGACCGCCTTCACCTCACTCCTCACCGCCACTCTCTCTCTCTCTTTTCTCGGCCGTGCGACCATCGTGACCGTCCGCCCGCTGTTGCCACCGTGCCGCTCGCCCGTGAGCGCCGTCGCCTCACGCTGTCGATCGCCATCCAACGTTCACCACAACACCGCCGACCTACCTCCCTCGCCTTGCCATCCGTGAGCCCTCGCCGCCATGAGTGCCGCCGTCCGTGAGCCGCCACTCACCGTCCGCCGCCGTTCATCGGAAACGCCGCCGCTGGTTTGCCGTTCACCAGTAATTGGCCGTCGTTTCTCATCGACATGACCCGAGATTAACTGAGTATTATCCACTAAACCCTAATTAGAACAATAATGCCCTTTAGATCGGGTTAAGGTGTCGTTAGTGAGTAATTAGTAGATAATTAGGTTGATTGAGGATTATTTAAGGTTAATTATGGATTATTGCTGGATTGGTGAGAGCCAGGGCGACATTGATGAGTTATTAAGAGGAAATTGAGGTGGATTAGAGGCCGGGACAAGGCCAATTAGTGGCTGTCCATATCGGAAATTAATGAATTAGGTGTCAACAAGTGGATGTATTAACTCGATTGAGGTGTCGGGATGGCCCAGGTATTTGATTGGATAGTTGTGGTACTCAATTTGGATGATTTGTGTGCTTTGGTGCTTATTTGTACTCTGCCATGTTACATGATCTTGTGATCGACTTTGTGCGGAGTGTAATTTGGACAATTGAGCACGTTGTGATGTGGTTAACTTGGGCTCATTGATTGGCAATGATTGAACTCGCATCTATGTAATGATTGGTGCTCTTGTGCATTTCATATTGCCCGAGTATGAACATTCATGGTTGCGCATTGTGTATACCAAGTGTGAGACATGTGATGAGATCTGTGTGAGAATGCGTGTCTGCCATGAGCATGTGATCACCTTTAATTGCCCGATGCGCTTGATGCCGGGTTCAGATAAAAATGGGCAGTGTGCCGTGTGATCACTTAAGGCCTTCGGGTCATGGCTTTCGGGTCAATTCCGTCTTCATGCACTTTGTAGCAAGACGATGTCCAGGTGTGTTCGGAAGACGACCAGTCTC
The DNA here is from genome assembly GCA_024500025.1 of Syzygium aromaticum. Taxonomy (NCBI): domain Eukaryota; kingdom Viridiplantae; phylum Streptophyta; class Magnoliopsida; order Myrtales; family Myrtaceae; genus Syzygium; species Syzygium aromaticum. The sequence goes on from CM044889.1 coordinate 12,290,062, forward strand.
ATGCACTTTGTAGCAGGCTTGGTTCGTAAGGAGATCGGTGTTGCGCCTCATGCACTTTGTAGTAGGCTAGAGACACTGGGCCGGGGGCGTTTTTACGCTGGCCACGAAGTGTTGTATATGAGTTTGGGCCAGTGGACCGTGGAAATCAGATAATTTGTAAAGTATTAGATTATGTGGTGGAATTGCTAAGCATGGTATGGGACGTGCCCAAGTGGTTCCATCTTATAATTCAAATACGCGCGCTTGTACTCCATTGATGCATTGGCATACATAAGAATGCATGGACTGGTATGAACACATGTGAAACTCGGTGATGGGTATGTGGTCCAGACATTTACGAGCATAAGCATGCGTATGACGCACGTGTGACCGTGTATGCCCGAGTATGTGCTTGATTATTACTTTAAATTACCTAACTTGCAGGGTCATCGGTAAGTGCGATCTGGGCCCGAGGGCCTAGGTCAGTGATTGTTATTTGATTGAGTTTTGTTCCCGTCAAGAGGTGCATGTTAGCCTAGTTTAGGTTTAATAGGTTTTACTTGCTGAGATTCGTCTCACGGTTAAATAACCCAACTTTTCAGACCCCAGACCCTGACGATGCCGGAAGTGCCAGATGCACCGGTACGATATGGGATTCCGCAGCACCTCGAGCACACCATGTCGGTCCACCCCATAGGGAATGGAGAAATGTTTCTTAGGCATTACACTTTAGTCTTGGTAGATGTAGGAGCTACGCATTTTGAGACTCACGAGTATGTGGCCTGGTGTTTTAGAGACTGTTTTGGGGAGGAGTACGGGCCCCTCTGTTCTATAGATATCCCGTTCAACGGGGAGGGTAAGCTAGATCCACAATACCCTAACGGAGATGTGGTTGACCCCGACTCGGAGATGAATGTAAGTTGAGAGATAGACGAGGGACCTGAGTCAGGAGAGGAGGATGAGGAGTTAGGAGGTGTGGACTTTGAGCCCGAAATTGTTGATCCGGCCCCGGAGCCGATGGACGTGGAGGCAGTGAAGCCGATGGAGGTAGATGAGGACCCAGTGGCGGAGACCGAGTCCGAGGCAGTTAGTTCAGACGAGGACTAGGAGCTGTCCGAGAGCTCTTCAGAGAGACGAGCTCAGACCCCGACTGGGAGCCTTAGGATAGATCTCCCTTCCAGTGTAGCGAGGACTGACACTTTTTGGATTTAGTCCTCATTTTCCCTTTTGCTGATAGTTCTCCCTAGCCGCCTCTCCCTTTTGGCTAGCGTGGTGGTTGTTACGTGTTATTGTTGTTGTACCTGGGATTGTATATTTTGGCTGAAAATGGATATTGTAAAGGTTTCCATATATGTATAAAAATGTATATTTTGTAATCAGTAATTTCTGTTGTGATATCCTTGTTCTCATATTGTTTTCTGTCTGGGTATTACTATTTGTTCTGTTTCCGCTTGTGTATGATTCTCTGTGTTCGGTGTTGGGTCGGCGACGCGTCCTGGGACGTCGCACTCAAATCGACCAAGAGGAGGGATGTGCCGCGCCGTAGAGTGCGGGGCGTGACATATACTGGCCAAAATTAATACGTAGCTTTTTTAATTGAATTTTTTTATATGAATTAGTATTATGTTTTAAAAAAATTTATCTGTGTGGACTTGCAAAATGATGCCACTTCATCCAACATGGCTCCATAGTCCCAAGACAACGTTGTTTCATGGGTCAACAAAAAACGACATCGCATCATAGTCCCAAAACAATACTATTCCATGGCTCAGTAAAAAACGATGCCCTTCCCTCTGTCATGTTCAATCCTCGGTCATCGTCGCACCTCTCCCTTTGATAGTCATCCCTCACCATCTCTGTCGCTCACTCTCCTGAATCCTCCTACGCTGTGCGTTTGCCACACCTTGTCGACTTTCGCCGTCGAACTTCATCAATCTTCGTTGTCACCACCTACCATTGCGCCCCCGTTTGTCTCCAACCCCTCTGACAAGATCTCTCTTCCTCTGCAATTTCCTCATCGAATTGAAAGATGTCTCTTTTTGCTTAGCATCGCACAACCAATGACCAAATCACAACACCTCAATCAAAACGACATTAATTCAAATTTCAATTGACCGTCAAAGGGCGGAATCTACAAAACAAAGTCACAAATTGAACATGCTCACGAGATAGGCAAATACGATGCGCAATGCACTCGCCTGATGAAAAAAATAGTGACACAGAGAGGAAGAGAGGTTGACACAAGGTCAAACTTGTCAAAAAATGGCAAGAAACAAGAGAGACGTCACCAATCTTCATAGGCGGTACTAGGGTTTGTGGGGGATTGGGGAACGAGCACCTTCTCTCTGCTTATTTTCTCTCTCTAGTTTAGGGTTCTTATTTGGAGGAAAGGCATTCAATGACGTTGTTTATGCTTTAAATGCTACCTAGATCCTCCAGCGAGCCTTGTCGGCTTAAGATTTCAACAAAAAAAGGCCACCAAAAAGATCGGAGTTTGCACAAAAAGATCATTTTTTTTCAAAATATTAGACACTTAAGTGATAAAAAAAAACTTTTGACACTAAAATGAGTGTCGTATACAACTTTTTGCACTTCCGGTGTCCTTCTCCCTAGTATCCAACTAAATTGCTACATATGTGTAGTTTTGTCGCCACCAGACGTTCTGGTAAGGCCTAATGGCAAGGGTTTGAAAGGGTATAAGATGCTTCCGTGATTAAAATTTGAAAAAGTCGATGGTGCACGAATTTACTTGTGGGTCTACCACATATTTCTAGCCATTGACGGGCGAGTGCATTTGAGCCAAGAGTGGTTCGTGTGTTAAGATGATAAAGTATAATCACATCCCTCACCATCAAATTAAACTTTTTCAAACAATTCGTTATGCAATATCATGGTATTGGAATCAAATTCCTCGCAAATCCACTCGTGCATAGAAACTCTAACCTGCACCTTAATAGGGCTTGCGTACTTCAAGCTCTTCACTAGGGGTCCCAATTAAGTGTAAATTTGAGTCTCATTTGATTCATGATATTTATTAACGGGGTATGTCATGTTAATGAGGTCTAAAACTTAAATCCTTCATGAAGGAACACCAATTAAATGAAGGGGGGGAAAAGCCTGGAGGGCGAGAAAGAATGACAAATAGCATTACCATAAGAGATGGAACTTTCCACTTCGTTTGAGAAATTGATTACTTTCTCCAAGCATGTAAAGCTAGAAACAGAGAATTTGGACACTCTCTTTCCGAGTCCTCTCTTCTTGCCCCTTTCCATGAGTGCTGGATCTTGTTTTCCAATTCGATAAAGGTAAGTGTTTGAAATTGGAAGATGAGCATACCAGAACCCCTGAAATTTGTAGTGAATATGTACTCGAGTCTTAAAATTATAAAAAGTGTAATTAAACCCTAAATTTATTTAATCCATTGAGTCGAGTACTTTCATTAGTTCCGTCCAATTTAACATATGGAAAATACTAACATGTCATTTTCAAATATTTTTAGGGCCACACGGCACTAACATTACACCTGTTCGAAACAAACGCGGAAAAATAAATATAGTACACAAGGATTTACGTGGTTCGATCACAAGGTGATTTACATTTACGGATGAGGCAAAATAAGATTCCACTATAATCAAAGAGAATACAGTTTTCAGAAGTCGAAAAAATAACTTAACAAAATCTCACGGCTCACAAATCTCTCCAAAAACGAAAATTTTTCTTAATCAATGAAAAAACCTAGTTGCAATATAAATAGGACTCCCAAAAAAATTTCCTAGGGGGCATAGCTCTCAAACCCACCGAGACATTTATTCGTTTGCTCCAGCTTGAGCGCACTGCCATAGAGATTTGTTCGCTTGCTCCGGATTGGGCCTATCAATCCAACCATCCGCATTGCAAATTAAATCTCAATTTTTTTCTCTACTTTTGGGTTACACAAAAAATATGTCGGGTCGGGTAATGAACCGGACCGAGTACATAAAATTCAAGACATATTTAACAACCAATTGGGTAGATTTCAAGACTTGATTTACACTTTCTCAAAATTCTAGAACACCTGGCACACTTTTTCCAAAATATAAAAAAAAAAATCAATAATTAACGAGAAAGCCGTTCTTGGTTATCACAAATTCAGAAGTAGAAAAAAATCACGTTGTTTTAGTACCCACAAACCAAAAGCCGTCTAAACCACGAGCAGAATATCTTAGGCCTATCGAGATTTGTTGATCCGTTCAACACGAAGAGATCTTGAGAAATTATGAGATTGATATAAACTAATGGTTATAAATTTGTCTACTAAACTTCATGCGTCTAAGCCGACGAGTTTGACGATCAATTAAGGTGCTAATCGCATATAAAATAATTTAAAGTTTAACGCTTTATGCAAAAAGATTTGGTGCTTAATAAAATGTACCACAAAGGAAGCAATTAACTATCATTTTTTGCTGATCTAACTTGGGGAGGTGGCGATGTTTAAGGCCAAGAAAAATAAATTTTTAACGAAAAAAGTTGGGTGGTTGCTTCAAAAAAGGTGGGTTAGCCACCATATGGTTTGGTCAATTTCCAAGTCACTCCCACATTGGAATTGGAATGGATGATCTACTCATCTTTCTCACTGTTAAGCACGAACTTTTTTTCTAATTACTTACACTAAGTCATCATTAGAAGAAGACAAAAGAACACAGCTTGCAAATTTAATATCAAGAAATGAGCTCGCGCTCTTCGCTCCCATTCCTTTTCTTTTCTTTTTATTATTCTACAGAGGAAAAGAAAAACAGGAATTAAATATGAATTACAGTCAGATTCCTCTATTTTTTTTAATAATGATTCCTCTAATTTAATTAAGGTAAATTAGACCATTATCAATGTTTAATTAAGTAAATAGTGGGGATGCACAAATACGCTCTCTAATTACCTGATTATCCCTTTACCTAGTAATATTGATCAAGAATAAAGTTCCGTTTATATCACTTAAAATAATTAATTAAAGAAAAATCATTATCAATAATAATTCATGTTCGAGAATAAAAATATTTTTCATGCACTTGTTTTTATGAACGATACAAAAATCAAATTTAGGAAATTATTTTTTAAGTTACTCATTTTACATAAAATAAACGGAGTCTATAAATTTATTTTAAAAAGCACAACATCATGTTTTTCTTGTTTTTTTTTTTTTGCTATATTGTTTAGAAGACATAAATGGGATTTTTTTTTTAAATAAAGCACATTTTCTATAGGTCCTATCTGACGTCTCATCCAACATACTATTCAAGTGCTGTATTTGCGTGAACGTGTAGTGAAAGAGACTCGTTTAGGTTTTCTCTTATTTGATTCCAGCTGCCACGGAAAGTCTGCGCACACCAGTTGGAAGGGGGGGGCGTCCAAGCATACCTTAACGTCTGGAGACTTACTATAAATTTCTCAAATTAACAATAGTAAAATGCGGCAAAGATTGTAAATTATTAAGTATATAATAGCATGCACAAGGTCAATAGATGTGTTCTTGAAGATTTCTCGTGCTAGCACCGAATAACATGCAGCATTATCGGGATGGATTTATATGTCCCGAGTTCATGGAAACCTGTTAATTAGGTGTTAGCCTTCATTTCATGACCACTGATTGAATATGAGTCTAATGATGTATGTTAGGTAAACTTACACGCCAAGCGATTTAAGAATGTAGCTTCGTGAAGGAAAACAAGCAGCAAAAGATAAGGATCAGGAGAAGCTAGTGTAGTGGCACAAGATAGGGCAATCAAAGTCGAGATATGAAGGCTCAAGAGTCAAAGCAATGAGGAAAGCAAGGTTGCATAGATAGAGACGCACCTTCATGTAAGAGAAAGCATCGCAAGAATTGGCTGGCAACTCTCATCGATCATCAGTAAAAACAAAGTAAATAAAAAATTCAAAAAATTATTAAAATATATTTAAAAATTAATTTTGTCAATACCATCTAGTTGTGCTATGTAAAACAGTCGGTGTTTACATCAATGATTTACTATCAAAATTAACTAGATGAACTCAATTGATAAAATGTAAAAAACATTTAAGGTTTAATTGGCACAATTGATAATTTTAGAACTGAATTGGTGCAAATATAATATATTTATAATTAAATTGACACAACTTACATATCAAGCAATTTAATAATATATCTTTGTGAAGGAGAGCGAGCAACACGTGATAAGGTTAAGGAGAAATTATTGTAATGATTCCAGATAGGGAAATCAAAGTCAAGATAGCAAGGCTCAAGAATCAAAGCAATAAGGAAGGAAACGTTCCTTAGATAGAGAGAGAGAGAGAGAGAGAGAGTTCTCATCTTCTAAGAGTAAGTTCCACCTTGTCCCAATATTCATAGATTCACTTATCAAAGATTAACGACAGGCGAAAAAGGGCAAAAAATGGTTCGAGATTAAACCTCTTTGCTTAATGAGTATTCGGTCAAAAGTTTTCATCTCGATATAAATTCTTGGCATGGCACAAAAATCTCAATTTTCTTTGAATTAGGATCACTTTCGATTCAATGAATATAGAAGGAAAAAAGAAGCAAAACCGTATATAAACCCCATATATCAACAAGAAAACAAGCGACCACTTAAAAGTTTTGTCCTAAATACGATCACAGTTGCCTAGTCCTCGTCATTTCCCACTTTAAGCAGACACGACTTTTCTCACTTCTCCCATTCCAAGTCACCCGAGCCCCATCGACCGCAAAAGTAATCACACGAAATTCGCATAATCTCCTTCGGATTAAGACTTGGGTTTCGAATCTTGTGAATTGTTCACGAACGTGACAAGGGGGTTCGATGCGCAACATACCCTAAAGGTCACGTCGTGGTCAAAAACGACTTCTTTTGGTCCCCCTTTTCTAATTAGAAAATTCCAAATTGGTAGGTTGGACTTTGAGTCCAAGTTCGCTTTCCCTACTAAAGAGAAAAGCGAAAAGCAACAGCTCGTATTCAAATTCTCACACGGCTCGTTTCCTATTGGCTTATCGCCCCACCTATAACCAAAACAATAGTAATAAAATCGCACACTGGCTGTCGATTTGAATAAGCACATGCGGATATCTTATCACATCAAAGAACATGGCTTATCAACTTGCGGCTATGCCTTCAAGTTGCGGGCTTTTTTCAAACCATGTAAATCGTTTTCCAAGACTAAGATAAGCAGTCATTGAAGACGACAACACAGACTAATTAAGTCTTGAAGTAATCATGACATTTAGGACTCCGTTCACATTTGAAAACCCATGTTAGATTTCAAAACCCCCGTCTAAAGTTATCTCATTACAAAATTACTTAACGCGTTCTAACGTTATATAATAAATACCTGACGAGTAATGTTTGTGACTATCGAACGTCGGCAACGAGAAATGACTACCTTAGAATAAGAAGGATTCCTAATCGGTTCGGCATAACCTCATGCGTGTAATTTGATAATTACATTTGATGATCGCGTTCTAATTTGATTGAATGAATCTATCCTTCTGTCATAAAGCGGCGACAACCTTGACTTTGTGGACGACCGATTAATGGTTGTGACTGTACATTGGCTTCAACTTCAAATGGTGAAGGGTTGCTCGGCCGTTTGGCTTTGCTGATCGGCTATGTCACGCAATTGTCAGATGGGATTGATGTAGTCTGAACTGTTGATGTGCTGTTTCACTTTGAGTTTACACACCGCACTTCCGATAAAATGCACTTTTGACTGGAGACTTGTTTGATGAGTTGATCTGACAAGCAAAAGCGACAAGAAACAAGTTGCAGAATTTTGTGACGAATAAAGCCAGAGGTAGAGTTCGAACCCAAAAAAAAATGCTAGAGGTAGAGGATTGGACTTAGATTCAATCTCACGGTGGATCACTTGAAAATCATAACCTAAAATCTTATTGAACGCTTTAGATAGGACGAAACAAAAGTTTGTCATCAAGATTTGTTCCGAATGAGATAGAAGATATTAATGTATTGAATATTAACTAATTATTGTCATGTATGCCGGATCACTTATGAATTATGACAAAAGGTTGATCGAATGCTTCAAATAGGGACAAATGAAAATTCGTAATTAGGATTTGTTCAAGATGAGATAGAAGAGATTAATGCATCGAATATTCAATGATTTCTTTTTGTATATGTGTTAGACGTGGAGTTTACATTTGCTAAAGCACGAGGGAGATCATGACCATTCAATTATATCTCGGGGTAGCTCCGCCCCAAATCGGAGACAAGGACTTGTGGATGAGATCTCTCTGCATAGGGAGGGGATGAATCTCCAAGGTCTTGCACTCTACACTCCTTTTCTTTCACCAAGGAAGTTCTCGATTCTTCTTAACTATTTATTCTTAAAGTTTATGCGATATTTCGATTAATTATTTTTTCGAAAGTTCTAGTTTTCCATCAATTTCGAAGGTAAAAAGTTCGCAATGTCACCCGATGATCTATATTTTATGTTTTTGAGTCATGTGTATTTTGTCCTTTTCTATTATTGATCTTTTAACGTAGCGACGACAAGAGAAGAGGAGTGGGAGCACACCCCCCACAATTTCTTAAAAGATGGAGTTAGGTAAAGCTCGAAAGGAGCACACCCCCACAATTTCTTAGAAGATGGAGTTTTTGTCCATTCTTACTTCAAGTTTAAGCAAGAAAAAATTGCCATCCTAGAAAGACCCTAACACAATCGAGTAATCTATCATGGAGGAAAATGCTCGAGCGAATAAGGAAGAGAGAGATCAATTATCACACTAGCAAAGAGCCCGAGATGTTTAGTTCGTCTCTTAAAATCATTATCCCAAAACATAAACAATGTCGATCGCAATGCATCCCTGAACATTGATCACATCATATGCACATGAATTCTATCGATGAGCACATTCAATGGATAATTGGCAGCTCGCAATTTAATCACCAATTAATAGAAGATAAAAGAACAAATTTCAAATGTTAGAAATTTCAAGGTCTCAAACTCGAAAAATGGCTTTTTTTTCGTGCGCGCCAAAGAGATATATATTTTGACGATGATGATAATAATGACGATGCATTTAGGGTTTGGCCTACCTTTAGTTGATGCATTTAGGGCTTGGCCTATCTTTGGTTTTGTTTTCTTCCTTCCATCGCCCGATTTTCTAGACAATCGAAATGAAACATGCTAAAGGTGATTCGGGAGACATCCAGCCATCCACTAATATTGCCAGAAAGCGAAATTTGAAGATTCCTCTTACCTCATTTGAGCGGTAGGGTACAATTATGTAAGCTCCACGAGGGGAACGTTTTATCTGCCAAGAGTCAAATAATGGAGTTGGAATGTATTTAAACTTTGTCCATAAGTCTTTTTCCTCAAAGGCAAAGTCATAAAGGACAGGCCGGGGAGGGGGCTACCAGGGGGCTACCCGTCCCATCACCCAATTCACATTTTCCATCACCATTCCACGTAAGGATAGGTTTAGCTGCTATTAGATGACAGCATTGTAGCGAAAAAAGGAATAATTATAGTACACATGGTCAGCATGAAATGCTTTTATGCACCGTTCAGAATAAGTGGTTATAATCATAAAATCGATGATGAAAAAGAACTACTTACATAATATTTTCTTCACTAGCAGGGTATGCTATGTTGTCACCCTAATAAAAACTTGCCCATTTTTCCCTTTCTCTAGTTTCCATTTGTATGTAATTCTTCACATGTGCCACGGTTCCATGGTCCCCCGAGGGACGGATTTCCTTGTCGTAGCGAGACATAAGTCTTTGTATTTCCTCGTTAACTCCTAAGCAAAATGCCGTCGTACGTAAATCGAAAAGTTTTTCGATTAAGGGATGAGATTTATTTTCTCTTTTTTTTTTAATCCGCTATTCATCAAGGGGGCCATGAACTGTCCTCCAAAGACCGCTGGAAACAATCCGCATCAATATTACCTTGTCTTGTCACATCCACCCTCAAGCTACACTCTTCTCTCTCTCTAGGCACCACCACGAAAGCATCGTTATTGCCCGTTAACAACGTCGTGGCTACGCCGTGGACTTAACTTGCTGTAGGATGCAGCCCATTCCCCTCGCACAGTGCAAGCGGACTACCCTCGTCAACCTCCGACACAAGGTCGACAGCGGCATTCGAACCTAGGCTCACGCTAGTTGACCTCAGACCGATCCTTAGATCCACTTACGCCGACATCGAGAGAGGCGGGAATGGTCGGGGAGCCACATTGAGGTGGTTATGGGGTGCAGCGTCTCACCCATCCTCGGTGATCAAGGTCTCGTCCTACAGAAAGTCCGGCTATGTAGTCGAATGAGTTCTGAAAGATTTTAGGAAAATCAGAAGTTTTCAAAATAAAAGATGAAGTCGCCACTAATCAATTTAAGAAAAATACGCTAATTGGACACCTAGATGCACATGTAAAAGCATTGGCTATTTGCGAAAAACCGGAGAAGCTAGAGGTCCGGGGGTTTCGTTACATGTGGGGAGGGGTTAGCATCCCCACAATGCTCTTTGGTTTTACATTTTTCAATTTAGTTCTTCGGATGCTATTATTAGGTAATACCGTAAAATAATTGATGCGCTTTGATTTTTCTGGAGATGTGATCGGGACATTCCTTTGTCATTTTACACCATGGCATGACTTCGTGCTCCATGTGTGCTTGTGTTTTGAATATATGGAATAACATATAACAATATGCATGAGCCCTAAATTGTGACGTTGGATGCAACTGAATTAACCAATAAATTATAATAAGATGGTGCATGCTTAGTTTTGAGATTGAAGGAGTCATGTTTTCGTCCTTTTTGGCCATATATAATAAGGGTGCTGAAAGATAAAAATCTCTTTTTGGAGAAAACCTTTTTAAAATTATTTTGGAAAATCATGACCTGCTAATAATAGTCTAATAACAACAGCCCAGAGAAAATATAAAATTTCCTAGATTTATTTCAGTAGAATAACAACTATAAAATTACAATATATTTTTTTAATTCTAGAGGTCAATTTCGGCATTACGAAAGCCTATTTATTGACATAAATTTAAACAAAAGCTGGCAGGGTAGCAGCTATTTTCATTTAATTTCTAGCATAATTCTAGCATTATAACAATATTGATTTTATTTAGGGGATTTAACACCCTTACTTTTCGCCGTGCGATTTTTGTTTGATCCGTACCCTCCAAGATCGCCAATATCTTCAAGCTTAAACCTCATCGGAATTTCCTTGCAGAATAAGATCAAGATGTTTAGCACCCAGAATACGGGAGAACGTAATTGGAAGATAGAATTTCGGGATAATTTACCGTGTTGAAGATGCAAAATGGATGGCCTATTCATAGGGCATGTTTGCAAATGAAGAGACTCGCTAGCTATTGAATATGAATTATGAGGAAGGCCGACATGGAAAAATCATTCACTTCGATCACTGAAATAAACGTGTATAGTGCAAAGAATGGAAAGATCGCAATTTAAAGTTCATTTGCGAAATTCTACAGGCAAGACGAGAAGGAAAATGAACGGTGGAGATGAGAGCTTGGCGTTGCTTGTTGATGTTCCCTATCATGACCTAAAGAAGGTGCTCTGGACTTGTGTGTGGGACGCGACAACGAAAGAGGAATTCATCTTTCAAGGGACGCTTCCTCCATGCAAAATCAGAAGACATTCAAAGAATTGGGTCAACCTCAAAATGATTGTTGACTAGACGTAGTTCAGATCCAGCAAGAACTAATGTAAACTCAAGAAGAACAACCAGAATTCGTAGGAGCGTCAAAAAAGCACAGACCGACCCGGCCCGATCCAATTTAACCTCATCAAATGAAGAGAGCTCTCGCTCTTGCCAAAGTCTCGGCGGTCTCTGTCCATTTCGTGGGGCGAACTCCACAAATAAATTTCTTATTTTAACAGGTCCATACCTGCACGCCTTACACTTTTAATTTTTCATGTATCTGTATCTTTTCTAGAGAAAGAGAACATTCTTTAAAAATTTTACATTTTAGGAATTCCTAACCTGAACAAGATATGAGATGAAATCTTTTAAGGTCTTGTTTAGGACTCGACTGGACATAGTGTATACTCAAAAACAACCAGAGCTAGTAGGACTATCAAAAAAGCATGAACCGACCCGGCCCGAACATTTGGGATCTTAAATGTCTAATCAAACGAAGAAGAAGACTTAGATGTCCAGTCGAACTAGGTTGTTTTGACCTAATTTACTACCCATATTTGACTCGAAATAAAGTGAAAGATATCAATGTGAACTATGAACTTGACTGGTTTGTTTTCTCAAACCTAGAGCTCGATTAAATACAATATCTCATGCGACTGACGATAAACCTCATCGAACCCAGGAAGATGTCCTGCTCGAGAACATTTCGAGTCGAACATAATTAACACCTATCTTTGTAAAATCACATGTGCATAAGCAGGGACAAATCCAAGGGGCGGGGGAGCTAGATCCGATCATCGGGCGGGTTCTGATTTGGGGCAACCTATCCGTCGCTTACACGTGGCTTAGCCTGAGTCGGAAAAACCCGGGCCCACCTCGGCGGCCAAGCCCGCCCGGAATCTGACCAGGACGAGCCGGCCCATCCTGGCCCGATCACCACCTCCAATTCCACCTTAATCCAGTGAGTTCCCAGCAAGCTTCAGTCTCATCAACAGCAACATAAGACCAATTTGTGAGGCACAGAAATGTGCACAAATTAGGGCAAAAGGACTCAAGAAATGAACAAAATCTCATCATGCTTATCGGATATAGACCAATACCATTCACCAAAAAAAAAAAATCAACCGACAAATCCACAGAGAAGGAAATAACGTGGGCGAATCGAAATACACCGCAGAAACATAAAAAGGGGTCGAAACATACGCATGATTCTGGATATAAATCAAGATCCAATAAAATGGAATTTAAGTAATATTTTTCGGGCCAATATGGTATTAATATTTTTAGGGTGCCTGGAACTAACTTGCAAAGCTCAATATTATTTTCCTGTTAATTAAAAAACTCGGGGTGATTTTCGTCAATGAAATTTTTTACTAGATGCCATAGTGGTTATAAGTTTTCTAACTCGTTATAAACGTTAATAAGGTAAAAATGTATACCAACGTCTCTCTTGACACATGAATAGGCGTGTTCATATTTTATTAAAAGTAAATAATTGCAAGTTTAAGAAGTTTACATTGTGATAGCGTTATATGTGAATGTTGGCGATGATATTTTTTTTCGTTTAGATATAAATTTAGTTCCTTGTGGAAATAAGTATGATATGAATAACTATGATCTCCCGAAATGAGCTTGAACAACATAATGCTTACCTTGAACATTGTTGGAGCACAATTTAATTAGGGTTCTTCTAAAGGCAGAAAAGCAGAAGCAAAAGTAGAACACTTATGGAGTGAACTGTGATCATATTTTTCATTTATCCATGATTTGATGTCAATCGAGTGACCGATTTGAACGCTTATTATACCTTGACAACGGGTTTGAAATATTTCTAATTTGCTATGCTCTATGCTTTATAGCTGGCTAGACATATGGTACAAAATAATTTCAATCATTCAATGCTCAACAAACCAATGAGTACAGCTCTATGATTTCATGACTGGTACGAATCCTCTGTCTCCCTTTTTCAGCTCCTTTTTCCCTCCATCAAGGTATAAAGCCCAGTGCCACCATGAAAGAAATGGGCCCTTGAAGAAAGCTTGTGTGTTTCATCCAAGATTATAAATGGACATTCTCATGTTTACACCTCAGAGCTGGCCTATGATAAAGCCATAACGCTGTCTTAATCATTGTAGTTTTTTGACATTAGGGACCTTTGGCTAAGCCAAATGACTTTAATTGACTAGAAAAGATTTGCTTCCACTGAATCTAGTATCATCTAATATGACAAAAAGCGAGAGAGGAGCACCAAACCCAGCTTTGGCAAAGTCACAATCATTGCCCATTCATTATGGATTTTTCTTGCCCAATCTTTTCCCAGCCATTTTCTTTTGCTTTCCTTTTCCCACGCCATCATATCACACCCCCAGATAGTCTTGAAACCAAAGACTTTCTGCAGCATATTCCGGGGAAAGTAGATTTTGCACTTCTGCAGCAATGACTTTTAGTCCTTTCTCTCGTTTTTTTTTTGCTTGTTCTTCCTGTTTTTTCTTTCTTTTTGGGTGAATCTACTTCTGTTGGTTTTTGAAAGTTCTTGTGCAGTGAAGGGACAGGAAGAGCCCCTTCTTCCTCTTCACGTGCACAGCTTCAGCTTATCATGTGACCATCCCTATTCTGCTTGACTCTCTCTCTGACTTCCCTCTCTCTCTCTCTCTCCCTGACTTCCCCCTCTCTCTCTCACTGTTCACACCTTTTAGGCAGTACCCATCACTCACTACCTCCCTCTCCCTCTCTCACTGTTCACCCTTTTAGGCAGTACCCATCACTCACTGCCTCCCTCTCCCTCTCCACCTCTCTCTCTCTCTCACTGTGCCACCTGACTCTTCAAAATCAGTAAATACTCTCTCTCTCTCTCTACGTAAAGGAAGTTGGTTGAATCCCCATCTATGTGAGAGAACTCAACCATGGGCTGTATTCAGTCCAAGACCACTCATCATCCCTCACCAGACCAAAAACCCTCTCAAGCTGACCCCAAACCAGATCCAGGTATATTGCTTCAACCTCTCGCCTTATATCTTCAGCAATGATGCCTACAAATGTATGTGCATGTCTCGGGTTTTTTTTTTTTTTTGAATGTGGGTGGCATGTTTGTCAATGGGATGGGTGATGTTTCATGGTCCAGCTTGATCTACATTTTAGCTTCCACCCAGATTCCAAAAAGAGACCTTTAGGTTGGTGTCTGTTGGCAAGCAGAGAAAGGTCACTTCAGCGAGCTGCTTTTGGTTTTCCCGTGCTCTTTAGTGCTTATACTTCTGCTTGCTGTGATTGATGTTGGGGGGTTCTGGTTCAATGATTGATGTTGGGCCAAAAAAATTCTTGATCTTGTAAATTGAAGTTTCATACTTTAAGTACACTGGCTTTCATTTCACAATAGGGGCATCGGCCTTTTGAGTTTCTTTTTAAGCTAGGTACGTACAAGAGTTCTGAGCTAATTCCGTTGTGTCTTATTCATATGTGCTGGTTGATTTTGTTTGAGTGAAGCAAATATAGAGCAAATGGACCAGGACCAAGTTCCTGCATTCAAAGAGTTTCCGCTCACGGACCTCCGAGCCGCCACAAATGGGTTTAGCAGTGAATTCATAGTCTCAGAATGCGGAGAGAAGGCCCCCAACGTTGTTTACAGAGGGAAGCTCCGGAACAACCGCTACGTTGCCATTAAACGTTTCTCCAAACAATCTTGGCCTGATCCACAACAATTTGTGGTAATGTCTTTGATTTCCCTTCTCTATTATCATTTTGCTTTTTTCTTTTCTGGTTGGGCCTCTTGGATGGAAAACATGGTTAATCCTCTGTTTTAGTTGTGGTCTAGATTATTGTGCAGAAAAAAGAAAAAGAAATCTTCATAGGCTAAATTATCTACTTGGTTTGCTGAAATTCATTTGTTTCGTGTTTCTTATGCACTTGGAATTCCCCAAACTTAGCCAATATGAAAACTTGCCTGGATAGCAAAACGGGGATTTGTCTGAAGAATACTGGTTGAATTCGCCTTCTATCTTATGCATTGGTGGCTCTGATCCTCTTTCTATGTTTTGTGTAGACGGAAGCATCTGGGGTTGGCAAGGTCCGGCATAAGAGGTTGGTGAATTTAATTGGGTGTTGTGCTGAAGGGGATGAGCGCCTATTGGTGGCAGAGTACATGCCAAATGATACTCTATCCAAGCATCTGTTTCACTGTACGACTTGCTCCTCCTTTTCACACGTCCAACTATCATTTAAGCATCTTTATTGTTTGTGGTGTCAAGATTTTGCAACTGTTGCTTCTTACCATCTTGACTGGTGTTATTTCTGAGAGCTGAGATACGGTAATAAAGGTAAACAATCCAGTGTGGCATTTTCATGGAAAATGGGAATCTTTGAGATCCTAGCTGTGAGAAATATGTCTGTGTTAAGTAGATAAGTTGGCTGTTTGGGGACACAAACATAGACAAGAAGTGTGAATAGACTAACATTTTTTATCCTATTTTAGGAAGTGAACTATCTAACATGCTAATTGGATTACACATTTCATGTTCCCAAGAAGGCAGAATTGGTTGTCTCATTTCAGAAGTCCATTAGGGCCCAATATGCTTGTTATCATTTCTTTAATGACAAATCAGTATTGAAGGATTTGTGTTTTAGCTTGGTGTGCCTTTTCTTAACTCTTTTCCAATCTTTTCTGTCACGTTTTGCAGGGGAGAAGCAGCCATTGCCTTGGGAGATGCGGGTTAGAGTTGCTTACTATATTGCTCAGGCACTTGACCATTGCAATACTGAAAACCGGAAGATCTATCATGATTTGAATGCATACAGAGTTCTCTTTGATGAGGTATTTGTCTAGATAACAAAGATGGTTTCCAAAGATCATCTTGCCTACTTTTAGATGGAACTTGAGTTGCAGGATAATATTATCCATGAATATCTGTGTAGACAACCAGAACTTCATGGTATTTACTACAAGCTAAAAAATCTTTGTATTCTACGCAAAAATAACCTGAAGCTTTTGTTTGTAAGG
The DNA here is from genome assembly GCA_024500025.1 of Syzygium aromaticum. Classification (NCBI taxonomy): domain Eukaryota; kingdom Viridiplantae; phylum Streptophyta; class Magnoliopsida; order Myrtales; family Myrtaceae; genus Syzygium; species Syzygium aromaticum. Next base: position 12,306,666 of record CM044889.1, read on the forward strand.
ATTTTTTTTCTTTCGAAATTGGTTGTATAATGAGGAAATCGAGTATCCCAAACTTTGTACATAATATGTATCTGTTTGACTTTCTCTTATGTAAGCAATTCTGTCTCATACTTTGGATTGTTAAAAGGTGTGTTGGCCACAGAAGGTGATGAGGTTTGCATAAATCAAAATGTTTAGATGCAAAGCATTCACAGGGGACAGGAAGAAAGCGGATTTGCTTATTTGAACATATAGATGTCATTTCTGGATGACTAATACCATAGTTGCATTTGTATCCTAAATGAGATTTCACTTGTCCTTGTTTTCTTGCTTCCTCCTTCTAGAGGAAAGACGATGTCCTGCTGTGGACTATCTACTATCCTTGAAACTGAATTTGTTATTATTGCAGGATGGTGACCCTCGGTTATCAAGTTTTGGCCTTATGAAGAACAGCCGGGATGGAAAAAGCTACAGTACCAATTTAGCTTACACTCCACCAGAATTTCTACGTACAGGTCTGTGTCTGTTCTAGGTGGTACATAGTACATAGGCTTGATGTAAGTGTGGCTGGTCATTCTTTCTGTATGTTTTCGTGATCAGTTGATTATAAATTTCACGTGAGGGGGCTAAGGAGGTGCAAACTCCTTTAACTAGTGGGAAATAGGCTATGGACTTGTACAAATACTTGATAGCAGATGGCAAGGATGAAGAGGGTAGAAATAATTAAGTTTGTTTGCAATCCTTTCCTAAATAACTTGAAAGTCGGTTATCAAGTTTTGGCCTTATTAAGAACAGCTGGAATGGAAGAACCTACAGTACCAATTTAGCTTACACTCCACCAGAATTGCTACGGACAGGTCTGTTTCTGTTCAAGATGATACATAGTACATAGGTATGATGTAAGTGCGGCTGGTCCTTCTTTGTGTAGGTTTTCTTGATCAGTTGATTATGGATTGCATGTGAGGGCGCTAAGGAGGTGCAAACTCCTTTAACTACTGGGAAATAGGCTACAGACTTGTACAATTACTTGATAGCAGATGATAAGGACGAAGAAGGTAGAAACAATTAAGTTTGTCTGCAGTCCTTTGCTAAAATTTGAAAGATGATTTCTCTTTGTGATATAGTCAATAAATAGAAATTTTGTACGTTGGAACCTGGACTTTGCAAACCATAGTAACCCTTCCTATATAATCCATGTTATTGTCTAATCACTAATCAGTTGAACTGTTTATCTCTGGATGATTATTTTCTTATCCAGTAACAAATATTGTTGTCAGATCTACTAACTTGCCCCCCAAAATCCTAGCTGGTAGAAGAACAAGAAAACATCATTTGAGCTATTGTCCTCTTTGTCTGCTGATATCCAAAAGTGTCATTCATTTTACAGTTAAAAGCATGATTAAGCCATCTATTTTCTTAGTGAGGCTTCTTTTGCTGTGTGGGCAAGACATAGCATGGTTGGTGTGAATATGATATGAATATAACCTTCGAACACTTCATGTTATAGAACTTCTATGACATGATTATATTATGGTAAACCTTTGAAGAAGGATCTACATTCTTCCCATGAATTTATGCAGTTCCAGAAGCTGGTATTGCCATGGGATGCTTTTTAAGTGTCTATAGGACTATATTTGTCCACTTTGGGCCAACGTACTACTTGCAAAGTAGTTGCATCTCTTCTAATTTAAGGCAGGCCTTTGTATGTCTCAAGGATGTATCTGCTAAGGTATGGAATTGGCCTTGGAGACATCAGAATAGAGTTTTTAGGACTTGATGACAAGTGGTAGACGCAAGGCTCTTGATTCTTGGTTCTGTGCTTATAATTCGTTAGGCTTCTATTATGTCTTCGTTTTCAACCTTGAGTCATGCTTGAAAGAACTGTTATGATTGCAATCTATTTTTAGTAATTGGAGTTGAAACTTCTCTGTATAGCTGCTTTCTGAAAGTCGGTGCTTCAATTTTCAGGAAGGGTCATCCCTGAGAGTGTGATTTATAGTTATGGGACTGTATTGCTGGATCTTTTGAGTGGCAAGCATATCCCTCCAAGCCATGTAAGGACTCTGGATTCCGTACTTAAGTTGTATACAAAATCTTTTCATTATCAGACATACTGTCTTTCTTAGGTATCTGAGGAGTTATGGGCATCACCCTTGACGGTTTTGTTCCAATATTTTATTCTATCCGGAAATCTAATTTCCTCCGAGTGTATTGAAAATCACCCTCATTATAGAGATGGACAGATCAAGGGTTCTCCCGAATTTGGGTAGTTCAGTGAGTTAAATCCAGGCAACAGGACCTAAAATCTTGCGGGAAAGGACTGATGTATGATGCAAATACTTTGTGTCTGTGCTTAAGGAATGAAGCTGCACTGCAACATACATTTTTTCTCTTCATTTGCTAATTGGCGTTCTTTTCCCCAAGTCTGTGTCAGTTGCAAAATTCACACTAGACTTTTCACCAATTCGATTATGTTTTTGTGACTGTAGGCTCTGGATTTGATAAGGGGTAAAAATTCTTTATTGCTAATGGATTCATCTTTGGAAGGACAATATGTTAATGAAGATGCATCTGAATTAGTTGAGCTAGCCTCAAAATGTCTGCAGTATGAGGCCAGAGAAAGGCCTGACATCAAGTTCCTCCTATCATCGGTTGCGCCTCTCCAGAGGGAGAAAGAGGTGCAGAATCTCAAGTGCCATTTTAGTGGCTTCCTACTAATTGAGCTGTAGATTTGTCAGGAATTCTTGATTCTATTCATGGATAGCTCTTTTCCTTTGCTAATATGTGCATTTTACCATCAGGTGGCTTCGCATGTTCTTATGGGTATAACTAAAACTCCTGTAGTGCTTCCAACTATGCTATCACCGCTTGGAAAGGCATGTGCGAGGATGGACCTTACAGCTGTACACGACATACTGCTCAAGACTGGTTATAAGGATGAAGAAGGTGCAGAAAATGAGGTGAGTTAGAGCCGTAGCATTCTGTCATTTTAACCTGGTAGACAACCATGTAGCACACAGAACTTATATTAAATCACAGTGATCATCCACTACTTGTATCCTGATGTAGCCAACCACGGCGAACTAGCTTTGAGCTGATAGTGCATTTTCCAAATACCCGATAGTCTTCTAAATGAAATGTGAAGTAAGAGAGAGAGACTGGACAAATGGCGTGGAAGCAAAATGATTTGCTGTGAAAAGCAAAATGAAACAGTCCCCCGAGTATCTTTAGGCAATAAGATGCCTCTTAGTTCCTTTATGGGTTGGATTGCCTCGGTATCTCTTTGAGAGATTCTAGATAGTAACTTTAAAACTTGTCCCTTCCTCTTGGTCCAATCCTTGTGTTGGGTCATGAAAACATTGATGTCTGTGCAAAATCCCTGTTGTGTCATGGCTTTTGCTTATGACCTGTCTATTTGTGGCTTTAGATAAAGCTCTCATATTTACATGTTTCTGGCGTTACTCGGCCGGTGTAATTGTTTATCTGCGATTCTCGTGAAGCTTTCGTTCCAAGAATGGACGCAGCAAGTACAAGACATGTTGAACACAAAGAAGTTTGGAGATATTGCTTTTAGGGACAAAGATTTCAAGAATGCGATTGATTACTACTCAAAGGTACTACACTTATAGCAACTTTGACGTGAGCATAATATCGACTGCGCTGTGATTTCATGCAATAAGCTCTAGTTAATAATTCCTAGACCTAGTTTGTTTGAATGTGCTTGCACTCAAAATTTACATCCATGCCAGTTGCTAATAGTTCCCATGTACTTTATATATTGACCAGACAAAATGTTATCATGTTAGGAACTACTGACTGACGAATATCTCTGTTATTTCGTCGCCCTTCAATATTTGCCTATAACTGCCTGTTCCAACGCTAGTTCACTTTGATTGAAACACAGTTGGTGTCAATGATGTCAGTCCCTTCTGGTACTGTTTTCGTGAGGCGAGCACTCTCGTACTTGATGATTGGCCAACCGGAGCTTGCTCTGAGAGATGCGATGCAGGCTCAGGTGTGCTTGCCTGAGTGGCCCACCGCCTTCTATATGCAGGCTTTCGCCCTCTCGAAGCTCGAGATGGAAACCGATGCACAGGACATGCTCAATGACGGCGCTTCCTTCGAGGTGAAGAAGCAGAACAGCTGGCGTGGTTGATTAAATCCCGACGTGCTGAGCCATTTCTCTCTGCTTCAACTTGTGCTATACTGCAAGGGGGTTGGAGACGGAGATTCCTCCGGAAAGACATTCTAGGGGTTTGTTTTTCACTTTGTCGTCTCCAGTTTCCTTCTCTCCTGGATATAGTAGTTTCACTGAGAATGAGGTGCGAGATGATAGTAAAGGGTTGAGTAGTCAGGTTTCTAGCTAGGGGGCGGCTTAACGCCATATCGTGCCGAGCAATCGGGTATGAATTATGTTCGATTTGCTGTGTGTTGTGAGTTGAATCTCCACCAGCCGCATATCGGTCTGTTTTGGCTTCTCGGCCTTCATTTCATGGATCGTCCAATTATTATGCAGGATGATCTTCACTACAGTTTAATGAATGTTTTGGTCCTCGTAACCCTTGTTGATATTCGCATGAATGAGAAAGTTTGCGAGAATGATGTTGTGTCCGGGACTAATTGCACTTTACTATACTGGTGTCTCTTTGTATTCCTCGGGATGAATTGAAATTTTATGTTGCGTGCGAAATTGCTCTTCGTCTGAGCGGTAAGGTGTTCGAATAGTTTGATGAAACTACAGGCTCGAACCGGACCAACCCAAACCGAACCAATACAACTCGGAATGGAAAGAACCAATACAACTCGGAATGGAAAGCTCGGAACTGCGGACCTCGCTTCACAAGTCCACCACAAAGATTGTGCTCTTTACTTACGTATGAAAGTCGTAGACCACAGCAAAATTGCCGAAAATTGGCGAATGGCAACGCTAGTACCAGAACTAACAAGAAGGAAGTCCACCGATGGAAATGCTAGCCGAATTTTCCAGACTCTGCCTCCTTCGGAGTTGTGCATCCTGCTGGGAACTACCTTCGTTGGCGTAAAACTCATCAGAACAATCGCTGGACCAAATTTAAAAAGTACGCGGTCAATTTGAAATATGAAAAAATGGCACAAACAGTTCCTGAATTTTGATTCAATGTACAATATGGTCCCTAAACTTTTAATTTGTTCAATGTAATCCTTGAACTTTAACTCAATGTGCAATGTAGTTTTTGAATTTTTAATTTGTTCAACGAAAAGTCTTTGAACTTTTGGTATATGTTTAATTTAGTCCCTAAACTATATGAAAATGTTAAATGTTGTCGTTCCATTAATTCAAATTCAAGGATTACATTGAACATTTTCATATAAAATCTACTGACCACATTGAACATTTTCATATAATTTATAGATTACACTGAACATATACCAAAAGTTCAGGGACTATATTGAATGTTTTCATATAGATCATGAACTAAAAATTCAAGGATCACATTAAACAAACTAAAAGTTCAGGAACCACATTGAACATTAGATTGAAATTCATGGACCAAATTATACATTGTGCGAAAGCTCAGACACCGCTTGTGCGGTTATCCCTCGAAATAAAAAAATAGGAGAGGGGTGGACAACCTTAAATTTCTCGAGCATTAGTGACAAAAAAAGTGTTTTTACCATGTGAGACTTAGAAGGCCCAGATATTTTGAAGAAACCGTTGGTCACTGAAAAGCACTTCAACCGTTACTCTCGTTGAGAATCACGGACCGTTGCTTCTAACCGATTTTCAAAATACACAAAGAAGAAGAAGAAGAAGAAGAAGAAGAAGAAGCAATGACAATGGAGACGGCGACGGCTACTCTGGTGAAGCGGATAGGCACGGTGATCAAGAGAGCCTCCAAGAACAGAGCGTCCGCGTGGTGGTACGGCCCTCACATGGCCGCCGCGTCCCGCGCGATCGCGGAGCGCCTCCCCCTCGCCGATCTCGTCCTCGAAGTCAGGGACGCCAGGGTAACCATATCGGCCCTTTTGGTCCGTTTTCCTTATTGTCCCGTTACGCGAGTGAACTCCGATTGTTCGATGAAATGCCTCAACGGATATTCGCTTGTGAGTCCTGTCGGTTAATGGTTCTGTGAAGTGGCAGCTCGTCCTCACGTTCTCTTGTTGGCATTTAAGATGAGAAGATCGGAGCGATGTTTCTAATTTTTTCCCGTGCGGAAATGCTTATGAAATGAGTGCTGTGCTCTGTCTCTCTCTTATGGTTTTTTATCGGGTCAGGCGATTCTATAGTCCGCTGCTTTCCCTCTTTTTGGTTGCCTAGGTTCCGTTGTCATCTGAGTTTGAGCTACTGAAGAATTGCCCATCTCCATCCGGGCGAATTGTGGTGCTGAACAAGATGGACCTCGCGAACAGTTCTCGTACCAAGGTAGGGCTCCCGGTATCCCATGTTGGTTGATCTTGATGAGGTTAATCTTTCAGACTTTTAAGATTGATTTGCATTATTCCGGTCGCTAAGCTAAGCATGGATATTTGCTCTTGGATGGCTTGAGGCTTAGTATGTGTAAAGCTGACTTTAATGTTTCTAATGCGTGACAATAGATGATGTGTATTTTTAGAGGTAAGTTACAGCTGTGACACTGCATATCTAAACTTTCTTCTGAGTTTATATATGCTGAGCATCCGTAACGTGTGACCGTAATTGTTGATCGACACTGGTCATAGTTTTTTCTGAGTTTGTGAGTCGCCTTCTCTTTTTATGCTTTATTCAGTCTTAGTATAATAAGGAAGTCAGATTGGCCTCATCTGAATTATTGTTGATAATTTAGTTACGATATGCTACTGTTGAAAATTTAGCTGTGTCATTCTTTTTTGATGCTTAGTGTTAGTGTCTGGGGTGAGTTACATAGTGCACTGATGTGTTTCTGTGTGTCACAGTATTCCCTCCAAATATTCAACTTAGAAACTGGCAATATCTATTGTTTCCAAACTCTGTCTTCTCACTTTGGATAACTCCTTGTAACTTAGTGCTGTGTTTCATATATAGGAGTGGATGAGATACTTTGAGCTGCAAAACTGTGAATCTTTTGCTGTGAATTCCCATAATAGGGAAAATATTAAGCAGGTAAAAACTATTGCCTGTATTTATTCCTGGATTGACAGGAGCATTCTTGCATCAAGTGAGTTTAGAGAATTTTACCTTCTAAATACAACTTAAAAGTCAGTGTAGCTTTTGGAACAAGTGGGACATCAATAAAGTCTTCCATCTGAGTGGCTGGGTATACAAGGACTGTGACAGCAGCCAGTCATAATTAATATACACTAATTCTAGTTAAAGATTTTTCTTTTTATGAATGTATAAGTTTTTTTTTTACTGTATCAAACAGAAGTTGATGATGACTGACATCTTGCAGTTTTTGAATTTCTTACAAGCCAAAGTAAGAGAGTTGAAAAAGACGGATAATTCTAGCAGCACTGCAGCAATTATGTTAGTCGGAATCCCTAACACTGGAAAGTCTGCCCTTGCTAATTCATTGCATAAAATTGGCAGGATAAGCGCGGCAGGTACTAATCTTCTTATCTCATCTGATGCAAGATCTAATTCCTTCATAAATTGCCCTTTTTATGGTTTGCATGGACCTGGAAGCAGAATAACTCTTCTGCCGTCCCTCTCTACCTCCATTTCTTTTCTGCTCAGGGCCATTCCTTGATAAATACATGAATGCATCCTAACATAATGCAAAATGAGTTTCTTCACAGAGAAAGGAAAGTTGAAGCATGCAGCAGTGAGCTCAGAGCCATGTGAGACGAAAGATATTAGCAGTTTGAAGGTATGCAGTTAATCTTCCTTCATTGAAGTTCTATCTATGTTTTTTCTTGTTTCATCTGCAGATGCACATTCAGATATGCTATCCTTTCTAGAAACTGTGTGTAGAGGAGTGAAGAAGTTAAACAGATCTTTTGCTTCATATGTTAGGTTTCTTTCCAAATTATATGTAAGCATTAGATATTCATGTGTTGATTGCTTTTTATCTTTTTGGTATTGTTCATGGCAAGATCAAGAATAGAGGGGTTTGAATTGATAACTGCTATCAGAGCATGGTCAATACTATGTGATTGGCCGGTTGAAATTCTGTGTTGTCCTTCTCTCTTGTCATCATTATACCATAATATTGGGATATGAAATGATAATTTTAAAGAAAGAGCGCTGCGGATCTCTCCTTTATGGTACAGTTAGAAATACTTGTTTCTGTGTGCTTGCTGTGTTATGGTACTGATACTCATTTTTCTTCACTTGGAATGTTCTTATGTCGATAACGGCCATCTACCTATGGAACATGATTTCATCAGATTGCCAGCAATCCAAATGTTTATGTGTTGGACACTCCAGGAGTCTTGCCTCCGGCTATTTTCGACTTTGAGACCAGCTCCAAGCTAGCTTTGATTGGTATGATTGTGATTATATTAAAAGTCTCTTTTTCTTTTCTTCGAGCATATTGGATAAATTAGCTCTAACAATGGTTTTTTTTGGGTCAACTAATCTAAGTAGTTCACCCATGTGATCTTGCATTGGGCGAGCAGAAATTATTGAACTTCCAATTAGATGATCTGAGCCCAGATTTTCTTATTGCAAGTTCAGGTACAATTAGCGATTCCTTGGCTGGAGAAAAACAACTCGCGCAGTTCTTCCTATCAATACTTGACTCAGGCAAAGAATATCAACAATGGGGGAAGCTGTCAACCGCTGGATCTGGCAGATTGATTGCGGATTTCAGAGAAGAATATTCTGGTAGCTCTGAAATTGAAACGAGAAGGAAAAGGCAGTATCCCTCAGATCATACCCAGGTATTATCACAGAAAGATTGCATGTGTTGGTCAGTTTAATCATTCATACGGATGGTTTCCACATTTTGGGTTTTGTAATTGATTCTGAACTATTTGCTTAGATGGATACCAAATGGTAACTGAAAACAGTGTACCTCTTTCCATTTGCATCTAACATAATGTTAACGTGTTGAAACAACTTCATTCCTACTTTGACGAGATAGTGCGTGAATGGTGAATGTGAGCTAACTCTTATTGTTGCTAGTTACTTTCTTTTGAATTGGGAATAACTAGTAGAATTTGGATGTATAGAAGACGCGACACAGACATGGAAACTAGAATTGGAGCATTTTAGATTAGGCGATTATCAGAAGGAAAGTGATCATTGAGGTGGATTTGGTGCATTCCTTTGAGACTGAAGTGTTTAGATGGTGGTGAGATCATGAGAGGATGATGACATATCTGTAGTCAGGCAACCACTGCTCTGTCTCCCTGCCAGTAACGTTAAAGCTCTTAAGCAGACAGTTATAGAAAGTGTTGTCTGTTGATTTTCTGAGTATAGGATGACATATCCCCTTGGTAATCGGAGTCAAGAAGGATTTCATTACTTTCTTGTCTCTAGCCGTAAATTTGCTGTTCATTGTAAGCACCTGGAAAGTAACCTAATAGGAGTTGAAGAGCTTGTTCCTATGTAATCCAAGGAAGAGCTTGCATTTAAGTGTCGAGTGATCATTTTCTTTCCTTTAATTTTGGTTTAAGGTTTGATTTCTTGGAGAGGTGGAAACTAAAGATTGTAATGATGAAATCAGAGGCCTATCTTTCTTGCACGTTCATGGAGAGTTTATTGGCAAGTCTATCAATAGCTTTTGCATAACTCAAAACGCAATGGCTCTGATAAGTTTAACCTGATTGAAGAGTTGCCTGGAGGGCTACCCTGCCAAACTCGACATTGGCAGGTCGAGTACAAGATGCAATGAGCAGAGGCTTCACATGCTTTGTTATCTGTCCTTGTATTACATTTTCTTTTCTCTTCAAGGGTTTATGGTTGTTGTCAGCATGAATTTTTGCTCTGAGACATTACATGTCCTTCCATGACAGGATTTCATTGTGCAAGATGTCCGCCGCGTCCTTTATGAGAGCATTTCCTCCGCGCGTGTCGACATGAGACGTAAGAAAGATGTGCTGAGGCTTATCGAGCGACAACTGGCCGCTTTGCGAGAAGCTTTTAGGATCCCCTCGGAATTAGGCGAAGAAGATGCCTGTATCAGAGTTTCCGAGAAGCTACTAAATCTGTACCGAACCGGGAGGCTCGGACATTTTACTTTGGACAGCATCCCAAAAGACATCGATCTTCATGGCACTTCATAGAATTACCAAGTTCTTATCTTCATCTAGCTGGTGACTGTACTTAGTCTTTCTCCCCGCATCGGTAAAGTTTTATATGGTCTGTTCTACAACCTCTTTTCTAACGTATGTAGAAAACTTGTTTCATGGAGATATCAACGGTTCGAGAGGGAACAACAAATAATAATCACCATTGCTATTCATCATATGAAACGAGGAGTACATACATATATAAATTTTTCCGATATATTCGGATGTCTACGGTTCTTTCAGCACCCAATTAAGCACGTGCAAACATCGTCGAAATGTTCAAATTAAACTCCACAATCTGCCCGTCGTGGTTTGTTTTGCAGCAGCTTTCTGGGATTTGCCTTGTTTTGCAGCCTCTTTTTTGTACGTCTCATGTGTTATTTCGAGATATGCACGTCTCACATCCCAAAACACCCGAGCTGAGTGACCAGCTTAGCCGGCTAGTTGCGCAAGTCGAAGTATCATCTTTGTATATCAACCACCGATCCTTTGTCTTTCGATCCCGTTGCAAAGTTAATCATCAGGAAGTCGCTAGAGAATTATTTAGGTGTTCTTGGAGCATGACATTCCGGTCGTGCACTGCCCAGGTGTGATTGACTCGGACGTTCGGGAAAATCGTGGTTTGGGAGCGCTAAAGATTTTCCACAAACATCATGTTTAAAATGGTGGTAAGTAAAAGCTTCTCTTTTTCAGATTTTTTTTTCCCTCAATTTCTCACTAACTGTTTCTTTCAATTAGTATTCAATATTTTCAATCCTGAGTCTGTTTATTTTGAAAAATTGTTTCACACTATATAATCTTTGAAGAAAGGGGAAAATTGTCCTGAGGTGCGTTCGTTTTGTGAAAAATGAGTGATTTAGAAAATATTTTTCAAAAAATGATTGCTTATATCATTTGGAAAAATTAGTCGACGGAAAATATTTTCATCATCGATAACAATCTATGTCTAACTATTTTCATGGGTGATAGAATAAAATTTCTATTCATTTATTATTCTAAACGGTATAAACGATCATTGTTTGAAAAATATTTTTGAAATCGCTCATTTTTCGCGAAACGAATGCATCCTTAGCTCTGCATTTTTCTCTTTTTCAATCACTAAATCTACGGCAAGAAAATTGCATGAAAGCTCATGATGCTACGTGATGTGCATATATTACAAATAATGGGCAAAATAGAACTACGAAGTAATTCGGTACCTCATAAATCTCTCGTTAGTTTTAAGTCCAAATACCTTTTATCGAGACATATAATTGGGGGGAAAAGTGCCAAAAAGTCTTAAAACTTTTGTATTATTGCCAATTTAATCCTAAACCTTTTTTTAGTGCTAATTCAGTCATGAACCTTTTGTATTTGTGCCAATTAAGTTTAAACTTTTTGTATTGGTGTCAATTAAGTCCTAAACCTTTTTGTCTTCGTGCCAATTCAGTCCTTCCGATCAATTTTGACTGGATTTTACTAACGTGGACGCCAGCTAGCCGACAGCCGATCACCGGCGTTAACGTGGATAAATTTTAATAATATTTTAATATTTTTTTTGAATATTTATTTATTTATTTTCTTATTTTTTTTCCTCTCTCCTCTCCTTTCTTTAGCTAGTCGCTAGATCGGTGACCAACCAGAGGCCAGTGAGGTCCTCGTTAGCCACTGGCGAGGCTCGCCCGTGCCCTCGCCAGCGACAATGAAGGTGAGCCTCGCCATGATTAGGCGAGGCACGACCTCGCCGAATCCGGCGAGGTATAGCCTTGTGCAGCCATGGCGAGGCTTGCCTTCCTTGTCGCCGGCGAGGGCGAGCCTTGCCAGTGGCTGGTGAGGTTGCGCCAGTGGTTGGCGAGGACTGTTGCCATTGGATTCCTTGGCGGCTTCTTCTTCTTGTGGTGGTGGACTCGTTGCCATCAATCTCCCAGAGCAGTGCATGCTGCGGCGCTTGCGGAGGTGCCAGCTGAGGTACCGATAGAGGTGCCTGAGGAGATTGAGCTCGTGGACCTAGCGTCCAATCCAATAGTGCTGTGCGCAGAGGCTTAATCACGTATTTGACTTAATTTCAAATTAAGTGGATTATAGAAAAAATTATTTTCATTTTTATTTTCATATTGGTGATCTCTTTTAAATAGTTTCGGATACACTTAAAACAAAAGAACTCCAAATGTTAAAAAGTAAGTGGAAAATTGCACAGTGCATTTTACGTGCACTTTCCTTATCAACTGCAGGACCTTGCACCACTGTTATAATGAGAGATTGAAAGGCATTAGCTAAACCAGAGATTTAGGTAGTGTTTAAGCCTGCTAGCGGTGCGATAAGTATCAATTTCTTAGGATAAGATAGAAAGGATTGTAGGAAGGCTGAGAGGCAAGTGTAGCTAGTTTTGATTGAGCTCTTGCCCTTTGACTAGCCTGATTCCAAAAGAGTACTTTTGGTTTGTTTCATATGCTTGTCTCGTGGATTATGTGTTTGAGCGTCCTTCATTTGCGTGAACCTTGGTGGGATCGGTTTCATGGATCTATTTGGGAACTGAATCGAGTCAGCTGTCGGGTTCCTGGGCAACTTCTGGATATAATTTTTCGTAACCAGTCCTTGGTGGATGGTTTCTGGTGTTATAATAGGAACTGCCTACCATAACCATGGTCACCTCTAGTGTATCCACAGCAATAACGAGGACGACTCGTATTTTACATATTTATACACCCTTAAAGTTTTGGTGCTTCACACATTAACCTAGGTCAAATTCTACCGTCCTCATGGTCACACTAGTTTACTCTCCTCCCTCGTATGAATGAATTGTTTCCCCTCACCTGTCTTTTTCTAATATGCAAGACCTAGATATGAAATTGAAGCCAAGGATCATGCGTGTCATGTCGTACCAACCAATATGGAGGACGAGTTTCGAGGCATCTCTCGTATGAACCCACAATGCATGCAAAATATCGGATCATCGATCTACCAGAATAAGCCTTCATCCCAGGGAAGCATCTCTCTGTGCGTGCGTGCGTGCGTGCGTGTACGGAATGACTGCCCTCCTCTCAATTGCTATTTTTGTCTTGCCTTGGCAGAAGGAAAGTGCGAGGACGAAAGGACACCCTCCCTCGTTCTCTGACCGGGTTGAAAGCATGCGTCGACTTCATAGAGAATACAGAGTGAAACAAACTAAAGCCACCAAATGTGCAAGAAGAGGAAGCTGCAACGCAGCCCAGGAAAAAGAGTTCGGCCCAGGAAAAGCATCGACCGCCTGAATTACTGTTCTCAGGAAAAGAAGAGGCAATGGAGTTCGAGACTACTCTTTCCCGCGAAAGAAAGATTAATAAGATGACGAAGGGGTAATTATCGCGCCATCCTTTTCATTTGACGGATTTGTTGTGCACTCTAGACACCATATTGGAATCCATCGGTATCATGAATTAATGGAAATATGACTAGATTGCTTTTATGTACGTACCTTATCCAATCCAGGTAAGCCATAGAATGTGACTTCAAAAGCATCCCTTAGCATATCATTCTCAGATAAGTTGCAATAAGAAAGGACGTGTGATTCCTCCAACTTGAACTTTCTAGTTTCAAAATGACTTTCGAGCCTATGGACGATAGAAATTCTTACACCACTTTCAAGTATCTAATGTGAAAATCGTATAAGAGCTCAGTGTACTTATTATTGAATACAAAGTGTACCGTAGCTCCAAGAATGACACATCTTCTTTTCCCTTGTTAGAGATCTTGTATTGTGCTTTATCTTCAACTTATAAGTGTTCTCGTTCATGAAGTATACTGAGTCTTAGTTTCACAATAAGCAAAAGTGAGTAGGGAAGTTCGTTGGATTTTGGTTACCACACAAGGTGATTCGGGTCATGATTCTGATAATTTTTTTTTCTTTTGTATCCAAAAAAAAAACTCACCAACCTTTACTTTGTATCCAATCTAGCCCCGTTAACTTTCCGTTCAGATTAATTTCCACTTGTTATTTTCCCTTTCCACGCCAGCTCGGGTTAATATTTTCTTGTTTTATTCTTTCCTTTTTTCTCTTCCTTTCGCTTCCGTCATGGACAACTTGTGTGAACGACTCGCTATTTATCATCTTCTTTGCATGAACTCCCTCTGCCATAGCTTTGCCGGCGCTCACCCATCGCCACTCAGACGTCATACGCTGCGCCACAACAAAACGAGCTGAAGCTCTTCTCTCTATCTCCTTCTATGTACTATTTGAGAAAATAAAGGCACTTTGGATCTTTATTTAGAAATTTTTCTTAACGGAGGTTACCGCACACGATTGAGGCCCGTGACCTCACATTTGAGGTAATCTCTCCTCTTAAAGTCGAACCAAACCGAGCCAAGAGTAAGCTTTGCACGTGCCCTTTTGAGTCGATCGCAGACCGAGTTGTTGGTGGTCTCGCATGGCGTAGGTGCAAGGAAGAAAGAGAAAAAGAAAAAAAAGAAAAAAAAAAAAGAAAACAAATATATAATTCTAAAAAAAGTTAGGAGAGCTGGATTTGATGACAAAAGAAATTCTGAACGTAATTGAGATTGAAACTAGAGGTGATCGGTTTTCATGACGTGCCGATTCTCATCCTAAAATCGGGAACTATCTGGGAACTGGACCACTGGTCCGGCCCGGTTCTTGGATGGGGTCTATGGACGCCGGCCATACCTTCCAAGACTCCCCAATCCGCGCGGCAAATGTGCCTTAAACTAGGAAATGTACATGTTCCCAAAACTTGCGAGACATAAACACCTTTAAACCTGCGAGCGCCGACCGAGAGGGAGCTGCAGGTGCGAGAGACAGCGTCGTGACTCGTGAGAGACGGAGAGAGGAAAGGGTTGAGAGAAAAGCTTGATGAATTTTGGTCATGGAGGGGTATTCTTGACCATGCAGAGAACGTGTTTGATTATTTGTCTCAGAGACGGGTTTGTCCTGATCCTAACAGCTATGTTAGCTGATGGTCGTGATTCCTGTTGAATGGGGGTGGGGGAGTGTTCTTGAGGCGGATACTCGGTTGAGTAAACTGATCGATGGAGATTTCATTGTTGATAATGCTGCTCTTATCTTGATCACCAACTCTTTTTGTGAGAAGGGGCTTATGACTCGCAGAAGATGGCTGTTATGGGTTCGACACCGAATGTGTTAAATTGTACCTCACTGATCAATGGGTTAGGCAAGAAAGGCAGCATTAGGCAAGGATTTGAGCTCCAGGAGGAAATGGTTAGAAAAGGTTGGAAGCCAAACGTGTATGCTCATACGGCGTTGATTGGTGGTCTCTGCAAGAAGGGCTGGAGTGATAAGGCGTTTGGACTCTCTTCCTTGAGCTAGTCTGCGGTGAAAATCACAAACCGAATGTGCATACATCCACTGCCACGATCGGTGGCTATTGCAGAGAAAACAAGATGAACTGCGAAGAGATGTTATTTGGCGCAGTGCACGAACAGGGATTGATTTCTAACAACAATACATACACGAGTCTCATCGATGGCCATTGTACAGGTGGGAATTTCGGAAGAGTATATGAGTTGATGGGCATAATGACAGATGCGGGCTTCAGTCCTAACATCTGTACGCATGATGTGCTTATTGGTGGTCTTTGTAAGAGAGGTCGGTTTGAAGAGGCTTGTAAAATGCTGAAAAAATGTTCCCGAAGTGGACCGGATACTGATCTGTTCACCTATAGTATAATCATAAACGAGCAGCGCAAGAGGTCGAGCTTGAGCAAGCCCTGGCACTTCTGAGCAGGATGATTAAACTTGCTGTGCAACCTGATATACACACATACATCATAATGATTCTGCCTTACGTAAGCAAAAGAGAATGAAAGAAAGCAAAAAGATTTTCAAAGAAGCAATCAGGCTTGGCTTGGTTCCTACCAAAGAAACCTACACATTTATGATTGGTGGATTCTGTAGGCATAGGACTGCCGACTTAGCTATAAATTTTTTTTTACAGGATAAGTGACCGTGGGTGTCTCCCTGATAGTATCACTTATTGTGCTTTGATCAGCGCACTTTGCAAAGAGTCCAGATTGAAGGAGGCTTGTCGACTATACGACTCAATGATAGGCAAAGGATTTTCCCCATTTGAGGTTACTCGACTGACGTTCGCCTATGAAAACTGCAAAAAAGATGAATCTGCCAATGCATTGTTCATTTTGGAAAGATTAGAAAATGAACTTTGGATCCGAACAGTGAATACATTAGCGAGGAAGCTTTGCAGTGAGAAAAAAGTGGGAGTGGCAGCACCGTTTTTCCATAAATTAACGACAAGGAAACCAGAGTGAATCGTGTAACATTAGCTGCATTTATGACTGCTTGTTACAAAAGTAACAAATATGCTCTTCTTTCAGATCTGACCAAAAGGAATAGTGAAGGAAATGGCTGCCACTCACAACTTAGTTGATGGATCATCAGAATTGCTATGTCTCCTATGATGTGATCTTGGATGAGAATGCCATAAAGTTACAATTAGCCATTTGGTAATACCACCATGGTTTGCATAGTGCTCTTAGGTCAGACTGATATCTAAGGTGGACTACAATCTAGAGAAGAGTTCTGCAAAGAATTTGGGAACAGACAATTTTACTTAGCTTGACATTATCTGGCTAAACATGTGCTTTCAGATTCAATCTATACATTTTGTTTCCCTATGTGGTCTCTTTGGTTCTTCTTTAGTGCTGGCAGCAGATTTGAATGATCTGCTAAAGCAATATTCTCGTTCCTGGTGATACCTCTTTTGTATCCTTAACTTTTGCTAGTCATATTGCAATTTTGTCTTCCTAAATGGCACTTGGCTAAAAAATTTTCAGAATGGATTATCAGTATCCGATCTATTTCTAGCTTTAGCTTTCCAATGTCTTCTGCTTTTCGTATTGGAGGTTTAGAGGCAGTCCATGAGATTTGAGATTGTCAACATCAAAGAAATTATTCTACTGGTGATGAGGAAGGGTGGTCCCTCTGTGGTACAATTCTTACCTCATGGAATTGAATGCAGCTTTGGTAATGGGAATTGTGCCCTAAAAAATCACTGTAGTAGTTGGCTCTGGCTACTGTATTAGTGGGGTCAGACATCTGCATTATAAAAAATGTGCATATGTATGAGCATGCATATCAGCTAGGCATGAACTACGGTTCTCATATGCCGAATTCTTACTTACTCCTTTATGTTGGTAAGTAGGCAGAAATCCATTATAGTTGAGATTGTTTGTATTTAAGGCTGCATTTATGGAAATGAAGTTCCTTTCTGGATAGTTAAGTTATTATATGTAGCACGTGAAGAAGATCAACTTCCTTAGCATGCCTTAGCAGGAGTGAAGCTTCACGTTTAAATCAGTGGTCAAGCAGTTCTTGTGCTTAGAATTGCTATGGATTGTTTGCCTAGGTATAAGTCTCCATATATTCAAGGATTTATCTTTAAGGTGGGTGTTTTCACATTATCTTTCCCGGAAGCACCGTTGTTTGTCCTTGTTGGCTTGCCAACAACAGAAGAGCTTCTATTTAGCTGACAAACAGCTTCAAACAGCTTGTTTATTTCTGGTTTGCTTTCTTAATGACCATGGCAATAGGATTCGAAGGTCTTAGCTTTGGTACCATTCTTTCCCTCACCGCACTTGCCTAGCAAAAGCAGCTGTCCTTCGTGTTTTATACTATTCTGACTGATGCAAGCGGTTATTCATATCCTCGGTAGACTTTCACATATTACTTAGGGTGCTATCAGTAATACCTCTTTCAAACTTTATCGGTAGTGGGGGAGAGGAATGGGAGCTGGAGAGGACCATTAAGGGAAAGAAAGCAGTGTGATCATAGTTTCCAATAGGTACTTAGCACTTTGCCATGGTGAATTTATTGGTAGTTTAGTGAAAATACATGATTGGCCTTTAACTTTTAGCATATTTTCCTCGTGAATGTTTCTCTCTGGATCCATCTTACCGGCCTTAAAAAAAGAGAAGGGATTATGCCATGTTGTAGTTTTTAATGAAATTTAATTCAATTATCCAAAAAACTTTGTATTCTTCTAAAAGTTATAAAATTGATGTATAGGATATGCTGTGTCATTAATATCTCTTGGTTGATTTCCCAACTCTAGATTTCTTGTTTTGTAGATATTGGATTGTTAATGTTTCTTTCTTATTTTGGAAATTGGCATATGGATAACTAATTTCGACTTACATAGAGATTATACTGGTCCTGAATTGAGTTTAATGCATTAGCCCTTTGGCCATTTTGTTGGCTCTGGATTTTGTGTTTTGTTAAGCATTTTTCCCTACATAGTAGGCCATGTCCTCCCTGGAACTTGGTGACATGCGCATTGACAAAGGAAGGTGCAAGCCTGGCTTATCAAATGTTATCCCATACCTTGGAGCAGGAAAAGATATATGTCACTAGCTCTATAAAGAGGTGCATTATTCCCAATGTATCTTATGCAGGCCATGTTCTATCTTTTGTAGGTCTTCAGTACCAGCCCATTGCCAAATATGTGTAAACCTATCTAGGAAATTGTTTGGATTTTGAGGTTGTAACTCCCTTTTTTTCCTTATATATGACAACATGATTACAGCACCTTTTTTTCTGATAGAATACTAATAAGTAATTGCTGTTGTAGTTTGTGGTACGGGTGTACTAATTACTCTAGAAACTTGAAGTTTTCGCTTGGGTTCAGCTTTCCACCACATTCATGCAATAAGAAAGTCAAAGTCAGTACATTAATATGACCTAGAATTATTTCTCACAACCACTCGTGAGATCCACACTTGAAACAACATGTTTTTTTTTTTGGTAAGGAAGAAACAACATGTTTTCATCCTTCCTGTATTTAAATTACATGGTTAATTTATACATGTCTTAGTTTTGGTTGGAGACTTAAATTTGTTTTAATCACGGACTCTTGCGGTTGTATTTGAAGACTTTTTGTGATATCATATGATTTTTATCAGTGGGTTGTGCAACTGAACACATTGTTCTAATACTTGTGCTATGCTATTTATCATTCCTTTGCATTATAATTTAGGCAATCTCCCTAAAACTTTTCAGTTAGTCTTTCTGGTTAGATTAACAATGCCATCAAGCCGAGATCCTCTTTTCTTGCTAAATGTAGCTCAAGCAACTCGGCTCAAAACCCATTCAATGGGTTAAGGTACTAAGTGCGGCTTCATCTCGATAACGTTGTTAATAGCAGAACGTACTTACTGAATATATATCATGTGTAAACTCATTTCTGATGGAAAGTTTTATAAGTGGGCCTTTCTAATGTATGATTACTTACGCAGGTGAAGTCATATGAAGAGCAAATGACTGACAAGGAATTTGAAAAGATGTGTCAAGTTGAATCTCCTGAATCTCTTTAGTTGAAGGATGGAGAGGTAAAAACAAACTTACCTATAGAGCCCATAGGGCTAGCCATTGTTACACAGCCCTCTGCTCCACTTTCTTTGCCTGCATCATCTCCCTCTATACAGCCATCGCCTGTGAACTTAAAGAACGAGGCAGTGCATCCAGCTAAACAAGGACGGAGAAGACCAAAATGAGTGGTTGCAAATACTTCTCCAATGGTACCTGTTGTTTTGGCCCCTACTGAAGATGTTAAACTTCATAAAGATTCACAAGGAGCTCTTTCTAGCCACCCAGCTTCCTCGTGTCATGAGCAATATCCGGGATCAACTCCTTCAAAAACTGATGTTACGGACATGCCTCATTCTGTTGGCAGTTTCACACCTACATCCGAGCCGACTCGTTTTCCTCTTACTGTTGGTCATCAAACTACTTCTGAAACTCATTCTGCTCTGATAGACGAAAGAACCAGGACGGACTGCTCCAAGTCGAGCGGAAGCACCGCGATGCAGCGGGAGAAAAGGGCTGCCGTGGTTCACACAGCTCCTGATCAATTTTTTAGTCTGGATGCAACAAAAAAGGAGCAGAGTAAATCTGCTAATTCAACTATGATTAAGACCATTGCTCCAAGTGAAGGCGGCTCCATTTTTCCTGCAACTTGTCGTCCTCAATCGACTTCTGCAGCATTAGCTGGAGTAGATTTGAGTGGAATATCGAGTCCTGTTGTTGGAAGTGCTCTCAATTCCATGCATTCGTCAGTCCCTTAACCTCTTTCTTCTACTATTGTTGGTTTTCCCTTGATAAGTTCTATCCCTTCCATGACCTTGGAGATAAGAGGGCGTAGTCAAACAAGTCAAAGTGGTGTTGAAGCACTAAGGCGTGGGAGAAGGAGAAAGATACCCGTATCTCAACTTTATCTGATGTCCCTATTGGCCAGGATATGTAGTTGATTTCAAAAGCACACCAAACGGGCATATAAGTGTTAATGAGATGACAAAGGTTTTTAGTTTTGAAATTGGTGATCTTGGGATTGCAAGAGCTGATGAGCTCTGTACACCTACATGTGGATCTGTTCTGGATGCGAAGAATTTAGACTCCATCCAAATCAAACAGTCAGTGGGCTCATCAACAGCTCAAGATGGTGGCCATGACGTCTCAAGTGAGTACCTGCAGATGCAAGAATAATAAGATGAAATGGCAATTTCTTAAAACACTGAGTAGTTTTTGCAGAGAGATTACTAAGCATTTGGAATTTATGCAGTATCCTTGGGTCAAATTCAAAGTGCTGCTTCAGCTGATGTGGCATCTGCTTCTTCAAAAAATGGCGGGCCACCAGGAAGTGGGGGTGGAGTCCCATTGCCTTTACCCGTGCTAATGAGTACTCCTTTGGAAGGAGTGCGTGCGACTTTGTCAACATCTGAGCCTGCACCATCCATTAGCCTTGATTGTTCTACGCCTTCACAAGGTAGCAGTACCGCTGTGCACTGTCAGGACACGGAGAATGCTCCTAGCGCTTTTCAGCCTTAACTTGCCCACCTGGGTCTGTGCAAGTTACAAGGAAAGCTAATAGAAACCAGGGCTGAGCTGACCCAGATGGAGGGGCAGGAAGCCAGCTTCTGTTACAACTCATGTTCCAGATGTCTCATCAGGTCAGCATACGAAATCTGTTTTTCAGTCACTTGTTAAAGCAGCAAAATCTACGGTAGGTAAAGCAATTGTTATGATTGGTAAACAAGGTATCGATGGTCAGCAGCTGATAGATGTTACCAAGGATCAAGTTTCTGGTATATTTGCTCCTCATAGAGTAGTTGGTCCAGATCAAAGTCTATGTGCCAAACTGAATCTCCTTCTAAATTCAAATCACCTGCCACCTCAACAGGAGGCCAGGACACTTCATCCAGTCCTCAGAGTAAAAATAAACCTCTCTTGGTTTCTCTTGCTAGGCTTGTATCACGTTAAACTGATGCGATCTTTTGCAGGCCTCAATTTTGGACAAAAGAACAATGCTGATGTCTGTTATGTCGCTTCTATGATGAATGAAATTTTGTCTGAAAACCGTTTGTCCAAAACTAGAATTGGTGAATGGTTGCATGGAGAAAGTCAGTGTACCTTAATCTTGCAAAGTCCAGGTGATGCTTCTGTTGAGGTGAACAAAGAGCAGAGTGTAATGAACACAACCTTTTTCAGGCAGATCAATTACGGAAGTGGATACATCTGGGTTTGGTTTTCAAACTCGCAGTTATCAGCATGAGCGAGAAGATAGCGGAGCAGTAGAAGAGAAAAAGTTACCAATTGTTTCAAAACCTATGGTCTGTGCCCTTGAAAGTATGGTAGCCAGTGGCTCTTTAGGCAGTTCTGTCCAGGGGGCAAGTTATTGCAGAAAGCTTGGATGAAATGCCTGTTGTTCCTCCTGGTTTTGAGAAATTTGACATTACAGCGAGCAAAATGAAGATTGGTGGACAAAGTGAAGTGGTGAACGCACTGAAGATTCCATCAGTTGCAAGCGAGACGTCTGCTGAGGTGGCTGTAGACCGAACTTCCAAATATGCGAATGAGTCAGCTATTTCTTTAAAAAATGTGACCACAGATAGTGAAAAGAACTCTCTTGAGAGAGAGGATTCTGTTTCAAATGAGGCTCATTATTAAAGCTCTTGTATCCATGAATTTCCATCCCTCACCACTGTTGGCTCTGCTGAAACAGGTACTGGTTTAACTCTACCTGATGGAGAAAATCTGATGAAGGATGTTGCCACAGAAGTTATAAAAAAAGGATTTAAATCTTGGAGAAGAAGACACTGTTCGAAAATGGTCTTAAGACAATGATATGAAAATCATATCCATTGAGAAAGTTCTCACGTGTGCATCTGGATCTAGTGAATATCCTTGTCAGAGACAAGCTGCTTCTGCTTCTGACATTGAGAATAAAATTCAAGTCCATTGAGAAAACTCCTACTGATGCAGTAGAATCAACTGAAAATCTTCTCAGAGACGATCTGCTTCAGTTGATCATCATTCATCCTGAATGAGGGTGCCATTGGCATCTTTAGGCGAAGCAGAGCTGACGGTGACTGGTGTGAATAGTTTGGGCTCTGAAGCAGATATCTCTTGTAGGGACTCTCGGCAGTCTTCTTTTCTTGATGTTGACAGTCCTATGGATCCCTCCTCGGAAACTATAATTAGCAGTGATTCTGGTGGTTGTGAAGTAGAGACAGCAATTCTAAAGATTCAAGGCCATTCCACTGTGCCTGATCCTACTGCCTTCCAGGACAGCGTTGCTGAACAAAAACCTGAGCCTCCATCAGAGGAGCACCTGAAATCACCTCGTTGCAGAAATCTCGACGGCTTCAGAAAATTATCAAAAATGGATGCTGTCTCTGTTTATCATGAAGTGGTTGAACCATTGCTTTCAGATCATTCAGATCAGTTGGTGCCTCCTCAAGATTATCTGGTTGGTGATGACTAATGAATGAGTCCCAGTCTGTTCAGGTTAGCTCAGAAGACAGTACTCTCCCCTCACTTTCTTTGATGACAGAGGAAGGACAGAGCGTCAGTGCATTTGAAAAAAGGTCCTCCTGGAGGCTCTGAAGCAACCCAGGAGAAGACTGCTGCTTGTGATGCTGTCCCTCAGGTTAGTTGAATTGTCTCAGGAAGCATGCCAAAGAAAATGGATCTGATGTTAGCTTTGGCAGCAAAAGAAGATAAAACTGAAGCATCCTCAGAGAATGTTCTAATGATCAGTAGAGTTGCTCCACTGGAAGAAAAAGTTGACGAAGCTCAGATTTCTGACAGAATTGGAAGTTTCTGAGAGTGCTGAAGGGGTGGTAGATAATTCATCAAGGAATGCAGATTACCTCTAACAACTAATGGAGAAAATTTCTGAAAGCTCAACCCCCATGGATATTGACATAAGCAGCTCACTTGTGGAAATAGAAAGAGAAGGGGAGAACGATGGTGTTGTGGATAGAACCAATGTTTCTACTGTCAATGGGGCTTTACCAGCTTGTATATTGGAAGAAACACATCCCTCTTCCAATATCTGTACTGGTGAAGGATCTATTAGGGGCTCAAAAATCATGCCTCCAGCAGTTAAAGCACTGGGTGGAGAAAAACTGGAAGCTAAGGTGGATGTTTCTCTGGTTTTAGAAAATGGGTCAGAGACTAAATTTGAAGATGCGTGTCTGCCTTCACCTTCCGTGGGAATAGATGAGGGGAAAAGTGATCATTCACCGGTCAAGTGTCTTGTTGAGAGTTCAGCATCTTTTGAGAAAGTACAAGGGTATATCACCAAAATCAATGATTGGAAAATGCTTTGCAAGGCAGTGGAAATATGCCTGAACTTGAAGCAGCGTGGAATCTTCTCAAGTATATCGGCTTGAGCCCACAGTGGTATCTGAAAGAGGCAGGGGCGATTCTTCCCCAGCGACGAACATTGAGTCGTCTGAGGTGAAAACAGGAGGATGTGAAACTGAAGTTGGTGATGGCAAAGATCCTTCTCAGTTGCTGAGGTTCTTCCTGAAGGCGCTTCCGACAGAAATGAACCATTACCAATACAAAGGGAAAGTGTAGAAAAGATTCAGGATGACTATGAGGAGAAAGCAGATGAGATTCGTTGTGGGAATGAAGCTCCTCGTCTTGACGGGTGCTAAATCCACCAGAAAGGATGGACTACTCTCAGGAAGAATTGGTTGACAACTCATCCAAAAAGAGAGCCGATGAGTATGAAACTGAAATTGCTGATGGGAGAGATACTTATCAGGTTGCGTTTGTGCCTGATAATGGATCAAACATGGTTGCTACTGAGGTTGTTGAGATTGAACATGCTTATGAAAGAATTGAGCCTTTATATTACCAAATAATAGGCTCAGAACCAGTTCAGGACTCCTTCAAGCAGAAACCAGAAGTATGTGGTACTGCATCTTGTGATGGAATAGATAATTCTCCGGTGGATGCAGTTGCGCATGAGAATCTGTTGGAAAGCATGGATCCTCCTCAAGTAGTTGAACTTAGTTGGGTGGTTCTGTGCAGGAGTATCCATTTGAAGGCATGGATCATCCTCAGGTAGTTGATCCTGTGGAAACATCTGAGAGAGATGGACCACTGTCTTTCCAATTGCAAAACAAAGAGAAGGTTGAGGATTCCCTGGAGAAGAAGGCAGAAGTTAATGAAATTGTAATTGGTGATGGGGGCGTTGCATTTCCAATTGAGGGGCCTGAACATTTTTCAGAAAGCAAGGCCCCCTCTCAGGTAGCTGCAGTTACTTTAGTAGATGTATTAGAGGAAAATACCTCTATCATTGCCAACGGAAGACGAGAAGGCTGAAATCTCAATGGAGAAAAAAATAGAACAGCATGATACTGAATTTGGTGATGGGAAGGATGCTTCTCCGTTTGGTGGGGCTGTGCTTGAAATGGTGTGAAGTGTGGATGAATCTCAGTCTACTGCTATCGTACCTGAAGATGTTTCCGCAATTGATCAGTCCCTCTGTCCAAGGGAAGAATGAAGAGAAAGTCCAGGGCCCCTCCGAGATGAGCGTGGAAAGGTGGAGCTGATGATGATGGCAATGGTGTGAACAGGTGGTGATGGTCGTTGGTTGTGGTAATGCGAGCTGGTGTTGGTACGAGCTGGGGTGATGATTGTCAGTGATGGTGGTGCGAGTTGGCTGTAGTGGCACAGGGCTAGTGGCGGTGGAGTTGCTCAGTCCATGTGGTGGTATGCTCCCGGTGGTGGGTGGAGGCTGGTTCTTGTAGAAGAAAAAGTGGAGAAACAAAATAAAAAAGGTTAAATTGGGGTTTGTGCATAGAGAATGATGTGGATGCATTTTAGCTGTTTGCTGTGTGTTTTCTGACTTGGCAACATCGCGAAACGACACGTAGGTGTCCATGTCCAACGTGTACAATTAGCGAAATGACACGTAGCCATTGATGTGGATTTTGATGCTTCACCATGCAGGCCACATGGGCAAATTTGGTACATGGACGGGACATAGATGATTTGAGACCTCTTCCTCCATTGCCTCCTCACCTGGTGACTGATGATGACTTGAAAGAATTTTAAGAAGCAAAGAAGGTGTTTGAAGTGCCAAACAGTGGGATAACATCAACAAATAGTGCAAAGCGGAAGTCTGGGTATGCAGGCAGCCTTGATACTGAACAATACGGAAGGGACAACCGTGCAAGAGAGGTTTGTGTATTTTTTTAGATGTCTTTTGCCTTTTTTCTTAGTAGTCTTTTTCAAAAATTTTTGTCCTAAGTAATCAATATATAGTCTGGCGTTGGCACTCTCTTGTTTCTTCCTTTGTTCCTATTATAGAATGCCCAAATGCTAAAGATGATATAGAAGGGCATTGATTTGAATGGAATGAGTTATTAAAAGGAAGGATTGCTTATGAGAGCATTTGAGATGTCTTACATTGGAGAATGAGCAAAGATTATAAACCTTAAGAGGAAGCAAAGGCATTTAGCTAACTATGTTTGACGCCTCTAACCTTTTTGGAACCCCACAAAACCATGATTGAATCATCAATTACCTAAATCCTTTTTTTTTATAATTTATTAAAATACATCATATGTATAATTTTAATTGGACGATGTTTGAATATTAGTTCAAGTAATCTATCACAGTGGTTAGAAAAAGAAATCTTATATTAACTTTTATAATATTTTATTCAATGCATGAATTAATTCATGGCATTTTTTTTAAATGTCTTTGAATGAGGAAAAGCAAATCGTCAAGGACTTTTCATGGCCCCAAATGAGGGATGATTACACAAATGATCCCTAAACTTTGTCTCACTATATAACATCGTTCTTGAATTTTTAATTTGTTCGATATAGTTTCGCAACTTTAATCCAATGTGCAATATCGTCTTTGAACTTTTAATTTATTCAACTTGATCCCTAAACTTTCGGTACATATTCTATCTAGTGCCCCCAAATATATGAAAATGTTCAATGTTGTTTCTAAACTATTAGACTTATTAGGTTGAGTTTTTTTTAGCCTTGCATGTTTATTACCCTTTTCTTAACAATAACAGAAGTAGCAATACAACTATGCCCTTTTCTTCTTTGAGAATCAGTTGCATGAACGTGGACTTTCCTATCCTTTTTGCTCATATACAACACTATTGAGGTTCATGGTTGGAAGATAATTCCGGACGAATTCACTTGGATATTATTTCAGTGGCCATTCATGATGTTGTGAAAGCTTCTCTCTTTTTTTCCTTGTACAGCACCTACCCTCCTTTGCCCGGAAGCATCTGAAGGACTTGTCTGGGGACATCAAACTTCAGCTTCCTGATGTCAAGCAATGGCCTGTGCGATGCATTTCCAAACGTGGCAAAGCTAAGACAAGCAGAGGTTGGCGTAAATTTGCGATGGATAGTAATTTGGAGGAAGGAGATGTCTGCATCTTTGAACTGGTAGAGACATTGTGCTAAATGTTACTATATTCCGAGTTCTAAAGGACAGGAACTCACGGGCAGTGAGTTGGCCGCGATAGAAAAACTATGGCAAAAAACCTGACTTGTTATCATACGATTCCGTTTCATTTTTTGCTTCTTAACTATGTTTTCCCTGTGAATATGTTGTCGGTGATTGAGATCTTCATGATAGTGTTTCTTTCTGGCCTGTTCAGTGCAAATTGAAGGACTCCTTTTCCGCTTCTGTGAGTCGGCCGCATGCTGTTGTAATTCGCATATAGCAAGTGAGGAACGAATGACGTATTGTTAAGCTGATTACATGGCCCGCAGCGCTTGACCCTGTGTTTTTGGATGCCTGCTATGAGAATGAACAAGAGTTCTCTAGTTAATGTGGACCGTGACCGTGCCGAGAGACGGTTCCCGCAATGCTGAATGAGAAATATAGACTTCCTTCGGTTCATAGGACTATTCAATAACTGGTTGTGCGATAATACCAATCAATCTAGAATTTCACGATCTCTAAAAAATCACTGAATTGTCTCAACTTCAGAAAATACGTGTACAAATGTCTGAGGCTCCACATATATGGACTACTTTTAGGTTCATATTAACATCGGGAACAAGTATGAGGAAAGAGTTTCGCATGTGAGAAGCACTTCGTGAATTTTTTTTATCATGGAAGAAAGAGAAGGGTAAGTTTTACTTACGCGAGAATATCTTTTATCTTCACAATATTTCAAGAATTTTCATGGATATCGAGAATGAGCTTTAAGGGCAAATTGGTCTAACCAAAACATGCAATTTGAAAATGGTGTGGAACAAAATTTTTGGATTGAGGAAATGTCACTTCTCACTTTCAAAAGCCTATGGAAAAATCCTAAAGTAGACATGATTACAAATCTATAACAACTCGAGGTGTATAACGAAAGATAATAACACCGTGCGTTTCACTTTAAATTTTCTAAATGATCTTTTTGGCCATCCTTTTTCAATAGAAAGATTTTAAAATGCATCTCGTGCAATGTCGTGATTGTTTTCTGCTGTGATCTCATTTTTTTTTTTTCTGAATTGGAAATATTTTGACTTTTTCTCCACTATTTACATAGTTTTCGTAGGCCATAATATTTGATCTCATTTACTAACTTTGAACTCTCCATTCGTTAATAACCTGAGATTCTTTTATCGTCATGGGGGTGGTGGTGTTGCCAGACCCAAGTCTGACTATAGTTCGACCCGACTTGATTGTTGAACGCAATGAATAAGCACCGGTCCGTGACCGAATTAACAACTTCAAAAGGGATGCACTGCATTTAGTTCAGCTTTTTCGAGAGGCTTTGGATCGCCCGTGGGGACAACTTAACCCGTTGGTCATCACTCTCAAAATTCTTTAATAACCGGCCTGCAACCTGCATTATCTTTCGGCTACTTCATCTAGCAACTCTGACTAGACAGCTCAATCACATCTCTTTTTTCTTCTTCTTTTACCACAAGCTGAACTGCATTTAAGAATATCCAGCATCGTGTTATGTCCATAAAAAAAACTTTTCTGCCATTTCAGCCCCCTAAAAATGGAAAACCAAAAGAGAGAGGCTTGAGCATGAGGAGAGCCAAAATTGATGTAGAGAGGACGCTGAGTCATTTATTCGTAGCAGACAGAAAAATTATCGCACCATATGTAGCAACGTCAAAGGTCGCTCTTTTATGGGAACATGACGCCGCACGGTTGTGGAATTGTCCTCGGCGAATAGTTCTTTTCGAGTGATTTAATTCATGACTCGGGTGGTCGCGGGACAGCATATTGATGATGTCCGCAAATGGAACCTGAGTCCGTTTCATTCAGCAGAGAGAAACATGAAAAGCAAAATTGATCATGTTCCTAAATGGATCACAGTCTCTCTCGTTGATTGGAAGAAAGAGTGGAGAAGAAATTGATTTGTAACAAGCGCGTAGGCTCCCTCTCTCACATGTTGACTGCCATTTTTACGTACGTGCATGCATGTGCAGCTAGAATATGTTGAACATCTTTTGTTTGGATCTATTCAATTTTCAGGCAACGATTCTGCATTACACAATCTCAATCTGAATACTGAGAATTATATAACTTTCCTTAATTAATCAGTGCACTAACGAGCCAAAATCACAAGAAACCAGAACCGCCATCATCAGAACAAGTCCCAAAACCGGATCCAAGAAAACCCGCACATCGCTCTTACCTCACCATCATATATGCCACGAAATATTGACCTCCGAATCTCGTTCCAGCCCCAAGAGAGCTAAGACGACCGAGGCGGAGGCTCACGCCAACAGTGAAGCAGAACGATTGCTCTCAAAACAGAGAGCCCTCCTTCCTGTTCGTGAGTTTACCTGGTACGAGCCTCGCTCTGATCTGATCTGCCTTTTCTTCTCCACAACTATGTTCTTTCGTTTGTGTCGGGCTTCGGTTGTTTTTGTTTTACTGTATTTTTCCTGATTGAATGCCGTGATCAAACGAAAGGAGAGGGTAATCTGAGTTTTTCGAAGGTGGACTTGCCATGCAACCTGCCTTGGACGAAATCTTTCTTGTCATCAAAAAAATGTTTGGCTTTAAGCGGTACAATAATTGTCGATGAAAATGTGTTTTGCGCATTGCTTCCTAGGGCATGGTGACTGTTCGGAGTACGCATTCCCTGGGAGTGAATATTTGCAAGCGCCGCGTCAACGGGGTTACGTGGGCGTGCTCTTATATATTATTAAGCACGTGGAATAAAAAAATTTAAATTAAAAATCCTTCAAATTCACCTAGATTTCTCTTTTTTTCCTCTTCCATCTTCACGACGAGCCCCACGCCTCTTTCTGCCATGGCCACCGGCGGAGCCGGAGTTAACTGGTGCTGCGTCTCTCCACTTTGGCCGTCTCCTCCGCCTGGTGCCTCAGTTCCAGGCCTGGCGGCAAGGGCCGGCTACCCCTGTGGCCTGCAAGGGCCGGCCGGCGGCGGCTTCCACCGGTCATCGTGGACGCTGGCTGCTGGCGGAGGGAAGGGGAAGGGAAGAAAAAAAAAAGGAAAGAAAAAAGAAAGAAAGAAAAGAGAAGTAATAAAGAAAATGGAAAGTAAAAGACAAATTTAATTAAAAATAATAAAAGCATTAAAAAAAGATGGGACCACCATGGCCCTCTCCGTCGTGCTCGATGCTAGGATGACTCCACCATTTCGTGCGAGGGCTGGCGAGTAGCGTGACACGTTGCATGTAGAAGTTATTTCGTCGTATAAAGGGCATTTTTAGTCATAGATCAATTGAATCAATAGTCATATATTATGTCTCTTGACAAAAAGGCATGGCTGTACTAATTAACTTTCAATGCATTAACTTATGACAACCAAGAATACAGCATGTTGACCGAAAAGGCATAATTCAAGCATCGGCGCATCCATATTGTGTTTGTGTGTGTGTGTGTGAAGGGTCAATGTACATTAGAAAATATAATAAAAAGGTTGAAAGCAACTTAAACCATTTCGGTATTAAGATATATTAAGAAATCTGATTCTATTTTAGGCCTATTTTGATTACTGAGGACCGATGTATGCACATGATGTGAATACATTAATAAAGGACGCATGTTCAACAAACAGAAAAGTTATTACATGGTCTGTAGATTAGATGGATAAAATAATCTGAACCATTGATTACGTGGGTTCCACGTCTTGAGCATTATTATGCAGGTTCTGTCAAAAGTTCAATTGGACTTGATTTCATAATTTATGTTTACTTTGAATCTATCATTTAATGAAGGCTTCAGCACTTTGGCTATCTTTCTCTAGTGGGCGTGAACCCAAGTAAAAGCACAAAATTGCTGCTTCGAAAGCCCTAGTCTTGATCAAGGAAAATAACCTATACGACACGCAAGAAAATATTAGGTGCATTCAATATACCACGTAGGATTTACAATAAGCCATATAGTGATTGACACGTGTCCATATCGGGCTCACCTGTCAGAAAATTGTTTCCGTCTCTCTCATACGCTCTACTCTCCACTTCCTCTGCAACCCCATGCCCAACGCCCTCTCTCTAAACCTTGGCTCATGCCCGACTCTCTCTCTCTCTAAAACCTTGGCTCATGCCCGACTCACAACTAGCTCTACTCTCTAGTCCAACAAACCCCGCCTCCGCCACTGCCATCGCCTTTGATCCATCTCCGGCGACAACTTCCGACGTATTCAACCTTCGGGGACTCCGGAATCATGGGACTTGTCGTGCACGACGTAGAACCCGTCATCGTCGCCCGATATGGACACTTGTGAGAGAGAGAGGAGAGAGAGACAATTTTATGACATATAGGCCTGATATGGATACATGTCAATCAATGTATGGTTTATTATAAATCTTACGCGTTATATTGAATGCACCTAATATTGTGACATTATTCCTTGAGCAGTCCATAGCTTCTTTACATATCCACGAGACTGATAAATTTTATGTATCGTGCTCCTGTTTTTGTGTAAAGTTTAATTCGAAATTCTAGTGAGGATTGACAAAAATAGATGACAGGCTGCATAGGCGAAGCTTCAAATTCATGGGTAACCTATGGCCATGCAAGTTTCCCAAAAGACGTTGTCGTCCATAGCATCCATTTCCTCCTTACTCAGGTCCCCACCGCCGCTTCCGCTGCCGCTGTCGACCCACGATTCCTCTTCTTCATCCACGGCCGTCGACGCGTGCCCATCTTCTTGGTCGGACGCCCACACCACAGAGCTCCTCTGGCTTAGGTTGGTTCCATCGATCGCCTGAATCTCGATCCTCACAATCATTTGCAGGAGAACCCGAAACCTTGCTCATTATCTTTCGGCTACTTCATCTAACAACTCGACTAGACAGCTCAATTACATCTCTTTTTTCTTCTTTTACCACATGCTGAACTGCATTTAAGAATATCCAACGTCGTGTCATGTCCATAAAAAACCTCCTCCGCCATTTCCGCCCCCTAAAAATGGAAAACCAAAAGAGGGAGGCTTGAGCATGAGGAGAGCCAAAATTGATGTAATGAGGACGCTGAGTCATTTATTCGTAGCAGACAGAAAACTTATCGCATCATATGTAGCAATGTCAAAGGTCTCTCTTTTATGGGAAGATGACGCCGCACGGTTGTGGAATTGTCCTCAGCGAATAGTTCTTTTCTAGTGATTTCGTTCTTGACTCGGGTGGTCACGGGACAGCATATTGATGATGTCCGCAAATGGAACTGAGTCTGTTTCATTCACCGGAGAGAAACATGAAAAAAAAAAATGATGATGTTCCTAAACACAAAGGAGAAGAAATTGATTTGTAACAAATGCGTAGACTCCCGCTCTCACATGTTGAATGCCATTTTTACGTGCATGTGTCATGGGTCGGTCGATTTCACAATAATTCCACACCCATGCGACCTTAGGATCACTCCCAAGTCAGCCTTACACACACACACACATACTCAATTCAATTAGAATGGAGAGAAAGCAGCGTAGTTGTATTTCTTGCTCATATGAGCATGTACAAATGATGGGGAAGGGTCTCCTATATATATAAGTGCGGGTCTAATCTGATCCGTTGATCCCCTCATGATCCAATGGTAGTGTTTGAACCGATACAATCATTACATACCTACTCAAGAAGTTGCAGAGGCCCTAGAGATGTGGGGGAGCTCAAGGGACACTTGCCAAGGGAAGCTGCAGGGTCGTGTGTCCAAGGCAACTAAGGGTCGCGGATGATGTTTGCGCCTAGTCACGGAAGGGCCATGTCCCATGCATGAATGGGCCGCGTCCCATGCACGTAAGGGGCCACATCTTGTTCATGGACGGGCTTGGAGCCCTTCGCTCTCTTGAGCCGTGTCATTCTCCCCCACCTAATCGGGTGACGCCCTCGTCGTGTCTTCGGCATGAAATGCATCAATGTGTTTCCAAAATTGCAAAAGAGTTTCGGAAGGTTCCCAGCTTGCTTCACTCTCTAGAAGACCTTTCTAACGGACCAAGTATTGTCACCTTGGCACCCGATACTTCTTTCATATGATCCGATCAGCCATGATGCCCTCGATGGCTCGGTCATAAGAGGTTTTTGCCCCAAGCGGTGCTCGCTGTGATTCCCCTCGGTCTGGATCTTCCTCATTTACATAGAAAGGCTTAAGCATACTTATATGGAACACAGGGTATAGCTTGAGCTTCGGTGGCAAGTCCAGCTTGTAGGCAACCTTTCTAATCTGTTTAAGCACTCGAAAGGACCTCTCGTAGCGATGGATCAAGCTTTTGTACATGTCCCTGTATCGTAGGACCGCATGTAGCTTGGCCAACACTAGGTCCCTGGAATTTCATGTGCCGTTGCTTCTTGTCAGCCCATTTCTTCATGCATTTGGAGGCTTTGTCTAGGCACGCCCGCACCAAGTCCGCTTGCTCATGCCACTCTATGGCGAACTTATACGTGGATGGGCTATTCCCCTGATAGCCCGAGGCAACCGTGCTCGGAGTGAGCAGTTGCTGCCTTGTCACGATCTCGAGCGGGGTCTGGTTTGTGGACTCGCTTTGTTGTAAGTTGTACGAGAACTGAGCCACATCAATCAGTCTCACCCAATTTGCTTGCGTTTTGCTCATATAGTGCCAGAGATATATTTCAAGAAGTGCATTCACCCTTTTTGTCTTTCCATTAGTTTGGAGATGCAAACTCGTGAAGAAGTTAAGGTTTGATTCCAGCAATTTGAAGAGCTCAGTCCAAAACCACTCAATGAATCGAGGATCGCAACTGCTCACGATTCCTCGTGAGACTCCCCAGTATTTGACGACGTGCTCGATAAATAGCTTGGTCACCTCCTCGGCCAGACAATCTTTTGTCGCGGGTACGAACATCATATACTTGGAGAATCGATCCATTACGACCATAAGGGTCCAACATCCTTCAGACTTGGGTAAATTTACAATGAAATCCATGGAGATACTCTCCCATGGACGTTCCAGAATGGGATGTGGCTCGAGGTGCCCTAACGACGAACTTTGCTCGATCTTATCTTATTAGCACAAGAGGCATGTTCTCACATATGCCTCGACGTCGTTCCGCAAGTGAGGCTAGTAGTACTAGTCTTCGACGAGCACCATGGTGCGGTGGATTCGTGAATATCCTGCCCATTTTGAATTATTGTACTCTTGTAGCACTTCCTTTCTTAGTCTCCCGTAGAACGGCACATTTAGTAGCCGTCCCTTGGTGTAGAGGAGATCGTCCTCCCATCAGAATTGCCTAGTTTTGCCTTCCCGTATGTACTCAAGAAGTTACTGGGCCGTTGGATTGTGCTTGAGCCCCTCCTTGATACGATCGATCAATGGGCAGCTAGGTTGACTTATGATGTTAGCCAACTCCGTCTTTTGGCTCAAGGTATCGGCCACTGAATTGGCTTTTCCTGGTTTATACTCTAGCACGTAATTGAACTCGGCCAGGAAGTCCTGCCACCGAGCTTGTTTTGGACTCAATTCTTTTGGGTTTGAAAGTAGCTCGTGGCCACGTTGTCTGTCTGTACGATGAACTTCGATCCCAGGAGATAGTGCCTCCAAGTACGAAGGCAGTGCACCACTGCGGTCATCTCCTTTTCTTGGAACGTGTAATGTTGCTTGGTCTCATTTAGCTTTCGAGACTCAAACGCCATCGGGTGTCCATCTTGTATGAGAACACCACTTATTGCAAAATCGAAAGTGTTAGTCTTTACCTCATAAGGCTTGGCATAATCGAGCAGCATGAGTATTGGCTCCTCGTTCATGGCCCGTTTCAACTGATCGAATGCTTCTTGGCATCGATCCGTCCACTCCCACGGCCTTTCTTTTTTCAACATGTCCGTGAGTGGCACAGTGATACTTGAATATCCCTGAACAAAGCGTTAATAGTAATTTGTGAGGCCGAGAAATGACCTCAGCTCAGTCACTTTGGACGGGGGCTTCTATTCGACAATGGTACAGATCTTGGCCATGTCCATCTGTACTTGTCCGACCCTAACAAGATACTCTAAAAATGGTACCACCCGTTGGGCAAAGGGACATTTCTTGCGTTTAATGAATAGATTGTTCTCACGCAAAACCTGGAAGACTTGCCTCAAGTTTTCGACATGCTCCTCGAGCGTGCGGCTATAGACAACAATGTCGTCAAGGTAAACCACAATAAACCGATCAAGGAACGGGTGAAGTATCTTGTTCATTAAGGTGTAGAACGTGGCCGGTGCATTGGTCAAGCCAAATGGCATGACGAGGAACTCATATGATCAGTATTGTGTTACGCATGCGGTCTTTGGCTTGTCCCCTTCGGCGATCTGTACTTGATAGTAACCCAACCGAAAATAAAGCTTGATGAACCAACAAGCTTTCCCAAGCTGATTGAACAAGTCTGTAATGAGGGGGATTGGTTACTTGTTCTTTATGGTGAGCTTATTTAATGCCCGGTAATCGATGCACATACAAAGGGATCCATCGTGCTTCTTTTGAAATAGTACCGGGGCGCCGAATGGAGCTTTGGTCGGCCGAATGTACCCTGCATCGAGCAGCTCCTTGAATTGCTTCCGTAGTTCCTCCAACTCGAGTGGTGCCATGCGATAGGGTGCTATGGCTGGTGGTTGAGCATCGGGCACTCGCTTGATCTTATGATCCACCTCTCTTTGAGGTAGTAGCTTCTTAGGTAGCTCCGGCAGCATCACATCTTGGAATGAGTTGAGGACGTGGGCCACTTCAGTTGGAACTGCACTCTTCTTGCTCTTGCCTTCCTCATCCTCAACCTTCAAGGTTGTCAAGAAGGTCACCTCGCCCTTGTTTGCTCCCTTCTTAAGCTGCATAGCCGAGAGTATTTTCCGGTCGCGTTCTAACTCGTGATAGATCGGGACCACGCATTGGCATTGCGTGTCCAGAATACATATACAATCCGCAAAGAGCATTACATTTGCATTTATACAATCAAGGAATCCCAAACACAGCACAGGATCATAATCATCAAGGGGAATATCTCGATGTTTTCTTTGCTGGTCTATGGACCAAGATGAAGCTCCACATTCTTAGCCACACAGCTAGTCGGGACTTCTTTGGAGTTCATTGTTTTGAGCCACTCGGCTCCTCCTTTCTCGACCAGAAGATTCAGCTTCTTTGCGGCTTCTTGAAATATGAAGATGTTGGATGCACCAGTATCCACGAGCGCATTCATCGCGGTACCTCCGATTTTCACGTCCACGAACATCATCCCTCTAGACTCCTTGGCCTTCTTGGCCTTAATGGAACTAAGAATTTGCAGTGAATCCAACCGCACCTCCCCTCGCAGCTCATCTTCTTTATATAGGGCCGCCAGCTTACCTCTCTTAGGACACTCCTAAGCTATGTGTGGCCCATTGCAAAAGAAGCACTTATAGGTGCGTACCTTTCATTGTCCCCAACTGCTCGACTCCAGTTGGGCCCTACGTGGTGCCGGCGTTAGCTTGCCTTCATTCGGGCGTTTGTATTTGTTCTGGTCTCCCCTACCATTGGCCCTATCCCTTGGATGAAAGTCGGGTTTGGCTGGGAACGAAGCTTTAGGTTCCTCTAGGGATGCCACTACGGAAGTGGTCATCGTGAGATCTTTCACGTTGCACCGTTTGAGCTCTTGTTTGGCCCACAGCTTGAGGCTACTCATGAAATGATGGTATGCCTCCGTGTCGTTCATTGACGGGATCTGGAGTAGTAACTCCAAGAACTACTTTACGTACTCACGGACGATGCCCCTTTGCTAAGAGCGTTTGAGCTCGTTGTGAGCTTCTTCCTCCACATAGGCGGGATAATAGTTCCGCCGAAATTCCTCGACAAACTTGGCCCAGGTCGTGATAGGATCGCCACTCCTATCATCTGACCTGTGATACCACCACAATAAAGCATTATCAGCTAAATACATCGCTGCTGTGTTTACCTTGATCGTGTCGTCGTTCATTCTGTGACTTGGAAGTACCGCTCCATATACCACAGGAAGTTGTCCACGTCTTTGGCCACCCACGAGCCTCTGAACTCTCTTCGCTTGGGTGCGTCCATACGTGATTGCATGGTGATCACCCTGTTCATGTGTGCCGCTTCTACCTTCACGAGCTTCCCCTTGAGCTTGGCCATCTCTGCCCGCATGGTCACCATCGTGACCTCCCAGGTCTCATCCCATTGCTATAACTCATGAGTCATGGTCCCCAACACCTCATCGTGGAGCTCTCCCATGCTGGCTTTGAGCTCTTGCATCTCGGCCAAGAGCTACTCCCTTCCGGCTTCCACTCCTTCGACGGTCTGTTGTGGGATCAAACATCCCTTGGACGTCTATGAAGGTTCCCTCTAATGTCATTCTAGCTGACCCTACCTAAGAGGTACTTGACGATGGATGCGAATAACGATTGATTCATTTGAAAGACAAATCAAATGATTCATTAATATAAAAACCGAGGCACATGCAAGCCTCATACCTCGCGTGACAGTCGTCATTCGACGTTCCAGGTCACCCATTTGATCCCTCGAGCTGGAGGCAGCACGACTCCTCCTGGTTTGGACGCCGACTCTCTCGGATGCCCTCCCACGATCCTCACGGTCCTCACCTTGGACATTTGTGGCACTAGAATGTGGGTCAACCATTGCGCTAACGAAGGCTTCGATACCACTTATCACGGGTTGGTCGATTTCACAACAATTCCACACCCGTGCAGCCTTAGGATCACTCCCAAGTCAGCCTTGCGTACACACACTCGATTCAATAAGAATGGAAAGAAAGCAACGTAGTTGTATTTCTTGTTAAAATGAGCACGTAAAAATGAAGGAGGAAGGTCCCCTATATATATATATCAATGCGAATCTAATCTGATCCGTTGATCTCCTCATGATCCAATGGTAGTGTTTGAACCGATACAATTATTACATAGCTACTCAAGAAGTTGCAGAGGCCCTAGTGGCATGGGGAAGCTCAAGGGACGCTTGCCAAGGAATTTGTAGGGTCGTGTGTCAAAGGCAACTAAAGGGTCGCGGATGATGTTTGCGCCTAGTCACGGATGGGCCACGTCCCATGCACGAATGGGCCGCGTCCCATGCACATAAGGGGCTGCGTCTCGTTTATGGATGGGCTTGGAGCCTTTCGCTCCTTTGGGCCGTGTCACATGCATGTGCAGCAAGCATACGTTGAACATCTTTTGTCTGGATTTATTTATTTCAGACAACGATTCTGCATTACACAATCTCAATCTGAACATTGAGAATCATAAACTTTCCTTAATTAATCAGTACACCAACGAGCCAAAATCACACAAGAAATCAAAACCGACACATTATCAGAACAAGTCCTAGAACCGGATTCAAGAAAACCCATAAATCGCTCTTACGTCACCATCATATATGCCACGAAACATTGACCTTCGAATCTCGTTCCAGCCTCAAGAGCTAAGACGACAGAGGCGGAGGCTTGCGCTAACACCGAACCAGAATGACTGCTCTCTAAACAAAGAGCCCTCCTTCCCGTTCGTGAGTTCATCTGGTTCGAGCCTCGCTTTGCTCTGCTTTTTCTCCTCCATAACTATGTTCTTTCGTTTGTGTCGTGCTTCGGTTATTTTTGTTTTGCTGTATTTTTCCTGATTGAATGCCGTGATCAAACGAATGAGAGGGTAATTTGAGCCTTTCGAAAGTAGACTTGCCATGCAAAATGTCTTGGAGGAAACCTTTCTTGTCATCAATATTCTACTGAAAAAATGTTTATTTGGACGTGCGCTTATTTATTATTAACCAATTACAAATTGACACGTGGAATAAAAAATGAATTAAAAATTCCAGTTTTGAGAAATGCCAGTTGTTCCTCCTTGTTTTGAGAAATTTGACATTACAGCGAGCAAAATGAAGATTGGTGGACAAAGTGAAGTAGTGTACGCACCAAAGATTGCCATGGTCGCAACGTCGACACCTCGATCTAGGCTGTCATGGATGTTGGACCGTCGCCTATACTTCCATTTATGAGAAAGATATTTTGGGAATGCTTCTATTGAAAAATGTTTCTTACTTCAGAGTGGTGTGAATGGATCTATAATTGCACTTTCTCCTATACATTCTTGTAGTTAATCTACTCGCTCTTCTGTAGTCTAACACAATCCATCCAAATGAATCTCAATAAGCCGAAATCACCTTATGATAAGAAAAACTGTTACTGTATTCAATTATATAATAAACGTTGATTGCTACAACTTAGCAGCTAAATTTCAAAGGTAGGAGACTACCTCCATTAGTGAATCACAGTAATTAAATGACAGTTTCTTGAGAAAAAAAACTCATTTTCTTCCAAGTAGTACACACTTCATTATATGCCAACCGCACTTAGTGGGCTGAGGTTTAGTTTGTTGTTGCTGTGTCATTCACTTCATTTCCTAATTTGCAAAATAATTGCATAAATGCCACCAAGACACTTCAAGCATGATACAAAAATTACATGCACAACTGGAAAAATACGTTGGACTTAGCAGAAAGAAAATTCTTTATCGCTGGTAAAATAACTCACACAGCATCCATGGTCCAGCAAAATCATCTGCGACATCCCGGATTTTTGACCCAATTTTTGGGATTTAATAAATGTGTAATTCGTCAATGTACTTGTAATAAAATCTCGCCCGGGAATTGATCACTCCCGGTTATTGCTTTTAAATTTTGAGATTTCGCTAGAATTGCACTCGATCGAATTTGACCGTTATTTAGAATCCAAATTTCAGTGTCGAATTTCTCGAATTTCGGGGCACAATAAATCGGACGGTGTCGATATTATCGTAGCCAACGTCGAGATTGTCAGGAATAATGGAAAAAAGGGAGTTTTTGACCGGGTGCGAATTTGGACTAATAGACTTCCCTCGTGGTAGTTTGATTTAATTAATTTATCCTTTATCCCTTACTATATTCTAGGGTTAATTTGGACCGTGTTGACACCTAAATTTTAGCACATCATTTAGTGGTTAATTGTATAGAAAATTAGGGATTAAATTTTAACCCATGAACAAAAATATTAAAATTGCATAACATATAGTTTAAGTTCATTTAGATTAATTGCATTCCGCATCGGATTGGCGGTGACAAGTGAGCTTAAAATTCATCACGTGAATCGAGCTCGGGTATCGAACGAGACTTGACTCACTCGGAAAGCATGGGCCGAAAATCACACGCAAAAGGGCTTAGTTGTTTAATTTGAGCTTAAATTAGCCCATTATGCTTAATTAAAGAAAAGCCCAAATTAATTCAGCCCACTTAGAATTAAATTAAAGCCTAAACCTAAGCCCGTTAGGACTAAAAAGCCCGGCTAATTGACCTAGGTTTTCATTATAAATACATGCTTATGGGGGTTTCAGAATTTTCAGAAGATAATTTGCAAGAGTGATCGAAGAAAAAAAAAGAGATAGAGAAAGCGCGAGAGCATAGAAAATCAGAAAGCAAGAGACGGAAGAGAAAAGTCAGAGAACGTGAATGGAGAGAAAAAGAAAGTGGAGGCACCCATATTGAAGCACGGCCGCGAGGAGCACAAGAAAGCGAAAAAGAAAAATCAAAGGGGGATGAGAATTCAAAGCCAGAGAGAAAAACGAGGGGGAGTCGCTGAGTCGTGAAGAATAATTGAAGAGGTTCACGGGAAGAGAGTTTCTTCTCACGAAATTCATGCCTTCGGGCTTTCACCGTCATGATTCCATGAATCACTTCAGATTCATGTCTCCACTTTGAGTTTCTTTATTATTTTCTCTTGATTATCCACTAACTACGAAGAATAACTCCAGGGAAGAAGCTGACAACACATGGGCGCTCCTTGGTCAGAGGCTTTTGCACGTTGAATCACAAGGGACCGAGCTTTTTCATGATTTTTTTTTTTTTCGAATGCCAATAAGTCCTGCCCTTGTTGCTGCACTTGCAAATTCTCGAGCAACTTCAGTAGCTTTGGGGAGGTTCTTCGACAACCCAGTTTTATTCTGGTTTCCGACGAGCTTCCTGCAATCCATCCAGTGTCCAAGGAGTGCATGACACCCCAAAAACGAACACAACGATCTAGCATCTTAGCCACACCGTGCCATCACAGAGGTATTCTACAAGCTCCTCTGACGATCTTTGCGCATGGATTGTCACCACCGTCTGAACCACCACGAGCACCACTTACTGCTGTCGCCGTTCTCGTGGCTACGTTTCCCTTAGCCACCTGCTCCGCTCGGTCCCGATCCGCAATTCCGATCCGCGCGATTCAAATTTGGAAAGAAATCCGCAAATCAGGTAAATATTTTATCCTTATTCGATTTAAATATTTTGTTGCTTAATTTGTGCTTATTGATATCTAATT
Organism: Syzygium aromaticum; assembly: GCA_024500025.1. Classification (NCBI taxonomy): domain Eukaryota; kingdom Viridiplantae; phylum Streptophyta; class Magnoliopsida; order Myrtales; family Myrtaceae; genus Syzygium; species Syzygium aromaticum. The sequence continues at coordinate 12,347,826 of CM044889.1, forward strand.
TTGCATATTTGAATAATAGGCATTATTCCAATTAGGATTTTATTTATTTATTTTTTTGAAATCTTGGATATCTATTACTTTTCAAATTTGGATAGAATTTAAAATTTCAAAATCTTTGGAATATATCCAAGATATTTAAGATATCGAGAATTTTTCAAGATGTGATCGATTAGGAAAATTTCCTAATCCGCAACTGCACACGTGAAAATAAATCTATCTATCAAGCTTTAAATAGAGTTATTTCCATAGCGGGTATTTCGAATTTTAGGATCGATCTGTCAGGCTTCAGATCAAAACTTAATTCGAAAGATTTAACGGTTATTTTTTTTACTTGATTTTAATTTCGAATTTTGATTAAAAAAAATACCAAAAGATTACTCTAGAATAGGTTAATTTCTTTAGTTTAAAATTACATATTTAGATAATTGGCATTTTTAATTCTGAATTTCATTAAAAATACAAAAAAAATAAAAAATATGCCCGACATTAGAAATAGGTCACGTCGTCGCATGACATATAATTTGCATGTTAGGTTGCATTAATCGTATGTCATTTTTTGCATGTCATTACATATAGGTTAGCTTTCATTTAAATAAGTGAAAATAAAAAAATTCTGCACCTTTAAACTCTAAGTTAGGATTTATCAAAATTGCCAAATTGAGTATTTTTCTTGAAATTGGTACCGAAAGGGAATTAAATCTAGCGTAACCAAGTCCCCGGGTCTATAATTTCTGGTTTGCAGGAATAAAATAGTACTCCCGTTATTTTATTTAGGTTTCTAATCAACCTACCTTAAATGATTAGTGGCGACTCCCATTGAAAATATTTGCATGCTTATAATTGGACTTAAGTTGCGAATTGGTAGAGTTTGGGAGAACTCGAGCTAGATTAGTTAATTTAATTGATCTAGTAATCCATTAGCCTAAGATTGAAAACACGATTTTTTAGGTTGCGACAGCTTGGCGATTCCGCTGGGGAAAACTTGAATTTTTTGAAAATTTAAAGAGGACTTAGGCCAAAAAAAATTTTCATACAAAAATCACTTGATTTTGCAAAATTTAATTGAATTCTCATTTTTAGGTGTTAAATATTTTTACAGGATGAGAGTTATAAGGAGAGTAGTGATTGGCTAACCCTTAGTTTTGCAGGTTTGGTGAAGTGGAATTTGGTTTAATTTTCGTACTATTGAAGTGTTGGTTGCATATAATTGTTGTACATGATTTACTATATTTGCACTACACCACACACAACCTGTGACCGGACCTGGGTCACACCCATAGTTTTAAGATGGTATTTAGGTGATTCTTTAACCTTGGCGGTAAGGCTTCGCTAAAGGTTATCCCATTTAAATCCCGAAAATTTTTTCAAAAAATGGCTCAAGGGTCGTCCTCATGCACGTGAGGCTACAACGCATGGGGATTGCCCTTGTCGACCGAACCAAGCCGAAGTGATTGGACCCGACTAGTCATGACTATTGTATACGAGGCCGCGATTAGTCATGACGATTGTACGCGAGGCTGCGACGCGTCGTTCCGTTCATCATTTCACTTTGCAAAAGCCATTAGGATAGATAGATTAAGATTTAAACTCACAATTCATATGCATGTCTCTGTAATTGACATTTTCTCCCCAAAGACGGTAATTTCTCGAGCTTTGTCTTTGGTTTTCTTCATCTTATTTTGAGACGGTCCATGATTTAGATTGAGTCAGTTGGCACGTGGTCTATATAAAAATGGGTCGCCTCGATATCCGTTTCGTGCCTACTCCGAAGCTGGAGCTCAAGAAGTTATGGAGCCAGTTAAAGCCAGATGGTTAGCAGTACGTTTTCAAACGCATTGGATTCATGCTGCCAATCCTAGACATAGATGTTCAGAGCGGGATCATGCAGGCATTCGCTTATTTTTGGTGCCCCGAGACAACCACATTTGTGTTTGGAGGTAAGTTTGAGCTCACACCGACTCTAGAAGAATACGGTATTGCCATTGGGAAATCGATTGAGTTGGATATAGTTGAACCACCCATTAAGGTAGATCCTGTGGTAGTGCTTGCTGAATTTTTGAATTTGACTAAAAAGGAAATTGAAAAAGAGCTAAGGAGTAATTGTCAAGCATGCCCATTATCTTTTCTTATTGAATGTTTTGAAAATAACTCCGTCCTCATGAGATCTAAAATTTTTATCTTAGCTTTTTTTGGACTCATCATTTTTCCATTCCGTCAAAATGCTATTGATCCTGTCATAGCTTGAACGATAAAACTAATATGTGGCGGAGTTAGTTTTATAAACACAATTCAAGCAGAGACTTTCATATCTCTGACACGATTCAAGAAAGGAAAAGATAGAACTTTTCGAGCCTCGATTGAGCTATTACAAATCTAGCTTTTCTCACACTTTTCTCAATTTGGGGGAAGATATGACTGTATTTGAAATGGGCATGACTGATAACCCTATTTTAAGGTTCAAACAAATACAAGATCAAACTAAGAGTTTGCACTATACGCAATGGGTCCATCTATTCAAGGATCCAAACTCTAAGATTTTTCTTTGGCAAGTTATGTGGTTTTAGGAGGTCGAGGCTCGACTATACCATGGCGATTAGAAGCCCGTACCTTTGATGGGCATTTATGGGGCAACTTGCTATCAGCCCCTTCGGGTTACACGTCAATTCCGAGTTCTGCAGGATGTCCCACCTCTACTCAGGCCCAATGAATTTCAAGTCTAGTTCGAGAAAGGCGAGTCCTACAGAGTCGAGCTTAGGCGTCATTCTGAGGCTTGGCAAAATTGTTCCACTCAAAAGCTAATTTGGCCCGCAGATGAGCTCACTGGAAGAATGAAGCGTCACTTTGCCACGGACAGGTATGTTCAGTATCATACCATTCCTGTTGAGATACTCCCGAAGATCCCGGTCGTGACAGTACAGCATACCCTTCAGACTCAAATCAAAATCAGCGAAGAGAAGGCGATGAAGGCCCAGGATAAGGCAGATGCTCTGGCTGAAGAGAATGCACGATTACGGCGTGCCTTGAAGGCCCATTCGTCTATAGATCATGTAGCCTCTAAAAAGAGGAAGACCATATGATTTCTTGTTTGGTTTAAGGAGTTTTTTTTTTTTTAAGGAGGAAATGTTAGCTTGCTATTAACGTTTTCTGGTAATAGATGTCGAGACATTTTCCATTCTAAGTAATTCAATGAAAAACGTTAAGTTATAATTTGTAAATTTTGGAATTAGTCCAAGTTTTTATTGAATGAAGCAATTTGGAATTTCGGGATTTACTGGACAAATTGATCTTTTGAAAGAAATTTCATTTTGAGGGTCTAGGGGATGTCATGGACCGACTCGTTATTCTTACTTGTTGTATTCATTCGAGCATTGCTTTTGTAGGTAATTTGCCACGGATCCCCCTCATCCTCATAATACTCGATCGATGACCAAAAGAAGGATGGCCAATCAAGCTGAGATTGCAGCCATGATTGACGAAAAGCTGAAAGAACACATGAATACAATCAATGAGCAGATCATGGCTGCCATGTCCAAAATGATGAGTGATCTCATGGCCAAGCAGCAGCAGATCAATGCTGTCTCTCAATCGGAGATTCCGCCTCCAACCCGTCAAGGCCTTCGCCTCGACAAAGCTCCTGCAGTAAATACTAATCCAACCTTTCAACTGGACGATGTCATTTTGACTGACACTAGTGCATCTCCGGCGGCCGATGTTCTTCATTCACCCCCCAATGATGAAAATGCTGGCTAAGCTCGACCAGAGATTACGTAAAGTGGAGGGAACTCAAAGTTTTCCGCCTGTTGATTTGTCTGTTTTTACTCGGGTCCAAGTGCCCGATAAATTCAAGATGCCAGCCTTCGAGAAGTATGACGGCACCTCGAACCCAATTAAGCACATCGAGATGTACCAGGTGCTCATGAACAAATATGTTTCTAATGGACCTTTAATGATTCAAACCTTTCAAGCAAGCTTGAAGGATGCTGTAATGAGGTGGTATACCAACCACCAGATCAACCGGAAAGACTCATGGGAAGAAGTGGCAAACCTCTTCGTCAAGCACTTCAAATTCAATCTCGATGTCACAATTGCAAGGGAAGACTTGGAAAGAGCTAAGCAGAAAAAGGGCGAAACTCTAAAGGAGTATGCCACTCGCTGGAGGAACATGGCGGGACAGATCATGCCTGAACCCTCAGAACGTGACTTAATGAAGTTGTTCGTGTCCACTCTACCACAGCCGGTTCATTCACGAATGTTAGTAACGGTCGTCCAATCTTTTAGCCAGCTGATAGCCATGGGTGAGGAGATTGAGTCTGGACTCAAGAAAGGATGGTACAGTGAGTCAGGTTCATCAGGCAAGAGATTTGCTAGTAAGAAGGACAAGGAGCATGTCCCTGAAGTCAACATGACTTATGTACAGAAGACACCAGCTCAGCCCCGAAGCTACAATTTATTACCCAACAGCCAGCCTCTTTTGGGCGGCAAGGCCAGCAGGACTCACGCCCACAGCGCAAACCTCGCCAATTTACTCCACTTCCTGGGACGTTATCTCAAGTACTGGCAGTGCTAAGAAAGAAGAATTTGCTGAGTTCGGAGCCACAAAGATCTAATGTTGCCGGCTTTGCAAGGTACGACCCGTCGAAGAAATGCGATTACCATAGAGGTGAGGTGGGACATTCGACAGACGACTGCCAAGTGCTCAAACACCGAGTACAGGATCTACTCGAGACCGGAGCGTTTGCATTACAGCCAGCCGGTAAGCCCAATGTGCAAAACAATTCACTCCCTGATCATTCGAGCAGTGCAAATGTTGTCCTTGGCCCGGGGGTCCAGCAGGTTCGAGACTTCAAAGTCCCTTTTGAGGATATGTTCGATGCTTTGGTCCGAGCTGGTTATGTTTCAACTGGTGAAGTGGTGTCATTCGGTGAAATAGAAAAGAAAGTGGATGAGTTGGTAAGAGAGGGAATGATTGGGATAGCGGATGAATTCGGGGTAGTGGCCGCTATATCTCAAGTCATCATTGACTGGAATGAAGAACTCGCAATGATGACCGATGAACAAGTTAAGTTGGATCCTGACATGCCCTCTCTCGAACACGCCTTTAACGATGACCTCAGGATCATTATACCCGATGCTTCGGAAGTATTGGTCCTGGCATCGCCTCAGCCCTACGTTTATGAAAGTAACAAGATGGTTCCATGGTCGTACGACGTTCAAGACCTTTTAGATACTGGGGCATCAACATGTCGTGCTTCGTGGCTTTGCCAAAGCCAAGATGATCTTCTCATAGTTCCAAACATTCAGACCACATCCCCGAGTCCTGCAAGAATGATACATGAAGAGAAGGAGGTGATTGATACCCTGAGACAACCGAACGGCAAGTTCGACTACTACGTGAAATATTCGGCTCCCCTGAGCTTCTATATTGACCCGCGTGATATCGTCCCTGATGGATGGGGAGGTATGGATGATCTAACACCTCCAGTGACAGAAGATCCTGATGATGCGATGGAGGGAATCACTGCTCTGTTCAATAACATGCTCATTGGAGCTATTGAGTAAGGACCATCGGATGAAATGGGCACTGGCTCGCGAGAGTAACACTTTTACTTTTTTCGCACACTCCTCTGCGTGGGAATTTCTATTGCTTTCTAGGACTTGCCCCGTCTCGGGAGTTGCTTTTTAGGATTTTTCATTTCTATGACTTTATTGTCCTAGTTTCCATTCTAATAAATGTATTTCATTTGGTGATAATCAATGAAATTACAAATTATTTTCATATTTTGAGGGCATGTTGAGGTATATCAAACCAGCCCGGTGATGATATCCAACCGATAAAAGGAAAATATAGTCCAAGGAGAATTCTGAGGCCTGGGCTTCTTCATGCTCCCTCGTGTTAAAACCTTCTTAAAAAAAAAAATTTTAAGATGAGAAAAATTTAGAAAAAAATGCAATGTTTACCCATGTTTGTCCTTCTGAATCCCTTACTTTATGTTTCAGGGACAATCTTATGACAGGTGAGGGTATGGGAACTATCCAATCTGATGAATTATGTGCAGCCGAGCTTGATCCCAATGACACCGACGAACTCGACAATTCCTCGGACATTTAGCATGATCTAGAGCGGCATGAAAGGCCCAAAGTCCTCACATCAGACCAAACTGTCATCGTTAACCTGAGTGATTCCGGAGAACTCAGAGAAGTGAAAAAAAGGGGCAAATCCCCCTGGGAGTGAGACGAAATGCCCGTTCCAGTTGCTGCATGAGTAGGTAAGTCTTTCAACCAAAAAGTGCATCAATGACACTTCAAGGTAAATGATCTAGCCCTAAATAATGTACTTCCAGACTTTCCTGTTCCCGGAGGAAAATTCACCCCAAATTATGGCGGCCCGTACATTGCGAAGAAAGTCCTTCCAGGAGATGCTTTGATTTTGGCCGAGATAGATGGTCGTGTTTTTTCAGTCCAATTATTTCTGATTCTATGAAGAAGTATTACACTTGATTTGTACTTATTCTGACTTTGTTTCTATCAAGTATCAAGTTGAATTTTATGAATCAATTGATGTTACTAAGCTTTGTTTGAGGAAGACTTTTGATTTAGCAATCTATTTCTGTCCTAATGAAGCGATCATATTGCAGGAGAGACTTCAAGATGACGAAAGGCAAGCCATTTCCATACACGTCCTGAATAATAATCCTTAGTGCGAGTTGAGTGAAAATTCCGTGCTGACAAGGTAAAGGATTATCTCACGAAAAGTATAACGACCAAAATGATGAGAGGCATTCATTTCCTCTATCTAAACACTATAGGTTATCATTTGCTTAACCCTTTGAACGGAGTTTCATTTGTTACTCCTGTCAGGAACAACCCCATACTAGGGCAATTTCTTAGAAAGTTCAAAATGATTAGAATTTTCTTGCTTTCACTTGCATCAATCTTCAAGTATATTTACTGCATGAAAATTCTGTGTTAGCTTGAGTGCCTTAGACATGACGAAGAGCATTTCTTTCGCTATCCTACACACTTTATCCGTTGCTTAGCCCACTTGAGCCTGCAATTTCATTTCATAAGAACCCAATTGGTGACCATCCCTCACACTGGGGCAAGGTAAAAACCATCGCTATCCACACAGCATATTCGGAGCGCCAATGGAAAATGAAGACCCTGAGAATCCAAATGTTAGTCATTTAGTCAAAACAAGTCAAAGTGTGGCTGGCCAATGTATGCATTATAGACAGTATATGTCAAAGGTCAAAAAAAAAAAAAAAGGGGGGGCATGAAAAAGCAGTGTGCCTGGTAAAAGCAAGGCCAATGCCAGTAAATAGTGATGAGAGAAAGAAAGGCTTTGGTGAAAACTGAGTCAATATGCAAGATCATTCTTCAAGAAAGAGACCATTTGAAGGTTCATTTGTGGAGCAATTGCTAGAGATAGATCAATGGTACCAGTAGCATGATTGGATGATCACCAATTTCCATGTTCATAATACCACCTTTGATGGAAATAGGCCATTCATTTCAAGCCTACCCGAATTTACGTTACAACCCTTATCGAAGTCTCTTCAAAATAGGGCACTTGAGTTAACGTAGAATTTCAAATGCTTATAAGTGTTGCTCGAAGAAGTGCGAGTAAGATTTTTCTATCTCATTTTTTTTGTAGCATTCCTGACTTGTAAACCCGGAGCAACTGGTGATATCAATTCTTTCGATAACCTCGACTCGAAAAGTCCTTTTTGCTAAGCCATTGACCAAGCCTTTATTTTAGTCCTTATAAAGACCTCTCAGATTGGCCAAGTTATACTGATTTTGAGATTATCTGAACCTTTGTCAAGCACAATGAAGAGAGTTCGAGTGATTCTTATACCCGCATCAAAGGTCGGGTCAAAAGCCTTTTATTGAGAGCAAGTGAAAAGTTCTTTCTGATTAAGGGTCTCTCATTTAATGTGATCAAATTGTCAAAAGGACGAAATGGTTGTTCTTATTGATAAATTCCCCAGTGAAGCTTGGTAATACAGGTAGATTCATGAAATATGTTTTCTTTGCCCTTGCGCATGTGCTAGTTTAACCTTTTCTCAGGTAAAAAATAGGTGTAATGCAATTGACTCTCCCATAACATAAGAAGAATTCAGTGGAACAAGTGACATATCTCTTGGTGTTGCTAAGTGGAGTACGAAGCACACCCCATCTCTTGGTGTTGCCAAGTGGAGTACACGGCACACCCCATTTTATGTTGCCAAGTGGAGTACGCGGTAGCATAACACCCCATTTCATGTTCGCCAAGTGGAGTACGCGGCGACATAATTTCTCATTTGATGTTGCCAAGTGGAGAACAGGTAGCATAGTTACTCATTTTGTGTTGTCCAGTGAAATAGACAACGCACCTCAGTTCATGTTTGCCCAGTAGAACAGGCAGCATAGTTTCTCATTTCGTGTTCACCCAGTAGAATAGGTGGCACAACTAACCTCATGCTCACCCAATGGAAGAGGTGACATGATCCTTTTCGTGATTGCCCAGTGGAATAGGCAACACGTCCCATTCTTTCTTCATATCATGCGCTATTTCGCATCTGTAGGAAACTGCATGTAACAAATAGGCAATTTTGTACCTCGAGAACCTTACTTCCAGTGGACTAGAAGTTTGGAGTTCGAGGGAGTTAGCAGCATTATAAAGCATCCCCTCACTTGGACGTTTTTTGTGCAATCCGTATGTAAGGCTCCTTCACCTCTCTTCATGAAGTGAGAACCTTAGCATATGTTCTTTATTGTTTGCATATCACACATCATTGCATTAAAAAAAAAAATCATTCATCATTTTGCATAGTTTAAATTTAGGTCTCAGTCTTTGAGCAAAACCTCTGCAAGCCTACACTCAAAGAGGGGCAGCTGTTGATATCTAAATTTTAACACATCATTTAGTGGTTAATTGTATAGAAAATTAGGGATTAAATTTTAACCCCTGAACAAAAATATTAAAATTGCATAACATATAGTTTAAGTTCATTTAGATTAATTGCATTCCGCATCGGATTGGCGGTGACAAGTGAGCTTAAAATTCATCACGTGAATCGAGCTCGGGCATCGAACGTGAAAAGTCAGAAAGCGCGAGAGCATAGAAAATCAGAAAGCAAGAGACGGAAGAGAAAAGTCAGAGAACGTGAATGGAGAGAAAAAGAAAGTGGAGGCACCCATATTGAAGCACGGCCGCGAGGAGCACAAGAAAGCGAAAAAGAAAAATCAAAGGGGGATGAGAATTCAAAGCCAGAGAGAAAATTGAGGGGGAGTCGCTGAGTCGTGAAGAATAATTGAAGAGGTTCGCGGGAAGAGAGTTTCTTCTCACGAAATTCATGCCTCCGGGCTTTCACCGTCATGATTCCATGAATCACTTCAGATCCATGTCTCCACTTTGAGTTTCTTTATTATTTTCTCTTGATTATCCACTAACTACGAAGAATAACTCCAGGGAAGAAGCTGACAACACATGGGCGCTCCTTGGTCAGAGGCTTTTGCACGTTGAATCACAAGGGACCGAGCTTTTTCACGATTTTTTTTTTTTCGAATGCCAATAAGTCCTGCCCTTGTTGCTGCACTTGCAAATTCTCGAGCAACTTCAGTAGCTTCGGGGAGGTTCTTCGACAACCCAGTTTTATTCTGGTTTCCGACGAGCTTCCTGCAATCCATCCAGTGTCCAAGGAGTGCATGACACCCCAAAAACGAACACAACGATCTAGCATCTTAGCCACACCGTGCCATCACAGAGGTATTCTACAAGCTCCTCTGACGATCTTTGCTTGTGGATTGTCACCACCGTTTGAACCACCACGAGCACCACTTACTGCTGTTGCCGTCCTTGTGGTTGCGTTTCCCTTGGCCACCTGCTCTGCCCGGTCCCGATCCGCAATTCTGATCCGCACGATTCAAATTTGGAAAGAAATCTGCAAATCAGGTAAATATCTTATCCTTATTCGATTTAATTATTTTGTTGCTTAATTTGTGCTTATTGATATCTAATTTTGCATATTTGAATAATAGGCATTATTCCAATTAGGATTTTATTTCTTTTTTTTTTTGAAATCTTGGATATCTATTACTTTTCAAATTTGGATAGAATTTAAAATTTCAAAATCTTTGAAATATATCCAAGATATTTAAGATATCGAGAATTTTTCAAGATGTGATCGATTAGGAAAATTTCTTAATCCGCAACCGCACACGTGAAAATAAATCTATCTATCAGGCTTTAGATAGAGTTATCTTCATAGCGGGTATTTCGAGTTTTAGGATCGATCTGTCAGGCTTCAGATCGAAACTTAATTCGAAAGATTTAGTGGTTATTTTTTTTTACTTGATTTTAATTTCGAATTTTGATTTAAAAAAATACCAAAAGATTACTCTAAAATAGGTTAATTTCTTTAGTTTAAAATTACATGTTTAGATAATTGGCATTTTTAATTTTGAATTTCATTAAAAATACAAAAAAATAAAAAAATATGCCCGTCATTAGAAATAGGTCACGTCGTCGCATGACATATAATTTGCATGTTACGTTGCATTAATCGCATGTCATTTTTTGCACATCATTACATATAGGTTAGCTCTCATTTAAATAAGTGAAAATAAAAAAAATTCTGCACCTTTAAACTCTAAGTTAGGATTTATCAAAATTGCCAAATTGAGTATTTTTCTTGAAATTGGTACCGAAAGGGCGTTAGGGTAATCTAGCGTAACCAAGTTCCCGGGTCTATAATTTCTGGTTCACGGGAATAAAATAGTACTCCCGCTATTTTATTTAGGTTTCTAATCAACCTACCTTAAATGATTAGTGACGATTCCCATTGAAAATATTTGCATGCTCATAATTAGACTTAAGTTGCGAATTGGTAGAGTTTGGGAGAACTCGAGCTAGATTAGTTAATTTAATTGATCTAGTAATCCATTAGCCTAAGATCGAAAACACGATTTTTTAGGTCGCGACAGACCGTCGGAGCGTAGTCAGTTTTAATTATGCACACACGCCCATTTCCCCCCTCTAACACCCCACCCTCTCCCTCTCTCTCTCTCCTCTTCCTTCTTTTTCTCTTTCTTCTTCCTTCTCTTCTCTTCTGCTCTTCTTCTTCAGTCTTCTTTCTTCTTCCCCCGACAAGCCTGCGTGTGGCCCTGCTCCGCCCAGCGCCAACCCAGCTCGCCAATCACCGCTTGTCGCCACTGCACACTGTCCGACGCCACTTCCGCCCTATCGCCGCTGCCACGGTAGCCCCCTCTCTCCTCTCCCCATCCGCGGCTCCTCCCAGCCCCCTTCGTCCCGCGCCTTGCCCTCCACCGCGTTGTCGTCGCCGTTCGTCGAGCCACCGTGTCATCGTCCGACCGTCCTGCTCCGTCCAACCATCATGCACCGTCCGACCGCCACCTTCACCTAGCCGCCCCAACGCTGCCTTCCTCCCCTCCTAAGTGTGTGAGCTCGACTCGTCGCCGCTTGCCGCCGCGTCCGGTGAGTCCCAGCCATTGTCCAGTCGACCGACCAACTCCCCAGCGGCGTCCCGACACCCGTGCATCCCTGTCACCCTCGCTGAGCGCCCCTCCAAGCCGTGCCACCCGCCTTAGCCAAGCTCCTCTCTTTCCTTTTGGCGGTCTATCATTCACCGCCGCTGCCGTCGTCAGCTCGTCGCCGTCGCCGCTGCTATCGGTCGTCGGCCCAGCCAACCAACCCAAGCCGTGGCCAGCTCGCTGCCCACGCGATCAAGCCGCGTGCCTGCGCCCGTGCTCGCGCCCGCACCCATACCCACACCTTGTGCCCGTGGCTGAGGATTGTGCCTGTGGCTGAGCACCGTGGCCGAGCCTCGCGCCCATCGTGCCCTCGCCTGCGCCTAGTTCATACTTTTCACTCGGGCCATTTTAGGTCCGAGTTGTTTTTTATTGGGTCAAAACCTAGTAAGTGACTCCCTAAACCTTACCTAGTACATTGAGTATTATTAGACATGTCTAAGAGACAATTAGTACCGGTTTAGGGGCTAAACGTGGATTGTGGGCAATTTTCGTACGTGCGTAAGTGATAGATTAAATTGTGAGAATTGTGGGGCTTAATTAATGACGAATTATGGTGGGCTAATTGATAATATTGTCGTGGTGTATGTGGGAGAAATTGACGTGTGATTGTGGCCGGCTTGGATGTTGGAGTTGTGAGCCTGTGATTTGGAATTGGGATAGTTTTGGGTGCATATTACTGGCTATTGTAGGTGGGCCAATAATTGGCTTGTTGTGACATTCGTGGGTGGACTTGATGTTTGTATGTGGTAGGCGTGAATGATGGAATTGTGGACAAGTGTGATGGGCTGTGATGTGAATTGGATTTGTACGACTCGTTGATTTGGTGAATTATGACGTGATGAACATGTCCTAGGTTTTGATTGGTATGACTTGTGAATTTCGCAAATTGTGCTGTGGTGCATGTGTATGTGAAAAAGCTCGGATCGATCAGAGAGCTGCCAACCTGAGGCGTGGTTAAGCGGGTATGGAGAATAAGGCATGACTAGACCTGAGGCGTAGATTACGCGAGTCATTGGAATGGGGAAATGTCTTGAGGCGTGATTACGCAGGACTGAGCCCGGCTTGATCTGAGGGCTGAGCCTGAGACGTGGAGGTGCGGGTTGTGAGATGGGGCCTGAGGCGCAGTGGTGCGGGCTGTGTGAAAGGACCTGGGAGGTCGTGGAAAGTTGTTCGACCACGCATGCGAGCTGAGTGTGATTGAATTGATTGATTGATCAGGTGATTGGACTGATTGAATTGATCGAGTACTATTGTGGCTGACGTGTGAATGATCGTGATATGTTAGATTATTATTATTACTATATTGCTATGTGTGACTGACATGCAGAGCCGACATGCGTTTAATGGCGATGTAAACTCTTTGAGGTGAATTCGTTAGATCAGGAGTTATATTGCATGCAATACTCGTCTGGGTACGCATTGACCTACGTAGGGTTTAAAGTGTTGTTTATTGAGACTCGTTCTCACGGTTATTATATAACCATTTTCAGATCCGCCACCGTGAGTGATTGGAGACACCGCAAGGGTATCTCAAAGATCGAGGACGGGTCAAGTACCCTGTACTTTGAGTTTTCCCTTTTTGTAGAGGAGTTAAGTTTACGAACCACTGCCCCTTTTATTGAATGCGGTTCTGTTGTTGTGACCTAGCTTGGAATTTGTCTTTTTGTGAACGTTTTTATGTATCCGTAAAGTATAAGAATTATAGTTTTTGTTTCGTGCTTTTACCACCCCTTGTCATTATTAATTGTCTGGGATGTTTCAATTTGTTTCTGCGCGTGCCAAATCTTTGATGTTTGGGTTTGGTCGGCGACGTGTCTGGGACGTCGCATTCAATGATCGACCATTGAGGGGTGTCGCAAGCTCGGCGGGATCCGGGACGTGACATCATCGGCTTTTATTGATTGAACCGGTTGATGGATCCAGAAGTTAAGAATGGAAGAAGGATAATGGGAATCAACATGCGGTTGTTATATTGTTCAGGTTGCTCACTAACTCACCTACTTTCAATAAAAAATGGAAATTTACAAGCTTGCAGTTAGCAGATCTAGTGAGTCCCTTACTTGACTCAAAGGCCACGCTGCTGTCGCTGTCAATTATTAAATCCAGTGGCCTCCTTGTGTATGGAAGTAAGCCACAGGGATATATTCAATTTGAACCAGACAGTTTACTGTCCTGTCCAACAATAGGAGGAGAAACTTCTCAATGGAGAATACCATCTACAGTATTTAACTCTTTTCTTATGAGAGAGGAATAAAATATTGCAAGACTTACAAAAGCACTTCACCAGTATCAGTACCATAAAATAAGTTGGAAATATAGATAACAGACGAAACATCTCCAGAGAACTGTCCTTCCTAATTTTTGTATTGATCAATAATTAAGAAAAGGAAGTATCACACCTTACCAAAAAAAAAAGAAAAGGAAGTATCACAAGTTCTGAAACCAATAATGCAGAGCAATCACCATTTTACAACATTACTTAACATTGGCTCTCCATCATCTAACTCCTCTTTTGGTCCCAAAATTTCTAAAAATTCAACCCTCAAAATGAGAACTGAGCATGTAATTTGATGCAAACCACATGCTGCACCAGCAGTTCATGTGCAGGAAGGCATACAAGGCAAAGCTTTTACAATTTACAAATACTGTATTGTATTATTACAATCTTAACCAACAAAAATATTAGTAACAGACACCAATATTCAGATATGTACGAGACAATATATATCAGCATGATTATTTAATTGACAAAATAAATTCATTAATTAGGCTATAAGCTATGTAAAGGAAAAGCACTAATCATCTAAATACAGCCCAGTAGACTAAAGTTGATTTCTATGTACCCAATTAGGCTTTCCTACAAAAAAAGATAACAATTATTAATTTTGCACTCCCCAGAAAGTAAATTTACTTTAAGTGAAAGCCAAAAGCTGACTTTTTTACCCCTAGCAATTCAGTTAATAAAGCTCTATGTCCTTCTCCTTCAATCTAAACTGAGTGTTCCCATTGACAAAAGAGTCCATTAGAAGTAAGTTAAAGCTTGTAAGATCTATACAAAGATTGGCGATGCTTCTTCTATTTTTCACAACATGCTTCGACGAAGTCAGAAGCTGCAACAAGAGCTTCTGTCTAAAGAAAATTACAGTTTGCTTTACATCTAGCCCTACGAATTAGTACAGTCACAATTAAGGAAAGAACTCATAGAGTGTAAAGAAATCAGAATGCATGTCTCGATAGATAATATAATATTCACATGCATACACAGACAAACGCATCACATTTATGAATAGTATATCTCAACAACCATTGCCAGGAATTAACACCATTATTACGATTACCTAACTGCAAACAAGGACTTCAGTGATGCATGCAGTCACCTTTGCTTTGTCCAGATGGGAGTACATCGTCACTTAGGGAGCCAAATGTAATACTAGAGGTTTCAACAGAAGATATGGCAACAGTCTGGAGGTTTCTCGCTATGTTTTCTGTAGCATCAGAAAAAGCTCCAACCCCTGCTGACAGTAAAATGGGAGATCTTCCTCTTCCTGAGGCAATTTAATAGTTGTATCAGAATTGATGATTGTACTTCACGTGCAGAAAATTCATATGCATGAGCCAAAAAATATCCAAAAGTGTCCCTCCTGAAGCTGACAGAAATAGTAAAAGAAGTCCATCTGGAGGAAGCTCTTCACAAATAGTGTCAAGTACCTGTCCAAGAAGAGCATAATGGAAATATAGACCAAGACCTTCAAATTGCAGAGTAACTAAAATCACAATCCCTGAAAATTTCTGTAAAAGAAAAGACTCCTCTAATTGGTTCTGCAACACGATGGCATGAAGAACGAAATATCTGTAACATATTAATCAAACCATTGACCATTTTGACTTTCGGCTGGCTTAACTCAGGATATCAGCATATATCATATATGTTTTGTTCTGCCAT
Organism: Syzygium aromaticum; assembly: GCA_024500025.1. Taxonomy (NCBI): domain Eukaryota; kingdom Viridiplantae; phylum Streptophyta; class Magnoliopsida; order Myrtales; family Myrtaceae; genus Syzygium; species Syzygium aromaticum. The sequence continues at coordinate 12,363,304 of CM044889.1, forward strand.
CACATTTTGAGGCCACCTCACATGTTCCATTCGTAGCATACCAGAAAGATTTCTCGTATATCAATACTTTTTATTCATTTTTCTTTCTTGGGCTGTGTGCATGCGTGGAGGGATTTAGGCTCTCTAATATACTTACTGCCCCAAAATGGGTCACTGATGGTCGATATAAAACATCTTTTCGCGGGTTTGGAAGCAAAGTATAATCAACAATATCCCGAGAGTGGTTGGTGCGAGTATGAGCAGAAGCACCAAGTTCCTGGTAAATGGTATCTTGAGCCACTTGGTTCCCACTTCAAACACTGAAGCATGCTGAAAGCGTCAAGAGTGAGCTCTAAAAAGTTCACCTGATTAAAAAAACAGGAAAGATTATAAGGGTACAAAGATCTTCCCAGAAACAAGTAGGAAAGGGGCCTAACAACTGATGCGTTACCTCATTACGGTGATAGCTGCTCATTGCATCTCGTGATCTCAGATTTCAATTTGCGGTAGATGCAGCAATGCGTGGCAGAGAATCTCTGTGGGGATCCAAAGAAAGACTATATCGCAAAGGCTTGGTATTCGTAAAAGCCGTGTCAGCTTTCAAAAACCTATTAATTTTCCTGAACCCCCAGCTTCCATTCTTTAAAATTAGTGTCCTGAAAATAAAATCACGTACATGTCAAGCTCAATCTATCTAAACTAAAGAATCACGACAGCTTTGTATTAACAAGATTTAATTTGAGAAAATAAATCACCAAAATGTCTGTGATAGCGTCAAGAAAGCTTATTGGAGACAAGATATATTTCCCATAATCAGTATCACGTGCTACACTAATCTAAAACACTGCAAGTTTCTAAATGTTTTGGCTTTTCGCATTGAGTAAAAAGCTCCTCCTCTGCTCTCATAGCAGTGGTTCATAAGAACCAAGACTGTACATCCCATCTATAACCTAATAGTAGCTATGTTTTAAAACTAAAGATATGTAGCAAGCAGATGAGAATACCCTATTCATGTGTAGGATCATAGCATTTGGTAATTGATAGTCTTTCTTCCTAAATTGATCAGATACCCGCCGTTTTTAAGGCATTCTATTTGGCGCAGTTTCCCCTCCATTCTACTTTTGGTTTCTGACATTTGATCCAACTTGTCCTGTCGTTCAGAAGCCAAACGAAACTCAAGTAAGCAATATGCTTCGCAACTGGAGGAGAAATACTATAATATTTAGAAACAGGAAGTTGCTCCCACTCCCCCCACTATTTTTTTTTTTTTGTATTTTTTAGCTGCGTCAAAATAACTGTTTAAATTGATAAAAGCATCTTAATTCTGAAAAGGCGATTTAAAATTTATGACCCACTTTTGCAACAATTCATCATTTTATCAAATAGACAAATGCCTATGATTTCCAGTGCTATTACAATTACAGAACATCACAGTTAATTACAGAATATCACGGTTAATACCACAAACCCAAAATTCAATGCTAGATATGAAAAACCAAAATCAAGCCAAAGCCCCGTGTTGAAATAGAAATCGTTGTATATTTCCATTAAGCTTAGTTGGGGTATATAAATACCCAAGAGTACATTCTAGAAGATTTACTAGCAAGAAAGAAAGAAATAAATAAAATACAAAAACTTTCTCATTTCTAAAGATAATATTCCAAATCTTCTAAAATTGATTACCCTATTTTTGGTAGATATATATTTGGTTGATACACCCCCTCAAATTGAAGAATCGAGACTACGAATGTTCAACTTGTCTTGTAAAAATCCAAATGTACTTTGGGAAGAGCTTTAGTGAGAGCATCTGCTAGTTGGTCAGCTGTTGAGATAAACTTCACACTGAGTTGTCGTTTGGCAACGCGATCATGAATAAAGTGAAAGTCAATTTCAACATATTTGGTATGAGCATGGAAAATTGGATTTGCAGACAGATAAGTGGCATCAACATTATTGCACCAAAGGATGGGGGGACCTTGAAAAGGGAACCCAAGCTCTTGAAAGAGTGACTCAAGCCAAATGAGTTCAGCTGCAGCATCGGCAAGAGCTTTATACTCAGACTCTATGGAAGAGTGCGCTACGGTTCGTTGTTTTCTGGAGCTCCAAGAGATCAAATTAGGACTAAGAAAAATAGCATACCCTCCGGTTGACTTCCTATCGTAAGAGCTACCAGCCCAATTCGCATCTGAAAAAGCTTGCAAGCAATTATCATTGGATCGGGAAAGAAGCAAATCAAATGACCTTGTATGTTTGAGATAGAGCAATATGCGTTTCACCATTTGCCAGTGGTCTTCAGTAGGTGCATGCATAAATTGACAAACTTTATTAACGGTGAAGGAGAGATATGGTCTTGTCAATGTCACACATATTGCAAGGCACCAACTATAGACCAATACAAAGTAGGATAAGACATCAGAGCACTCCCTTTCTCAGAAGGTTTTGTAGTTGTGGCCATAGGAATTTGGACAGGCTTGCACTCAGACATCTTAGCCCTGTGAAGAAGATCATCAATATAACGTCCTTGACAGAGAAGCAACCCGTTAGAGTGAGGGACAACCTCTATCCCAAGGAAGAAGTGGAGCGGGCCGAGATCCTTAATGGAAAACTCTGTAGATAATGTCTCGAAGATTGCACTTATAGTAGAAGATGCATTTCCTGTAACCAGAATATCATCAACATAGATCAAAAAATAAATGACATCGGGGCCTCTTCGATAAGCACATAAAGCATGCATAGCTCATCCTTATGCACATGATGAATTAAACCTTATCATATGATAACCTATTACCATATAAGACAAGTGTGCATGATAAGTTATCGCCATAAACATGTGATAAGCTATCATTAAACACATGATAAGCTATCAATCAAGTCAGATAAGTTATCACCTAAAACATGTGATAAACTATCACTAAACACATGATAAGCTATCAATAAAGTTACATAAGCTATCCATTCATCAAAAGATAACCTATCACTAACCATGATACTCATTCTCTTAACAAATGATAATCCTTCACTAATCCACCTAATTAGCTCCCAAACTAAACCATTAGCAACCTAATGCCCTAATCAAGGTTTAGAGAGTAAACTTACTCTCAAACCAAGGAAAAACTAAGCAATGGTTGCGGCGAGCAGCCACAGTGGCAAATGGTTACAACAACAAAGCGGTGGACGGCTCAGCGACAATGGTCATGGTGGGGGACTGTGGCTTTAGGGTGGCAAGGGGCGGCGGTGATGGTGGCTGGTGGTGGTGGCGGCAACAAAGGGAGAAAGAGAGAGTGCAAGGGAAAGAGAGTGAAGGAAAACCAAAAATGAGTGAATGAGCAAGAGAGAGAAAGTGTCTTGCAAGACGACACTCCAAAATGGATGGCCAAGATTCATTCTTGCCCAACAAGCCAAGATCAATGACTAGGATTGAATCTTGAAAAGCATGCTTCACAAATATCTAAGGGTAAAAAATAGAATAAAAATAAGATGAGAGAGGCCATTTGGTCATTTTTCACCCCTATATGGCCAGCAAATGATGGAGAGGGTAGAAAGACCATTCTACCCTTAAATAAACCAAAGGAGTTCAAAAAGGCTTAGGGGTAAAAATGTCTTTTTACTCAAAAAATACTATTTTTGTCCAAAAGTCAAATTCTTTCTAGAAGGTGAAAATGAACTCACAAATAGGCCAAGCCTATTTTCTTTATCCTCATAGCCTAATTTCCACGGGCCTTATCCTTGGGCTTAATCCTTTTTGGCTATTCTTGCACCATTTTCCCAAAACTAATCAGATTGGGCCAAAAAGGGCAAAATCGTAATTTTCATGATCAGGGCCCTTGGTGGCCGAACTTGATGTCCCTCATCCATTGGGTCTTTCCAAATTCAGGGGTTCTCTTGTGGCTCCCAATTTCCGGTTCAAATCTCCCTTTTCCAATGCTTTGTGGTTTACCGAGTAATAAGCGATCCCCTGAGATCATCCAATAGACGTTTCTTAATCCTCTAGTCCGATACCCTCAACTAGAATAGAATTTGTGATTAAAACCTCTCAAATGCGCCTTTGGCATAATTAGAACAATGGATGGCTTTTAGGAGTTTCGTGCATTTAACCCGTGGTTAATTCAAAATCAATCCACATTTAAGCATTCTCAATTTATGGATGACCCTCAGTCGTAATGTAATCGTGAGGGATCAATAGCCCGTTTAGAAGTATACGATCATTAGAGATTGGTTTAGTGTCGTTCATAATCAATATATTAATCATGCGGAATCATTCGTGATTCGATTCTATATTATTGCCTAATCGATTTATAACTATCCCTGGATTAGCTTGAAATGGCTTATGGTTATCCCTCAACGATCCTTATGATCGAATAGTCAATCATGATTGAGTACTTTAGTCTCAAGCATCGAAATCCTAATTTGCCTTTCCCAAAGCTTGGAATACTCTTGAATGATTTTGGAAATCAATTCAGAGCCTAATTTTACTCATTGTGCATTGATGAAATAACCATTCATCATATCCTGAATAGGGTCTAGATTTGAGGATGTCACAATATTCTTTGTCTCCCGAGAAGAAAAACAATGAGAAGGAACTTAAGGGTTTGTAGGTGGAGAAGGTAGACTCAACATTAGCTTCGGCTAGCTATCGGTAAGTAGACAAGTATAGTAACCTCCCACACCTAGGGTGATCCAAGGGAGCCTTGAATATTGTGATCGCACAGTGTCTATTAAATCAGGGGTACTTGGTCAGATGTCGGTTGAATAGACACTACGTGAAGCACAGGCCAGCCAAGCAGGAGCCGAAGCTCCCTTGCATTACCCCAGGCTACTATATTTGCCTACCCGACGGTAACTAGTCAAAACTAACATGGAGTCTATCTTACACTCCTCCTCAGTATGGTGGAGAGATCTCTCTATAAGTTCTCTCCGTATTCCTCCTCTTCTGGAAAGAAAAACAAAGGGAGGGAACTTAGGTGCTTGCAACTGAGGAGGGTAGATCTTGTAGTTGTGGAGATATCATTTCTCGTAACCTAAATCGTAAATGCTTTATCCTTTAATTTTCCAAATTTTTGCACATATAATAAACATTTGCCAACCTATTAGTATCGATAATCTAGATTTTAGACTAGATGGTACAATAGAATCAACACACGAATTCAGTTGCCAAGTCTAGTGTTACTATAAAGAGAACTTCTAATATTGCATTTCCAATACTCATCCTAGATGTCTCTTATTATATATATTTCTTGAGTATCCATTATCTAAAAGAATTTTCAAAGATCTCTCGATAATTTAGTGATGAAAATTACCTAGTTGTTTCTACTGTAATCACTAGAATGTGTGCTACGCAAAAGAGATGCGTGATTTTACTCACTTATAGAAAATGAGATTTTTGCAATAGTTCAAATTTATCGAAAGTTGCGGCATGAAATCTAGAAGTAAAAGTAATGAAATTTACAGATGATTACATACAAATTTTCATTTGACTATAGGTAAATAAAACTGTTTGTTTATTGCATATGACGAACCCAAAACTTTGTAAAATAAACAAATGATGAATTGTGTGACCTCAAGGCAAGTTTTCCTTGAATCGTGTAAGATAAGTTTTCCTTGAGGTTACACAATTCATCATACCCTTGTTTTTCAGCTCAAAACTTGAATGAGGACGCTGTGTCCAGAGGCATCTTTGAACTTATTTAGCATATGTGAACTGCTTCGTATTGCTAAAAAAAAAATTCCAAATCCAAATTACAATCACCCATATATTCAAGGACTCATATTGTTTTAAGGGAATCACACTTGTTCATTCCCGCATATACTAGCAGCCCTCCTCATTAAAAAATTGATAGAGAGAAGCACAATGTAATTATCTATACTATTCTGTGAAGTGGATCGGACCTTCTACTTTTAAGGGATCATAATCTTTTTTTTTCTTCCGCAAAATATTCATAAATTGTTATTTTGAAAATATTGTATCAATGGACACATAATTCAATTTTAATCTGTAAATCCAATAACTCTTATCCCTAAGAGGACCTTGAAATCTTCCTCATTTGGACGGAACACAGTATCTGCAAATCATATATTAAAATTTAGGAAAATGACTTCATCATAAAAAAGTCAAAGACCATAGTCCTAGAAGTCAAAGACCATTTTCCAACTAGGACTGGACGACGCTCGGACACACAATCCACGAGACGAGCATATGACACAAACCAAAAGTACTCTTTTGGGATTAGGTTAGCCAAAGGTCAGGAGCTCAATCAAAACTATTTAACTACACTTGCCTCTCAGCCGTCCTGCAATTCTTTCTATCTTATCCTAAGAAATTGATACTTATTGCACTGCTAATGGGCTTAAAAACTACCTAAATCTCTGGTTTAGCTATTGCCTTTCAATGTCTCATTATAACAATGGTGCAAGTTCCGGCAGTTGATAAGGAAAGTGGACGTAAAATGCACTTATAATGCACACGTGCAATTTTCCACTTACTTTTTTACATTTGGAGTTCTTTTGTTTTAAGTGTATTTGAAACCATTTAAAAGAGATCACCGAAATGAAAATAATTTTATCTATAATCCACTTAATTTGAAATTAAGTTATGAAAAACAAATAAATGATTAAGCCTCTGCGGATGACACTCTGGATTGGACGCTAGGTCCACGAGCTCAGGCACCTCTGTCGATGCCCCAGCTGGCCCCTCCACGAGCGCCACAACCTGCGCTGCTCCGAGAGATTGGTGGCAACGTGTCCACCACCACAAGAAGAAGAAGCCGCCATGGAATCCAATGGCGGCTAGTACGATGGTAATTTCCATTGTGATGTGGCCCTTACCATGGTCGTGGTAAGGCGGGGGAGGCGCCTGAAACTGAATGTCTCCCATGTCGGAACAACAGTGTCTGTAATCATAAAGCAAACGAATCATCTATCAGTAATGACAATTGAACACTACTCCGGCCATCACCGTTCATTGAACAGATCAATCACTTACGCCAGACAACTATGGAAGCGATTAATACATGAGTTAGAGGGACAAACCGACACAAACACCTCAAGGAAGTTGGAGAAGGAGGCAAGCTTTTACCTTGTGCGAGCGCTGAGAGGCGTGAGAAAGGCGCGAGAGAGATTGCAGCCTGAGAGTGAGAGAAAGAGGCTGAACGCAAATGAGATCCATAAATGACAGGATGATCTCCGTAAATGTTCGCACCCATTATGGCGTGCTGCCCACGGGCCCCGTCACTTAAACTCTTAAATATTCCAAAAACACATTGATCTCGCCCAGATAATGATGGCCAAAGATCTTCTCAAAGTGTGTGGTACCGCATCCTCGGGCGACGGCCGTTGCAGCCAAGCTCCCCCGTCGCCTTCGTTGCGCAATCCCGATGCGGTCAGGCTTGTCAAACGGATGACGACGTGGAGAGGTCGTAGGGGATGTTCAGGTCGAAGAACCTGCGTCTCTTTCATGCTTTTTGCACTCCATGGATAAGAATCCGCAATAATATACATTAAAAAATCACCGGCACTAATAATAACAAAAAGGAGAATTAATACATGTAAAAGTGAGTTTATCAATATAAGCTCGCAATGAAAATGTAAATAGTATCGTTAGTCTCGTCTCTTCTCTTACGTCCAATCTCATATTATTAGCGATACTAATAGTTGAAAAATATTAAGGCTAGAGCTTAGAGAATGTTCATTTTTGTACACAGTACATGGCACATCACTTAACCGCTTTTATTGCCTCGTGGCAAGACACATGACACGTTTTTGCCATGTGGTCCACATATGAACAATGATTATCATAGCTTATTGATTTTACAATCTTCAAACACCTATCCTTTGCGGAGCTTGAATTTCCAAAAATAAATGAATCAAGAGAAAGTAACTCAAATAAATTCTTATACGATATATTTTGTGTTAAACGTAATTTCTTAAACGATAGAATTTTCTATTTAACTAAGTATGAAATAAAGAACGCAATGCATTTCATTAAGCAAAATTTCTTGAATGATGCGAATCTTTGTTCTAATGATATATTATCCTTAAATAAACCAGATATAATTAACTAAGACCGCAACAAATGATATAGTTCATTTAACTCGGGAAAACTTTAAGAAAAATAAATATACAACTTATTTGAAACATGCCCATTGCGTTTAATTTATATTTATTTTATTATAGGTTATATAATTTGAATTAAGTTCTTTTTACATAATTAAAGAGAAGTTCATAGGCTTCACCCACAAATTTATTGTTCAACAGCTTTTTGTTCTTTGATCTTACAATTTAAATAGAATTTAAATAAGGGATGGGAAGGGATGGTCTTGAGTAATAACTTAGCTATCAACATCGCATGAAAATTTCATTTAAAGAAATCCACGTGCTCTAAGATATAAATAAACATGAATTTGGGAAGAAGCTGATAGTAGACAAGTTATTCTTTCCTACTTTTTCATATAATAGTCGATTTTAGCTAAATTGTTGGTTTAATGTTTCGATGCTCAATGGGTAATGTACAAGTGAAATGATTGAGACTATTAACTAGAAGGAGAATAAGAAAGTACATTTACGAATTCGTCTAACTAGTTTAGTATCAATACCGTGACAAAAGAAGACATTCGTTCGAAGCTCGTGGCCATAAAAATCTGAAAAAAATGGATCATGAATTACTGAATAGCTAGATTGATATTCACCATATCAATAATTATGTGGAGATGGGCTAAACTAATCACATTAATCTAATCAAACAGTATAACAGGATGTTGAAGAATGCCACGAGGTTTACCCGAGGCGGGTTTCTTCGTCATGAAAATAAATTAGTACTGAATTTCATACTTCTCAAGCGATTTGAAGAATTTCATATCGAAAGCGTCATTTTTTTCCTTTTTGTTCAATTTGAATTGACGGTCTTGAAATGTGATTAGACTTTAATCAACGAACTCCAAAGCGTGTTCTTGAGTTTTAATCTTGGCAGGGCATGTTCCGTTTCTCCTTTTCCATTTAATGATTTGACTAAATTGGCATATGATCCTGCAAGTCAGCTAGCTAGAGGGCACTTAAGCGAAATAAGTTCCAATCTTGAAGTAGCAAAAGGAAGCACTTGCCATTTCCTGTGTATTTGATCAATGTATGTGCAAACAAATTGACATATGACCCGGACAGTGACGGGCAGTGGTCGCGTAGCCGAGAACAAGTCGGGGAGTCGTTGGAGTCACCCCGTGGCCTGTTTACGATGCACTTGTAGGTTGCTGCCCAAGGTGTGTTGGGGCTGTGAGAATCTGCGCGAGCACTGGGCGTGCTCGTTCGAAGAAATCACCGAGACCGCTTGGGAGGAGACCGGAGATGATGGTGGGATGCAACGATAATGTGATCCACGTATTCTTGATGGCGCGAGTATTGCCAAGAGAGGAGAGATCTTGAAGGGTACTATGTCGAGTGAGATGGAGATGGACGTGTCATCAAGCCTGGCTCAATAACGCCTTGGAGATAGCCGCGAAGTAGTCGAGGAACAGATGGACGGAGAAAGCGATGAGGGTGGAGCATATGAGTATTGACGTAATGAATTGTGCTCCTTCCCCCTTGTTCTTGACAGAAGGTGCCCTTTTATAGTGTCTCTAGACACCTCTCTTTCTTTGCAAATCTCTTAAGTTTCCTTTTCTCTTGATTCACGCCATTGCACGGCCAACCCGTTTGTGCATCCCAATCAGCTCCTTATTTTGATTTTGCCTCTCAATTGCCGTCAGTTTCCTTTGTCTTCGGCCGTGAAATTATCATTCATGGACCCACGAATTCCTCCGTTTAGCTGGCTATCTCTCTCATAAATTACGTTTCATTAAAATTTCCGTAATTTTTGGAATTTAACACAACCACCCATGGCCGACTTGATGCAAATATGCATAATGCTAAACATGTTAATCTAAAATACTATTAGTGCCTAATGCAAAGAAATACAACAAATTGAAACAATGCCATATCAGTGTTTTGTTTAAGGGTCGACTTTAACCCCTAATTTTCAAGCGATAAAAGACTAAGTGGGCAAATCAAAATTTAGGTATCAATAAGAAACTGGGAAAAAAATTTTGAGATTTCATCTTCCATTTGTGTTCTATTGTATGTGCAGCGTCGATGCATGTCTGGTTCGGTGCCATCATCTTCTTGTCGTGACTCATTATTGCTTAACAAAGATATGGAGAATACTTCTTTTGCAGGATTTAATCCTCATGTATTCATGTGATATATTAGATTTGCAGTGTGATATTTCAGTTATCCCTTATTTGGACAAAACACAAACAAATATGTATCAGTGATTCGTTTCTTTAAGGCAATAAATAACCTATCATTTCTCAATTTCACATGTCAAACGACAGTGTATATCTTCAGAACCTTCGATACGCATAGTATGCATTGCACGCGCTGATTTTAGTGAAGGGTATGGATGCATGCAGCCAATCTAGGTAATTGGCTTAATAGGCGAAACTCATAGAGGAGGCCTCAACACGTGATGCGATTTAATGCGAGTAATGACTACTTTGTTAACACAAACTTAGATTGACATGATGTACATAGATAATAAAAGATTGTGAGAAAGAGGAAATTACAGGGCTAGTGGTGATCATTATCATGCACATTTGCGCGAATCTCGTATGTGGCATTTGATACTCCAATGGTATTAGCTTATTTGGTTCCCGTTTCATTTTTTTTTTTTTGGTAAGGGTTCCCGTTTCATTTCACACTACCAACTTCCACTAAATGCCTAGTCTTAGTTAATGCGAGATCAAGTACAGCTAACCTCAAACATCAGTTGAAGACTGTCGTTTGTTTCCTTCTCCACGATCGTTCAAGGAGGCTTCTCTTAGGGTTTGTGTTTGCAGTGTGAAATGAGCCACAGGACACCCATGACTTGCTCACACGGTGTTGAGGTATGACGAGCTCCCACTAGTTCATACAAGCGTTTCTCTATTCCGTTTAGAGTCACTGGAATATTATGATGAGGTCATTTGTAGCAATAGGCTTACATGTACTCCTAACACCAGTGCTTTGGCCCTCTCTGATTCCACCGTTGTGGCTGATGGCGATGGATGCTCTCGAGTCATGCTTCCGGCTAGGCGAATGGGGCATTCAAACAGAGGCGCATGCCCCTCCTTAGCCTGAAGAAGGACAACAGCATGTTGATACAAGCCACCATCCACACGTAAAATGCACGTAGAATGCATGTAGAGTGCACGTGGAATTTTCCACTTACTTGTTTATATTAGGAGTCCTTTTATTTTAAGTGTATCCGAAACCATTTAAAAGAGTTCACCAAGATAAAAATAAAAATGAAAAGAATTTTATCTATAATCCACTTAATGAGAAATTAAATATATGTTCACTACAAAAAAACTGGATTTTTGCTACGAAAATTTGCGACGAAAAAATTTTCGTTGCAAATTTGCGACAAATTTTCCAACGAAAACGTTTTCGTCGCACATTTCATTGGAAATTTCCAACGAATTTTTTTTCGTCGCAAAATTCGTTGGAAATTTCCAATGAAACAATTTTCGTCGCAAAATTCGTTGGAAATTTCCAACGAAAAAAAATTCGTTGGAAACTTTCAACAAATTTTGCGACGAATTCAAAAAAACCCGGTATTGTTCGGCATTTTTTATATTCGTTGGAAAATTCGTTGAAAATTTCCAACGAATTTTCCAACGAATTTCAATTTTCCGGGCCATTATTTCAGTTTGTACAATTTTCGTTGGAAATTTCCAACGAATTACAAAAAAACCCATTACTATTCGGCATTTTTGATATTCGTTGGAAAATTCGTTGGAAATTTCCAACGAATTTTCCAACGAATTTCAATTTTCCGGACAATTATTTCAGTGTGTACAATTTTCGTTGGAAAATTCGTTGGAAATTTCCAACGAAAAAAAATTCGTTGGAAATTTCCAACGAATTTTTTTTCGTTGGAATTTTCCAACGAATTTTTTTTCGTTGAAAATTTCCAACGAATTTTCCAACGAAAATTGTACACACTGAATTAATTGTCCGGAAAATTGAAATTCGTTGGAAAATTCGTTGGAAATTTCCAACGAATTTTCCAACGAATATCAAAAATGCCGAATAGTAATGGGTTTTTTTGTAATTCGTTGGAAATTTCTAACGACTTTTCCAACAAATTCCAAAAAAAACCCAGTCCTGTTCGGCATTTTTTATATTCGTTGAAAATTTCCAACGAATTTTTCAACGAATTTTAATTTTCCGGACAATTATTTTAGTGTGTACAATTTTCGTTGCAAAATTCGTGGGAAATTTCCCACAAATTTTACAACGAAAACCCTACTTCTTTCTTATTCAATATTTTCGCACTCGTTATTCCCACAACTTTCAATTTCCACATTCACACACACACACACACACACACACTCTCTCTCTCTCTCTCTCTCTCTCTCTCTCTCTCTCTCTCTCTCTCTCTCTCTCTCTCTCCTTCGCCTTCACCTTCTCCCTCCGTCTCCCCCTCCGCCTCCCCCTCCGACTCCTCCCCCGCCGCTCCCCCTCCTCCTTCGGCTCCGGCTCCGGCTCCGGCGCCATGGAGACGCCCCCGACACCATCAAGCCTCGTCGCCGGCGAGACTAGGAGACGACGACGGACTTGACGAGCGGTGGCCCCGAAGCCTGCTCCCGCCCCTGCTGCTTCTTCTTCTTCATCTTCGGCCATGGCGAGGGCCGAGCTCGCCATGGCCGGCGAGCTCGGCCCTCGTCGGCGACGAGGCTTGCCCTCGCCGGCCATGGCGAGGGCCGTGCTCGCCATGGCCGGCGAGCTCAAGCTCGCCCAGATCTGGGCGAGCTCGGCCCTCGCCGGCCATGGGGAGGGTCGAGCTCGCCATGGCCGGCGAGCTCGAGCTCGCCCCGGATCTGCGCGAGCTCGGCCCTCGTCGGCGACGAGGCTGGCCCTCGTCGGCCATGGGGAGGGTCGAGCTCGCCATGGCCGGCGAGCTCGAGCTCGCCCAGATCTGGGCGAGCTCGGCCCTCGCCGGCGACGAGGCTTGCCCTCGTCGGCCATGGCGAGGGTCGAGCTCGCCATGGCCGGCGAGCTCGGCCCTCGCCGGCGACGAGGCTTGCCCTCGCCGGCCATGGCGAGGGCCGAGCTCGCCATGGCCGACGAGCTCGAGCTCGCCCAGATCTGGGCGAGCTCGGCCCTCGCCGGCGGCGAGGGCTATTTTTCGATAAAAAAAAAAAAAATTTCGACCAAAATAAAAAAAATTTTCGATGGAAAAAAAATTTCCACGATTTTTAGCTCGACCAAAAAAAATTTGTAATTTCCAACGAAAAAAATTCATCGGAAAAAAAAAATTCGTTTCCAATGAATTTAGCCACGAGTTTTCCAACGAAATTTTCCAACGAAAAAAAATTTATCGCAAATTTCCAACGAAAATTGAAATTTTTCGTTGGAAAAATTTCCGACGACTTATTACCAACGAATTTTTTTTCATTGGAAAATTTGTTGGAAATTCGTTTTCCAACGAATTTCTCCAAATTTTTCGTTTAAAATTTCGTCGGAAAATACATGTTTTTTTGTAGTGGTTTGCTCACGTTACAGTTTTCCGAATATGCATATAAGGTTCTTTCTCAGACTCTATGAAAAGCTTGCTGCACATGTATGCACGTAAAAATGATAGTCAACATGTGAGGTTCCTTATTGTCAAAACAGAGAGGGAGACTACAGGTTTGTTACAAATCATTTTCTTTCCTCTCTTTCTTTCACCCAATGAGAGAGACTGTGTTCCATTTAGGAACATCATCAATTTTCTTTTCATGTTTTTCTCCACTCAATGAAACAGACTCAGTTCCATTTGTGGACGTTAAAATGACACAAGGTGTGTAAGCTCAACCTCCTCATGCGCCTCTGCCAGTGCCGCAGCCGACAACTCCGCTGGCACCTCCACCGACGCTAGCGCAAGAGAGCAGCAGCAATATCTCCACACAAAGAACAAGCCAACCAATACGGTGGCAGCTACTATGACGGTGACTACCACCATTTTGTGGCGCTTACCACTGTCGTGGTAAGGCGGGACATGTACCTCAAATTGCATGTCTCCCATGAATCTACAATTTAAACCATAAAGTATTCGTTATTATTTTTACTTATTATTTATTCAGAGGAAATGGAACACAGACTGGGCTTCTGCAGCTTGGTCCAACAATGAACCGTTTCTGGCCTTGTTAATGTAGGTCGAAAGTACCAATGGGTTCAGTTCAAACATGGATTAATTTTATACTCATTTAAAATCATTTCACATCCCTTGACATGTGGAGGGATTTGGAGGAATCTAAATATTACTTAGGATGAGTTTATTTTGTGAATAATGAATGATTTGAAAATATTTTTCAAAACATAATCGTTTGTATCGGTTACAAACTGAGAGAAGTCCTTCATTCTTACTGTATGGTTGGAAGTGTTGCATGGGATTTTTTTCTCAAAAAGATGCACGTGAGATGCACTAAAAATGCACATGAGATGCACATAATTTTTTGTGCGAAGGTATTGTTGTTTCCTGTTTTTAGAACTGTTTGCTCCTACTTGGTGAACCTTCACGTGGAAGGAGAGTTTCTATTTTTGAGTTCACCAATTTTTTATTGGTCTCGAGTAATTTTTAATTAAAATGTTAAATTAATCATTATATCTTTTGAAAGCATCATAAATATGTACATAATATAACCACAATGTTTAAGGACGTGTTATAAAGGTTTACAATTTTAATAAATCAATGCAAAAAAAAAAAACATATCGTAATTTTATAAGACTATATAACAAGAGACATTTTTTCTTCAGTAGTTCAAAGTGTTGTAAACATTTGATTATTCTAATCTTTTGAAATTTCCGACTTTTTATTAAGAATGACAACTTATTATAGTAACAAAGTACAAGTTGTCATTTTTAATATCTTACGATGTTTTGCACATGTAAAACGAAATGCTTGCTAGTCACAAGCTGATATGTCGGTACGGTGATGTCTACAGAATAAAACATAATAAAGAAAAGTTTTTAGTATATTTGTTTTAGTAACTGAAATATTGTCCCGATGCTTCAAAAGTCTGCTGGAATTAATGTTTGGTTGATTTGTTTTATCTATAGTAACTACATATTCATGAGGAAGTTTAGAATTGCTTTGCAATAGAAAAATGACCATTGATAATTAATGACGAGTAAAATCTATCTTCAGTAACTACTCATGATGTGCCGTGGCGTGGTCACTCGAGATTAATCACCACACCATTAATCTAATATCTTCTAGGATGTCACTACTATTGATTTTTTTTTTCTAATATTAGTAATCTAGAAAAATTTATGCTTGTGCATTTAACATTTCTTATTCTCATCAACTCTCATTTCAACACAATGAAGAATTTTGAGTTCGTGCATATGTATCATTTACAACATTTAGATAGGAGAACCAGCTACAAGTAACACAATGAAAGAAAGTGCTATCACAAAATTGAGAACAACCCTAATGCCGTCGTCGTCGACAACCAGCAATTCATCTGGCGGCATACGATATGGTGGGATGCCGTGCTTGTCGCAAGAAGCGATCTTGAGCTCCACTTTTGACAATGTAATAGTGCGGTTGTAGCGCAAGTTGCTATTATTCCCAAATGTGAAGATTGCTAATTGCTTTAGGAAAGACTCGTCGAAAGGCAGGATCCCGTGGAAGAAGTTGTTCTCTAGATTCAAGTACTTTAGATGCTTCGTCTCATTGAAGAGCGCAAGAATTGTGCCTTCGAGCCTATTCAAGCTCAGATCAACGTGAACTAGGCCTGGGATTTTAGATATCGACTCCGAGTTGCTCCCAGAGATCAAATTGTCCCCTAGACAGGTTCATGAGTGAGGTCAAGTAACAGATGTCAATGGGTATCTCTCCGAAGAGCCCATTCGAAGAAAGATTCAACAATTCAAGGTAAAGTAATTTCATTTTTAATCGATTTCAAACCAAAATCTACAAATTGGGGAAAAGTTGGCTCTAAACCGATTTTTGCAAAATTGATGATGCCAAAGTCAAATTGAAGCAAAATAAGGTGATTTAGGGGTTGTCAAATTTTTCAAATTTTTCAATTTTTTGGATAAAGTGTTGACCAAAAGTTACTAAAACGTCAATTAATAGGTAAAACTTAGATTTTTTTTAAAATTGACACTATTTTGAGGCTTTTTGTGACATCCTAAAAATCGTCCATTTGGGATTTATGAAATGTATGGTTTTATGAACGTGCTTGTAGTTGATTCTCGTCTGAAACTGATCATTCCTGAGATACTAACCATTAGGAAAAGGCTAATTAGAGATTTAAATTCGTACGACTAGAAAAATTCGATCGTGAACTGACTTTCGACCATAGAATCATCGATGTGACATTTTGAGCCAGTGTAGGCCGATCTTAGCATAGTGAAGGGCCGATTCGTCACTGTCATATTAGTGGATCACGGGTAATTCCGTTTGACCATAAAATGAATTGACGAACAATCCTGAACCTATACTGAACGATCATGTCCATTAAAACTAGCGATTGATCCTCACGATTTTATTGACAACCGAGATCATCACGATTTGAACGAACTTGTACGTGACTCGATTTAGTATCAATCACGGGTCAAATACACGAATTACCTTAAAAAGCTACCCATTAGTCTAAGAATCATTTAAGTTACGTTACATAAAATTCAATTATCAATTAGAGACCGAATTGGGCATCAAAAAATTAGGAAGTCATGACAGAACATCAAGACGACGTTATAGTTGAAACGTCCAGTTTTAGATGTTCCCGAATCTTTCAGAAAAATTCAATTTCAGCAAGAAAATAGGAAAGTGACCATTTTACCCTTGAGAATTTCTAAAGGGTTAGTTATAATGGGCAAGGGCATTTTGGTCATTTTTCCTAAAAATTGGAAAAGACAATTTTGCCCATGGGTTTTTTGAGAAATTTCAAGATTGCCCTTGGATATTTTAGAAAAGATTCGATTTGGGCCATCGGTTTTAAGATAAGATCGAATCTGGATCGTTGATCAAAAATATTATAGAGGGATATTTTGGTCATTTACCAAAAATGAGTCAAAACTTGAGTATTAAGCCTTGACCCATTCTCTCTCTCTCCTCATTATCTCTCTTCTCTCCCCCATTCGGCCCTCCCTCTTTCTCTCCCTCCCGACCGTCCTCTCCCCCGCCGAACGCCGCCCTCACACTGCTGTGACGCGCCGTGCCGCCACACCGCCTGTTCGCCGAGCCCCCCCCACGCCGTGCCACGCCGCCATTCTCTCTCTCCCTCCACTCTCACGGTCGTAAGCCTTGCCGACCACGCCCAAGCGGTTGTCGTCCGCTGTCCAAGCCGATCGCCCGCCCGCCACTCGCCAATCATTGCCGCTGCCACAAGCCGCCACCTATCGCCACCAGTTTCACTATAACCGCGTCAATCTAGAATCGGGTAAGTCGCGATCTAAATCTCGCATAGTTTATCGAGTATTCTTGGACCCGTTTAGACGCAAGTTGGTAGAAATTAAGGGTTGATTCAATTAACGAGCCGTAGGATTGAATTCGGGAATTTTTTGAGGAATTTTAGAGGCTGATGGTATGTTGTGATTGGCTGTTTGGAGTGCTGTGGTGTGTTGTTTGGTACACGATTTGTATCGTTAGGTCCGACTCGAGATTTCGTGAAAGTGCCATGAAGGGCCGGAATTAATTTGACAACGTTTGGATGTGGAAAAATGTCAATTTATGTGTCTATTGCGTGTTTATAATGTGACTGTATTGTCGTGATGTATTTGGTGCAATTGTGTGCATGTAATTTAATACGAATATGTGAAAGGATGAGAATGGGATCGGGCTGAGGTATTATAAGCTTGGGTTGCGATCATGTAGGCCCATCGCATTTGGCGCTGGCTGAGGAATGAGAAAATGAGAAATGAGATTGGCTCAAGGCACAATCAGCTCGGGAGAGATTGGGATCAAACCAAGGCATTCTAAGCTCGGGTCATGATCATATAGGCCTTTCACATTTGGCGAAGGCTGAGAAAAGTGTGACAGTGGGATCGGACCGAAGCATGTAATACTCGGGATGCGATCGAGTGGGCCTAAGGTGTGTTTACTCAGGCCGGGAATGTAATTGAAAATGAGACATGTGGTATGGAAAGTGAATGTGGGATCGGACCGAGGCGTGTGATGCTCGGGGCGCAATCGAGTGGACCTGAGGCATGTTGACGCGGGCCGGAAAAGTGAGTGAGCAAGTGTTGGTACGACGAGGATGAATAAATGAAAATGATGTAGTGGCGCATGAATGAGTGTGATGTGTGGGATTTGAAAATGTGGTGTGATCGATATGTGTGTGTGAGAATTGTATGTTGTGATCGTGGGCTAATGTGTAAGTTGTGTATGCCGCGAGTTCAAGTGTATATGATTGTTTGGTTGCTGTTTGCGTGGTTTATTTGATTGTGTGTCTGGACGTATCTAAAATTACGTGGTAGCCTAGGTAGGATTTAGGTTGCAACTTATTGAGAAGTGTCTTATTCAGAGCCACCACCTGAGTCATGAATTTGTCGCCGCTGCCGCCAGAGCATTTTGGGATAGTCATGCACACCGATCACGACGTGATAGAGTATCCGATGGGCAATAATTTTACCTGGGTTAAGCATACGACAGTAATTTGAGTAAATATAAGATTACCCCACTGGCAGGCCCACACCTACACCGCATGATTGTTTAGAGATGGGATTGATAAGTTCGGCCATGTCCGAGGTTTCGATGTCCCCTTTGATGGAGTTGGGGACTGGGATCCATTAGCCACCCTCTCCCGATGGCGAGCTGACTAGCTTGGAGACTACTCTGGCTCAGTCCGGACTCCACCCTACTTCCGTAGTACCTAAACCCTCGGGAGCCGAGTATGAGCCAGAACCATAAGAAAACCAAGTAGGATATAATCCGATTGACGTAGATCTCGAGGCAATTCCCGAGGAAGGACAAGAAGGAGAAGAAGAAAACCCTAAAGTGGAATCACATGAGGTTCCAAAAGCAGAGTCTAAGGATGAACAGGAGGACATACCCATGTACAAGTATAATCCCCACTATGAGCCAGAGATCGAGCCAATTGAGGAGCTAGTTGAAGAGGAGCAGGATGAGGTCCTAGTAGGGGAGTTGGGTGATATAGATCACCCGATAAAGATTGAAGCCGAGTCGGAGTCTTTAGTGGAAGCGACGATTCATGAAGAGTCAGATTCGAGTGCTAATGAATCGAACTCTGAGTGGATGCCGTCTCGTGGATGCCGGGGCTAGTGGGAAGGTTAGGAGTAGATCTTTTGAGGAGTATCATTTTTTGAGAAATAGGGAACTCGAGTTGTCTTCCCCTATTTGAAGTACTGGTGATTGCGATTAGTAGTGGGTGTACATTTATATTATGTAAACTAATAAGTTGGCGGTAAGGTATAAGTATGTTGTAAATGGATGTTATATATATTTATATCGATGTATAGTAAAATGTTGGTGGTATGATAATCTATTTCTTCCTGGTGTTCTCAAATTTTATTGTCCGGAATTTTGCATTTACTCCGCCGAGAATTAACTCTGATGGGATTATTGGGTTGGCGACGTACTTCTGGGACGTCACACTCATTCGACTCGAGGTTTGGGATGCCGTGTGCTCGATGGGGTTTGGGGTGTGACACTTTTTATGCAAAAACCCAAATTTTGACTTAAGGTTGACTTTTCGATAAAAAAATTTGAAAAAAAAATCAACGTTTTGACTTTTTGAAGACAGAGTATAAAATGCTTGGAAATGATAGGCTAAGGTTAGAAAAAGTGTTGAATGAATCTTTTTGTCTGAGAAACGGGCTCTATTGCTATTAGAAACCCTAATATCATGAAGTTTTTACATTTTTAAAATACGTCGACTAAAAATCAGGTTTCAACAAAGCTGTGAAATTAGAGATGCAAGAGTCTAAAGCTACTAATTTAACATACATAATTAGATGAGGAATTTGACCACATGCCACCTTATTAACCAATGTTTTCAAGATGAAACAGAAACATGCATCCAGCTAGGCGAATGGGGGCATTCAAACAGAGGCGCGTGTCCGTTCTTACCATGGCCCGAAGAAGGATAACAACATGTTGATACACACCAACATCACCATAGTGATGATTCTGATGATTTGGTATGAAAATGCCCCTTGGGCCAAGGCATAGAAAACTGCACGTAAACCACGTACAATGCATGTGCAATTTTCCACTTACTTTTTTACATTTGGAGTTTTTTTATTGTAAGTGTATCCATAACCATTTAAAGAGTTAGTTCTTCCCTTTAAATATACACTTCTTGAACGGTATTGGTCCAACAAGAAGAGAGTACGCTTATCGACAATTGCAGAACAAATTCAGTCTAATTTCATAAAAGAACCAGAACGGTCCTCATGGGAACTCCCTCGTATAGTTCAAGATAGGATGCCTACACCAGCTACTCCTCCTTAGCGGGCGCATTCCCCGGTTTTGCCGGTGCCACAGCTCGGTCCTCGATTGGCGTCTATGCCGATGGTGCCGCTGGAACTCCACCACAGATGCTGCCCCTCCACCGCCATTAGAGAAGGGCGCAGATGATGAGCGCAGCCAGGACAATGCTAAGGACGACGACCAATATGTGCTTACTGTGGTTTTCCCCCGGGCCATGGTACGGCGAGGGATAAACCACTGTGCAATTTTGGCGGAGATTTCTAGGTAATCTAGCATGTCTGCAATTCAAAATAAAAAGAGCGGAAATGAAAACTCGAAACTTGACGGGGAAAGAACACGTGCGGCCATGTTATAAGCCCCATGAGCTAAATTCGAATCAAGTTCAATTCCTTAACTAAAGGATTAATTTACGAAATACTGAATTCATATCAAATTAAAACCTCTAAGCGAAAGGTGTGTCGTGCAACCGAAATAATTTGATTGAATTTTAAGGGGCCGCGAGACGATGAAACCAGAAGCTCTGTGACCATGAGGCAGCAATTCCCAATGTCACAGCCTGCGCAATCGTACAAAATGCCTTCAAGTGGCTGCAACATATTGCAAACATTTATTGTCATCACTTCGACCTACAATTTTGAAGTTCAAATCATGCTCCAAAATTTCAAAATTCATCTCGGACGGGTCAAACATATTTCAGTAGCATAATCAGAGTGAAAATAAAGAAATCTAAACGGTGAAGGCATCACTCAGTAGTCTAACAAAGTCCAACAAAATCAGTATTTCTGCAGCTAGTACTCCCGCACTACTTGCTTTGTATTGTCCTTCTACCCCAGGAACGGCAATTCTCATGAGATGAACGTGGGAAAAAGCTAATTATGACCCGGGTAATATTCCTTGTGCAGTGCAGACGTTGCTCGTAGCCTTGAGAAAGATCAAAACTGCTAATGACTATATACTTTCACTGAAGTCAATCCTGCACAAAAATGAGCACAATCACAAACGAACAAAGGGAAATGAAGCCACTAGAAAAAATTAAGTTGAGACCTCATTACCCATGATTTCAAACAGCAAGAGACTGCACTACCCATGCTTGAATCAATTCAACTTCTTCTTCTACTCTGTACCTTGTGACAAGGTTTGATTATCTTTCGTCAGAGGGCTTGCGGTCGGTGGGAAATTCCATGATGATGAACCAGTGCTCGCAGTCGCCTCCAGTTCAAGGGCGAGAGAAGCGAGACCCTAGGTCTTGGCAAGAGCTGAGGCGTTGAGGAGAGGAATGGAGAGGCGAGAGGGAGGGGATGAAGGTTGAGTTGGGGGAAGGACCCGCTCGAGCAAGGATCTAGAGCTGGGGAAGGAGCCTTTGAGTGAAGGAGCTCGAGCAATTTTTGGTTATTCCCCTTCGGCAGAAAGGAAAAAGTGGGCACCCATTTCAAATTTTTTGATAAAGCTTCCATACATTTATGATCCTCCACCATTATGGAGCCATTTCTTTTGATTACAATACTTTGCCACATGTTACATCGTGATTGGCCCAACTGAATAAAAGCGCGCCACCTTGTTAAATGAAATTTAATTGCACTTAGCTTCAAATAACCCAAGAATTTTCTGCGTAAATGAACTTCTGGCAATAATTTTTACACCAAAAAACAGAGGAAACACGTGCAAACTATACTACGGTGATCGCCGCCTTGGATCAATCGTGATCGGTCATTTAAGCTAGAACACTAGCTACAATCTTTACGAGCAAAAACAGAGGAAAGCAAGAACAGGAAGAACGAAAGTGATGAGAAAGAGAACAAGCATTGTCGTCATCTTCCTCCCTCGCAAACGGAGTTTGATAACAGAGACTCCCAAATCTCGGCGAACACCCGCAGGAGAGGAACGGTGATGGTTGACGAGTTGTATGGACACTTCTCTGTCTGCTCCGTCTCGTCGCCTCCTTCGTCTTCTCGGCGGTTTTGACTCAGTGTTTTGGGGTCATTTGCTATGAGCTGGTGAAACGACGGCGGATCGACATTTTCTACATCACCCGAGGGAGCCTCCGTGTGATTTTTAAGCTCAAGTCTTCACTGGTTGAAGTCGATTTCGAGTTGCATCTTCCCCAATTAAATCTACGATGGTTGCTCTGTTTTCAAGCCCGTTCCAGAGCTTTTTAATCTTTTTGGGTTTTGCTGTGTGGACTTCCTGATCAATCACCCCGAGAATACGCATCCAGTGATGTTTGTCCACGTGGATTCGCACTTTCCACGTCATTTTCTGGATTTTGCCATCTCGTGAACAATTGGCTAAAATTACAGGACTTGATTGCACAATCCACATAAGTTAGATGACCAAAAAATGGAATTATACCTACAACTTAATTCCGTAGTGATTATTCTACTGTTCATGTTTCGTTTTGGAGTCCACCGTGCCTCTTTGTAGTTGATGTAAGATAAATTGCTCACTGTGTGCAGCATAGAATATTATGGGAAAAATGACACAAACAGTCCCTGAACTTTAACTCAATGTGCAATATGATCCATGAACTTTTAATTTATTTAATGTGATCCCTAAACTTTAAGCTAATGTGCAATGTGATCTCTGAACTTTTAATTTGTTTAATATGGTTCTTGAACTTTTTGTACATATTCAATTTAGTCCATGGACTATATATTGAATATTTTCATATAGTTTTAAGAACTATATTGAACATGTACCAAAAGTTCGGAGATTACATTGAACAAATTGAAAGTTCATGGACAACATTGCACATTGGTTTAAAGTTCAAAGAGCATATTGAACAAATTAAAAGTTCATCAATTATATTGAACAAATTAAAAGTTTAGAGACTGTTTGTGTCATTATTCCAATATTATATGCAGACGACATATTACAAGACAGCATCAATGATTTCAAACCACGGCAAGGCCATTGCTATTCTTGCTGGACAAACCACAGAAGCCGCCGTGCTGGCTTACGAGTATGGCAGAAACCTGGTCGTTCCTCTACAATAAGCTTACTTTGTAGACTACAAAATTTATAGATGTTGTATTGGTAACTACTGCAGTTGATGACTTTATAGGTTGTCCTTCTCCTCGTTAGTCGTAACTGGAAAATCCAAAACAGCATCATCATTATATAGTTCGAAGCACTTGATGAAATGTCTTCATTCAGTTGATGTCATATGGGAGGCAGCAAAATATATCTTCAAAATCATAAATGTGCATGGGTGCCTGTCTAAAGTGATATCCAATCCAAGTGATAGCACGCCTATCGATAAGGAAATCAATCCAAATTTTAAGGTTATTAGCTTATTGTTGTGTAATGGTAATTATATAGGACATTGAATTAAATGGCTCCCTCTGTTCGGTTTACATAAATTGCAATCAGCAGTTGCCCAACTGGCCTTTGTTTTGTTGGTTTAACTATATCAAGTCCTAAATCTGCTTGTAAATCCTTTGTCTAGAATATGCTTCAATCACAACCGGCATGCATGTTGCCTAGAAATTACCTTAGAAATAGTAAATAGGCACATTGCTGTTTAGTTCTTTATCTGACAATCGCCGTGTAAGCTCATTGTGAAACTTCATGGTGCTAGGACTGACCTGGGTGGAGCAGTCACTTTCTGTGCTATTGTACTTATTAGATAAATTGCTCTGTTATTTATACGAGTAAATCTGACACTAGTATGTTGTGCGATTGCATTTGACTAAACGAGGTGGTGATTTCCGTACACATTGCTGGGTACTTGAACAGCACTAGAACTATATTTGCCACCTTTATAAACGTTTGGTTGAGTCTTTTGCCTGATTTTAGGTTGATGTTCCCATTTGACTGGGTTGCATCATTTTTTTGTTCTCATGATTCTCATGATATATCAAGAGCTCCAAGGTTTTAGTGTGGAAGTATTCCTCTTGGTTGTACTTAAGTGGCCTGCTTGTCGATTGTCCAAACCAAACACAACATGCCTTGCTCTTTTTCCGAATTCGTGCACGAGTGGATACGAATATTCGTGACAACTAAAATTTCTATGATTTGTGCAGGGAACCGTAACAGCTCCAATCTCGTTTGCCATGGAGGAGTTTCCCCGGTTACGCACCGTTGTTGAGCCCGGCTTCAATGACCCGGCTAATGTTGATCTCGCAAGCGACACTTGATGTCCATCTACTAGCTAATCGAGCAATCTCGGAGCTAGAGTGGGTGCACTTTCATATCATTTTTCGTGCGACTGCTGCAACAATATCAGCCTCTTGAGCTGGCTAGGTTAGCGATGGCAGCTGTTTTCGCTGCTGAAAAGCATGACAAGCATCATTAGGAGGGGGAAAAAGGAGAGCACTTGGATTGGATGTCATTACTGGTGAGAAGGGATTGAAGCTTTCGTCGGAGCACGGGTTACGTTCCTAGTTTAGTGGCGTATTATTCTTGTATTCTATCTTAAATTGAATATTAGTTGTCCTTACGGCTTGGAGATCGTCTATTCGAGTGCTGTTTACCTTCTTTATTCTGTTTGAGAAAATGGTATAAATGGTCTCTGAACTATGGTCACTTTGCAATTTAGTCCCTGAACTTTTAATTTGTTCAATGTGGTCCTTGAGCTATAGCCCAATGTGCAATGTGATCCATGTACTTTCAATTTGTTCAATGTAATTCCTGAATTTTTGGTAAATGTTCAATTTCGTCCCTAAACTATATGAAAATATTTAATGTTGTCCTTATATTTTTTTCTTGTCGGGGACCACATTGAGCAAATTAAAAGTTCATGAACTAAATTGCGTATTGAGCTAAAGCTCGATGACCATTCGTGTCATTATCCAATTTTTGTTTTTGTGGCTCTTAAGGGTTGATCTGCGTCACAAGCAAAGTTTGATTGAGAAGCAAACTGAAAGCACTTCCCATTCCCATTCGGCATGCATAAATGACCTGATGGGGGAAATTTTTATCCTCATTTGTCATTGCGATGAAGACAGCTTTTGGTTAAACTCAGGATTTAGTTGGCGCTGCTTCCTCCATAATCAAGCTCTTTGGCGATGCCGACCTTTTAGTCTATCCAGCGTGTTCTAATAATCCTCTAAATCCAAAATTGGTCGCTGTACAATAGACCCCGATTAGAGAGTAGGATTTGAAGTACTAATGTTCCATTCGTATATCATAAGCTCCCTTTAATCATTTGCCGTAATGCTCTGCTAGTTTTATAGAGAGTTAAGCGTGTTAACAAGTGGCCAAGTGGAGAATTTTCGAAATTTTGCCTATTACATATCTCGGGTGTTTTCTCGCGGCGTCACAATTGGCCAAAAGCAGCTTCGATTTGGTTTCATGATTTCGAGATTTTGTATTTTCTATTATTTGGCCAACTATATATGTTTTTCCCCGCCATTTATACGCACCTACTTTGCAAAATTCCACACCAAGCGAAATTTCAAGCAGCACCTCTGCTTTAATCACGAAATTTTAAGAAGAAGAATGCGGGGACCAGTCCCTCAAATTTATGAGAATGACGGATTTGTCACCTTTTCAATTTTCCTATATACATATCCGTACGCATATACATAACCTTTCTCTTTCTTTATTTATTCAAGGGCAAATTTCAAATCAATACCTAAAGTGAGGTCATTTTCTCAAAAAATGGTCAAAAATAGACACAATATCAAATAAAAACCTGAAGTGTCTAATCAGTCTCAAATAAGGGTCCGAATTGCCCAATAAGTCTCAAATAAGAGCCCGGGTTCGCCGGCCGATTAAATGCTCACCAGCCGACAAGCATGTCACTGTTCCGATCGCTGGAATAAGGGTAATTTCGTCTTTTACTTTTTGAATTTTTTTCTTTTTTCCTTTTACTGTTTTTTTCTTTCTTTCTTTCTTTTCCTCTTTTCTCTCCGTCGGCCATAGCTGGGGCAAGCGGAGGTTGCCAACCTCAAGCCAAGGCCGCCCTCGCCTAGGCTAGGCAGGCGAGGGCGGTCCTCGCCTGACGCTGACAAGGGTGGCCCTAGGTTTCCCTCCCCGGCGTCGAGCGAGGGCCGCTCGGTGCCAATGAGGGTGGCCTCCGCTTGAGGCCAGCAACTTCCGCTGGCCTTGGCTATGGCTAGCAAAGGGAAAAGAGGACAAAATAAAGAAAAGGAAAAGAAAAAAGCAGTAAAAGGAAAAAAGAAACAAAAAAATTTAAAAAAATAAAAGACGAAATGACCCTTATTCCGATGATCGGAATAGTGACGTGCTCGCCGGCCAGTGAGCATTTGACCAGCCAGCGAACTCAGGCCCTTCCTTGAGACTAATTGGGTACTTTAGACTCCTATTTGAGACTGATTAGACACTTCAAGCCCTTATCTGACACTATATTTACTTTAAACTCTTTTTTGAGAAAATGGCCCCATTTTGAGTACTAATTTGAAAATTTTCCTTTATTCAATAGTCCTAAAATTTTGATCCGATGTGCAATCAAGTCCAAAACGCTTTTGAATCTAGTGCAAACGGGTCATTCCATTGACAATTTTATTGACGTGGCACGCCAAATATCCAACAATACATTATATAAATACTTTTTGGCGTATGTGGCCTTGACGCGGTGCCACAATAGAAAAATTGCCAAAGTATAAAACCAACAAAAGGTAAAAATGCAACCCAAAAAAAACAAAAAGAGGCCAATTTCTTTTTTGAAAAAAAGAGAGCAAAAGAACCTAATCTCGGAGAGAGAGAGAGAGATGGGTCTTTGACTTTGATCGCACTTTCCTAGCCAAGGATAGAGACCTTTTCTTTCATTATGTATTTTTAAATTTTCCTTAGACATCAGCGTTGTCACGACAACACCACACGAGTAAAGTCAGTTAGGTAAACACCACATCGGACTCCGATGACACACATGGACAAAATTGGCCAGGCCGTCACCAAAAGAACTCGACCACCGGAGGCAGCCGTGTCTCCACGCCCGTGCCCCTGGATCATTACAAAAAATAAAACATTATATACCTTGGCTCATGCTTTTATTCCACCAAATATCAATGACAGGAATGCCCATGCATGTCAATTTAGATATGGAATATGTACTTTGGTTTCTAAAGTTTAGATCAATACAAATTTATATTTACCAGAAAAAAAGTTGGAATAAAGATGTCATTGGTTCCGGCACAAATTCAATGAGATGTGACTAAGTTTAACTTAAAATGAAAATAAAGGGGAAAATAACACATACAGTCATTGAATTTTGGCCCAATGTGTAATGTAGTTCTCGAATTTTTAATTTGTTTAATGTGGTTTGTGAACTTTACCGTAATATTTAATGTTATTCTTGAATTTTTAATTTGTTTAATGTCGTCCATGAACTTTTGATACATGTTCAATTCAGTTCCTGAAAATATATGAAAACGTTTAATGTAGTCCTGAATTATATATAATATAGGTCCGAATATGTGCAATTTATTAAGGACGGGATTATTAATGGAGTTGGTGGCCACGTCGTAGCATTTATTTAATTAACTGTATATATTAATAAGGCTCCTTGATCTTTCGTCATGTCGGTGATTCAGCCAGCTTGACTTCATTCCCAAAATGGAAATCATTATCAGCTCTCTCTCATGTCATATCCTTCCAGTTGTAGAACATAATTAATTTCAGGATATACCTGGATTACTTTGCCATTTTCATATGTATGTACATTTTTCAATTCAAGTAACAATTTAATCCAATTGCATCGATTGAATTCGCCTCTCGTTTGAATTCCATTTTTTTGAGATTGCTAGCATAATATAATGCAATTTTGAAAAACCAATTCTTCGTGTCTCATGAAACGACACAACTTATCGTAGCACATTTATCTTTTAATTATGTGTCGTGGGCCGAAACCTTGAGACCGTGACACATGCATGATGTGAATTTTCCCATTAATCTCGCACTCCCTTATGCTAGTACGTTTGATTTTCTTGACATTTCATGGCATGAACAATGAATCACTTGCTCAAGATTGCTTTGGCTTCATTTCCGTTTATTTCCATGCTCAGTGTCATGGGATTTCCATTCCTAATTGGATTGTAAACGCGTATGTGATCTCAGAGAAATCATTTGATTACCATGCGAGTCCTAGAAGGTTGATTTAGTTTGGACAATGCTAGCTGTTCCGTCATACATACGTATCGTGCCGAAGATGTGAAGCACACCCGGCAATCTATCCAGCGTGTGATTTCCGCAATGACGCGCCCGTGGCGCCGCGATCGGTTTGACGTGGCACCTTCAAGTTTGCATAACCGAACAATCGGCGGATTTGCGCAATTGGTATGTCCATGGACGAACAGAACCTGAAATTATTTCATTCCTTAATGGATATGCGAGGATCAATTCCCATGAAGCTCGAGAGTAACCTCTTCGAGCGTGACAGCATGCAATCTTGGTTCTGTCACTTTCTGAACATAAATGGATCATAACGTTCTTTATATGCAAACCAAATAGACATAGAAATGGACAGGTGACAACAAACCTCACACTTTCAACCTAGACCCACACAGACAAAGAAAAACCTAGACCCGCGACAACACACTTAATTTCATCTTATTTCGTTTCACTAAGGACCAAGAAAAGAGAAAAAGACACTACCAAACTCTTTCACGGGAAATAGAAGTTCGACCATGTAGGTGTAGGGTTTCCATAGGGGTATGACGGCATCGGATCGTTCTTGCTGAGATTCACGGCACTGCCCTCGTCACGCGGCTTCAGCAGCTCCATGTACCAAGGCTGGTTCTGCATGGTCTCCACGGCCACGGCATCATTCAAGGCGGCACTGTTCTTCGGAGCCGCCTCCCCATTGTCCTCCTCGGAACCCTTGTCTGCCTCCGGTTCCACCTGCTCCTTCTGGTCCGAGCCAGGCGCCACCTTCTTCAGCTTCTTGATCCTCTCCTCGATCTCCTTCCCGGTCTTCTCCAGCATCCACCCCAGGTCGTTCAGGTCCACGATGGTCAGGCCCTGGAGCCCCTCGCTGCCGACGAGGGCCCGGTACATCACCTGGCCAATCTCCTTCTCGCGGTTCTCACGCAGCTGCTTCTTCAGCTGCTCCTCAGCCTTCACGATCCTCTGCCGGATGAACCCTTGCTGGTTCACCATCCGCTTACTCTGGTCCATCTCCGACATGTTCTTGAACCGCGCGATGGCCCGGCGCGCCCCCAGCGTGGACGGCCACACCTCCGGCTCGGCCTGGTACGGGCTGTAGACGATGGCGCACGCCTCGATCCCGCACAGCGTGCTCAGCTCGCTCACCTTCTTCATCAGGCCCTTCTTTCTCTTCTTGAAAGTGGCTTTCCTTGCGGCATCGTTGGCGATGTACGCGAGAGTGACTTTCTTTCTAGTCATGGCCAGGGGAGGATTGGTGCTCCGGAAGGAAAACGTTGGACGATCTTTGAGGTGGCTTTGTTGCCCCTTAGGGCATAGCGTTTATATAGTGTGAGGAAGAAGATCGCGCTATTAATGGACAAGATTTTGTTGCCTTCTCTTTTTCGAAGGAAATGGTCCCCTGGCAAAACAGTGCATTAGGATTCCTAGGACAATGATTGTGGTCGGCTGCTCTAATGGAAATTCAATTTGGGTAACAAAAATTTACTATATGAGATTGCGGACTGACATGGTATGTGCCCTAGGGATTCCAGTTTTCTTTCTGTTCAGGTGAACTGTCAAAGGGTGGATAAGATCAAAATCCATTTATGGCTTCCATTTGAATTTCGACGGGAATCAAAGAAGGATCGTGTACTGGCACTGGAATTCTGCACAACTAGAATCTGGGCAATGACAAGAAAACTTGTCCGGTCAATTATGATGCCCATGAGTGATTACCAGATTTGATCAGCCTCTACCCTAACACATTCGCTCACCTGCCCTTTTTTACACAGCACCGTCCAATTTTTTCTTGATAGCGGCGGTCCATCGATCCGAGATCATGGCGGAAAGCACCGAAATGACGGCAGTCGGCACTGCCAATATGCCCGGGAATTGCTTATGAGAAAGGTCTGAACAAATCGGGTGTTGTCTTCGCACAATCATGTATGCCCATGTTCAAAAAGGGAAAAGAAGTTTCGGACGATGCTGTATGTTCGCCGATACGTTTCGTGTCCGTTGACGGTGGAGGATTTCGTTTATGTACCAACATTATTGATGTCATGGCTTGTATAGAATAGTTTACGAGTCTTGATAATGGAATCGACACTCCTGATAATGAACCTAATAAATATCCTAATAAGATCGTCACACGATCGATCCTAAGGTTGATTTCCCTGGACAAGAATTTCGTTTCATTCCTTTACTGGAAAAAAACCAAATAACGCTCTATATCTAGGTTTGACTCGTTCTTATACATTTTAGGTTCAATTTTTTTTTGTTATTGTCAACAAAAAGTTGTGGGAAAACCATAGATATGACTCGTATTTTGCATGCACTAGCCAAAGAAAAACTTTATAAGCTACTTATGTGATAACTTTGTTATATTTGAGTTACGCGAATTTGAACCAATCATGGCATTATTCGACGGTTTTTGCATGAGATTCGCATTTTTCTTTTTTCTTTCTTTACATTTTTTTCGATTAGACATAATCAGATAAGCGCGAAATCTCTCTTTTTTTCATTTTTTCATTTGTTTTCCTATTTTAACTTTGCATAGGGCAAAGTTTTTTTTTTTTTTTTGAGGATGATGGTCGGAACCTTTTTCTTTCTCAAATTGAAATCCCCTCTATTCCAATGTATATAAGCAATAAAACACCAGCAAAAACATTTCCAATTACACAGAAAAGATCTATATTTAAGCAAAGTCCGTTGCACCTTATACGAAGGACGTAACGAAGAGGCGAACGTGTATCACGATTCCGCTCCAGTCACCATACAAACCGATTGAAAGAAATTGTTACATAGGTCGAGCGACGTTATGAATACGGAGAAACACGGAAGGAGGAAAAAAAAAGGAGAGGGAATGATGAAATCACTCTAGTTCTAGCCCACAACACATGAGGGTCTCTGGGACTCTTACAATAACTTGTTGGATGGAGGAGCAGATGATGCTTGGGATGGAGGAGCCATCTTGACCTCATAAGTGGTAGCATTGCCTGCTCCAATCGGGTCTGTTGCTCTTTGATCGCTGTTCGTGTAGCTCCCATATCCATTGTTGTTCCTAGGACCACCATCCCCATGTTTTGCTAGCTCTTTCCGTGCCAGCCGTTCGGCCTTGCTCACATGCTTTTCCATATCAGCTTCGGCCTCTCTCGCCAATCTCACCTCGTGTGCCACCCCCGCTCTTGCTTTCGCGTAGCCCTTCTCGGCCTACCAGTGGATTTTGTTGCAAAAAAATGTCGTTAAATGGTCATTTTTCAGAACCCCCACTGTTCGAGATTGACACAATCACACACTACTAGGGATCAAAGGATATCCATGTAGTTTTGATCATATGCAAGAACCGTGACCAGAACTCAATTGCAAAGTAGGGCTAGGGACCAAAATCACGCGAAATGAAAGTTTGCAAGTCTGATCTTCTCAAAATTTCCATGTGAAATCAAACTGAACTCATCAGTAACTCGTATACTTTGACATCAGAAAAAGCTTCTGTAGCACCGATAAACCATGAAAAGTTGTTTAAATGTCAAGAGTTGAAACAATAATGTGGATGAAACAGAGAAGATAGGCTAAGAACATAAGATAACTGCACGTAGTTCGAGTCTTGGTGCGACTTGATCCTGTATACCTTCTCGTCGGCCCTCGCCTCGGCCTTGACCTTGCGTGCGGTGTTCATTTCACTAAGCTTCTCCTTAATGGCCTGCATCTCTCTCTATCTCTCTCTCTCTCTCAAAAATGGCTTACTGTAATGGTTTCTCAAAGCTTTCCCAGACATCAGAAGACATTTATAGGAGACGGACAGCATTCTATTCTGGGATCTCCCTCTCTTTTCTTTGTGGTTGCACTGCCTACAAGTGTCGAACATAGGGAAATTCTCTATCAATTCGTGGCGGATGCTTTTCTTTCTAAGGGATTTGCAGCAAGTTCGGAGGGAAGCGTGCGACGAGAATGAAGTTCGAGGAATGAGATCCGAATTCAAAGTAGGCATGATTTGACATTAGAAATGGAAAGACATTTTCCATTTCAGATCACTTGCTATAATTAACGACAGACATTCTCTGTCGCTAACCAGGAAGAGAAAAATCAGCCAAACAGCCACTAGAAACGTACGACCATGCAACATGGCGCCGACCAAAGTAATCGGACATGAAAGCTTTCCTACAAAAATTTAACATATAAGTCAAATTCCTAAAGAAAGTAGAGAAATTACACGTGAAATTACGTATCGATATTTGCTTGCAACGAAAGTCTTTAGTTGTTGTTCCATGGGCCTTCTAGGTAATCGGATCTTAACGTTCGTGTCCTAGATTTTAAAAAGAAAAGAAAGGAAGTTTCGGGTGTTTTGACTTTTAATTTTTGACTAACCCAACGTCAACTCTTCGATGGTCTAAAAAGAGAAGTCAAAGTATGTACGTCGCGAGATTTTGATTAAGTTATTTCCTCTTAAATTTGCCAAATGGGTGCCAAGCCCCTCAAGGAAAACCAAACTCAGAATTGGCAAATACGAAAGACTCGTAGTCCTTGTGTTATTGATCAAACGATTACAATCTAGAAAGGAACATGAACTAGACTTAAGAATGATTTAGGGTTCAAAGCCATAGCACAAGCATAAATTAAACTCACAAGAGCGGGAGTTTAGCAAAAACAAAACGAAGGAAAGAAAATTTGGATAAAATAAGTAAAAAATCTTGCAATTTGGTACAGCGTCCGTCTGCTTCTTCTTTCCTAAGACTTCGTTTTATAGTCACGGGTCACTAGGATGTCACTTTCCTGCATTTTTCTCGGACTTTTAACCGGTTTGGCATCACACAGGTCGCTTTTGCCATGTGTGTGTTACTCGTATGTGCCATGTGTCTAGCCATGATCCCCACATCTCCAGATTCCACGGCCGTGGCCCAAGTGCCGGTGCCTTCTCTAAACATTGGCATCGCCGCTAATGTCGGAAAATCTCCCTAAAGAATTCCGATGATGACAAGACTTAATCCAAAGCTCATATCTGAACCACGTAGAAGTGAGGAATCTGGCTCTACAAGTTTATCGGTCAAATTTCACTATGTCTTTCATCGTGTGAAGCCGCTCATCTAAACGTCATTTTTGTTAGAGGCTCCTTCAATGGCCTGCAATCTATGAACCGAAAGAGTTTGCATCTTCGCATGTCAAAAAGGCCAATGTCGGTCTTACAATCGAGTTTCTCGATCCCAAGCTCTGCAGCCGGGGCACTGATATTTGTTTGATTTACGCAATTTGATTCGAGCTATACATCTGTTGCCCGAACAAATCTATTTTGAGGGGTCTTGATTGGTCATTTTTTTTGGAAGGAAAGAAAATCACGCGATGTTTATATATTGGAAATTCGGGTTTCGGGTAGGGAATGGTTTTCCAACTATGCGAGTTTTAATGACGGATTTGGGCGTTAATACGGCCATAGGGGTGCGTCTGGGAATGCCTTGTGAAGAACCTATGTAGACCTCGTGCAAAAATTTCAGTGTTTTGTCCAAAAGTTTTGCTTTGAAAATGCTCAAGACCTAATACTGGCTTTGGCACTTTCAAGAAGAACAACTTGCCTCAGTTAATAAATATTGTTTTATCCTCACTTTACCATTAGGAAATTTTATTATTATTTTCGCGTCATTTTCATCTTCTTCAATTTGCAAGAAGTTCACAAAGAAAGAGAGGCGAGTGACGGCGGTGTCGCCGTCACCATGCTCCGGTTAGTCCCCCTAGGGTCATGCGGCTCGGGCGAGCCACTCGCAAGGCTTGTCGGCGAGAGGGGGAGGGGGAGGGGGAGGGGGAGGGAGAGGGGGAGGGGGGGTTTGCAATCCTCACCTGAGGTCTCGT
Organism: Syzygium aromaticum; assembly: GCA_024500025.1. Lineage (NCBI taxonomy): Eukaryota > Viridiplantae > Streptophyta > Magnoliopsida > Myrtales > Myrtaceae > Syzygium > Syzygium aromaticum. Next base: position 12,397,616 of record CM044889.1, read on the forward strand.
GACCCCGGCGCTTGTAGCAGCGATCTTGCACGAGAGTTTCCCTTAGGCCGTTGTACTGTTCATGTTACATGTCAGAAAACCCTATTTGCTTTCAATAGAAATGAGGTCTTTTGCCATTGATGCAAAGTTTTAAAAGGCAAAGCCAATCGGCTTTACCGAAGGTTTTGGGGTTGTGTTGGTGTTCACTAGAATCTTACTTTACGTGAAAGCTCCTCCGACTTGAGATTTGGGATTGTGCCGGCCTAGTCGAAAACCCATCGGATGAAGCGTCACAGACGAGCTCATTACAACCTGATGGAATGATGGGCTTTTATTTGTGAAAAATGGGCCGCCCATGATGGGCTAACCAAGCCCACGAAAGAAAGTAACTGCACTTGACAGTTATTGTCTTGAAATAATATGATGAGAACACACGTAAAGGGTGTGTGTGTTGTGTTGCGTTGCATTTTTCCATCACGAAGCATTTTCACAAGCAGAAAAGCAAGAGGACTTTGCTTTCAACAATTCAAGGATTGTTCTCTCTCTCGACGCTGCGATAAGTGCATTTAATCTGTGGCAAAAGAGGTATGTTCGTTTTACGTGATATACTTCGAACGATCGGTGATTCAAGCGTAAAATGGGCACGTTTTTCCGCAATTTTGTATGATTTTTTAGGAATTTGTTTCAGTCATTGGTATCAGAGCATGTTTTCTTGTTTCCTGATCTTTTGATATGTTCATAAAACGAATTTTTTTGGCCAGAATTTGTGAAACGGCGCCGACGAATGTTCGGGTACGAAAAACCAACACCCGGCCATATTGTTCAAAGAGGTTTCTCGTTTTCCGTGCATCAAAATTTATTTTTAAAAGTATAGGATTGTAGTACTCGTCGAAATGAGAATTTTGATGGGTGGCACACCGCCGGGAGGAGCCGTACGCGCCCACACGCGCTGCCGCAAGTGGCAGTCTCGCCGGCACGTGCGTGGCAGTTCCTCCCCGCGCGCGTGCACCGCACGCGCCATGAGGGCATGTGCGCTTGGCTGACGTCACGCTGACGTCAGCCACGCGGTTGCCCAACCTGTTTTGGGGACCCGACCCAATCCGACCCGTTGACCCGACCCAGTCATCTGTTGACCGTTGACCACCGTTGACCGGCGAAAAAAAAAAAGGCTGAAGGGGAGCAAAATGTGTTTCTTGCAAGTACCATGAATTATGAATAATAATCATTTTTTTTTCTGCATTTGTTGCAGGAAATATGGTAAGAAGATATCGAACCCCTATTATCCCTAGAACGGCGGCTCAAAAGGAGAAGCTTGAGAATCTTAGAATCAAGCTGGCTCTTTACCGGTGGAATGCTAATGATGACATGATGACACACATCATCAAGGTCAACCAAATGATACAGGATATCATTTGGAACGGTTTCCTAATGCCAGAGTATGTGATGGTCGGAGCCCTAAAATGCACCATTCCTGATGAGTTGGGAAGAATGATTGATAGGGTATAGGACACCTTAGAAGGTACGAGCTATAAGATGATTGTGGAGCAATTCATGATAGAGTACATACGGGTCGGGGCAAGAAGGACGTCAACCCTTGCATTGTATCAATCTCAAGGCAATACATTGCCTGAATATAGGGGTTTTCCGGGTGCCTTCATTTGGTTGCCAAAGGAAATAAAATTTCCTAAGGATTTTCATGAGTCATTTCCAGTTTATAGAAAGAGGATCATCACCTGATTGTGTTTATCAATTTTTTTGTAAACTCTTATGGATATGTTCACTATATGTTGGTGTTTATGTTTATTTCCTTTGATGGATTTATTCCTTATGTACAAAGTGTTAGGAAAATGAATGTTGATTGATATTCATGTTGTGAATAGTTTAAAGTACTATTCTGTTTTAATATTTATCTTATTAGTATCACATGGAGTTGAGTGAGAGTTCTAAAAGTTTTAGTAACTTTAAAGAACGTAATTTTACCTCAATAATTACATTAACGGTAATTTCACATTAGAATTTTTTATGATGATTGGGAACATAGTAATCTTTCGAATCTAAAGCCTATGTGAGATTATTCGTTAATATAATCGGTTTGTGTAAAATTAATGCAAAAATAAGTGGCATTAACAATTCGTGCTTGTCTGTCTGATATGTTCAGATTCAATGGCTTCAGCATCAAAGAATATAGTTGCTGAACTGAACAAAGGAGAGAAGCTTAACGGTGATAACTATGAAATTTGACATATGAAAATCCAATATGTGCTGGAAGAGCAAGAAGCTCTTGAAGCTCTTAACCTGGTTATGGAAGAGCCTGAAGAGGGAAACACTGCATAACATAAGAGAGATAAGGATGCATTTGCTGTATGGAAAAGAAAGAACTCCCTTGCTCGCATCACGTTGCTGAGTAGTATGGAAAATGATGTCATGCGAGAGTTTAGGCGTTTTGAAAATGCTAAAGAGATGTGGAGAGCGTTGGCGGCAAGGTTTAGTCATACATTTGTAACCAAGCTTACACAGCTCACTATAAGATTTGACTCATATAATAAGCCACATGGTCAGTCCATGAAACAACATTTAAGAAAAATGTCAAACATAATTAATGAGCTGAAGGATGCTGGCCATGTTCTGACTGATGAACAGCAAGTGCAAGCGGTGATTCGTTCTTTGCCTCAAAGTTGGGAGCATATGAAGTTGCACCTAACTCACAATGAGAACATCAAAACCTTTGAGGATGCAGTGCGCCACTTAGAGCTAGAGGAGGACCGTCTCCTGGCGGATAAGCCGGTAATTGACATTTACTATGCAGGTTCTAGCTCACAAGGACCTTCGAGCTCTAAGCGCAAGCGTCTTGATTCGTTCAAAAGGTGGAGAGGCAAGGGAGCAAGTTCTTCGGGTAAGAAACCAAGATTCAATCAACATGACAAAGGAAAGCGTTCTTTTGTAAAGAAAATGTCGAGGGTGAAATGCTACAACTATAGCAAGAAGGGACACTTTGCTCGCGATTGCGGCGAGCCAAAGAAGGTAAAATCCCCTTGCATTTTTGAGAACTTTGTCTATGTGTCAAGTTCTGTATTTTTAATTGAGTCTAATCCTTTGTGGACTGTAGATTCGAGAGCAACAGACCATGTAGCGAAGGACAGAGATGCCTTCGTGGAGTTCCGACAGGTTCCGACTGGAACGAAATGAATCTATGTAGGGAACAACTCCAAAGTGGAAGTTAAATGAATTGGCACATGCCAGTTGATGATGCGTGGTGGACGCACATTGTTCCTACATGACGTATTATATGCTCCGGAGATTCGTCGGAATTTAGTGTTTGTGTTAGTGTTGATTAAACTTGGTTTTAATTTGAAATTTCATAGCAGTGGTGTTGATTTGTATTTGAATACAAATTATTATGGATGTTGATACTTTTTGAATGGTTTCATTGTACTAGATGTTGACTGTGGTAATGTTAACGTTTGTTATTCCCTATTTATATCTTCCAACTCTTATGAAACTGATGTGAATGTATGGCATGCTAGACTTGATCATATTGGCCAACAACGAATGCAAAGATTAGCCAAAGAGGGCTTATTAGGCAATATTGAAAAAGTTGATTTGCCTATTTGCGAGCAATGCCTAGCAGGAAAAACAACAAGGAAACCATTTGGAAAAAGGAAAAAGAGCTGAATTTCCTTTGCGGTCTTAAGGAAGAAAGAAGGTCTGATGCCTTTCTACTTTTGAGGGCGGGGAGTTCATGCAAAGGCTTTCAGAATGAAGATAGCGTGGAATATTCTGAAACACAATAATCTCTGATCGGAATTCTTCAAAGAGAGGGTTCTTGCCTCTACGCACTTATGGGATGCTCTTCCTAAAACTGGGCACTAACGCGCGCCTGGGCTAGCATTTGTGCAGTTGCAAAATCCCTAATTTGATTGGTGATGGGGGACTTCTGGCATTGGGGACATTGCAAAATCCATTTTGACATTTGTGGTCCAATGAATGTGAGGGCTAGACATGGGGCTGTTTATTTTATCACATTTATTGATGATTTTACTCGATTCGGATATGTCTATTTGATTTCTCATAAATCTGAGGCTTTTAGTTGCTTCAAAATATTTATGAACTTGGTGAAAAATCAATTAGATAAGAAAATAAAAGCATTGAAATCCGATCGAGGTCGAGAATATCTATCTGATGAGTTCAGAAATTTATGTGATGAAAAAGGAATAGAATGACAGTTATCTATTCCATATACTCCGCAACAAAATGGTGTTGCCGAGAGGAGAAATAGAACCCTATTGGAAATGGTTAGGTCTATGATGGCACAAGCCAAGTTACCTATCACCTTCTGGGGTGATGCTTTGTTAACTGCTGCCTATATACTTAACCGTGTGCCTTCTAAATCAGTTATTTCCACTCCATATGAGTTATGGACAGGAAGAAAACCCGATTTAAATTTTCTTAAGCCCCGGGGTTGTGCTGTCTATACTCACAAGTCCTCTTATAAATATGGGAAACTGGATCCCAGTGGTAAGAAGAATATTTTCATAAGATACTCAGAGCACTCAAAAGAGTATGTGTTTATAGGTGAGCAAGAAAGTGGGAGTATAACTGAATTTGAATCACGATATGTCACATTCTTAGAGAATGAGTATCCTAAGAAGGGCGAAATAGGTGAGGACTATTCACTATTTGAAACCTTGGATCCTGATAATGAAATCGATGAATTTCGACCAAGTGGGAGCAATGAGAATAATGAGGAATTAAATTCGACTCAATCTCAATTGCAACCATTTGATGAGATAATACCGTCATTATCTAATCCAAGTGGGAGCGTAATGGGGAATAATATGCTACGTGTACAATCTCCCTTACGGCGAACAAGTCGCAAAAGTGTTCCCCGACGACGTTTTGACATAGAAGGGGAAACTTTTATGATCGCTCCGCAAGATGAAGATGAGCCAAGGAATTTAAATGAGACTCTAAGTTGTCCTAATAAGGATAAATGGATGAATGCAATGGAAAAAGAATTGAAGTCAATGAAATCAAACCATGTTTGGGAACTGGTTGATCTTCCTAAAGGACGCAAAGCTATTGGGAACAAATGGGTTCTCAAAATAAAGCGAAAAGCTGATGGCTCGATAGAAAGATATAAAGCTCGCCTTGTGGCGAAAGGGTATAATCAACAGGAATGAATTGATTATGAGGAAACTTTTTCTCCTATAGTGAGATTTACCTCAATTCGCCTTATTTTGGCAATAGTGACAAGTATGGATCTTGAATTACATCAAATGGATGTAAAGACTGCTTTTCTAAATGGAGAATTAGAAGAAGAAATTTACATGGAGCAACCCGTTGGCTTCATTATGAAAGGCCAAGAACAAAAGGTATGTCGACTTCTAAGATCGATATATGGCCTTAAGCAGTTTTCGAGACAATGGTATATACGTTTTCATAATGCTATAGTGGCGTATGATTTTACAATGATTGATGAAGATCATTGCGTATATACCAAAAGATCCAAAGATCAATTCGTAATCTTATCATTATATGTTGATGACATACTGATTGTCGGAAATAATAAGGAGTTGGTTAATACTGTAAAGAATTGGTTATTGTCCAATTTTGAAATGAAAGATATGGGTGAGGCTGCATATATTCTTGGAGTTAAGATTTCAAGAGATTGTTCCAAAAGATTATTGTCTCTTTCGCAAGAGACTTATATAAACAAGGTTCTTGAACGATTTTATATGCAAGATTGCAAATCCATTGACACTCCTATTGCAAAAGGTGAAGGATTGAGCCAAAGACTGTGTCCTAAGACTCCACAAGAGAAGGAGCAAATGAAACGTGTTCCTTATGCTAGTGCTATTGGGAGTTTAATGTACGCCATGATGTGTACAAGACCTGACATATGTTTTGCAGTTGGGATGGTAAGTAGATACCAATCCAATCCAGGTCAAGCACATTGGAAAGCCGTTAAAAGAATCATGAGGTATCTAAAGGGTACTGCTGATTATTCTCTGAGTTATCAAGGAAAGGATCTGCGACTTGAAGGCTACTCAGATGCTGGCTGGGGAGGAGATTTAAACGAAAGGAAATCTACCTCAGGATTTGCATTTTTACTGAATAATGGCGTCATTTCTTGGAGCAGTAAGAAACAAACATGTATAGCATTATCCACCATGGAAGCCGAGTTCGTGGCATTGTCAGCAGCAGTATAAGAAGGAGTTTGGCTTAAGAGATTTTTGGATCATTTAGGTGTTGTTGAGCACGCTGCAAACTCATTGTTAGTCAATTGTGATAGCCAAGCAACGATAGCAAACACCAAGGTTCCGAAATATCATGGCAAGACCAAACATATAGATACCAAGTATAATTTTGTTAAAGATATGGTAGCACGAAAAGATGTGAACTTGCAGTACATATCTACGCATAAAATGATAGCAGATCCTATGACAAAGCCAATTCCTAAAGATGTTTTCAATGGTCATGTAAAATCTCTAGGACTGCGTAGATGTTGATGTACTGAATATTGTAATTTCCCTGAATGTTCACATTTGAATGAAATTGTTATATCATTGTTAATGCCTATGATATTTTTTTTTATTTATGCATTTTAATACTTAGTGTATTATGTCAAGTAAGTATGTCGGACAGATAAGATTAACTCACTCACACGAGTAATTGCCTCTATTTGCTATGTGATAAGTAGAGATGAGACAATTTTAGGCTTATTATCTAGGTGAAAATCGAGAGCTCAAGCTTAAAATATAAATGTCGCCTTAGTTAAGTGCTAAGATGAGGTTATAATATTTAATTTGTCCGAAAGTAAAATAACCAACATATTTTACTTTTATCTGTCTTTGATGCCAGATGTGAGTTCTAATGGATTCTTTAGAGGAGTCATATGTGAACTTGAGTTTAGACATTGGGTATGTCTGAACAATCATCTGTACGGTATTGAATGTAAAGACATACGCTCCACGAGAAAGGAGTTAATACCGTAATACGTATTTCATACTACGTATGCATGAGTCGACCGATAAGAGTGGCAAAAGTTTTTTTATCTCAACTTTATGCCGTGTGAGACTCTTGAGAATATGAGTTCCTCATTTAGTACCCTCAGGACTATGACTTATTCTCAAAGTTTCTATTTAGTGTTCGCTATCTTAGAGTGTTGCCAATGGTTATGAATGATTCGATCTAATGAGACATTTCTAGAAAAGCGTGCTGGACTGAAATAGAGAGGTTTAAGAAAGAGAACGATCAACTTGTTAATGATGTCACATCCTATTTTTGTATTCACAGGTCGACCAATTATGATTTTGAGTAAATCATAGTTGTGAATACAATATATGAGATATCAAAAGAGATCGAATGAAATATAAATGTGACTGATTGATCTAGGGGACTGCATACAATGTCTACTCGGAAAACGTTGTACCCAATTTTGAGCTGCTATGTATTCTTAACAGATGCATCGCAACGAGCTCTCGAAATATGCTGGTCGCACGGATTATTTGCTAGTATGAATATTGCAAAGAAGAGAGAGAGTTAATGTTTAGCCCACCATGTGCGAGTGGGAGATGATGGAATGATGGGCTTTTATTTGTGAAAAATGGGCCGACCATGATGGGCTAACCCAGCCCACGAAAGAAAGTAACTGCACTTGATAGTTATTGTCTTGAAATAATATGATGAGAACACACGTAAAGGGTGTGTGTGTTGTGTTGCATTTTTCCATCAGAAAGCATTTTCACAAGCAGAAAAGCAAGAGGATTTTGCTTTCAACAATTCAAGGATTGTTCTTTCTCTCGACGCTGCAATAAGTGCATTTAATCTGTGGCAAAAGAGGTATGTTCGTTTTACGTGATATACTTCGAACGATCGGTGATTCAAGCGTAGAATGGGCACGTTTTTCCGCAATTTTGTATGATTTTTTAGGAATTTGTTTCCGTCACAACCAACCTACAGGTTGAAGAGAAGATAAAGAACAATGACTGAGATTTGAGAAAAACGCTAGACGTGTGTTTGTTTGTGTGAAAATAGAATTTTCTGCAAAGAAGTTTCTAGAACTTCTACGTGTTCAGTTTGCTAAAAATGATCAATCAATAAAAATTCATTAAAGGTAATATATATATATACACATGTTTAAAGTTAGAAAAAATGAATTTCCTAATCTGAAAAGAAAAAAATATTTTTTCGGAAAGCAATTTCCCTTTATCACGAAATTTTCCCTGAAACAGGTACACTTAACCCACTTCATTTTCCATATCAACATAGTGTTGAGCTCAACACTTTATTTGGATGAGAAAAAAAGAGATGGAGAGGGAAAGGATTAATGACTTATTTGGACGCGCTTGACAAATTTATTCTTATTTTTTACTTTAATCCTTAATGTAAATTCATTAATAATTATATAAAAAAATATTTATGCCCTAATACATTTATTTTATTTATATATTCATTCATTCATTTTTTTTCTTACTAACATCTAAACAATATTTATAACTCAAATCCCCACAAATTTATTTTCTCCGCTTTTTAACCATTATTTTCCAAACTCTTCATTTTCCTACCCAATCGCCCCCACCAAATCTGACCGCGAGCATCGTTCCCGACCAGAAGCAAGAAAATAGCGGCGGCGGCGGCGGCGGAGTTCGGCTGTTTCTGTCCGAGCATTCACCGTCTCCATGTCCGCGTGATTGGGTACGAGGAAGACCCACTTGAGGTTTCGGCTGATTGCTTCTGTATTCGAGTGATCTGAGTTCTTGAGCGGACGTTGGGTAAGCTGTGCGTGGGGTGGTTCGTCTGCGAGCTTCATTTGTGGAAGAGTTTCTGATTTGGGTCGTGCTTGTCTCTGCCTCTTAGGGGTCGGGGAAGGGTCGGCACTCCACGCTCGATCAAGAAGAAGAAGAAGAAGTTCCATGGCTTCGTTCTCCTTCGGTAATGGCCAGGAAGATCAGGTACTGAGCTCCGTTGCTTCACAGACAATGCAACCATGCTGTGCGGAGAGGCACTGGGGTCTTTGTTTCTTCCAGCGTTGCGTGAGTAGTGCATTGGATCGAGAAACACTGGGGTCTCTGTTTCTTCCAGTGTTGCGTGAGTAGTGAATTGGGTCGAGGCTTCGATTGGATTTTGCTTATGCTACTGAGTTTGATTGCCCCTACGCGCTTTGAATTGCCGATGGATTTGAACTTTGGCGACACTATCGGGGTTCGAATGATGATAGGTGTTTAATAAAAAAAAAAATCTTATTTTAGCTGGAATTACCGAGCGATGAAGCTTGAGATGTTCTGCTGATTGGAACATTGCATTTTAGTGCCCTAGAGCGCAGGAGGACTATTCTCTGGATGATTATAGCCCAACAGAACTGTGTTATACTCCTTCAAGAACTTGTAATGGAGATTCGATTTACTTTGTTTCTGTAGGTTTTGGTGGAGGAGAAGTCATTTGTCAGAACACTGATACTCAACAGACCCAAGCAACTGAATGCTCTTTCATATTCTATGGTGAGTCTCTTATCTGGCTGCTGGATACTCTGTGCAGTTTCATTCACTCTTACTGTTTGGTTGGAAGTGTCGCATGGGGTTCTTTGTTATATTGGTTGCCGATTTGCTGTTTCTCCATTGAGGCTTTTCAAACTATTCATAGGCGTTGCTTTTCGCGAAATGGTTCATGGAATTTATTTGTTGAGTTTTCCTATCATATAGCACCTGAAATCCTGCACTTTCGAGAAAGCTCTTTCCACAATCCAAAAATTATTCGTCAGTTTCATCATACAGGATAAACTAACATCTGATTGCATTATCTAGTCTATCATTATAAGGTTTTTACTTTCCTGCTCTTGTCTGGCATTTGATTAATTCCTTGGAGACTTCATGTGGCTTTGCTAAGAGCAGTATTAGTGTTCTGCTTAACTTTTTGGGTTTTTATTCTTTTTCCTAAGAAAAAATGAATGTGCCATTTTTATGCAAACTTTGGAAGCACGCATTGCGAAAGGTCATAGGGAAAGAAGGTTATTACATGGGATCAAGAACCAAATCTAGTGATGCCCACATACATGTCAAGGATATTATTAGATCCTGCATAAAATACGTGAGTCTCTTTGTAGCATAGTTCAGCCTGAATAGCCTCTTGTTGTTGCATCCAGCAAAATATATCTGTGGGATTGTCATGCAGTAGTACCATTTTCTGTTTCTTTTTTATCACCTTTTATACCTTTTGTGATAGTCACCTTGTTGGCATTGGAATTCTGTTGTCATTTCAGATCATTTAAATAGGTGACATACTTGTTGTCGCAACCTCAATAGCTCACATCGTTAATTAAGCTTTGTTTGCTACATGGTTATTGTATAACTATTTGTCACTATTATTCACAGATATCTCGGTTATTGGAACTTTTCCTTGTTTACGAGAAGGATTCTAATGTGAAGTTGGTAATCTTAAAGGTACATTGCTGCATACAAAGCATTTTTTTATGACTGTTAAGAGCCCTCCAAATTGCACAAGTAGAAATATCAGGATCATGAGCCTTGAGACTGTCTTTTGGGAGATTGGTAGATTCTTTCTGCCCACTGAAAGATTGGTAGAGTTTATTGGACTTAGTTTGGTGAACTTTGTCTTGCTGGTGTACCATTTAGGGCTGTGTGCTCACTTATGTATATGTTTTACAAAATTATCAATTTATTAATATGCTTGAGCAGCACGGTAAATTATGTTTTGTTTGCTTCTTTGACTGGATTTAACACCTATTTTGGGTAACATATCATATACATGGGGACTAGCGGTGTATTATATGAGAAATAAAAAATTTCTGGAGCTTTTGGGAATTGGATGGCCTTTCAAATGTCTGATTCTGAGTTGCAGAGGGTGCATTCTAGCTTCGAATTATTGTTGGCTGTTTATGAATTTTGCATTGGTCAATCATTTGGAAAGGTAAACAACGCAAAGATGTCTGTCATTGAAGTAATACATCTCATCTACAACAAAGTGCTCATCTATTTAGGCTTCACAGTCATGCTTTCTCAAGTTCAACATCACATTAGAGAACAGTTGTCAAATTGGCCTTGTTGGCATTCATTGTTATTGAGGAGACGATTGTTGTTTCCTTTAGATTGCAAGACCTTAATGATTACTTGACATTGTTAGATCTTGTGGCCATTATCTTCTGTTACAATGTTCTCCTTTCATACGTTGCTATCCCATTTTGGAAATCCTACATATTTTCTTAGCTCAGGGATCACTGTTTTGTTTGTGTTTTTGTTTCTGTAGGGAAAAGGGAGAGCTTTATGTGCCGGTGGTGATGTCGCAGCTGTTGTGCGTGATATCAACAATGGTACAGATTATTATAGTGGTTTCATGGTTCATCTCATACTGACTGTAAAATAAAAAATAGGGCTGAACTGAACTTATATCCCATTATGAGTAGATGCACTTAAGCTTCTAGATTTCCCTTTTCTCAAGGTGAAGTTTCACATGTCAATAGTATCAATCCTTCATTAACCTATCAAAACATCATGATATCCATCAGTTTCTGACAGGCCTTGATCTCTGTTATATGCAATTCATATGTTGTTCATTCGGACTAGGAAAATGTATGATTGTTGATAACATTGTTTTCTGTAAATGTGCTAGGAAATTGGAAGTCAGGTGCAATCTTCTTTCGGAAGGAGTTCACTTTAAATTATCTGATGGCAACATACAGTAGACCTCAGGTGATCTGATATTATAATCGGTATCTTTTTGGGAGTTCATAATAGTGACATCAATGTTAGTGTCTCTAAGGAGTCTTCATTTGGATGTATTCATGTAGTCTTACTTTTTACATGCTGGTTTTAATGAAGGTATCAATCTTGAATGGCATTGTCATGGGAGGTGGGGCTGGTTGTTCCGTACATGGTTGTTTTCGCGTGGCAACAGAAAATTCGGTATTGCCTCTTTATGTTGGCTTACATTTCCTTTTTATTTGTTAGGCAATCTACTGTTATTGTTTGTGGCAGTCAGTGGTGAGTTGTAACACACAGGTTACTTCTAAGCTCGTGTGATTTAGAGAGTGCATTCCTTGAAAGAAATTTTTTTTTTTGCATTAGGCACTTTGCTGATGTCATTAATCTCGCTTACCATTTCACTAGTAAGGGCTAATCCGCAGCTTAATTATTTACCAAAAATACTGGTGAAATTGTTTAATTAACTGACATCTCCTATGGAATAGAGCATGTGTTCCTTGTTTCAAATTCTGGTTGAAGAAAGATCATGATGATCCATTTTGATATAATATTATCATCCGCCCAATCATGGGTGGTTGGTAGAGGAAATAAATGAATTTAAGATTATTATCACTAGAAGTGGGACTGAACAAGATTCAGTGAAGCACGCAGAGTCACAGACACAAATAAATCAGTTATTCCTACTGTCATCAACATGTGTTTGAAGCTGGAGGATGATAGGTGGTAAAGGTAACCACAGAAGAATATGAGATTTCAGGGCCCAAATGAGTAACTACCAAACGTGAAAGAAAATAGCTAATTAAGTTGGATATTCTTACATTGTTCTAGACTCTTCAAGCATAGACCCTCATTTTACACCATGAATGAAAAACCTTAAAGTGCCATTGAAGTTAGAATTCTTGGAGGAATGTACAATGGAGTGTAGCCCGCCATTTTCCCCTCTTGGGCTACTTCTGGGGATTTCATAAATGTGCTTAGTTCGTAAAGAGCACGTATGTTTGAATAAAGAATGTTTCCCCCGCTTTATACATGAATAATATACATATCTAGGTGGGCAAGGTTCCATAGAAGTTAATACAAGACTTACATAAATTTATTGTGCATTCACTTCTATGTAGCTATATATTATCTGATATATGTGACTTGAGATCAGTTGACGCCACTTAACGAGATTGAAATTGTTGTTTGCTTAATGAATAAGGCACAGTAGATGTCTAGTGGCAAATTCTTAAAACAGATGTTTGCTTGTGGAACATAAAATGGTTATTTTCTCATTACCTTTTACCACTTGATATGCAATTTGTTACATAACCTAGAGTATCTAACCAATACTGCAGATATGTGTTAATTAGAGTGCCGCATGTAAGCAAGCAATTGGTGGGTGCTATTGTGGTGTTGATTGTCCAGCTTCTTGTTCCCTTAACGTCATTCTTGTCAAGATTTCCAGCAGCTTTTATCAGCATAGTTTGGTTAATCTCGTTGCAGGTTTTTGCTATGCCTGAAACAGCGCTGGGTCTCTTTCCAGACATAGGTGCCTCATATTTCCTGTCAAGGCTCCCAGGACATTTTGGTAATGGCCAACGATAGGAAAGGGCACTTTATCTTCCTATCTAGTTTTATGAGTCAATATTAATTGAAGATTAAAAGTTACTAACTTCTGGAAGTATGTAGATATACTTATTGGGTAGAGGTTCAGTTGTTAATTCTGTCAGGAGCATTCTACTGGTAGTGCCTGTGGAAGTGCTACTCAGTCCAATGAATGACTTGGAAAACTTAGGCGACAACCAAAACATTTATCAACATATCATAAGCCGGTGGGCTTCCATCTTATATTCATATAATATAGCAGATTCGCAACCGTGTTAATTTGGGATTTAGGAAGCATATTCTTCGGAAGATTGGGAAACTTGAGATAAGGAATAATTTCCTCGAACTGTATGTCAAGAGGACAGACACTGCAATCAGTGGAGCCACAAACGATACATAATAGTGATTATATTGCTAGATGATGCTACTTAATGAAATGTAGGGTTGACATACAATAGTGACCATCCACTTTTTACTCTTTGATTATAACCTGGTGGGTGATGAGAAGAAAACAACAGTCTTTCTGGTGTTTTGGGTTGAACCTTGGTTTCAGTTGCTTCTCTTTAGAAGATGGATAAATTTCCAGCTGGAATATGCAAATTGATTCTTTTCCTTTTCTTTATTTTTTCTATTTTAAGCTGAAATATGAATGACACAAGTGTGACCGCATTCATTTGTTTGAGTTCTGCTAGCATTTCATTTGTGGCTTTGGGATCTTGATGTTAAAAATAATAAATTATATTATTGGTGCTTTGACGTGGATTGTTGTTAATAGTAGTTAGAAATTGCACAAGAGAACTTATGGAAGGGATTCCTGATGTTGATTTTGATAGATTGGGATCTAAGATTCCATGTTATTCAATTTAGTGTTGAGAAAAGAGAAGAATCTGATATGCACATCTTTAACCTGAAGTCTAGGGTTACGGTTTTAATTTCTGTATCAACCTGCATAATGATTTTTATCCTTTTATATCAAAATTAAGGATTCTCCTGGTTTGTGACTGCACCTGATCTTGACATGCAAGAACCATTTTCCTATGGACTAGATTTCAGCTCATATATCTTGCAAAATTAAAGATTAAATCATGCTCTGGATTTGAGCTCATATAATCTATTACATTCTTGGTGAAGTTTCACATATTCGTGTTAGATTATTTGTATTCTGTTACACTTGTTACCCCATTTTCTTGTCTAAAAATTAAAATTTACCATGCTTCTCTCTTATCTGTGCCAGGGGAATATCTTGGTCTTACTGGTGCTAGATTGGATGGGGCAGAGATGCTTGCATGTGGCCTTGCAACTCACTTTGTTCCCTCAGCAGTATCCTTCTGCTTTTACTTCAGTTTTGCGATAATTGCTTGAATGTGGAAGCTACCGGGGGGAAATAGGGAAAAGACGAAGCATAGAAGACCAATGCGTTGTTAGAGAAGTTCTGCCAAAGCAGTAGGTGAAGTAGTTGTCAGGAAAAAAGGAAAAACGAAGAAAATAAGACCATATTACAACCTTAACAACTAGTGCTTATTAGAGAAAGCATCTATCTTGCCTTTTGAGGGGCATTTGGAGTCTAGTATGTTGGCTGGAAACCATATAGGACAACATTGATACCGATAGATATAGTGACATTGAATATTGCAGGATAAAAGATTAGATGTGAAAATTAGACAGTGTGGCTGAGAGAACTGCTTGCTTGGTGGATGTGCAAAGATGAAAGAATTAGAAGTGAATGCACATCCAAGAAAGCTTCAAGGATTGCGGTAAGACCGGGGAAATTCAACCTAAGTAGACCTGTCAAACAATGGCTTTCTGATGTATCATGGATAAAATGTGACTGTTTGGAAGTGGGCCACGTTGAGATCTGTGGATAGAGACTATGCATGAGTTCAAACTTTTGGGGAAATTCTTGCATTTGGGGTCTTGTAAGGGTTGGAATCTTAGAAAGATATGTAAGAAGGAATGCTTATGGAAATTAACATCAGTTTGAACTGAAAAACGCTTAATCATATTGTCGTTGCCGATTTGGGAATGCTAGGCCAATGCTAAATTTATGATAGTTACCTGTGTTCTTGTGCTGGACAAGAGATGTTCATCTTCGCGCTCATTTCCTATGGTTATCTGATTTATCTTTGTATATTCATGACATTGTTCAGAAATTGCCGTCGCTAGAAGCAGCTTTATACACGGTAGATTCTAGTGATCAAGCCATAATTTCAGCAATCATTCATGAATTCTCTGAGCTGCCTATGTTGAAAGAGCAAAGTGCATACCATCGGTTAGTTTTGACCTACCATTTCCTTTATCTTCTTGTTGAGTTTTCTGTATGGTTTTGTTTAACCATCCATGCACAAATGTTCTTAATTAGAAAATACCAAGAAACCATATAACTTATACATGTATGAAGAGGATGAATTGGTTATGGATTAAACAAAGCAACACAAATGAAAGAAATAAAGGAAATCAAGTGAAATTACCAAACAAGGATGTGTGAGTCTCAACATAGCACGACTTTATATCCTCTTTTATATAATATGTGTGTAGACTTCCAACTTTACTCAAGAAGCTTGAGTGGCTAGCGGCGGATCCTGCTGACTCACTCTTTCAATCCATGTCTCATACGTCATTTACAAGTTCTGTTTTTGACAGGTTGAATGTCATCAATAGGTGCTTCTCGCGAAGAACAGTGGAAGACATTCTATCTGCTCTCGTAAGCTGTTGGTGATTTTGTTCTCCATTTCAAGTCCCTGTTGTGATCATGAGAAAGGACATCTGCATGTGAACATGCATAAGCCTTTTTATGGGGCAACTACTCAATGCTGATCTGTGCACATAATGTTGATTTCAACATTTCCTCGATCTCTCTTTTGCAGGAGCAAGAAGCCACAAATAAGGTAGATGATTGGATCCTTGCCTCAATTCAGTCACTGAAGAAAGCATCACCAACAAGCCTTAAAATTTCTCTTAGATCGGTGAGATTGCTGAATCTTTGATGAGATATCAGCAGTGCATTTATTGACACAACTTATAGATAACGTGTATTATGAATATGGTCGAATGATTTCTATCTAAGGTGTGCCAACCAACTTCTTGTTGTAATGTCAGCTGAAGGGAACGGCATCATTACTCTACTGGGAATAAGAATCAACTTAAAGACATATGCCTGTGACACCACCTTGTGCGTCAGTGCTTCTGATTTGGATAATGGCCCCCAGTAACGAGTAAAACATAGAGAATAAGAATCAACTTAAAGACCTGTGATGGATAGATGATCAAAGTAATAGCTAAAATTCGTAGTAGGGCTGAGAAGTGAGGTCAGTGTGCAGTATTTGCTCACTGACAACTCGAGTCAGTGTGCAATGGTGGAATTTGATTACCTATCCTTTTATAAAGGTCAAAGTGCCTAGAGTATGTACAACCACTCAACTTGTTCTCAAAGAGCATTTTATCTGCTATAATTAATTAAGTTGCACAATTGCCTTATATAATATTAGAGATAAGTGGGGATTTAGCTTAGGTAGGTGACCTGTGTAAAAATTGTGAAATGGTCATACTTATAAGGGTTGATCCCTTAATTGCAGATAAGAGAAGGTCGACTACAAGGAGTTGGCCAATGCCTTGTTCGAGAATACCGAATCGTTTGCCATGTAATGCGAGGCGAAGTCAGCAAGGACTTTGTTGAGGTTCTGTAATCAATCTGATGATTGTTGTATAGTTTCATTTGAATCCAGGTGATAAAATGACACATATCCATGTAATGCAGGGCTGCAGAGCCTTACTACTGGATAAGGATAAGAACCCAAAGGTTTGACAAGTGTTCTTTTTCCATTTTCCGGGGTCTTTCCTTCGTTGTCATGGGTTGCTTTACCGAGATTTTCATCCTTCTCTTTTGAAGTGGGAGCCTCCTAGATTGGAGCTTGTCAGTGACAAGATGGTAGACAGTTACTTCTCCAAGGTGGATGATGAAGGCTGGGAAGATCTAAAGCTGCCCCCCAGATCGAACTTGCCTGCATCTGCTATCGCAAAGCTGTAACTCACGGTATTGCAGATGTCTTTGCTATCAATAAATTAGGTGGTGCAACAAGGACTAAGCTGCACAATGCGCAATAGCTATCAAGATAAGTACTTGCGGGTTATGGAAAAGGCTGTCACTCCGGCGAACTTTAGACCGATCAGACATGAGGTCAAAGGTTGGAGATGGACAACTGAAGATTAAGTTGAACAATAATTACATTGTACATCTAGAGCAATTGCTCAAGTCATCAGGTGACTCATTAATCATTAATCTTATATCAGCTCTCATGTATGATCTTGGTGGATTTAACCTGCTTAGGAACTATAATCGTGGCGAGCATTCCAGTCGCTACATGGTTCCATACGAGTTTATAGTAACTCATCGATGAATCCTATCGAATTTCTTACCGTCTATCGGTCGATAGAAGTCCCACTTCGAGTTAGGATTGGTAATCATCTAAGGTGCATAACGTTCTCAGCTAGCTCGACCATCGCTTGAGATGAATGTATTCACAGAGGGCCACCGTCCCTTTTGCTGCATTTGTTCATGTTTGTGTTGAACCAAGACTAGTTCAGTGGGTCAAGCGAAGTGGAGAAGAGATTGTGGAAGTGTCTTTGATAGGAAACGGAGACCCGTTTGCAATTTATCACTGAGAATTTTCACAATTTCTTTTGAGAATGAAACAGGCTCTGAAAAATATATTCGAGTTTAACTCATGGTTGGTTAATTAGACATCAAATATCTGAAATTTCATCTCATTAGTTATATGCAAACTAAATACTATCTTAATTCTCGAAAGAGTAATGATTTGCAAGGCACGAATCACTCTCTAGTTGGAACGACCCATATGTTTTATTTTAATAAAACATATCTTATACTGTGATGCATTCTATACTTTGAACTTGTCGCTGCTAAAATACTAAACTTTGGCATAAGATTTTACCAACACTTAGGGCAAATTATAATATTCTAACGTTGGTTTTTAGATTTTGGGGATAAGCGCATTCGAAATCCTTGAACTTTTTTGTGAAAGTGCAATGTAATCCTAAAACTAATTAAATTGGTATAATCTTAGACCAAAAAAAAAATTGATATAATCAAGTCATTCCATTAGTATACTATATTATTAACTTGTCATTGCTAAAAAAAACTACACTTTAGCATAAGCTTTACTTGTAATATATTCTAACATCGGTTTGTAGATTTCAAGGATAAGCGCAATTAAAATCCTAGAATTTATCGCGAAATTGCAATCAATTTTTAAAACTTGCCAAATTGGTGTAATCAAGTCCTCCCATTAATTAGTGACGTGGCATTTTCTATTTTTTTTAAAGCATGGGGCGTCGGATTGGCGTCGCATCCAAAAAAAGCTTGAAATATTCAGAAAAAAGTTGAAAAAATAAAAATAAATAAATAAATAAATAATGATATAGACTTAAAAAGAAAGATGATTCAAATGGAGAGGCCAAATTAGAAATAAAAGTGCAGGTCGGGATTGGAGGATTGGGCTGGAGGGGTATTCGGCCGGTGGCACTCGACGGCGAAGCGAGGGGCTATGGGGCCGCCTGGCCCGCCCCCTTAACCTTAAGCCCCCCTCTAGCATAACATGCTTTTCTTCTTTCTTTTCTTTTCGACTCTTCTGCCTCTTTATTTTTTATTAAAAAAAAATTGCCTGGAAAATCTCATTTTAATTAAAGTTAGGAGGAAAATAAGCCAAGACCGATTAGGCTTCGTCGAGTCTGGCAGCAACGAGGACGATTTAAGCTTAATAGGCCTAAAGTCCATGACATACATCAATTTTGACTCTATTCACCAAGCCCATTTTCCAATTAAGACATCCACCTATTTTGCTTTTCTGTTTTGTTTCCATCTTCGGGACAAAAACTACCAAAAACCCTTAAATCATTGCAAACTGATCAATTTGGTCCATCAACTTTTTCATTTTTTTGACAATTAGGTCATTATATGAATTTTTTTTTGTTCGGACCGGTCCCTTCTATCGGAATCACGGTCTAAAATTGCCGACGCGACCGTTTAAGTCGCCCTTTCCGAATTCACAGAAAATCACACGTGCATACATCGCAAAACATCATGTTTCGCTCTGGCGGCCGATTGATTTTCACCGAGGCGTTGTCGACGCCGTGCTTGTTTGGACGAGAGAAAGAACGGAGGGAAATGATTAAAAAGGATTAGTAGCGACTAGTGCGATTAATTTCATGTCTTATAAATCCTTTTGCATCCCTCGACACATGAAGGAATTCGGATTAATTTATTATTCTTTTTCGCTCATATTCTTAGTCTGTATCCATTTAAATACATAAAAATATTTAGTCATGATACATTTGTTTATTATTTTTTTTATACTAACAAATAATTCCTACACATCCCTCTTTTTATAATTATTTCAAAAGGAAAAACGACACAAATGATTCCTGAACTTTGATATAATGTGCAATAAATCCAATCTCTCGATTTTTGGTACATGTTCAATTTAGTTTTTAAACTTGGATCAATAAAAGAATAATATTGAATATTTTTATATAGTTCATGAATTAAATTGAATATGTGCTAAAAGTTTACGAATTAGATTGAATAAATTGAAAATTTAAGAATCACATTATATATTAAAATAAAATTTAAAAATTATATTAATTAAATTAAAAATTTAAAAATCACGTTGGATACAGACCAAACATACGAGATTGTTTGTGTGCCGGAGTGATGGAGTACTTGAGTTGAGCGGACGTTGGGTGAACTGCGCACGTGTGGTTTGTCCGCGAACTTCGTCGTGGAGGAGTTCCCGGTTGAGTCGTGTTTGACTCTGGCTCCTACCTCCTCTTACGAGGCAGAGAAGGGTAAGCACTCCACGCTCGACCAAGACGAACAAAGCTCCATGTCTTCCTTCTCCTCCAGCAATGGCCAGGAAGATCAGGTACCAAGCTCTGTTGCTTTACAGAGAAGGCAACGATACTAGAGGGTGGTCTTTGTTGCCCCCGGGTAATGGGTGAGCCGTGAATTGCCCGCGGATCAACTTTTGGCGACACGATCATGGTTCGAATGATGATGGGTGTTTAAAAAGATCTTGTTTGGGCTGATGAAGCATGAGATGTTGTTCCGCTGATTAGAATATTGCGTTTTTGTGCTCTGGAGCGCGGGAGTAATATTTTCGGGATGATTATAGCACGACAGAACTGGAGTTGTGTACTCCTTTAAGAACTTGTGATGGAGATTCGGTGTACGTTGTGTTTTTGTAGGTATTGGTGGAGCAGAACTCCTTTGGGAGAACACTGATACTAAACAGACCCAAGCAACTGAATGCTCTTTCATTTGATATGGTAAGTCTCTTTTCTGGCTGCTGGATACTCTCTGCAGTTGGGTCTTCCTTCATTCTTACTGTTTGGTTGGGAGGGTTGCGTGGGGTTCTTATGTTCTGTTGCTGCCATTTTGCTGTCTCTCTGTCGAAGGCTTTTCAATATATTCATGGGTGTTTGCTTTTATTAAATGGACATGTGATTTATCTGTTGAGTTTTCCTATCATATAGCACCTGAAAACCGGCACTCTCAAGAAAGCTCTTTCCACAATGCAAAACTATTCATCAGTGTTTATCATACAGGATCAGCTAAATATCCGATAGCATTATCTACTCTAATATTTGAAATCGGTACATGTTCCTGCTCTTGTCTTGCATTTGATGAATACCTTGGAGACTGCATGAGGTTTTGCTAAGAGCAGGAGAAGTGTTCTGCTTAACTTTTTGGGTTTTTATTCCTTTGCTAGGCAGTAATGAATGTGCACCTTTTATACAAACTTTCGCAGCACACATTATGAAAGATCACAGGGAAAAAAGTTGTTCTATAAGATCAAGAACTCTGGCAACGCCCAGTACATGTCAAGGATGCCGTAAATCCTGCTTTTGTAGCATAGTTCAGCCTGAATAGCCTCTTTTTGTTGCATCCACCAAAATATATCTGCGGAATTGTCATGCGGTAGTACCGTTGTTTATAGCTTTTTGGATGCCTTTTATGCTTGGTTTGATTGTGGTAGCCACTTAGTTGGCAGTTGGGTTCTGTTGTCATTTCAAATAATTAAAGTATGTGTACAAGACATATTCGACTTCTCTTGGTCGTCTCAAGCCTCAATAGCTCGCGTTTTTAACTAAGCTTTGTTTGCTTATGTGGTTATTGTATAACTATTTGTTGCTTTTATTTGCAGATATCTCCGTTATTGGAACTTTTCCTTCTTTATGAGAAGGATTCTAATGTGAAGTTGGTAATCTTAAAGGTACATTGCATCCTACAAAGCTTTTTCTTTTTTTTTGACCGTTAATAGCTCTCCAATTTGCACAAGTGGAAATATCAGAATCGTTAGCCTTGAGACTGTCTTTTGGGAGATTGATAGACTTTTTTGGCCTTCTGTGAAGATTTTTAGAGTTTATTGGATTTAGTTTGGTGAAAATTTCTTTTGCTGGTGTACCATTTAGGGCTGTGCGCTCATTTTTATATATTTTACAAAATGTATAGTCAATTTATTGGTATGCTTGAGCAGTGAGGTAAATTATGTTTTGTTAACGTCTTTGACTGCATTTAAATACCTATTTTTTGGGTAACATATCATATACATGGGACTAGTGGTATACAGTACGGGAAATAATTCTGGAGTGTTTGGGAGTTGGATGGCCTTTCAAATGTCTGGTTCTGAGTTGCAGAGGGTGTACTATGGCTTCGAATTATTGTTGGCTGTTTACAAATTTGCATTGGTCAATCATTTGGAAGGGTAAACAACCCAAACATGTCTGTCATTGAAGTAGTTCATATCAGCCACAACCAAGTGCTCATCTATATAGGCTACACAGCCATGCTTTTCTTCTCAAATTCGATATTGCATTGAAGAACAGTTGTCAGATTGGTCTTGTTGGCATTGGCTGAAATTGAGGAGACGATTGTTGGCTGCTTTACATTGCAATACCTTAATTGTAGCTTGACATTTTTAGATCTTGTGGCCATTATCATCTCGGAATCGACTGTTTTGTTTGTGTTTTTGTTTCTGTAGGGAAAAGGGAGAGCTTTTTGTGCTGGTGGTGATGTCGCAGCTGTTGTGCGTGATATCAACAATGGTACAGATCATTTTAGTTGTTATATGGTTCATCTCATACTGACTGTAAAGTAAAAAATAGGGCGAAATTGTACTTTTATCTCGTTATAAGTGGATGCACTTAAGCATGCAGTTTTCCCCTGTCTCACGGTGAAGTTTCATGTGCCAATGGTGCCAATCCTCTTGATCCTTCCTTCATTAACCTATCAAAAAGATCACGTTGTCCATCAGTTTCAGACGTGGCTTGATCTCTCATATATGCAATTTATATGGTATTCATTCAGACTTTAAAAACTCATGATTGTTGATAATATTGGTTTCTGTAAATGTGCTAGGAAAATGGAAGTCAGGTGCGATCTTCTTTCGGAAGGAGTACACTTTAAATTTTTTGATGGCAACATACAGTAAACCTCAGGTGATCTGATATTGTTATGCGTATCTTTTTGGGAGTTCATAATAGTGACATCAATGTTAGGAAGGCACTGGTTGTTCCAAATGTGTAGTCTTACTTTTTACATGCTGGTTTTAATGAAGGTTTCAATCTTGAATGGCATTGTCATGGGAGGAGGGGCTGGTTGTTCCGTACATGGTAGCTTTCGCGTGGCAACAGAAAATTCGGTATTGCCTCTTTATGTTGGCTTGCATTTCTTTTTCATTTGTTAGGAAACCTACTGTTATAGTTAGGTTGGGAATGTTCTATTGTTGTAGTCACTGGTGTGTTGTAGCACACTGGTTACTTCTAAGCTTGTCGGTTTATAGAAAAAAAAAGAATATTTTTTGCTTTAGGCACTTTGTTGATGGCATTAACCTTGCTTACCATTTCGCTAGTTATGGCTGATCCACAGCTTAATTATCTACCAAAACTGCTGGTGAACAATTAACTGACATCTCCCATGAATAGAACATGTTTTCCTTTTCAAATTCTGGTTGAAAAAAGATCAGATGATGCATTTTGATATAATGTTATTGTCCGCCCAATCATGGTTGGCTGGTAGTGCAAATGAAAGAATTTATAATTATTATCACTAGAAGTGGGGTTGAACAAGATTCAGTGAAGCACACAGAGTCACAGACCCAAATAAATCAGTTATTCCTTCTGTCATCAGCTTGTGTTTGAAGCGGGAGGATGATAGGAGGTACACAAATAAGGTGACAGCAGCAGAATATGAGAGCTCAGGTGCCCAAAACAGTAACGACCGAATGTGACAGATACCTAATTAAGTGCTTATTCATATATTGTCCTAGACTCTTCAAGCATAGACCCTCATTTTACACCATGAATGAAAAACTTTACAGTGTCATTGAATGTTAGAGTTCTTGCAGAGAATGTACAATGGAGCGTAGCCTGCCATTTTCCCCTCTTGGGCTACATCTAGGGATTTCATGAATATGCTTATTCCCTAAAGAGCATGTATATTTGAATAGTAGAATGTTTCCCTGACTTCAATGCATGGATAATATACATATCCAGGGGGGCAAGATTCCACAGAAGTTAATACAAGACTTTCATAGATTTACTGTGCATACACTTATATGCGCCTACATGTTATCTGAAATAGTGACTTGAGATCAGTTGACCCCACTTAAGGAGATTGAAATTCTTGTTTGCTTAATGGTTAAGGCATGGTAGATGTCGATTGGCAATTCTTAAAACAGACGTTTGCTTGCGGAACATAAAATGATTATTCTCTTAGTACCTTTTACCACATAACATAAAATGATTATTTTCTCAGTACCTTTTACCACTTGTTATGCAGTTGGTTACATAACCTAGAGTATCTAACCAGTACTGCAGATATGTGTTAATTTGAGTGCCTTATGTAACCAAGCAGTTGGTGGGTGCCACTGTGGTGTTGATTGTCCAGTTTCTTGTTCCTTAAACAGCATTCTTATCAAGATTTCCAGCAGCTTTTATCAGCATAGTTTGGTTAACCTCATTGCAGGTTTTTGCTATGCCTGAAACAGTTCTGGGTCTCTTTCCAGACATAGGTGCCTCATATTTCCTGTCAAGGCTCCCGGGACATTTTGGTAATGGCCAACAATAGAAAAGGGCACTTTATTTTCACATCGAGTTTTATGAGTCAATATTGATTGAAGATGAAAAGTTTGTAACTTCCTGAAATATGTAGATATACTTATTGAGTAGAGGTTTGGTTGTTAGTTGTGTCAGTAGCATTCTACTCTTAGTGCTCGTGGATGTGCTAGTCCTAACTATGGTTGACTCAGAAACTTACGTGACAGCCAAAACATTTGAGTTCTTCAGTCAACATATCATAAACTGGCGGGCTTCCATCTTGTATTCTGCAAATATAGCAGATTTGCTACCGTGTTGATATGGTATTTCGGAACCATATTTGTCGGAAGATTAGATAACTTGAGATAAGGAAATTTGCCTAAGTTCATATGTCGAGAGGACAAACAGTGCAATCGATGGAGGCGACAAATGATAAATAATAGTGATTATATGGCTAGTTGATGCTACTTAATGCAATGCAGGGTTGACATACTTTAGCAACCATCCACTTTTTACACTTTGAATATAACCTGGAGTGCGATGAGAACGAAATAATGTACTTTTTGGTGTTTTGGGTTAAACCTTGGTTTCGGTCGCTCCTTTATGGAAGATGGAAAAAAATCCCAGCTGGAATATGCACATTGATTCTTTTTCTTTTTCCTCCCGATTAAAGCTGAAAGATGAATCACACAAGTGTGAGTGTGACTGCATTCAGTTGTTTTGTGCTTCTGCTGGCGCTTCATTTGTGGCTTTGTGATCTTGACGTTAAAAATCATAAATTATATCATTGGTGCCTTGACTTGAATTGTTAACAGCAGTCAGAAATTGCACGAGAGAACTTGTGGAAGAGATTTCCGATTTTTATTTTGATAGATTTGGATCTGAGACTATGTTATTCAATTTAGTGTTTAGAAAAGAGAAGAATCTGATATGCACATCTCTAACGCGAAGTCCAGGGTTATAGTTTTAATTTCTCTGTATCAACCTGTGTAATGATGTTGTTTTTTTCTCTATTACCCTTAATCTCTTATCCTCTTGTATCAAAATTAGAGAGTCTCTCAGTTTGCAACTAAACCTGATCTTGACATGCAAGAACCATTTTCCCTGTGGACTAGATTTCAGCTTATATATCTTGCAATACTGAAGATAACAATCATGCATTAGATTTCGGCCCATATAGTCTTGTACTTTCTTGGGTAAGTTACACATATTCGTTTTAGATTGTATGTATTCTGTTGCACTTGTAACTAGAATGTCTTGTCTAAATATTGAAATCTACCATGCTTCTTTATTGTCTGTGCCAGGAGAATATCTTGGTCTTACTGGTGCTAGATTGGATGGAGCAGAGATGCTTGCATGTGGCCTTGCAACTCACTTTGTTCCCTCGGCAGTATCCATCTGCTTTTACTTCAGTTTTATGATTATTGCTTGATGAATGTAGAAGCTACTTGGGGAAAAAAGGAATAGACGAAGCACCGAAGACCAATATGAACTTTTGTACTAGAGGTTGTTGGAGAAGTTTTGCCAAAGTAAAGGTGAAGAAGATATCAGCAGCAAAGAAAAAAGGAAGTATAGAAGACCGTTACAACCTGTACAATTAGAGCTTAGTAGAGAAAGCATGCCTTTTTTTCGATTCATTTAGATACTCAGAGCTGGGAAATGTCTGGTTGTTTTGTTGGAAGAATGTTGTCATGTTGACGGAATGAGATGTGCTGAAAGCTGATTATTTTGTTATATTGTTTTCCAACAGGAAATGATTTCTTTTCAAATTCTTTTTATTTTTAGTTATGTCTTGTTGGGAGAAAGGTCTCTCTATGTTTTTTTTTTTTTTGGGTTGGGGGGGGGGTGTTGAGAGGTGGGGGCATTTGGAGTATAGTATGTTGGCTGGAAACCATATAGGACCACATTAGTACTGATAGATATAGTAAAAATGAATATCATTGAATATTATGCAATAAAAGATTAGATGTGAAAATTAGACAGTGTGGCTGAGAGAACTGCTTGCCTGGTAGATGTGCACAAATGAAAGAATTAGAACTGAATGGTTATTCTAGAAAGCTTCAAGGATATTCCTGTCAGTAAGACATAGGAAATTCAACCTAAGATGGCCTCCTCATGTTTCATGGATAAAATGTGACTGTTTGGAAGTGTGCCATGTTGGGATCTGTTGATAAACTATGCATAAGTTCAAAGTTTTGGGGGAAAATCCTGGCATTTGAGGTTTTGTAAAGGATGGAATCTTCGAAAGATATGTAAGAAGGAATGCTCATGTAAATTACACTCAGATAGAAGTGAAAATGCTTAGTCATATTGTTGTTGCTAATTTGGGAATGCTAGGCCAATGCTAAATTTATAATAGTTACCTGTGTTGTTGTGCTGGACAACACGTGTTGATTTTCACTCTTATTTCCTATGGTTTTCTGATGTCTTTGTATATTCATGGTGGTTCAGAAATTGCCGTCACTCGAAGCAGCTCTACAAATGGTAGATTCTAGCGATCAAGCCGTAATCTCAGCAATCATTGGTGAATACTCTGAGCTGCCTATGTTGAAAGAGCAAAGTGCATACCATCGGTTAGTTTTGACCTACGATTTCCTGTATTTTCTTGTTGAGTTCTCTGGATAGTTTTGTCTAGCAGTCCATACACAAATGTTCTTATCTAGAAAATACCAAGAAACCTTAAAACCTTATTCATGTGGAAGAGGATAAATTAGTTATAGATAAAACAAAACAACATGAAAGAAAGAAAGGAAATTAAGTGAACAAACCGTGCAGTTTTACCACAACAAGGATGTGTAGACATAGCACAACTTTATATCCTCTATGATGTACTGGTAACTGTGTGTAAACTTCCAACTTTGATCATGAAGCTTGAGTGGCTAGTGGCAGATCCTGCTGACTCACTCTCGCAATCAATGTCTCATTCATCATTTTCCAATTGTGTTTTTGACAGGTTGGCTGTCATCAATAGGTGCTTCTCACGAAGAACTGTGGAAGACATTTTATCTGCTCTTGTAAGCTGTTGGTGATTTTGTTCTCCATTTCAAGTCCTCGTTGTGTTCATGAGAAAGGGCCTCTGCTTATGTACATGCATGAGCTCTTTTATGGGGTCATTTCTCTATGCTGATCTGTGCATATTATTTTGATTTCAACACTTCCTCGATATCTCTTTGGCAGGAGCGAGAAGCCACAAATAAGGCAGATGATTGGATCGTCACCTCAATTCAGTCGTTGAAGAAAGCATCACCAACAAGCCTTAAAATTTCTCTTAGATCAGTGAGATTGCTGAATCTTTTGATGAGATATCAGCAGTGCAATTTTCAACACAACTAATAACTTTTCTTTTTTGGTCAGAAAAAACTAATAACTTATAGACAATATAATGTGAATATGTTCGAATGATCTCCATCTAAGATTGCCAACCAACTTCTTTTTGTAATGTCAGCTAACGGGAATGACATCATTACTGTACTGGAAAACCAAGATGTCCTTTTCTTCTCTTTTTGCCACCGATCGCCTACTGGAACGAATATCATGACAACTGTATGCTCAATTTAACTTTTACACGTGCTGGCATATGCCTATAACGCCACCATGTGTATTAGTGTCTGTGACCTGGATAATGGCCACCAGTATTGATTAAAACATGGAGAATAAGAATTAACTTAAATACCTGTGATAGATGGCCAAAATTCATAGTAGGGCTGGGCAGTATTTGCTCACTGACTACTCAAGTCAGTCTGCAATAGTAGAATTCGATTCCCTGTCCTTTCATAAAGGTCAGAGTGCCCAGAGTATCTACAATCACTTAATTTGTTCTAAAGAGCATTTTACTGCAATAGTTTGTGAAGTTGTTCAATTGCCTTGGTTGATATTAGAGATAAGTGGGGATTTCGGTTAGGTAGGTGACCTGTTTAAAAATTGTGAAATGGCCATACTAATGAGCATCAATCCGGCAATTGCAGATAAGAGAAGGTCGACTACAAGGAGTTGGGCAGTGCCTTGTACGAGAATACAGAATGGTTTGCCACGTAATGCAAGGCGAAGTCAGCAAGGACTTTGTTGAGGTTCTGTAATTAACCAGATGTTTGTTGTATAGTTTCATTTGAATCCAGTCGATAAAGTGACACTCGTCCATGTAATGCAGGGCTGCAGAGCCATTCTAGTGGATAAGGATAGGAACCCAAAGGTTTGACAAGCGTTCTTTACCATTTTTTCAGCATCGTTCCTATTCTTTTTCTTCCCGTCATGAGTTGCTTTACAGAGATTTTCATCCTTCTCTTTTGCAGTGGGAGCCTCCTAGATTGGAGCTTGTCAGTGACAAGATGGTAGACAAGTACTTCTCCAAGGTGGATGATGAAGACTGGGAGGATCTAAAGCTGCCCCCCAGATCGAACTTGCCTGCATCTGCTATCGCAAAGCTGTAACTCTCAGTATGGCAGATTTTCGCTGTCAATAAATTAAGTGGTACCTGCATGACGCAGAATAACTGTCCAGATAATGAGTTATGGAAAAGGTTGTCGCTACATCGAACTTTAAACACGATCCGACATGAGGTCAATGGCTGGAGATGGACGACCGAAGAGTTAAGTCGAACAATCCTTGCATTGTGCAGCTAGAGCAATTGCTCCATTCATCAATACGAGTGACTTCCATTGATCTTATTTCAGCTCTCGTGTATGATCTTCGTAAATTTAACCTTCTAAGGAACTAAAATCATGGCATATCTTTTTTTGATCGAATCATCTATCTTTTATGGATATCTCGAAGCAGAACCGTGGTAATCTGTTTGAGAAAAGGGTTCTTCCTGTTCAGATTGTTTCGACTCAAAACTAAATCTTTGCATCTGAGTAGAGATTATGCATTCCGTGTGCTTCGCAGATACATGCTTCTGCACGATTTTGTAGTAACTTATGCATGAATCCTATCGACTTTCTTACCGTCTATTGGTCAATAGAAAGTCCTGTTTCGTAGTAGGATCGGTAACCATCTATGTTGTGCAGCGTTCTCGGCTAGCTGGGCCGTCGTCTGAGAGGCATATTATTTATAGACGGCCACTGTCCCTTTCCCCGGTTGCTCATTTCGTGTTGTACTAGGAGTCAGCAACGGGAACTGCCCGAACTGGGAACCACTCAAACCGGACCAAAGGCCACTTATCCGGTTCTCGGTTTCAAGGTGGGAACCGGACCGGTTACATTCTTTTTATTTTTTATAATTTCTTAAAAGAATAGTCTGAAGTAAATTCTAACCTGAGTAATCTTTATTCTTCCTCTCTCTCATCTCACCGCGTCGTCCACGGTGTTAAGCTTTGCAATTGTTAGCGTTTGCTTTTTGCATAGCGGTGCTTCTCCAATCTAGATTTCTTCTGCTTCGTATTGTACTTTTGTTTGAAAAAAGGAAGTTATAGTCACTAATTTCATCAAACGAACTGTTTGGCTCCCTGGAAATCAGTCCTCCCCAATCGATTCCCGATTTCTAGGTGGGATCGGTATAGGACCGGGAACCCCAAGTTAATAGAGTGAGTCAAGCAGGGTGCAAGAGTTTGGAAGTGACTTTGATTGGAAACAGAAATCCATTTGCATTCATCACTAATTTTTCTGGTTTCCTTTTCTCTTGGTAGTGTAAGCAGGCTTTGAACACATGTTGAGGGTTTAACCCATGGGGTTGGTCAATTCAGATGTTGATATGCTAAACAAAGTATTATCTCAATTCTCAAACAAGTCTTGAATTGCGCAAATCACTCTCTCGTTGAAGCGACCCGTATGTGTCGTTTTAATAGCAAGCATCTTAAAAGCGTGATGCATATTAAACTTTGAACTTGTCTCTACCGAAAAAATTTGCGCTTCAGCATCGACTTTGATCTCCACCTTGGGTGATGCTACAAATATATGATTAAATATAATTGAATTTATTTCTATTGATAAAACCGATAAAAATAGGGGGAGCGAGCTTAAACTGAATATGTATATAATATGTTATGGTTAATAAATCCGACGAATTAATGCTCCATTTGTATAGAGAAAAATGGATACTTTGAAAAAAAAATTATCGCTCATTTTACTTATAAAAATAAATGAAAAATACTTTTCATTTATTAATTGTTTTAGGATAATATATTTTTTAAAATTATTGAATTTGTGGGAAACAAACGGTTTGTTTGTGCGCCCCACGGCATCGGACCGTTCGGTAGTTAAGATGGGCGTGATCGAGTCGTCGGCCACCGCCGCTGAGGAGACGGAGCAGAGGAGGAGGAGGCACTCCGCCGCTGCGCTCGACCGACAAGCACGAGTTCCATGGCTTCCTTCTCCTCTGGCAGTGACCAGGAAGATGAGGTACCACCTTGCTCCATTACTTTAGCAGAAGAATGCCACTATTCTGTGTAGTTGAGCTGCTGGGTTTGACTGTCCCTGCTGCTTCGAATTGCGGGTGGGTTTCAATCTTGGGGACACGATCATGGTCCAAATAATGTTGGGTGTCTGATAAAATCTGGTTTTAGCTTGGAATTGCTGAGGGGTGAAGCTTGGGGGTGTTGTTCTGCTTATTGGGGCGTTGCCGTTTTGTGCTCTGGAGCGTCGGAATACCATTCTCTGGATGATTATAGCAACTGGGTATTCTAGTCCTTAGAGAACTGCTGTTGGGGATTCGATTTACTTTGGCTTTCTTTTGTAGGTTTTGGTGGAGGAGAAGTCGTTTGTGAGAACACTGATACTAAACAGACCCAAGCAACTGAATGCTGCTTCACGTTATATGGTATGTCGCTTATCTGGCTGCTGGATACTCTGTGCAGTTGTTGGGTCTTCCTTCACTGTTACTGTTTGGTTGGGGTTGCTGCATGGGGTTATTTTGTTACGTTGGTTGCCGATTTGCTGTCTTGCCATTGTGGCTTTTCAAACTGTTCACGGGTGTTGCTTTTTGCGAAATGGTTCATGTAATTATTTTGTTGAGTTTTCCTGTTCGCACCTGAAATCCTGCACTCTCAATGAAGGGCCTTTCCGCACTCCAAAAACTATTCATCAGTGTCTATCTTACAGGGTAAGCTAACATCTGATAGCATTATCAAGTCTACTGTTTTAAGTTCGGTATTATCCTGGTCTTGTCTTGCATTTGATGGATAGCTTGGAGACTGCATGAGTTTTGCTACGAGTAGCAGTAGTGTTCTGCTTATTTTTTTGGGTTTTTATTCTTTCCCTAAACAAAAAGGAATGTGCACTTTTATGCAAACTTGGAAGCACACGCGACAAAAGGTCATAGGGAATGAAAGGACTATGACATCAAGACCCAAATCAGGCAATGCCCAGATACATGTCAAGGATGTTGTAAATCCTGCATAAGTTATGTGAGTCTCTTCGAAGCAAGTTCAGCCTATATAGCTTCTTTTTCTTGCATCCGCCAAAATGTTTCTGTGGAATTGTCATGCAGTAGTACCATTGTTTATTGTTCTATGCCTTTTTTTTATTGTGATAGTCACCCTATTGGCAGTTGGGTTCTGTTGTCATTTCAAATAATATAAGTACATGTAGGTGACTTCTCTTTCTTGTGTCAAACCTCAATAGTTCACATCGTTAATTAAGCTTTGTTTGCTAACGTGGCTATTGTATAACTGTTTGTTGCTTTTATTAGCAGATATCTCGGTTATTGGAACTTTTCCATGTTTATGAGAAGGATTCTAACGTGAAGTTGGTAATCTTAAAGGTACATTGCTTCCTAGAAAGCATTTTTTATGACTGTTAAGAGCTGTTGAATTTGCACTAATAGAAACATGAGAATTATCAGCCTTCATACTGTCTTTTGGGAGTTTGATAGATTTTTTCTGGTTGCTGGAAGATTGGTATTTTGGTGAAATTTCTCTTGCTGGTGTATCCTTTAGGGTTGTGTGCTCATTTGTGTGTGTTTTAAAAAATGCATAGTCAGTTTATTAACATGCTTGAGCAGCAAGGTATATTATGTTTTGTTACCTTCTTTGACATTGTTGAAGACCTATTTTTTGGGTAACACATCATAAACATGGGGACTAGTGGTATGCAAAATGAAAAAAAACATATATATTTCTGGAGCTTTTTGGAGTTTGATGGCCTTTCCAATGTCTGGTTCTGAGTTGCAGGGGGTGGACTCTAGCTTCGACGTTATTGTTGGCTGTTTAGAAATTTTGCATTGTTGTTTCTTTTGGAAAGGTCAACACCTAAAGATGTCTGCCGTTGAAGTAATTCACGTTAGCTACAACGAAGTCTGTGATTGAAGTACTTCATGTTAGCTACAATGAAGAGTTCCATCTATTTATGCTACCCAGCCATACTTTTCTCATGTTTAACATTGCCTTAAGAACAGTTTGTCAGATTGGTCTTGTTGGCATTCATTGTCAATGAGGAGACAATTGTTGGCTTATTTAGATTGTAAGACCTTAATAATAGCTTGACATTGTTAGATCCTGTGGCCATTATCTACTGTTACAATTTCTCCTTTCATACTTTGCTTTCTCAATTGGGAAATCCTACATATTTTCTTAGCTCGGTGTTGACTGTTTTGTTGGTGTTCTTGTTTCTGTAGGGCAAGGGGAGAGCTTTTTGTGCCGGTGGTGATGTTGCAGCTCTTGTGCATGATATCAACAATGGTACAGATCATTTTAGTTGTTTTATGTTTCATCTCATACTGACTGTGAATCAGAAATCGGGCCAAACTGTACTTATATCCCGCTATAAGTAGATGCACTTAAGCATCCAGTTCTCCCTTGTCTCAAGGTGAAGTTTCACTTGTCTATAACGTCAACCTTGTCAATCCATCCTTCGTTAACCTTTGAAAAAGATCATGCCGTCCATCAATTTCAGACCAGGCTTGATCTCTGTTATATGCAATTTATATGGTGCTCGTTCGGACTTGGAAAACGTATGTCGATGATAATTTTGGTTTTTATTAATGTGCTAGGAAATTGGAAGTCATGTACAATTGTCTCTTGGAATGTGTTTACTTTAAATTATCCGATGGCCACATACAGTAAACCTCAGGTAATCTGTTATTGTCGTGCGTATCTGTTTGGGAGTTCATATTCGCAACATCGATGTCAGTATATCTAGGGAATCTTCATTTGAACTTACGTGTTCAGTCTTACTTTTCACATGCTGGTTTTAATGAAGGTTTCAATATTGAATGGCATTGTCATGGGAGGAGGGGCTGGTTGTTCCATACATGGTAGTTTACGCGTGGCAACAGAAAATTCAGTATTCCCTCCTTATGTTGGCTTACATTTCTTTTTTATTTGTTAGAAAACCTTTTGTTATGGTCAAGTTGGGATTGTTGTTGCTCAACCAAAAAAAAAAAAAGGTTGGGATTGTTGTATCGTGGCAGTCAATGGTGAGTGGTAGCACACAGGTTACTTCTCAGCTTGTCCAATTTAGAGAGTGCATTCCTTGAAAAAAGAATCTCTTTGGCGTTAGGCGCTTTGCTGATGTCATTATGTCGCTTTCTGTTTCACTGGTTCTGGCTGATCTGCAGCTTAATTATTTACCAAAAATGCTGGTGCATTTCTTTTTATTAACTGACAGCTCCCATAGAATAGAACTTTTGTTCCTCACTGTATATTCTGGTTGAGAAAAGATCATCATGATGTATTTGAAATAATATGATCGTTTGCCCAATCATGGGGGTTTTGGTTTAGCAAATAAAAGAATTTAGGATTATTATCACTAGAAGTGAGGTGAATAAGATTCAGTGAAGCACACAGAGTCGGAGACCCAAATAAATCAGTCATTCCTACTGTTGTCAGCATGTGTTTCAAGCAGGAGGATGATAGGAGGTACACATATAAGGTAACAGCAGAAGAATATGAGAGTTTGGGTGCTCAAAAGAGTAATTACTGAACATGAAGGAAAATACATAGTTAAGTGGTTATCCTTACATTGTTCGGCACTCTTCAAGCATAGACCCTAATTTTATACCATGAATGATAAACTTTAGCGTCATTGAAGGTTAGGGGTTCTTGGGGAGAATGTACAATGGAGCATAGCTTGCCATTTTCTACTATTGGGCAACATCTGGAATTTCATGAACATGCTTCGTCCGTAAAGAGCACATATCAGAATAGAGAATGTTTCCCTGGCTTTATACGAGGATGATATACATGTATAGGTGGGCAAGATTCCACAGAAGTTAATACAAGACTAGCATAAATTTACTGTGCATGCACTTATATGTACCGATACGTTATCTGAAACAGTGACTTGAAAGGATCCATTCAGTTGACTCCACTTAACAAGATTGAAATTTTCGCTTGCTTAATAGATAAGACACAGTATATGTCTATTGGCATTTCTTAAAACGCATAAAATGGTTATTTTCCCAGTACCTTTTACCACTTTTTATGCAATTGGTTACATAACCTGGAGTATCGAACCAATACTGCAGATACGTGTTAATTTGAGTGCTTCATGTAAGCAAGCAATTGGTGGGTGCTATTGTGGTTGTTGATTGTCCAGCTTCTTGTTCCCTAAACATCATTCTTAGCAGGATTTCCAGCAGTTTTTTATCAGCATTGCTTGCTTAATCTCATTGCAGGTTTTTGCTATGCCTGAAACAGCTCTGGGTTTCTTTCCAGACACAGGCGCCTCATATTTCCTGTCAAGGCTCCCGGGACATTTTGGTAATGGCCAACAATAAACAATGGCCCTTTATTGTCATATCTGTTTTACCAATCAATATTCACTGAAGATTAAAAGTTTCTAACTTCTGGAAGCATGTTATAATCCTTATTTGTTAGAGGTGTGGTTGTTAACAGGAGCATTCTACTGCTAGTGCTAGTCTGTACTTTGGATGACTTCAAAAACCTAGGCAACAATCAAAACATTTGAGTTCTTGAATCACCATATCATAAGCTGGTGGGCCTCCATCTTATATTCTGCAGATGTAGCAGATTTGCTACCGTGTTGAGATGACAAACATTGTGATCGATGGAGGCGACACATGATACAGAATAGTGATTATATGGCTAGTTGATGCTACTTAATGAAATGCACGGTTGACATACTTCAGTGACCATCCATAATTTACACTTTGATTATAACTTGTATGGTGATGAGAAGAAAACAACATTCTTTCTGGTGTTTTGGGAAAAACCTTGATTCCAGTCCCTCCTTTATAGAAGACGGATAATTTCCCACCTGGAAGATACACATTGATTCTTTTTCTCTTTTTTTCCATTTAAAGCTGAAAGATGAATCACACAAGTGGGACGGTATTCAGATGTTTTGAGCTTCTGCTTCCACTCCATTTGTGGCTTTGGGATCGGGATGTTATAAATCATAAATTATACCATTGATGGATTGACTTGAATTGTTAATAGCATTTAGAAATTGCGCAATAGAACTTATTGAAGAGATCCCCGTTGTTGATTTTGATAAATTTGGATCTAAGATTCTATGTTATTGAATATAGTTTTGAGAAGAGAGAAGAATCTAACATGCACATCTTTAATCTGATATTTTTTGTCAATTACACTGATCTTTTACCCTTTTATATCAAAATAATAGATTCACCTGGTTTGCAACTGAATCTGATCTTGACATGCAAGAAGCATTTTTCCTGCGGACTAAATTTCAGCTCATATATCTTGCAATGATAAAGATAAATGTCTCGCACTAGATTTCAGCTCATACATTCTCATACTTTCTTGGGGAAGTTACATGTATTCATGTTATGGGTATTCTGTTACACTTGTTACCCCACTGTCTTGTCTAAATATTAAACTCTACCATGCTTCTTTGTTATCTGTGCCAGGGGAGTATCTTGGTCTTACTGGTGCTAGAGTGGATGGAGCCGAGATGCTTGCATGTGGCCTTGCAACTCACTTTGTTCCCTCAGTGGTATCCACCTGCTTTTACTTTAGTTCTGTGATTATTGCTTGATGGATGTACAAGCTACAGGGGGAGAAAAGGAAAAAGACGAACCATAGAAGACCAATAGATCTTTAGTGCTAGAAGTTGTTACAGAAATTCCACTAAAGGAAAAGGTGAAGAAGTTATAGGAGAAAAGGAAAAATGAAGTATAGTAGACCAATAGAACCTTTACAAGTAGCGGTTATTAGGGAAAGCATCTATCTTGCCTTGCCCTTCGATTCATTTAATTACTCAGAGCTAGGGAAATGTCAGATTGCTTACCGGAAGAGTGTTATAGAAAGTTGGAATAAAAGCAGAAAGAAAGCTTTCATGGCTACATGAGCTTGAACTTGACATCACTCCATATAATCATGTTTTATGGGAAATGGCAAGGTTGGAGATAGAGATCAAGAGAAGAATCAATTTGGACCACTGCAGATTGTCTGGGGGAGTGCAAAATGGATAGCTTATGGCTGATCTCTCATACAAGCATAAATATTTATTGACTGATGGACTCACAGAATAGTTTCCAACTATGCTTATAGAAGGGGACACACATTACTTTTGTTTCTTTAGGTGAGGTGTTTATGAAGCTTGTCATATAGATGGAATGAGATGTGCTGAAAGGTGGATTATTTCTTCATATTGTTTTACAACAACAAAATGAATTCCTTTGCTTTCAAGTCCTTTATCTTTTCCCTGAGAGAAAGGGGAGGGGATTGAGATGCGGTGGTTCTCTTCCTAATGGTGAGGTGCATTTGGAGTCTTGGTCTTTTATGTTGACTGGAAATACAGGACCACATTGATACCGATAGCTATAGTGACATGGAATATCAGTGAATATTGCATGACAAAAGATTAGATGTGGTAATTAGACAGTGTAGCTGAGAGAACTGCTTGCTTGGTGGATGTGTCCAAACGAAAGAGTTAGGAGTGAATGCACATTCAAGAAAGCTTCAAGTATACCTGTTAGCGGTAAGACCAGGGAAATTCAACCTAAGATGGTTTAGACCTGTCGAACGATGGCCTGCTCATGTTTCTTAGATGAAATATGTAAGAAGGAATGCTCATGGAAAATAACCTCAGATAGAAGTGAAAATGCTGTGTCATATTGTTGTTGCCAATTTGGGAATGCTAAGCCAATGCTAAATTTATGAGAGTGACTTGTGTTTCTTGTGCGTACAACAGATGTTAGTCTTCGCTCTCATTTCCTAAGGTTATCTAATTTCTCTTTGTATATTCTTGATATTGTTCAGATATTGCCATCCCTAGAAGCAGCTCTACACACAGCAGATTCTAGTGATAAAGCATAATTTCAGCAGTCATTGATCAATACTCTGAGCTGCCTAAGTTGAAAGAGCAAAGTGCGTATCGTTGGTTAGTTTTGACCAACCAGTTCCTCTATTTTCTTGTTGAGTTCTCTGTGTGGTTTTGTCTAGCAGTCCATGCACAAATGTTCTTATCCTAGAAAATACCATGAAACCTCCAAAACTTTCTTATTTGAAAAGATGATGAATTGGTTATATAGCAAACAAAACAGCATGAAAGAAAGAAAGAAAATCAAATGAAAAAATTGCATTTTTGCCGAACCAAGGATGTGTCAACATAGCGGGACTTCATACCCTATTTTATCTACCGATAACATGTGTGTAGACTTCCACCTATTTTACTTTACACATATGTTACCAGTAGATAAAATTGGGTATAAAGTCCTGCAATGTTGACAGCTTGAGTGGCTAGCAGTAAATCCGGCTGACTCACTCTCTCAATCAACGTCATATTTATCATTTCTAAGTTCTGTTTTTGACAGGTCGGATGTCATCAATAGGTGCTTCTCACGAAGAACAGTGGAAGACATTCTATCTGCTCTTGTAAGTTATTGGTGATTTTGTTCTCCATTTGGAGTCCTTATTGTATGCATGAGAAGGGGCCTCTGCATGTGTACATGCATAGGGTAATTAGTCAGTGTGATCTGTGCACATTATTTTGATTCAACATTTCCTTGATCTCCCTTTTGCTGGAGCGAGAAGCCACGAATAAGGTAGATGATTGGATCCATGCCTCACTTCAGTCACTGAAGAAAGCATCACCAACAAGCCTTAAAATTTCTCTTAGATCGGTGAGGTTGCTGAATCTTTTGATGAAATATCAGCAATGCATTTTTTGACACAACTGATAATTTATAGATTATGTGAATTGTGAATATGTTTGAATAATTTCCATCTAAGATGTGCAACCGACTTCTTGTTGGAATGTCAGCTAAAGGGAATGGCATCATTATTCTACTGGAAAACCGAGATTTGCTTTTCTTCTCTTTATGCCTCGGATCACCTACTGGGAAGATATCATGACAACTGTATGCTTGATTTAAATTTAGAGGTGCAGGCATATGACTATAACGACACTTGTGCATTAGTGTCTCTGACCTGGATAATGGCCACCAGTATTGATTAAAACGTAGAGAAGTCATTTACAAATTCACTTAAAGACCTGTGATAGCATGGATGAACAAAGTTATAGCAAATATTTATAGTAGGTCTGAGAAGTAAGGTCAGTGTGCAGGTCAGTGTGCAGTATCTGCTCACCGACAACTTGAGTCAGTGTGCGATAGTAGAATTCCATTTGCTATCGTTTTATAATGGTCTAAGTGCCTTGATTAGGTACAATCATGTAATTTGTTCTAAAAGAGCATTTAATTGCTAATGTTAATTAAGTTGCACAATTCCCTTTGTTGATAGTAGAGATGAGTGGGAATTTAGCTTAGACAAGTGACCTGTTTAAAAATTGTGAAATGGTCAGACTTCTAAGAATTGGTCTGGCAATTGCAGATAAGAGAAGGTCGACTACAAGGAATTGGCCAGTGCCTTGTACGAGAATACAGAATGGTTTGCCATGTAATGCAAGGCAAAGTCAGCAAGGACTTTGTTGAGGTTCTGTGATTAATTAGATGATTGTTGTATAGTTTCATTTGAATTTAGGTGATAAAGTGACACTTGTCCATGTAATGCAGGGTTGCAGAGCCTTACTCTTGGACAAGGATAAGAATCCAAAGGTTTAACATGCGTCCTTTTTCCATTTTCTGGTATTGTGTCAATTCTCCTAATTTCCTCGTCATGAGTTTCTTTACTATGATTTTCATCCTTCTCATTTGTAGTGGGAGCCTCCTAGATTGGAGCTTGTCAGCGAAAAGATGGTAGACTAGTATTTCTCCAAGGTGGATGATGAAGACTGGGAGGATCTAAAGCTTCCTGCCAGATCAAATTTGCCTGCATCAGCTATCGCAAAGCTGTAACTCTCGGTATGGCAGATATTTTCGCTATCAATAAATTAGGTGGTGCAATAAGGACTAAGCTGCGCGATGCAAGATAGAAATCAAGATAAGTCCTTGTGGGTTATGGAAAAGGCTATAACTCCACTGAACTTTAGACCCAATGATATGAGGTCAATGGTAGGAGATGGACACGTGAAATCTCGACGATAGTTGGGTTGAACATCTAATAGAGCAATTGCTCTCATCAATGAGTGAATGTCTCCCTGAAACAAGTGAAAGTCCTAGCTACTTGACAGAAAGAGAACCACATAATGAAACCACATAGTCAGCAAATTAGATGTAGAGGATCAGATATGCCTGAACAGATTGTTTCTTCTAACCAAATTGGATGTAAAACATCAGGTATGCCGGCACAGATTGTTCCTTCTACTTTTGAGTCTTAGTAGAGATTATGCATACTGCATGCTTCGCAGATACATGCTTCTGCGCGAGTTTGTAGTAATTTATAAATGAATTCGATTGACTTTCTTACCGTCCGTTGGCCGATAGAAGTTGTCTTTCGTATTAGGATAAGTAATTATCTAAGACGACGCCATCGCGTTCTCAGCTAGCTTGATCATCATTTGAGATGAATGTTTTGATGAGGGCCACATCACTTTGGACTTACCATTGCTGTAAAAAGATGCAATTTAGCATCAGCTTTAACTCTACTTAGGGCAAATCATATCTTCGCAAAGCCCATTTCCCAATAGGGACCCGTTTATTTGCTTTTCTGTTTGTTCACGTGTGGGGGTAAAAGCAATGAGATCCCTAAACTATGGTAAATTAATCAATTTGATCCATCAACTTTCTTTTTCTTGGACAATTAGGTCCTTCAATTACATACCCTTTCTTTCTTTCAAGTCGGCCCTTCTATCAAAATCATGATGAGATCGATAAGTAGCGATAGTTCAGGGATCAAGAACACCAACGGAATTAGATTCTGGTCACCCCCTCCTATATCAAATTTCATTAATCCCTTCATTTGTTACTCGGCTCAAGTACGGTGGTCTATGATTTGCATTTTCTGGGCTTGGTCTTCTTGAATTTAGATCAAAATTTGGCCTATGAGCAAAGCCTGCATCTTCTTCAATTTCTGTTCAGATTCTCATATTGGTTGAAGTTGCACGTCCAACATTGCACAGCATCACGTTTTACTCTATGGTCCAATTGATGTTGATGATGTATCGTTGTTTGGTTTACTCCGGTGATCATATTAACTTAATAATGATCTATTAAATTATTATTTATTACATCGTTTAATGAAGTATCTTATTTCTCATTAAGAGCATATCATATTATGAGGTGAAAAATGTCGCTAGTAGTTGCGTGGGAGAAAAGTCTAAATTGATCGGTATGTAGGATGTGTTTTCAATGGCTCCGAAACTGGGCATCAACATCAAATATCTTGTGAAGATCTTTGAATCGTACAAGAAGAAATGTGTAACAAAAGCAAAACAAAAGAATGCAATTTTGACAAAAAAATTTAAAATAATTGGCTCCCTGTCCTCTTCAATTCTCGCCCAGAGAGCTTCACGGTATATCGTTCTTCACCTCCTTATGAACCTCACAATCCTCGGGAAAGAAAGATAAGGAAACGTGCTCTCAGATCACGCACCATCCCATAATAGATTAACATCCTTATGTCACAAGTCGAAAGCTTTCTGGCCGAGAACAGCCTACATGGGTACGGGAGAAATTGGGTGATGACACTTACCTCTAACCATAGGCGAGTCCATCAGTGTAGGAGCAACCCGAGTCCAATGCAAACCCGACATTACCGCCCACCCGGAGTCCGCTAGAACAGCCATGGATCCAGTCTTAGCAGGAACCCGGCCACACCTATGTCGGGGAATGTCAAGAAGCACCTCTTGACAAGTTACCAGGGCACGTGTAAAGAGGAGAATCGTGACGCAAGTGAAATATAACGGGACCAAGTGTGATGTTTCTTATCCGCAAAAACAAGACATTATGTGTTCAACAGTACTTATATTCTTAAGCGAAAAACTCTACTTCTTTGGAGAAATATTCAATTTTTTTTCTGCAATAATTCTCTTTCGAAGCTATTTTCCAAACCAGACTTCTCTAATTTTCTCTTTTTGAAGTAGGAGGTCAAAGCTACCTAAAGAATAGAAAGTTCTATATAAAATAGGATACGTGCTTTTTCCTCTCTTTTTTTCGATTTTCAACCTCATTGTAATCTTTCAAATAAGTGGATTGACAACTTCATAGATTTATTAGACAGTTGATAAACTTAATTGATTGAGATGAGTCGAGTTCGTACATAAGACAGGGTTGGATTGAACATTATCTCCAACGCATCCAACTGTTTGGGAGGGGAAAAGGGCATGATTCACCAGAATGTGAGTGCTTGTCATTCTCTAATCTTTACACCCTCAGTGCATTTTTGAACACCAGGGACGGTTTCGTTGGGAAGACCGTCTTCCCCAACGATCAAACTCCTGTAGGAGAAGCTAGGGTTTTTTGCCGATCTCGCCAGAGCCCGAGCTCTTCGCCTAGATGCATCTCCTTCGATCTGATTGAGCTCATCAAGCCTGGTCCAGACACGGCCGGGAGTACTCCGACTTGTGCTGGCTACTTTCGTGGTTGGGGTTTCGACATAGAGGCAACCTTATGAGACCTTCTTGCAAATGGACATGGCAAGTTCCTGGCATGGACGTTGTAAGGTACTCTATTATTTTTAAGGCAATCTCTGTGGGTTAGCACGTCTGTTATCATGTCAAAAGGTTTTGAATGTTACTTTAGTACTACACCCTTTAACCAAAAATGAATGAATGAAAGAAAGAAAACGCAAGAAAAAATATTTGGGTAAACCCTAGCTAGAGATTATGGCAATTAGATTATCATGTTAAATGTTGGTATAGTAAATTTGATTAATCAATTAGAAAAGGGTTTTTGGACATTTTATCTTTATCTAAAAAGACATGACTATCTCGATTTTTTTTTTTACCTTTTTTTCCAAAAGGGATAAATTTAGAAGGGTAATTCCCAAAATGGATCTCTATCAAAATTATTTCCTAAATCATCGCCACATCATGCCTGAGAGCTGCCTGGTCATCGTCCTCCTTTACTTTACCTCCCTCCTACAATCATTAGAATAATTTTCAACACTATACACAACCTCTAGTCTTTTAGAATTAACCTATCATGAAAAGCTCAAATTGCAAACGAAATTGGGCTCACACAGCCCCTAATTTTGTACTCACTGATCCCTCCCTCTACATGTTTAATCTTTTAGGATTAAATTTAAACCTAAAATTTCATTAAAATCATATTATACATATTTATCGTGGAAACTTACACAAATGATCCATGAACTTCGGCCCAATCTACAATGTAATTCTTGAACTTTTAATTTGTTCAATGATGTCTCTGAACTTTATGAACTAAATTAAACATATATAAAAAGTTTATGAATCATATTATACATTTGGCTAAAATTCAAAAATTATATTAAATAAATTAAAATATTTAAAAAGATCACATTTTATATTAGTTCAAAATTCATGGAACATCTCTTACGTTACCCCTGGTTAGCAACGTGTAAAAGCT
Organism: Syzygium aromaticum; assembly: GCA_024500025.1. Classification (NCBI taxonomy): domain Eukaryota; kingdom Viridiplantae; phylum Streptophyta; class Magnoliopsida; order Myrtales; family Myrtaceae; genus Syzygium; species Syzygium aromaticum. The sequence goes on from CM044889.1 coordinate 12,440,755, forward strand.
TCACAGTTGAAATGTGAAATCGTTTCCTTTTTAAGATCAAGTTTCCTTATTAATAATACCATTCTTGGTATCGCAGTACCAAACCCTACGTCACTCACTCTCTCTCTCTCTCTCTCTCTCTCTCTCTCTCTCTCTTTCTACGTTGCTTTCATGGTATGTATGAGCGGGACGTGAAGCGTCGCTCCTCCGCGGAGATCATGGCGCATCCACGCTTCCGCCCCGGAGCGGAGGTGGAGATCACGAGCCCCATCCACCGCCTCCGGGGGACCCTCTTCCCCGGACGGGTCGTCGCCCCGTCGTCCCGCAACCCCCACGCCTTCCTGGTCGAGTACAAAACCCTAGTGGCCCAGAGCAGCGGCGGCGGCGGCGGCGACGCCGGCCGCCGCCCCTCCTCCAGGCCCTACCGCGAGGAGGTCTCCGTCGGCCTCCTGAGGCCGAGGCCGCCGCCCGCCGAAACCGGCCGCCGGTGCCTCCGCCTCGGCGACGTCGTGGACGCGTTCTTGAACGGGGGTTGGTGGGAGGGCGTGGTCACCAAGGAACTGAAGAGCGCGCGGTACATGGTGTACTTCCGGTGCGTGAAGCAGGAGTACCGGTTCGACGCGGCGGAGCTGCGGCTCCACCGCGAGTGGGTCAACGGGAATTGGGTCCCGCCGTTCGAAGCCGAGGGGGAAGATGGCGACGGCGACGACGATGAGGTAGGTCGTCGGTTAGGTTTTCTCGCTCGGTTTCAATTTACGTTTCTTGAAAGCCTCGCTGCTGGGAGTGAATTCTTTGTCTAGTCGTGATTAGCATTTGAAGATTTGAGACGATAATCTCGGTAAATTCTTGCCAGAATGCGAATGAATTGGAATGCTTTTTCTCCCTTATTTCCTAATGCCCCTTACTTTGTTAGCTTTGCTGTGGTTTCTTATGGTCCCTGAAAGTTCTGATTGATATCAAAGTATTTATATATTAACGACTGTGAAGCCCTAATTCAATGTACTATTTAGGCTTTCTCATTCCTTTGTGTAATTCGAATACCTTGTGACACCGTTATGTCAATTGAAAGGTAGTGGCGAGTGGCGGGTGGCGATCCTTTTGTTCAGTGAAGTGCAGACATACAATCCACTTGAGATTATTGGATCCTCAATTTATTGAGAGAGCAAGAATAGGTATTAGCAAAGAATGCCTCAGTCGACGCAATGGCATTGTTTTCCCATTCTTGTAGTTGATTGTATATAAGATGTAATTTCGCAGACTTTATACTGTAGATGATATGTAACATGCTTTGCAATCTGTGTATGGTCGTGTTTGCACGGCAATGAGGAAGTCTCCAAGAACTTCACATGCTTATCTCAGTTATTGGATATTGTAGGAAGTGACCTCGACGATGGAAGAGAAATCTGGCGATGTCTGCCGAACAGCGAAGGGAGTGTTCACCAAGGGAATGCTGATCGAGGTGAGAAGTGACGAAGATGGACTCCAAGGTGCTTGGTTCGCAGCCACTATAATCAACAAGGCGGCGAGAAACCAGTTCCTTATCGAGTACCAAACCCTCAGAGCGGAGGATAATAACTCAGAGTACTTGAGGGAGCAGGTCGCCACGAGTCACCTGAGGCCGTACCCGCCGGAGACCTTCGTGGTCGACCCTTATGAACGGAAGGCAAGAGTTGATGCCTTGTACAATGAAGGGTGGTGGGAGGGCATCGTTGAGAGGGTTCTCGACGGGATGCAGTATCAGGTTTATTTCGAGGGCACTGGAGATAGGATGGAGTTTCACCACTCGGAGCTCCGTCCTCATCAGGATTGGGTCGATGGAAAGTGGGTGATGCCTTCTCGATTCTCGTAGGGCCAGTTTGTGTTGTTGCATATAATGTACTTGGTCTTCAAACTACTAATGTGTTAAGGCTATGCTCTTGCTCTTGGGATCTTGAGCTGAGGTGTAGATAAATGCTGTGAAGAAGGTTTTGAAGCACGTCCTCTTTTTTTGGTTTCTTTAGTGCAGTGCAATTTGATGAGGCTATCATGCCCACAATTCGACTGAAGATTAATGCTTGCATTGCCGGTAGGTATATCGTTACTGCTATATATGCATCAGTCTTACTGGCCACACTTCTGCGCATCAAAGCTATATTCAGTCTCATTCACATTCTTTGCGCTTTTGGCAGATATAGTCACTTTAAATGCTTAGATAGTAGAAAATGTGTATGCCGCTTGTGAAAGTCATGGTCTGGGATTTAAGAGACTACTGACCGTATGCAGTTCTTGAAATTTCTCGGTACTTAGGAAAATAGTAAGTGTCTTACAAAATGAAGAGGAGGAGCTCTTGATCAGATTGTTCGGGTCATGCGTGAAACAATTTGATAGACAGCTATGATTTTCAGAAGGCGTGATTGAGCATTACACTATAATGGCCTGCACTTGTGTTGCTGCTACTGTATAGGATGATGAGTAACCTGCTCTATCATTGGGTGTTTGATGCATTGTAACATGTAAATGCACTGAACCAGATCCACTGAAACAGCACCTGTTGATCGGTTCAAATGTTGTTCTAGCACGATTTGCTGATACTGCTTGACTTTTTAAATATTTCCATTAGCATGTTTGATGCTACTGATGTTGACTTATATATTGTGGAATTGTTTCATAAAGTGTTTTAGAGACCAATTAAGTAAAGAAAACTATGATAACGAGATTATCCATATAGGGTTGATAGTGATTTTAATCCGCCTTAATCAGTCATGGGACTAGAGTTAGTGGAAGGACTAATTAGCAGGTAATTTGTAGTGAAATGGAGTTTACGTGTATTTCTTTTTTCCTAAGGTCAATTACAATATGTAAATTTACACTATTGTGATTAGTAAAAGTTCTTAATTTTTTCCACTTTATAAGATTGACAAGTGATGGAAACATTACAAGAGAGAAATACCCGATAAAAAAGAAGACGTGTGAATTCCTTGTCAGACCATTTGCTAGTATGATTTTGAAGGTATATTTTTGTTTTCAAAAGATGACAAATTCTGACGACTCGTGACATTAGTGATTGTTATTGATTTTTAAATTCTTATAGAATGATTTTTCATCATTAGGCAATTGTTACCATATTCCATATTCAGCGGTTGCCTGATTTTACTAATTTTTTGTAATTTTCAAATTACGATTTCCAGTGCGGCGACGACAAGAACTAACTTCTAACGACCTATACAAACCTTGGGGATAATTTTTTTATTATGTGATTGGGAGACGATTAATCTTTTTTTTTTTGTACTGAATTAAGGAAATGAAAAAACATGCCTGATTTTTCAGGCCACGATAGAAAGCAAAGCCTCTTCTTTCAATACAAGATGCGTGTTTCGATGTCACTAAAATGACTTAATTTTTCCTTAAATTGGGTAAAAGCCTGAAAATTCTTGCCTCACCTAACCCACACGCTCAAACTCTCAACCCAAATCCACCACCCGCCGTCCCTGCCGTCAGCCACCGCCTCTGCCGACTCGGGCCTCTCGTCACCGTCCCGCCTCTCCTCCAAGTTCCAACCCGTGTCCTCACCGTGGCCCCCCACACAGTTTTTCGTGCTCATCACTCTCTTTACACTCCCACCTGTCTCGTCCGTCTCCTCCGCCCTGTTGCCTCCACTGTCAAGAGGACGAGGTGGCAATGCCGAGCCCCGGACTCGGGGCTCAGATCAAGCACAAGCCTTGGATCTCGACTCACCGGCGCTTGATCCAAGCCCTCGAATGCACCTCGGCATCCAATTCGTTTCTTTCGACTCGTCGGAGAACGAGGAGAGATCGAGGTTGACCCTCAGATGTTACAATCACCACAATTTGATGTAGTAGAGTCCACAATACCTTCATGAGAAAGGCATGCGCCAATTTGATGAAACATTTTAGGGACCGGATAATTTGGCAAACATCTCAACAATTGTTACACCTAAAAGATTACAACTACTTTTCGGAAGCTGCCTCACCTAATTTTGAGCTACTGCAGCTTTCAAATGTAAATTACCAGTATTTAAGTAAGTAGTTCAACCCTAGCTTTCAAGACTTTAGGAAAAGAGATTATTCCATAGTCACGAAGGTGTAAATATATTGTTTACTCCAGAAGTGAACCCAATAATAATTCGCCGGTAATTTCTAATTTGTATCATCTCGAAATATCTACAACAACATATGACAAGATGTCAAAGTGTTCTCGAAGGAGGACTAATCATACGCGAGGAGAGCCTGTTTCGACACAGCGTGAATGTGCGCTTTCTTGTCTCATGAATTTTTGTTCTCTTAGATATCTGTGTGTTGTTATACGATGTGCCATCAGACATTTTCGTGGAGATGATACTCCTAACAAAATCTACATATAAAACTTTGCCGCAAGAAAAAGATGAAGCCAGCAAGAATCTTTATTGTTGTTCTCTTGGGATTATGAGAATAAATAGGTTAATTCTTGGAACATTTGATATAATTTGGAAAAATTATCGTTCTTGTTCGAAGTCCGGTTTGAGAGGAAGTGAAAATTCTATTTTAAACGAAAGTTCATACACATCACCACATATTATGGTATTGCTTTTAAGGATTCAAATCTAAGCACCTCCCAACAAATTACACAACGCGATGAACAGGATGACAAGAAGCAGAGTTCCCCACCCGAAACCTTCCACGACATGGCTGGGGCTGCCGATCCGCCGAATCACGGCGTGCGACTGCCTGTAGATGTTGACGACCACTTGCATGAGCACTAACAGCACGAGCACGAGGACAATCAGCGAGAGAGCGAGGAATATCGTTTTCAGAGGAGCCGGACCGTCGTCGCCGCCGCCACCATCTTCTTCTTCTTCTTCCTCACCCTCTCCGAACAGCTGCTCCAGGATGTCCACCGCGAGCCTCAGGTAGGAAACCACGGTAGACCCTTGATGGTACAGCCCAAATGCACCCACCAGCAGAGAAGGCACCAGAGGTGATGGCCCTCCATTGTTCATCTATCTCTCTCTCTCTCTCTCTCTCTCTCTCTCTCTCTCTCTGAACGAGATGGGTTTTAACATTGGCAAGTTAAAAAGCCTACTGCAAACTGGGGAGGGCATATTCTGAGAAGTACCTAGTTGGTTGGCCTATTCCAACGCCTCCCGGATCAGGATTGTGTTTGTTTTTTGCAGTTCGATTTGTTTAATAGACATGCATGCATCACATTCTCAACACCATGAAGAATCAAATCCTTGCACGCATTTGTTTAGTTCATTTGTTTACTGTTGCTTCTGAACAGAAAGGATAGAATAATATAAGGTTGATCAAAACAAATGAACGTGCACAACTATGGCTAACCATGTAGCAGCAGCAGACAATGCGCATGCACTCGACACAAGGGGGAGAGAGAGAGAGAGAGAGAGAGAGAGAGAGAGAGAGAGAGAGAGAGGGTAAATGAAATCGCAAAGCCGAAATGGTAAAAAGCTCAAGTCATTAAGACACTAGATCATCTAAATCCTGAGACTCCTATAGATTATGATACAGAGATGGTCAGAGTGCAATCAGTTCTGCTAACGACAATAAGAGAGACATAGTAGGATCTAACAAAATAAGTTCACAACAAACTCAAGTCGAATTTCCACAGCAAATGGTCTTTCTCATTACAAATACCTTTGCCTGTCCTGCACCACAGTGCCTCGCATGTACATTGCCTGAATAGCTTAAAACTCACCATATACAGCTCTACTCAATCATGACGTCGGACTGTAGCGAAGATGTTGCTCATAGAAGTCGATCAGCTGCAAACAAAAGCATTGAAATCATCAATCACCAGGAGAGCAAATGAAGTAATACTCAAATGCGGTAAATGGCAATACCAGAAGAGGGCAATTCTCCTTCAAAAACCGGTTATCGACCATCACTTCTTTCCCATCGGACCTACATGGTAAAATGAACAAGTTCAATTAATTAGAGTGTTGAGGGTAACGAAAACCAAACATGAACGCAAAGCAAGCAATGCATTAGTCCTTTATGGACAAAGAGGCAAATGTAACATCACAAAGACAACATACAAATCTCCAGTTCAACAAAATTGAACTCTCATTTTACCTCGTCAGGCCAATGGTCTTTAAACTACCATCTGGGGGCAAAGGGTGTAATAAGCTTATTAATTGAAACACTAAGCAACGACGAACAAGAAAAACAACTTTCGATATAATCCTTTTCCCAACAATATATCCTCACAATGGCCAACATTACAAACTTAATGATCCCCATGTTTACCCTCTTTAGATTTTCTATGGCTATGTTTTCCTTCATTCCCAGCTTTAGGAAACTTCCTCCAACCAGAGCTTCGAATTGTAGTTATAGATGTAGTCAACCACACACAAATTTAACTGGAAATAAATATAGGTGATGTCCAAACTTGTAACACACCCATTAGAAGACTGATTGAATGAAGTTTTCTTCAATCAAGAATGAAGGAAAATATGGCCCTCTTTCTATGCAAACAAGCAATACCAGAGTCTCCTCAACACTGTCCAGTGGCAGGAGATGAGAAGACATATATACAAGTTAATACAATAAGAAACAGCAGTCTTGTCTAAAAGATAACAAAAGCAGAATGCAGAGAAGAATCACAGGCTTCCTTTAATGAAAAACTTAATATAAATCGAAGGGCAGCAAGAATAACTAATGGGCGGCAACACCAGTAAAATAGCAAAGCAAACTATTTTCCCATTGCAGAAGACGAAATAGAAATTGCAGTTTCTCACATACCAGTAGTCGGCTGGGCTGAGTGGTTGCAACGGAACCTCATAATTGAAAAATTAAGTAGGAAGTAAGGATAACTAATGGGTCGAGATTGAGAGGAAGTAGCCAGTAAAGACGACATTCCAGTATAAAGGAGCAAATCAAAAGTGCATTACTTATACATCTAAATCAAAAGTGCATTACTTATACATCTAAAGGCCATTAAATCGCCATAGCTTGAGGCTTGAATTAGTCATGGAGATGAACTAGATCAAAACTTTTCGAAACAGCTTAATAGGTCCTTCACATTATAAAAATGCAAAGAATCACTTATGGAGTTTTAAGCCATAAACAAACAGCAGAAAAATCAGTGGCCAACAATTATCAGCAGATATATAGGACCTCGTGTATAAATCCTCAAGAGAGGCAGACATTTAGTCATTTGGTTAGCATTAGATAGACTTGGATTGTTTTCTCTCTGATAAATAGTCCATGGATAATCCTCTTGTGACAAATACATCTTTTTGTTACTTAATTAGTGCATACAACATGAGAGCGTGCCAGCACACACTCAACCACATATAATGGAAAAGCAGCCCTCTATGCACCAACAATGAAACACATGCAATTACAATCATGCACACATGTGCATGCACATACACAAGGACATGCACGTAAATGCACGTACACAGATTTATGCTCCCAAAACAATGACCTCTTAGTGATATAGTAAATAAAAATCCAATTGTAGCAGCTTTAAATCTCACCATACACATAAACATCCACACCCATGCAAGCAAACACAAGATTCGCAAAACCTACTCTCAGCAACACCATAATGTTTTCTTATAACCGAACAAGAATCGGGAACATCCATTTTTATCTACTTCAGCACAGAATTTAAAAAAACAAAGTTTTCCAAGAAACCTGGTTGAAAAGCAGAAACAAATCCTTTTGACATGCGAGAATATACACAAGCATTACATAATGTGAAACCACTTCAGAATCCAAGACTACAGTTTTGAAATCATCAAATAGTCAGATGTTTGATTGGTGTGACAAGACTATGAAAATGTTTCAGCATACTATCTCCATTTGTATCAGCTTTATCAACTTTACAAGCAAAAAGAACCACCTTGTTAATTATTAATATGCCCTCACTTTCCTCTTCTTGTCAGCATTGGCCTACTAATGAACCTTGCATTTTACTAAGCAAAGGAGAAGCACCAAGTCAAAGATGTTCGGCTCGTCACACATAAGTAATCAGTGACAAGCTACGCAGGAAAAATAAATAAATAAATCACAGCGACAAGTTACTTCCTCCATCAGTTGGGCCCAACACGAGGTTTGGTCTTATCGAAGAGGTTTTCTGCTTGAAAGATGCAAATTGGAACGGCATGTCACCTCATCATGGACAACAGAAATATCTAGTCAAAGGACTCCATGGACAGAACTAGTCACGAGAAGATAGTAATCTCTTCTCCCACAGAGGACAGATGTTCATAAAAAGAAAGGTCGAAGAGGAGGAGATATTGCAGGTTCAATTTCTTCAGGTACTTTAATTGTCTAAAGATAATTATGATGAAGGATGCAACAATCAAACAGACAGACAACAAACTAAGCCTTATCCCACTAAGTATAGTCGGCTTTATAAATCCTGTTTATGCCATCTAGTTTAATTCTTCATATGGATGGTTTAGGATGATAATATAGACAAAATTCAATGAAAATAAATTTCTGAGACAATTTGGGAAAGACCTGGTTAAGGCGACTCAGTGCCTCATGTCCACTAAGTATAGTGACTGGTCTCTCTAATTATCATATTTAACTAATAGGATTCTGCTATAATTTTCTGATATACAGGTACCTTTATAAATCCAAGACTAACTTTCGGGAATACGTACAAAGCACACTGACATGGAATTAGATACAAGCATACACTGCAGGGGGGCGCACAAAGATGTATTAAGTCAAAGTGTCAAACACGTATATTAAAGATGATTAAAATAAAGAGTTAGGTGTAAAAGTCTCTGTTAGGTTGGGCACATTCAAGTCCATAATATTCGAGACTGCTACAGTAGAGTGCCAACTATAAGAGACAAATTCTATAAAACTAACACTAAGAATACAAAGAGCCGCGAAAAATTGGGAAAAGCCGATGAAGCAGATGCTGAGGATCCTACTCAACTAATTTGAGGTTTGACATTCCCCTCCCTATTATAGAGAATGACTTAAAATACATGTATGTGTATGTGCTCCTCAAGACCAAAAGTACATGATGGGAGGCGTGGTTAAACGAGCTTGAGTACTATGCAGAGGACATAAATAGTGAAACAGGAATTGTGAAGACAGAATGGTGACAAGAAAATGTGAAACCAGCCCAATGAAACATGCTTGAGTCAATTTTAGAAGCTAATATTAAAACATCCTCAGGTATTGCAAGCAGAGCCAAAACATAGAAATCTACTCTTTTATCATAAAATTTTAAAGCCTGCAGCTAACATCTGCACTGTATAACATCATCCCACCATTGATGCAGGTGTAGAAACATAAAAAGTCATCAGCATCAATTCTAATGAAGAATGACTCAAATCAACACATGAATCATTATTCTCTACCGTACGACCCGCTATTTAAAGCATCAAAACTCCTACACTAGTCAGCACCGCACTCAAGTAGCAAAAAGAAATTGCCTAAACGATGGACCAAATAAGATAAAACCATTGTTTGTAATATCACAAACACAGATCTTTAATCAGTTTATAGAACCTAACCATCCTTCAGATTGCTTTTTATCACTAATTTAACTAAGCAGATACTTGTACTCAACTAAAACAATGTCTTCGACTATCAAGGGAGTGCCACACTACACAGTATACTGGACCGTGTACCTCAGGACTAAGTATTCACACATAATTCTGCGAAAGAGAGAGAGAGAGATGAAAGTTTCAGTACAAACCTCATCACCATGAAGGTTACTGACACATCCTGAATGTTGTTTGACACAGAAGCTGAAAAGCCTATGGGCTTTATAATCTTGGTTATAACAGGAGCACTGTTGGAACTGCTCTTAATTAGACTAGATTCATTTCTTGAGAAGTCAGGATTTCCAAAACCCTGTTGTTCAGAACTACAAATGGCATTTTCTGCAGCTGAACCACCTGAGGCCGGTTCTTGCTTAAACCTCTTCACAGAACCAGATTTTCGTCTCTTAGCTCCTGTATTGCGATTGCTTTGGCCTGGATCAAGTGAATCGCTTTTGTGCACCCCAATTGTGGGGCCAGTACTTCCAAAACCCTTGGACTCTCGGAAATTTACTGCAAGATTATCCTTATCAACACCATTGGAACACGCTGTCGCCCTAAGTTCACTAAGCTTGGGATCATACTCAGGTTCTTCTTCTCCTTGGACAGGTTGCTGAAGACCATGTGCCAGTCCATTTTGAGCCGCTTGCTGGTCTGTTTCAAATCCATTCATATCCAAGTTAATCTCTCCATTACATCCAGAGCCCATGGCTTGGGTAGGGTTAGAAAGATCTGCAAAGCTTAAGATTTTAGGGGCAGAAGAAGTAAGAGGCTCATCAATAGAGCTAGTCTCAGCAACCCCCGAACTATAAGCTGCAGAAGAGGCTCGGTGCTGCTGACTCTGTGGCTTTTTTTTGGCTTGGGCATGAGGAGCCCCATACTTGCGTTTGCGCTTACGAGAAGATCTCTGCTTTCCGGACCTCAAACTACAAAAACCAAAACATAAGGCACAGCATATCTATGAATACAAGGGCATATAGAAATCCATGCGAAATTGGTTTTTCTTAATTTAAGTTTAGGTATTCAGTAGCTAGATAAAAGATAGCAAGATATGCAACCCTTCCTCCAAATTCATCATCTTCATAAATTGAGAATGAAAAGAAACGATCATATACCACATACGAATATCCTTTCTTTCAAAAGCGGTTAGTGCGAATTGGAGCAGCTTCTTAAATAAGCAAGAATATTTCGGCGAAAAAACAAGAAGACTACCTCTCTTCAAATGCTTCAATAACATCAGAACATGACATGAGATTCTCTACGGGCTCCCAGGTATTGGCTGTCTCTGGCCAGCCACGCCTATTAAGCAAAAGACGTCAACAGAGTCATCAGGCATGAGATCTCAGCAACCGAGTACATAATCAGCACAAAAAAGAGTCTGCCGGGCAGTTCAATCATAACGTAACTAAGCCAAAGCCGAGCGCACTGACCATTTGATGAGATACTGAACTTGCCCCTGCCCGTCCGCGACATATCCATCGCAATGAGCATCAGTCCCATAAAAACCAGCACAATCAGTGTCGCGAAAACACGATTAAACAAAACACTTGGGCAAAAGAAATCCAAACAGCCCCATTCACGACTTTGCAAAGAAAAACCCACCGCCATTACTCGTAAAGATTGATCTTTTACCATGACCCAAGAACCAACAAGACAGTAACGACGCACCCAGAAGCGAAAAACGCGATCTCGAACACAATGGGAAAAATAAAAAGTCAAGGGACACGGAAAACACAACGACCTTGCGAACCCTCTTGCGGCGGACCGCCTCGATCTCGTAGAAGCCCTCGTCCAGCTTCGGGCGCTCACCTCCTTCCTCATCACCGTCTCCCCCGGCGTCGTCCTCGTCCTCGTCCTCGTCCTCGTCGGCTTCGTCCCCTTCCTCGGCCTCCTCCACCTCCTTCTCCTCGAGAGGGCCTCCTTCCGCTTCTGGTTACACAGACAAACTGGGGGGGGTCAATGCCAAGCGAAAACCCACATCGCGAAAAATCAAACGACGGGCATCGGGAGCCGAAGCGCTTACCGCCGCCGCCGCCGTTAGCGACGGTGGTCGTGGGGTCGTCCTCAAGGCCTTCGCTTGACGCTGCCACGTTCTTTTTCTTACCTCCACTCTTCACCTTCATCCTGCCCCTCTCTCTCTCTCTCTCTCTCTCTCTCTCTCCGAGATTCTCTCTTCCCCGTGTGGACTGAACACAGATTGGTGAATTCAAAGCCTTTTTGGGGACTGTAATTCCCTTTGGCTAGTCTGGTCTGGTCTGGTCTGTGGTCTGACCTGACAGCGTGAGCTGCAACCTGAGTTGAAATCGCTCCACCTCGGAGGGAAGAGAGAGAGAGAAAGATGGGTTAAAGTTTGCTCCTTGCAGGGTTTATAGTTGGCGTGCGTTTGGTCAAGATTTTACTGTTTCTCCTTTCTTTACTTGGAAAGGGGGTCATGTGTGTTTGGTTTTGCAGTGCACAACCTCGTTTAACCTAGGTAAACTAAGAAAGGTTGCCCGTCCCATCTAGCTTTTAAGGTTTTCGACCCAAAAAGAAAAATCTAAACTTTTTAAGGTATTGGAACATGCATCGTGAGTAGAATACTCGATTACAATACCGACAATGGTATAAGCATTATTCTGTCAAGAGCCACGATACTAGGATTTTATAAAAGGTGTTTTGAGACAAGTGCCGCTATGAGTAGGTCATTTCATAAAAGGCGTCCAATCTCATAAGCATCTTGGGATTTTCCCCGATTTTCTCTTATTGTACAAATTTTACTTCTCTTCGAAAAATGGCACGAGAATAAGTAAAATGAGCGTGCAAATTTCCTATTTCAACCCGGTAAGTCTAACTGACTCTCGAAATCAGCTTATACCCAACTTAGGTTCTTCAATAGAGGGTACCCAAACAAAACTCATCCAAGTGTACACAATCATGGATCCACCCAGCTATAATTTTTCCAATGCTATAGCTTCGATGGAAGTCTTTCTCTAAGTTTTCACAAATGTAGATAAACCTCGTTTAAACTAGGTAACTTCTCAGTTGTTTTCAAAGAAGGTTGCCCCCATCTATACTTTGAAGGTATCGGAGATTTCGAGCATGCGTTACGAATAGAATGCTTGATTACGGTACAGACATGATACGAGCACTTTTCTGTCAGGAGCCGTGATACGCGACACGAGATTTTGTGTGGAAAAGAATCCAATACGGACGCCATACGGCATTTTGTAAGTACAACTAAAATGGGTGGCGATTTTTTGGTGAGTCACGTTGATACTCTTATCAATCTCTCGTCATAAGTCTATCATAAATCGGACGCATTTTTTTGAGGAAAAAAAAAACCCATAGCATCACTCGTCTCTAAGCATTGCCCTAAGCAGATCACTATATTTCAAATAAAACTCGACCCCCAACTCATCACCGGTGATAATAAGCACCTTCCGACGAACACGTGCCAATCATAGGATCGCTTCTCACCATAGGGCGGGCCAAGTTTTGTCTTAACAAGATTTAGAACGACGCTCAAATATATTACAATCCCGAGTACACTTAACTCAGAGGCAAGGCCCTCGTACGAATCCTCAAGAAATTTCCTTCTTACCTCACGAAAAAACTCTCTCAATCCCCTCACCGCTGCTTAGACTCGATGTAATCTGTATCCGACATAAAATAGAAAACCCAAAATTACTCCGGCTTATGTAGGGCAAGAGAAAATCTTCGCAATACTAATTTTCTAATTTGAATCAAATTCGAGATATATTTTTAATGACCTCTAGTTGGACCCGATCTTCAGAGTCAAGTTACAAGCACTTTGCAATCTTCCTTGGTATTTTCCCATGGCCCCCCACAACTTTCTCAAACTGTCACATGGGCTCCTCGAGTCTGCGTTCCGCTTGAACATAGCCGCACTTAGCCAAAACTACGAACTCCGGTAGAATTCCTTTTGCACTCGTATGTGTTAAGATATCGAACGTCCACATTATTCAACTCAGCAGTTACAACAACGATTGGCTCTACCGCCTCCATCTCAACCATTTGCACCGTCTATATTAATTTGCTGCATTGGTACTTGCCCTAGCTACCTTGGAAGCTTCTGGTTACTAACTCCTCTTGAACACCATCAAAATAGTTGTTGACACTAATGTCAACACTCTTACACATAAGAATCACAGACCCGTGAAAAATAACATTTCAATGAAAATCAAGTGAATGCAACTCTAGTCGTCATCGCTTATAGCCACACTATACACGGATCATCTGGCCCTTTCATCAAGCTTATCATCGCTTACTCAAACAGAACCTTAATCAATTTTTTTCATATCATAACAGTCAGCGACATTATTTGACAAGATTTCTTGAGGAGTTTGACATTCGATTGTGGTTAATAGAGATATTTATCTACAAAATAGCTTGTCATAACTGCATCTTTCTATAATCTCCTGACCACATCAACACTGCATGGCATTTGTAGGTTCTCTCTAGTTACTTTCTGCTCGTCAACTTTGCAACTCTAACCTGCCACGATCAACCTTAGCACGATGCCTTATTTTACCTTACTCTTTGCCATGTTATTGTGACTCTACATATGCTTCGTCTTCTTCTTACTAATTTAAGGGTGTGTTTGATTGAGTGAAAAAAAAATTCCGCAAATTTATTTTCTGGACTTTCACGCGTTTGGCTTGCTGAAAATGATCATACAACGAAATACCAATTATGGTTCAAGAAAATATGCATGCTTAAAAGTTATGAAAAATAAATTTTCTAACCTAAAAAGAGGAAAACATTTTTCAGAAAAATGATTTCCTGAAAAATATTTTCTTTTATCATGAAATTTTTTTCGAAACAAATTCACTATATATTTTATACTGAATTACACCTTATGTTGTTTTTCCATGTTAGGAAACATCAAGTATCTCAGTCGCGCCGCAAGTTCATGTCACTCAAGACTTCTTTAGCTCACGTGCCTAAAGGCTACAGCATATATACTGCAATTTCTTCATCTATGCAGCATTATGTCTATTTTCTGAACGAGACAAACAAATAAAAAACCATCTTGTAATTGCAATCCCAAAATTAATAATTGTCTACAAGGATATAGGCAGGTCAAAAAACTTCATTTGACCCAACCCATGGGTATTTTTTTCCCTTTTTCTATTAATAGCTTGACCATCTCAATTCAAGCAATACAATATTTGATTATGCGTAAGATATGGTCATCATAATCCAAGTTGGTCTATCTTTATATACAAATCCAATTGGACTAAATAAGTTTCTTTTTATTGGGGATAAGTACATTGGAAATCCTAAAACTTGTCACGAAAGTACAATCGAGTTATAAAACTTTTAAAAACGTACAATAAAGGCAAATTCCGCGCATTGCGTGTATTAGCATACAAAATACAATTAAAATAAAGCATAAAAAGTCGACGCACATATACAACATTATATTAATAGATCGTCAAATGATAAAAAAATATAAATATATGTAAACATATAAGGTTTGGAGTGACTATCTAGTGTACAAATAGATTCATGAATGTGATACGACCTATATACTTCACACAATCTTTACTATCTCCCAAATGCATATAAAATAAATACAATAGGAGTTTTTGTCGCCCGTCTACGTCATGTTATTTAAACTTGAATATAAGGAGTTGCAATTAAAAAGTAAAATAATAAGAGGAGAAAAGAAACCGGCTTGACATGTTCAAGGTTTATTTAAACCTTGAACATGTCTATATATGTAAACACGTAGATATACTTATTTTTAGGAAAATTTTAAATAAGGATCCGAAGTACTATCATTTTCTTAAATAAAGGCCTCAAGTGGGATTTATGTCAAATAAAGACTTGAAGTACCCTTATTTTCTCAAATAAGTACCTGAAATGACTATAACAGTTTCAAATAAAGGCCTCACCCTATCGGCATGCTGGCCGGCTAAATTTTTTGGCCAACCAAGGGTATTTCCGTCCAAAAACATTTTTAACATAAATTTTAGTTAAATTAAATTAAATTATTTTTAAAAAAAGAAAAAAAATAGGGGAGGGCTAGCAACCAGCCCTCCCCACCGGTGGCCGCCACCCCATCATCGGTGGGGTGACAATAATGAGGGCCGGTGACCCTTGCTAACTAGAGGCGAGGCCCAAGCCCTCGCCAAAGCCGGAAGAGGGCTGGTGACTCTCGCCCAGATCAGGGCGAGGTCTAGCAACCCTCGCCCAAATCTAGGAGAGGATCGCCGCCCTCTCCCAGCTTTGGTGGGGGCCAGCAGGCCCTTGCCTCTTGTCAGCAAGGGTCGTTGGCCATACCCCACCAGCGGGGAGGGCCTTCCCCCTTGTTGTGTTTTTTTTAAAATTAGCTTTTTTTTGTTTTTGAGTTTGTTTTCTATGGAAAAAAAACATAAAAGGAAAAAAATCAAAAAAATAAAGACAAAAATGTCCTTGACTCTAGTGAGGTCAGGTCCTTTTTTTAGACTGAGATGGCTACTTCAGACCCTTATTTGAGACAATATTCACTTTAGGCCCTTATTTGAAAAAATGAGGGCATTTTGGGTCATTATTTGACACAATATTCACTTTAAGCCCTTATTTGAGAAAATGAGAGTACTTCGGGTCCTTGTTTGGAATTTTCCCTTCATTTTTTATTTGAAGAGGGGTCTTCTTTTTTCTTTTTCTTTTTTTTATGTTTCCTAAACCAAAATGTTGCCTCGGCTTGCGCCGTTACCACATCAACATCGATTGACAACCGGCAAACACCACATCACTCTAACAACTTCTTTTTCTAGTGCATTTTCGATCCAAAACCCTAAACTATCGAAATCAAAGCACATATAAATATGAATAATTGTCCAAAAAATTCTTGAACATATTATATGATAGCCAATTCAGTATTAAATCTTTCAATGATATCAATTTAGTCCTAAACTTTTTAACAATTATCTCTCGACTCTCTCTCCATCTAGATGAGTATATCCATTATTTTAATCTCTCTATATCGCAAATCGTTCTAACATGTCCATGAGGAGTCATTGAGTGCAGATATTGCAATACGTCACACAATTTTTCTTAGCTTGGGTTGAAGACCTTGAGCAACAATGCTTGAACCACCTTATAATCAAAATTACAATAAATATTATTAACTACTATCTGGAAAACAAAACCTATCTTGCCAGTCTTGATATGATGGAGTTTGGTCTATTGTTGCATAGAAAATTTTAGTTGCAATGTTTTTGGGGCTGAACTTTTCTTTTCTAATTTTTTTTAACATGAAAGTTGGAGAGGAAGTGCACAGCTGTCACAAGCAAATGAAACCACATTGAGCTCATTTTGAATGGGCTAATTCCAAAAAAAAAAGCATAAACTTTAGATCGAGTAATAATTTTGATCTCATTTTTTTGTCTCATAAGAAATCACTAACTTTTACATTTATCCCAAATCTAGCCCCCCATTGACTTCCTTTTGAAGTTATCATTGTTTGAGAAAAAAGGTTCTGGTCGTTACATTGGTGGATCTCGTCCATGGCATCTCTCGATGGACAGTGGTCTACAGTTTCAAATTACGACAAACGGCGGAGTTTGGCCAAAGAGATTAAATATGGAGATCCTTTGGACTAGCCGAGGAATAGAAGGAGACAATGAATAACTTCACCATTATTTTTCAAGTTATGGCTAAGAAAAGAAGATAATAAATAATGCTTTAAATTTAGGGCGCATTTGGCAACCGGCCAAACAGTAACTATTTTTATTCTTTTGTTCCCAGAATCAGTTTTGAAACAGAAATCCGTTTGGTGAATTTTTTGTTCCCAGGCACAAATTTGCAAAAATTTGTTTCCAAAATCAAATTTGAAACGGTTGCTTCTTGATTTTGGAAATAATAATCAGAAATGGAAAAGAAAATTTTCTTGTTCTTCTTCTTCCTAGCCCGTCGCCGGTCGCCAACAAGGGGGACCCTTGTCGCCTAAGAGAGGGCTGCCTCACCAGATCTGGCGTGGGTGACCCTCGTCATCGCCCTCGCCTAGGCAGTGAGGGCCGCGATGCCCTCACAGGCCTTGGCCTGTGGTCAATCGCTGGCACCAACGCCAACGACCTGGCCATGGCCAAGAATAGGGAAGAAGAAGAAAAATAAAAAGAAAAAAATATTTAAAAATTCAAATATATTATTAAAATATTATTAATAAAAATAAATTTTATGCAGTTATCAAACACATTTATGTTCTTTTTCTATTCCAAGAATATAAATTTTGGATAGTTACCAAACATTTTCAAGTACTTAGAAATTGATCCCGGGTACGAAATCAAAAAGAATTATTTCTGAATAGAAATTATTTTCAGGAATAGAATAGTTGTCAAACACACCCTTAATCAGCAAACTACGTGGATTTATTACTAAAATGAAATTGTCAAGTTGGACAATCAATGGTTCTAAGTCAATGGGGGGTCAGATTTCGGATAAAGATGAAAGTTTGTGATTTTTGACTAGACAAAAAACAGTTTGGGTCAGAATTGTTACTCGATCTAAAGTTGACTTTTTTTTTTTGATTTAGGCCCATTTTATATCCAAGAAATTAATTAATTAGGGTTCAAAAGATCATGCCATGCATAATGTGATTTTACAGTTAAAACCTAAGAATGTAAACTAAGGAGAAGTGGCATGCTAGATAAATGGAAAGTGGCTAGTTGAGATGGAAATTTGAGGGTAAATGGTGAATTTGTAAATGATATTTTACAATTAAGAAAATAATTAGGTTACTTGGTATCAGACTAATTTTCAAAACCACTAAAATAGTCAGCAAATGTTTTAGGTACTGCATGAAAACCATTCTGGTTCTGCCCAGAACTGGTTTTTTGTTCCCAGAATCAGTTTTGGACCAGAAACCCGTTTGGTAACGCAATTTCATTTTTCTATTTCCGGGACAAGTTTGCTTCCAAAACTGATTTTGAAACCAGAAATGAGAACAAAAAAAAAGTTGGTTTTTCATTTCTAGAACAAAAGTGAGAACCATTTCTGAGGAATTCATTTTCTTCAACACACATTCATATGAAAGTCACAACCTTTGAGGTGAGAAAAAAAAGCAAAAAATCAAAAATTTCAAAACTTAACAGAATGGTTTAGAATTTGTGACTACCCACTTTCAGTGAAATTTAAATTTTTTTAGGTGCCGAAAAAATTTAAAAAAAATAAAAAAATAAAAATTTTCAAAATTTCACAAAATGACTTAGAAAATCTATGGCCACCCACTTTGAGCAAAATTTAATTTTTTTAGATGCCAAAAAAAATAAAAAATAATCAAAAAATCTAAAATTTAAAAACTTCACATAATGTCTTAGAATACCTGTGGCCACCCAATTTGAGCGAAATTTTATTTTTTTAGGTGCCAAAAAAATAAAAAAAAGTAAAAAATAAAAAATTTAAAAACTTCACAGAATGACTTAAAATACCCGTGGCCACCCACTTTGAGCGAAATTTAATTTTTTTAAATGCCAAAAAAAATAAAAATAAGCAAAAAAGTAAAAATTTCAAAACTTTACAGAATGGCTTAAAATACCTGTGGCCATTCATTTTGAGCGAAATTTTATTTTTTTAGGTGCCGAAAAAAAATAAAAATAAAAAACTTCAAAACTTCACAAAATTGCTTAAAATACCTGTGGCCATCCACTTTTGAGCGAAATTTAAATTTTTTTAGGTGCCGAAAAAAATAAAAAAAATAAAAAATAAAAAACTTCACATAATTGCTTAGAATACCTATGGCCACCCATTTTGAGTGAAATTTAATTTTTTTAGGTGTCGAAAAAAAAATAAAAATAAGCAAAAAAGAAAAATTTTCAAAACTTTACAGAATGACTTAAATACTTGTGGCCACGCACTTTAAGCAAAATTTTATTTTTTTAGGTGCCGAAAAAAAAAGCAAAAAATCAAAAATTTTTGAAATTTCACTCAAAGTGGATGGCCACATGTATTCTAAGTCATTTTGTGAAGTTTTGAAAACTTTGATTTTTATGTTTTTTTTTTCACATAAAAATATTTAAATTTCGCTCAAAGTGAATGGCCACATGTATTCTAAGTCATTCTATAAAGTTTTGAAATTTTTGATTTTTTTCTTTTTTTTCACCTCCAAAAATTAAAATTTCACTCAAAGTGGGTGCCCACAAGTATTCTAAGCCATTTTGTGAAGTTTTGAAATTTTTGAGTTTTTGAATTTTTTTGGGCACCTTAGAAAATTTAAATTTCACTCAAAGTGGGTGACCACATGTATTCTAAACTATTTTGTGAAGTTTTGAAATTTTTGATTTTTTGATTTTTTTTGGCACCTAAAAAAATTTAAATTTCACTAAAAGTGGGTGGCCACAGGTATTCTAAGCAATTCTGTAAAGTTTTGAAATTTTTGATTTCTTGATTTTTTTTGAAAAAATTCAACAAATTTCCTATTTTCCCAAAATCTGAATTTTTTTTATTTTCTCGACATTTTGATGATTTTTTCTGGAATTTTTCAATTTTTTGGGATTTTCTGAATTTTTTTAAAGATTTTTCTGAATTTTTTGGATTTTTTATTATTTTTATTCCATTTCTAAAAAAATGGATTTCTGTTCCTGGAAATAGAATTTTCTGTTGTTTATCAAACGGGTTTTTGTTTCAGAAAATAGAAATTTTGTGCTGTTATCAAACGGGTTTCTGTTCCAGAAATAGAAATTTTTTGTCATTATCAAACGGGTTTTTTTTCTCAGAAACTCATCCAGGAACCAGAAATAGAAAAATCTATTTCTGGTTCAGGAACTCATTCCGGAACAGAATGGTTATCATTCGCTACCTTAGAATGCTCGAGTAACCTTAATAAATTTTAACTGGCGATAATACCCTATACATATTTTAGGATGTATTGGTTATGTTGACAAAATTATGTTGTGCGTTTTCACCTTTATACCCCTAATTCAACTCATGTCAATTTTCAAGATTCATTTATCTATACTTAAAGTAGTAAAATCACCTCGTTAGTTTTTTTTTTTTCTAAAATCACCCCATTAGTTGATTGCTCTCAATTGCAACGTATTTAAACACTATCGAAGTCCGATAGGGTTGGCCTTTCTATCGAAATTCTAATACTTCTGAATCGTCAAAGTATTTTCATCAAGTTGACTCTACGAAACCTTTATGATGTTATCATAAACTTAATTTTATAACCGTCGGCAAAGTCTCAATTGGAAAACGACTTTGAAATTGATTTTCTCAATTTTTCTAACTTCCCGAATTAAATGGGAAACTTGTAATTTTGGCCAATGTTATTTGAAATCCCTAAAACCATTTAATATCTTAATATCCTAGATAATATCAATAAATGCTGAATATCCAAGATGTCACATTGCCTCTCCACGATTGAGATGATGCGCATGCCAACTAGGGTAGGGCCCTCTTGCCTGGTTCAGCTGGCTCATGTACCCCCACAATACACAAGCGATGGCTAGCAAGCTAACTCCTTATAAAATATTACATGTTTCAGAATAAGTTAACTAATGTCACGATCCTTGCCGACGCCGTTGAGAAGATGGGTTTAGAGGCGATGCCTAAAAGGCGAGCCAACGGCTCTTGATTGCGCAAGCTCTCTCAAGCCCTTTCCTCACGTGACATTGGGGTTAATTTTTTTTTTTTTTTGGTAAGGTGACGTTGGGGTTCATTTTAAGTTCCAATTAATCCTAAAAGATTTTATGTAAATTGGGAATTGCCACTAACCTATTGAGGTCAATTAGAAACCAAGTGAGGCACGGGAGAATACCTCACTTCCTCCCCAACCAAAGTTTTCTAGGTTCAGAAACTTGATTACACTAATAGTTATTATTAGTGCCCTTTCGGTGCCTTTTACTTGATTGGATGTTCATCGAAGCTATCAAATGGTCTCGTTTACCAATTATGAGTCCTAGAGGTCATTTAAGTCGTTAAGTGTTCATGCGATGGTTTTAAAGGGTTTATGATGATCTTAAGGTTTGTCGTAACCACTCTAAAAAGGAAAAAGAACAACCAATGTAAGAAAAGTGCGGTAATTAAACATTCAAGTATTGAAAGACTTAAAACAAAGGTACAGAAATGAAAACCGAATACTCGTAGGGTAAAGAATATTACATGGTTCTATTCTAAACCCCGATACATGATCTCTCATGAGCTTGACCCAATACTAAGTCGGGCAAACGAAATTACACCACCTTATTTTAGGCATCGGGACATGAACCTCCGTAAGCTTGGGTCTAAAGATTAACCTATCTTAGATTGTATATTATTGGCGCTCAACAATGATTTAGAGGTTTGGAATTCCATGTGGATGCATACACTATCCTAGTCGGGCCCTCAATTCGATTTAGGATAATAACACTCTTTAGTCCTTTCCAACTGTCTCTCGTTACGGCCTTTCCCAAATCACCTTTTTATTTATTAGAAATGATCCTAGTTTTTTTTTTGGTCGAAGATCCTAGTTTAGACTAAACTATCAACTGTTTTTTTTTATCTTTTGTAGGCGATATCTAAACTATTGAGAATGAAACAAAGCCTAGGAAATGCTAAGTGATTTGGATGTCGACATGCAATACGATTACCCATCCACCTCGTAATCAACTACAGATTAATTAGTTAATGTCAAGTGATTACTAACCTCCACTAGCAAATTTCTCGAGCGGTGGGCTAGGTCACTTAACACCAAAATTGGCCAGATTGAATGAATTGACAAACTATCAAAAGATTTAGGACTAAATTGATTAAATTGAAAGGTTTAGGACTAAATAGGTACAATTGCAATAGGTGTAGGACTTTTTTGGTAATTTCCCAAAATGAATTTTCACACAATCTTCAATGTGAGATCATTCCGTCCCTCCATGAAGGAAACTAATAATTGGCAACTTATTAGAGTGCAAGTGTCAAATTTGGCCAATCAAAAACTTGGCCAAACTATAAATTTTATGAAAACTAAGTGTGTATAATTAAAAAATTAATGATTTGATAAAATAAATTAAATTAAATTAATCACATGTTCATGGGAAATCAAATATAAAGGAATTGTCCACTAAAAATTAAAGTTAAAATTAACTCTATCACATAAATTTTGGGCAAAATCTTCATTAAATTACGTAATGAAATTACAACATTAAGCAAAAAAAAAAAAAAACCACAAGGAAAGATTTTGAAACTTAAATTAGATATAAAACTACCATTAAAGGATTTCACGAAAGTCTCAGTAATTTGAGACTTGGAAATGATATCGAAATTAGTATTGGAAAACATGTGAATGAACTTAATAATGTGATGAGCATTCTTTCTTCATAACATCCATTAATCAAATTGAGCACAAGTACATTAATAGAGTAATTATAGAGGTTTATGTACTTTTCAGTAGAATCTGCTATTAAGCAATATGGTTGAAGACAGTACGTATTCCCAATGAGAAACTTAAAGTGTACAAGATGAATAGAACGACAGTACGATTCGATCATTTGATCAATGATCAAGAGAAACCCTAACTGGCATGAGAAACCCTAAAAATACGAAACGCATTTCTTCCAGATCTTAGTGCTTCTATCCAAGATGGCATTTGAGCTCTTCACGAACTCAGGCCCCGCTAGAATGGTCTTGACCCATCTGTCATGGCATCCCGTTCCCATCATCACGAGCTTCGAGCAACACCCTTTAGTGACTTGTCCTTTCCCATAGAAGATGCCTAACCCGATCTCTATGCTGCACTCGTCGTCGATCTTCGTTTCGCATGCCCTCATGGACGGAAGGCTTCACGTGACGTATGTGCACCAGTTCCAGACCGACGTGCTCCCACGGAGAATCGCCATCTTGTTCGACCCGAGCTTCGCAGAGGTGACGGGCTTGCTGACTAGCTTGTCATGGCAATCTTTTCCGATTTCCACGACCACTCCACAATAGTCGTTGCTGAGCTCTCCTTGGCTGTGAAAAATTCTCGAAAAAATTTGTTTTCCGCAATTCAGGTCGGACACCGGGGGACATGATCTGTTGTGCGGAGCGGATGGGTGCACTGTTGAAAGGCACTGGCTCCATGTGCTTTGGCTTCTCGCTAGAATTGCCTTCGAGTTCTCCTGGTACTGCGGCGACGACGAAAGAGTCGTCTTGACTAATTTGTCACGGCATGTCTTTCCCATTGCCGTCATTGAAGAAAACCTTTAGCAAGATCTCTTTTCCACACTTTTCGTCCAATTGTCTCACGCAAGTTGTAACCTCCGTAGGACGACCAACCGAGTCGACATAAGATGTTGACGAAAGCGCATGAACGATGAGGACCGTTAGAACTAGCCAGTTGTTATTGAAAGTAACCAAGCTTGGTCTTCTAAGGCATATGATGTTACTGGTTTCTGAATTTTTTTCACTGTGGTTTGGGTTGACAGCATATCTATTTATAGTTGAAATACACCATAATCATAAGATTAAACGATCTTACGGATGCATTAATGTTATCTGCCGTGATTCATCTCCTGAACCTTTATGACCATTCACGAGTTCAGACAAAAGAATTTAATTCAGTACCAACACCAATTCATGTTTCTAGTATAACGTCCAGAAGAATTTATTTCCATCTCATTGAAAATGTAGACATAAGTAATTGTCACCTTAGAAACCCTAAAGAACACTACTTATGATCTTGATAGAAGCGCTTGGGATTTCTTTCAAAATGAAGGAGGCTTTGACTCAAAAGAGTTAATACTACCTAAGAGTCTGACATCAGAAAAAAATGCAGAATTTTCACATGGAATTATAGGAAGAGGGGTGCCGCCGCCGCCCTTCCTTCATCGGCTGCCCCAGTCAGGGCCTCGAGCAGTACACCATACCTCACACGGAAACCAGCGAGGGCCTCCAGCCCTTGCGCAGATCTGGACGACAACAAGCACCTGTGCATGGTGGTGACATCTCTCGCCACCACCGAGCATAGTTCGGTTGACCCTCGCTCAATGGTGGCCAGTTGCCACTCCACCACCGCGTCACGGCAAGCAAGCCCTTGTCGGTAATCATGCGATGGCCACCGGCGATTGTGAGATGACCGGCGGCCCTTGCCAGGAAAGGAGTCTCTCTCTCTCTTTTGTGTCTGTTTCTTTTTTATTTTGCCCTTTTTCCTATTTTTCTTAACTTTTTACAACTTTTGTTGATTTGATTTTGACGTGTCCATGGATACCATAGCTGATTCGGATTGCCCCGTCGAAGGTCTATCGGACCAAATTGACTCAAAAGGGCCAATTTGACTATTTTGGGTTACGCTTTCTAACTATTTTTATGTTTGACACTTGACTTTTAGATCAAAACGAGGTTGTTTATACCGTATCGAATACCTTGTCGTTTTAATCATGCTAAAATAAAGAGAAAACTAACATTTCATATATCTTCTTTTTTCTTTAGTATGTCACCGGTATTAAGGTCGCACTCTTAATTCGATGAGTACATTTGAATGTCTTGACCTCAATTGGACTGATCACAGCTATATCGTCCATCGAATTCTATAAGATTGTGTTTAGCTACACATTTTATACTTCTAGATAGTATAAATTTCTATCCTATTGGTATTCTGATTGTTATCTTTAAACCATAAGCTATGATGATGATAATTATCTTACATATTCAACAAACAAAAATCAATTACATGCATAAGGCCTCACTTAGGATTGGTCAACAAATTCCTTTTCTTCTTCATAAGACAATTTCGAAACATAACGCTGTTTTTTTTTCCTTCCCTTTTTAAAGTACGAGTTTGTGAAGCCGTGCCGCCTGACAAACCATGTGCCGAGTGCGGCACGCCACAGTCCAGCACCATCAGCCCCGCATGGCCCCCCCTGCCCGCCGGGCCCCGGCCCCGGCCCGAACTCCCATGCTCGGATGATACATGTGAATGCATGCTGGACAGGATCTGCAGATTCCAAACGCTCCATGCAGCCGATCAACGTTCGGCGCCATGTGAAAACGGGATGAGCAGATAGCTAAGACCCAAGACTCTTCTCTCCGGCTTCAAGCTCAGGACATGATCTAGGGTAGCCAGGGATGTCGGGATCCGAAGAGGACAGACAACGCACGTTCCCATCTGCTGATCTCTTTTCCTGGAAGCAAAAGAAAATGATGAGGGTGCTCGCGGGGTCAACGGTCAAGGTCTCCAGGAATCAAATATATATTGAGACGCAGTCCCTTCCTGGGGATTGACAACTGCTGCACCACTGCACAGCATGTTCCTGCGAGCAGAGTGGTTCGGAACGGGGCCCCACCTGCTCACGTGGTGGGTAGCTGTCAGCGTTAGGATCGATTTGGTGATTTTTGGAGAGATACTTCTTCAACTTTTCTTCTCAAAATTAGGGAACCGGCCGTTGAATTTTGTTTCGTGAAGGGATAACGACACCAATAATTCATGTGCAATGTAGCCGTCGAAATTTTAATTTATTCAATATGATTCTTGAATTTTAGTTTAATGTACATTGTCATCTCTAAACTTTTTTTTTATTACTCAATGCGATTCCTGAATGTTTGGTAAATGCTCAATTTGATCTCCAAATTATATGAAAATATTTAATATTATGCTTCCATTGATTCAAGTTCACGACATTAAACGTGCATCAAAAGTTCAAGAATCACTTTGAACAAGTTAAAAATTCAAGAACGACATCACATATTGGGCTAAAATTCAAGGACAGCATTGAAAATATATTACAAGTATTGGTGAAAAGCAATCGGCTAGCGTGCCAAAGAAATTTCGGCGAAAATGAATGTGTGCCAAGATGATCCGACTTTAGATGACTGGCAAGCGATCGAGATCACTCCGTGGTTCCACACTCGATCGCAAAGTGCGTGAACGAACCTTCTGCGGAGTGATAAATCTACGGATGTAATCGCAGGCGAAAGAAAGTTGCATTAGAATTGTAATTACAAGTGAATCGCTTATTAGAAACACGCAGTAAAAATGGGTACTAGCAAACCAAACACACTAATTACAATATACACGGTATAGTTACGATACAATACCGTCACGACATGACTATAATAAAATCATATTTACTTCAAATATAATATAGAGAGGTTTCTTTCTATTTGACTCAATTAAAATAAGTTTAGGGGACTACATTAAATATTTTCACATAGTTCAGGGATTACATTGAACAGGTACTAAAAGTCTAGGGACCACATTAAATATTAGACTAAATTTCGGGGACTACATTGAACAAATTAAAACTTTAGGGATTACATTACACATTATAACAAAGTTTAGAGATTGTTTGTGTCATTATCCTCAAAAGAATAATATGATAATTTATTTTTCATTACCAACTTTCACATTGAAACTAAATGGACTTATATTTTAGGCACAAAGCATCGCACTTATTTCTTTGTGCTCCCACTAGTCGGGCAAGCATAAGAATTGTACGGAATTACGTTAGTTATAAACAGCTTAAAGTTAATCAGAATCGATGCCATTAAAAGTTGATCATGGCTTTGAATATGATATTTTTTTTAAAATTTTTTTTGGTCGAACTTAGAATATGATATGTTTTTTGGTTGAATTTGAATATGATATTAACTCGGGCCAATGCCGATGAAAAGTTGCGAAGACCGTCGAGACAAGGGAGAATGTCTCGAGTCGGGCCATAGCGATAAGGCGGAGTCATCAACTAGATAGAGTCGATGCCGATCATGAGTATCGATCGATTAATAAAAACAAGTTAGGTATCGACAAAGAATAAATAAACAGTATGCTGCTTAGTACATTACGTTATATGATACCGACCGTGAATATTGTCGATATTTAAACACCGGCATTAACCATGAGAACCCAACATAGTTAATTCGACATCACGGGAAATTTTCCGTCCATCAACTGATAGCCCTGTCGAGAAGCACCGGAAAGATTCGCCTCGTCCCTGGCAGACAATCGCCCAGTTCCTTCCCCCTTTCTCGGCGCACGGCCGTTCGATCGATCCGAGCGGCCCCCCGGCGCCGTCACCAGGTCGAGGCGCGGCGGGTTCCCGATACCGAGCCGAGACGATTCGAAGGGGGAGCGATTCCCGATGAGCAAAAAGGCCGAAAAGATCGGGGGGGCCCATGTCTAAAATTCCCGTTGACCCAAAACTCACTTCTCTCATTGCGCAAGAAAAATAACAAAAGGGAGGAAAGGAACAGTCGCCGATTGGCCTTCTTTTTCGGGATGCGGTGGATTCCGCTTTTGACATAAGAAAGTTGTTCTCACTTTCCCTCTTTCGCTTTTTTTTTTTTTTTTTATAAACTTTCGAAAAAAGACCAAAACCAAAATGCTAAAAAAAAAAAATGGAAAATCCTCCCCCCCACCCCCCCACCCCCCCCCCCTTTTTTTTTGTCGTGTCGTTTTTTTTCCTCGTATTTTAACAATTGGTCATCTCATCCGGGTCAACAATTGCCGGCTCTTCGCACTTCATATAATCGGCGAAAAAGAAATTATTGCAAGATGCTCTTTCGGAATTTCCGAAAATTCGAGGATGCTCAAAGTGCCTTCTCCTCTCATCTTGCCTGACCGTATTAAAGATGTTAGGCCTATCTCTTTTTACCCGCGACGTTACCAGGAAAAGAAAGTAACGGTTTTCAAGTGGTCGACGGCCTATCCTCGCATGTCATAAAAAGGTAAAAGTCAAGACCTTCGCAAGAGAGAAACAAATTGTCGGAGCCCTATTTTTTAAACAGAAAAGAAAGGGAGTGCTCACGACACCGATTCGACCGTCCCGGATTATCATTACTAAATTATGAGCTACAAATCATTAGGGAAATTATGATCGATCCTAGAAACTCGCCACGAACATTTATATCTCCCCGCTTGATAAATTTTTCGTTCCCCAAAATCCGAAGGCTTGTCCGATAAAACTATTAACATATTTAGCGGGCCGCTCTACCATCGCTTTACTTTTGAGGGAGAACGGATTTTTCCGTGTCGTTTTTACGAGCCTTTCAAGGGGGGGGGCGGCGCGTCCGTTCTTTCGATCGCATCAAATGGAATTTACTCTTCGAATTGTCTTGCTCGACGGCAAAAATTGCGATCGACAACTGAACTAGGACATCCTCGAAACAAAACCCATCCATATGATTCACAACTTGCGAAAGCACTAAGATGAAGAAGAACACGGCCCCAGAGAAAAGGGAGAAAAAATGAAGTCACGCATACGTACAGGTATCCTCATCAATTGCAAAAAAAAAAAATATATATATATATATATATATATATATTCATTCCCCCATTATTATTATGATTATCATTATTATAATGAATTATAGTTGTTATTGTATTTTTCTATGAACCGAAGGAGGAGGAAGAGAGCGTTGGTTACAGCTGTCTTCACGACCTCTTCCTCCTTTGTCCCTCTCTCGCATTTCTTTCCCTTTGCTTCCTCCTCCTCCTCCTCCTCCTCCTCCCTCTCTCTCTCTCTCTCTCTCCCTCCATTTCTTTATTCTCTCTCTCTCTGTCTCTCCCATTGCATACCCACAACGACAAACTTCATCACACACACAAAACCCAAACAGCAGCAGCCCAAGAAGCAAAAGCATCCTAGCATTATAATAACCCCCACCCAACCCCCCCTCCCCCAAGTGACTTACTGATCCAATGATGATGGGTTGTGTTCGTCTCAAATCTTCCCATTGTTGTCCCCACTGCTAAGCCGCGCCCCCCCACCCCCCCATCCCATTCTAGCTTCCTTTGAGCTTCTTCCCCTTCTCTGTCCCTGTCTGTGTCTTGTCTTGGAATTAAATGCACATGCGCCGGGTTGAGGGCGAGCCCGTTTGCTCTTTTTCAGGTAGGGAGCTAGTTTTGTTTTTTTATGCGATGTGGGGGGCGGCACGCATGCCCCTCCTCCATCCCATGGATGTATGTTTGTTTGTCCGTGTGTTTGTGTGTCTGACTTGTTGAGCCATATATTTTATTTGCTCTCTAAGGAGAGAGAGAGGGTGGGGGGTGTTTGGCTTTTCCTCGTGATCCCTGGCACAGTGTGACATCCTAGGGGGGGAGGGATTGGCTTATTATTGATCTGTTTCGTTCAACTAATACCCACTAATCATAACTCAACCCATCTTTCTCTTTTTAGAGGGGAGAGAGAGAGAGAGAGATTCTGGTTTCTGAGCGCAACCCATAATTGGGTTATTGCTGCTGAGTCATGCAGGTCCGGAATTGTCGTGCTTCGTGAGCTTTCTGTCTCTGCTCTGGGGTGTTGGTTGTGAGAACTTCTTGAAGATATGAGAAGTGGGATCGGTACTCTTTCTTGAGCTTCAAGGGGGGTGAGTTTAAGTTTTGTTTAATTTTGCTTGGTTTGAGGATTCTTGACTTTTCTTACCCGTTTCTCCTTGTTGCTGTCTGTGTTGAGTTGCTCTTTATTGTGGCTTAAGGCTTATTATGTGCTGATTGTGACTTTGGGAGCGTGTTTTACATTTACCATACAATTCATGGGCTGTGTTGCTTCGGTATGCTGTTGGTACTCTCCAATTGGCTAAGGCGGCTAGTTTAGGACTGAATGGCCTTTTCTTCTCGTGCAACTTTTGTAGAAATCCATGGTCAAAGTGCGGCTGATGCCTTGAAAATTAGCTTCTCTTTGGTTGTTCCTGCCAGGAAAATATGTAATTAGCTTCTTTACTGGGAAGTTTTCATACATTCGGTGGAAAAAAGCATAAGCTTCACGGCTGTCATGGTGGATTTACTCCATGTCAAAGGGTTTCTTCAATGAAGTCGCTGGAAATTTTATATGCCCCATCTTGTGCTTGTTTTACTTCATCTTGATGTGGCCTAGGACCTGATTGCGTCGTGCCTGATAAGTATCCGTGTCGTCTGTTAATGGGAGTGAATGATCAGACGATATGGAGAATGGTTATCTATGTCTGTAAGGGCACAAGCATACCGATGATGACACCAAACCAGGTTATGGTCATTTCTTCTATATCTTGGTCCCGAGGTGAACTGTTTATCGGGATCAGAAAATGCGTGTCAGCTGCGGAAGAGATGAGAAACCATGTTTGTACATGTTTGATTTGTGTGGAATAGGTCCTTAACGTATGTGTGGTTAAAGCCTTTTACTTTGAGTGCCTGATCAGGATTACCCTTGGACTCTTCCAGGCATTTATTTGAGCATCTTCCTTTGTACATAAGTGTACATTGAGCCTGTAAATTCATTTTATTTTGTATCCTGGCCAAAAGAAAAGTTAACTTTCAGTCCTCATTGAATGAATGATACCGCTTTACTTCTAGTTGCCCGTCTCCTTTAAACTTCTTTGAATCTATTCTTTTAGTTGGTATCAGAACATTGATAGTCATGGAGAATTCTACAAATGCTGAAGTAAATTTGGACTGAACTGAATCCCCACATTCTGTCGAGTTTGCTATTTCCTGGTTGACGTAAATTGCTGTTATTTATGAGGTGGATTGACCTACCTGTGTCATCAAAATCATTGTTTCAATTGTACATAGTCTTTAGGACTGTCTAATAGGTGATTAGAATACAAATTCTGTCAGTGCCATTTGTGGACCAGCCACCTGATTGTTATGGCTATTAAGATTACCTGAAAATGTGAAACCAAAATATATTTCACTGATGTTTTTGGTTTTATAGCGCCTTTTGTGTACATTTAATATTCTTTAAGTTCCAATAAGCATGCCATCACATAGATTTGATGTGAACTTAAGTGCAAGAGTTGTTATGGATCCTTGAGAAACTAGAGGAATTTATCTTGAACCCAAGCATGCAGGAATTCTCGCTGATTTTCAATGTATTACTTCAAATGTTAGCTGAATGCTGTAGTTTATTTCCTCTGATTTCCTCTGACACTAGGGAAACTATAAATGATAGAATTGCCTTGTCGTGGTCTGAAAGTTTGTTTCTAGTTCTCAGCCATCAGCATTTCATGGTAGCATGGCTCATTTTATTGTTTTAGGCTGCATGCGTTGGTTATTCTGCATGAACGGCAAACAGATAAGAAAGATGCTAAGATGAAAAATTACTTATTTTAGAAGCAATAGTCACTTCTTTGTGTTGATTCTTGGCCGGAGATTAAATGCCCTATTGGACTCAGACAGCAAGAGCAAGAGGTCAGTGAGGAAAACCATGCCGTCTGGAAAAACATCTTGGATGCTACTTTATGGCATAAACTTACATGATAAATCAGCTTATATAAGAAACTCTTTGCACTTCATAAATTCATTTGATAATCATCCATTCTTTTCTTTTCAGCTACTGTTAGATTTCATATCTTATAGAAAGCCGTATTTATTCAAGCCACTAAATTGCGCCATCATCTCTAACCATTTAATGCTCTTTGGTTGATTTTAATCAGGCCTTTTTTGTGTCTCAGGTTTCAGCCATTTAAGAGTCAAGCTTCTCGTCCTAATGGAGAAATTTTTGTGACCCGTAATGGATCCTCAAGCTTTCATCAGGTTATCAATCGGCTCACTGGGGTTGAGGATCCCCGGATCAACTCTAAACTCTGTCAAATCTGGGATCCAGCCATTCTCTTCTTCATGTCTGTGCGAGATTCGCCTCCGAGGTTTCCCCTCACAGACGCTAACTATCCCCCTGGTGTCCTCCCCTGAAGCTACCCCTGATTATCAGAGCATTGCTTCGAGCTTTTATCTCGAAGAATCTGATCTGAAAGCCTTAACTGCACCCGGCTGTTTCTATAGCTCTCAGGCACATCTCGAGATTTCTGTGTTCACGGGAAGGAAGGGATCCCACTGCGGCGTTGGAAACAAAAGACAGCAACTAGGGACGTTTAAGTTGGAGGTGAGTCCTGAGTGGGGCGAGGGAAAACCCGTGATACTTTTCAATGGGTGGATAGGTATCGGCAAGAGTAAGCTGGATAGCGGAAAACCTGGAGCGGAACTTCACTTGAAAGTGAAGCTAGATCCCGATCCTAGATACGTCTTCCAGTTTGAGGACGTGACCAGATTGAGCACTCAAATAGTTCAGCTTCAAGGATCCATCAAACAACCTATTTTTAGTTGCGAGTTCAGCCAAGACAGGTGACATGAAGTACATAGTTTATCTTTCAATTCCTTAATGACAAGTAATTCATCACCATACTCTCCTTCTTAATGCTTGACAAGATAAATCAAGTTTGTGTGCAAGAAATTTAGGAGAGATTATGAAAGAATATACTTGAATGAAGTGGAGTTGTGGATTCATTGATCCATGATGGCAATGCACTCATAATCATCAATCTGTAGAGAAGCAGCTTATTTTTCTCTGCTAACAAATTGAGGCATTTTATAAGTGAATTTTTGTCTTAATTGAGTCATATCCTGGGTCACTGATTCATTGATAACATGTAGGTCGAGTCTTTTTGCTTTAGCTGTGTCACACCACCTGAAAATTCTGTCATTAATAATAGGGTCCCCCAGGTTGACCCATTGAGCTCTTACTGGTCAGCCGTCGACGGTTCTGATCAAGAGCCCGAAAGAAGAGAGAGAAAGGGATGGAAGGTGAAGATACACGATTTGTCCGGCTCGGCTGTGGCTGCAGCCTTCATAACTACTCCTTTTGTGCCCTCATCAGGTTGTGACTGGGTAGCGAAATCTAACCCAGGGGCTTGGCTGATCGTCCGGCCTGATCTCTGTAGGCCTGAGAGCTGGCAGCCCTGGGGAAAGCTAGAAGCATGGCGCGAACGTGGCATGAGAGACTCTATTTGCTGCCGGTTCCGGCTCCTCTCAGAAGGGCAAGAAGGAGCGGAATTTCTTGTGTCTGAGATCAACATAAATGCTGAAAAGGGTGGGGAGTTTTTCATAGACACAGATAGGCAGATGAGAGCATCTGGGCCGACCCCAATACCAAGCCCGAGAAGCAGTGGTGACTTCGGGGGACTGAGCCCCGTCGTTGGGGGGTTCGTTATGAGTTGTAAAGTTCGAGGGGAAGGAAAGAACAGCAAGCCGTTGGTGCAATTGGCAATGCGGCACGTGACGTGTGTGGAAGATGCGGCCATTTTCATGGCGCTTGCGGCAGCTGTCGATCTTAGCATTGAAGCTTGCAGGCCTTTCCGGAGGAAGATCAGGAGAGGGTATCAGACACGGCATTCGTGGTAGGGGGTGAACAGGACTTTGACTGATGAATCTTACGTGAACATTGACTGGCTTCGGTTTTTCTTTTGCTGTTTTTCTTTTGCTGTGTCTTGTGACTAGTTAACAGTTGTCCTGATGATGATGTACATAATAATTTCTCGCTTTTCGAAACTTGAATTCGAGTTGCTTATAGTGTTTCATGGGGCCGAACGGAACGATCGCTCCAACAAAGCCAGTGGCAAATGTGAACTAATGGGGTTTCAGCAATGTCACTGTGTGTTTTCTAATTGGGGAGTAAGGAGTCAGGACTGAGCTTTAGAGGGTGATCTTTGGCATCTTCACATCATCAAGATGTTACTACTTTGTTTAGACTGTGCTTTAACATGATGTAGAGACTTGGAATGGTTTCCCCTGACTGGCCTGGCTATTTTGAACATTTCCCTTGTACTTCAATGATGATGATGGACAGAACCCTAACACTCAATGATATAAACTTGTTGACGGGATTGATAAGCAAGAAAGAAATTACTTAATTCGTACAATAGATATATAACTTTAGGCAATTGCCAATCTTGCTAAATATATCGATGAAAGTCAAGCGATAATGGCATATTTCCTGTGCTTGGCAAGAGATTAATGATATTCAGCTCTCTATCTTCAACTGTCATCAACCGACTTCTTATTCTTGTTTTCAGCACTTAAAGATCATTAGCACTTGAAACTGAAATATTCAGCACTTAATCTTCAGTTTCGCCAAACGGGGTAAGTCGGGTTCTCACTGAAACTACCTAAGTGGTCTGTGCATTGACATTTTCCTAAGACCAAGGAAGAAGGAACGGTGGACAGTCTTCAATTAGTGCGCCGCAAGCGGCCTTGCTCAAGACAACTCCAGCTGAAGACTTATCTCAAGACGAATCGAGTGCATGTCTGTTCAACGGATTTTAGACCAGCCTTGCCAAACTTTGGACTTCGGTTCAAGACTTATCAATCGACTGAAAAAACCAGAGGATGGACAGCGGAGTCAACGGGCATATTTATTTTCCGACAATTCGTCGCACATGACGTGTTTCCCATCTTAGTTTCGGCTACAACCAAGAGACATGATCATGAAAATCATACCATTCTCTAGAAAAAAACGAACGCTTGCTCAAACGAAAAACTAATTCCTTTGCGACTCTGACTGGTAGCTTATTCCAAATTCAGAGAAAAGCACTGGTAGGAGTTTCCAGTCAAGGAAAGCCAAACTAGTATATCCAGTATGTCGAGCATTCTGCTGAACTTTTTCCACCATTTTCCATGCTTCAAAATCTCAAAACTAAAAAAACCAGATGCCGTAAATTTCTGTTCAAGTGGCTTGTCAAACAAATCACCCGTTTTCATTCAACATCGCCATCTTGCAGCCTACTTGGCCCATTACCTTTCATGATTTCTGCAAAATTACCAAAGATCATTTTTCCAGAAGCGCACACACTCAAGCTCGTTAATGCATCAATAGAGAAGATCATTTACGATTAAAGGCTGGGCACTGCTATTCAGGATAACAGTCATTACCTGAACGAAGCACAAATATTATGTATCCAAGCACAAAGATTCCCGCCATTGTTTTTCAGAGAAAGAATCAAGCTTTCGGTTGATCCATTGCAGAGATTTGAGTTCAAAAGCCAACATAACAAAATCACAGATTTCATTCAGCAGTCACATCTGATTCTGATCCAATCTCATATGTGCCGTAAGAACTCATATTAGCAAACTAGTGCATAACTTAGAACCACAGAGCACGCAGCAGAAGTAAAGCTCTCAACCCCAAGAGGTTTGCACGGCAAATACCAGCCTAGATCTCACATGAAAATCCTACTGTCTGAAAACCCAGTAAAGTAGTGGAGGGTACAAGTTCCAGAATTAAGTGGACAAATACCATGTTCCATAAAAATTACTGCTTTATGTAACTAGAGTGCATTGCTTCCATCGGTTGGTAAGCCTCAGTGCTCTCGAAAAAGCATTCAACATCTGCTATAGTGCTTCGAGCTTCCTCAATTTCAACGCCTTCCTTCTGATTTGACTCCTCCAGTTCCGCCGGAAATGGAACGTAATGTTCAATGGACTGGGATACTGTGCGCCAGCTGAGAGATATGTGATTCGGAACTAAGGAAAAAAACGATACCATAACAAAGTGGCTTTTAAATCGGCTAGTGAAGCCTCCAAGAGCTTGCGACAGCCTGGAATCATCATCCTTGATTCAGCAAGTACATTTTCCTACAAGGGAGGATGAAATTGGAGATGATAGATTAAACATTGGGCACTACCACAGTATGAACAAAACACAGGTCCATATAGAGCTTATTACTCAGGCTCAACGGGACATCAGTCAGATGCCTCCAAATAATTTTTTCAGTCTGAACATACACATCCAGCACTTTAACTATCATCCCATCTAAGTTCTAGCACACCACAAAGGCAGGAGGATAGATCCATTTCTCCAGTCAAAGCAGGTAAGGATACACACTCGTAATGTACCTCAGCTTGTTTCCTTGTTTCGGTTGGGCTCGGGCGTGAACAAGAAGAAGATAGTGTTTCTTTGTTTTGGTTGGGCTCCGGTACCCGAGCCCAATTATTTTTTCTGTTACCCAAACAAATTAAGATCCAACCCGACCTGAATACGAAAATTTCCTATTTGGGTCGGATGGGGTCGTGTTTTTTTGACACCCCTAGATGTTAGAGCAGAGAGAACAGAGGGGGGCTTTTTCAGAATTCCGGTCCAACTTTTATCAGGTTCTCTGTTTTTTTTCGTATTTTTCGGATTCCCAACTTTTTCGATATTTATTGACTTTTAATCAACAATTTATTTTCTTGCTGAAATTCTGATAAATGAATTTTGCATTAAAATATACAAGTCATTTTTTTGGAAATCTACTTCTACATTCCCCACCCCATCCCATTAATCCTCGACGGGAGACGTGATCAATCACACGGCTAATTTGGTGTGAACGACCAATCATATTGTCCCGTATAATATTTTTATCATTTTTCGTGGCGCTTAAATTTTCACCAATCACTCATTATGATTGGCTTATTTCATCGCATGTCTTGACAGAGAGACATGATTAGCCAACGGGCTGTCCATTTAACAACATTCGATCTCTCTCTACTTCTTTATTTTCGTTGTTCAAAATTGTACATGTTCTGTTTATTTGGTTCGAAAACGCCCCCAAATAAGTTAAACACTTTGTCCAACTCAACATTCCGACATTCAATTTTTGACATTTTTGTCCAGGAACTTGATTGAAATACTAATGGTGGATCATTTCAAAAAGTTTGACGGCTGTTTCGAACCCAATGAAATTACAATGATAGAAACTTTGGCGATTTCATTCCTGAAGATTGAAAGTCCATATACTTAGACATGCAGATTAGTCGGCTAGTCACTGCGATCATCATAATTTCTGAGAAATCTCATTCTTTTTAGTCATCGTTTACCATTGTTACATGTACAGAATTTACACCATGCTTTTCATCACATATGGCTAGCCTTTCTGCAAATGAGCAAGATGCCCACTTCATCAGTTCATATCATTCTACGTCAGCGAGCAACCGCGAATCGCATAACACAATCAAACGACGTATTCTGAGAGTATTTTCAATTATTTCGAGAGCGCAAATTCGTACCCGATTCCAAAGTGACAATCTGAAGTCTACAAAAAGTAACAAAAGCTACAGCTTCAGCACCCACAAACTCGTCTTACATACCTTTCGAGGTGCCAAAATAAAGGTTGAAACTTTGACTAATGATCTCAGACTTGGATTCAAAAGAATAATGTAACAAGGTCAGTGACTTACCGAGTCCCACTACAGATACGTGAACAGAAGACAATTTAAGACCTTAGTTCATGCTGATGTAGGCCTGTAGTGAAATCGAAATGCTTTAATATTTTCTCCTGGGCGTGTATGCATCCGGAGATGTCGCCTGTCCAGGGGGGGTCTTGGCCGTGAAACTGCATCGCAGC
Source organism: Syzygium aromaticum (assembly GCA_024500025.1). NCBI lineage: Eukaryota > Viridiplantae > Streptophyta > Magnoliopsida > Myrtales > Myrtaceae > Syzygium > Syzygium aromaticum. Next base: position 12,478,241 of record CM044889.1, read on the forward strand.
AAATGGAAACTGGCATGGCATAGGTTATCGGATTCCACTTAATTTCAGTGACATGGAAATCACAGCGCATAGCAAGCAAGTAAAAAGGACACATTTTTAGTTATTCTTCTCAGCAAGAGAGTTGGATTTCACGTAGGAATAAACCATTGCCGAAAGGTATAAGAAGTCATCAAGTCAGTTTAATTCTGCAGAGTTCATGAACACAGACTGGCCCGTGGCTTAGCTCATGTTCAAGGTTACATTAGGGAATGCTCAAATTGCAGCCAATTCACCACTGATCACAACAGATAGCCGGACAAAATACAAGATCTGCAGGAAAAAACGGACCTTTGCATCCGTTCCTCCTATTTGGTTTGCAGCATCCTCTACTGACGCATACTTCACAAAGCCAAATTCTCTTGAGTATCCGGCATTCCAATCTGTAACTACTTTGGCTATATAAACACAAAGCTTCTTGTGTTCATAGCTTGATTTCCACTGACTCACTGTCAAGGGCAAAGGATGGCAAAAACAGGCACACCCTTCGCCCTAGTGCTTCGAGTGTTTCCAGATTGGGGTGGTCATAAATACATGGAAAGGAGACCGAAAGTTAAGAAAAAGAGGCTGAAGAGGTCAAGAACACAGGAATGCAGTCATTGACTGAATGGACAAATTTCAAAAGAACATTCCTTTTCTCTTGTAAGCTCTCCCCGGATCCATCTACGTACTTTTTTTGTCCGTTTACAAAACGGAAACCAGCTACTCCCGCGAGGTGCGTCGGTCACTAGCTATGGTTACACACAATTACGCGTGTCAGTACATGCAAGCCGGAGTGTCAGTAATTTGAATCTTAATATATTACTTGTCAGCTATACATGGTGTTTCCAGACATACAGTCAAGGTAGATTATGGTCAGGGCGGGACTAATCTCGAGCCCGAGTCACACCTTCAATTACTCTGCCCTAAAAGCGCATTTTTCACCAGGAAAATTTCCCCCCTTCCAGGTAGGGCATCGAGGGGCGCGCCTGTTCTGTTCCCTAATTACATCTGGAGTAATTTTTTATCGGTAAAAAGAATGGCAAGGGGTGATTAGAGTCTATGTCACTGTAGGAGTTCTATACCCACAATATATCGTATGATTTAAGTCATAATTGCTGATCATTTTGAGCAAACCTATCACTACTGTCTCATCATAACATAATGATGAGGCGGGGCAGGGTTAATATTAGGTCAGTCTCATACCGTCAATTGCTTCGTCCCATAGGGTATTTTCACAAGGAAAGTTTGCCACGTCAGCTCATCGTAACAGCATAATGAGGCAGGGTGGGACTAATAACGGCCACCCTCATAGCATCAATTGCTCCAGCCCATAGGGCATCTTTCACAAGGCTTTGCCTCATGCCAGGTCTCATGTTGCAAATTTCCCAAGCCTCATGCCTATCCCTAATTATATATGGAGTCATTTGTTATCACTAAAACGGATAGGGAGGGACAACTAGCTCTACAATCCTTAAATATTATTGAAAGAGTTTCACACCCATGATAGAATGTATGGTTTTGAGCTTTGATTGATGTACATTTTGAGTAACTGGTCTCTACTCTCTATCGGATAGGGAGGGACAACCAGCTCTACAATCCTTAAACATTATTGTAAGAGTTTCACACCCATGATAGAATGTATGGTTTTGAGCTTTGATTGATGTACATTTTGAGTAACTGGTCTCTACTCTCTATCGCCTCATCAAGGTGTTGGTGGGAGTAGAACTATGATTATTCTATACCATGGCGTGGTCGAACCAATGTAGCAAATGGAAAAATGCTTGTCGAACCCAAGAAGCGACCGATGTTTCAAATTTGTAATCGGGGGACCCCAAACCACTTGGGAGTAACCTTGTACCACTAAACCAACCATCACGGCCATATGGAGTCAATTCTTAGGAGAACAGATCTAGTTTCCAACGTCAAGAACTTGGAATTCGGTTAGGACCAGTTGGTCCTCAGTTTCAAATCTTTGAACTGCTCTTCTACCCGAGTTTCGGCCTGACAAGGAGCGTTGACATGGTTTTGTTCGTGTTCCTTTATAAAAAGAAGAAGTATGCATCTACTAAAATCCAAAGCATTACATGGAAACAAAGCTCACATAATGACTTAGACCAAGAGTACTTCTCATGTTTTTTCGACACAAACTCGTACAACATAATCGTACCTTCAACTTCTCAAAAATGAATTACGACAATTGGAGGACTTCATAATTGTCGTGATTCATTTCTTGGTTTGGGTTTTCCATAGTCGAGACACGTCTCTTCTTGCCGATGAAACAAGGGCAGGAGGGAGCGATCAGCACCGTTGCCTCCCCCATAGGCTTCGCCATGGGGATCACGTGCCCTGCCACAGAATGTCCGGCTTGGAACTCCGCGCGAATCGGACCCTCCATCCTCCCCCCCTAGGCCCATCGTGCACTAGGATCCCAGGTCGATCTCCGAAGAACATGTTACGACCGTTTTCGTACGTAGATACGGCGGTGAGTTGCAACGGTAAAAGTGACCGGTCCCGACCTACCAATCTCTGTCTGCGCACGCGCGGCCGAGGAAAAACTGGTGCCCTCCGCCGAGAAAGGCTCGTCAAAACTGTCCTCCTGAGCAATAAAAATCTCAAGAACTTCACCCCTTCTCGCCCGTCACTTCGCACTTGCAGACCCTATACTCTCTCTCTCTCTCTCTCTCTCTTTTCGTCGCATCACAGCTTCAAGAAATGCTCAGCATGAATCTCTCTCTACCCCCTGCCGTTGCTGTCTCCAAATCCAGCCGCCGCTATCGCCCCATGAATGCCCACGCCCTTCTCGGCAGAAGCGGCGGCGCGCCCTCGTTCCCGTCTTGTCTTCTTGGCGGCGGCGGCGGCGGCGGCGGCGGCGGCGGAGACGGCGGAGCTTCGGTTCTTGGCATCGGATCGAAATCTCCCGGCTCCGTCGGAATTCGCGCGCACCCATTTGGGTTGTCTTCGCGATCCTGTTCTCAGATCCAAGATCCGAGCTCAAAGACGTCGGCTTTGGATCGAGCCGTTTCGCTCCATCGTGGGTTTCCTCCAAGAACCGGATCTCTGGTCCCCAAAGCGGCGTCCGAAGCCATCCCGGAGGGCGGGGCCGAAGCCGGAGCCGAAGCCGCGGTTTCGAAGAAGAACAAGACCCTCCAGCTCGCCGTCGTCTTCGGGCTCTGGTACTTCCAGAACATAGTGTTCAACATCTACAACAAGAAGGCCTTGAATGTGTTCCCGTACCCTTGGTTCCTCGCGTCCTTCCAGCTGTTCGTCGGCTCCGTTTGGATGCTCGTTCTCTGGTCCCTGAAATTGCAGCCTTGTCCTAAAATCTCCAAGCCCTTCATCGTCGCATTGCTTGGGCCCGCCCTGTTCCACACCGTAGGGCACATTTCGGCTTGCGTGTCGTTCTCGAAGGTGGCCGTGTCGTTCACGCACGTCATCAAATCGGCCGAGCCCGTTTTCTCGGTCGTCTTCTCTTCGTTTCTGGGCGATTCGTACCCTTTGGCTGTGTGGCTTTCGATTCTTCCAATCGTGTTTGGTTGCTCGCTTGCTGCGGTCACTGAAGTTTCTTTCAATTTTGGAGGCTTGTCGGGTGCCATGATTAGTAATGTCGGGTTTGTGCTGAGAAACATATACTCCAAGAAGAGCTTGCAGAATTTCAAAGAAGTGAATGGGTTGAACTTTTATGGATGGATTACTATACTTTCGTTGTTCTATCTGCTTCCGGTTGCGGTTTTCGTCGAAGGAGCTCAATGGGTGCAAGGTTACCACAAGGCAATTGAAGCTGTTGGACAATCATCCACATTTTACTTTTGGGTGTTGCTGTCTGGTGTGTTTTACCATCTTTACAACCAATCCTCCTATCAAGCCCTCGACGATATTAGCCCGCTGACTTTCTCGGTCGGAAATACAATGAAGAGAGTGGTGGTGATTGTGTCGACTGTTTTGGTGTTCAGGAACCCAGTTCGGCCCTTGAATGCGCTCGGATCTGCCATTGCTATATTCGGGACTTTCCTGTATAGCCAGGCAACTTCTGCCAAGAAAGCTAAGAATCAAGTAGGTGAAAAGAAGAGTTAGATTTTGAAATGGTCAGTCTCTGCCTGTAACTTTTTCAGTCTTTAGCCTCTGATTGTATTTGCAGTCATATTTAGTTTTGCTTTGCAAGACCATGATAGTCAAATAAAATTCTGATACATTTTGTCCCTGAGATGTGTTTTCGGCGCAAAGTTGGTCACCGGGCGCCTGTTTGAATTGCTTAAGAATCTGCTGATTGTATGGATTCATGGATTGTAATGTCGCCTTTGGCAAATTGGATAGCAGCTTGTGAACTGATTCATTTATGCAATGACAATGTTGGATTGATCTTTGACTTGAAGTGTATATGATATGGTGTCCGACTGCATCTTGACAGAGGGTCACCACCAGTATTATCTCCTCGACTTGGTTGAATTTAAATTGCCAAAGTGACATTGGGACCACTAGGGGATTTGACTTCTAAAGCAACGATTTGGCTAAAAAAGATTTGTATACTTCATGCAGTGAGGCCTACATCCACACGAAGTCAGCTACTCAAGAAGATACCACTTGATTTCGAAGATGATCTCGATATCAGTTTGTGAGAAATGCGATTTGTACGTCTCTGCTCAAGCCATGGCTGCATAAGATATGCAGTTCAGCTTCTCTTTTACGATTTCACAACAGAGCCGGAAACCTTGTGCTTATACGCATTTCATGGTGATTCGGTGCATATAAAGAACTCGTTGTTCGAGCGTTGTTTGTTATATGCCGTAAGCGATTGGTTTGTCGTGTCTGAAACGGAAGGACGCCTTATCGAAGGCTGTTGCCATATCCTGACTGAAGAAGGAGGGGAGAAATTCTCTCAAGCTCTACTATGGGCTCTTCAGCAGCATGGTCTCTGCAGCATTCTGAGCCTGTGAAGTAGAACTTTTGCTTATGGCAGGCAGTTCAAGCTCAACTTTCTATTGCCTCTACACAGTTGAATGTACCCTGTCTGCACTATCCATCCTCTGAGGGGAGTGAATGACCTGAGTTTCGACGGTTGAGTAGGATCTGCTCAAGTTGCAAACTCTCGCGTGTTTTTTCGGGTCTGTCATCAGCAAAAATGTATGAGCTTCATATGGGATCTACATGACCCGATGGATGATATGTACTGTATCGAAGTTGGTCTGGATGAGGTTAATAATTTTCGTGATTCGGGTGCGGAATGGATACGATAGTGCTCTTGTCTTGCTCCCTTGTATTGTACATTCAAGGACAACATACAATCGATCGAAGTAAATATGAAATTTAAAAGTTCATGTTAGAATTAAACGACAATGTCCGGGCATGAGAATACTTATAACCCGTTGTAATATTTTCTACATTTAGGGTGTGTTTGTACGAAGTAAAAGAATTTTTCGCTAATTAGTTTTCTGGACTTTTGTATGTTTGGTTTATTGAAAATGATCGGTTAACGAAAAATCATTTCTGGCAAAAAAAATATGCATACTTGTACTCCGTTTATTTCATAAAAAAATGAATGATTTGGAAAGTAATTTCTTAAATATGACTACTTGTATTGTTTGAAATAATTATACAATGAAAAATATTTCATTATCGACAACAATTTATGTCTAAACATTTTTTGTGAACAATAAAAAATATTTTGATCGTTTATTTCTTGTAGGCGACACAAGAGATTATTTTTTACCAAATCATTTATCTTCCGTGATACAAGCGCAGCATTGAACTTCGAATAGTGAAACCTAAAACGAGGATAACATTTCTCCTAGAAAAATAATTTCACATAAAGTGTCTTCTTTCTTGAAATAAACCCACCCAGAAGCATTTTCCTTTAAATTTTAACTTACCGTTTTCATATTTAACCTCCCATTTACAAAAAAAAAAGGGGGGGAGAAAAATTAGGGTAGTAAAAAATTCGAGTGAAAATTTTTTAACGATTTCGAAACTTTTACGAGAGAAGAGAAGGAAAATTTTGAAATTTGTCATATTCTCTCTCCAAATTTTCTTCCCCTTGGTGTTCCGAATATAGCATATATAAAAGAGTCTTTATAAATCCGACCAAAAAAAAAAAAGAGTCCTTATAAAATCGCACTAAAATCTTCCGGAATGTATGTATACATATAAAAAAACAATCTTAAATAATTTATAGTTTGTTCGTAAATAAAATAATTATTATTATTTTCAATGGGAATTTAGGTGTAAATTAATTTAATTGACTCAAAGCCTAATTATAAAAATAAATATTACATCGTCGATTTGTTTTATGTAATCATGGCCATTAAAATGCGGGGGCTTCGTAACAGCAGCACGCGTCCTCCGCCCCGTGGCGTCCGCCCACCGTGCTCCACTCGCCGGCTTGACGGCGCTCCTCCTCCTCCTCCTCCGACGACTCCGGCGGCGGCGACCGGTCGCGAGTTCCAGGGAGAGGGAGAATCTGAAGCCACTAGCCGGCGATCCCTCTTCTCCGCCTACGGCACGAACTGCGCTCGACCCACAAAGGTACTTCTTGCACCCTCGGCTCAGCTCGTCTTCCCGTTCCCGCATTTTCTGCGGATCTCTTCGGGGTCAAGAACGTCGACGCGAGACCCTTTTGTCCCGGCGTGCTTAGAATGCCCGACCGAAAACGTAAGAGGGTAGGCGAAGAGACGCGAAATCGATATTGGGCCCGGCTGCGTTGGCTTGCAAAGCCAGAGCACGGCGCGTGAGAGATGAGAGGGGGCTGAGGCGGGACCTGGGTCGGTTCTGGTTTGGTAGTAGAAAGCCTAACCCAGTTTGAAACCGGACCTGTGGTTGTGGAATTTTTAAACGCTGGTTCGATTGCTGTGGAAGTGCGTCTGTACTAGCAAGCAGGGTGTTAGTGGCATGAGTAATTGGACTGTTTTCAGTTGCCTGAATCACTATGTTCGGGGGTTACGATGGATGATTGATGCAATGTTATGAGCAACTGCATTGTGTTGAGCTCTGTTGACTTGGTTTGATTTATGCTTCCTCTAAAGGTTCTTGCTATTCGGTCGTCTTGTTATGTTCCTGCTCATAGTTTCCGTATGCTTATGCTGATCTGCAGTAGAAGAATTTCTTAGCAGCTTCATGTCGGCGGTGTGCTCTCGCTTCCCTTGCAAAACCGATATGAGCGGAGGGCAAGAAGATGACTACTGGCCGCTCTCGGGGAAACCGTTCTTCGATATGATTCTTTCAAAGTCGCATGTTCATCCCCGTTATAATCTGGTAACAATCGGTGGTGTCATATGTGGTTCTGGGATGATAGTGGGTTGATGATAAATGCTGCTTTTAAATGGAAATTTCTCAAGGTTGTGATGTTATGTAATCCTTATGAGATGCATTGGGAATCTTCAAGCCGTGATATCTCTGTCTTAGCCCTTTCTTGTGATCGATATTAGTTATAGTAGCCACCAGTTATTGTTTTTGCTTCCTCTTGCATTTCATCTGTCATGTAATTGCAGAGTCATTTCTCTGCTGTAAAAACAATTTGTTTCACTAGAAAACTCATACTCCGCTTTCTGTTTCTCTAATGGTCCTTGAGTTATTGGTAAGAGCTCAATTCAAAGGGGGAGGTTCTCTTGCTTGAATATTCTTCAGTATGTACTGGCACTACGCTATTGACTTGATCCCTTGGCTGGTCTGTGTGGTCTTCCTTTGTTATACAGTTCATTCCTTCCAGGATGCATCCGCTGCTTCCTTCACAGGACACACGAGCGGTTCTCGCTTATAAGGACAAGACATGGGATGTTATGCTGTTTACGAAAGGAAAAAGGTTCGATTACAGTTGGAGACAATTTGTAGAAGACAATCATCTTAAGACTGGGGATGCATGTGTATTTGAACTCATAGAATGCCTAAGCACAAAAGTGACCTTCAAGGTTCAAATTCTCAGAGGTGACTTCCCAGCTGATTTGCTGGCCAAGGTCAGTGGTGAGACAGCAGGTGCTCCCATTGTCATTGAGTAGGAAAGCCCTTAGGTCGGCTAGATGTATCTTTTACTGCCTCATGTACAGCATTACTATCCTGATAATGCCGCTCTTGGCTTTTTAGCTGCTGTCATATCTTGTTTCAGTTGTTAGTGTAACAGAACTTTTCAAGGAGAATTTACTGATCCTGTTACACATTGTAAAGAAATACGTCCTGTCCTTCTACTCAACCTTATTAAACTGTCTTCTCCTTATCTTTTAACAGCTGTTGGGATAATGGTTCGTATTGATTGATTGAGCATTTAACAGTGTCCATGAGGAACGCCAGCCATCAAGCTTGTTCTACTGATACTTTCTTAACTTGAAAAGAAATATCTGGGTGTTTTTGTGTTGATTTTGCAACTTGATAGGAAGGATGATTAGTTCGATATGATTTGTTATCATTTGCATTAGACAGTTCAATTCTCCCAAGTAAAATCACAGAGGATGTTAATTAGGCTCCGTTATTTCTGAGACCATGGTTACACAGAATTCTAGTGCTAAATAAATTTGACTAAGGAATGGGCAGCCGGTCATACAGCTCCACGGTAGTGTGGCTCACTAGGAGATCTGAGGGCTGTCACCTATTAAACTTTCTCACTCATCCTGGTATTTATACATGGTTGAGTTGATTTCCCCATCACCCCAAGGGGGATGAGGATTTTTCAATTGTGTCTCGTTGAGCTGGCTATATCCATCAGTTTTGTATATTCTACTGCATAAAAAATTTCTTCACATGCAGGAGCTAAGAAAATTCTCTCCTATTTCTGTTCCTCTCAAACCGGTCATAAGCAGGCTTGGTTCGTAGGAAGAGCAATATGCTGGAAGCTAGACCCACCATTGAAATACAGGCCCACCATATAAATGTCTGCTGATAACATTTCCTACCCATGCATATCGTGGCATCACCAAGCAAGCTTTCGCGCGCTGTGGTCTCTGCACCAGCATCATACACGAGAGCTGCAAGAAGGCCGTAGAGGAGTGAACCTATTGGAATGTTGGTGATAAGGATGTTGTGGTTGACCCCAGCACTATTTGGCCCAAACAACTCGGATGTGACTGAGACTGCAGCAGAGAATACGAAGCCGGAGCTGAGCCCAATCATGCCGGTACTAGCGCGCAGAATTGTCTCACTACCTGATGTGGCAAGCAAAATGAAAGCGATTGGTGTTGGAACGAGTGCCATGGCAAGCCACCCAGTCCTTGCAAAGTATATCTTGCTGCAATTAGGAACATGGACAAGGTCAGTTGACATATAATCAAGAACTTCTTCATGTTGAAACATGCGCAGCCTACCTCCCTTAATGACCTTCCGAAATTGTATTTATGTTATTATGGCGTATGTGTTAAGTTTATGGTCTTTTGGAGTAGCTAAATGATTCATACATGCACAAACCAAGAAACAGAACTTTTCTCTTCATATTAGTGCATTTCTATGGGTTCTTAACGAGTCCAATACATGCGTAACAGTGAATAGTAAATGTCTTCTAGTTAGTACGTACTCACGGAGGAAGTCTGGACCAGCTGAAAGCAGACGGCCAAAGAAAGAGCAAGATGAGTAGAGAGCGACAATTGCACTAGTCTGAGTGCCGAGTCCAAGTGATTGCGAAATTTGCCCTAGATTGTTGCTGTACACCAGCCCAATTGTTCCCCCACACAAATAAGCCAGATAGTATAACCAGAAGTCCCAGCGACACACAAGCAACCTAGCCGAGTGCTCCTCGCCCAATATTGTCAACTGATCCTTTTCCATCACATTTCCACAACACCCATCTTTAGCTTGTAGAATGAATGTACTTGTGTTCCCATTCCCGTTCATTGCAGCATGGAGCCCTGCTGGCTCGCTTCCGATCAGTTCCTTATGAAGCTCAAGGTCATCAACATCTACAAGACTGAAAGTTGACCCATTGAGACTTAAGCTTGAACTGATGACACGACGGGCCCAGTCTCGAGCATATACTATGCCAGGGAGGCACAGGGGAAGGACAAGGAGGAGAATGGCCCCCACCAGGAAGAGACGTGCTCGGTTTGAATTATAAGAGAATGGGTTGAGTAGGAGGAGGTAAAGGCCTGTGAGGACAGCAACACCATTGAGAAAGAGGAAGATGCGTGAATCATGTTTAATGGCATCAGGTGGGAGCTCCTGAGGCGGCGGTTGGCGGAGGACAGGGATCAGGGCGACACCCGACGTAAAGAGAGGGAAAATGGCGTTTAGGAAGGGATAGAGGGTGTCGTCATCGGAGTTTATTGCATTGGCTATGAGAGTGTATAGAGCAGCACTTACGCCGTTGAAACTGATGGTGAGGGCTAATGCTAGTGCCCTGTTTGATTGGAAGTTCCCGATGCACAGAACGTAGCATACCGTGTTGAACCAGCAGATGCTACAACCAGCCATCAAAGACAGGAAAAATACCTGCATCATTCAAAATGCAACGACATTAGCTTCCTTCTCAGGGGAACAGACTAAGTCTTTAACAGGTATGGTCCTTGCCATCCAACTCTTCCTTTGCTGTCTTTTTAAGTTCCCTCTGCCCTTGCTATTATTAAGTCCATGCTCACATAGTTTGTATGATTCTATTATACATCCATAAATGGCACACACGGGTCGTGTGGCTTCAGATGAGACAAAGCATGGTTAAAGTTTTTTGAGATCATTATTGGGTCCTCAACTACAGACAGATCCTACGAGGCTTTAGGGAATAAACTACAGTTGATGTCTGCATTCCTCTTAAAAGATGCATGAAGATACATCTTTTGGACCATGAGCCTTTTCTGAGGAATGGCAGATGAGAATGGCAAATGCCTCGCTAAAAGTCACATCCTCTTTGTCATGGGTACTCCCAAGAATTTTTGGTTCATTTGCCTCCCTATTGATATATAGATGCAAAATCCAGATCGAAAAAGCAATCTACATCCAGTGATTCATGGCATTAATACAGATGAGGGGTAAAGCTGAACATTGTGTTGGCAAGGCAGGCTTCCATAGCCATAACAGGAATGAGATTATGTATTTGCTCACACAGATAAGCGTCTAATCAGACAAAGGGTTGTCTTGCCAACTTGATTTAACTAAAGGTGTGCTACAGTGCGCAGACATCGAGTTGAGGTTGAGCATAAATCGACATGGTGTTCACGTGCAGAGTCATCCATGATGGTTGGAACTCTGAACGGACCCTGTTGTTAGTACTCTAAATCCATGTTCACGGTGATTTTGTAGGACGTATGAATCTATCCCAGGTTCAATTTTTGCTTCACATGGACAATGCCTTTGGTAGAAACGAAAACCGTATGCCAAGCGACAATGATTTCGAAGAATATTAGTTGTAGCTTGTCAAGTGACGGATGGACACTTTGAAATGTTATTTGTATTAGGATAGATATAGCTATCAACTTCATTTGCCCCAACCAACGCTAATCTACTTAAATTACCCCAAACTGGGGCAAGTTGGAGGTGGTTGACCCTATCCAAACCCGAACCCACCAAGTCCGATCGAATCCCGAACCCAACTCAAATCCGAGGGAAACCCGAAACCACCTCAAACGAGAAGACGGGAACCTCCAATCCGATTGGAACTCACTCAATTGAAACTTTCTCCCAGCATATTTTCTGAACCGGATAATGTCATTTCATGAATTAAATGATAAATGTATCTTGACACATACAATAACTACTATCATATATGCTGTTCTGTTTATGTTTAATTAAAGACAGCAACATATACATAACCTTGTAGGTTTCAAAGGAACAGGAGGATCATCATGGACTTGTCGGGTTCGGGTTTTATGTTACCCACCGTTCGAATCCCAAATCTTTAAAGGTTGGACGAGTCGGGCACCCAATTTAAGCTCAAACCCGGCTTTTTTTTCTTCGCTAAGAACATACCAACTTGTGTTTGGCGTAAATGTCCTGACGCTGACTTCGGGCTGATATTCTACTCGGGAGCAGAAAATGACACGATGTGCCGTAGTCCACCAAAACTTCGGCTTCGACTTCGACTTCATTCCATCTAATTCAACACCCAATGGTCCACACGATATAGCGGTTGAAATAGATAACATGTGTCGTTGTCTAACTATTGCGTTTAGCCAATTAATCCAACGATCGGATAGACTTAGCGACTAAGGCAGGAAAACAGAGCACAGGTGAAGTTCGCGGTTGTGAATGCGGCCTTTGTGTACGAGGGAGGTTCACTCGTTCTCAAGGGCTACGTCCCCAGCGTTTCATTGGCTTTCCTAGCATTCTGGACGAACCGATGACGCAGAGCAACTCGAGCAAAAAAAGGAAAAAAAAAATAATAAAGAAGGAAGAAAGAAGAGGAAAAGAAAGAGAAAAAAATTGCGAGGAAGACGATCACGATCGACCCTAAGTGTATTAGGAATCTGGGAATCTGCATTTTCATGGCGTCGAGGAACCTATGCGCCCGTCGATCCGAAAACGAGAATGCAAATGGCGAAAGCAAGTAACAAAAAGGAAGAAGAAGGAGCGGAGGGGAGGACGCGGACCAGGAAATAAGGCAAGGAGATGACTTGCTGGATGAGGAGCCACTGGATGCCGTAGCCGAAGAGCCCCATGAAGGCGGCCAGGAACATGACGGTCCACAGGGGAAGGTACCGGAGCGACACGCCGGAGCACCAACCGAAGGCCTTCCCCATGTCGGACGCCACGGACAGGTAGTTGAGCTGCACCTGCGAGATCCCCAGCGCGGTCTTCATCGCGGACGAGTAGGACGAGAAGTCGAAGTTGGTCCCCGTGAACGCCTGCACCCACGTCGTCGCCACCAGTATCATCCACTTCCGTGACTGCCCCGCCATTTCCATCCGCCCGACTGCCGGTACCGACGCACACGCTGCTCTCTTCCTAGGGAGAGAGAGAGAGGGAGAGATCGAGAGAGAGAGAGAGAGAGAGCGAGAGCGAGGGAGAGAGTGGAACGTGGGGGGAGAAAAACAGGGGAAGTTAATGTTCCTATTTTGAGGTTGAACGCGATGTGGACGCTGCGTGCAAGCTCGGCGGGGCCACGTTCGAAGAAGAGAAAGGAGGTTGGATATGAGTACATATGTGCCTGTGGCAACAGGCCATGTTCAAAGAGAGAAAGATTGTTGTGGGCATGAGTACGTTTGCGCCTGTAGGTCAAATCTTGAAAGGACGCTGTGTCTGCGTGAGACACACACCTATGTATGTACAATTAAATATATACATTTATATATATATAGACGCACACATGCACATATATGTACAATTATACATATACACATGTACATCCTCAGGACCGATGCCTAGATTTTCGATGTTAGAATTGGGTCCCGGTGTTTAATTCGAACAATGCTCACGATCAATAAAAATCGCACTGCAAGCCGTAAAGCTGATGTACATATGCGATTGAATTCTGAACTTTTCAATTAATTTAATCAAGTTCGAAACTTTTTTTTATTGACAAAAAAAAAGGCTTTCGAATTCTAAATCTTTATATTGATACAGTGAAGTCCTAAATATCTACTGATAATATTCGATCGGGTCGTGAACTTATATTCGAAAGTGCATTTTAAGATTGTCGCGTAGGCACTATTCGAGTTCTATATGGGCATTGTTAGGTATTGTTCATATGAAGAGTTACCGCACTTTTTGAAAAAAGGGTTTACGATTGAATTGAATCGATTGAAAGATTTACGGGTTGATTGCATTTCGTGCGTAAGGTTTGCGAATTATAATATACTTTTTCACGTACAATTATGTTAGAGCGGATCGAAAGGTTTTCAAAAAGAGTTAAAAGACTGAACTTTAGGTTAATATTTTTAATAATAAAAATCAATACCTATTTTTTCGATAAAGATAAAGACTGTATAGAAAGGTCTGCCAGTTCTCCTAATCGCATTTTTACTCCTTTTCTTAAGATCTAAAGTTCGGACCCTCGACGCTCTCCCGTTTCAAAAGAAGGGAGATGTCACTATGGTTGAGATTAATTGTCATTAGGCATCTATCTATTATATATATCGATAAAATCGAATCCGAGAGAATGTTTGCTTGTGCGCTCGCCACGTGACACTTTTACATTTGTGATTGCCACGTGGCAAAAACACGTGATATAGTTTTGACAATTTTTTTAAAGTTCGACCTGTAAGTATTAGCTTATTGATTTGTCAACCCCAAAATTCTATCTGCTATTGAATGGAAATTTTAAACATGAATAAAGAGAAACTTTTTTCGGTATATTTTACATGATATAGTTTTTTTTTTCATCCCCAAGCGTCTATTACTTATTAGTTTAAATTAAAAAAAAAACAGACAGAGAAGAAGTTTCTTCACATATAGTATTATTCAAATATAAAGTATTTCCCAAAAAGGAAATTGAGTTTACATGAAAACTAGAATTAAGTTGTTATAAGTAGCTTTGATACTCTAAACTCTTAATTATTATGTTCAGGCAATTTCATTCAGTTCAATAATGAAATATCCCGTTTGAATAATATTCAAAACTTAATTGAGGCATATTTTTTTATACAATATGTATCATTTATGATAATTTTTTAATTTAATTTAAAAAATCACTTGATTTGACTTTTTTTTTTTAAAATATCGATAGGGACAAAGTTCAAGAGCCGAGAGAATATGGGCTCGTGTGCTTGTAATTTGACACTTCATTTTACCTCATTGATTATCATGTAACGAGACTTACGTCATAGTTTTGCCATGCGACAAACATTGGACAAAATACATCCCCAAGCTTCTATCTCATGTTTGTTTAAATTAAAATACGTATTTATTTAAAATAACTTAATTAAAAAATAAACTTAATTTGACATTTAAATGGTTTGACAAATATAGATAAAAACTAAGTTCATGAGCTTTAGATTGTTGTGGTGTAACTCTTACCTTTTATGTCACAATTGGATTAAACTAGAATTGATTTTTTTTGGCACGGCTACGACAAAAATATCGTTCGGACTATTGCGACAAAGTTTTGTTTTTTTAACCAGTCACATGAAAAGACAACGAATTTTGAACTTTATCAAAGTCACAATAATAGTAATAACGACGATAATAGATAGATTGATGGTTTATCGCGGCAAAGTTATAGTGAAAATTGAGATTTATAGTAGCTTTTGGTGGTTTGTCGTCTTCTTTTTGGACATGTATATGATACATCCTACTTATTCCAAGGCCAAAGCATCAATGCAATCAGCCAAACTCAGCTAAGTACAATCTGCCGCAGTTGCATCGTGCACAGAGCCTCTGCTTCAACTTCTGATACAGCTTCTTTTAGGGTTTTTTCTGTTGCGTTTTTCGATGACAATACGGCGACATATGTCCAAAACCAGGTTTTCTGAATTTCGACATTAACTTGCGATCGTCCAAAATCCTTCTGCATCTAGCGTTCAACGACTTTGTCAGGGGTCAGATGGTTCGGTTGGCACAGTGGCGACTTTTGATATCGGAGAGCACGATGCATGGCTGACACAGGGTCTCGTGGCTCAAGACATTCCGCTGTCCCAGTCACGGAAGGGACACACTCTTCTTAACATAGCGTACAGCACTTTATGATATGGTGAAGGACAATAATATAGCTATATCCAACTTGGCCAAACGGTACATAAACAAATAGCTTATCCGAGGCTGAATTTGGATCGTCCGGGCCAAAACGGAGCAAGGCATTTATGAGCCCACCTGAGCTCAACGCACTTGGTCGAGGTGTTGGGGGATTTTCAGGTCAAGAACTACACGTCGCCTGTCCGAAACCCACCGGTCCCGTGCGCAAACGGTTACAAGTCAAGACCTCCTGCACAGGTTAAAGGCCCGAACTTAAGCGGTTTACGGGACTTGTGATAGGGTGCTTCGCGAGCGTCCGGGGAGTCGGCCCCTGGTGCTCATGCCTCGAGATTAAAATAGTGTGCATTACAACAGACGGTTGGTCCTAAGCTGAGACTCCCAACGTACTTTCTCCAGGGTTACACAGAGAAGTCAAGCAAAGCCGTCTTGGAGGTGGCAATGAAGGGTCTTGTTCATTTGTTTGTTTGTGTTGCTCTCACTTCTGAGGGCAGTAGCTAGAAAAATCTAGTTGCAGAAAGGCCTTCTGGTGCGATGTAGCTTTTGTTGTCCTGGTGGGTGCTCTCATTTGATTTAATTAGTTGGCCACATTTGAGGACAGACATCTTGGTTTTCTTAAGATAATCACCGTGCTGCACGCTGATTGACCGGATGTGCTGGTTCCGATGCTTTTTGGGAGGCTAACTTCAATGGGACGAGACTTTTTTAGTTAGCTCCACGCTTTTTGTCTGAGCTAACTTTCCTTCTCCAAGACCGCTTTGTGTAACAAACGTTTGGTTAAACTTGCAAAGAAAACATTGAAGCTTTCGAGATCTGTTTTATCTTTAGATTAATCTCGGGATAAGCGCCACTACAAAAAAACTAGATTTTTGCTACGAAAATTTGCGACGAAAAAATTTTCGTTGCAAATTTGTGACAAATTTTCCAACGAAAATTAAAATTCGTTGGAAATTTCCAACGAAAACGTTTTCGTCGCACATTTCGTTGGAAATTTCCAACGAAAAATTTTTCGTCGCAAAATTCGTTGGAAATTTCCAACGAAACAATTTTCGTCGCAAAATTCGTTGGAAATTTCCAACGAAAAAAAATTCGTTGGAAATTTTCAACAAATTTTGCGACGAATTCAAAAAAACCCGGTATTGTTCGGTATTTTTTATATTCGTTGGAAAATTCGTTGAAAATTTCCAACGAATTTCAATTTTCCGGGCCATTATTTCAGTTTGTACAATTTTCGTTGGAAAATTCGTTGGAAATTTCCAACGAATTTTCCAACGAATTACAAAAAAACCCATTAATATTCTGCATTTTTTATATTCGTTGGAAATTTCTAACGAATTTTCCAACGAATTTCAATTTTCCGGACAATTATTTCAGTGTGTACAATTTTCGTTGGAAAATTCGTTGGGAATTTCCAACGAAATTTTTTCGTTGGAAATTTCCAACGAATTTTTTTTCGTTGGAAATTTCCAACGAATTTTCCAACGAATTACAAAAAAACCCATTATTGTTCGGCATTTTTTATATTCGTTGGAAATTTCTAACGAATTTCAATTTTCCGGACAATTATTTTAGTGTGTACAATTTTCGTTGCAAAATTCGTGGGAAATTTCCCACGAATTTTGCAACGAAAACCCTAATTCTTCCTTATTCAATATTTTCGCACTCGTTATTCCCACAACTTTCAATTTCCACATTCACACACACACTCTCTCTCTCTCTCTCTCTCTCTCTCTCTCTCTCTCTCTCCTTCGCCTTCACCTTCTCCCTCCGTCTCCCCCTCCGCCTCCCCCTCCGACTCCTCCCCCGCCACTCCCCCTCCTCCTCCGGCTCCGGCTCCGGCTCCGGCGCCATGGACACCAAGCCTCCGACGCCCCCGACGCCATCAAGCCTCGTCGCCGGCGATGCTAGGAGACGACGACGGACTTGACGAGCGGTGGCCCCGAAGCCTGCTCCCGCCCCTACTGCTTCTTCTTCTTCATCTTCGGCCATGGCGAGGGCCGAGCTCGCCATGGCCGGCAAGGTCGGCCCTCGTCGGCGATGAGGCTTGCCCTCGCCGGCCATGGCGAGGGCCGTGCTCGCCATGGTCGGCGAGCTCAAGCTCGCCCAGATCTGGGCGAGCTTGGCCCTCGCCGGCGACGAGGCTGGCCCTCGCCAGCTATGGTGAGGGTCGAGCTCGCCATGGCCGGCAAGCTCGGCCCTCTCCGGCGACGAGGCTTGCCCTCGCCGGCCATGGCGAGGGTCGAGCTCGCCATGGCCG
This sequence comes from Syzygium aromaticum, assembly GCA_024500025.1. NCBI lineage: Eukaryota > Viridiplantae > Streptophyta > Magnoliopsida > Myrtales > Myrtaceae > Syzygium > Syzygium aromaticum. Next base: position 12,496,038 of record CM044889.1, read on the forward strand.
GCGAGCTCGGCCCTCGCCGGCGACGAGGCTTGCCCTCGCCGGCCATGGCCGACGAGCTCGAGCTCGCCCAGATCTGGGCGAGCTCGGCTCTCGCCGGCGGCGAGAGCTATTTTTCGATAAAAAAAAAAAAAATTTCGACCAAAATAAAAAAAATTTTCGATGGAAAAAAAATTTCCACGATTTTTAGCTTGACCAAAAAAAAATTTGTAATTTCCAACGAAAAAAATTCGTCGGAAAAAAAAAATTCGTTTCCAATGAATTTAGCCACGAGTTTTCCAACGAAATTTTCCAACGAAAAAAAATTTATCACAAATTTCCAACGAAAATTGAAATTTTTCGTTGGAAAAATTTCCGACGACTTATTACCAACGAATTTTTTTTCGTTGGAAAATTCGTTGGAAATTCGTTTTCCAACGAATTTCTCCAAATTTTTCATTGAAAATTTCGTCGGAAAAAACATGTTTTTTTGTATTGCGCAGAATCAGTACCTAACATCTTCGAACTTTGCCATTTTAGTCCTCCTCGTACTGTGTTGATAAGTTGGGGTTTTAATGTAAATCAAGTTCCATACTCGTCGTCGGTGTCTCCCACGTGACCTTTTATAATGTCAAGTGGCCACCGACCGTTCGGGTATCGTGAATCCACTTATGGCAAGCTTAGGATTGGCTTACTGTCAAGGAATTCACCGACCTTTTATAATTTCAACTCATTGTTTTATGAGAGATCATGAGAATGTCGAGTGCAAGTAAAAGCGAAAGTAAGTTGAAGTGGTACACAAAAGGAAGAACTTGATAGTGAAACGATGTTGGGACGAGCCCGAGTGATGGCCTTCATCAGATTCATCATATTGTTTTTGGTACATTCTGGTCAAGTAGTCATTAGACCTATCTAACGGGTGGATTGGGTCGGATCGGGTCGTAAACAGTTCGACCTAAATTAACTCATTTAACCCGTTTTAACCCATTTTCATGTAATACAAATCTAATGACCCAACTTATACCCGATCCACCCATACTATTAAAACACTTTTATATTTAACCCAATTTAGAAAAGCTCATATCCAAATCGAAATGAGAGTGTAGAGTGCGCAAGTGCGAGATTGAGTGAGGACGTGAGAGAATGGAGAGAAAGTCATAGAATTGGATTAGGCTTAAGTAAATTGTAGAACAATTTAACACTCACATTATTTTAGATTTTACCATTCAAAACCTATCTATAAGTCATTTACCGAATATATTTAACTCATATAACAACTCAGCCCATTAAAAATGAGTTAAGAAATAGTTTTATGACCAATTTTGTCAGGTGCAATAGTCATGTTGGTATTTGTTTGTTCATACCATGGTTTAACTCTTGATGCGTGCAAATATATATATATATATCTTAAAGAAACTTCAAAAGACGGTTCAACTTGGAAACCAAACTGAACTAACGGTTCCATTTTTTTTTTCCAGATCCACCAATCTCATGTGAATTTCTCTCATCTTTTCAACGAAACCCAAGATTGAATTCTAATCAAGCTTGAAGATGATAAGCGTCTCTAGTTCTCATCAGACAAAGATCGATCGAGTATTTCTAGACAATTTTCGTCACGGGACACTTTAAATTTAAACTAAATTCCTCGATTCCAGCGGTATTATCACATGATAAGCATCGAGCATTACTTGAGAAATTACTTTCTGTAGCTTATCAAGAGTTTAACAATCTGCTACAAATAGCCAACATAAACACTTCCCCCTCTCCCCCCTCCAAAAAAAACAAAAGAAGTGAATATCACGAAAAACCTTAAATTAGTACATATATAATAAATTCACCTTAAATTAATTTTTTGAATACCAAAAACCCTAAACTAGCATACATATAACAATTTTATTCTCCATTAATTTCTGTTAAATTTTACTGTCAAAATTCTAAGTTTAATTGCACGTGACAGTTAACGAGTATTTCAGTTTGAAGTTTTACACTCCGTTTGGCACAATTGTATTAGTTTGTTTGTTTTTCGTGGTTTTAATTTAATTTAATGAATGATAAATTTGTTATAAATGTATCGGTTTGAGATTTTTGGTAGTCAAAAAATTAGTGTGGGATAAATTTGTCACAAGCGTATCAATTTAAGATTTTTGATAGTCAAAAAATTAATTTTGAGTAGATTTATTATATGTGTATCGATTTGGGATTTTTCGTGGTATTAACCTTAAAAAAAGGCCCAACCTTTCAAACGTTACGCAAAGAAAAGAGCCCAACATATCACCCTATGGTAAAAATATAAATATATGTAACCTTTCACAAGTCCTGAAGAGAGCCCAACAATTTACCAATCGACCAAAACTTGACGTCCCTTGCGATTTCCGTTCGTTCCCGCCGTTGAATCCCCGACGCACACAGTGAGCCACATTGACCAACACAAAACACTCTACCTTTTTCGGACTCTAACTTCCCTTTTATCAAAATTTATTTAGAATCTTTGTTACCAAATTTCTTGCATTTGGTAACAAAAAAAAAAGGGAAAAAGATACAAACAGTCCCTGAACTTTGACTTAATGTGCAATTTAATCTCCGAATTTTTAATTTGTTCAATATGGTCCCTGGACTTTTGGTACATGTTCAATTTAATCCCTGATCTATATGAAAATGTTCGGGGACCACATTGAACATTAGGCTAAAATTTCAGGGACCATATTGAACAATAGACTAAAGTTCAGGGACTACATTAATTGCACGTTGGGTTAAAGTTCGGGGACTATTTGTGTCATTATCTCCAAAAAAAAAAACCGTGTCGCTTTTTTTTATCATGATTAATGTGTTCATTCTGCACATCAACACAGTGAGCTACGTAGGACGAGGTATATCGCGATTCAGACGGCGAGAGTGGTCAAAATCAGCAACCGGTGTCGTTTCTACCTCACTGGTGAAACGTCGTGAATCGCGACTCCGATTGTTAGTAACTTAAAAGCCGGAAAGGACCTTTTCGACGGCCTGAGGCTCTTCGTAAAAAAGGTGCCCCAGGAACGCTAGTTAAGCTAAACAAGAGCGTCGCCGCGGGTGGTAACCGGTGAAATCACGTCAGCACAACATGTCGCGAGACTTCACACAACCGATTGTCCTCTATGCATATGGATCATTGCAAACTTCCAGTTGAAGTATTGGCCATCTTCCCTTCAGAGTGTCTCCGGGGTCGTCCCACGATGTTGGTTTACTTCATCCACCCAATTTTGAGCATAAAACAATTATAACTAGACAACTTATTTTATTGATAAAAACAATGAGGGGATAGTGGACTGACTACCATGATTTTTATTCGTCAAAAAAAAAAAATGATGCTATCTAATATACATAAGAAAAATTATCTGAAAAGTCCTAAACCTATTGCCTTTTTGTCAATGCAGTCATAGATATTTTAATTTTTCCAATCGAGTCCTGAACCTTTGCACGTTTTGCCAATTGAGTCAATCCGGCCAATTTTAGACGAAAATTACTTATGTTGATAATTTTTAATAATATTTTAATATGTTTTCGAATTTTTAAATCTTTTATGTTCTTTTTCTTTCTTTCTTTTTCTTCTTTTTCTTCTAAGCTTGCCAAGGGCCGCCGGCCCTCCCCCAATGGCCGACGAGGATCATTGGCCCTCGCCAGAATTAGTAGAAAGAAAAGGAAGAAAGTAAAAAATTATAAAAAAATTGTCAACGTTAGTGCCGGCTGTCCTACGTGGCACCATTGGCGTCCGCATTAGCAATTTCCGGCTAAAATTGGCCAGATTGACTTAATTGGCAATACGTGAAAAAAGTTTAGGACTCAATTGGCAAAATTAAAAGGTTTAGAACTGAATTGACAAAAGTGCAATAAGTTAATTACATTTTGGACAATTTTTCCCGTTTTATATATATTGTGCGAAATTTTCACGAGATCTTCCCGACCCTTATTCAATAAATAGTCTCTACATAGGCTGAACTCTTTCCTCGTAAGCCTCAATTCTCGTATAACTGTAGTGTCCTACTTCTATATTGCAATCCAAATGATACATTTGGCAACAAATCAAGCTTGGACACGATAAGGATCCAAATAATTGCTTGAATCCATGGGTACATATCGCACGATAAGCATCGAGTATTACCCATTAAGAAACTAATTCTGTAGCCTATCAAGGGGTTTAACAATCTGCTACAAATAATTAGCCACGTAAAACTTCCCAAAAAGGCCCACAAAACCATTCAAATGTTACCAGAAGAAAGCCCAACCTATCACCCGTGGATTAAAATAGCATGACCTTTCGAATGTCTAAGAAAAAGCCCAACATTTTACCAATTGGACAAAAATTGACATCCATTGCAATTTCAGTCCATTCGCCACTCGCCGTCCTAAGTGACTCATCATCGATCCGACTTGCAAGTGAGCCGTGCTAACCGGCGCAAAAGACAACGTCATTTTTAAACTGTACCTTCTATTACCAAATTTAATTTAGAATCTTTGTTGACAAATTTCTCGTGTTTCGTACCCAAAATAACATTTTCTATCGCAATGAAAGTGTTCATTGTGCACGTCAACACAGTAAGCTACATAAGACGATGCTTATAGTGATCTAACGGCGATAATGGTTGAAATTTGTGATAGGTGTCATTTGGATCTTATGGGTGAAAGGTTGTGTTTTTCCCTAGGATGTTTGAAAGATCATGTTATCTTATTCCGATGTGCAAAAGGGTTGGTTTTTTAAGAATTTGACTGGATATGATGGGATAAGAAATGTGGGGAGATTTACCATATCATATATCTTGTCTGTATAGATAACCTACACTAGAATTAAATAAAAAATAGAAAACAATTTTAGTGCGTAGACAGAATGACCACCACCTCTGGTGGTGGTTGTTTCCAATACTTGATCTTGTGAGGTTTAGAGCTTATAAAACATCATGTGAGATCTTCTTTGACACTTATTCGATAAGTAGTTCCTACATAGGCTGTACACACTAACTCGAAATTCAATGCTATCTATCATTGTACTTTCATTGGGTTCGAAAAAGCTGTTTAACTTTTTGAAACGATCCACCGTTAGTATTTCAATCAAGTTCCTTGACAAAAATGTCAAAAATTGAATATTGGAATGTTGAGTTGGACAAAGTGTTTGACTTATTTGGGGGCGTTTTCGAACCAAATAAATAGAACATGTACAATTTTGAACAACGAAAATAAAGAAGCAGAGAGAGATCGAATGTTGTTAAATGGACAGGCCGTTGGCTAGTCATATCTCTCTGTCAAGACACGCAGTGAAATAAGCCAATCATAATGAGTGATTGGTGAAATTTTTTTTTTGATCGAAAGATTGGTGAAAATTTAAGCGCCACAAAAAATGATAAAAATATTATACGGGGCAATATGATTGGTCGTTTACACCAAATTAGCCATGTGATTGATCACGTCTCTTGTCCTGTTGAGGATTAATGGGATAGGATAGGGAATGTAGAAGTAGATTTCGAAAAAAAATGACTTGTATACTTTAATGCAAAATTCATTTATCAGAATTTCAGCAAGAAAATAAATTGCTGATTAAAAGTCAATAAATATCGAAAAAGTTGGGAATCCGAAAAATACAAAAAAAGAAGAAAACCTGATAAAAGTTGGACCGAAATTCCGAAAAAGCCCCCCTCTGTTCTCTCTAATCTGACATCCTCGCTTCCTCTTCAGGCGACACTCCACGACTCCCCACTTCCCACTCCGACCACCGCACGATCGGAACAAGGACGGCGCTGCGACTGGTAAGCCTCTCTCTCTCTCTCTCTCTCTCTCTCTCTCTGTGAAAGACCCGGATCTAGTTTTGTGGATCTGAAGTTCGTAACAACGTAATTTGCTTCGAATCTCCCCGAAACACGAGCCTTGAAGTGAATTTGGTTGTGTTGTTTTTTTTATTTTTTGGTAAGAGTTTTGGTTGTTTTGTTTCGCTTCTCTTGAATCGAAAGAGCTAGAAGTGCTCCTCGTCCCTTTGAGACATGGACCCTTTATTATGCTGGGCTGCCTCGAGAAATGCTGAATGTGATGATGATCCCTCTCCAAGGCCCTTGATTGAAATAGCTTAACATGGAGAGAAGGAACACAAAGCAGTCACTTCCGGTTTTGTAGTATCAGTTCCAATGCCGTTGCATAAATCTGAGACCCAATTCTGCAAATGGGTGGTGCTTGTTTTTTTAACTTTTTTACTTACTTTGATGTGGGGGCAGTGATGGCAACGGTTAGGAATTTGAAAATCAAAACGGGCACTTGCAAGCGTGTTGTTAAGGAGCTGCATTCTTATGAGAAGGAGGTCGAGAGAGAAGCTGCGAAGACGGCAGAGATGAAGGAGAAAGGGGCTGACCCCTATGACCTTAAGCAACAGGTATTCGAAACGATTTACTCGTGTTCGCTGAACTCTGTGGTTTTTTTATAACGATTTGTGGTAGTCGTGGCGTGTTTTTGATCTTTGTTGAGAATGCGACTTTTTTGAGATTTCATATGAATTCCGTAAATTGACGGTATGTACATGGAAGCACATTGTGTAGCATGCTTATTGAGCTTTGACGTAAATGTGCTCCCATAGACTGGTGAGGTGGTGACCTAAATATTTATCATTCAAGATGTTGATGTGATGAATTATGATCAGCCTTGATCATGGTCGGAAGTTTCTACCACAATGGATTGGTATGTGTATAGAGTTATTAACTTCTGTTCCTGAACGTTTCCTGAACCATTGACTTTAGCTGAAAGTTTTGATTTTCACAGTGTCATGTATTAGTGGAGATGTACATTTGTGACTAGTAAATCTGTAATGCTCAAGATTGTCTACTCGGGGTTACACGTTCTCATTCTTCATGGTTTATCCATGAAAAAGGATGTTTTCTGGGTAGTTGAATGTTGCTGCTGGCATGCCCATGGTTCAGCATTTTGAAAAAACGGGCTGCTCCCCCACGTAGTCTCTTTCAGTTCTCTATAAAGAAATTTCACGAAAAGAGTTCCCTCAGGCTTTTCCAAATATATAGTTGACGCTTGATATATAGCATGGTTGATTTGGTCGTGTCGTTAACTTCTCCTTTATCATGTCATATGGAGCTTGAAGCTCCTGTTTGAGTTTTGAGATTTGACGCAGCGGGTTTCAATTTTGTGAATTTTCACTGGGTTCACAGCAATCCTGTCATCTAATCAAGGATTTGAACTGAAAACTTGATTTTAGCCAAAGAGCCAAGAAAGCTATAGGATTTTAGTTCAAAGTCTACAGTGCTGATTGGCTGAGGCATTTTTGTTGGGGCTCTATCTGTGGATTTGGTGATTACAACCTTTAATTAAAATCTATAAGCATTAGGGTGTTCTCTTTCTGTTTGGAAATAAGTATTTTCACCAGCAATGTAAGAAATGCAACTTATTGGAACAAATTCTATTATCAATCACTAAACTCTCATTCTTTTCTCTTCAATCGGTAATCTCATTGCTAGAAGACAGCCCTGTGCTTGTTAGAAATGTGTTGATTAAATTTTTATACCTGATTTTATATTAAATATCTAAATACTAAACTTTTTGAACAGTTTGAACACATAATTCTATAAAATGATTGTACGTTTTAAGTTTACTTGGCCTCTTTGGCAGCCTCATTTACCAACTTGGTTAAATTGTAGCGTACTTGGGCTTCCTTTGAGGTGAACTATTTGAGATACAGCAGAATCACAAGAATAAGGTAGTTCTTCCCCATGAGTTATGGCTTGATGTCCCATTGTAGTGGTCCAAGAATGAACTTCAAACTTTGAAATGATAGTTTTGTCCAGATGCCATAGAGCCAAAATATTAGCAGTAATGGCTGTCCCTGCCAAACGAGTCATTTATAATGGTTGAGACCTTTTTTTGTGATCAATGTAATTGGCAATGCACTTTTACTGAATTTTGTTGGTATTACGTTGGCTACAGATTATTAAACACTATAGAACGTGAAACCTGGTATATTCAAGTTTTCATAATGTTCACAAATCTTCACTTAGTCACAAGCCCTTGTTACTTAGCTCAGTCACTATGAAACAGCTTTAGTAAGATTTGAGGCTGGCCATGTTTTTCCCTCAATGATTCTTCAGTCTCTTAAACAACCAAAATTATTCAGAAGGAAACACACAGTTTTTCCTCTCTTGTGGTGTAATTTAGGAGATTCATGACAGCAAAAGAGTGTATGGAAAAGATTCTTCATCATGATTAAGATCTCGGGAATGTTGTGGATATTTTTTCTTTTTCGTTTCTGAATCACCCTGTTGTCATTCTGCTGGTCTTTATCTTCCTTAAACGTGCTTCGTTATCACCTCTTCTTCTTCTCTTTTCGGATTTGGACTGCAACAGCAAGAGATCAGCAAGAAAAATTGTTCCATCTGCACAAACATCTTTTGCATTACTCTTTGGTCAAGAATCATGGCTCGTGCAGCTTTTATTATATGTTCGTTATTCAAGCAGAAAACAACAAATGCAGCCTAAAACAATCAACTGAGCCATAGTAGAATGAGATACTGACGGATGAAATCTAAAATTGAAAATTCAGATCATGACATGGCCAACCTGGCATTTGTAATTTCCCCAGTCACAGATGGAATCTGAGTCAATAAGCAAAGTTTACTAGACTAGTTTTTTTTTTTTTTTTTTGGTAAGGAGGTTTACTAGACTAGTTAACTACCATTTGAAACATTAACTTTGAAAATACACAAGTATCCCTGCGTGCTTGAGTTCAACTTAAATTTTTCTAGTTTCTCAAGGATTCATAACGGCATCCTCGAGTTCAACTAAAATTCTTCTAGTTTCTCAAGGATTTCTAATGGCTCTAACACTTCAAGTTCACATCTTATTTCTCGTTATAATACTTAAAGGAGCTTAAAAAGCATTTAATGTACATAAAAACGCCATATAACCAAAAGCTTGAGAGAATATGAGAGGCGGGCATATCACTATGCCTAAATGTCTGACTGTTACCAAGTCCAGCTATATGATTATAGTGCTACCAGGTTATCAGTTCGTTAAATTCGGTTAAATATTTTCAGGCAATCTCCGTAAGAATCATGGGGCTGGTCCATAATTGGCAGTACAGAGCTTCCATCTGAATTTTTGTATTCACCTCCTTACCCGCTTCAACTGGAAAATAAGGATCTATCCACCTGCCTTTGTGGTGTGCTAGAAATGAAATATAGAAAAAAAGATTGAATTTTTCTGCTCTTAGATGGGATGATAGTTAAAGTGCTGGATGTGTATGTTCAGACTGAAAAAATTATTTGGAGGCATCTGACTGATGTCCCGTTGAGCCTGAGTAATGAGCTCTATATGTACCTGTGTTTTGTTCATTCTGTGGTAGTGCCCAATGTTTAATCTATCATCTCCGATTTCATCCTCCCTTGTAGGAAAATGTACTTGCTGAATCAAGGATGATGATTCCAGACTGTCGCAAGCGCTTGGAGGCTTCACTAGCCGATTTAAAAGCCACTTTGGTATGGTATCATTTTTTTTCCTTAGTTCCGAATCACATATCTCTCAGCTGGCGCACATTATCCCAGTCCACTGAACAATATGTTCAATTTCAGGCAGAACTGGAGGAGTCAAATCAGAAGGAAGGCATTGAAATTGAGGAAGCTCGAAGCACTGCAGCAGATGTTGGAACGCTTTTTCGAGAGCACTGAGGCTTAGCAACCGATGGAAGCAATGCACTCTAGTTACATAAAGCAGTAATTTTTATGGAACATGGTATTTGTCCACTTAATTCTGGAATTTGTACCCTCCACTACTTTGCTGGGTTTTCAGACAGTAGGTTTTCCTTGTGAGATCTAGGCTGGTATTTGCCGTGCACACCTCTTGGGGTTGAGAGCTTTACTTCTGCTGTGTGCTCTGTGGTTTTAAGTTATGCACTAGTTTGCTAATATGAGTTCTTACGGCACATATGAGATTGGATCAGAATCAGATGTGACTGCTGAATGAAATCTGTGATTTTGTTATGTTGGCTTTTGAACTCAAATCTCTGCAATGGATCAACCGAAAGCTTGATTCTTTCTCTGAAAAACAATGGGGGGAATCTTTGTGCTTGGATACATAATGTTTGTGCTTCGTTCAGGTAATGACCGTTATCCTGAATAGCAGTGCCCAGCCTTTAATCGTAAATGATCTTCTCTATTGATGCATTAATGAGCTTGAGCGTGTGCGCTTCTGGAAAAATGATCTCTGGTAATTTTGCAGAAATCATTAAAGGTAATGGGCCAAGTAGGCTGCAAGATGGCGATGTTGAATGAAAACGGGTAATTTGTTTGACAAGCCACTTGAACGGAAATTTACGGCATCTGGTTTTTTTAGTTTTGAGATTTTTGAAGAATGAAAAATGAGGGAAAAAGTTCAGCAGAATGCTCGACATACTGGATATACTAGTTTGGCTTTCCTTGACTGGAAACTCCTACCAGCCCTTTTCTCTGAATTTGGAATAAGCTACCAGTCAGAGTCTCAATGGAATTAATTCTTCGTTTGAGCAAGCGTTCGTTTTTTTCTATAGAATGGTACGATTTTCATGATCATGTCTCTAAACCTTATTGCACTTTTGTCAATTCAGTCATAAACCTTTTAATATTGTCAATTGAGTCCTAAACCTTTTTCACGTTTTGCCAATTAAGTCAATCCGGCCAATTTTAGCCAGAAATCGCTGACGCGGAAAATCGTACCATTCTATAGAAAAAAACGAACGCTTGCTCAAACGAAGAATTAATTCCATTGAGACTCTGACTGGTAGCTTATTCCAAATTCAGAGAAAAGGGCTGGTAGGAGTTTCCAGTCAAGGAAAGCCAAACTAGTATATCCAGTATGTCGAGCATTCTGCTGAACTTTTTCCCTCATTTTTCATTCTTCAAAAATCTCAAAACTAAAAAAACCAGATGCCGTAAATTTCCGTTCAAGTGGCTTGTCAAACAAATCACCCGTTTTCATTCAACATCGCCATCTTGCAGCCTACTTGGCCCATTACCTTTCATGATTTCTGCAAAATTACCAAAGATCATTTTTCCAGAAGCGCACACGCTCAAGCTCATTAATGCATCAATAGAGAAGATCATTTACGATTAAAGGCTGGGCACTGCTATTCAGGATAACGGTCATTACCTGAACGAAGCACAAATATTATGTATCCAAGCACAAAGATTCCCCCCATTGTTTTTCAGAGAAAGAATCAAGCTTTCGGTTGATCCATTGCAGAGATTTGAGTTCAAAAGCCAACATAATAAAATCACAGATTTCATTCAGCAGTCACATTTGATTCTGATCCAATCTCATATGTGCCGTAAGAACTCATATTAGCAAACTAGTGCATAACTTAAAACCACAGAGCACACAGCAGAAGTAAAGCTCTCAACCCCAAGAGGTGTGCACGGCAAATACCAGCCTAGATCTCACAAGGAAAACCTACTGTCTGAAAACCCAGCAAAGTAGTGGAGGGTACAAATTCCAGAATTAAGTGGACAAATACCATGTTCCATAAAAATTACTGCTTTATGTAACTAGAGTGCATTGCTTCCATCGGTTGCTAAGCCTCAGTGCTCTCGAAAAAGCGTTCCAACATCTGCTGCAGTGCTTCGAGCTTCCTCAATTTCAATGCCTTCCTTCTGATTTGACTCCTCCAGTTCTGCCTGAAATTGAACATATTGTTCAGTGGACTGGGATAATGTGCGCCAGCTGAGAGATATGTGATTCGGAACTAAGGAAAAAAAATGATACCATACCAAAGTGGCTTTTAAATCGGCTAGTGAAGCCTCCAAGCGCTTGCGACAGTCTGGAATCATCATCCTTGATTCAGCAAGTACATTTTCCTACAAGGGAGGATGAAATCGGAAATGATAGATTAAACATTGGGCACTACCACAGAATGAACAAAACACAGGTACATATAGAGCTCATTACTCAGGCTCAACGGGACATCAGTCAGATGCCTCCAAATAATTTTTTCAGTCTGAACATACACATCCAGCACTTTAACTATCATCCCATCTAAGAGCAGAAAAATTCAATCTTTTTTTCTATATTTCATTTCTAGCACACCACAAAGGCAGGTGGATAGATCCTTATTTTCCAGTTGAAGCGGGTAAGGAGGTGAATACAAAAATTCAGATGGAAGCTCTGTACTGCCAATTATGGACCAGCCCCATGATTCTTACGGAGATTGCCTGAAAATATTTAACCGAATTTAACGAACTGATAACCTGGTAGCACTATAATCATATAGCTGGACTTGGTAACAGTCAGACATTTAGGCATAGTGATATGCCCGCCTCTCATATTCTCTCAAGCTTTTGGTTATATGGCGTTTTTATGTACATTAAATGCTTTTTAAGCTCCTTTAAGTATTATAACGAGAAATAAGATGTGAACTTAAGTGTTAGAGCCATTAGAAATCCTTGAGAAACTAGAAGAATTTTAGTTGAACTCGAGGATGCCGTTACGAATCCTTGAGAAACTAGAAAAATTTAAGTTGAACTCAAGCACGCAGGGATACTTGTGTATTTTCAAAGTTAATGTTTCAAATGGTAGTTAACTAGTCTAGTAAACCTCCTTACCAAAAAAAAAAAAAAAAAACTAGTCTAGTAAACTTTGCTTATTGACTCAGATTCCATCTGTGACTGGGGAAATTACAAATGCCAGGTTGGCCATGTCATGATCTGAATTTTCAATTTTAGATTTCATCCGTCAGTATCTCATTCTACTATGGCTCAGTTGATTGTTTTAGGCTGCATTTGTTGTTTTCTGCTTGAATAACGAACATATAATAAAAGCTGCACGAGCCATGATTCTTGACCAAAGAGTAATGCAAAAGATGTTTGTGCAGATGGAACAATTTTTCTTGCTGATCTCTTGCTGTTGCAGTCCAAATCCGAAAAGAGAAGAAGAAGAGGTGATAACGAAGCACGTTTAAGGAAGATAAAGACCAGCAGAATGACAACAGGGTGATTCAGAAACGAAAAAGAAAAAATATCCACAACATTCCCGAGATCTTAATCATGATGAAGAATCTTTTCCATACACTCTTTTGCTGTCATGAATCTCCTAAATTACACCACAAGAGAGGAAAAACTGTGTGTTTCCTTCTGAATAATTTTGGTTGTTTAAGAGACTGAAGAATCATTGAGGGAAAAACATGGCCAGCCTCAAATCTTACTAAAGCTGTTTCATAGTGACTGAGCTAAGTAACAAGGGCTTGTGACTAAGTGAAGATTTGTGAACATTATGAAAACTTGAATATACCAGGTTTCACGTTCTATAGTGTTTAATAATCTGTAGCCAACGTAATACCAACAAAATTCAGTAAAAGTGCATTGCCAATTACATTGATCACAAAAAAAGGTCTCAACCATTATAAATGACTCGTTTGGCAGGGACAGCCATTACTGCTAATATTTTGGCTCTATGGCATCTGGACAAAACTATCATTTCAAAGTTTGAAGTTCATTCTTGGACCACTACAATGGGACATCAAGCCATAACTCATGGGGAAGAACTACCTTATTCTTGTGATTCTGCTGTATCTCAAATAGTTCACCTCAAAGGAAGCCCAAGTACGCTACAATTTAACCAAGTTGGTAAATGAGGCTGCCAAAGAGGCCAAGTAAACTTAAAACGTACAATCATTTTATAGAATTATGTGTTCAAACTGTTCAAAAAGTTTAGTATTTAGATATTTAATATAAAATCAGGTATAAAAATTTAATTAACACATTTCTAACAAGCATAGGGCTGTCTTCTAGCAATGAGATTACCGATTGAAGAGAAAAGAATGAGAGTCTAGTGATTGATAATAGAATTTGTTCCAATAAGTTGCATTTCTTACATTGCTGGTGAAAATACTTATTTCCAAACAGAAAGAGAACACCCTAATGCTTATAGATTTTAATTAAAGGTTGTAATCACCAAATCCACAGATAGAGCCCCAACAAAAATGCCTCAGCCAATCAGCACTGTAGACTTTGAACTAAAATCCTATAGCTTTCTTGGCTCTTTGGCTAAAATCAAGTTTTTAGTTCAAATCGTTGATTAGATGACAGGATTACTGTTAACCCAGTGAAAATTCACAAAATTGAAACCCGCTGCGTCAAATCTCAAAACTCAAACAGGAGCTTCAAGCTCCATATGACATGATAAAGGAGAAGTTACGACACGACCAAATCAACCATGCTATATATCAAGCGTCAACTATATATTTGGAAAAGCCTGAGGGAACTCTTTTCGTGAAATTTCTTTATAGAGAACTGAAAGAGACTACGTGGGGGAGCAGCCCGTTTTTTCCAAATGCTGAACCATGGGCATGCCAGCAGCAACATTCAACTACCGAGAAAACATCCTTTTTCATGGATAAACCATGAAGAATGAGAACGTGTAACCCCGAGTAGACAATCTTGAGCATTATAGATTTACTAGTCACAAATGTACATCTCCACTAATACATGACACTGTGAAAATCAAAACTTTCAGCTAAAGTCAATGGTTCAGGAAACGTTCAGGAACAGAAGTTAATAACTCTATACACATACCAATCCATTGTGGTAGAAACTTCCAACCATGATCAAGGCTGATCATAATTCATCACATCAACATCTTGAATGATAAATATTTAGGTCACCACCTCACCAGTCTATGGGAGCACATTTACGTCAAAGCTCAATAAGCATGCTACACAATGTGCTTCCATGTACATACCGTCAATTTACGGAATTCATATGAAATCTCAAAAAAGTCACATTCTCAACAAAGATCAAAAACACGCCACGACTACCACAAATCGTTATAAAAAAACCACAGAGTTCAGCGAACACGAGTAAATCGTTTCGAATACCTGTTGCTTAAGGTCATAGGGGTCAGCCCCTTTCTCCTTCATCTCTGCCGTCTTCGCGGCTTCTCTCTCGACCTCCTTCTCATAAGAATGCAGCTCCTTAACAACACGCTTGCAAGTGCCCGTTTTGATTTTCAAATTCCTAACCGTTGCCATCACTGCCCCCACATCAAAGTAAGTAAAAAAGTTAAAAAAACAAGCACCACCCATTTGCAGAATTGGGTCTCAGATTTATGCAACGGCATTGGAACTGATACTACAAAACCGGAAGTGACTGCTTTGTGTTCCTTCTCTCCATGTTAAGCTATTTCAATCAAGGGCCTTGGAGAGGGATCATCATCACATTCAGCATTTCTCGAGGCAGCCCAGCATAATAAAGGGTCCATGTCTCAAAGGGACGAGGAGCACTTCTAGCTCTTTCGATTCAAGAGAAGCGAAACAACACAACCAAAACTCTTACCAAAAAATAAAAAAAACAACACAACCAAATTCACTTCAAGGCTCGTGTTTCGGGGAGATTCGAAGCAAATTACGTTGTTACGAACTTCAGATCCACAAAACTAGATCCGGGTCTTTCACACAAAGAGAGAGAGAGGGAGGCTTACCAGTCGCAGCGCCGTTCTTGTTCCGATCGTGCGGTGGTCGGAGTGGGAAGTGGGGAGTCGTGGAGGGTCGCCTGAAGAGGAAGCGAGGATGTCAGAGCAGAGAGAACAGAGGGGGGCTTTTTCGGAATTTCGGTCCAACCTATACCAGGTTTTTTTTTTTTTTGTATTTTTCGGATTCCCAACTTTTTCGATATTTATTGACTTTTAATCAACAATTTATTTTCTTGCTGAAATTCTGATAAATGAATTTTGCATTAAAATATACAAGTCATTTTTTTCGAAATCTACTTTTATATTCCCCACCCCGTCCCATTAATCCTCGACAGGAGACATGATCAATCACATGGCTAATTTGGTGCAAAACGACCAATTATATTGCCTCGTATAATATTTTTATCATTTTTCGTGACGCTCAAATTTTCATCAATCACTCCTTGTGATTGGCTTATATCACTGTGTGTCTTGACAAAGAGACATGA
This sequence comes from Syzygium aromaticum, assembly GCA_024500025.1. Classification (NCBI taxonomy): domain Eukaryota; kingdom Viridiplantae; phylum Streptophyta; class Magnoliopsida; order Myrtales; family Myrtaceae; genus Syzygium; species Syzygium aromaticum. Next base: position 12,511,946 of record CM044889.1, read on the forward strand.
TTAGCCAACGGCCTATCCATTTAACAACATTCGATCTCTCTCTGCTTCTTTATTTTCGTTGTTCAAAATTGTACATGTTCTATTTATTTGGTTAGAAAACGTCGCCAAATAAGTTAAACACTTTGTCCAGCTCAACATTCCGATATTCAATTTTTGACATTTTTGTCAAGAAACTTAATTGAAATACTAACGATGGATCATTTCAAAAAGTTTAACAGCTATTTCAAACCCAATGAAAGTACAGTGATAGAAAGTAGGGATGTCAACGGGCCTGTTTGGATCGGGATTTCATTATGCCCGACCCGACTCGAAACACATGGCATGCCTGCTTGACCTGACCCGAAACAAGATCCGAATAGAATATTGCTAAGTGATCGAGATGAGACGGGTCGGTTCGGGTCGGGTTCCGTGTTTCAAATAATGAATTGGCAGTAGAGGTTTGTCCTCAAAACTTTGCCACATTGTCACCACGCTCTCGTGCTTCTAGTGTTGCCTCCGGTGCCCATCGGCTTCAAATCGATAGGAGAAATCAAGTCTAAGATCATGAAGGCAGGAGGCGCCGCATCACTTCCGACGACGAGGAGAGGCAGTCGAGCTTGTCCATCATGATGGCAAGGTCGTCATCGATGCAGCGAGAGATGAGGGCGTCGAGGTCGGAGTAAGGGAGCTGGTACTTGAGGGCAAAGGGGGGTGCGACGGCGAGGGTGGGGGAGAGGGGGGAGGCGGCCGCGAAGGTGCAGTCAATGGTGACGATGTGGGTCTTGCTGCCATGATAGAAGAGGGACTTGGAATGGGGGCATAGGGCCACGCCTACGCTGTAGCTGCACATGAGGCGAAGCGTCGAGGAGGTGGAGGGTTGCGGCGGCGGCGGCGGCTCCATCGCAACGGAGAGAGACATGGAAGAGAGATTGTGAAAGAGATCGCAGAAGAGGTGAGAGAGGGAGAGAGATGTGGAAGAGAGATGTAAAGATTTTTTGTTTGGGTTGGGCTTGGGTACGCAAGCCTAATAATTCAAAACAATACCAAAATATTTCTATTGTTATACAAACAAGTTTAGATACAACCCGACCCAATACGAAAATTTGCTATTCGGATCGGATTGGGTTGTGTTTAGGCGGGTTCTTTTGACACTCCTATTGGTTAGCCCTAGACCGTGAAATGGATGAGTTGAGTCGGTTTTTAGTGGGTAGAAAATGGGTCCGACCTAAATTGATCCGTTCTTATGCAATAAAAGTTTACCGACAAATACCTGAACCAGATCCATCTCAATCTATAGAAAGGGAAAAGTAAAGGATTTTTTTTTTTTTTTTTCTGTTTTTGCTTGGAGAAAACAATAACATTCATTAAAGAGAGTTTTGTGAATACACATCCAAAGCATTGAGCTGATTAAATCCCAAAAAGGAAAAGGATCTCAAGCGATTGAAAGGCGCGCGAGCCGCGAGAAGTGTTAAAGGCTGGTAAATGAGCAACGAGAGGAAGGGGCCAGGCGCAATAGGAATGGAGAGCGAAGATGGCGATTTGATGTTCATTATAGTATATCGAACATCTATAAAAGTTTAAGAATTATATTGAACAAATTAAAAATTTATAAATTATATTAAATAAATTAAAAATTCAACAATCATATTATGTTAAAGTCCATGACCATTTGTATCATTATCCCTAGAAATTTTGTGAATAATATCGAGAGAGAGAGAGGGGGGGCGGAGAGTGAAATTTGAATAAACAGAAGGTGGGACCAGACCGACACGTGGCATCACTGTCCGGCCGGGACGGTGACGTGGAGGGGCCGGGGCCACCTAACCGCTGGCTCCCTCCTCCCCCTCCTCGTCAAAAAGGGAGGACCGGAGCCGCCGTCCGATTCTCCGATCATTCCTCCCATCCAGACCGCGCGCAGAAGAGAGAGAGAAGGAGAAGAGGAAGAAGGAGGATGGCGGCGAAACAAATGGAGGAGATACAGAGGAAGCTGGGGATGCTGAGCTACCCCAGGGCCAACGCCCCCGCCCAGTCCCTCCTCTTCGCCGGCATGGAGCGCTACGCCCTCCTCGAATGGCTCTTCTTCAGGTCCGTCCGTCCCACCCACCTCTCCCTCTCCCTCTCGTTCGATCCATCCACGGACCATCGAATCCAACCGTCACGCATCGCTCAAGCTCCTTTTCGCGCTCCTTGCCCCCCGTGGGGGCCGGGGGGCGCAATCCCGCAGGCTCTTGGGCGACAAGTCCCCGTTCTCGCAGCAAAACCTGCAGGGCGACGCCATGGATCGCGACGAGGAGACCTCCCGCATACAATGTGTGCGCCCGCTTCCCCCTCCCCCTCCCTTCAATTTTCGAACATTTCACAGCCGCTTGGCGCTGTGGCTTTTGCATTTCGCTGGGGCCCCTTTCCTTTTAATGCCTCTGGGTCGCGCAGATTTGGCGGAGATCGCGAAGTTCCTGGGCATAACGACCGCCGTGGACACGGAGGTGATACAGGTTGGTTGACGATCTTCTTCTCTGGGTTTTGATGAATGAGCCATCTGGTCGTTACCCATTTGATCATTTTGGTGGCTGTAGACTTTATCTGCATCGTGTTGGTAAATCGTTCTCGCCATGTCGAAATTCTTGTGTGGAGCTGCTACGATAAATGAAGGTTTTTCTCTTTTCTAAATTAGTACACGGATGAGCAAGTTCCAAAATTAAAATTCCTAATGCATTAGATAATTTCTTGAGCAACGAGGCAAGGCTAACGCCCGCGATTACCGTTGTTGAGTTTGTTTAAATTTAACCTATGAAACGCGGAAAAATCAGGGGCTTTCCGAATTATGTGGCATCGGGATTCTTATGAAGTGCTAGGACATTCTGAATTTTTGACGTGTTGTAGTTCCGGCTTTCCATGGATCGCTCCGTGCGTCGCAAAGTCAGTCATGCTGAAGCTGTTTGCTTTGGAGATGAGGAGAGGTGACTGTCAATGCATGCGCATGGTTATGCATATGCTCGTGCCTATGTTGGGGTTGTCTGTGCTCGGATGTGTGCACACCGCGTGCGAGTGAAGTGTGCGCATGTGGATGTCGGGGGAGTGCATGGACGTATGTGACGTGTATATGCTAATAGAGTCTGCTGTCTGGTTGTGCATGTTGTAAGGATGTGTGGTCGCTAGCTTTAGTGTGCTGGGCAAGGATGAACCTGTACTGTCAGGCTAGCGTGCATACTTCTTATTGAAAGAGTTTGGCTTTCCACTGTGATTTATTGAATATATGTCTAGGGCTACACGGTCTAAACAGAAGAAGAGGAGCAGAACCTTTTCTCTCCTGGTGGGTTGGCTAAATGGATCTTCTTGTGTTCTTCTGCTCAGTTTATACCGCATCCTTTGACAGATAAATTCGTTTTAAAGCGATTATTCATCTGGACATTGGTTTCTTCCAAAGGATAGAACATGTGAATGTCTTCATCTATATTTGTTAATTACCATAATACCTAGCATTGAGGAGCACGTCGAGGTATGATCAAGAACATGTGGGCTTAATTCAATTGTATGAGTTTAATTGATATTCATTACAATTTGATAATATCTGTCTAAGGGTTTAATTCACTAAATGCTTGGACTATACTGATGTAGGACTATAAAAACAATAATTCGCACTGCTGTTTCATCAATCATAATATTGGTGCAGTATTACATATAGTAAGGAGCATCATTTATCCATTTTAAGTTGGGTAAACACAATTTTCTAGTTAAAGAATCCCTGGAATGATTGTTGTTGCATTTGTCTTCTCTAGCAATTCGGCTTAGCAACATTTGAAGTACTTTAGCTTCTGATGAATGAGATGCGGCTTTGTTGCAGGGAAGAGGTACTTATGAAGATCGCACTGAAATGCTTCAGCTAATTGTGGATCTTGTTGAGGCGAGCATCTATGCTGATAATCCCGAGTGGAGGTGGGCTTTGTTGGTTGAATGTTAACTGGATTTTAACCCTAAGATAGCTGTCCTACAAGATTATTAAGACGCTTGAAATTAATTAAAAATCTCTAGAGATGGAGTATCCAGTGATTGGCTCACTAATCTCTAGGGAATATGCACAAGATCATTTTATACGGACACCGATTGAATGTTGAAAAATGTCCTGGCCAGCAACTTCGTCTTCTGAATTGGCGTTTGATATTGTCCTTCGCAGTGTGGATGAGCAAGCAGCAAAAGATATTCAACTAATAGATTCTATCGCAGAAAAGCAAGCTCAGATTTTTTCGGAGGAGTGCAAGCTGTTCCCTGCTGACGTTCAGATTCAATCTATATATCCATTGTAAGACATCCTCTTCTTGTTCGCCTGATTGTGTTACAGTTTTTCGGTTACTTGCTAGAATGCAGTTATTCTGCCCTGAAGTATGTGGTGAACTAAATCCTAGTTTGATTTTTGCAATTGCCTCCTAATGTCTAAGCTTGTTGCATATAGCTAATTCAAACTTGAAGATAACGATCAGTACTCTTATATCTAATTTTAGGTCCCTTCCATTGGCCATCAATCGTTTTTAATTTTTCCCTTTTTCTTTCAATCATGGCAATTATAATCCGGAGCTTTCAGTTTGTTACAAGTAGTCAACGACTTGCTGATGCATTGTTGTTTTGTTTTTTATTTTGTCTTGATTTTTAGAATTCTCTCAGTTTTTATGAAATAGGGGTGCTGACGTTAAGTTCGGATCGGATCAGTTGCATCAAGTGTGAATTAGATAGTTTCATCAAACAAATATGGTGTTATATCTTGACTGAGTAAGCACTCTGAGAGTGTACTAATTTGACATTGCAATGAGGTTGAAGTAACTCCAACTTGCATCTTTTGCACTAAGCATTAATAAGTGAAGGCAATTCATGAATTCGTTATTTTTAAGAAGTTGCACGTGGTGGTTTTGACTTTTTTCGGTCTTTCTTAGCCTTGATTACTGCTTATCGACCGTGTGTCCCATAGTCTTATGTTAGAAAAGAAAAGCAGGACATCATCAGGGAAACCATAAGTTGAATAATAGGGTAAGTGTCTGCACAATTGAATTTTAGCAGGCTAATGGCAAAAGTTGAAAGGATAGGGAGGACAATGCAGGTCTTTGCAGTTGAGGGGGTAATTCCATTATGTAATGGGGTGTTTTTGGCATGTAGGCCTTGGAGTTGCTATTGATGAAAAGAATATTTGAATGAAAATTTGTCAGTCTCATTTAGTAAAATCGAATTCCTTTAACCAAAGTTCATTTGCAGGCCAGATGTTTCGGAGTTAGAGACAAAGCTTTCAGAACAATCAAAGATACTCATGAATCTGCAGCAGAAAGTTGATGATTTAGCATCGAAGGTTTGCCCAATATCCTTTACCATAGCCATTTGTTTATACGTTTTTAATGTACTTCACATTATTAGCTGTGGAACAGCTCCCTTGTTTCTACTATTCTATGTGAAGTTTCTCTCCTCTTCCTTTCACAATTATGATGTGTAACATGTAATACTGTAGACATTGGAGTTCTTGCCTGTTTTGATGAGGATGAAGTTTCTATTTATACCTTTAATCCTTCCAACAACGGCCTGCTTTGTGCTTTCCACTACCTGGCTTTCAGAGAGTCAAGGTTAAATGGATCTTCTAGGCCCTCAACACATCGTAGGCTAGCCTTATCTGCATAAGTAATTTATTTATGTTGTGTTTTTTGGTGGCTGACTCTTATTGAGTACAAAGTTTGAGTTCAGCTACACTGCTCCTTGTTGGCCTAATTAGAATTGCAAGGAAGTAAATTTAGGTTGTTCTATCCTCTTAACATGTTGTACAAACTTTTTGTTCAGATAGTTTTATGTATTTGTTCCTGATTTACAGCAGCATCTTGTCCCTAGATCAGTACTTGTTTTTTGACAGACCTAGATCAGTTTTTGGAATGTTCTGTTTTTCATGTTTTCCTGGATATTTCTGACTTCCTCATTTATATCTAGTTTGTTCTTCTTAGAGACACTTCTAGAACATTTCTCAGTCATATTTCTTATGGTGCTCATCAGTTTTAAGTTCTCCTTGTAACCTTTTCGTTAAGTCTTATAGATTTTTCTTTGTCTCAGCATGCTTACAACCCAGATGAGGAGTACACAGAAGTTGAAGCGCAACTACGAGGACATTTGGAATCTTTTCTAGAAACTGCGAGAACTTTCAATATGATATATACCAAGGTTTTCATCGTTTCTCGCCTTCATTTGATACTTTTAATTTCCTCTCTTTCAAGCTATCTTTCAAAGGTGGCCTCTTGTCAGGGACACATCTGTGATACTTTCTGTTTGTAGGAAATTCGCCCTTGGACACACATGATGGAGGTGCCCCAACTGCATGGGTTTGGACCAGCAGCTAATCGCTTATTGGAAGCATACAAGATGCTTCTGAAGGTATTCGAATGCTTTTTAAATATAGGATCTGATGGAATCTCACATACTCTATCACTTCTTTTAGCTGCATTGAATTCTGCCATAGGATCTTCTAAATCTTACACAAAGTGAATCAAGAGTTGAATGTTGATAATGTGGAAAATTGTAGAAAACTTAGAAAGACCTCAGTTTTGGTTTGCATGAAATATTTATTGAGCAAAAGTTTTCTTGTTTTCTAGTGATATGTTATTTTCCTAAGATACACCAGTACTCTCCAATCAATGACAGGAAAAGTACCACCAGGGATTGTTTTTATTTGGTCTGTACGACCAGGGATAGTTTAAGCATCACATTAGATGAGTTAAGAGTTAAGATATCTACTTTTCTTGCATGCGTGTTATCCATGCTAAAATCACATCCTGTGATTGCCATAGCTGGTTACAGAGTTAATTTTGAATCACAAAATCTTAAGAGAAGCTTTGTGTGGGTTATGCATAAGCTTGTTGATATATTCAAAATTTTTGCATGTTTTCTCATGTCAATTTTGCATCAAGATGTTGTGACTTGTGCAAAAAGGATCTCTCTCTCTCTCTCTTTGATTAAAACTTTTGCATGCACATATCGTCAAAAGTTAAGAACTTTCAGCTCTGAAAAAAGATATTTGTTATATGTACTTGCTTCATTTAATGGGATTTCACTTGAGAGCTAATCTAGAGTAATTGATCCATAGTGTTCAATCCCTGGGCTTGATTAATATTGCGTACTGAAATTTCAGCAAAGGTAGTGGTTCTGTCAGTTTAGTAGGTTTCATTAGTTTCTATGACTAACTCATATCTGGATGCACTCAACAATCCTTGAGCATCTTTAACCTTATCCATTACTTATAACTTTCTGCAGTTCCTTGGTAACTTGAGGAATCTCAGAGATTCATATGCAGCTCTGGCTGTTGGGCTGTCTGAAACAGCTTCTGGCGAACCCTCCTCTGTCACGAGAATAATCTCAGAATGTGAATCCGCATTAACATTCTTAAATCGTGACCTTGGTATTCTTTCGGCCTCCATTGCACGCGAAAGAGGTGAGGGTGTGCTCTCATGATTTAGTTGTCTAGTGAGAAGTTACTCTTATTGTTTTCTGCTAATGAGTTCTAAATTGCACCGCCTTGTTCCTATTTAGAAAGAGATGTGATTTCATGCTAGAGCACCACATTTGCATAGTTGGTAAGATTGTCAATTCCTTGTATATCGGACTTGCTGCTCGTTGGCCTAAAGAAGAAATTAGGTGGGTTTGATTTGGACATGGATTGTCACATTTTATGAAGAAATTGCACCGCCTTGTTCCTATTTAGAAAGAGATGCGATTTTGTGCTAGAGCAACCACATTTGTATAGTTGGTAAGATTGTCAATTTCTCGTATATTGAACTTGCTGCTCGTTGGCCTAAAGAAGAAATTAGGTGGGTTTGATTTGGACATGGATTGTCACATTTTATGTAGATCTTTGGACTTCGTTTGTAAGAACTGCTTGCTATCACGCATTGGAGCTTGTTGCGACAGCCCTTGCCAACTCCGGCGTTAGATGGTTAGATGGGAACATCGGAGATACCCGCCTTACTTTTCATTTCAGTTTTGCTACGCCTTCTATTTCTTGTGTCACAAGTTTGCATCCGAAGGCTGTGTTTGTGTGGAGGAAAACATTTTATCGGAAATCGTGTTCCTTCATTTGGAAAATGACTTCAATAGATAAGAAGACTTAGGTTTAGGAAGTTATTTTCCAAAAGAACAAAGCTCGTCTCGTCGACTTATTTGGAACAGGTTTACCAAAGTGGCTTCTTCTATGAAGCAAGTCTGACCGGAATGACTCATCTTCCATGGAAGCAAAACCCTATTGATGGCAGCTCCTCTCAGTCTTCTTCACCTTCCTCTTCTCTCTCTATACTCAGTCAACTTCTATCTCCTCCTCAGACTCACTTCTGTCATCTAACTAAACGCCCAAATTCTATCTCTCCGACATGAACTTCAACCTCAACCTCCAAGCAGTCCTTGCTGCGATTGCGAGCTTTATCGGTGGCTCCCCCCTTCCTCACCTGCAACTGCCGCATGGGGAACTGTGGGCACAACGTCCGATTCCAGACCCGCTTGATCTCAGACCCAAAGGAGCTTTCATCCATCCCCTGGATGTGCACCTCTCTCTCTCTCTCTCTCTCTCTCTCTCTCTCTCTCTCTCTCTCTCTCTCTGTATTGGATTTTGTTGAGCCCCATGATTTCTTCATGCTCTCATCCATTTTCTGGTGAAAGATACATAAAAGTTCATTTATTTGCTCTCTACTGTTGGTTCTGCGGATATGAGTGGAGCTGGAAGATCAACTTGGATTGGTGATGCTTTGTGATCACAAGCCCACCAACTGCTTGTGAAAATTTCTCAAAAATATATGACTTAAGATTGCGGTGATCTTGCTAAAGTAGTAGTTATTCGCGTGAATTGGAGACGCGTCAATCTAACACATAACCATCAAACAAAGCATATATATCAAGCAATGCAACAAAGTGCTCCAGAAAAGAAAAATTAATTCTTTTAGAGATAACACAAATCAATTTCCTAATTTAAACGGTGGTAATTATTCTCCCAACTTGTTTTTGTATTTTTGCCAAACACGAGAAAAATATATCGTTTTACTGGTAGAAAATATTTTCTACTTCATTGTACTCTCCATGAAATAAATGAAGCTGAAATTTTGTTATTGAATGCCAAGTCACATCTTACAAAAGTTGGAAAAAGTGCTAAAAAAGTCATAAACATTTTGTAGTAGTGTCAATTTAGTCCTAAATCTTTTTTTGGTACCAATTCAGTCTTAAACTTTTTGCATTGGTGCCAATTTAGTCCTAAACCTTTTTTTGGTGTCAATTGAGTCCTATACCTTTTAAATTGGTGCCAATTCAGTCTTAAAACTTTTGTTTTTGTGTCAATTTAATCTTTCCGGTCAATTTTGATCGGAATTTGCCGACATGGATGACTGCCGGCCGGCGATTGGTCACCGGCGCCGACATGGCGCTGGCGTGGATAAATTAAATAATATTTTAATATTTTTTTTGAATTTTTTTTTTCTTTTTGTTCTTTTTTTTTTTTCATTTTTTTTTTGTCTCTCTTTCCTTTGGCCGGTCGCCGATCCGGCGACCGGCCAAAGGCCAAAGGCCGACAAGCTCGACCTCACTGGATCTGGTGAGCTCGAGCCTTGCCCAGCTGTTGGCGAGGCCTGACCTCGCTAGATTCGGCGAGGTCGGGCCCGCGGCCTCCGGCGAGGGCTCGAGCCTTGCCGACCTTTGGCCTCTGGTTGGTCGTCGGACTTGTGACTGCCCAGAGGAAGGAAAATCCAAAAAAAAAAGTGAAAAAAAGAAAAAAAGGAAAAAAAATAAAAATTTAAAAAAATATTAAAATATTAATTAAGTTGTCCACGTTGGCGCCGGTGACCGGCATGTAGGCATCTACGTCACCAAATTCCGATCAAAATTGGCCAGAAGGACTAAATTGGCACAAAAACAAAATGTTTAGAACTGAATTATCACCAATTTAAAAGGTTTAGGACTAAATTGGCACAAATGCAAAATGTTTAGGACTGAATTGGCACCAAAAAAAGGTTTGGAACTAAATTGACACAACGCAAAAAATTTAGGACTTTTTTGGCACTTTTTCCTACAATAGTTTATGTTGTGCTTTTACAAACGGAAGTGGACATTTTTTACCCAAAATACAAAATAGGGAAAATTGTACAAAAAGTTATACATCTATTGCACAAAGGCCAATTCAATCCAAAACCTTTTAATTTTACCGATTTTGTTATAAACTTTTGACAATTTATTAATTTATTCATAAACTTTTTAATTGTGCTAATTTAGTCTCAAATCTTTTGACGATTTGCCAATATAGTCCTTTCGGCAAAAATATCCTAATCTCTATGTCTCTCTCTCTCTCCTGATTTGCGTAATTACACCTTTTGAAAGTTTTATGACTCAATTGTATTTTCGTAACAAGTTTTAAAACCTAATTTTACTTTTAAAAGTCTTAAAATTCAATCGGACTTTCGTAATAAATTTTAGGACTTTCGGTGTCCTTATCCCTAAGTAGAATAATGACAGATAATTCATATGATGTAGAGAAAGGAAGAAAACAAAGAAGTTATCATACTTCCAAGAACACAGAATATTATTCAGTGACAGCTAGGACAACTTCAGCATGTTCGGCCAAAGGCTTTTCTTTTCAAAGATAAAGACACCACTCGATCCTAAACCATATGAATTGAAAAGACAGCACCCTATGAAAGAAATCAGTACGAGGTGCAATCAACAGGCTTGAAGGACAACATATTGTTCTGAGTGTCGTATCCGATCAAGTAGTTCATCTGCGCCAAGTTGCCGTAGATCGTCATCGGGCCCGGTGCCAACGCCAAGCATATGATGTCGTCGGCGACTCGAACAAAGGTGTTCCCTGCATTCAGTTCCACGTCCGCGCCCTTGAAATGGAACGTTATGGTGGGAATGCTGGACCCGACATCTGCCCCGGCCTGGTAACAAAGGCTAAGGATCTGCGACGGGTCGCTCGCCGGGGGCAGAGTCACGAGCTTGTCCAGGACGTCTTCAATCTTGGCGTAGAAATCTTGAGGCAGCAGCGTCAAGGTCGTGCCCGAGTCGATGATGATGTTTCCTTCGTCCACGGGATCGGATGGGTTGTCGGATGTGAATTCTATCCTCGTCTTGCCGACGCTTACCGCTTCAAGGGTTAGGAAGTAGAAAGTCTTTGGGTCCTTTTGGACTAGAGGGGTGGAAATGACGCCGCCGCCGGCGACCACGGCGTTGGCCCCGAAGTTCAATTTGCTAGAGCTTCCACGATCCGAGGAAAAGGGCACCAAGCAATAGGAGAATTTCCCGCCGGTGGCTGTCCCCAATTGGGTCAAGAGTGAGATGCTGCCGCCCCCAAGCCCGATGATTCCGTCCGTGCGATCATTGAAGGTCCCGCCGTTGTCATGTCCACAGCCGAAGATCACCTCGGGGAAGCTCACCGGCTGGCCGGAGGTGGACCCTAGGGTTAAGGTCTCTGTGGCTAGGTTTCCCTTAGTGTATGACCTATCACCGTAAGAGGAAGAATACTCGCAGAACCCTCGTCCGTCGCAGGAGGTTCGGCTGAGCGTGCTGCACGGCGGCACGCTGCACGAGATGTCCTTGTACGTCGAGGACTTGAGAGGGTTGAAAAGCGGGGACGCTTGTTTGAAGCAATCATCGCACGGCTCGCACTGTGTCCATATGAGGTCGCTCCCTGTGTCGGCGATCCCCACGATAGGCACGCGCGGGCTCCCGAGCGAGACGTTCAGAACGTACTCCCCGTTGCTGGAGGCGATCACCCCAGAGGGCGTGCTCGGGGCGTTGGCAGAGCTCTGGCCGAGATGGTCGGCGCGGGAAACAGACCGGCGGATAGCGTTGGCCACGCGTTGATGCGGGGTCTCGGCGGGGTTGTAGTACGGGGACCTTGGCGAGTCACGGTGGACCAGCTCCGTGGTGAAGCCATACTCGGGAGCAGATTGGCATGGAATGGAGAACGCAAGAATCAGAGCGAAGGAAAGAAGAGAATGAAATCTGAGAGAGGCTGCCATTGGGTAGATTCTGGGATATGAACCGTGCGTCCGCTGGGTGCAATGGCGGGTGCACGTATCTCTCTATATAGGATCGTTGCCATTATGTGCAGACGATGGAATCGTAATGGTCGATGATTTATTGCCTTCATTGGTAACACAGATTCATCTGAATTCAGAGGTGGTCGGAGGAGAGATAAGTGCACGCATGCGTCGTAGAAGGACATTGTAATCCAAAACATTTCGAGAGAGTAAAAGAAAATGTTGTACTTACCATAATCGGACGCTACTCTACCTACATGCAATGCATTGCCGTTTCAGTGTTTCTGAAATATCTAATGCTTTGTGCTGGATCGTTTAGGGATAAATCGATCTAATCCCTTGGCCAAATCCCGAATTCTCGCAAGGCAATAAAGCTAGGATAATTGCTTGATAAGTCATAAATTTATTGTACAGATATCAATTTAGCCCTAAAATTTTCAATTTTTACCAATTTAGACCTTAACCTCTACGCATGGCGACGATAGTCATATATGACAGCGATATCAATGATTTTTGATGAAAATTGATAAAAAGGTACATGTTTACACAAAAGTTTATGACTAAATTGGTAAAATTGAAAAGTTTCTGACTTTGACATTCGTACAAAAGGTACCAAATCTCTTGTACCACTGTTAAATTTTTGGGTTTTTCTTCTTTTGGTCGGATCAAGTTTTTGGGTTCACTAGCCTCAGTGTTGCGCTTTTTTGTTGCCCCTTTTTTTTTTTAATGTTGCTAGGAATTTTGCGTACGTAACTTCGTTATGTCACTTTTTTTTGTGGCGGCCGACTCTTATCAAGTACAAAGTTTGAGTTCAGCTGCACCGCTCCTTGTTGGCCAAATTACAATTTAAGGGAAGTTAATCTAGGTCGTTCTATCCTCCAACATCTTGTATAAAATATTCATTCAGTTAGTTATTGTATTAGCAATTCCTGATGACAGCAGCATCTTGTCCCTAGGTCAGGTTTGAAGACTAAAAACCAGTTCAGGATTACATGCCGCGATTCCCTTTTACCACACTGATTATTCTGAGTGCTGTTTATTTAGAATGTTCAGGTACTTATAGAACATCGAGTTTAGTTTCTCAGTCATAATTCTTATGGTCCAGCCTGCATCAGTCCTTTAAATCTCCTTGAAACCGTGTCTTCGTCAAGTCTGACAGATTTTTGTTTGGCTCAGCATTCATACAACCCAGATGAGGAGTACAAAGAAGTTGAAGCGCAACTACCAAGCACATTTAGAATCTTTTCTAAAAACTGAAAGAACATTCGATATTGGACCTGGGCAAGTCCTTAAAATGCTCAAGGAGAGACAAGGGAAAGAACTCCTCTTCGTATTCACTCTCTCCTGGGAAGAAAAGGTTAGGGAGGAAACTTAGGGGCCCGCAGGTGAGGAAGAAAAACTCCATGTCAGCTTTGACTGGTTACCGTCATATAAGCAGGTATAGTAGCCTTTTGCATTTAAGATGATGTAGGGAAGCTTTAGTTCCTGCTTGGTTGGCCTGTGCTTCGTACAGTGTCTTATAACCGACATGCCAATCAAATATCTTGATTACGACACATTGTGATACCGAAGTTTTCATCTTTGTAACACACGGGTTTCATTCTTAATTAGTTTGATGAAAAGAACCCTTTTTAAGATAGGGTAGTCAAATCGGTGTCTATGTGGAATCCGTACACTGTACGAATAGAACACTCCTCTTTCCTAGTTCAATAGCTAATTACTCTGAATAGTGTGAATTAGTGCATTTTGCAAAGATGGCTTATCTTAAGCATAGGTGGATATTGAAATTAATAGGGCAAAAGTCATTAGAAATCTGAAACTATGCGTACTGTGATATATTTACCTTAAGCTTTTTTTCTAATTGACACCAAAATCCGAAACTTGTATATGTATAACACATTTATCATCCGTCAAAGTTCCGTCACTGAGTACCGTTAAAAAAATGCATACATGGACTCCGAAAAGCAAACGGTGTTGACATGTTTTATGAAACAAAAGTTTGCCCACGTACCTTAAGTGAAATACAAACAATATTATTTTGTCTGAAAAATCATTTGACGAAACTTTTTTAACGGAAGGTGAATGTGTCATAATGAATATAGTTAGAGGTTTTTTTTTTTTTGGTAAAGAAATATAGTTAGAGGTTTTTAATGTCACAAAAAATAATTTTGGGTAAATGTATCAGCATAGTTTGGAGTTTTTGTGGTTTTTTTTCCCGAATTGATAAGGACTCATAATGCTTATGATCTACAGAAAGGAAGAAAACAACGAAGCTATCTACTTACAAGAACGCAAGAATATTATTCAGTAACGACTATAGTACATAGGATACGTCCCATACACTCCACATCAGGACTGATCTTCAGTATGTTCGAACGAAAGGGTTTTCTTTGCAAAGATGAACACACCACTCAATCCTAAACCATATGAATTGAAAAGACGCACACTACGAAAGAAATCAGTGCAAGGTGCAATCAACAGGCTTGAAGGACAACTTCATATTCTGAGTGTCGTATCCGATCAAGTAGTTCGTCTGCACCAAGTTGCCGTAGACAGTCATCTGGATCGGGGTTGGGATCACCGTGAAGCATATGACGTTGTCGACAACTCGGACAAAGGAGTTCGCTGAATTCAGCCTCACGTCCGCGCCCTTGAAATGGAACGTCACGGTAGGAATGCTGAGCCGGACATCTTTCTTGGCCTTGTAACAAAGGCTAGAGAAATGAGATGGGTCTCTGACGCGGGGCAATTTCGCGGACTTCACCATGGCGGCTTCAATCTTGGTATAGAAATCTTGAGGCAGCAGCGTGAAGGTCGTGCCCGAGTCAATGATGATGTTTCCTTCTTCCCCGGAAGTGGAACTGTTGCCGGAGGTGAATTCTATCCTCGTCTTGCCGACACTTACCGCTTCTAGGGTTACGTAGTAGAAAGTCTTTGTGTCCTTCTGGATTAGAGGAGTCGAGACGACGCCACTGCCAGCGACCACGGCATTGGCCCCGAAGTTCAATTTGCTAGAGATTCCATGATCCGAGTAGGGCACCAAGCAATAGGAGAATTTCCCGCCAGTGGCTTTTCCCATTTGGGATATAAGCGAGGTGCTGCCACCCCCGAGCCCGATGATTCCGCTCAGGCGATCATCGAAGTTCCCGCTGTTGTGGTGTCCACACCCAAAGATCGTCTTGGGGAAGATCGCAGGCCGGCCCGAGGAGGACCCCATGGTCAAGGTCTCTGTGGCCATGGTTCCCAAAGTGAATGTATTATCACCATAAGTGTAGGCATACCCGCAAACCCCAGCTCGTCCGTCGCAGAAGGTTTGGTCGATCACTCCGCACTGCGACGTGTGGCACGAGATGTCCTTGTACGTGGAGGACTTGCGAGGATCAAAAAGCGGGGCTGCTTGCTTAAAGCAATCCGTGCACGGCTTGCACTGCGTCCATATGAGGTCGCTCCCCGTGTCGGCGATCCCCACGATGGTCACGGGTGGGGTCCCGAGCGTGAGGTTCAGAAGGTACTCCCCATTGTTCGAGACGATCACCGAGGAGGGCGTGTCCGGTTTGGCAACAGAGTTCGGGTTGAGACGGTCGACGCGGGAAATGGATCGGCGAAACGCATTGGCCATACGTTGGAACGGAGTGTCGGACGGGTTGTAGTATGGGGACCTCGGCGAGTCGCGGTGGACCAGCTCCACTGTGAAGCCATCATCCGAAGCAGATTTACATAGAATTGAGGATGCAAGAATCAGAGTGAAGCAGAGAAGGAAATGGAATTTGAGATAGGCTCCCATTGAGATTGAACCGTTCAAAAACTTATATTTTCTTAGGGTATGTATAGAGGATGGGCAAAGAAATGCTTGAGAGAGATTGTAATTATGTGCACTCCATAAAAATTTCAAGGGTTGATGATTTATCGCCTTCATCAGTAGGCATTAAGATGGAGTATTCCACGTTTCTTGATATTAAATTTGGGCATATAGTTAAATACATCATCTGTGATTTCAGATATGGTAAGAGGAGATTGTGAATGCATGAGTCATTAAAAGAAATCATAATCTAAAAATTGATGAGAAAAAATTATTAACCTTCCATAATCGGACGTTAACTTTCCTACGTGCATAGCATTTCAGTGATTATGAAATATCTAAAGTTTTGTGGTGGATCGTGTAAGCAAAATCAAAAGTTTCTTCCCTCTCTGGCTCTCATCCAGTCACGGAATCACTCGGCAAAACACAAATTCTTGCAATGCAATAACACGTTGTATCTTCTTATCATTTATCATGAAAAAAATTGAGACATAATATATCGGATTAAAAACTCGTAATGCGTATATATTTTGTTGACGCAAAAAAATGGCCGACTTTTGGTTTTCATCGACAAGTATCAGAATTATTCTATAAGAGCATAGTTTGGTCAACAATAAACAAAACAATTGGCAATTTGAAGGGGATCGACAAGTCCCCAAGTCATCATCGACATCGTGAAGGATTTTTGTTGACACCTAAATTTTGACGATTTATTTAGAAGTTATTGCATAGAAAATTATGGATCGACCTCAGCCCCTGAACAAAAATCAATTAATTACATGTAGTTATTAGAAGCAATTGCATTAGAAATTTGATAAACTCATAAAAATTGCATTTAAATTGAGCCGGCAGTGGAATGGACTTATTCAAAAGGCTCTGAACTTAATTGAATCGAATTTGACTAAACCCAGGGAATTATGCTGGCCGAAATTTACATGAACAAAAGGGGGGTTCTGAGCTTAACGAGTTGGGTTAAGTCCATGTAATTGCATTAGAAATAGAACTGATAAAAGGCTTTGAGCTTAATGTCAATAGAGCCCATTATTTCCAAATATGGCTAAAAACAAGCCCATAATCAGGATTAGGGGATAAGAAACCTCATTACATCTATAAAAGGACTCTTATTCCTCACATTGAAAGAAGCCAGACACAATTGAGGTCACAATAGAGAACACATTAAAACACGCTTAGAGAAAAAGGGGAAGGAGCGTAGTTCGGCCGAGCCACATAGCCGAATCCCCTCATGGCCGAGCCACCTTCGACACCGATTGCTGCTTGACGACGGTGAACCAGAAAAGCCGCGACACAGCAACCCCACGCGACTCCACACCGATCACCGGCTGATGTCATTGCTCTTCCAGTCAACGGAGAAGCCCCCAATAACGAGCTCAATCCCACTGTGACACCTGCACTCGCAACTGTCGACAAGTCGCTGCTCCACAAGTCTCGACGACAACTGGCCGAGTTTGCCGCACCATCACCGTGACGCCGAGCCCTCTGCCTCGCTGTGCCACCGCACCTCACGCCCACGCGAGGCCTGCACCATGATAAGTTCTAGCTCGACGATGAGGCTACTGTTCATTCCTGCCAATGCCTACCCGAGCTGTTGTCTAGCTGTGATCCAACAAATCCGAGAGTCTCACTGACGCAACTGAGCCATCATCGAGAAGTTCAAGCGGCCACCGAGAGCTAGTAGGCCACCCAACCAGCACCACCGTGATCCTCACCGTCGTTAGTCCTTCCCTCGCCGATAGCTTTTAGTATACATTTAGTTTGGAGATTTTAGTGAACACCTTTGATATAAGTTTAGTCTTAATAGATTAATCTTTTGAAAAATAAATTGGATTCCATTTAAATTTAGTTCATGGGTTTGCTATCAGGGTGAGCGTGATCCGGGCAGGTGATTCCTAACATGGAACCGGGAACCGCCCGTTGGTTCCATGGATTTACCCGGGAACCGGACCACCGTCCGGTCCGGTTCCCGGATGAGTCCATGTAACCAGTCCCATCAAGTTTCACAAAAATAGAGGTGATTGATAGTGAGAGAGGGAGGCGATTAATGGCCAAAGGCGCGGTCATAAGTTGATGGGAGCTGAGAGTCAAGCTTTAGATTATGGATTTTATGGTTTTCATTTTTCTAAACATGTTTCTTTTTTTTTGTTGGTCGAAATTTTTCTAAAAAATTATGTATATGTTTATATATTACCGATCCGATCCGGGTGGACGGGTGGATGGTTTTATGCCTAGAACTGGGAATCGGACCGATACCCACCGGTTCTAGTAAATTAGAACTGAGAACCAGACCGGTACTCACAGGAACCGCCGGTTCCAGGCCAGTCCGATCTAGTTCCGAGTGGTCCGGGTAGTTCCCGGTTCCTTTGCACACCTCTAGTTTGCTATCTTGGAGCTTAATAACAAGGTCATCTTATATTTTTGACCAACTCGAATTAGATTACTTCAGTGCATTCTATATTTCAATTGTTCTTTTGCTACTATTTTGATGAATTGGTTGTGATCATTTTATATTACTTTTGTATCGTGATTTGCTTATTTTAGCCAAATGATTAGTTACATTTTAGGATCATAATAAGCACACAAAAAAAAAATTAACTTCACATGGACACTTAGCAGATCAAAATTTTAGGACTCACAATTCGATGAAAAGACTACGTGTCACACTTTAGTTGACAATCAATGAAGTTAGGGTAGTGAAAGGGCATTAGTTTGAACAACTAGTGCAATTAAGTCTTCGACCCTAGATCATGCGTAGGAAATGAGGTATTCTCCCATATCTCATTTGGCTCCGTGCTGGCCTCAGTAGGCTAGCAGTGACTCCCTTACGTGATAGAATACTGTTAGGATTAAACGAATTTTCCGTTGTCACTCAAGGTAAGGGTTTGGGAGAACTCGTACCGATTGTGGACCGTTGGTCCCAATTCAACATTACCTCTAAACCCGTCATTTTGCGACATGACCGTTGGGAGGGTGGCAACAGTCATGGGTGGGTTCCCAAGCAATACCTTTCATAAGGTGGCAACAATCACCCCAAAGAGTGTGTTTTGGGGTGCCGACAAAGTTCGGGTTGAGACAGTTGACATGGGAAATGGACTGGTGAATAGCTTTGGCTATACATTGATACGGGGTGTCGGTCGGGTTGTAGTATGGGACTTGGGCGAGCCACAGGGGGCCGGCTCCAGGGTGAAGCCATAATTTGAAATAGATTCACATATAATTGAGAGCGCAAGAATCAAAGTGAAGGAAAGAAGAGAATGCAATTTGTGAGAGGCTTCCATTGGGAAAATGTGGATTTGAACTGTTCAAAACTTATATTCTCTTTGGCTACGTTTGGTCATCCGAATTTTTAATCAAGATAGGATTGTATAGGATAAGATATGAAATCCAATGAATTTGTTATCTCCTATCTACTATTTAGTAAATCGCAATAATAAAATCGGATATTTTCACATATTACTATGTCAATTATTTGCTATAAATGTTATATCAGTATAAATGAACTTAAAAATTGTACAAACAAAGATGATAAAAATTTCTCATGACGCTCTTACCTATTTCATTTCTATTATTTTCCCTCTCTTTTTTAATTATTTTCTTTTTGATTTCTTCCCCTTCCATCATTCTCTAATAAAATTTTATTAAATAGCAAACTATATAAATATGTCTAAAATATGTAATAAATATAAATACTAAATGTGTGTGTGTGTGTGTGTATATATATATATGTGAAATTTATATCATAAGATAGAAATAAATTTGAATATATAAATAAAAATAAGAATAAAAAAATGAATTTATTGTTTTTTTTTTATTTTGAATTTTGTATATTAAAATTCAAATATTATTTATTTTCATATATTATTTTAATTTTATTAATTTAACAAGCTTGTTATTCGAGAAAAATAACTTTTATATTGTGAATATTAGAAATCCTATCTACCTTTATTCTACCTCCACCATGGGATAATTTTATCCGGTCTATATCCCTCTTATATCTAACTTTATCCTATCTTGAATAGGCACCAAATACAGAATATGATAAAATTTATCCTATCTCGTGTTTTATCTCGACTACTAAACGTAGCCAGTTTGTTGGGGAGTGCAAACATTTATAAAGGATGGGCAAATAAATGCTAAAGAGATTGTAATTACGTGCAAACGATGGAAATCTTAAGGGTTGTTGATTTTTGCCTTCATCAGTGGTGGGGTATTTCATGTTTCTTGATAGTAAATCTGGTAATCACATTCGCTCTGAATTCAGAGGTGGTGAGAATAGAATGCGAATGCATGCGTAATTAAATAGTTTGTTATATAAAAAATTAAGACAAAAAAATTTGACCTTCCAAAATCGGACGTTACTTTCCCTACGCACATGCAATTTCTGAAATACCGAAAGTTTTATGCTAGATTGGTTAAGGAAAATCAAAAGTTTCTTCTATCTTGCTCTCATATCCAGTCACCAAATCACTTGCAAAACACAATGCCTAATCAATCTCAAATCAATTGTAAATATGCCAATTTAATTCTATATTTTCCAATTTTGCCAATTGAATCTTAAATATAGTCATTCCAATTAATTTTCGTGGCAAGGTGTCACGTAAAATGGACATCCACTTAGTTTCACCCAAGCTTCATCTTGGTCATGGATAGATTACCCAAGTTTGGGTCCATAAGCAATGACAATTGCCATTTAAAGACTCATTTTCGCTACAGCTCCGGTAGGTTCCCTTAACCAAGCTACTGCCTTTGAGTCGCCGGCTCATTCTTCAATAGGCACGCGGTCAGAGTCCTAGTAGTCTCCTCTCACTACTTGAGAGCTTATGGTTTCACGTTCTATTTCACTCCCCGATGGGGGCTCTTTTCATCCTTCCCTCATGATACTACTTCGCTATGGGTCACCCATGAGTATTTTGCCTTGCAGGTGATGACTGGACCACGATAGTGATTCCCAACAAAAATTAATTGAAAGGAATACATTGGAACTTCGCGAAAAGATTTAGAACTAAGTTGACCAAAGGTGGAAAGTTTACGTCTGAATTAGTATCGGTACAAATTGGTTTATGATTTGACTAGACAAATTTTCCTAATAACACGTATCCTTTTATTATTAATCACGAAAAAATTGATACATAGTAAAAAGGATTATAAACTACTTAATTGCTTACACATTGTATCATGTGACCACAAATAATGAAAAAAATGGTACATGGATGAAAATGTCACCGCTAAGCGAAGACCATCGATCATTTTAATCCATCCTTGTAATATTTGGTCCCACGGATCTTCCATCAACAAAGGATGGACTCAAAGTGAATCAATGTTGCAAGTTTTACGACTTGAATGAAGGCAGTGGAATTTTAACACTTAAGTGAGCGAAACAAAAAGTTAAATGAAGTATATGAACTCCAAAAACCTCCGACACATAAATTTTGGTTAAGCTTGCAAGCAAGTGATGTTCCTTTTTTGTCTCGCGCTAATGAAATGTACGGTTGGGAGAGTCCTAGTTGGAGGAAAAAAATTTCCTAAATAAACATTTTCAATACACAAACATTATTAGGTGTGTTTGATGGCCTCTAACTACATACAACTTAATTGATCATCTTCAGTGAAAAATCACCTAATTTGGCAAGTAAAGAATAATAACTTATTTAATGGATAAGTGACAAAAAATTCAATAGAAATTGATGTCAGACCAATAATATTATCAGAACCTTTGGATAATTCAAACCTTTCGTTATTTTGAACGAAACAAATATAATTCATTAACTAATTTTCATTTATTATCAAAGGGTGTTTTATTTTCAATTTTAATACTTAAAGACTTCAATGCTTAATATTCAGTACTTAAATTTCGGTACAAAATCTACGTTTTTAAAAGCAAAACTTCACTGCTTTATTCTATTGAATTAAAATTTTGGAAAGTTTCTAATTAAAATATTATTTCTAATAGTGTCATACAACTTGATCTTCGAGTCCATATTGCAATATTTCAAAAGCGCTTTTGCAAAACTCGTACACTATACGAAATAGAATACTCCTCCTCCCTACTTCAACAACTATTGCAACTCGGAAAAGTGAACTAGTGCATCTTACAAAGATTGAATTATCTGGAGCATAGGTGGACAATGAAAATTATTAATGACAAATAATTCTCATAGTCTATAGAAAATGAGGACTTACAAGAAAACGAGAATATTATTCAGTAAACAAGCAAGAGTTGCATACGATGAATACCAAATAAACCACATCAGAATTGAACTTAAAAGACAACACACGACTCGATCCCAAACCATAAGAATAAGAAAGACGAAACGTACGAATGAAATCAGTGCAAAGTGCAATCAACAGGCTTGAAGGACAACTTCATGTTCTGGATGTCGTATCCCACCAAGAAGTCCATCTGCACCAGGTTGCCGTAGATCGACATCGCGCCCGGGTTCAACGTGAAGCATATGATATCTTCGGCGACTCGCACGAAGGAGTTCTTTGGCCCAAGCACGACGTCCGCGCCCTTGAAATGGAAGGTCACGGGAGGGATGCCGAGCCCGGCATCCGACACGGCCTTGTAACAAAGGCTGAGGAACTGAGACGGGTCGCTGACGCGGGGCAGTTTCATGTACTTGACCATGGCGGCTTCGATTTTGGAGTAGAAGTCTTGAGGCAGCAGCGTCAAGGTCGTGCCCGAGTCGATGATGATGTTCCCTTCTTCCTCGGAAAGGGAAGGGCCGGCGGAAGGGAATTCTACTCTCGTCTTGCCGACGCTAACCGCTTCTAGGGTTAGGTAGTAGAAAGTCTTGGGCTCCTTTTGGACTAGAGGGGTGGAGATGGTGCCGCGGCCGGCGACCATGGCGTTGGCCCCAAAGTTCAACTTGCTAGAGCTTCCACGATCCGAGAAATAGGGCACCAAGCAATAGGAGAATTTCCCGCCGGTGGATCTCCCCATTTGGGTAATGAGCGAGGCGGCGCCGCCCCCGAGCCCGATGATTCCGTCCGTCTGATCACCGAAGGTCCCGCCGTTATCGTGTCCGCAGCCGAAGAGCACCCCGGGGAAGCTCACGGGCCTGCCCGTGGTGGAACCTATGGCGAATGTCTCCGTGGCTACGTTCCCATTAGTGTAAGAACTATCGCCATAAGAGTAATAATACTCGCAGTGCCCCCGCCCGCCGCAGGAGGTCTGCCCGAGCACCTCGCACAGCGACGCTGTGCACGAGACGTCCTTGTACGTCGAGGACTTGCGAGGGTCGAACAGCGGGCTTGCTTGCTTGAAGCAATCCGTGCACGGCTCGCACTGCGTCCATATGAGGTCGCTCCCCGTGTCGGCAATCCCCACGATGTTCACCCGCGGGGTCCCGAGCGTAATGTTCATAAGGTATTCCCCTCTGTTCGAGTTGATCATCCCGGAGGGCATGTTCGGGTTGGCGACGGAGTTCGGGTTGAGACGGTTGACGCGGGAGATGGACCGGCGAATTGCATTGGTTATGCGATGGTACGGGGTGTCGGCTGGGTCGTAGTAGGGGGACCTCGGCGAGTCGCGGTGGACCAGCTCCACGGTGAAGCCATCATGCGAAGCAGATTCACATAGAATTGAGAATGCAAGAATCAGAGTGAAGCAAACAAGAGAATGGAATTTGAGAGAGGCTTCCATTGGGATTGGACCGTTCAAAACTTATATTTTCTTAGGGTTTGATGGCGAGTGCGTATATTTATATAGGATGGGCAAAGAAATGCTTTTTGAGAGACTGTAATTTTTGTGCATACCATGGACATTTCTAGGGTTGATGATTAATTGCCTTCATGGGAAGAAAATCAAAAGTCTCAATTTGGATTCGGAAGTGGTAAGCGGAGATGGTGAACGCATGCGCAATTGGAAGAGATTTTAATCTTAGAATTCAAGAGGAAAGAATGGTTGGCCTTCCGTAATCGGACGTTACTTTCCATACGTGTATGGAACTTCAGTGATTCTATTCTGGAATATCTAAAGTTTTGAGGTGGATCGTTTGAGGAAAATTGAAAAGTTTCTTCGCTTGCTCTCGTACCCTGTCATTAAATTACTCGGCATGCAATGGGGCATTGTATGAGGAAAATTTCCAAATCAATCTTAAAGGATACCAATTCAATTCTAAAATTTTCAATTTTGCCAATTTAATCATAAATCTTTCCCGAAAATTCTATTGTAAACCCTTCCCGTTAATTTTCGCTGAAAAAAAATAAGATGGTTGTTAAATCATTATCAGCCATCTTATGTGACACATCATTACGTCAACGATTTTTTGGCCGAAATAACTACATTGGAATTTCCTATGGAGGTTTAGGATTAAATTGACAAAATTGAAAAGTTTAGGATTGAATTGGCATATGTAGTATAAATTTAGGATTAATGGGACAATTTCCCTCATTATATCTTTTTATCATTAATCATGAAAAAATTGGTAGATAGTATATAGGATTATATGCTTGTAATTTGCCTATACATTGTATTGTGGTGACCATAAATCATGAAAAACTGGCACATGCATGAAACATGTCACCGCTTAGACAAGACAGTCTATGGTTTACACGATCGTATGAGGAATAGAATTGTGAGAGAGAACTTTCCAGAGCTAAAGAAAAAGCATGCGAATGCATGAATAATTATCAGGCAAGTTCTAAAAAGTGTCAAATTTATGCACTCACGTTCTAAAACTTTCATCAAATTCTCATTCTTATTCTTTTTTCCGCTTGAAAAGAAAAAAAAAATACTAGTTATACTTGTCATCATCTAGATCATTGGAATCATAAGTTTTAACATGATTTTGAATAAAAATCAGAACTCGCGGCACGTTCGGCTGCAATAACAAATTAATTGAACTATAAAATAACGACTCATTGTATTTTGATTTAATGTATAGAATCAATATTTCTCCTTCTTCTTTTTTGTATGACGTGATTACAAAGAAAGAGAAATGAAATACACAAAGTTACATTCCAGTCATTTAGTAAAATAAGAATTATAATCTCGCGATAATTACATATGAAAAGTGTCGTGACCGAAAAAAAAGCGAGTCTCACCTAGTACGTGCTAAGTCTAAGTTTGGGACTTAACTCGAGCCCTCTCAAGCCCGTACCATATCGGGACTTAGAGTTTAAGTGTTTAACATGCAAGTGATTTACATCAAAAAGTCGCTACTAATCGATTTGGGGTGGGTCGATTAGAAACCCAAATAGGGTAATGGGAGGATTACCCTATTCCTACGAACCAGAGATTAACTAAGTTCGGGGACTTGGTTACATTAGTTAGATAACTAATGCTCTTTCGGTACCTTTTTACCCTGTTCATTTCTAAAAACATTTGTCAGGCAGTTTGGATTGATTTTAGGACCTTTCTCTTAACATGTGAGGTGATCAAGCAAATACATAATCAAAAGTGATTAGCATTCAAAGTAGATATGCAACCTAAGATTCTAGCCGTAACTAAGTCAGATGACATTTAAAACACAACAGTTCATGCAATTGAAATTTAACTAAATATATGTATGATTATAACAATACACGATCCTATAGGCTTATCTAATTAAAACATAGCAATTTATGCAATTAAAATAACATGCATAATAATACAACGATAAATTAAAACAATCAGATAAAAAAACATAAAAAAGCCCTTTTTTAAATAATAATAATTTTTTTAATTTTTTTTCGAAAAAAATAAAATCTATATATACGGTAGAAGAGAAAAAATAATACTATAACTTTTTTAAAAAATATTTTTAAAAAATAAATAAAATAATAATATAATATTAAACAGGGGTCGGGTCGCCGAATCGGGTCGGCCTAGTCCGACTCGGGTCAACGGATCCAACCCCAGCATTAACTCGGGTCGAGTTGGCTGATCCGGGTCGGTCGAAACCGACCCGAGTCAATGGATTTGACCCAGGCATTGACCCGGTTGGGTTGGATGATCCGGGTCGGCTGAAACCGACCTGAGTCAACGGATCCGACCCAGGCGTTGACCCGGGTTGGATCTATTGATTCGGGTTGGGTTCAACCTGAACTCGCAGACCCACAGGAGGAAACACCGGCGGAGCCAAAATTAGCTGTCCGCTGGTTGACCCAGATCAGCGCCGCCCCCTAAATCGGCCCTTGGGGCCACCACCAGACGTTGCCGACTGCCTGGCTCGCCTTCTTACGGCTAGTACGCCGGCTGGCGGCCAAATCAAAATCGGCCTCAATAAGGCATATTGTCAAACACCTAGCGGGCGCGTGGAAAAACGGAGGGTTCCGACCTCTTCCGGCAACTTGGTCGACTCCGATGGCTGAGGCTCGGTTTCGACGGAGAGTGGGAATCGGAACTGGCGACGGCATGGGCCGAGAATTGTGCGACACGGCCGGCACGAGTCCTGGCCCAACCGTGCTTGAAAAACAGAGGAAAACAGAGGCGATAGGGATCGGGGAGGTTCACCTGTCAACGGCATGACTGGGCGGCTTTGTGGTTGCTTCAAGGCGACGACAATGCTGTTGGTTGCTCTGGCAAACTCCCAGTCTACTTCCTTTCTCTATTCTCAGCTCTCTCTCTCTCTCTCTCTCTCTCTCTCTCTCACTCTATTTCTCTCTCCGGCTGACCGTCTCCTCTCCGCCTCTCTCTGGTTTTATAGTGGCCTCGAGCCACTGCTTGGCTCCCCATCGTCAGCTGATGACGGCCTGCACCGACTATGCCTTGCGAATTCCGCGGCCATAGGCCGGTGCAGAGAGGGGGGGCTAGTTCTGCTGTGGCTGAGAGGAAGAAAGGAAGAGAGGGGAGAGAGCACGAGAATCCAGGCGTGCCCGTCTAGCTCTCCTCTGGCGTGATGGCGACGGCAAGGCTGCAGCTCCGGTGTCGTCACGGTGGCATCACAAGTAGAGGAGAACAGGGCAGGTGAAAGGGATAGGGCGACGGGGGGAAGGAAGGAGAAGGAGGGCTGGGCTGGGCCGGGCCCAGCCGTGCGAAGGGGAAGAAGGAAGGAGGAGGCTGGGCCTGGGTCCACGGGGAGGGGGGGGGGGAGAAAGAAAAGAAGAAAAAGGGGAAGTTGGGCTGGGCCTACGCGGAGGGGAGAAAAAGGAAAAGGAAAGGGACTGGGTCGGCCCGGCTCCGACTTGGACCAACGCGATTTTGTTTTTTGATTGATGATTTTTTTTAATAGAAAATTTTCTTTAATAGACCCTATTAATGCAAATGTGCCTAATTCCTATATACAATGCATTTAATAGAAATATTTTTTTCCTTGGGAATTAAAGAAAATTAATTTTTAAATTTTATGCAATTAATTTTGGGCAAATTAAAAATATGTGTCAACGAAAAGTTTATATTATCACTAGCAAGTGTGTATACGCGACGCATGCATGCATAAAGGTGATGTCTGAAAAGGAAAGCAAAACCATCTTACGTAGAAAGGGAAAGATATCTCTAGATTCGAAATTTTTTTATAAGGAAGTTGTTGAAAGGTACAAAAGATTCAAATTTCATTATTGAAACGTGTTAGAGTTAAAAAATAGAATCACTAATTTACTTATTTGTCTATAAATATAATATATGTATAATTAATAAGGGTTAATACAACGTAAAACCCCAAACTTGTACACCTATGACAATTTTACCCTAAATTAATTTTTTGACTACAAAAACTCTCAAACCGGTACACTTGTGATAAATTTACCTTTAGTTTATTTCCGTTAAATTTTACGATCAAATTGCTTTGTTAAATGACATACAACAGTTAACTGATGTACCGGTTTTATGTTTTACCCTTTATTCCTCACAAGTGTATTAGTTTGTGATTTTTTGTGATTTAATTCAATTTAACAGAAACTAACGGAGAGTAAATTTGTTACAAATGTACTAGTTTAGGATTTTTAGTAGTCAGAATATTAGTTTTTGATAAATTTGTCACAAATGTACCAGTTTGGGATTTCATGGCCAAAAAAATAATTTTGGATAAAATTGTCACATATATACCAATTTGGGGTTTTTCTTAGTATTAACTCAATAAATAATTGAGGGTGCTTGGGAAAGAAAAATAAGATTGCGATCCTTTTAAAAGTAGGGGGTCATCTTTGTTTTATATAATAGAATAAATCATTATGGTTAGGCACCTAAGAGTCACGAAATATTACATTATGGCATGCCAGAAATTTTGTTACAACTTCTTAGAGAATCAAATATAGTTTTTGGAGCTTGGTGAGTGCATATATTTATATAGCAAAAAATTACTCAATCAATTCTAAATTTATTGTACGTATGCAAATTCAATCTTGAATTTTTCAAATTCACTAATTTAATCCTAAAACTCTGAGTGAAATTTCAATGTAATCATTCCAATCAATTTTTATCAGACATCGCTAATGTGGTGGTCCAGCCATTGCCAGCTGTCCTACATGGGCCCCCTTTATGTTAGCGTTTTCCGGCGAAAATTGACAGAAATGATTACATGAGAGTTTCGCGCAAAGTTTATGACTAAATTGATAAAACTGAAAAGTTTGAATCTGAATTGGTATTCATACAATAGGTTTAGGACCGATTAGGCAATTTCCCTATTCACATAGAATGGGCAAAAAAATGCTTGACAAATTGTAATTATGTGCAAAGGATGGAAATTAAGGACACGATGATTTATTGCCTTCATTGATTGAGGAGCATTAGAGAGATTGTGATCTAAAAGCTTACGAAAAAAAAGATTGACGTTCGAAAACTTAAAGATTCTGAAATATCTAAAGTTTTATGGACATACATAGGATTGTAAAATCGTGTTTTGCCTCTGCGTTTGTACTGTGCGATCACAAATCATGAAAAACTTGGCACCATGCATGAACTTGTCGACCATCAAATAATGTTAATCTCGTCCAAATCGATCTCTTCGACCACGTTTAACTTGTTAATGTGCGAGACAGGAGGCTTGTCCACGTTCGAGTCTACTTCGTAGTACCGCATAGCGCAATCAAAAAAACACGCGGATGCATAAAATGATCACATGGCAAGTCCTGAAACGTGAATTCAACGCGTTTTTAGAACGTACACACACAAATATATGTTTATCGCGTATGCTACCATGTTCATCCTTTCATTTTAATGTTACACGTTCATCCAATTCAACTTACAGTTCCTCATCACAGGCGAGCCAGCTCCGACATCTTAAAGTGGGCATTTCTACTTCTCCTTGGCCATTGACCTATGAATCCACACGCACAGTTATATCCAAGCATCGCAAAAACGAAGAAAGACATCAATAGCCTCGTTCACTTGCTGAAGTTGAAAACGACTTCAATTAGAACTTAACATCGCGTCGCCCGACATTCATGGTACAAACCATCACTTAAGGTTCATGAACTACTGTCACTCTTGACAGAATTTAACCACAATGTAGCTTATACGATACACATGCCAATTGCCTTCCCTGCTCCAATTTTCAACCTACAACTGAATCTCTCACCCGCCAATGCACCGTGCACCTTTTTTACCCGTTTCAGTGGGCATGTGCGTCTAGCTAAACTACACCTAGAAACACACAAACTTTGTAGCTGCATATTCCTTTTAACTAGCAGCACCGAATTTGCGAGTTAAAGTGAAGAAATAAGCTCCGTCTTGGAGGATACAGAGGAAAGGAATTCGACAAGGGAGGCCATGGAATGCAATGCCACCTCCACCACCTCCGGAGAGCACCCCGGTTTCACAATCTGCTGTACCTGAAAGGACACAGAACATGTCTGTAGGGGTCAACATATCGCAGAATTCAAGAATCTAGTTCGGAAAGCAATAGTTAATCAGTAGACTTGCAGGACATGGGCCATCAGGTATGACAGGAAAATGTTACTTGTGGATGAAGAGCATTTAACTTTTTCTCATCATAAGAGAACTAAATTGCAGGATACAGGTTACCGAAACAGAGATGCCAATACGGCAAAACTCAGATGCTATGTTTCAAGGTTTTTCTGCCGAGCAGAATACAACAGATGGAGCATGAGTAGTGAAACTGAGAAAAATATGTTGAGAATCTAATGTCAGACCACCTTTAACGTTACAGAAGCAGTGGAGAGATGCCAAGAGTGCCGTGGCATTATAATGCAGTCTCTGAAAATTGGCAAAAAGAGCTTTTAGTCCTACATCAAACATGTGATGACCCAAAGAAATCGTACATTGAACAGTTAAATAAAAACTTCAGGAACAATATCAAGTATTTTATTCTCTAAAATTCAAGCATAAAGAGCAGATGACTCCCTTGAGATGATGAAAGGTGTGGCATTTATTGCAAGGTTTTATGTCCACAATCATGATTTTGAGCTATTAATCCGGAATCATGATATGATTTATCCAACTTACAATAGACCAGATCGCAGAAGAACTAATCATGTTAATTCATGAAATTTGTCAAAACAAATAGATATATTCTTCATTGCTCAATCATATAAACCAGGACGTGGATGTTACACTGATTTCAAATGTTAACAGACCATTAACAAAAAGTTGCTAGCTTTCATAACAAGACACAGGTTAGCCACAACCAAAAATCAGTCAAATAGCTATACAGGCCAAAATGAAAATGAATTGCATGAAATCAAGTTGAAAGGCAAGCTGATATTACCATCTCGATATAGCCCTGCAACTCCTTCATTTTCTCCCTGAAGTCATCATCCTCTTCATGGAAATTCACAGCATACTGATCAGATTCTGGTCCCCGCATCTTATGGACTCTTGATTTTTTGCAAGGATTATTGCTTTTACCCGCATTTGCATGAGACTTCAGCATACTGCAACAAAAGAACAGAAAATGACATTTCAGAGGCTTTCGCAAGGCAATAAAATCATTAACTGAAGAACACTATAAAAATAGAAAAGCTTAAACTAGCTGTAACAGTACCTCTGTTTGTCATAACTTGTTTTCTAATGCAATGTTAAGTCTAGATGCTCTCTCTATCTCTCTTTAAATTATCAGGTTTCAAATTCTTGTTATTTTCTCCTTAGTTGGAAGAAAGACACCATCCATCACTTCTCTGAGAAGAAGATGCATATTTTTAACTTAATAAATGAATTTCTTTAATCTGATCAAAATTTTACTTTCATTGAAAAAGTGCCGTCATCCTAGAATATGATCAGCAACATGAGACCGATCATCTGCTTGGAGGACAAAATGACTCCTGATATTGGAGTTCTGCTTAGAAAATATAGCCTTTCATGGGAGCCCAAGTGGCTCCACATGTCTCCTCAGTGAGTGCTAATGGTTCTTCCATCAACATTAATCATTACAAGATCGAAAAATTGATCAGAAAACTGATGGAGGAGATTCAAATTGTCACCCTATCTTTGGTTTATGACTGACTTGCTTCAGAAAAGCTGACAACTCTAAATATCTCGTAACATTCAATAAAAACTGGCCCGAGGCTAGACACCAATACAAGCAAGCAGAAGCAGAGTTATCTTGCAATAAGGAAAACATATTTGGATCAGTCAACAAATTTCTTGGATTCTTTCAAATATGACCATCCGAAAGTCCGCATATCTTTGGCCACCAAAAAATAAAACTCTCCATGTCACTAAGACACACAAAAATATGGAGATTCGGTGGGACTACTAGTCGACAATAACTCTAATGCAATATCAATTGCTAAGAGATCGCAAAGACGGACTTTAGTTTATCCTCACTCTGTGCTATGACAGCTGAAACGAAAAGGGGAGAGAGTGTGACAAGCCTCTTTTTCTTAAATGGATTTTCAAATTTCAACAATAGTCTTCTTGAAACTCAATAAATTAATCTTTTTGAGGGAAAATTACAGATACCATGCTCAACTTTGCTCTCCGATATCAAATACACTCCTCACATTTCAAAAACCTACATCGACCTATATTCTAGCTTGGATAATCAAAAGAAAAGCCGTAAAGTACTGTTCAGCGGAAAAAAAATTTCAATTAAAAGGAGCAATAAGTAAAAGTATGTGCCACACGAATAACAAACTTCTCTGACATTATGAAGACCGTCCCTTGAAACGATGTTTTCATTCACATATATCAGAGTTCTTTGAATGCATCAGTGCCTCCAGATTACTAATTTTTGGAAGTAGTGTCAGCTTCATATTAGTCATACTCCAGCAATCTGGTCATCCTTTCACATCTGTATTTTTACTATCAAAAACATATTACAACTATATTCAAGAACATACAAAGCAATCGCATGCAAAGTAAACCAAGACTCCATTCTTCCATCTAGCAGTGTTACTGATAACCTTTCATCCTTCAACTAGAACATGCATGTTAAAGCACTGACTTGGCTTACAAATGAACATGTCACACGCTAATATGTCACTGATCAGCTCCAGAAAGGTGAAGAGATCCCTCAATAGTACACACAGTTTAAGCCTAGAGTACCATGGCTGCAGCGATAAACATGTCACTTGATCTAAGGGGTTGTGGTTAACAACACTTCAAAGCCATCAAGACCTTTACTCACAAAAGGTTCTCTTGTATAGCAGAGAGAAGAGGCAGCTGTCTCGGGTATAAGCTGTATGTGGCGGTACCACAAACAACACTAGCCCCAGGCAAACTTGAGGCTTGAATTGAATCTAAATACTTTGACTGAGAGAATCTCACACACCATAATCTCCCAAAACCAAAAATTCTCATTTTCTGACTATAATTCACTCCACAACATGTCTATTCAATATACATCCAAACAAGCTAACACGCTTATCTCTTACTTTCCTTCCATTTCCTTTCTTTTCCTTTTCACTTCATTTCCCTCCCATCTTAAAATAATGAACACAGCGTGCAATTGCAAGATTGAATCCCACTCTCGCTGCTTCTGTCCCCCTTTCTTCGACCTTTCTCAATTACCTTAAATCAATTTTACACCAAAACATACACACAGCTGGACCGGAGCTACAGATCAATCACAGCAATTTTTTGATTGAGCACCGAATGGAAAGCAAACAGCACTCATACAGGACGGGAAGTGCAAATTACACAAATGTGCAACTCCACTACTACATGTGCCAACTAAATTGATCATCACAGAGAAAACCCAGTTGCCAAAAATCCCCACCGATTCTATTTCTCCCCTGTGAACTTTGAATTTCCTCAATTACTGCAAACTCTCAAGATGACCGACTGAGCTGAACTCTACTATCTCACAATTTGATCACCACAGAGAAAACCCAGTTGCCAAAAATTCCCACTGATTCTGTTTTTCCCCTGTGAACTTTTGAATTTGCTCAATTACCGCAAATTCTCAAGATGACCGACTGAGCTGAACTCTACTATCTCGCAATTTGATCACCACAGAGAAAACCCAGTTGCCAAAAATTCCCACTGATTCTGTTTCTCCCCGGTGAACTTTTGAAATTGCTCAATTACCGCAACTTCTCAAGATGACCGACTGAGCTGAACTCTACTATCTCGCAATTTGATCATCACAGAGAATACCCTGTTGCCAAAAATTCCCATCAATTCTGTTCTTCCCCAGTGAACTTTCGAATTTGCTCAGCTACCTCAAATTCTCAAGATGACCGACTGAGCTGCACTCTACCACCACACAATTACCATAAAGAATCCAACCCCAAGAATCTCAGCTAGCCCACCATCTCTCTCTCTCTCTCTCTCTCTCTCTCTCTCTCTCGCACCAGCACAGCAAGCGGACTAAATCTGAGCTCCCACCTCGCCTAGTTTACATTATACACAGCAGGTAATCCGAAGTAACGAAAGAATCAAAAGCAGGTGAAAAAGCAGGGGAAAAAGGCATTGATGCTCCAGTGAAGAGAGAACCTCGGTTGAAGTTTCGTCTCCTCCACGGGTTTACTCCCTCGTTCTTGGAATTTCTTCTCCAACTGCTGGAATCGAACTTTCACCGAGACATCACCATCGGGTCGCTCGTGACGGAGCTGACGGTGCTCGATATTTTCTTTGAGCGGCAACCTCTTTCCCTTTTTATTTAGTTTTTTGGGGTCCTAATATCCAAAAATAATGATAATAATTTCTATTTTTCCCTTTAACAAGTGTTGAAAATTTATAAAGATAATTCATAAACTTTGACCTAACGTGTTGAATTGTCTTGAACGTTCAACGTGGCCACTGAATTATTGAGAAATGTTCAATATAACCGTTCGATTTGCTTAAGTTGAATATTTTAAAATGACGAGTTAGCATCTACTTTAATTTAAAAAAAAAGAAAGAGAATAACCCTATTTCTCGACATCAATATTTCTCCTTCCTCCTCGAAAAGACGAGACTTCTAAACGAATTGCATAGAGCTTCACGGACGAAAATGGTTTGATGGGTCGAGGTCGATACCTACGAAGATTCGGATCTTAGGATAGCGCGTGGCATGCCACCGAATATGCATGTGCAGGTGAAAATGCCGAATCCGACCCAAATGGAGGTGAGGTCACTCGAATCCGAGGATTCCCAAAGGAGAGAAAGGGATCGATGGTTAACGAGCCCGCTTGTGCCATGGAGCTCGCCTTTGTTGTAAAGGAGCTGGTGTTGCGTGGTGATCAGACTAAGGTCCCTTTGGTTTTCCGTTTCTTTTGGTCGGCGGCCTTTGTTTTTGTTGGAGTGCTCAGGTTTGAGTGTTTTTGTGACGATATCCAATGTGAAAACTTCTTTTTACAGATTTGAGATGAATATCTCACGTGGACAATCCACGTGCAGCATTTTTTTGTCCGCTATTCCAACTTAACAGAAAAATGC
The DNA here is from genome assembly GCA_024500025.1 of Syzygium aromaticum. Taxonomy (NCBI): domain Eukaryota; kingdom Viridiplantae; phylum Streptophyta; class Magnoliopsida; order Myrtales; family Myrtaceae; genus Syzygium; species Syzygium aromaticum. The sequence continues at coordinate 12,546,447 of CM044889.1, forward strand.
TGATTTAATGCAGATGGGAAACAACTCATAATACCTTCGCATCAGATGTAGTTGTAAAACCTCTAGCATTGAGAGTGTGTAAAAGAACCGAGAATTGCCCGGACCACCCGGGACCACACAGAATTGGAAGGGAACCGGTGGTTCCAAAGGAAACCGATTCGATTCTTGATTTCAATTTTTGGGAACCGGTGGATATCGGTCCGATTTCCGATTCCATGTGTAGAACCGCTCTTCCGCTCACCTGAACTGGATCGATAATATAATAATAATTATAATATATTTATTTAATTTTTAATTTTTTTTTAAAAAAAATTTAATTTCTAAAATATCATATATCACTCATTTGACACTCACAACCTGCCACTAAGCTGAGAAACACTTTCTTTCTCTTTCGCATTACGCTCACTGTCACTCTCTCACCCTTCTCGATTAATGCTCACTTCATCGTCCCTGACACTCCATTTCTATCTTTTCGTTTCCATTCTAAACTAGTGGGAACTAATTCCATGTAATTACTATCACTTGTCACTTGTCAGATCGTGATTGGCCAAACTAAACAAAAGCATGTCATTCTCTTGTAATATTTTCTCAAACTCCTCAACACGAGTGCACTTGTTCCTCTCATAGTCTCTCTCTCTGTCTCTCGTCAGTCTGCCTCAGAGGGATTTTCATTGCAGTTCATTTTCAGCTCACACACTGTTTGGTAACCGATCATTCCATCATCGATTCAACTGGGTGTTTATCTGATTACGAAGAGCTTCGGAAACTTGCAGCAATTCGTGGTTCTACCTCCGCGAGCTGGTTGAGCTTCCGATTGTGTGTGTAATGGTACTTGTGCATATCCTTTTGGCTTTTTCTTATATGAAGCTGCAACTTCGCTTGCATTGTGGTTTTCTATTTTATTTTTTTTTAAAGAAATGGGTTGGTCGGTGAAGTGTTAAAGCTATCTCTTCATAAGTCTTGCTGTTCCAGTTGAGATCAGTGATATTTGCCCACGTCGCATTTTAAAACCCATGTCTCACGTTCCATCGTTGTCACATTTTACTGTATCCTTTGTTGCAATTGGATTTGAATTTCTTCGGATTGTAGTTTTAAAAAACACGTGCTGGGACACCTATACGGCCGCAACCATTAAAAAGTTTTAATTTTTGTTTTGCTGGTTCCATAGTGTCTTGGTGTAGGATTGAGTCCGACCCCGGTGTAAGTTTTCCATTTAAGACCCTACTCTTTGATCACTTTCACTCTCTCACCATTCTCGATTAATACTCACCTTATCGTCTCTAACTCTCTGTCTCAATCTTTTCATTTCCATTCTAAGCTAGTGGGGACTAATTCCTTGTAATTACTATCCCTCGTCACTTGTTAGATCGTGATTGGCCCAACTGAACAAAAGCGTGTCATTCTCTTGTCATATTTTCTCAAACTCCTTAACACGAGTGAACTCGTTCCTCTCACAGTCTCTCTCTCAATCTATCGTCAATCTGCCTCGGACGAATTTTGATTGCAGTTGAGTTTCAGCTCACGCGCTATTTGGTGACCGATCATTCCATAATCGATTCAACTGGGTATTTATCTGAATACGAAGAGCTTCGGAAAGTTGCAGCAATTCGTGGTTCTACCTCCACGAGCTAGTTGTGCTTCCCGGTGTGTGTAATGGTACTTGTGCATATCGTTTTGGTTTTTTCTCATATGAAGTTGAAACTTCACTTGCATTATGGTTTTTCTTTTTTTTTTTTAAAGAATTGGGTTGGTCGGTGAAGTGTTAAAGCTTTCTCTTCATAAATCTTGCGGTTCCAGTTGAGATCAATGATATTTGCCCACGTTGCATTTTAAAACCCATGTCTCGCGTTCTATCGTTGTCACGTTTTACAGTATCCTTTGTTGCAATTTGATTTGAATTTCTTCGGATTGTAGTGTTCAGAACACGTGTTGGGACACGCATATGGCCGCAACCATCAAAAAGTTTTAATTTTTGTCTTATTAGTTCCATAGTGTATTGGTGTAGGATTGAGTCCGACCCTGGTGTAAATTTCCAATTTAAGACCTTGCTCTTTAATCACCTTCACTCTCTCACCCTTCTCGATTATTGCTCACCTCATCATCCTTAACTATCCATCTCTATCTTTTCGTTTCCATTCTAAGCTAATGGGGACTAATTCCATGTAATTACTATCCCTTGTCACTTGTCAAATCGTGATTGGCTCAACTGAACAAAAGCGCGTCATTCTCTTGTAATATTTTCTCAAACTCCTTAACACGAGTGAACTCATTCCTCTCACAGTCTCTCTCAATCTCTTGTCAATTTGCCTCGGAGGGATTTTGATTGTAGTTCAGTTTCAGCTCATGCTTTGTTTGGTGACCGATCATTCCATAATTGATTCAACTGGGTGTTTATCTGATTACGAAGAGCTTCGGAAAGTTTCAACAATTCGTGGTTCTACCTCCGCGAGTTGGTTGTGCTTAGCTGAAACTTTGCTTGCATTGCGGTTTTTCTTTTTTTTTTTTTTAAAGAATTGGGTTGGTCGGTGAAGTGTTAAAGCTTTCTCTTCATAAGTCTTGCGGTTCCAGTTGAGATTAATGATATTTGCCCACGTTGCATTTTAAAACCCACGTCTCGCGTTTCATCGTTGTCACATTTTACAATATCCTTTGTTGCAATTGGATCTGAATTTCTTCGGATTGTAGTTTTAAAAACACGTGCTGGGACACCTATATGGCCGCAACCATTAAAAAGTTTTAATTTTTGTCTTGCTGGTTCCATAGTGTCTTGGTGTAGGATTGAGTCCGACCCCGGTGTAAGGTTTCCATTTAAGATCTTGCTCTTTAATCACTTTCACTCTGTCACCCTTCTCGATTAATACTCACCTCATTGTCTCTAACTCTCTATCTCTATCTTTTCGTTTCCATTCTAAGTTAGTTGGGACTAATTCCATGTAATTACTATCCCTTGTCACTTTTCAGATCATGATTGGCCCAATTGAACAAAAACGCTTCATTCTCTAGTAATATTTTCTTAAACTCCTTAACACGAGTGAACTCGTTCCTCTCATAGTCTCTCTCTCTCTATCTTCCATCTATATGCCTCGGAGGGATTTTGATTGCAGTTTAGTTTCAACGCGCACGCGTTGTTTGGTGATCGATCATTCCATAATCGATTCAACTGGGTGTTTATCGGATTAGGAACAGCTTCGGAAAGTTGCAGCAATTCATGGTTCTACCTCCGTGAGCTGGTTGTGCTTCCCGTTATGTGTGTAATAGTACTTGTGCATATCCTTTTGGCTTTTTCTCGTATGAAGCCGAAACTTCGCTTGCATTGTGCTTTTTCTTTTTTTTGTTTTAAAGAATTGGGTTGGTCGGTGAAGTGTTAAAGCTTTCTCTTCATAAGTCTTGCGGTTCCAATTGAGATCGGTGATATTTGCCCACGTTGCATTTTAAAACCCTTGTCTCGCTTTCTATCGTTGTCACAATTTACCGTATCCTTTGTTGCAATTGGATCTGAATTTCTTCGGATTGTAGTTTTAAAAACACGTGCTGGGACACCCATATGGCCGCAACCATTAAAAATTTTTAATTTTTGTCTTGCTGGTTCCATAGTGTCTTCGTGTAGGATTGAGTCTGACCCCGGTGTAAGAATTCCATTTAAGACCTTGCTCTTTAATCACTTTCACTCTCTCACCCTTCTCGATTAATGCTCACCTCATCGTCTCTGACTCTCCATCTCTATCTTTTTGTTTCCATTCTAAGCTAGTGGGGACTAATTCCATGTAATTGCTATCCCTTGTCACTTGTCAGATCGTGATTGGTCCAACTGAACAAAAGCGCGTCATTCTCTTGTAATATTTTCTCAAACTCCTTTACACGAGTGAACTCGTTCCTCTCACAGTCTCTCTCTCTCTCAATCTCTCTCAATCTCTTGTTAGTCTACCTCTGAGGGATTTTGATTGCAGTTCAGTTTCAGCTCACGCGCTGTTTGGTGACCAATCATTCCATAATCGATTCAACTAGGTGTTTATCGGATTAGGAAGAGCTTCGGAAAGTTGTAGCAATTCGTGGTTCTACCTCCGCGAGCTGGTTGTGCTTCCCGTTGTGTGTGCAATGGTATTATGCATATTGTTTTGGCTTTTTCTTACACGAAGCTGAAACTTTGCTTGCATTGTGGTTTTTCTTTTTTTTTTTTAAAGAATTGGGTTGGTCGGTGAAGTGTTAAAGCTTTCTCTTCATAAGTCTTGCGGTTCCAGTTGAGATCGGCGATATTTGCTCACGTTGCACTTTAAAACCCATGTCTCACGTTCCATCATTGTCATGTTTTACTATCTCCTTTGTTGCAATTGGATCTGAATTTCTTCCGATTCTAGTTTTAAAAACACGTATTGGGACACCCATACGGCCGCAACCATTAAAAAGTTCTAATTTTTGTCTTGTTGGTTCCATAGTGTCTTGGTGTAGGATTGGGTCCGACCCTGGTGTAAGTTTTCCAGTCAAGACCTTGCTCTTTAATCATTTTAACTCTCTTACCCTTCTCGATTAATGCTCACCTCATCATCTCTGACTCTCCATCTCTATCTTTTCGTTTCCATTTGAAGCCAATGGGGACTAATTCCATGTAATTACTATCCCTTGTCACTTGTCAGATCGTGATTGGCTCGACTGAACAAAAGCGCGTCATTCTCTTGTAATTTTTTCTCAAACTCCTTAACACGAGTGAACTCGTTCCTCTTACAGTCTCTCTCTCTCTCTCTCTCTCTCAATCTCTCGTCAGTCTGCCTTGGAGGGATTTTCATTGCAGTTCAGTTTCAGCTCATGCGCTGTTTGGTGACCGATCATTCCATAATCGATTCAACTGGGTGCTTGTCTGATTACGAAGAGCTTCGAAAACTTGCAGCAATTCGTGGTTCTATCTCCGCGAGCTGGTTGTGCTTCCAGTTGTGTGTGCAATGGTACTTGTGCATATCCTTTTGGCTTTTTCTTATATGAAGCTGAAACTTCGCTTGCATTGTGGTTTTTCGTTTTTTTTTTTACGAATTGGGTTGGTCGGTGAAGTGTTAAAGCTTTCTCTTCATTAGTCTTGCGGTTCCAGTTGAGATCAGTGATATTTGCCCACGTTGCATTTTAAAATCCATGTCTCGCGTTCCATCGTTGTCACGTTTTACCATATCCTTTGTTGCAATTGGATCTGAATTTTTTTGAATTGTAGTTTTAAAAACACATGCTGGGACACCCATATGGCCGCAACCATGAAAAAGTTTTATTTTTTGTCTTGCTGGTTCCATAGCGTCTTGGTGTAGGATTGAGTCCGACCCCGGTGTAAGTTTTCCATTTAAGACATTTCTCTTTAATCACTTTCACTCTCTCACCCTTCTCGATTAATGCTCACCTCATCATTTCTCACTCTCCATTTCTATCTTTTCCTTTCCATTCTAAGCTAGTGGGGACTAATTCCATGTAATTACTATCCCTTGTCACTTGTCAGATTGTGATTGGCCCGACTGAACAAAAGTGCATCATTCTCTTGTAATATTTTCTCAAACTCCTTAACGCGAGTGAACTCATCCCTCTCACAGTCTCTCTCTCTCTCTCAATCTCTCTCTCAAACTTTCGTCAATCTGCCTCGAAGGGATTTTGATTACAGTTCAATTTCAGCTCATAAGCTGTTTGGTGACCGATCATTCCATAATTGATTCAACTAGGTGTTTATCTGATGACGAAGAGCTTCGGAAACTTGCAGCAATTCATGGTTCTACCTCCGTGAGCTGGTTGTGCTTCCCGGTGTGTGTGTGATGGTATTTGTGCATATCCTTTTGGCTTTTTGTTATATGAAGCTGAAACTTCGCTTGCATTGTGGTTTTTCTTTTTTTTTTTTAATGAATTGGGTTGGTCGGTGCAGTGTTAAAGCTTTTTCTTCATAAGTCTTGCGGTTCCCGTGGAGATTAGTGATATTTGCCCATGTTTCATTTTAAAACCCATGTCTCGCGTTCCATAGTTATCACGTTTTACCGTATCCTTTGTTGCAATTGGATCTGAATTTCTCCAGATTGTAGTTTTAAAAACACGTGCTGGGACACCCATATGGCCGCAACCTTTAAAAAGTTTTAATTTTTGTCTTGCTGGGTCCGTAGTGTCTCTTGCTCTGCAAGCAGTTCATGATCTCCCAGAAGGGCATGGACAGACTAAATTCACCACGACCACTGCGATTGTTGTCCTAACAGTAAGCTAAATAACAGTTTTCTTCACGGTCAAACCATTTCACTGAGTTAGGATGATCTTTCTCCGTTCTTTGTTAAAAAAATAGCAGCAGATCGTATCAGATCATATTTTAGGTGTATGTTAAAACTGGCACTCTTAATTTTAGGACGTAACAATCAAGTCTTAATATGATTTTCCTCGACATTTTACAAGCCTCTTTTTCTCGTTGTTTTCTACTTGGTACTTGACATTGCAATCAAGTTCACATTGTTGAAATTTAGAAAAGTTGAAATTAGAATCTAGCTTGGGACATCATGTGGAGTTCTTCGAGCCATTTATGTGGGGTAAATGGGTCGATACACATTCCACAGAAGTATGCTGCTTCTGATTCTGGTTTGCATGTTTTTGCCATTTATTTCTCTGTAACTGAGATGCCACACAGGTCTTACCAATTGGAGGTTCAACTGGTACAATGCTGGAAGCCCTAAAAGTTGTTCGCGACGCCCATGATGGCTCTTTGGGTGAAGTAAGTTCTGCAAAAGTGAATGATTCCTGCCAAGTATCACCAATTTGTGGAGTGCTGTAATGTCTGAACTTTGAGTATGAGCCGATAAAGATCTTCTTCGAGGACTTTTCTGGAGCTTTTGTTGCCAGTAGGACAGGGTCATATACGCTTGCACAGCAAATTCAATGTTTCACTTGGAATAATCATTTGACCCTGTATCTACATATTGATTCTACATTGGGGAATTTACTGCTTATTTCTCTACTATATAGGACAATAGATAGAATTTAATGATCTTTTCTGGATGAATTTCAATACAATACTTTTGGATGCATGAATGCCACCATGGTCCTGATATATAGTTTTGGTCTAAACTGGGTGCCATTTACACTTGGATGCTGAACTGACTTGTAATTTTAGCTATATGATAATTTGCAAAACCAAACTGATGTGTGTGTATTAGTGTGTGGTCCAGGACAATGGATCTTTCGTGGGAATCTTTCTTCTAAGTTCCGATAAACTTACTGTTCTTGGTCACCTATGATTCTCACTAGTGAATATCAAAATAGCTGCAAATCACCATGTTACATATTGTTATTTTTTGGATCCTGGTGCAGATGAACCCATGACTAGTTCCCGGAGGATGGATTTTCCTTCTTGTCTTCTTGCTCAAGTTTTGAGTTACTCATATGGAGTCTGTAGAACAACTTTTACTTTGTCTTTTACTTTAAAAAGAAATTATGGCTTGTATATATATTTTTATTTTTAATGACTCGAAATACCTAGGACTTTCACAACACACAAATATTAACATATAAGTACGCATACGATCTAAAATCTGTAAATCAAGTCATACATTGTTATGTTGTATCTATCTCTAGAATATATATATATGAGTTAAATATGCTGAGTGATTGAAAAGCGGGAAGGAATGACATGCGCAGGAGAAAGTGGGATGTCCTCTCTCTAGGACGAAACATGGAAGAGGGTTGGATTTTCGTGAAGTGTTCTCTTTTTAAACCCGGCCTTAATTGCTACACAGACAGTGGAGGATGATCGAAACTCCAAATGTTCTGTGGTGCCAATTCAAAGGACCAAGATCATCACATTCAGACTCCAATCGAGCCAAAAAAAATCAGAGATTTTCCTTTGGCGCATGGTAGAGAAAGTTGTTTTTTACCCTAACGACTTCATAATATTATTCGAGTTTGTTCTTTTACCTCAGCATTCTAAGAAAAGTTAAACATTGAATAGAAAGAGATGACCACTGAGGTTTAGCTTAAAACCTTTAAAAAAGAATTGAATAACCAACTAAAAGAAAAGGAAAAAGAAGACCAGATTCTAATAAAAAATTGGAAAGAGTTACAAGCAAAAGGAAAAGTAGAGTTAACTTCAAGAAATAATACAAACAACAAAAGATAAGTCCGGTTTTTTTCCATTTATTGTTACTCTATTTCAATGATATCTACCCTTTTCTATTTTTCAAGAGTCCTCATGGAGATTTTGGCTTTTGAGGATAAATTTGTCCATTCGAGATGCAAAATCGTTTAATTTTCCCGTAATCTAAACCATAATGCTTTATCCTTTAATTTTCCAATTTTTTGCGCCGCCAATATGTTTGCCTTTTTATCAGATCGGTAATCTAGAGATTTTAGACTAAATAGTATAATAGAATCAAACACAAAGGATAATTCAGATGCCAAATCTAATGTTACTATAAACAAAACTTCTAATTCTGCATTTCGAATACTCATCATAGACTTCTCCTATTATATTATATATATTTCTTGAATATCCATTAATTATAAGAATCTTCAAAAGTCTCTTGATAATCCGGTAATGAAAATCACCTAGTCGTTTCTATTATAATCACTAGAATTTGTGCACTATGCGTGATTGTATCTGCTTATAGAAAATGAGATTTTTGTAATAATGCAAATTTATCGAATTTTTTAGAATGAAATCTAGAAGTAAAAGTAATGAAGTTTACAAATGATTGAATATAAATGTATTGGTGCCAAAAAAGTCCTAAACCTTTTGCATTAGTGCTAATTTAGTCCTAAACTTTTTTTTTGTATCAATTCAGTCTTAAACCTTTTGCATTTATGTCAATTTAGTCCCAAATCTTTTTTTGGTGCCAATTAAGTCCTAAACCTTTTAAATTGTTGTCAATTCAGTTTTAAACCTTTTGTTTTTGTACCAATTTAGTCCTGCCGGCCAATTTTGATCAAAATTTGCCAACGTGAACACCTGTTGGCCAACAACCAGTCACCGACGCTGACATGGCGCTGACGTGGACAACTTAAATAATATTTTAATATTTTTTGAATATTTTTTTCCACTTTTTTTTTAGGTTTCTCCTTCCCCTGGCCGGTCGCCGGCAAGCTCGACCTCGCCGGCCACTGGCGAGGGCAGCCTCCCCCGGCGAGGTCGGGCCTCCCCCGACCATGGCGAGGCTCGAGCCCTTGCCGGAGGCCGCGGCAAGGGCGAGGCCTGACCTTACATGATCTGGCGAGGTCGAGCCTCGCCTAGCCGCCGGCAAGCCTGACCTCGCCAGATCCAGCGAGGGCTCAAGTCTCGCCAAAGTCGGGGGAGGCCTAACCTGGCTACGGCCTTCGACGAGGGCTTGAGCCTCGCCCAACCAAGGCGAGGCTGCCCTCGCCAGTGGCTGGCGAGGTCAAGCTCGCCGGCCTCTGGCCGATCGCCGGACCGGCGACCAGCCAGAGGAAGGAGAGACCCAAAAAAAAAAAGTGGAAAAAAAAGAAAAAAAAGGAAAAAAATAAAAATTCAAAGAATATTAAAATATTATTTAAGTTATCCACGTCAGCGCTACGTCTGCGCCGGTAATCGATCACAGGCCCGCAGGCGTCCACGTCAGCAAATTCCTGTGAAAATTGGCGGAAATGACTAAATTGACACAAAAACAAAAGGTTTAGGACTGAATTGACACTAATTTAAAAGGTTTAAGACTTAATTGGCATCAAAAAAATGTTTAGAACTAAATTGGCACTAATGCAAAAGGTTTAGGACTTTTTTGGCACTTTTTCCTAATCTAAATAGAACAAAAAATAAAAGAGATGGATAAAAACCCTCATCCTTCTACCCATAAGGCTATACTGTTAACTAGCCCTAATATCCGTTGATTATCCACCTTAAAAGCATTCCAATAGGGAAAAATTTCAAATAAAGGCCTGAAGTGCCCTCATTTTCTCAAATAAGGGCTTAAGGTGGACTTTGTATCAAATAAGGACCTGAAATTGCATGTTAGTCTCAAATAAGAGCCTGAAGTGGATTTTAAATCAAAAAGGATCTGAAGTGACTATCTATTTCAAAAAGGGCTTGACTTTTCTTATGGTGAGGGCATTTTCGTCTTTTAACTTTTTTGAATTTTTTTTCTTTTTTTCTTTCTTTTTTGAATTTTTTCTGGTTGTCCCTTCTTCCCCGGTGGCCAACCACCAGCGAAGCCCGACGAGGGCTGGGCGAGGGTCGCCCTCGCTCGATCTAGCAACGGTCGCCCTTACTAGCAACAAGCGAGGAACGGCCTTACCAGCAACAAACGAGAACGGCCTCACTTAGGCGAGGGTCGCCTCGCCAGTTGCCAGTGAGAAGCAAGGCCCCCTCACCCAAATCTGGCAAGGTTGCTCTCGCCGGCCATGGGCAAGGTCGGCCCTCGCCAGATCTGAGCAAGGGTTGCCTCGCCAAATGCCAGAGAGGGACGGCCCCACCCAGGGTGAGGCAACCCTCGCTTGGCCGTCCCTCGCCGATAGCTAGCGAGAAGACCCTCTCTTAGATCTGGCAAGGGCCGACCTTGTCCATGGCCAACGAGAACGACCCCGCCTAAGGCGAGGCCGTCCCTTGCCTGTTGCCGGCAAGGGTGACCCTCGCCCTGCCCCTGCCAGGCTTCACAAGTGGCTAGCCAGTCGACCACTAGCAGGCTAACAGGGGAAACCAAAAAAATTGAAAAAAGAAAGAAAAGGAAAAAATTTTGGACAAAAATGCCCTTGACCTCATCGATTGTCAGTTGGAATATTTCGCCAGCCGGTGACCGACGATATTAGATCCTTATTTGAAACTCTCATGGCCATTTCAAATCTTTATTTGAGACTGACATGCCACTTCAGGTTTTTATTTGATACAAAAACTCACTTCAGGTCTTTATTTGATAAAATGAGCACACAAGCCCTTATTTGAAATTTTCCCTTCCAATAGAATCTTTCTTAGGCCTCCCTTCCCCTTGACACGTAGAAAGAATTCTTATGCTTCGACTTCCTTAAGAAGTCTCTGTTGTCTCGTCCGTGTATAACAATGCACACACTTTTTGCCTCATTCATCTAGACTTTTTTAATATAATTTTTAAGTTTATCTTGATCACTAACCCTTGAAAATGTGTCTCGTAAGGTTTATTTGTATTTTTCTTTTCCTAATGCATGGGAAAAGACTAAAGGAAAGAGAATTTACCATATGTTAGGGAGGAGAATAAAAGATAAATCTCAGCAAAGCAAAGAGGGCAACTATCATCAGCCAATTGAAGGAACATGGAGGCTCTCGAAAGGCAACTATGGTAGTGAGTGTACCTTGCCGATGGAAGCATTCAAAAATCTGACAAACGGTGTCCTTGGTTGTCGTAGGAATGCGCCTTCATGCATATTCTGGCGCGTGTTCCGAGGCTTTACTACAATCACACAGGAAGAAGCAGTAAGTGACTCATTATATCAAACTGAAATTAGTGAACACAGTATAACACAGAGCGGCTACACAGACAGAGTGGAAACAGAAAGTTAGAAAAGCTTCAAAGCTGAAATAACCTGTGGATGTGGAAGCTGTGCCATATTTACAAAAGGTCAACTTGAGATCAACCAGGCACCATAAGAAAGTAATTATGGGCAACAGCACAAAAGCAATGTAGGTACTGATTCGACTTTTCGTATAGCCTTTAAGGGCTCGTTTAGTAATGTGCCAAACAATGAAAATTTTTATTTTTTTGCTCTTAGAAATAGTTTGGGAACAGAAATGCGTTTGGTAAACTTTTTGTTCTCGGGCACATTTTTGCAAAAATTTATGCCCAGAAACAGTTTTGAAAGAGAAATAAGAAGTAAAAAAAAGTTGCTTCTTGTTTTTCAGCACAATTTTGAGAATGAGTTCTTTTTCTTCTTTTTCTTTTTTTTTCTTTTCTTCTTTGTGTTGTTCTTCTCTAGGCCGTGGCCGATCGCCAGCGGCCATGAAAAAAAAATATTATTAATAAAAAAATATTTTATTAGCCATGGCCGGCGATATGGCAAAAAAAAGGAAAAAAATATTTTAATAAAAAATATTATTAATAAAAAAAATATTTTATCAGCCATGGCCGGTGACTTGGCCATGGGAAAAAAAGGAAAAAAAATATTTTAATAAAAAATATTATTAATGAAAAAATGTTAATAAAAAAATATTTTACCGACCATGGCCGGTGACCAGGCCATGGGAAAAAAAAGGAAAAAAAATATTTTGCCGGCCATGGCTGGTAACCAAGCCATGGGAAAAAAAAGGAAAAAAATATTTTAATAAAAAATATTATTAATAAAAAAATATTTTACCGGCCATGGCCAGCGACTAGGTCATGGAAAAAAATTTAAAATGTATTTTCAATAAAAATATTTTATTATTAAAATATTTTAATAAAAAATATTTTTACCGGTCATGGTAAAAAAAAAGAAAAAAATTTTATTAATAAAAAAATTTTACCAGCCATGGCCAAAAATAATAAAAAATTTATTTTTAATAAAAGTATTATTAATTAAAAATATTTTACTGGCCATGGCCAAGAAGGAGGAGAAGAAAAAAAGAAAAGAAAGAAATATTAAAAAATTATTAATAAAAAGAAATTTTATGCTGTTACCAAACGCATTTCTGTTCTTTTACTATTTCAAGAATAGAAATTTTAAATCGTTACCAAATGCCTTTAAATGCTCAGAATCAGTTTTTGAGTACAGAATTAAAAAAAATCATTTCTGTTCAGAAATAGTTTCCAGACACAGAATGGTTGTCATGCACAGCCTAAATGACCGTAACTCAATGCCAGATTACAAAATATGCACATTGAATTGGAATATGGAAGGTCTTAAAATAGCAGTTGTACATTGGGTTCAAGAGAAACAAATGAACGGAAAAATAGAAAAACTAGAAACGTTATCAAACGGACCCTTAGTATTCCTATCATTGGCTTCTTCTGCTTTTAGTTTTTCAAAGGAAAAAGAAAACCAACCCAGAGGCTCAATATTGAACTAAATGAACTACATCAATTTTCATAGCAAGTAATTTTTTTTGCCAATCATGTTTGATTTTCCGACTAAAATATTTCAACTTAAAGTGCAAATTACCTGCCCACAACAAACGATGCATCTTTAGGTATCACACCCAAAACTCCCTAAGGATCACACCTACGGTTTGTCATGCATCACACCTAAGAGAAAAATTGCATCACACAATCCCGAAGCACACACTTGCAAAATTGAATTATATATCGACTTTATCGAAATGTAAAGATTAAAGCTATATTTGTGGACTCTTTAAGAGTTCTACTCCTATTCAAAATAGGAAACCTCTAAACAAAAAAAATAAAACTAAAAAAAATGGAAGTCAGTGAAATCCAAGTAATACTCCAATCCTAGTTGATTATTTCACTAATTAAACTTCAAGAAAAATTTTGATCCTCCTAGAACTCTTATGAGTTGCAAAGTCCATCTTCACCAAAAGCTTCGTAGCAACGTCAATGTATGAACAAATATCGTACTGCATGATTTTGTTGGTTGCTTCAGGATCAGTGGATTTTTTGATTGTCTTACACTAAATTCTATAAATTAGAATCCAACTACAATACTGTGTACACAATCTTTGTGCCCTTGCATTTAAATATGGTACTTATTTGACAAAAAAGAAAAATTGGAAGCAATACCTAGTGTCCAAAAATGATAACATTAGCTGAACTTGAAATATCTTTATCATTAGTCATGGCACTACTTAACATTAGAAAAAACATCATATTTTACGATTAATTTACATCTGTCATGGAATGCCAATCTTAAGCACTACATCAAATTTTATGAGTAAATTGGATTTACTTCACGATTCACTATCCATAGATTTAATATTTTGATTAATGACTAATATTTTCATGTGACAATTAGGGGTGACCCGGAGTGGTAATCATGGCATGTCAAAGTGGTCGCTACCTATGTAACAGTTAACACAATTATTAAGCGAATACTACTCGAGTTCAAAGTTCAAACTGCACAACGCAAATTGACTCTTGTAATTTATCGAACTAAGCAATCATCCCGACTTGAGTAGTAACCAGACATTTGACCTATTTATATTTAGTTTAGTGAGTTCTATGATAATAAATCGTACATGAATTCTGTTTTATAGTGGTCATAAATCTCGATTTGATTACACAATATAAATTAATGATTACATGTAAACCTAGGACTTTGTACGCTTACGGCTAGTTTTTGCATAATTTGACATTGACGAAGACATGCATACTGTACCTATTGTATTAGTTATTGATGCTGTATCAGTCATATTTGTATGGGAATGACCCATTCAATCCAATTAGTTAAACGGGTTATCATCTCTAGTCATTTTTATAAAATTAAAAAAGAAGAAGAAGAAGATCAAACGGGCTTTTATTTCACCTTTAGCATAATTTATATCTTTGGAATACATTCAAAATTTAATTGAATAGATGTATCTTGGGAAAATTCACTTTGAAGCGACTATTCCTTAGATACATAAGTCATGATAATTTATTTTCCGATTGAATCAATTTAAAGAAGACCTAAAGTTAGGGATTGTTCAATAGGTAATGTTGCTCCAATACACAACCAAAGGGCCACTACGGTACCAAACATATGGTCATGTTCTAATTAGGGTGTTCTAATAAGATTTGTTAAGCTTATCCTGCTTACATTGACCATTCTAGCAGTCCAACTGTTAAACATTGACAGACATGACCACTGCACGTGGATTGCCATCTCTATTAGCACATTTAGCAGCAAAATGTTCGTCATTGCATCATGCAGCTCTTTGAGCAATTCAGAATCTATCCCAAGAGAGATTAGAGAAGAACACAGTCTGATGATCGAGGATTATTGCATGAAGAATTTCTAGTTGAGAAGTAACGGGGGCGACGTTGAAGTAACAACATAGAAAACTTACTTCAACATCATGCAGGGAAACTGTACCGTCTTCAAGTCCCAAGACAAACAACCTTGCTGTCAGGACGCCACCATGATGATGTTATACATTTACCTGGAGTTGATTAGAATAATTATGAGAAGCCAACAACGCACAATGAAATGTTCAAAGAAAAGTGATCTCATAAAAACAACAAAAAGGAGTAGAGAGAGAGAGAGAGCAAAATCAATGATAAGCGCTTTCTCTTCTCCTTCTTCCTCGTGATCAGAAAGCGATTCTTCTCCTTTTGAAGTTTCCATGGCGAATATCGACCAAAAAAAAAGTTTCCATGGCGAACAAAATTAGTTCATCGAAAACCCCCAAAATTCGAAACGAGGAAGAGGATTGCACCAACGTGTGCAGGCTACACGAAGAGATTGTTGGTGAACGAATTTTGCGAGAATTGTTGTGAACATATATAAAGAGTAGAGAGCAAGAAGGTTGACTTTTTTTGGGTCATTATTTATTTTGATGTCCCTTTCTATTTTTTCTTTTTTTTTTTTTTGCGAAAATGTCCCTTTCCATAAAAGTTTTGTTTTATAAGGAAACTATGATCGGTTAATTTAACCACGTTAGTATTTGTTAATGCTTGAAATTTTTTCTCTTTAGTTCATCGTTGGTCAATCTCCTTCACTTTTATTTTTCCTCTGCTTGTTATGTTATTAAATCTCACGTCTTAGCATCTACTCTCAACCGGGCAAAAAAGGTCTGTTCTTTCAATTTTTTTTACTCGAGAATTATTTCCTAGAACTTTCCCAAATCCCATTTGTTTACAATTAAGTAAAAGCAAAAAGTTCCCCTTAAAATATAAAATATTTTTCAAATTCACAAAATTATAAATATATATGTGTGTGTGTATCTGTGAATTTACATGTTGACATTTGAGTAGTGTGAAAGTTTCTGGAAAAATCAGATTTATGAAAATCGAAGTGCTCGGGCAACATGATTGATACTAAGCCATAATTAAAAGGCAATCCGAATAGGCTTAGGCAACTCTTTAAATTCTTTCGAAAGTAATGAGACTACCCTATTTTATCGAAGCAATAAATGATGCGATCTCTCTTATGCTGACGAGCGGTTGAATGGCAATGTTCATGCATGTGATGCCATTTTGAGATACTAATATTGGCAAGTGGCAATGCTCAAGGCAATTGCGAGAATAGGTAAAAATTAAAGGGGAGAAAAAGGAAACAAGAGAGGAGCTCGATCTGCGATTTTTATGTAGAAGAGATTTGTCAACGCCTTTTCGATTCAAAGAGATGTATCATGTAATTTTCACGAATGGCTTTTCCACGAAAGGTCCAATTTCACACGGAAGAAAAGAAGTCCAATCGAGTCAAGAGATTTCCAAAGAGAGAGAAAGGATCGTCATCCAATATCGGACTATCTTTTATGATGAGAACGGACAATCTTGAATATCGTCAGACCCTTTTCGTCTGTTGTCTTTTTAATAGCCCAAGAATGTGTTTCTATTCACATGCAAATACGGCTTGAGAAATTTTCTCTTTCCTTCAATTATCTCTACAAGCATTAGTATCTGCGTCCCTGAAAGGTTTTCTTTTTTGCCTTCCTGCTTTATATCGCAAACTCTATTGTTTTTGCTTTTTTATTTCGAGCCCAACATTCACCATTTAGATAATAGTGGGATTTCCTTATAAGTGCTCTGATGAGCATTTAGGATTAATTAGATTATTAAGTTGT
This sequence comes from Syzygium aromaticum, assembly GCA_024500025.1. Lineage (NCBI taxonomy): Eukaryota > Viridiplantae > Streptophyta > Magnoliopsida > Myrtales > Myrtaceae > Syzygium > Syzygium aromaticum. The sequence goes on from CM044889.1 coordinate 12,563,050, forward strand.
CTTGTTTATTATTTCCACATCGCCCGATTCCATATGTAGCATATTTGATGATTTAGAAAGTATTTTGCATTACGAAAAATTTATCTCTAAATTTGCGTATAGATTAAGTTGTAATGATCATTTAGAATAAATTTTATTTTTTAGGAAAGCAAGTGCATGAAATATAATATATATAAAAACACATATGCTGTTCATATGTGGATTTTAGATATTCTACGTTCCGTATTTTAGTGCAATTCTTCTCATTATGGATATTTAGATGGTTTTACTGCATAAGATATAGAAAAGGATAAAATTGAAAAGATAAAAAGAACACATAGATTGCATCTAAGCAAGTTTGCATGATAAATCGGATCGAATTAGTTTTAATCTTTAGATTTATCATATCATATTAAGAATTCCTTTCTCATCTTTCAGATTACGAAATATTTATTTCTCTATATTAGTGCCCGTTTTTTTTAGGGTTAATACTACGAAAAACCCTAAACTGATACACTAGTGAGTGAATATGTAGTTACTATAGATAAAACAAATCGACCAAACATTAATTCCAATAGACTTTTTAAGCATCAGGACAATATTTCAGTTACTAAAACAAATATACTCAAAACTTTTCTTCATTATTTTTTTTTTGTAAACATCACCATAATTTGCCCCAAGTAACAAATCTATATCCATCCCTACATATTGACATATCACCTTGTGACCAGCAAGCCTTTCGTTTTACATGTGCAAAACATCGCGAGATATTAAAAATGACAACTCGTATTTAGTTGCTATAATAAGTTGTCATTCTTTATAAAATGTCGGGAATTTCAAAATATTAGAATAATCAAATGTTTACAATGCTTTGAACTACTTACGATGAAATGTCTCGTGTTACATAGTCTTTTAAAATCAGGATATGTTTTTTTTGTTTGCATTGATTTATTAAAGTTGTAAACCTTTATAGCACGTCCTTAAACATTGTGGTTATGTTACGTACATATTTATGATGTTTTCAAAAGATATAATGATTAATTTAACATTTTAATTGAGAATTACTCGAGACTAATAAAAAATTGGCGAACTAAAAGTTACGGACTCTCTTTCCCCCGCGAAGGTTCACCAAGTAGGAGGAGCATACAGTTTCAAAAACAGGAAACGAAAGTCCCCAAAACGACGACAACGTACGTAGCGTCGTTCGGACAAATAACTGACCGTTTCCACAAAACAAATAGGAACCGACGTACCCACCCTCCCCTAAGACCAGGAGCATCAACAATCATGGAGCTTCGCTTCACCCCCACGGTTTGCTAGTTTTAGTAGTGAGCATCGACATTCATGGAGCATCTTCACTCGTCATTTTTGGAACTTTGATCTGTGTTTGTCCTACAAAAGTCAAAGTGGCCATCTGTTCTTCCCCTCCTTCACAACCGAGAGAGAGAGAGAGAGAGAGAGAGAGAGAGAGAGAGAGAGAGAGAGAGAGAGAGAGATTGAAGAACATGATTCTCAAGCAAAGCCATCACGGGAGACATCTAGGTGAATCACGGCAAATGCAGGCGATAGATCCTTCCATCGAGCCAGATACGTATGATCCATCATGGCTTAGCTTCAAAGAACTTAGCTCCGGAGGGTTCCAAATCCTGGGTGAGGGTTGTTCGTCCAATTTATGGGTTCTTTACTGCTGCTGCAAATACTTGATCTCTGCCGCTCTCTTTGCTCTCTCTCTCTCTCTCTCTCTCTCTCCCATCAGCAAGTCTAATGCCTTGGTGTAGACCAGAGCAGCTCTCTCTCTCTCTCTCTCTCTCTCTCTCTCTCTCTCTTATCAGCAAGTCTAATGCCTTGGTGTAGACCAGAGCAGCTTTCTTGATCTCCCTAAACCCTAAGTTCTCATTCCCTTCCCTTTTCAACGACCCCACCATGGCCTTTCTCTCTCTAAACTCCTCCTCCTCTCCACCTTCAAGTCCCATGTCTCCCTCCAGTGCCCTCTATGATCTCTCTTTAGCTTCAAATCCCCATACTTGAACTTGTGGTAATCTTGGAGTACTGCTCGCGTGATTCTCTCTCCGACCCCCCCTCTCTATCTCTCTCTCCTCGGCTGCCTTGGAGCTCTGACCGGATCGGCAAGGACCGCCACTGCCATGTCTAGGACTCGATGCCTCATATCCGGGTCTGTAAGTAGCAGCAAGGGGCTGTCGATGGCCATGCACTGACCAATCATCTGATGACCCGGAGAGAATGCATAGGCACTCAATGACTTTGTCTTGAACTCAGCGATGTTCGACATTTCGAATTTTGGATTGGCATAGAGTCCTGATGAGCCCAATCGCGCCAAGTGATGATGAGGGTCAATCTGATGACCACGAAATCGGCACGCCCAGGATCACCATAATCATAAACCGAAAAACGTTATTGGAGAAATTATCAATTAGCGTATCTGGTTTGGAATCCATCGAACTCGATGCGGAATTTGCGACGATTTCTGAACACGAACTCAAGTGCTTCTCCCCCTATCCCCTTTGTTAGAACACTGGTATAATGAAATTACCACTTACGAGAAAAAAGTTCTCTCTAGATCCATATGTGAGTCAAATTGTGCATCATCAAGTTATGGGAGGAACTTGAGCGTTATTTATAGAGTCTTCGACCACGGACCCTCTCATTACAGGCCGGGCCGTACTCAGCCCACACCAGCCAGCCCCATATTAGACTTATTAAGAACCTATATATCTTACATGTATTAGACCAAACTAATTCAGTTAATTTCAATTTATGAAACCCACATTATGAAATTCTTACATTCTCCCACTTGGGTGATATTAATTGAAACAGAACTGTGTGCACACCCTTATATTAGTCTAGAGATTATTCTTAATAGTCAATCCGATTCTATAAAGTCTCGAACACCGAATCATGGCGATAACTGCATGTACTCATGCAGAGCCTTCCATGGTCACGAGTGTTTTCAACTTTACTGATATTGATTTAATATGGTAGTATGTCAAAAAGACAATTCCTCATAATGAGTGATACTTCATGTGTTATCCATTTTATTAGTTTAAATTCTCTCTCATTAAGTGTCACAAAATCTAGTGTGTCACTAGAGAATATCCTTTATGGTTCCAACGAACTTGCATATGTCTTACCTTGATAGTTAATTGTACTTAATGTGTAACAAGACATATCGTTAAGGCTAATACCAAGAATGCTCCATAGCCTGTACTCAAGGTTTACACAATACTTCGAGATTTTCATCAAATATATGTACTCAACCCGATAAATCTACATTCACAAATACTTCATTGAATGCAAAAGAGTTTATACATATTCAAATATTACAAAATGTAGCAAAATCAGATACAAACTTCATAAGAGTAACAAAAAACTAAACAGCTCCTAGTAATTAACAGTATCCCATGATACTCCTAAGCCCATGTTCATGACATGTCGATCAAATACACAAGGGCAAAGGCCTTTAGTTAGTGGATCTACGATCATATCATCTATCGAAATGTGCTCTACTGCAATATCACCATTCTGAACCTTTTCCTTTATAGTCAGGTACTTGACCTCCATATATTTAGACCCCTTGAGACCTCTGTTGTTGTTAACAAACAACATTGTAGAGTTATTGTCACAATACAACTGTATAGGCTTATCCACAAAGTCAAATATGGTCAATTCCTTAATGAGGTTCCAGAGCCAAATTGCTTGAGTAACGGCCGAAAAACATGCTATAAATTTCGCTTGCATGGTAGAGGATGTCATTAATTTCTATTTCTCACTTTTCCATGATACTGCACCTCCTACTAACTTAAAGACGTAACCTGTTGTCGACTTCTTTTCATTCTGACAGCCAGCAAAGTCTGAATCCGAATACCTAACCAACTGTAGGTCCTGAACATGCCTGTAAATCAACATATAGTCTTTTGTCCTCTTTAAGTACCTCAAAACCTTCTCAGCAGCAACCCAATGATCGTGTCCTGGATTTGATTGATATTTTCCTAGAAGTCCTGTTACAAAAGCAATATCTGGTCTAGTACATACTTGAGCATACATAATACTCCCAAGTGAATTAGCATAAAGTACATTTTTCATTTGGGCTTTCTCAAAATCTAAATGAGGACATTGTGACAGACTCAACTTATCACCCTTACTAACAGGAGCAATTCCTAGCTTGCATTACTGCATGTTGAATCTTTCTAAGATACGATCAATATATGCCCTCTGAGATAAACCTAATAGTCGGCAAGAAACGATTCCTATGAATCTCAATGCCAAGGACAAAAGACGTCTTACCAAGGTCCTTCATATCAAAGTTCTTTGATAACATCCACTTTGTCTCATGTAGTAAACCAAGGTCATTGCTCGCAAGCAGAATATCATCTACATAGAGTATAAGGAAAATGAATTTCCTCCCACTGACCTTGCAATATATACACTTTTCTACTTTGTTCTCAACAAAACCAAATGAAGCGATAACACTATGAAACTTCAAGTATCATTGTCTAGAAGCTTGCTTGAGACCATAAATAGACTTTTTCAGTCTACATACATGCGTACCTGAATCATCTGCCGCAAAACTTTCGGGTTGCATCATATAGACTTCTTCATTAAGGTCTCCATTGCGAAAGACAGTTTTAACATCCATCTGGTATAACTCCATATCGAAATGAGCTACCAATGCCATGATAACTCCGAAAGAATCTTTAGAAGAGAATGGAAAAAAAGTTGCCATAGTCTACTCCTTCTCTCTTAGTGAAACCCTTGGCTACCAATCTGGCTTTAAACTTCTCAATCTTTCATTGAGAGTCTCTTTTAATCTTATTCATGGGTCTATGACTTTCAGGTAATTCAACAAGTTCTCAAACTCTATTATACTTCATAGACTGCATTTCATCTCTCATTGCATCCAATCACAGTTCCGATTGAGGACAAGAAACAGCTTCTGCATAAGTCACTGAATCAGCCGCAGAACCGATATCGTAGTCTTGTCCTCCTATATAGACTAAATAGTCCGGTGGTATAGCTGATCGTCTCTCCCTAATGGATCTCCTTACTGGAGCAGCAATAGCCACATCCTGCACCTGAGAGCCTTGAGGAACTTCATTAGGAGCTGTCTCGACTGCAGGATCCTGAGTCTCAACAGGTTCAGTCTGTGGTGTAAGAATCTCCATAATTATCTGTATGGGAGGAGATAAAGATACAACATTACCCATCGTACTATTATCGTCAATAGTCAGTTAGCAGCTACTTTCTTCGGCCACATCAAACTCCAAAAACTTCGCTGTCTGTTATTTCACAATTCTTGTGCCTCCATTGAGATTATAGAACCGATATCCCTTCGAATGTTCTGAGTAATATACAAAGTAACACCGAGTGGTTCTGGAGTCCAACTAACTTAATGTTGGATTATATAACTTCACTTCTGCAGGACATCCCCAAATCTTAAGATGGTTTAAGCCAGGCTTATGTCCAGTTCATAACTCAAAAGGAGTCAATGGAACAGCTTTAGTAGGTACACGATTCAAAATGTACAAAGTTGTTTTCAAAACTTCACCTCACAGAAAACCAGGTAAATTTGTCCTACTAATCATACTTTTCACCATTTCCATAAGGGTGCGATTGTGCCTTTCGGCTGCACCATTTTGCTTAGGACTCCCAAGCATAATAAACTGAGCCACTATCTCAGAATCCTCTAAGTATTTGGCAAATGGCCCCTTAAGCTGTCCAGCATCGCCATACTTGCCATAATACTCTCCATCTTGGTTAGATCTAATAACCTTTATGACCTTTCCCAATTATTTCTCGACTTCAGTTTAAAAAATCTTGAATTTGTCAAGAGACTTAGACTTTTCTTTAATCAAGTATAGATAGCCATATCGAGAATAATCATCAATAAATGTGATGAAATAAAAATTTCTACACAAGGTTGCCGTATAGGGTCCACTTATATTAGTGTGAATGACATCGAACAGGTCAGAACTTCGGAGTGTAGTTTTCTTTATTATCTTGGTCATTTTACCTCTACAACAGTCTACGTATGTCTCCAGGTCATTTGTAAGAGCATGCATGATGTTAGTCTTTATCAGTCTTTTTACGCTATCCTTAAAGATATGACCAAGCCATTTATGCTACAATGCATAAGAATGTTCCTTTGGTAGTGGTCTTGTGGAAACAACCTTTTCAACCGTATAAGCGACGTATATGTTATTGGGAGACAAACACAATCTGTACAAACTGTTGGACATACTACAGTACCCAACCTCATTTGAATTAAGAAACAAAGAAATAACATTGTTTTTTATTTCAAAAGAGTAGCAATACATGTCCAAACACGATACGGAAACTAGGTTCCGTCAAAAGAAGGTACATAAAAAGTGTCTTTCAACATTAATCTAATACCAGAGTCTAGAATCAAGATAGCATCTCCCACAAACAAAATATCGACTTTCTCATTGTTTCCCACAGTGAATCTTAACTCATCCTGATTTTAGTATGGTAAATGTAACATGATTAGTTGCATCGCTATCGAGCCACCAAGAACTTGATGGTAATTCTGATAAGTTGGATTCACAAACAAGTGCCAAAGAATCATTACCTGTAAGCTCACGTTTGGACAACCAAGCTTTAAACTTTCCATAGTCCTTCTTTATGTGACCTTTTTTCTTACAAAAGAAGCAACAGTCACCATCCCTTTTAAAAAATGTTTTATTTGGACCCATATTATCAGATTGACAGGTAGTGTCATGAGTACCTTTATGAGTACAATTTCTGGACTTCTTATCATTCATTTTGTGGGAACCAGAAACATATAAGGTTAAATGCCCTCTTTCTTTTTTAAGTTTCTCTTCCTCTGCCACCATCCTTGATATCAAGTCATTAATTGACCAAGTCTCATCTTGGGAATTATAATTTGTCTTTATAATCCCAAAATCAGGTGGAAGTGTGTTTCGAGCTTGATGCACAATGCAAGCATCAAGAATGGAAACATTAAGAGCTTGAAATTTCGTCTTTAAGTCTACCATCCTAATGACATAATCTCTAACCCCAGTAGTACCATCATACTTCATATTGAAGAGCTTTTCAAGAAGTGTACCAACCTCAGCATTAGATGAAATGCGGTTTCTAGCCTCCAAGGCTGCCATCATTTCCTTAGCAGTACAGTCAGCCACTTTTCAAGTGTTCTTGAATGGATTTCTTCATTGTCAATAAGCAAATTCGATTGCTTTTTTTCCCAAGCAGCATAGTCTGTTTTCTCAGTTTCAGTACTGATGGCCGTGATATCTGTCGGCTTATCCTTTGTAAAAGTAATGTGAACATTCACCAACTCCATTCCAAATAGAAAATCCTCTTTCCATTTCTTAAAATTCAACCCAGTAAGGACCTCAATGTAGAGAATCTCGATATGAGCATGTCAATACCAAAAAATCCAAAACGGATGTCGGACGTGCCCTCACGCGCCGCCGGAAGGCGCGATGCGTGCGCGCATGTTTAGTTGGTCAAACTAGTCTGAATAGTCGGTCCGATTGGTTGACCGGTTGATGGTCAAAGGACCGGTCCGACCAGTTGATCGGTCAGGTCAAAAACTCGGGTCAAGTCAACACTTGGGTCGGGTCAAGATCCGGGCGGGTCAACACTCGGGTCGGGTCAATACTTGGGTCAGGTCAGGATCCGAGTAAACCAGATCCGCACCCCAGCTGACGTCATCTGAAGGTTACAGGTGAAAAACACGCTGTTTCGGCACAGCTACGTGTGAGAACGCATGCGGTCTCGTCCGGTGACACGCCACCTATCAATCTTCTCGTCTCCATGAGTAGATTCCGAATATGTAATAAAATTTCACATTCATCCGACAAAAAATTCCGAAAATGAGTAAAAACCTCTCAGACATAACGAAAATGGTCATAATCCGTATGTTTCGGTTCTAATCTATGGCAGGCTCTGATACCACATGATGATCACGAAAATAGCACGCCCAAAATCACCATAATCATAAACCGAAACACGTTATTGGAGAAATTATCGATTCGCGTACCTGGTTTGGAATCCATCGAACTTGATGCAAAATTTGCGACGGTTTCTAAACATGAACTCAAGTGCTTCTCCCATATCCCCTTCATTAGAACACTGGCTTAATGAGATTGCCACTCACCAGAAGAAAGTTCTCTTTAAATTCGTATGTGAGTCAGATTGTGCATTATCAGGTTAGGGGAAGGACTTGAGCGCTATTTATAAAGTCTTTGACCACGGACCCTCTCATTACGTGCCGGGCCGTACTCGGCCCACATCAGCTAGCCCCATATTAGACTTATTAAGAACCTATATATCTTACATTTATTAGACCAAACTAATTCGGTTAATTTCAATTAATGAAGCTCACATTAAGAAATTCTTACACAATCGACCCCCACATCTCGCACAATTCCCTCGAAAACTCTCTCTTACACATCTGGTCAAGACCTCTATTTTTGCTTTCAAAGCAATTGAGTCAATACAGAGACCAGCACTGAAGCTGGCTCACCCATTTCTCGGCCCTCGCGTCCTCAATTCCCTTCCCCACGCTCCCCCTTGTCACTAGGTCGACGTGGTATCTCTTTCTGCCCCCGCCATTTATGTTGATGAACTAGTCGTAGACCACCTTTAGGCAACTGGGCGCGATCTCCATGGCGAGTCCCATGATTTCTTACTCGAACTCAACCATGGCTTCAAATGCCTCGTGGTGGCTGGCTAAGTGCCCGAGCGCCTAGACGGCGACTTTGCTCAACTCAACTCATCTTCCCTCTCAGGAGCTTCATGAGGCCCGGGACAACCCCAGACTTCACAGCCTCTCCACGAGCCGAGCCTTGTTCATGACATATGAACCAATGACGTGAGTGGCATAATACGGAATGTACACAGTTCTGATTTCTTTAGAGCCACTCCTTGTCTTGGACACCTCAAAGGATCAATCTGGCCAAGCAATTGAACAGGCCAAGGGACGGGAACTCCTGGTTGTCGGGCTGAGCCATAGTGATGTTCTAGAGGCTGCTCAGGACGAGGACGGTTTGAGGGTCGCCATCGAGGGGTTGTTTTAAGCAAGCGGCGATTCTGGCTCGTTCGAGAGGCAAGTCAGGCTTGTCCATGACGCAGAAGAAGCAGGGGTTCTTGTATGGTGGCAGTCCTCATCGTCGTTTGCAATTGATATTGAGGTCTTGTCGAGTGTGGTGACACGGGTTCGGTGCTTTGCCTCCATACATATGGTGCTTCAAAGACGGAGGACCGGGAAATTATGGCATCTATAAGTGAAGTAGAAACCTGCTGAATCTGAACAGAAGAGAGAGATCGAAGCGGAGTAGTTTCTCGGGACAGAGAGAGCGGCAGAATGAGAGTCAAAAATTTCGAAATTTCCGACAGATGGACTCAATGATGACACACGTCACTCTTTGAATGGTTCATCTTAAATCTAACGTTGCAAAACTGTTGTGCCCAATATTTTCTCGTGGTGTTCATGTTGTTGATATAAAAATGATTTTATGCGTTCTCTATGTGTTGGGGAGGGCAATGAACTGAACTAAGTGTGTAGAGTAGGAAAAAAATAAATGATAAACTGAACTAGGAACTTCAGACCAAGATTAACAAGGCCAGGAATAGTCCATTGTCAGACTGGACTGCAAAGGCGCGGTCCGTGTTCCCTTTCCCTTAGAATAAATAATAAACAATATTAGAAAATTAATAACAAATTCTTTATAGTTTGAATTGCAGATTCATGGGAGACATTTAATTTGAAGTACACGTCCTACCTTACCACGACGACAGTGGTAAGCGCCATAAGATGGTGGTGGCCACCGTCGTAGTAGCCGCCACCATATTGGTGGTCGGCTTGTTTTTCGTGTGGAGATCTTGCTGTCGGACTCCCGCGGCAACACCAGCAGAGGCGCCGGCTGCGGCGCCGGCTGAGGCATCGGCGGAGGTGCACGAGGAGGTGGAGCTTACGCGCCTCGTGTCCAATTAGGTTATTTATGGCATAGTTTTAGCAAAGTTAGTTTTATTACGTGTTGTTTTACTATATATGGGTGTGTGTAATCTGATTTCTTTTTGACAAAATGACACCGGAAGTGCCATAATTTGTGTACGAAAATCACTTTGGTATCATAACTTTTTTTTGGATCACTTTGGTGCCAAGTCGGAAAAAAATAGATCACTTTAGTGACTCCAGCCAAAATTCAAATCAAAAAGCTTACCTGGCATTTATTAAAAAAAATGGTCTGATTTATACACATGAAAATTAGGTGACTTTTTTCAAATTTTTTAATTTTTTGATTAAAAAAAAATGTTGCAGCAGCGGCGAGGGAGCCCTCGCCACTGCTGCCACCAACCCACCATCGCTGGGAAGGGCCAGCGATGGTGGGCGAAGTGGTCGACGAGGGTCGCTGGCCCCTGGCCGGGGCTCAGCGACCCTTGCTGAGACCCAGCAAGGGACGGAACTAGCGAGGCAAGGTCTCACCTCACCTAGCAAAGGCAAGGCGAGACCTCACCGTCGCCTTGGTCGCGACGACGAGGTCTCACCTCGCCAGATCTGGCCCTCGCCGACCACTCCGCCCACCACCGCCAGCCTTTCCCGGCGGTGGTGGGTTGGCGGCAGCAGCGGCGAGGGCTCCCTCACCACTGCTGCAACATTTTTTTTTTTATAAAAAAGTACATGTCAACGAGTTAAACGACGTCGTTTTTTGTTTTTAATGCTGACTGAACCTCTTCGGCGAGCCGTGGATCTCTCCGGCGAGCCGTGTCAGTGCCACATCGGATTTCCGACGAGCCACGTCAACATTAGCACTAAAATGATCATTTTTCAAAAAGTTGGCACCAAAATGTTTCGAAAAAAAGTTATGACACCAAAATAATCTCCGTACACAAATTGTGGGATTTCTGGTGTCCTTTTGCCATTTCTGTTCTCTTTGATAGACATTTCACTTCCATTAACAGCATATAAACTATGGTGCTTAGTTTTATCATACGGTTTTGTTAATTTGATGTTCTAACCATCTGCTTTTGTAAGCCGTAGTGGCGATTATCTTTGTTTGAGGAACTCCTTCTGGAAGGGCAATTTTTTAAGTTAATAAAAGATTGAGGGTTCGTTTGTTTGATTGTTTGGCGGAAAACAAATGATTCAAAAGTCATTACTCATATCGCGTACAAAAATGAATGAATAAAAAATATTCGCACCGTATGTGAAAATATTTAGAGATAAATTATTATTTAAAATGAAAATATTTTTATCGACTAATTATTTCGAGCGATATAAGCGATTCCCTTTATTTATTTTTTACTAAACATACGCACCCAACAAGCTGTTGCTTTGCTGGTGGCGCCCAAATGCAATGCAGTGCAATTATCCACAACAAAGAATGTTGATTATTGGCTTTCACTCTCAGCCAATGACGTCATCAAATTACCGATGCTGCCTACACTTTTTTCGGGAGTATGAGAACGTATTGAACACTTTGTATAAAATCATGAATTTTATCCACATAGATGGACATCAGTTTTTTTTCTTTTTTTCTTTTTCTTTTTGCTACAAAAGAAGGACATCGGTTGTTAATATCACAAAAAATCCTAAGGTAATACACCCACGATAAATTTATCCCAAATTAATTTTTTGACCATAAAAAACTCAAAATCGGTACACTTGTGGCATTTGTTAACTTGGAATAATATCACGAAAAATCACAAATTGATAGACCAACTCCAAACTGGTACATTCGTCAACTACCATGTGTCATTTAACTCGGCAATTTGATCTTTTTGTAGCTTTGAAATGTTTGGATAACCAAGTATTGCTTATGGGGGAAAAGGAGTTTGAGCTATTTCTTTAGCTTCTCTGTAGGTTTATGGGACAAATGAATCTACTGAACATTTAACTCTGTGTGCTTATTTAGCCAATGACTTTTGCTTTTTTCGTAAGATGCTTAATTGAAATTCAGTCGAGCCCATCATAATCACATAGGAGATATAGTTTTGTAGAAGATATGAATTTTCATTCAACTGATGCTCAATCTGTGGAGGACAAGGACCAAAAAACACGAGTTAAGGACATTGTTGTCGTCCTCACTAAACTGCTTTAATTAAATACTTGTGTATGAAAGGTATATTGCCATTGTGGCCTCTGTTCTGTTTGAATTGTCTGGTTGAAATCTGTAAGCTCTTTTGAGGATTTGTCCACAAAAACCAAAAGCGTCATTGAACTGAAAAAACTCCAGCTATTGGTGCTTCAACAGCGTCTGCGTAGGTATTTGTTGTCCATTTGGACTTTCATCTTTTGTAGGCGAGAGTATTTTTCTTATTTGTGGTATACATTGTTTTTCCTTAAAGTTCTGATGCAGTCTGCATTGTTTTGGGCTGTGATTTTGTGAATGATTTCTTTAAACCAGTGGTGGCTGAAATGGATCACTCGCGATTATTCAAGAAACATAAGCATGGTCGCAGGACAAGACATTTAGAAAGACATAAACAGAAAATGAAGGAAGAACGTCAAAAGAGAATTCGTGAGCAGCAGAAGGAGTTCTTTGTTAATCTAGAAGTTCACAAGTATGTCTAACTGTGCGATTCTGGCTTTGATTTGTGGTAGTTGCATCCTGTTTGTATGTTTTGGATTTCAATTATCTGTCCCTGTGCCCTTGTGGTGCTCTAACTACTTATTATGACTTGATTGATTCCTGAACTTCAGAGAATGACTCGATCATGTATTTAAGATTAAGAGGGAACGGTTGAGGGTTTTAACAAGTATGTGAAGGAATTTCACAAAAGGAAAGAATAAATACATGGTGAGAAGAATGATAGAATCCAGCGTGAAAAGCTTACTTTACTTAAGATCAATGATGTTGTGGGGTACCTGCACATGTTATAGGTAGCATTTTGATTCATTGAGATGGCATTGATTCTTCCTATCATTTATTTTTGTCCTTTTTACATGGAATTTCAACAATGGCACAGGATACGAAATCAGATTGTGTTAAGCAGCTGCTCAAAGAAACTGAGAAGTATCTTCAGAGGCTTGGTTCCAAGCTACAAGAGGCGAAGGCAGTGGAAAAATGCTGTGACAATAATATTGATGAAGAACAATTTATTAATGTATTGGACAAGAGTAAATCTGCTATTGAGAATGAAGACGATTGTGACCAGGCCAAAGTTTGTCACTTTTTCTATTTTGTTTGGTAAACTAGTATGTCACTTCTGCACTCCTTAGTTTATACTTGTTTGACTTATTGTATGGCCCGTTTGTGTTGGGCAGCATTACAAAGAGACCAATGAACAATACTACATGATGGCACACAGGTACTGTTCCAGCTCTTATTAAACATTATGTAGCTGTTGAAGATTTACTCTACATGCTGATGGCCTCTGTCATGTCCTTCTGGTTATTTATATGCATGCAATTCCTACTTTTACTGGGATTACTTGTGCTTCATGTACTTATTGAGACAGAATAATCTTCTGCAGCATAAAAGTGAGTATAGCAGAGCAGCCAACCATTCTAAAAGGCGGAAAGATGTGGGAGAAAGTCTCTCTCTCTCTCTCTCTCTCTCTCTCTCTCTCTCTCTCTCTCTCTCTCTCTCCTTTCCGTGACTTCCTTTTCCCTTCAAAAGCCTCATATTTGATCTTCTCACCCGCCATGATATTGAGGGACTTTTGACCTGGCCCAATTCCAGATCCTTTACAACATAGTGTTTGGCCTTCAGGTACCAATTAATTGGTCTAGGATTGTTGGTCTTTCTGTACAACAATCATTTGAATGGAATACTTGCTGAGGAAATGGGCTTTGGTAAAATTGTTCAGGTTGGTACCATACAGATTATTCTGAAGTGGCTTTATCTCGCTGATTTTGGTATTCAGAGGTTTCTTTACATTCTACTGATTTTCTAATACTATTTGTTTTAGGTTATTTCCTTAATTTTGTTATCTGATGGAAAAAAAAAATGACCTTCTAGTTCATGTTCCTTCATCGGTTTTACCTGGTTGCGTGTCTCAAATCCATATCTGGGCCCCTTGGGTACATAAAATAGTCCATGCTGGGCCTCCGGAAGAACGACTTAGGTTCTTCAAGTAAGTATAATGAATCTCTTAATTTTATTCAATTGTTGGTTTTGAGGTTCTTCTTCTTTTCTTTCTTTTTTTAGGGGGGGGGGGGGGGCGATGTGGTTCAGCTTCATCTTAGTTAGGTATTTGCCAATCTTCTAAAAATCAGTCTGTGTTGGTGCCTTGGTATGGCATAACGGCTGCTCCTAATCCCAAGATAGAGATTGCCTTCTGCAGCTTACAAAAGTAAGAAATTCATCTTATCCATCAGGCTCATCTCAGTAGTTTTTGTGGCTTACTGAAAAGAAAGGGCTCATCACAGTTTCACCAGTCACTAACAGTAAAAAATTTATTTGAATGTTGATTTATGGTTGCAGCAGTAATTGTCTAAATATATTCCTGAAGATGTTCAAGACTTATGGTGTAGACTGCAGATTCAGTGTTTTGTTGTAGATGTGGTTTTCACTATCATGCATCCTCAATTAGTTCACTTTACTCTCTCCTGCACTCTGTCCGCAGGACTACTTAAGGGTAACTCCATATGCATAAAATTGGTATTTGGTGTCTGATCAAGGAAAGGCTAACCCTGATTTTCCTCTTCCCTCTCCCCTTCTTCCCCTCCTCAATGGCTGGGCTACAGAAGTGGCAGCTCTCTCTTTCCCAGTATTGTCCAATCCCTTATGAAAACTGGCTCTGTAGTCGTTCTTTTATATCACCAACACAAAATTTACAGCTTGAGCAAGCTGGATGTTCCTTTTTCGCCTTTTTTGGTGCAGATACCTCCTCAGAATAATTGGTGATCTCTCCTTAGAAGTTTATCCATACTCCAGTTCGCGCTTCTCACCTAAATTTTGTTTTTATTCTCATCTATTTTGATGTGGCTTGTTCTTGTCAGTTTGTCGTTTCATCTTTTATGTGACTAAAAGTTCTATGCACTCGAGTGTGGCATTTTATGGAACTTTGAGAGCTACTTGTCTTGTAGATCTTTTTAGTTTGACAATAGAAGTCATGGGATTTGTTTTGCTTCTAAATATGATGCCTTGTGTTATGTTTTCCAGGGAAAAAATTGTTCATCAGAAGTTTAATGTCATCTTATGTATCTGTCTGACTTGCTCTTATGTAACCAATTCTGTCTCATACTTTGGATTGTTAGACGGCATGTTGGCCACAGAAGGTGATAAGGCTTTGATGGATCTATATGTTTAGATGTAGAGCATTCTCAAAGTACAGGAAGAAATTGGATTTGCTTCTTGGTGTATATATATGTCATTTCCGGATGACTAATCCCACAGTTGGCATTTGTGTCCTAAATGAGATTTCACTTGTCATTGCTTGTTTGCTTCCTCCTTCTGGAGCAAAACCGATGTCCCGCCTTGTGGACTATCCATTATCCTCAAGACTTAATTTGTCATTATCGCAGTATGGTGACCCTCGGTTATCAAGTTTTGGCCTTATGAACAACAGCCGGGATGGAAAAAGTTACGGTACCAATTTAGCTTACACTCCACCAGAATTTCTACGGACAGGTCTGTTTTTGTTCTAGATGATACATAGTACATACGTATGATGGGAGTGTGGCTGGTTGTTCTTTCTGCATGTTTTCTTGATCAGTCGATTATGGATTTCATGTGAGGGCGCGCTAAGGAGGTGCAAACTCCTTTACCTACTGGGAAATGGGCTGCGGACCTGTACAATTACTTGACAGCAGATGAGAAAGATGAAGAGGGCAGAAATAATTAAGTTTGTTTGCAATCCTTTGCTAAAAATTTGAAGCTCGGTTACCAAGTTTTGGCCTTATGAGGAACAGCTGGGATGGCCAACTTAGTTTACGCTCCACCAGAATTACTACGGACAGGTCTGTTTCTGTTCTAGATGATACATAGAACATAGGTATGTTGTAAGTGTGGCTGGTCGTTCTTTCTGTATGTTTTCTTGACCAGTCGATTGTGGATTTCATGTGAGGGCGCTAAGGAGGTGCAAGCTCCTTTAACTACTGGGAAATAGGCTGCGGACTTTTTTTTTGCTGGGACTTACAAGTACTTGATAGCAGAATTGATTAATTAAAAAATATATAATATGTTAAAAATCACAGGGTTTTTTGCGAGTATAATATGACTCGCATTTATATGTCTATAATTC
This sequence comes from Syzygium aromaticum, assembly GCA_024500025.1. Taxonomy (NCBI): domain Eukaryota; kingdom Viridiplantae; phylum Streptophyta; class Magnoliopsida; order Myrtales; family Myrtaceae; genus Syzygium; species Syzygium aromaticum. Next base: position 12,579,223 of record CM044889.1, read on the forward strand.
GTTTTTTTATCTAAGAAACCTAGAATTTTCCCTACGTTTAGCAGGCGCGAGAGACGGAAGTTTTATTGAAAATCACGTACGTATGTTATGGTACAGTTTGAGAAATCAAAGTGCGCGAATTAGCAATTGAGAGGAAGATGAATTGGAAAATTGGGAGTAATCTGGTTATGACAAGTCTAATACGAGAAATAGTACAAGAAGTACGTAACCATAATTTGTTTTTCAAGAGTTTCTAATTTTGGGAAAAAAAAAAGACAACCATAGAAAAAACTATTTAAAAATAGGCAAGCGACTTACCACAAAACAAATAAAGATAAGCAAGCCAAATTTAGCTTGCATTCCTCCATAATCGGGAGGATTACGGTTAATCTTCTTCCACCATCACTGTATATAAAGCAACAATTCACAAGAGAACTCATCAAAGAGAGAGTTCCGATGATGAGGCCGTGGATCCTTTGCTTAGCCATCGTTGGCATGGTAGTGCTCCACCACGTTGAGGCGGCCACGCCGATCTCGATGGCGGTACTCGACCCGTGCAAAGGCCCCAACCCGCCTGCCGGTTGCCATGCCACCCTACACGCCCCTCGCACCCCGGCGAATGAGCACAATCGTGGATGTCTCAAATTCCATCGCTGCCGTGGTGATATTCCGTGAGGATAGGTCGTGGATGCGGAGTGTGGTTTCTCCATAAGTTCAATATAAATGAAATGCTTACTAATATTATTGTACCTTGAAAGAATGTATAGAGATATTTAATTGCATTTAAGGTTACGAGCACAATTTGTTTGATTGCATTTTTTTAAAAAAAAGGTCAAAAGTACGCTACATCGTGTGCTCGACTATTTTCCCGATATTTCAAAGTATCCAAATTGATAAATGCATGTGAATGGAAAATCCATTCTAGGTACCAAACATGTGAGATAGGTGCAAATTAAAGGATGATAGATAAATTAAAAAGCGAAAATGGAGGACCTTAAAAAAAGTTCAATTGTGAATATTGTACAAGTTGAAGGACTAAATTGATAAAAATACATAGTGATTAATCAATCATGAACCTGAGAAACAGTACGTGGAAAAAATACAATTGAAAATAGACTATTCAAAAAGTGTCATATATATATTTGGTTTAATCTAAACTTTAAATTTTGAAATTGCGATTAAACCCTCAATCAAAATAAGCCACCGAAAATTCATAACATTTTAGCATGAACGAAAAAGCAAGCACCACGCTAAATGAAAAATAAAATTTGATATTTCTCATCTTCAATGAAACAATTTGGAAATACCCTTTCGAAAAATAAAATCCCTCTTTTTATTAAGTAAATCAGAATTGCAATTTTAAAGATTTAGTTATAATTTTGTATTAAACTTCCGGCTCCTGAAATTTCTAGGCTAACATAACATTCTGATGGCCTGGTGCACCGTCCAATTGTCTTGTTTACTCCATTTCCGTACAAATTTCGGCACTTTCAATCGACGAAATAGAAAAAGGAAAAAAGTAATTTATTCAGCAACGAAATGAATAAGTAGTCAAAGTTGTATTTGAATAAATTCGACCCAAAAAAAAAAAACAAATATATGAATAAGTGCTTGGTCGCTCCTGCTAACACTGCCTGAATGTGACTCTTCTGATTGCTAGGAATTGATGATCAACCGTTTGATGACAAGGGCGCAAAAAAAAGGTAGGGTTTTGTTTGGTATTTTTGTCCTGAAAAAAAAAAAACAATCTTCGGAAACATTTAGAGTTATGGCACTTCGTCAAAACGACTGGTCCTGGAGGCAACTTTATCGGAGCTGCTATGAAAGTACTTCAGATGCGAAGGCTGTGCAATTAAACCTAGACGTTGTTTGGGAATAGATAACCTCAGCCTCGCTCTGTCTTAAACATGGTCGTGTTGGCGACTTTAAACAATCGATTTTAGCAGTACTTTGATCAACTCTACAAAATGGATCCTATTAATAGGACTCCGTTTGTTTTGTGAAAAATTTGACATTTTCGGATATTTTTCGGGAAAATGACAATATTTTCTTGTTTTCAACTGAAATTGGCATAAAAATTGGATTTGATATTCTTAAATAGATATATGATGCATTTAGTTCATCATTTTGAAAGCCCTTTAGGGTCTGAAAGCCCCTTGGTAAAAATTTAGGGTGTTTGGTAACTATTCCCCAATAGGCTTTGGGAGTGAAAGTTGGTTTTGCGAAGGCTGAAAGCTCAATGCTAGTAGGGACTAGCATTAAGCTTTTAGCATTTTCAGAATGCTAGTAACTTGTCCATAGGTAGATAAGGAACCAAGTACAGGCACTAGAGTCTCGGGTTCGACCTCGATGGACCTTGACCTGGGCGAGGCGAGGATCGGGGCATCAACACCTAGGTCATAGGAGTGGCCTCAATGGACTTGAGCATGGGCACTAGGGTTCAGGGCCCGAGCATTGAATTTCCGTGCCAAAGCGTAGAGTTTCGGGTCCAACCGCCATTACCTAGTTTTATTTTGAAAAATGATTTTCAATTTTTTAAAGAGAAAATTATTTTCTTGAATTCAAGTAAAGGTTTTCCATTGACTCATTTTCCTAATCGAACTAAATGCCGAAAAATTAGGAAAATGTTTTCTATGAATATGTTTTTCGTGAAACAAATAGAATCTAAGATTATCAAAATTTTTCTTCTCCTTTTCCTTCTTGCAAGTTTAAGAACGACATTTTTTTATAAAAAAAAATAGACTAGAATATCTCAACTAAGTTAAAGTTGTAATTGATATAACTAATAAAAATAAGGGAAAATACCACAGAAAACTCAAAATTATGTCACTTGTGACAATTTTACCCATGAACTTTTTTTTATGGCACGAAAAACCCTAAACTATGCCACTTATGATAAATTTATCTTGAGCTTATTTTTGTGACACGAAAAACTCTAAGCTATACCATCTATGACACATTTACCTCACAATATTTTGGTCCATGAGCATTTTCGTCTTTGTCCTTTTTCTTTTTTTTTTTCTCTCTCCCTTGGTAAGGGCTAAAAGTTCAAGGTATATTTGTCACAAGTGACATAGTTTTGAGTTTTTGGTATTATTTTTCCTTAAAACAAAGGAAACATTAACAGAAAAAAATATTCATCTCAAAAAGTAATAAATACTTTATTGGTCGAGAACTTTTCATGTAGTGTCGTGTGACGATACTAATGCACAAGACTAAAATTTCCCACATGCACTTCGAAAAGTATGGAGATCATGGATTCTAGAAAGGGAAAATGACACAAATAGTTCATGAACTTTGACTTAATGTGCAATTTGGTCCATGAACTTTTAATTTGCTTAATGTAATCCATGAACTTTAACATAATGTTCAATTTGATCTCTGAACTTTTAATTTGTTCAATGTGATCCCTGAACTTTTAACATGTATTCAATTTAGTCCCTGAACTATATGAAAATGTTCATATGAACATTAATTTGCTTAATGTAATCCACGAACTTTAAAGTTGTTTGTTTCGCAGAGAACCCACTCTTTAAAAAATATTTTCCTAAATTATATCGCTTGGAATAATTAACTAATAAAAAATATTTGCATTATTGATAATAATTTATGCTTAAACATATTTGTGGATGATGAAATGAAAACTGTTTCCCCCATCTTTGTCATTCTTTTTCCTCAATTTCAACCGTCCTAAATGTACGATATTGTAACCGCGAAATTACAAAAGTTGCTGTTACCCCTCTCAAGTACTTCGCTAAGTTGAATTTAATGTCAAACGTAACTGTTTGATGGTAATTTGAGAGGCGGACAACAAAATTCGGAAGTCGACCTTTTTAGCATGGATTAGGTAAGGAAGGCCTCTTTTTGATAAATGTATATGTCAAATCTTCATAGACCTTTCTCACGGCAATTAATATCATCGATCACCAATACTGTCCGCATCTTTTAAGAAGCATAAGGACATACCGAATGATGCTTGTGAAATCACGAGTTTCGTCCACACGGTAGGATATTTATTTTTATTAAAACAAGAACGATGAAAGCAAAAATATATACAAAAATAATTTATCTTTTTTGACAAAAAGACACACACACACACACACACACACATATATATATATAAATAATGAAACAAAAGAGTAAAAGTGATGAAAATAATGTTAAATATTTTAAGTCTCGCCACACCCACCACCAAACACAGGCCCATAAGCCCAAGCCCAAAAGCCCAAAATCCAAAGCCCACCATCTCCAAGGCCCAAGCTCCCAAAAAAGCCGACGAAATAGCAGCGACACCCCCCTTCTGCCTCCCTCGATCTGCTCAGACACAGAGCAACAGCGAGAGCAGAAAACCCAAAGAAATCGGAGAAGCAGCAGCAGCAGCAGCAGAAGAAATCCCCGACGATTCTAGGGTCTCCGGGCAATCGATCGGGCCCTCGATCGGCGAAATGAAGCGCAGGAGCGGGAAGGGCTGACCCCGCCTAGCTACCACCCGACGATCCCGAGGCCGGCCCGGCCGCCCGTGCCGCCCGCCGGCGACCCGCCGCCAGCGGCGTCGCCTCGCTCCCCTCCCGGTGCCTCCGTGGGCCACCGGCCTCGCGCGGCCGCGGCTCGGGGGGCCGACCTCGGCCGACGTTGGTCGTGTCGAGATTGCGTAAGTTCTCAGGCGCCCGAGGGTTTTGGTCGGTCGTACGGATCATGTAGGAGTTAACAGTGAACGGTCCTGTTCGATTTTTTTCGGTCTTCTTTTTCCCTGCGATTGACGGAGTGGTATGGTGATCGTGTGCGCGTGCTGTGCGATTTTATGGTGGAAGACGCGTTTTTTCCGAGCCCGGACGGCCCGAATTTGGCGTGCTTTTTGATGTCTTTCTGGGTTTGTGAAGCTTCGCTTTCGGGGGTTTGTGATCGGGCCGGATGGCCGGGGCGGCAGCATCGTCGTCGTCGCCGCACAATGTCGAGTTGGAGGCGGCGAAGTTCCTGCAGAAGCTCATTCAAGAATCCAAGGACGAGCCTGCGAAGCTGGCTACGAAACTCTACGTGGTGCGTGCTTGTTCTCTGTCATTTTTCTGCTGTTCCAATGAAGTGCTTTAATCTTCCCTCTCTGGTAGCACTTATTGACTGCGGCTAATTGCTCAGATATTGCAACACATGAAATCGAGTGGGAAAGAACACTCGATGCCATATCAAGTGATATCAAGGTGACACCCCTCCTCCTGTCCCGTGTTACACTTGTTTTAATCAGCACATGCGGAGGATTCTTCAGATAGCTGGATTTCAAATGTTTCTAGACTTGCTCGTGGGGTGGAATTACCTCTATGGTGTGTTGATATGCTGGCTGTAATTGCTAATTGTCTTTAACGACATGTTTCTTCAGTTTCACGTCTTACTTGACTGCCGTCATGTGGATTTGGTGCGAAGAATGTAGGCCAATAGATTTTCAAGTGCGTTTCGCATTTCTTGGCTGGCAACATCTCTGTGACAATGATCAATTGATGTTTTTTATGCTCGAATATGAGGTTTTCTTTCTTGGCTTATGGAGGAGGAAATGTTTTATTTACCAGCTGCATGAGGATCGCTATTCTGTACTGTGTAAATAGCCTAATGATGGTTTTCATTGGTTCTGTAATGTATATCTTATGGCATCTGTAAAATGGCAGATCAAAGCAGGAGGCTATTGAATATGTCTGCATTACATTTTTGCCAATTCTTTTCTTTACCTGGTTTTCTCACATAGCCTTTTCTTTCATCCCCGTTTCTCCTTAAGGGCTATGGAGACTGTGATTAATCAACATGGTCTTGATATTGAGGCCTTGAAGTCCTCGCGCCTTCCTTTATCAGGGGGAAGTCAAACAGGAGAATCCGTCGCACCTACACATGCTGGTAAAATCTCCTATAAAAATTCATTATCCTCACATGGGCAAAAATTACTTTACAAACTTGATATGGCACCGGCAGTGTGACACTTTTTGCTTTTTGCTGAACTTTGCTGAATGGAATATGATCTTTCAGGATCTTCGCAGGCAAGCCTCCCTACCACAGCTGGCCTGGCTGAAAATGAGATGTCTAAGAGCGATCCATTTTCTTCAAATAGGCAACCAGTTGGTCCAAATGTTGGACCCGTTTATTTTCAAGAACCTGCAGCGCATAGAAGTGGTCATTCACTTGAAAATGAAGGTCTATCTAGTTTTGACCCAAGGTCTGCTGGTTTACAGTCGCAAGAAAGGCATGATCAAGCAAATTGGGGAAGACAGCTGGAGGGTAGAAAGCTCGATACTAAGCGAAAAAGAGGAGACTCATCAGGAGCTGAATCAAATGCTGAGAATTTCCAGAAGGTTGATTCCTCTAATTCTTTGGTCCATCAGAGGAAGGGAAAAGTGAACAAGGTTGAACCACTGGGGAGTTCAATAGTTGGAGGTGAGTATTTGAACTCTTTTTTTTCTCTATGTGATGGCTATTTGATGGATCGACCTCATCTTTACCCTGCACTGTGAAATCAGTTTCAAGATCCAGGCTGGAAGATCAAATGCAGGCTGGTGGTTCTTCACACGGGGGTCATGGTTTTTCTCATAAGATGCATGGTGAAAGAAGCATGGAAGTCCTTCCTGTTGCATGTTCTACCGAGATTGAACAGAGCATGAACAAAAGTGCCTCCCAGTTCATATCCTCTGCTAGAAGGGACGATGTTTCTACCGCTCTTGGCTCTGGAAATCTCTTGGAACATGATAGAGGAAAGTCAAGTGTTCTAGACCTTGCAAGGAGGAACATTCAGGTATGCAATTTTTATAGTTGAAGTTTGAATGTGCGAGGATGTCTTATGAAGGGGCTACTATTCGGTTTGGTAGTAAACTTTACAGAACACATCCTTCTAATCACTAATTCCCTTATGTTTCTGAGATTAGGTTTTTCATTGAGGTCTAATGTCCATGGATTTGAAATCTAGTTGCAGATTTGTCTTTAATTTTATATGTTATGATCTAGCTTGAATGCATTTCGATAATAAATTAGATGCTGGCCTGCAAATTTTTTAATGTGGAAACGGGCTTTAGGCAAACTTGCTGAGCTGGACTAATACTCCATTTAAAAATTGTACAATAGTGAGTTTTAGGGCCATTTGCCAAAGAAATAGAGGAGTAAACTTGGTTGGCTTAAAACTGGTTAGCTCAATAAAGCCCATGACCCAAATAAGGCAAATGGTTTTTAGTGGTCTGGATTAATTATTGCTTATGTGACTGGATTAGAGAAAACAAATTTTAATGACTTACATTTTGATTTTTTGTCTGTTTCTTTATACTCGATGAATCTCAACCATCTTCACACAAGAATGAGGTGGTTCATTGATTTAATTTTCTCACTATTTTCCAGTTTTCACGTCAAAATCAATCTAAAGATATGGTGAAGAGCCGCTCTATAGTTATTGGAACCCTTGAGTTATCAATGGTGTACTCTTTAACTGTAAATATAGAGTATCACAGTAAGCCGTCACGTCATCTTGAAAGATTAGGGAGAAGTTCTAATGATGCCTGACCATGAGATGGTGGCACAGAAGTTCCAGAAAGAAGTCTTGGAGATAAAAGGAACATTTGTTTGTCTGGTTTAGTAGTAGTATCTCTCCGCTGCTTTCCTCTCTTTCCTCCATCACTTTTGCTTTGGTTTAATAGATTTTTCTATTTTCACCAATGATCTTCTAGTAGCTGCATATTGGTCCCCTTTTTGGCCCAAATTTTCTCATGAAACAAACAAAATGGTTTCATCACGCCTGAAGTTCTGTTGAAGATCTAAATGGCAGATCTGAATTTCGCTCCACATCTGCTTTGCTGCAAATATGTACTTCAATATTAGTTTGGTGTGAAATCCAAAAGGTGGTTTTTGAAGGATAATGAAGGGTTTATGGTTAATGACTGGGAATCGATCTACCCAATACTGGAGGAGTATTTCGAAGTAATGGTAACAGACATTAGCTGTGGCGTGCTTGGAATATACAGGACAACATGGAAAAGAAATTATGTGCAGTGAACCTCAAGATTAGAAATAGTAAATCTAATTATTGGGACCTGAGCCACCAAACTGTAATCTCTAAGTCTTAATTCAAATTAGGAGTTGTGATTTAATTACTTGAGCACTTCCTGAGCCACCAAACTGTAATAACTAAGTCTTAATTCAATTTAAGAGCTGTGTCTTAATTACTTGACCACTTCTTGAATTGTTATACATAGAGGTGATTGTAATATTAACGATGTTGACCTGACAATCTGGCTTGATGTAGTCATCGGCTCCTGGTTTGAAATTACATTTAGTGTCAAAGCCTTGATCTATTGTTTTAATCTCTATTGTCGATTCTTCAAGCTACAGCAAATGAAAGAACCTTTCTTGTGAGACATTGTGAGAAGTCTTTTCATGTGACATATTGTGTTAATACTGTCTGAGATCTATTTGAAGGTACTTTGTCAAGCTTGCAAGGTGCTCCTCTTTAGGTTTTCCGTGTAATTTCACTGGAGTTAGCATTCAGTCCCTTCTGAGTTTTGTCCTTTTATTGGTTCCTATACTTAAACTTTGGCACATGCTGAGTTCTGGGATGTAGGATTGACACTGCCTACTGATATTTATATTGGGAACCAATGCTTGTTTGCTTGTGCAGGATTCTGGGCAGAATAGTGTCTCTGAAGTGATGTTGCCTACAAGTTCGACTTTCAAAGAGACAGGAAAACGCCTTGCTGTCCCTGGCATGCTGTTTAAGGAGCAACAGTTAAAACAACTCAGAGCTCAGTGCCTCGTTTTTTTAGCCTTCAGGTAATAAGCTCTTTATGAACCTATTCTGGGTAGACATATTTCTCATCAAACTTTTGGTTGCTCCTACAGGAATGGTATGGCGCCAAAGCCTTTGCACCTCGACATAGCTCTTGGAAATATGCATCAGAAAGAAGGTATGCACCTTTTCAATTGAACATTCTATTTTAAATGCCTTTGCATCTTTGTAAGTTAATGAGCAAATAACAGGTGGCTCTTTGGATGGAAATCGGTCTGAGCTAGTTGCTTCTAAAGAAGTTGCACAATCGTCTAATGAGCCCTCCAAAGTTCCTAATCTGGCAAATCCACTTGGTAGACTGAATAAGGTTGGCGAAGCTGAGAGAAACTACCCGGCTTCAGCAGCTGGAAATCTAGTGGGTTCCCATTTTTCGAAAGAAGCCAACCAGCAAAAGCTGGTGGAGATTAGTGGCAAATCATCTTTAGACCATAACGCTCATGAAAAAGAAAGGAGACGCCTTATAGCTAATAAAAATCTGGAGCCTGAGATGCCAAATCAAACTGACTCACAGTATCGTTGCGATACCCACCAGCCAATAGTATCAAGTGCGATGGAGTTGGGAGTTAGTGGTCTGGGCGAAAATGTCGAGAAGGATAGAAGAGCTTTTATCGATGAACATCACAATGTAATTCTGATGGATGATGCAAATGGGCCAAGAAATGTATGTCGTGGTAAGAACTTGATATGTTTGAAGAGATTATTTTGGAGGTAAATGTATTTAGAGATGATCTCTCAATGGAGGCAATAAGTCTTCAGTTCATCAATTTGCTTTTAATATCTGTTGCTCTTTGTCCTAGAAGTGTCAGCAGTGGGAGCAGAAGAGGAGGAAGAAGATAACTCACCCTCTTCTGGGCTACCACCTCCAAAGTACACCATGTTGGAGAAATGGATTATGCATCAGCAGAGACTAAAATTCTCCGATGAGCAGAACTGGTCTCAAAAGCAGCAGAAAGCTCGGCAAAGAATTGCCACGTCCTTCGACAGGTTAAAGGTCTGTCAAGGAAAATGTGCTAGTTGCTTACTCTTTCTATTTTGTTGTGCTATACGTCCATATCTATACTTTTCCACCCACCCTCCTGATATCTGGAGCTAAATTGTTGGGGTTTTTATTGTACGTGTAAGAAATTCTATCTATCTGTGGCTTTAAAATGTTTGGACAAGCAAGTATTGCCGCTGGTGGACAAGGAGTTTAAGCTATTTCTTTGACTTTTCTCTAGGTTTATGGGACAAATTAGTCTTTGACTTCTGCTTTCTTCATAAGACCTTTAAGTGAAATTCAGTTGAGCCCATGATAAATACATTGAAATTATAGTTTTGTTGATGACAAGAATTCTCATTAAACTGATGCTGAATCTGTGGGACAAGGACCAGCAAACATGAGTAAGGACATCGTTGTCATCCTTACTAAACTGCTTTAATTGAATCCTTGTGTATGAAAGCTACATTGCGATTGTGGCCTCTGCTAACTGTTTAATGTCTGGCAGAAATCTGTGAGTTCTTCTGAGGATTTGTCCACAAAAACCAAAAGCGTCATTGAATTGAAAAAACTGCAGCTGTTGGCACTTCAACATCGTCTGCGGAGGTATTTGTTGTCCATTCGGACTTTCATTTATTTTACTGGAGAAAACTTTACTTATTTGTGGTACACACTATATGTCCTTAAAGTTCTGATGCAATCTGCATTGTTTTGGGCAGTGATTTTGTGAATGATTTCTTTAAACCAGTAGTGGCTGAAATGGATCACTTGCGATTATTCAAGAAACATAAGCATGGTCGCAGGACAAGACAGATAGAAAGATATGAACAGAAAATGAAGGAAGAACGTCAAAAGAGAATTCGTGAGCGGCAGAAGGAGTTCTTTAGCGATCTGGAAGTTCACAAGTATGTCTAACTGTGTGTTTCTGGCTTTAGTTTGTGGTAGTTTCGTGTTGTTTGTATGTTTTTGATTTCAATTACCTGCCCCTTGTGGTGCTCCAAATGCTTATTATGACTCGATTGATTCCTGAACTCCAGAGAACGACTCGATGATGTGTTTAAGATTAAGAGAGAACGGTTGAAGGGTTTTAACAAGTATGTGAAGGAATTTCACAAAAGGAAAGAACGAATACATCGTGAGAAGAATGACAGAATCCAGCGTGAAAAGCTCACTCTACTTAAGATTAACGATGTCGAGGGATACCTGCGCATGGTACAGGTAGGATTTTGATTCATACAGACATCATTGATTCTTCATATCATTTATTTTGTCCTTTTGACATGGAATTTCAACACTGTTGCAGGATACGAAATCAGATCGTGTTAAGCAGTTGCTCAAAGAAACTGAGAAGTATCTTCAGAAGCTTGGTTCCAAGCTACATGAGGCGAAGGCAGTGGCAAAACGCTGTGACAATGATATTGATGAAGAAGAATCTTTAAATGTATTGGACAAGAGTGAATCTGCTTTTGAGAATGAAGATGATTGTGACCAGGCAAAGGTATACTGCTTTTTCTGTTTTGTTTGGTAAACAAGTAAGTCACTTCTGAATGCTGCTTAATTTATACTTGTCTGACTCATTGTATGCTCCAAATGTGTTCTGCAGCACTACAAAGAGAGCAATGAAAAATACTACATGATGGCGCACAGGTACTGTTCCAGCTCTAGTTATAACATTGTGCAGCTGCTGAAGATTTACTCTACGATGTGCTGATGGCCACTGTCATGTCCTTCTGGTTATTGATATGCATGCAATTCCTACTTTTACTGGGATTACTTGTGCGTCGTGTACTTATTGAGAAAGAATAATCTTCTGCAGCGTAAAAGAGAGCATAGCAGAGCAGCCAGCAACTCTAAAAGGAGGAAAGTTGAGGGAGTAAGTCTCTCTCTCTCTCTCTCTCCTGAGACTTCCTTTTCCCTCCCAAAAGCCTCATGCTTAACCTTCTCACCTGCCATGATAATTGAGGGAGGTTTCTTTTGATGTGGTCCAATGCAAGATCCTTTACAACATTGTGTTTGGCCTTCAGGTACCAATTAAATGGTCTAAGATGGTTGGTCTCTTTGTACAACAATCATTTGAACGGAATTCTTGCTGATGAAATGGGTCTCGGTAAAACTGTTCAGGTTGGTACCTTATAGATCCATTATTATTCTGAAGTGGCTTTATCTTCTGCTTTTGGTATTCAAAGTTTTCTTTACTTGCTACTGATTTTCTGATACTATTTGTTTTAGGTTATTTCCTTAATTTGTTATCTGATGGAAACAAAAAATGACCGAGGGCCTTTTCTAGTTGTTGTACCTTCTTCGGTTTTACCCGGTTGGGAGTCTGAGATCAATTTCTGGGCCCCTGGCGTGCATAAAATAGTCTATGCTGGGCCTCCGGAAGAAAGACGTAGGTTATTCAAGTAAGTTAATCGTCTCTCTTGTTTTAATTTATTTGTTTGTTTTAGGTTTTTTTTTTGTTGGGGGACGGGGGTCTGCTTCATCTGAGTTAGAAATTTGTCAATCTTCTGGAAATCTTTCTTTCTTGGCCTTGATATGGCATGGTGGCTGCTTCTAATCTGTAGTTAGAAATTGCCACTGCGATAGGCATCTCAGTAGTATGTACAGTTTACAAAAGTAGAGGGTTCATCTGAGTAGCGCTCAGTGTCTTTATGCATCAGGCTCATCTCAGTAGTATTGTAGCTCAGAAAGGCGGATAATCCTTGCTCATTATAAGACAATCAGTAGCACTCAAATTCATCAGTCACCAACTGTAAATATGTTTGTTTGAGTGTTGATTTACGCTTCCAGCAGTAATCGTCTAAATATATACCCGAAGATGTTTATGACTTATGGCGTAGACTGTAGATTCAATATTTTCAAAGTACGGCTCTGTTTCGTTTTCTGCAATCACCACCCTTTCAGAATCCTATATTCAGCCTTAAAATAAATTGATTGGAAGGTAAGAAAGTGAATTGTAAATGGTGCTTCCTGTTCCTAGATACCTGCCCTTGGTTGTTGGAGCTTTGCTGATTTCAGCTCTGGTGTCAATGTGGTTTTCACCTTCCTGCATCCTGAATTAGTTCACTTTAGTCTCTCCTTCAGAAGGAATACTTAAGGGTAACTCCATCTGCATATAATTGGTATCTGGTGTCTGATCAAGGAAAGGTTAACCCCTGATTTCCTCTTCCCTCTCCCCTTTCTTCCCCTTCACAATGGCTGGGCTACAGAAGTGGTAGCTCTCTCTTTCCCATTATTCTCCAATCCTTTATGAAAACTGGATTGTAGTGGTCCTTTTATATCACCAACACAAAATTTGCAAGTTGAGCAAGCTGGATGTTCTTTTTTTGCGTTTTTTGATGTAGACACTGCCTAAATCACTCATACTCCAGTTGATGCTGCTCACCTACAATTTGTTTTTATTCTTGTCTATTTTGAGATAGCTTATTGTTGTCAGTTTCTCATTGATTTTTTCTGTGACCAAAAAGTTCTATGCACCTGAGTCTGGCATTATATGGAACATTCTACTTGTCCAGTAAATCTTTTGACTTTGACAGTGGAAGTCATGGGATTTGTTTTGCTTCAAAATATGATGATTCGTGTTACGTTTTCCAGGGAAAAAATTGTTCATCAGAAGTTCAATGTCCTTCTGACAACATATGAGTATCTTATGAACAAGCATGACAGACCAAAATTATGCAAAATACACTGGCGCTACATTATAATTGATGAAGGTCACAGAATTAAGAATGCTTCTTGCAAGTTGAATGCTGATTTGAAACACTATCAGAGCTCCCACAGATTGCTTTTGACTGGGACACCCTTACAGGTGCATCATATGGGAAATTCCTTGTTCTTTATCTTGTTATTGGGGTATTGGGGCAATATATTGACTACAGTATTTATCCAAATTTGTCCAGAACAACCTTGAGGAGCTGTGGGCACTACTTAACTTCTTATTGCCAAATATTTTCAACTCATCAGAGGATTTTTCTCAGTGGTTCAACAAACCATTTGAGAGCAATGGTGATAATTCACAAGATGAAGTTAGTTCTTCCTAAAATTTGATATTTAGGATACACTGAGATATTGGTATGGAGCAAAATCTCACATTAATGTGTCCTTGTGTCATTCAGGCGCTGTTGTCTGAGGAGGAGAATCTTTTGATTATCAACCGGCTTCACCAAGTTCTTCGACCATTTGTGCTTCGAAGACTGAAACACAAGGTATGGTGTTTAATAGATAAATTGCATCTGATGTCCCTTTTTAAGAATGCAACCAGTTGTGCATTTGTCTTGGTACCTGTAATTACCATAAATTTGGTACTTTTGTTGTCTTATTCATGGGATGGTATTCTGGAATATCTGGTGTCATGTGATACTGTAAATAACATGCTGGACCAGAATTTGGTTTAATGCATTACATTACCTCTTTGGCCGTTTTGTTGGCTCTGGATTTTATGCTTTGATAAAGCATTGTCCCTACATAGTAGAGCATGTACTCCCTGGAACTTGGTTTACACTTGCGTTAACAAAAAAGGTGCAAGTGTGGTCATGAAATGTTATCCTATTCGTTGGAGCAGGAACAGAAATATGTCACTAGCTCTCTCTCTAAAGAGGTGCATTATTCCCGCTGCTTATTATGTAGGCCATGTTATATCCTTTTTAAAAATAAATAAATAATAAGACAACTTGGTCTGAAAATGATGCCTGAGCGATGGAACATTCTCTTTCGAATTTTTTGCCTCTCGAACTTCTTTCAACAGGCTCTAATAGCTTGATATCTCATATTTCGTGTAATTTAGGCAATCTGCAGAAGACTTGTCAGTTAGTCTTCTGGTTAGATTAGCCGTGCCATCGAGCCGAAATCCTCTGTTCTTGCTATATCTAGCTGAAGCAACTGGACTTAAAACCCATTCAATGGGTTAAAATACTTTAGTAAGTGTAGCTTGATCTAGCTAAGGTTATTACTAACAGAACACATACTTACTGAATATCTATCATGTACAAACTCATTTCTGATTTAAGTTTTCTGAGTGGGCATTTATAATCAAATTAGGTAACTTGCTATTCTGGTAAGTTGACCGGTTGGCTTCCATATTGGGCATCTTTATGGTGGGCACATTTGGTACTCTTGTTGTTCACCTTGCAGATGTGTGTGCAAATTACCATTATCTGTCATCTGCTAATTTGATCATTGGGATGAAGAGATCGGCTAAGAATGCTGAATGTGGTTTCTTTGTCATCTGAATGTTGCAGTTTCTCTTCCCTCTCACAAGTTACTTGGCTAATTGATTGCAATGTTCCATGCTTTTCTGGTAGGTTGAAAATCAGCTACCGGAGAAGATTGAAAGGCTAATAAGATGTGAAGCCTCTGCATATCAAAAGCTGCTGATGAAGAGAGTGGAAGATAATCTAGGGTCTCTGGGAAATTTTAAGGTTTACATTTTGGAATTTTGCTTATCAGATAATTTTGTAAATTTCGTCACTTATTACAAGTTTTTGGCCAACATTAAAGCATTCCTTTTCATTTGGCTGCCTCTTTGCCAGTCACGGGCAGTGCAGAACTCTGTAATTGAGC
Source organism: Syzygium aromaticum (assembly GCA_024500025.1). Lineage (NCBI taxonomy): Eukaryota > Viridiplantae > Streptophyta > Magnoliopsida > Myrtales > Myrtaceae > Syzygium > Syzygium aromaticum. The sequence goes on from CM044889.1 coordinate 12,594,537, forward strand.
TTAGGAATATATGCAATCATCCTTATCTCAGCCAGCTTCATGCAGATGAGGTATTCTCTCCATCCATAATGTGTTTCATTCTCCATGACATATGGATTTGCATGTTTATGAGGTGTTCTTTGAAATTCTTTTTGGAGATAAGTAACTCTAAAATTAAAGCTTTTGTGGCACATTTGACTCTGAATTTGTAGCATGCAGCCAATTTATGCTTGTGTACTTTTATCACTTAGACATATAGAATTAATTGAGTTGTGTCTTTGCTAGGTTGATAGTTTAATCCCCAAGCATTATCTGCCTCCAATCATCAGACTCTGCGGGAAGCTTGAGATGTTAGATCGGTTGCTACCGAAACTGAAAGCTACGGATCATCGTGTAAGAGCGTCATGTGTATACTTAATTACTCACCCTTTATGTATGAATATCATCCATGATATCCATGTCAAGTAATCATTTTCATTATTGAGACTCTTCCACTTGTCAGTATACTTAGATTACTGCATTATATTGATGGATGTCAATTTTACTAGTGTCACTTCAGAGTGACATCTGAAATATGATTATCGTATCATGCATCAAATTGTCTTATGATTTAGGGGAATGTTTCATTTATGGTCCTTGTCTATATTTACATGGTTTTGCTTGGAAAAACTTGGTGTTTTTTGGTTAGTCATCATACTCTCTTCTGTACCCTATGAATGGGCTGGTTTCTGTGCTGAATATTCTTATTAGGGAGAAAATGAACTTTTCTTATTCATCAGGTTCTGTTCTTTTCCACAATGACGAGGTTGCTTGATGTAATGGAGGAATATCTTCTCGCTAAACAGTATCGCTATCTTCGTTTGGATGGGCACACCTCTGGGGGCGACCGTGGTGGTCTTATTGATTTGTTCAATGAGCCTAATTCGCCCTATTTTATATTTTTACTGAGGTAATATCGTGCAATGTCCTGAAACTTGGAAGTTATTAATGTGCTAGAAATTGGTTTTTCCTTTGCCTTCTAGCTTGAGCAATGTAGGAGCTAGGATGGCCACTTGCATCATACTGGGCCAACTTTCGGACACTGCTTCTTATAGAATATTGCTTGCTCTGTTTTATGATACTGATGTACCACTTGCAGAAAAATGTTGAGCCTCAATTGTTTTATAGTTTTGTTGATGGATCTTGTAGTTGGATTAGTTTTGTTCTGTATCGATGATAAAGCTTTGTCTCTGTTAGCATTCGTGCTGGTGGTGTTGGAGTAAACCTTCAGGCAGCTGATACTGTAATCATATTTGACACTGATTGGAATCCACAGGCAATATACGAGATCCTTCCTTCTTATTATCTAGCTATTGTATAGGAAGTCTCTGTAACTCAAAAAGCTACTCTTTTACTCGGTGCTTCTCAGGTCGATCTCCAAGCACAGGCTAGAGCTCATAGGATTGGCCAGAAAAAGGATGTACTGGTTCTTCGATTTGAAACGGTTAGTATGTTTGTGGTGTCTTTACATATTATAAGACTTTGTATTCTATAGAACAGTTGCGCTTCTTCCAGATACTTTCTGTTGCACTCATTCCAACCTTATTTGTCAAACTATGATTGCAACATGTTCCGCATGTTCTGGCAGTGGGGTGGGAGTGGGTATATGACATTGGATACTAGGCAGTTGAGCACCAACATGTGTATAGTTTGACTAGTGGAGATGGGGTTGCTTAAGTGAATATATGGATACTAAGCCAAAATGGGATTCCAATGAATCATATTAAAATGTTTGCTATTTGGTACGTGTCCGGTGAAACTGTGAATGCCATCCCTGTCTGTTCGTTATGCGGATACTCACTTTTTATATAAATATTTTCTTTTTTTCCCTTTATTCTGATATAATGTGCAGAAGCAGGTCTCTGAAGTAGGGATAATTTCTCGACCAAAAAAATAAAGTAGGGATAATTAAAGTGCAAGTCCTAAAACTTGTCAACTTCGTGCTCTTCAGTTTTAAAACTTTTATTTCGTGCATTTGAGTCATAAAACGTGTAATTTTTGTCCACTTTAGTCCTTCCCTCAAGTCCGATTGTTTCAAGTGGACAGAAATGCACACTTGGCTTTTCTATCACGTTTTTAATCCTACGTGGTTTTTTTTAGTACTTTTTAAATAGTTGAAAACAAAGAGACGCCTTTTTGGGACTCCACATCAGAAAATGAAAAGAAAAAAAAACTGATAATAAAAATCACATCTGGAAATTGAAAGAAAAAAAGAAAGTATAAAAGGAAGAAGACACCATAGGGTTGGGGATGGTGGTTTTTTGTCATTGGCAAGGGCCTTTGCCCTCGCCCAGATCAAGTCAAGGGCAAGGGCCCTAGCTCATGATGGCGGCGACGCTTGCCCGGTGTTGGCAATCACTGGCGCAGCCACCCCCATCAGGTGAGAGCTAGCTTGTAGTGAGGGTCGCTGCCTCTACTGGCCCAGTCTTATCTTTTTATTGATTTCCTATTTTTTTTTTTTGCAATTTTAGATTCTTGTTTTCAATTAATTTTTAGTTTTCTGATGTGGCACACAAATTGTTTGGTGTTCAAAAACTTATTAGATTAGAATAGTAAAAAGCCACGTGTGCATTCCTTACCAAAAAAATTTAAACCTTACCAAAAAAAAAAAAAGCCACGTGTGCATTTTCGTCCATTTAATACTGATGGATTTAGATGGAAGGACTAAAGTGCATGAAGTTGATGAGTTATATGATTTAAACGCACGTTTTAGTGCTCGAGTGCATGAAGTTGACAAGTTTTAGGACTTGCATGGTCATTTTCCCATTATAAGATTAATATAACGCTCACGAAGCTAGACAAACCGAAGAGATTTTCTCCTAGTAATACAAAGTTTAGCACAAATATTTAATAACCAACTTCCTTAATGAAGACATAAAAACAATTGCTACTTAGCTATATCATATCTTGAAGAAATGAAATAAACAACATTTGTACACATTATCAGGAAGTGCTTCCAGTGTGCCTATGGTATGTTGCTTGCCTTGATCTAAGAAATTCCCCATGTCTGTTGGGTGTAACATACAAAATACTGTTGTTTGGAATGTGGATTTGCTGAACTCTCTCTATCTACTTAATGTTATAAGGTTCAAACTGTAGAAGAACAAGTCAGAAGATCAGCAGAGCACAAGCTTGGAGTTGCCAATCAGAGTATTACTGCTGGCTTTTTTGATAATGACACCAGGTAAAGTGATATTCTTAAGCCAGTAGTTCCTGCTGACAAATGATAATTCCATTCTCAGCGGTGTAGAAGTTCAGAGGTCTCTTAGAATTAACATTTGATGTGTTTGTTTCATTTCACAGTCCGGAGGATCGAAGAGAATACCTAGAGTCTCTCCTTAGAGAGTGCAAGAAAGAGGAAGCTGCTCCTGTACTGGATGACGATGGTCTAAATGACATTTTAGCCCGCAGGTACCTCAAGTTTATGTTAAAAATTATAAAGGTTTCCCCTCTGCATTTAGTGTACTTGTGGACCTCAGGTAAGTAGTTCGGTGTCTTTCATTTTTGTTTTTCAATCTAGCTTGATGGCAAGTCAAAATTGGTTAACATAACCATTGGAATCTGTTGCATCTTTCATTTTTTTGGTCGAGAATGATGTTTTTGGATAATGGTGTTAGTGTAGCTTCTTGATAGGAAAGCAACCTTCATTTAGATCAACCTACTCTTTTTTTCTTTTGGGTATTTCTCTGTAGCTTTGCTCTTGTTGGTGTCAATCAATTGTCTAGCCAGAATCCCATATTAAAACTGCATGCTTGCACCTCACCATGTATTGCTCCCTCTGTTGGATTCACCTTCTGAGCTGTAATTTACCATGACATAGAACTCCTCATCTATTTGCCAGGTCTTCTTTCCCCTTTATTCAGGATTTGTAGTTTTCTTTACTTCTTTCCTTCCTGTTTTGTTTTCATGGCTTGCACTCTCATCTCTGTATGTATATGTGGTATAACTACTTGCAGCGAGTCAGAGATTGATGTGTTCGAGTCAATTGACAAACAAAGGCACGAAGAGGAGATGGTATGCTTTGTAGCATGATTCATTTAATGTATTTGCTGGACAGTTGTTACATGCTGATAATTGTCATGGATTTTGATGCTTTAACAATGCAGGCCACATGGGCAAAATTGGTACATGGACGGGAGAAAGATGATTCGAAACCTCTACCTCCATTGCCTCCTCGCCTAGTGACTGATAACGACTTGAAAGAATTTTATGAAGCAATGAAGGTGTACGAATTATCAAACAGTGGGATGACGTCAACAAATGGTGCCAAGCGGAAACCTGGGTATGCAGGCAGCCTTGATACTGAACATTATGGACGGGGCAAGCGTGCAAGAGAGGTTTGTTTATTTTCTCTGTTTTTAAAAATCTCATGATCGATGGCGATTATCTTCTATGGCATGTGCTCACTGTGAAGGATCCCTTACCTTTTCTTTCTATGATTACTTACTCAGGTGCGGTCATACGAAGAGCAAATGACTGAAGAGGAATTCGAAAAAATGTGTCAAGTCGAATCTCCTGGTTCACCTAAGTTGAAGGATGAAGAGGTAAAAACAAACTTACCTATAGAGCCCAAAGTGCAAGCCCTTGTTACGCAGCCTACTGCTCCACTTCCTCTGCCTGCATCATCTCCCTCTATACAGCCAGCACCCGTGAGCATAAAGAACGAGGTAACACCTCCAGCTAAACGAGGACGAGGAAGACCAAAAAGAGTGGCTGCAACTACATCTCCGACGATACCTGTTGTTATAGCCCCTACTGAATCTGTTAAACTTCATGGAGATTCACAAGGGGTTCTTTCTAGCCACCCAGCTTCCTCTAGTCTTGAGCAATCTCAGGTATCAACTCCTTTGAAAACTGATGTGGTCGTGCCTCATTCTGCTGGCGGATTCACACCTACATCTCAGGCAAGTCCTTTTCCTCCTACTGTTGGTCCTCAAACTACCCCTGGAAGTCATTCTGTTCTGCCAGAGGCAAAAGAACCTGGACGGAAGGCTCTAAGTCGAGCAGAAGCACCAAGAGGCCGGGGAAGGAAAAGGGCTGTTGCAGTTCACGCAACTCCAGATCACTTTCCTAGTCTGGATGCAACAACAAAGGAGCAATTTCAGAGTAAATCTGCTGATTCAACGATGATTAAGGCCATTGCTCCAAGTGAAGGCGCTTCCATTTCTCCTGCAACCCAAGGTCCTCAACCTACTTCTGCAGCATTAGTTGGAGTAGATTTGAGTGGAACTTCGATTTTTGTTGTAGGAAGTGCTTCAAACTCCATGCAGCTGTCAGGCCCTTCACCTCTTTCTTCTACTGTTGTAGGTTCTCCGTTGATAAGTTCAAGCCCTTCCATGGTTTTGGAGATTAGAGGGCATAGTCAAAAAAGTCAAAGTGGTGGCGAAGCACCAAGGCGTGGGCGAAGGAGAAAGACTCCCTTATCTCATACTTTATCTGATGTCCCTATTGGTCAGGATGTGAAATTGAATTCAAAAGCAGACCAAACGGGCATATTAAGTGTTAATGAGATGAATAAGCAAGAGGTCTTTAGTTTTGAAATCAGTAATGTTGGGACTGCAAGGGCTGGTGAACTCTGTACACTCACAGGTGGATCTGTTCTGGACAGGGAGAATTTAGACTCTGTTCAAAGCAAACAGTCAGTGTGCTCATCGACTGCTCAAGGTGGTGGCAATGATGTCTCAAGTGAGTACCTGCTGATGCATGAATGATAAACTCAAATTTCAGTTTCTTAAAACAAGAAGATAAGTTTTTGCAGAGAGATTACTGAGCATTTGGAATTTATGCAGGTTCCTCGGGTCAAATTCAAAGTGCTGCTTCAGCTGATGTGGCATCTGCATCTTCAAAAAGTGGTGGGCCACCAGGAAGTGAGGGTGGAGGTCCATTGCCTTTACCTGCGCTAACAAGTACTCTTTCGGAAGGAGCACATGTGGCTTTGTCAACATCTAAGCCTGCGCTGTCCGTTAGCCTTGATTGTTCTACACTTTCAGAAAGTAGCAGTAGAGCTGTGCACTCTCAGGACCCAAAGAATGCTCATAGCTCTGTTACAGCCTCAACTTGCCCACCTGGGTCTGTGCAAGGTACAAGGCAAACTCGTAAAAACCAGAGCAGGGCTGAGACACCAAGACGGAGGGGCAGGAAGCCGGCTTCTGTTTCAACTCAGGTTCCAGATGTCTCATCAGGTTAGCATACAAAATCTATTTTTCAGTCACAGGTTAAACTTGCATGATCATTTGTATATAAAGCATTTCTTATGATAGGTAAACAAGATATTGATGGTCAGCAGCTGATAGATGTTACCAAGGATCCAAAGTCTACATGCCAAACTGATTCTGCTTCTAAATTCAAATCACCTGCCACCTCAACAGGAGGCCAGGACACTTCCTCCAGACCTCAGAGTAAAAATCCACCTCATTTTTTTCTCTTTCTAGGCTTATATCTTAAGCCTCAATTTTGGACTTGTGATCTTTTGCAGGCCTCAATTTTGGACAAAAGAACAATGCTGATGTCCGTTATGTTGCTTCTATGATGAAGGAAATTTTGTCCGAAAACCGTTTGTCTAAAACTAAAATTGGTGAACGGTTGCAAAGTCCAGGTGATGCTTCTGTCGAGGTGAACAAAGAGCTGAGTGTAATGAACACAAGTTTTTCAGGTAGATCAATTGTTGAAATGGATACTCCTGGGGTTGATCTTCAAACTCAGAGTAATCAGCATGAGCGAGAAGGTAGTGGAGTGGTAGAAGAGAAAAAGTTGCCAATTGTTTCAAAACTTGTAGTCTGTGCCCTTGAAAGTAAGGTAGCCACTGGCTCTCTAGGAACCTCTGTCAAGGGGCAAGTTACTTCTGAAAGTTTGGATGAAATGCCTGCTGTTCCTCCTGGTTTTGAGAAATTTGACATTACAGCTGGCAAAATGAAGATTGGTGGACAAAGTGAAGTTGTGAGCACACTTCCATCAGTTGCAAGTGAGATGTTTGCTGAGGTGGCTGCAAACCGAACTTCTGAATATGTGAAAGAGTCAGCTATTTCATCAAAAAATGTGACCACAGATAGTGACAATAACTCTTTGAAGAGAGAGGATTCTGTTTCAAACGAGGCACATGATTCAAGCTCTTGTGTCCGTGAATCTCCATCCCTCACCGCTGTTGGCTCAGTTGAAATAGGTACTAATTTAACACTACCTGATGGAGATTGTTTCATGAAGGATGTTGCCACAGAAGTTATACAAGCAGATTCAAATCTTGGAGAAGAAGACAATGTTAGACAATGTTCTTCTGACTATGAGAATAAAGTCAAATCCTTTGAGAAAGCTCCTGCAGATGCAGTTGAATCGACTGAAAATCTTTGTCAGAGACAAGCTGCTTGCGCTTCAGACGCTGAGAATAAATTCAAGTCCATTGAGAGAGCTCCTGCAGATGCTATAGAATCGACTGAAAATCTTTCTCAGAGACGATCTGCTCCGGTTAATGATCACGCATCCTGCATGGAGGTGCCTGTGGCATCTTTAGGCAAAGCAAAGCTGACGGTGACTGGCATGAATAGTTTTGGCTCTGAAGCAGATATCTCTTGTAGGGACTCTGGGAAGTCTTCTTTTCTTGGTGTTGCCAGTTCTATGGGTCCCTCCTCAGAGACAATAATTTGCAGTGATTCTGGTGGTTGTGAAGTAGAGACAGCAAGCCTTGAGAGTCAAGGCCATTCTGCTGTGCCTGATCCTACTACCTTACAGGACAGTGTTACTGAACAAAAAACTGAGCCTCCATCAGAGGAGCACTTGAATCCAACCCATGGCAGCAACCTTGATGGCTTCGGAAGATCAACAAAAGTTGATGCTGTCAGTGATTATCATGAAGTGGCTAAACCTTTGCTTTCAGAGCATTCAGTTCAGTTGGTGCCCCCTGGAAATTATTTGGTTGGTGATGACCAGATAAATGATTCCCAGGCCGTTCAGGCTAGCTCAGAAAATATCTCAGTAGACTCTGTTCTCCCATCACTCCCTCTGATGACAGAGGAAGGACAGAGCATGAGTACATTTGAAATAGGTCCTCTTGGAGGCTTTGAAGCAACCCGGGACAAAGAGACTGCTGTTTGTGATTCTGTCCCTCAGGTTAGTGAAACTGTCTCAGAAAGCATGCCAAAGAACATGGATCTGATGCTAGGCTCGGTGATGAATGAAGATAAAACTGAAGCCCCCCCAGAGAATGTTCCGATGACCAGTGGAGTTGCTCCACTGGAAGCAAGAGCTGACGAACCTCAGACTTCTGACAAAATGGAAGTTTCTGAGAATGCTGACACGGTGTTAGGTAATTTATCAAGAAATGCAGATTTACCTTTAACAACTAATGGAGAAAATACAGAAAGCTCAATCCCCATGGATACTGACATTAGAAGCTCAGTTGTGAACATAGAAAGAGAAGGTGAGAACAATGGTGCTGTGGATAGAACCGACATGCCTACAGTCAATGGGGCTTTGCCAACATGTATATCGGAAGGAATACATCCCTCTGCAAATATCTGTTCAGGTGAAGGACCTATAGGAGGCTCAAATGTCATGTCTTCAGCTGATGTTGAAACACTGGGTGGAGAAAAACTTGAAGCTGAGGTGGATGCGTCTCTGGTTTTAGGGAATGGTTCAGAGAATCAATTTGGAGAGGCGTGTCTGCCTTCATCTTCCATGGTAATACATGAAGGACAAAGTGGCAATTCACTGGTCAAGCATCCTGTTGAGAGTTCAGCATCATTCAAGAATTTACAAGGGCATATCAAGGAAATCAATGATGCGGAAATTGCTTCACAGGGGACTCAGATTGTGCATGAACTTGCATCAAGAAGCATGGAATCTTCTCAAGTAAATCAGCTTGAGGCCAGAGTGGTATCTGAAAGACACGTTTCTTCCCCAGTGACAAACATTGAGTTGTCTGAGATGAAACCAGGAGCACATGAAACTGATATTGGTGATAGCAAGGATACTTCTCAGATTGCTGAGGTTCTTCCTGAAGATGCTTCCGACAGAAATGAACCATCACCAATGCAAAGGACAAGTATAGAAAAAATTCGGGATGACTATGAGGAGAAAGCAGATGAGATTTGTGAGGGAGAAAGTGACAATTCACCGGTTAAGTGTCCTGTTGAGAGTTCAGCATCTTTTGAGAAAGTACAAGGGCATATCGAGGAAATCAATGATGGGGAAAATGCTTCACAGGGGAGTGAAATTGTGCCTGACCTAGCATCAAGAAGCATGGAATCTTCTCAAGTAAGTCAGCTTGAGCCCAGAGTGGTATCTGAAAGGCTCGTTTTTTCTCCGGTGACAAACATCGAGTTGGCTGAGATGAAACCAGGAGGACATGAAACCGATATTGGTGATGGCAAGGATACTTCTCAGATTGCTGAGGTTCTTCCTGAAGATGCTTGCGACAGAAATGAACCATTACAAATGCAAAGGACAAGTGTAGAAAAAATTCGGGATGACTATGAGGAGAAGGCAGATGAGATTTGTGATGGGATAGATGCTACTCTTGTTGATGATAATGTACCTGTAAACCTACCAGAAAGGATGGACTGCTCTCAGGAAGAATTGGTTGAGGACTCCTCCAAGAAGAGAGCTGACGAGCATGAAATTGTTGATGGGACAGACCCTTCTCACCTTGGGGTTGTGCCTGATAATGAATCTAACATGGATCCTACTGAGGTTGTTGAGACTGAACATACATCTGAAAGAATTGAGCCTTTATCTTCACAAAAGATAGGCACAGAAACAATTCAGGACTCCTTTGAGCAGAAACCAGGAGGACATGGTACTTCAACGTGTGATGGAACAGATAATTCTCTGGTGGACGCAGTTATGCATGAAGATCCATTGGAAAGCATGGATCCTCCTCAGGTAGTTGAGCTTGAGAACGCATCTGACAGTGAACCTTTATCTTGTCAATTGACAGAAGAAGAAACTGTTCAGCCTTCCTCCGAGGAGAAACCAGCAGAGCGTGAAACTGCAATTTGTGAGGGAATGAATGCTGCTAAGTTGGGTGGTTCTCTGCATGATTATCCATCTGAAAGCATGGATGTTGATCCCGTGGATACATCTGAGAGAGATGGACCGCTGTCTTTCCAATTGCAAAACAAAGAGAAGGTTGAGGATTCCTTGAAGGGGAAAGCAGAAGTCAATGAAATTGTACAAGGTGATGGGGACGTTGCGCTTCCAATTGAGAAGGGGCCTGAAAGTATATCAGAAAGCAAGGACCCCTTTCAGGTTGCTGCAGTTACTTTGGAAGATGTATTAGAGGAAAATACCTCTTTATCCTTGCCAATGGAAGATGAAAAGGTTGAAATCTCATCGGAGAGAAAAGAGGAACTGCATGATACTGAATTTGGTGATGGAATGGATGCTTCTCCGGCTGGTGGGGCTGGGCTTGGAATGGTGCCAAGTGTCGATGAATCTCAGTCTGCTACTATCGTACCTGAAGAGGTTTCCACTATTGATCAGTCCTCTCTCCAAGTGAAGAATGAAGAGAAAGACGAGGACCCTGCTGAGGTGAGACTGGATACTGAAGTAGGTGATGGAAAGGATGCTTCTCCGATGGGTAGGGGTGTACCTGAAGAGGTGCCCAGTGTGGATGGATCTCAGTCTGCTAGTATTGAACCTGAAGATGTTTCCACAATTGATCAAGAGAAAGTTGAGGACCCTGCTGCGGTGAGACTAGATACTGAAGTTGGTGATGGGAATGATGCTTCTCCGGTTGTTGGCACTATGCTTGAAGAGGTGCCAAGTGTGGATGAATCTCAGTCTGCTAGTATTGAACCTGGAGATGTTTCCACAATTGATCAGTCCTCTCTCCTAGAAAAGAATGAAGAGAAAGTTGAGGACCCTGCCAAGGTGAGACTAGATACTGAAGCTGGTGATGGGAATGATGCTTGTCTGGTCGGTGGGGCTGTGCTTGAAGAGATGCTAAGAGTGGATGGATCTCAGTCTGCTAGTATTGGACCTGAAGATGTTTCCACAATTGATCAGTTATCTCTCCTAGGGAAGAATGAAGAGAAAGTTGAGGATCCTGACGAGGTGAGACTAGATACTGAAGCTGGTGATGGGAAGGATGCTTCTCCAGTTGGTGGGGCTGTGCTTGAAGAGGTGCCCAGTGTGGATGAATCTCAGTCCGCTAGTATCGAACCTGAAGATGTTTCCACAATTGATCAGTCGTCTCTCCTAGGGAAGAATGAAGAGAAAGTTGAGGACCCTGCTGAGGTGAGACTAGATACTGAAGTGGGTGATGGGAAGGATGCTTCTCCAGTTGGGGCTGTGCTTAAAGAGGTGCCCAGTGTGGATGAATCTCAGTCTGCTAGTCTTGTACCTGAAGATGTTTCCACAATTGTTCAGTCTTCTCTCCTGGGGAAGAATGAAGAGAATGTTGAGGACCCCTCTGAGGTGAGAATGGAAATGTGTGGAACTAATGATGCGAGGGATTCTTCTCAGCTTACTGAGGTGCTGGAAAATGTACAGACTGGAGGTCAGTCACAGGTTACTGCATCATCGCCGGAACCCAAAAATGCTTCTTTCCAGGTAGACAGTGAAGAGAAGGTCAAGGATTTGTCTTTGGAGAAGATGGAAGTTGATGAAGATAAACTTGGTGATGGCATTGATGCCAGTGGGGAGCCCTCTGAGTTGAGAATGGAAATGTGTGGAACTGATGATGCGAGGGATTCTTCTCAGCTTACTGAGGTGCTGGAAAATGTGCAGACTGGAGGTCAGTCACAGGTTGCTGCATCGTTGCTGGAACCCGAAAATGCATCTTTCCAGGTAGACGGTGAAGAGAAGGTTGAGGATTTGTCTTTGGAGAAGATGGAAGTTGATGAAGATAAACTTGGTGATGGCATTGATGCCGGTGGGGAGCCCTCTGAGGTGAGAATGGAAATGTGTGGAACTGATGTTGAGGACCCCTTTGAGGTGAGAATGGAAATGTGTGGAACTGATTATGTGAGGGATTCTTCTCAGCTTACTGAGGTGCTGGAAAATGTCCAGACTGGAGGTCAGTCACAGGTTGCTGCATCGTCGCCAGAATCCAAAAATGCATCTTTCCAGGTAGACGGCGAAGGGAAGGTCAAGGATTTGTCTTTGGAGAAGATGGAAGTTGATGAAGATATACTTGGTGATGGAATTGATGCTGGTGGGACTGCTCCTGAAAGTGCATCAGAAAGGTTGGGTCATTTTCAGGATGTTGAAACTTTGACTGAAGACTCATCAGAAATGAACCCACCTCCATCTTCTGCCGATGCAAACGATGAGTCGGCTGCTGATGGAAATGTGCCTGTGCCTGAAGACTTGTCAAACCCACCTCCATCTTCTGCCTATGCAAACAATGAGTCAGTTGCTGATGGAGCTGTGCCTGTGCTTGAAGACTCGTCAGAAAGGAACCCACCTCCATCTTCTGGCAAAGCAAATGACGGGTTGTTTGCTGATGAAACTGTGTCTCTGCCTGGAGACTCGTCAGAAAAGAACCCACCTCCATCTTCTGCCGATGCAAATGAGCGTCTTGCTGATGGAACTGTGGCCGTGCCTGGAGGCTCATCAGATAAGAACCCACCTCCATCTTCTTCTGGTGCAAACGATGAGCCGGTAGAGGAGGAAGTTACCAAGGAAAATCCACTTTTTGATAACACAGAAGCAAGGAGTGAACTGGACTCGCAGTGATTTCTACAGAGAGTCCTCGTAATTTATTGTGTTAACTACAACCGATATATCAAACACTAGCCCATACAATGTGCCTTTAGTAGCTTAGAAAATCATACTGCTCTTGTAGCAACCCGTATTGCAGTCAATGTATATTGGATAATAGGGACACATCTTTATATGTAAATTGCAGAGGCTAGTTAGTGCCTTAACCTTATGATGCAGGGCTCATCATCCGTCAAGAGGTCTCTGAAAGTTTGCATCGGTTGGCCCTCCTATATCACCCGAATAATTGTTCTTTTTGACTTATTTAAATGGATTTTTATGGCCAAAAAACTTTCATTTAAGCAACTTTATAAATTGGACTGCTTGAGTTAAAAGAGTCGTCGCTATCATATTGTTCGGGCGGCTGAGTAGAAGCAAATTAGTAGTGTGGTGGCCAATATCTCAGGTCTTTTCATTCTTGTTGGTTTTTTGTCCATTTTCATTCTTGCAAGTACCAGGAGAAATAATTCGTAACGGAAACCCGACCTCCTGACCAATCCACACGGATGTCTTGTTCGTCGGCATGGTGCTCACCTTCCGCATGTCATCCATGTTGTTTGCTGTTGTGCTACCCGAAGTCCTAGTTCACAACCCAACCCGAGTGCCTGGGCTCTATCACTGACTGGGCGATTCGTTCCATGGAAGATGTTGCCCATGCTTTAGAGATAACAATTTAAGGACAGTAATTACCACGAATTGGAAATTGGGTACAGACCGCTAAATTTGTACTGTATGTTAATGGGCCGAACGGGTTAAATGGGTCAATTTACGTTCGGCCATTTTCGACCTGATCCGACCCACCCGTTTGACACGGGGCTCCCGCAATGTACCCAATCGAATCCAAACATCCGGCCGAAGATTTCCGAGGCTTGGCTTTCAGAAGTCCTCGCGCGGGTCAAAGACCTAGAGGGAGACACATGAAGGAACGCCACGCCTCAAGGGAATACATATGCCTGTCATGTTGGGCCCCGAGCTCAGGTAGACATCCCCCGCACCGCATCCCTGAAGCAGACCCGACTCGGATAGGGAAGGAAAAAGATCGAGAGAAATCCTACGAACCCTCCCTCACCGCACACGTGGCTTCGCCTAACATCGCAAAACCAAAAAGATAAGTGGGGGCCCGTTCAATGTCGACCGATGTGGGCACCGAGGACGACACGTGTCGTCCTCCTCAGGATATTCTTGGGGACGCGATCCCCGTGCGACGAGCCCATCGGGGAGACCCGTTGCGACCGGGACCCATCCACCAATCGGAGCGGTCCACGTCGGCGCGTGGGCGACCAGCTTTTCATTTACAGAGCGAGCGAGCGAGCGAGCGAGCGAGCGCGAGATTCAACTTCGAGCTTCGTACCTCGAGGGCGACGACGACGACGACGCCATGGGACAGATCTTCGACAAATTCCAAGGTACCGCGACCCTTGCCCGTTTTGGCCATTTCTCTCTCCCGTTCATCTCTCTTAACACAGGACGATCCGGGCGGCGGCGTCGTCTCCGAGCGACCTGCTGTTTTGTTTTCGGCTCCGCGGCAATTCTCTCTCTTTGCGTCGAAATCGATGCGGGTCGTGCGACTACACACGAATCGTCCAGAGCTTCTTTCCAGATAAACGGATCCGCTCGATGGGTCGCGAACAAAGAATCGGGTCGTCCCCTTTTCACGGGACGAGAGCCCTTTTTCCCACTACCTAGAGTTTACTTGTTCTACGTACATGCTGCCGATGACTCTCCTCGGGTCCTTTCGACCCGTAAGAGTTTCGGGTCGTGTCTCGCGGTGACGGGATTCGTGTCTGGGTAGACTAGATATCTGTTGGGTTTTTTTTTGTTGTGTGTGTCTGGCAGCAGCCCCGGTTGCTGCTGTTGATGCGGGACATCCTGGTGTTGGTCTTTGTATGATGATGTTGGTTAAGTCCTAAGGGAATTTTTCCGTTTTGTATCGCCAAGAAAGTGATTCGTTGCTGTTGGGGGATCTGAATGCGTCCTTGGTATTGCTTGTCGTATTGGAAGTTTGCTTAAAGACTGCATTTTTGGTGCATCTTAGACTATATTTTCCTGTTTCGCTCCAATTTCGCGGTGTAGTAGCCGAGACAGAGCACTTGTTAGTTAGTGTACTTTTCAGATGCAGTTGACAGTTTCGAGGTATTGTTCAGGCAAGGAGTGGAGGCGGAAGCAAATCAGGAAAATTACCGATAAGGTTTTCGAGCGAGTGACGAGCAATGTCGAGAGAGCTAACCTGACGTTTGAAGATCTATATATTGCTGTTCTGCTTGTGTACAAGTAAGAGTCTCTGGCGAACACCTCTTTATACTTTATTTACCCGGCAAGTAGATTAACTGTTTTCTCTGTTGTAGTGATATAAATAAGCATCTGCCTGGTCCACATTTTGATCCGCCCTCAAAAGACCAAGTTCGGATAATGATACAGGTATTTCTCTTGGGTCCTTAATGGTACGCGTAAAGTGCATTACGCTATGTAATGGAGCTTATTCCTCTACACGCTGTTTTTCTTTTTCTTTGCAATGCAAGCCCTCCATCCACGGTGCTTACCACTGGGGATATTGGACCTTAGAGTATGGAATTCTTTGAAGAAGTGTCGTACTGCCACTTCATATGTCTATTAGGTACTAGTTGGTGTGGGTCCGTGAAGTTTTGACATGCCATTCATATACTGACTCTGAACCTCCTAGAAAAAGGTGTGTTAGGCTGTGCAAATGACTATAGTAAGCAGTGGTCCTGAAAGATATGGCCTCCAATCACATTGATGGCTGATTTATAAATCATATAAATTGATGTTTACATGGAAGATATGGATGATCACATTGCATAAGCTATAGAGCTTGTTGCTTTTCAATGATTATAGGATATTAGCAATTGTTAGTCGAACTCAAGATGTCTGATACTACTCCTTAGTTGAACTCAAGAGTTCTGAAGAGCTCAAACGAGATTGTATTTCTCTCCAAAGATGTCTCAAATGTGTTTTATTTAGAATTGTTGAAAGGATGCTCAGCGATACATTGGTTTGGGAGGAGAAGAGAAGATTGTGGAATGATATGTGTACAAATTAACTGATGCATACGTCTGACGGTGATTGTGCTTGAAATTTATGAAAGCATATATGTTACCTCGTGCACAGGAATCCGATCTCAACCTGGATGGAGAAATCAATCATGAAGAATTTGTGGGGTTCATCCAGCGGCTAACATCTGACACACTTGTAGTCGTCAGTCAGGGACTGATTGTCACATTGGTTGTGGCACCTACTATTGCTATGGCAACAAAGAGAACTACTGAGGGTGTCCCAGGAGTTGGTAAACTGGTGCAAAAGTTACCAAATTCAGTTTATGCATCGCTTGTGACTATGGCAGTTGTGATGTTCCAGAAGTCAATGCAGGAGGTTTAACATCCACAATAGTTTAATATGTTGGTATTGGATATCTACATCTACAATACACTGCATGATATTGTAGTTATGTGCAGTCACTTGCGAAACAAATGTTATACTTAACTGCTAAAGTTATGATATTTATTTTGCCTCGATTGATTATCTGTGACAAGATTCGAATGGTTGATGGGTCCTGTCGCCGATAACGGCAGTAGGATATGGTCACGTGCTGCACAGACTCAGCAGGTAACTATGCTTTTCTGAGCTGTGGGAGCCTAATCAAAGCCAACATTGTATAGATGACTTGTCGCATATGATGATGATTGTGGAGGAATTGCAAGAAGTACAGATGGGTGGAGTTGGTTCTGTTTTATTTTCTTTATTTTCTCTTGTCTTGGAGAAGAACATTTAAAGATAAGCTTCAGACATGATAGTCACATTAAAATTAGAGAATTTCTTTTTATTGTTGAGGGTTGCTTCCCAACTTCTTATCATATTTGCTTTCTCATAAATATGAAGTGAAAAATGGGATATGCTGAGAATACTTTCAGTGTTTTGGTTCAGTCTTTCTTCCTCTGCTTTTGCATAATTATGTTGGTCTCTTTGCATCTGTTCGCAGTGTGCCGGCAGGATTCAAGGGCTCATTAGATTTGAAAGAGAAAACCAGTTACTCAGTTCTTTTAAGAAGAGAACTGCAGAAAGCTTCTGAACAAAACCCTAGTTACACTGATTCAAGGGTTCATTAGAATAATTAGTGTTTTGTTCAAATTTGTTGATTGAGAAGTGCAGTCTCTCGGAAAAAGCGAAGCTGAACTGATCCCGAATTGTTGTGTTTGTGGATATTCTTGGAATAATTTAGATGCACTAGTTCTTCAGAGCTACCCCAATTAAGCATTTGAAATTCTTCCATGAACCCCATCTGCAAAAGACGTGCATCGTCGCAGGTTCAGCTATCGGAAACCTTCTGCGGATGGTGAACCACAAATTCCCTGATCTTCCTGAGGAGCGTGCATGGTATGCTGTTAATTACAGGAGAGATTGAATAAATACATCTTATCTGGACAGCAATACAACATGTAAAGTTAGGGTTTGTTTGTTTGGTGCAAAAATAAATAATTTAGTAAATATTTTCTGGAAAATGATAGCTTGTATACTTCGAAATAGTTAGTCGATAAAAAATATTTTCATTATCGATAAAAAATTATGTCTAAATATTTCTATGGACAAATGAAATATTTTCTATTCATTCGTTCTTATAAGCGATATATGTTATCATTTTTTAAGAAAAACATTTTTGGAAGTACTTATTTTTTCTCGAAACAACATTAAAAAATAAATCTAAAAAAATTCTGGAAAAATTGAAGAAGGGATTATTAACGAGGACGGAAGTAGTTTATGGAAGAGAAACAAAGATAAGTGGAACCCATCTGATCTGTCCAGATCTTCTTAGGACGGTTCCAGGTACTTAGGAGTCCATTGACACTCCCTGCGGTCGGGACCGGGACCGGGACCGGTCCACCAATAGGAGTAGTCCACGTCGGCACGTGCCACCAATGTCTGGCGAGGCCAGCTTGTTCCCTCCCCTTACGACTCTTTATGTTGACTTCCCGCTTTCTTTCTTTTGAACCAGAAAACAAATTATCAGATCGAGATAGAGACGGGGAGAGTCAACTTCATGTTTCGCATCTCGTTTGACGACCCCATGGGACAGACCTTCAGCAAACTTCGAGGTACCTGTCGCGACCTCTTTGAACCGGCCTCGCAACCTAAGGTGATTTGGCTAATGGATTACTAAGTTAAACCTAACTCGAACTCTCTCAAGCTCATATCAATTCGTGACTTAACTTCAAGTTGTTAACATACAAATCAATTTCATCTAGGAGTCACCACTAATTAATTTTTGGTGGGTCGATTAGACATTCAAGTGAAGCACGAGAGAAATACTTTACTTCTACGAATCAGAGATTCGATGAGTACAGGGACTTGATTACACTAATTGACCAATTAATGCCTTTTCGATATCTAACTTTATTCAATCACCACCTAACATGTTCACACTAATTGGGAATCTCAAAAATTCATTCCTAACCAAGCTAAATGAGGCAACAGTTAATATCTAAACCTAACATGCATAGTTAACCACATACGAGTTTAAACTAAACACGCAATTCAAAGCGTGCGAATCAAACATAAGCTAATCACACAAAAGGGGAGAGAAAAAAAATTTTGAAACCCAATTTCCAATTTTTGATTTTCGGAATTTTTCAAAAAAAATTAATTTTTTTTATTTTTAAAATATTAAAATAATATAAATCGGATCCGGGTCGGATCTCCAAACCCGACCAGGATCGGGACTAACCCGGGTGTGTTGGCCCGGGTCCGCAATCGAACCGGGCTCATTTATTGAGCCTGGTCTAATTTTTAAATTTTGTTTTTTAAGAAATGGTCCAGCCTGAAAAAATCTTTTTTTTTTTTAAACAAGGGCCCAGAGCCCAACAAGAAAATAAAACAATCTAGACCAAATCGACCAACTTCGGCCCATCTGCAAAGTGGCCCAAGACCTAAAAAAAAAACTATTCTAATTCTTAAACTAAAAAGCCCAAAACAAATAACACCAATTAAACACAAAATCAGCCCAAACACTAACAAAACCTTACTCGGTTTTGACCCACTCACTCAACCCGACCGCGAGAAACCCTACCTGGTTCGCTCGATCGCCTGACCCGATTCGCGACTCGACTCGCGGCCGTTGCTCCGGCTTGGAGCTCATGCTCGGCCTTCATGGCCAAGCGTGGCCAGCCACCACCGGCTGGACCTTGGCTTCTGCGGTCAGGGTTTCCGGTTTGGCAGCCGAGCCCATGCTCGGTCGCCACCTACCAAGCTTCGGCCTTCATGGTCGGGAAACTCAGCCGCGCGGCGGGGCTCGTGCCCGACCGCCGCTTGCCAACTTGACCGGCCGCGTCATCGCCATGGTGACCGGCGATCGATCGAGACCGCCCGATGTGACTTGCCTTTGCCGGTCGGTGGGAACGCCGGCTTCTCCAAGTCCCAGCCTTCGTGGCTGGGGTTTCTGGTTCTGCGGCCAAACCCATGCTCAACCGTTGTTCGACATGCCCTAACCTCTGCGGTCGGGGCTTTCGAACGTGCAACCAAGCCCTTGCTCGGCCGCCGCTCGGCTCAAGTTCGCATCGCCGCCCCGACGAGGGGCCGCGGCGTCCTCCGCTCGGGTCACCGCCGTGGCGACCAGCAGCACACCTGGGCCGTTCGACATTCATGCACAAAAAACACAACAAAATAGAGGCAAATCCAGCAAGTTTGGTTCACGCATAACATCGAGCAGTTGGTGTGCGCTACAAAAACGAGAGATTTCCGGCACAATCAAGGCTCAAAATGGACCGGGATCATCGACATCGGACACGCGAAGAAGTAGGAATAAGCACGAGCCCTCATGCGCTGGAACTTACACGAGCCGAATGGCCACGAGCTCCGGCCAGTGAGCCCTAAAAACAGAGTACACAGATTGGCAGACTAGAAACAGGGAAAGGAGGGGCGGCCACTGTGGCGCTCCCTATCCGGCTTGGGGGCGACGAACAGGGGCGACTACAAATCGAACTTTATCCGGTCGCCCTGCATGCCTCCTAGCTGAAATCCTCGGGAAATTGACCCCCGACTCAAACTAAACCAAAAACCCGATGGAAACTCAGGGTTGAGACCTACCGCGAGAAACGTCGGAGTTCCGCTGGTCGCGGTTGAGGTGCGACGGTCGTCGATAGGAGCCCGTTCAGCTTTGAATCTCTCTCTCTCTCTCTCTCTCTCTCTCTCTCTCTCTCTCTCTCTCTCTCGATTTCTTCCTCTAGCTCTCTCTCTCTCTCTCGGAACCCCCATCAGTTCTCTCTCTCCGGCCTCGATTTCTTCCTTTGGCTCTCTCTCTCTCTCTCTCTCGAAACCCCCCTCAGTTCTCTCTCTCCGGCCTCGATTTAAAGCCGGCCAACAGGCAGGCGCACATGGCCCCTGCCACCACCAGTCTGTTACGGCCGGCCGATCGTCCGACCCGCAAATCGTGCCGGCATGCCCTGCGCCTCTCTGGCTTTTGCTCCGTTCTGGTTTCTGTTCATCCCACTCCTCCCCGTATGCCAGAAATGTTGACTGGGGAGGGGGAAGGTTGAACAGTGCACGGGCCGGGCTGTGGGAAATGGGCCGGCACGCGCGAAACATGCAATAAAGGAAAAAAAAAAAGAAGAGATGGGCCACGCGTAATAAAAGAAAATGGAGGAAAAAAGAATGGATCGACGAATCCGGCCTGAAAATCTCTAATTTTTTGTTTTAAATTTTGTGTCCTAATAAGCCCTATTAATGTAAATGCACCTAATGTCTATATGCCATGTAATTTAATGAAAAAAATATTTTTGTTTTGTGGTTTAAAAATTAAACCATAAATTTTTTTTATGCAATAAAACCCTAAATGATTAAGCAAAATTTAGGTGTTAACAGCTGCCACTCTTTGAAAGGGAACTCGAAGAGGTTCCTTTTAAAGATAAGAGACACTTAAATTTTGTTCATGGAGGGCATGGGAAGATACATGAGAGATGATTGATTGATTTTTTTTTTCAAGAAATAAACTTTGGGCTACGAAAGCTCGCCAGGTCGAAGGGGTGCTTCGGGCTGCAAAAGTTCACCGTGGAAAGAAAGAGACAGATTCTAAGTTGCGAAAGCTCGCTAGGTTGAAAGGGTGTTCCAGGTTGCAAAAGTTCACCAGACAATGAAAAAGACAAATTCTGGGTTGCGAAAGCTCGCCAAGTCGATGGGGTGCTTCGGGCTGCGAAAGCTCACCAGGCAAGGAAAGAGAAAGACTGTGAGCTGCGAAAGCTCGCCAGGTCAATGGGCTCCGAGCTGCAAAAGGTCACCGTGCAATTCTGAGGCTGTAAACCTATCAATCAAGAAGATTCCGAAATGACCATTGCACATCTAATGGAATGTGTTATAACAGATGCCCTGGTAGAGAAAGCATACCAGGCGAGATTGATATCATTCAGACGTCATAAAGGACACTATCAAAAGAATAACATCACTGACAAAGTGTTGATTGCATGAGCAAATCAAACTAGTTTCAATTGTTTATAAACATTATCATTCAATATCACAAAATTGCCATTGGGCTTAGGAAATGTCATTAATCATCAAATTCTTTTAGGAGATAAACCTTTATCAAAAAGCCCTTGGCTCATGAAAAGGGTTCATTAAATATGCCAAACAAGAGTTTTTCAGTCAAAAAGGGCTTCTCGCAAGTTCTCAAAGAAGACCGTTTGCTTCCATCCATTGGTGCGGGAGATAGGCATGTTCTCTCTATATACTTCACACTATCAATATCAAAGGCTTCGAGGATCATTCGCAATAAGTATGCACTGGTCAATCCAAGAGGTCTTTTAAGGACCGTAATGTGGGTTTGGTCATGGTTTCGACAATAGATAATCATTATTGGCTAAGAAGTAAAATAATTGTGGATCAGCATCTCCACTAGGTTTACAAGTCAAGAAACCTTAAGATGAGATAAGATAACATCGCCCCCCACTTCTTCAAGCGGTAGCTTCTTTGGAAGTCCAAACTTCTGCTTGAACCATCCTCGTAAGAAGAGACTTTGGAAAGGGTTGTAAAATTGGTTCGGTGAAAGGCTCAAAAGGCTCGAGTTTTTCAAAAAAAGATTTAAGAGCTGATGATTATCGTGGCATCATTACCATATCGTCTTGTCTTTTCAAGAGGCACATGACTCCTTAACTCGTCTCAAGAGTCCATTAGCAAATCATTTCAACTTAAGAGCTTTGCTCTTTTTCTAATGGCTTTCGCCTTTGCAATGATTTTTCTTTCATGCAAGCATTTTTCTTTTGCCAATTTTTTACGGGCATTGACCTTACTTTTACCAGGCACACTGCTTTTTCATACCCCCTAACTTTCTTTTGCTCGTTTGAACCTTTCAAGCTCTTGGGACTTTCGATTTTTTTTTTTTACACATTGTCGCACAAGCGCCAATTGCTTCGGAAAATCATGTGCCTTACCCCAGTATGGGGAAATAATCGCCACTTTGGGTTTTTGAAATAAATGTTCAAGCTCAACTTGGCTAAACAAAGGGTATAAGTGTTTGGATAGAGGAAGAAATGTTCTTCTTCATTTTGGGACGCTTCGAGCTTCTATAAAGACTCGTTTGAAGTTACCGTCAAAGATTAATGCAAGTAAGGGCAAATAAATCTTCCTCATCTTTTCCTCCAAAGAATGTCGACCAAAACCTCCAATCTTGCCATATTGTGGGGTGGTTCCTGACAGGAGTATTTTGAAGAAAAGAATTCTCTACTAGTGTGTAGGGCCCAAGGGGGTTATGCAAAGGATAACCTGTAGTGTTTAGGATAGAAGAAAGAAATGCCTCTTTTCATTTTGATCCACATACCATTTGCGAATGAATCTCTTAACCTCAAACACGGTCTTTTCACACTCAACTCTCTAAGTGTTTATAGGACGTGTTTGGAAATTGTTTGCCTTTCTTCATTCTAAGTATTTCTCGCTTGGCATGATCAACATATTTCCTCTCGTTTTGCTGAGATCGCTTGGGTTGGTCAATCTCCTCGGGGAATTTCGATTCAAAATGAACGATCCTCCAAGCGTCAAGACAATATCCAAAATTTTTGAGAAAAGTTTGCTTTCACGGTTTCAACTTTTATGCTTATCTTTCTCAAACCAGTCAAAAATCCTTTTTTTATTTTTTTTTCAAAGCTTATTTTCTATTCGACTTTCTTTTGCATTAAGAAAAAGGGTACTTACCTGCGGTCCAATGACTTGGTAATCCTCTCTTTCGCATTTGGCTTGTTGGATGCTTGCAAAGACAGTTCAGTCATTTGTGGATCAATTTGCGGATTGTTCGAGACCTACAAAGTAAACATGTGTGCATGTATGCATGATATGCATGACGTGAATATCCTACAACGATTCAGATTGCATTGAAAATGGCTCTCGGGCCTTAGATTTCATTCAAGGAAAATACATTTTCACCGAATCAGCATTTACAGGCTTTGGCAACTCTTGGCCATCCATTTCTACAAGAATTCAAGCACCCCCAGGTAGAACCTTTCTAACAACATATGGGCCATCATAATTTGGGGCAAACTTTCCACCTAATTCTGGTGTGATGGATAACATTTTCCTTAGCACGAGATCTTCGGCTTCAAAATGTCGAGGCCGGACTCTATGATTGAAGGATTTTACAACTCGCTTTTGGTAGCATTGACCATGGCATAAAGCCTCTAGTCTCTTCTCATTGATCATATTCAACTGATCCCATCTCTATTGAGTCCACTCTTCCTTAGAGAGCTCAATTTGTGAGAGAATTTTCAATGAAGAGATTTCGACTTCCACGGGTAAGATCGCTTCCATACCATAAACGAGCGAGAAAGGAGTTGCCCCTGTCGAAATGCGGATCAAAGTTCGGTATGCCATCAACGCATAGGGCAACCGTTCATGCCAGTCTCGATAGTTGTCAGCGGTTTTTGACAAGATCTTCTTTATGTTCTTATTGGCTGCCTCCACAGCTCTATTAATTTGTGGACGGTAAGGTGAGGAGTTCAAGTGACGAATATGAAACTCGTTAAGTAAGCCATTTACAACCTTTTTGTTCAGATTTGAGCTAGTGATGACCACCTCCAGGACTCCATAGCGAGCGATGATATCGCAACGAATAAACTTGGCCACATTCTTGGCGGTTATATTGGCATATGAGTTTGCCTCGATCCATTTGATGAAGTAATCGATGGCTACCAAGATAAAGCGATGTCCATTGGAAGCCTTAGGATTAATTGGCCCAATCATATCAATCCCCCACATTGAGAAGGGCCACGGCTCAAACATTTGACGCAATTCATTTGGCGATGCGTTGATTTTATTTGCATAGATTTGGCACTGATGGCAATAACAAACATGCCGAATAAAGTCAGCCTCCATAGCCATCCAGAAGTAATCTAGTCTCATGATTTTTCTGGCCAAAAGATGACCGTTCATGTGCGGACTGCATTCTCTTTCATGAATTTCTCTCATCAATTGATTAGCTTCTTTGGCATCGACGCATTTCAACAAAATTGAGTCAAAGGATCTCTTGTAAAGAGCATTGCCGCTGATGAAGAATTTCGATGCTAGCTTCTTTATGTATTTCTGATCCGCCAGTTCACTTCCATGAGGGTATTCACCCCTTTAAAGATAGTTCATGATGTCGTGATACCATGGCTTCTCATTAGGTTCATCCGCGATTGCCGAATAGTAAGCCGAACGTGTCAGTATTTCAATTTTTAGTGGCTCGATGTCTAATCCTTCCATGACTTGTAACATTGATGATAAAGTGGCCACGGCATCGGCGAACTAATTCTACGATCGGGGTAAATACTCAAAAGAAATCTCCTCAAATTCTTTTATTAACTCCTTAAGGAATTCATGGTAAGGGATCAACTTGGAGTCACGAGTTCGCCATTGACCCTCTGTTTGAATAATAATAAGGGCGGAATCGCCGTAGACTTGCAGTTTCCTAACTTTCATGTCAACGGCCAGCTGCAATCCAAGTATGCAAGCCTCGTATTCTGAGATATTGTTGGTACAAGGGAATACCAACTTGGCGGTCACAGGGTGATGTTGACCCGTTGGGGAGATAAGAACTGCTCCAGTCCTAGAACCAGCCAGGTTAACGGCATCGTCGAAATACATAGTCCATTTATCGTCTACTATAAATGCGCTCTTCTATAGGATCCGACTGATCATGATCTTCCGACCTTTCAAGGTTCTCTGCCAACATATCAGCTATAACTCTTCCCTTGATGGATTTCTGGGCCATGTTATGGACGTCGAATTCGGACACCAAAACTTGCCATTTTACTAACTTTCCGACCAACGCAGGTTTTTCCAGCAGGTATTTGATGGGATCATTCTCAATTACAAGTAGAATCTGATGATGGGGTATGTATTGGTGTAAGCGGTGTAACACCCACACTAAAGCCACACACGTTTTCTCAACTCCAGGGTAATTTATTTCGGATAAAGTAAACTTCTTACTGAGATAGTATATCGTGCATTCTTTGTCATCGCTTGGTCTCTTTTGAGCTAGCAAGGCTCCTAATGACTCATCATGAATAGTCAGGTATAATATTAATGGCACTTTAGGGACAGGTGGCATTAGGACAGGCGGATGAGAAAGATATTGTTTTATTTTTTCAAATGCCTCTCGACAATCGGTATCCCACTTAACTTTGGCATTCTTCTTCAGGAGTTTAAAGAAAGGTTTAGCCATCTTAGACAATTGAGAAATAAATCTCGCAACATAGTTCAGTCTCCCTAGCAAACTTTGAACTTCTTTGATAGTTGAAGGAGGCTTCAAATCACAAATGGCCTTAACCTTCGACAGGTCAATTTCAATGCCTCGACTACTAACCATGAATCTCAATAGTTTCCTAGACTTTGCCCCAAACATACATTTGGCGGGGTTAAGTCTTAGCTTGAACCTTTGAAGTCAGTCAAACAACTTCTGCAACACCTTGATGTGATCCTCTCCATATTTGGATTTGGCAAGCATATCGTCTACGTAGACCTCCATCTCCTTATTTATCATATCGTGGAACAGGGTGACCATTGCTCTTTGGTACATTGCCCCGGCGTTCTTCAAGCCAAAAGGCATTATCTTGTAACAAAAGGTCCCCCATGGGGTAATGAATGAGGTCTTACTTTTATCTTTTTCTTTCACTAGAATTTGATTGTAGCTAGAAAACCCATCCATAAAAGAGAATAACTCAAATCCCACGGTGCTGTCGACCAACACATCGATGTGAGGCAATGGGAAGTCATCTTTTGGACTTGCTCGATTTAGATCGCGGTAGTCAATACAAACCCTGACCCGACCATCCCTCTTCATAACAGGGACTATATTAGCAATCCAATTTGAATAGTGCGACACTTTTATGAAGCCCACTTTTAACAATTTCATGAATTCTTCTTCGATCCTCTTGGATAATTTGGGCTTTGTTCTTCTGAACTTTCGTTTCTTTGGCGGGACACTCGGATCAGTTGGTAGAGCATGCTCTACAATTTCCCTATCTAACCCTGGCATATCCGCATATGACCATGCGAACACATTTTGGTATTCTTTTAAAAGGTCGACCATCCTTCTAGTCTTGATTTCAGAAAGACTAGCTCCAATCTTGATTTCTCTAACATTTTCCGAATTGCTCAGATTTATTGTGATTGTAGGCTCTATGGTCAATGGCTTAGACTCTTCATACTGAATCCAATCTTGTTCGATGCTTCCCTGATCACAGTCATCCTCGTCATTACCAGGCCTAGAGGAATTTTCATCCAGCAAATCCGACTCACATATACACCTATCATGATTATGTGAAATGTTATTCCTAAGATGCCACAAAGAAGGTTAGTGATTAAATTGGCAAATGTTATTGCAACTAATGATGTGCATGCGTTTTGAAATCATTTTGAAAGAGCTTTTGAAAATGAGGGATCCGTCCTCATATCCTTGGACATCCCTATTCGCATATGATTTTGGAAACTAGGAAGCGTGCGGAAGTCCAGGCCTTAAAGCATCATCATCAGTCTGGTGTGGGTACTTCCTCAGGTCCTTAATAAAACATGATCATGATTTCATTAACAAGATGAGGCCGTTTACAGGACTCGAGATCTTGGACCGACAGCTCACAGTCTAAGACTTTTATTACAAATAGAAACAACACCCATACCTAAATAGACTTCCCATGGATGGGATGAACACAAACTTAAACAAGACAAAACAGGAAAGAAAAGTAGAATCCCTACTTAAAAGGGTTGGCGGTGGCAACAGAAGGCTCGACCTCTTCATTTTCTATGATAGCACAAGCAAACTCCCCCTCGAATAAATCAACGAGACCAAGAACGACCTCATCTTATTGTAATAACTTCGGTAGACCCGAGAAGATCTCCTTCAACTCCTGAAGAAGTAAGCCCTTCCGACCTTCTCTTAACCCAAATAAACTCCCCCGTCCTAGGCAACTTCCATGATCAGCTAGGCCTCCGTAGTCACCACGATCTTTATTGCTTCCTTGGCCACCATAACTAGCATGGCCTCCACGATCACCACAGCCCCCATGCTGACCTCGACCTCCGAAACCATCTCATCCTCAATGGTTATCTAAGCCACCAGAATTGCCTCCATGATAACCTAAGCCTGTCCTTTTGCATCACTTAGAGACCTTAAGGGGTTCTTTGATAGCTTGGCCATGCAGTCCCAGATCAGTTCCAGGGACATGACCGTTTTCGAGCAACACCTTGTTCGATATGATTGAATGTTTAGTCATTTCTAGGTTTCGTATGATAGTTCCAACGGGCATATGGACCATCAAGATTAACTCCAAAGTTTGATAACTCGATTCAACCTTGTTCTTGGGTTCTACGTATGGGATCGCCATGTCGTGAAAGATCTTAAAGCCAGTTTCTCCATGAACAATTACCAGTTTCTCATCCACAATGAATTCGACCTTTAGGTGCAGGCTCAAGGGTACGACTCCGGCGGTATGTATCCGAGATCGTCCCAGTAGAAAAATGAAGGCACTAGGAATATTTAGGACTTGAAAGCTGACCAGAAAGAGGACCGGATCAATTAGCAGTTCAAGCTCAACCTCACCAATTACTTCCTTTTTCGTACCGTCAAAAAGACAAACGATAGATTTGGATACCAACATTTTTTCTTCATTTACCCCTAGACGACGAAGGGTGGCAAGTGGGCAAATGCTTAATGTCGATCCATTGTCAATCAGCACTCTTGCCACTATTCTATCACGACACTTTACCGAGATAAGTAGCGCCTTAGTATGATTGCGACCCTCTGGAGGAAAATCTTCATTGGCAAAAGAAATCTAATCTTTCAGCAAGATAGACCCAACAAACTCCTCCAATTTGGTGTCATTGATAGTTTCGGGAATGTGCACTTCATTTAGAACCTTGAGTAGTGCATTTTTATGTTTCTCGGAGGATTTGAAAAGATCTAGGAGTGATATCTGGGCCATCATCTTCCTTAGTTGATTGACAACATCAAATTCGCTAGTTTTATAATTGCTAAAAACTGTTCGGCCTCTTCATTTGAAACAGCCCTTTTCTCAACCACCTTGGTGAAATCATAACATCGACCAAAGCGAGTGATAGCATTGATTTCGTTCACCTTGTAACTCCAAGGGACCGCCTTAACATCGTAACTAGGGGTCATTTCCACTATTATGTCTTCTTTGTCCTCGGGCGAGAGTTCAATCGCTATCAGTTCCATGACACGATCATCGACCTCTAGGGTAGTGAACTCTTCGACCATAAAGTCAATAACTACATGCTCAACATCTCGTTCATAGGGATATGATAGATCTCCTTCAACTGATAGGTCAATGACCACGGGGGTGATCACGTTGACTGTCTCCTCATCAGGCTTAAGTGGGTCGTCCATATCTCCCCATCCATCAGGAACAACATCCTTAGGATCGACGAAGAAACTGGGTGACGGTGAATACTTCACAAGGTAGTCGAATTTGCCATTAGGTTGACCTGGTGTGTCAACTATTCTCCATTATCGTGAGCAAGCTTTATGAACTCACGATTCCAATCCATATTGCTAGCTTGAGGCCCAAGATCATCATATGAATTCTCTTCTTCACTTTCGGTCACAATTAAACTCTCCGACACAGCCTCATTAGTTGGCTCGTTAGTTTTTGTAGGCTCAACAGGTGCCTCATTCGTTTCCTTCTCACAAAATGAGTCAATAACAGCCGTTATGGCTGTCATATTATCTCCCTTCATACTATAGATTACTCCCATGTTTACCATCCGAGTGATACATTTCAATTTTTCTTCTATCGGAATATCCTCCCCATCTTCAAAGTGTCCAGCTGACACTAGTAAATTATAGAGTCTATAGACGTCCACATTAAAAGTTTGTTTACTTTCATCACCCTTCTCAATAACCATAATGACATTCTCAGCATGATTAGGCAAAGGGTTTTGTTGAACATTAGGGGATGGATCCTTAAAGGATAAAATGCCTTTGTCGAGCAGATTTTGAACCTTGATCTTAAAAGTGAAGCAATTGTCCACATCATGACCCTTTTTGCCTCTATGGAACTCACGGGACTTTAACAAATCGAACTCGAAGAATCTTGAAGGATTATCCCGAGGCATTTCTTTATCTATTATTCCCTTTCTCAACAACATGGATAACAATTTGGATGGTGGCCTAGGCAGGGTAGTGAACTGCCTTGGGGCTCTCCTTTTAAATTCATGATTCTGATATGCCCTCTCTCGAAATACAGAGGGGCCTTGAGAGGCAAGGGGCTTCGTCACAATTGGCACTTGTACATATGCGATCTCCACATCCTTTTCTTTTCTATTCGAGACATTCCGACTAGTCCCTTCATTCAATCTACCATCATGCATGGCCCCCTTTATCCTCTCTCCGACATCTACCAGCTGAGAGAAGGTTAAGCATCAAGAACCCACCAACTTTAAATAGAATTCACTAGGTAAGGCTTTGAGGAAAAGATCCAGTAGCTCCTTTTCACTGAGCGAGGGTCGAACTTGAGCAGCGAGAGTATGCCATTTTTAAGCGAAGGCTCTAAAGGACTCACTTCTTCTCTTTTCAGTTCGAGTCAACACTTCGCATGTGGGGGCTATCTCGGTATTGTACTTGTATTGCAAGACGAACGCCTCACTAACTCCCCCCACTTCTCAAACTTCTCGGGCTCCAACAACATATACCATTGCAATGCAGGCCCCGTCAGACTCTCTTGAAAAGTCCGAACCATTAATGGGACATTCTAGGCATATCTTGTCATTCTGTTTAAATAGTACTTCAAGTGGATCTTTAGGTCTCAAATCCCATCATACTTAGTGAAATCAGGAATCTTAAACTTTTTGGAAAAGCTTATTTGTACATATCGAGACAGATCCTCGATCATGTGCTCTTCGTATCCTCGTAGTGCACGGAGTTTCTCTTCTATCTTCGCGAACCTTTAGTTGTGTTCTTCCTCTGAACGGGCAGTGACGGCTTCCGAAATAGGGTTTAGTTCGACCATTACAAGTGTAGAACCCAATGCCTCCTCAACAACATTTCCTCTCATAGGTTCTTCCACGGGTTCGGGAACAGCTTGAGGGGTGACTTGATCAGCATTTGGTGCTGCTAACGCAGCCCTCATATCGTTGGCGAATCGAGTGAGCTGAGCCGCAAGATCATTGATCTTGTCGTCGAGAGCGGCGAAACGGGCATTTTGCTCCTCAATATTCATTTGTGCAGTTCTTGGTCGTGTTCGAATCGGCGATTACCTCGAAGCCATAGCTTTGACTTAGTGGAGGAAAGGAGTGTTGGCGGGCCGTTAGATTCGATGTGGATACTGCGATCATCGAAAGATCTCTTTCTCCAGCCTCTTGGTCTCTCAATTCCTCTCTTCGTGCATTGAATGAGCTCAATTTGGCAAATACAAATGATTACCT
This sequence comes from Syzygium aromaticum, assembly GCA_024500025.1. Classification (NCBI taxonomy): domain Eukaryota; kingdom Viridiplantae; phylum Streptophyta; class Magnoliopsida; order Myrtales; family Myrtaceae; genus Syzygium; species Syzygium aromaticum. The sequence goes on from CM044889.1 coordinate 12,625,152, forward strand.
GAAAAATGAGCATACGTGAGCACACGATTCATATGGAAAGTTGGCCCAATGGTCTAGGTGTTTTATGTCCCTCGAGAGAAAGTTTTCTGAACATTGAGATTTTGGAGTTTTTTAGACATGAAAACTCCTTAACATTAAAATTAGAAAATGAGATTCGTCTGACATTGAAACAAAGAAGGTACATAATGATTCTTAAGCCTCGAAATTAAAAAGAAAAAAATTACCTAAATATTGAAGCTAAGAAAGTACACAAAACTTCTGGAACATAAGAAGAATAGAATGCCCTAAACATTAAAACTAGAAAAGCAACAGACCCTCCTAAACATGAAACTAGGATGACAAATTAAGTAAAAGTGTTATTTCAAGCTTCTCGGGGCAACTCATTTTATATGCGATGGGAAACCCGCGGCTTTGCAAAACCGCTTATTCTCATGAGTTAACCTCGAGATGCGAGTCTTATCCATTTCCACCCTCTTTTCAAGATGCTCAATTTGTGCTTTCTGGGTGGGATTGTCAGTAACTTCCAGAACCAACGGTCGTAGAATGGTTGGAATTCAGTGATTGCAGATGTAGAATGGGAAGGCATGGTAGATCTCTTCTTCCCCATTCAATTTCTTAGGCACGGCAATTCTTTCAGGACGGCATTCGCTCCATGTGATCTTAGTGGCATGGATTTCGTCGAAGTAGTGGTAGTCTGTGCGGGTGACGCGAGCCTGAAAACATCTCCGTCTTGAGAGATGGCGGAATCTCTTGAAGAGCCCGGTATTGGCGAGCCACCCTGTATGGGTAATAGGAAGTGGTGCCAGAGAGACCGAGCAGTGGGGTCGGGTTAGCAAACTTGTGAGCAAAGCGGGCTTCCTCAACCTGGAACCATTTAGCATGCTATAGAAATGCCTTGGGTTCGGGGTCTTTTAGGAAATTTATCCAACGGGAATATTCTTTGTCAAGGGAATGCTTTTCTAAGACCTAGAACCTCTGTATTGGGTGCCTAAACTCATTTACTTGAAACAATTGCATAAGGTGCCCAAATCCCCTTATGTGAGAAAGAAACCATATTTGCAAAATTTTCGGGGAAGCTAGCATGATTTTTTCTCCATTTTGTTTGAAACGGTTAAGGGACAAAAAGGTTTCGGCTAGAATCATATTGACATAGTTTAATCCGGCACACATGTGTTTGACCACCCAAGCAATTGAAGGATTTATGGCATTCTTACAATGAGGAAAAATGATGAACCCGACAAATGCTAAAATGAAAATCCTACTCTTTTGAGTCATCGGTTGATTTGAAAAGCACTCAGCCAAAAACGAGAATAGGCATACATAACAATTAGCTTTAACAACCTTCCTTACTACCTCGGCTCTAATTCTAAAAAATTGTGACAACTCAGATATGGGGTCTATACCTATAGGTGGCTTGACAAGCTCGATTCCAAGAGGCATTCCAATGGCAATGTTATATTCTTCCAAGGTCGGAGTTAGCTCGAACTCACCAAATATGAAGGTTGATGTTTGAGGGCACCAAAAGTGCGGTATTGCTTGCATAACTCTAGAATGGATGGTGATCTTGAGTAACGGGAGGTCCTTGCCTCGACCTGTCTTTGGCCATTTTGATCCAACTGATCCAACCACACTATGAGCTTTGTCTTGGGAGTGGAAATGAATTGGACATCGGCTCTCCTCATCGTATATAAATTGAAACTAACGACCGACTTAATTTGCCATGGACCAACTGTTGCGACCTAAAAAAAATCGTGTTTTTGATCTTAGACTAATGAATTACTAAATCAATTAAATTAACTAATCTAGCTCAAGTTCTCCCAAACTCTATCAATTCGCAACTTAAGTCCAATTATGAGCATGCAAATATTTTCAATGGGAGTCGCCACTAATCATTTAAGGTAGGTTGATTATAAACCTAAATAAAATAGTGGGAGTACTATTTTATTTCTACGAACCAGAAATTATGAATTCGGAGATTTGGTTACGCTAGATTCCCTAACGCCTTTTCGGTACCAATTTCAAGAAAAATACTCAATTTAACAATTTTGATAAATCCTGACTTAGAGTTTAAAGGTGCAGAAATTTCCATTTTTTATTTTTTATTTATTTAAATGGAAGCTAATTTATATGTAATGGCGTGCAAAAAAAAAATTGACATGCGATTAATGCAACCTAACATGCAAACTATATGTCATGCGACGATGTGACCCACTTCTAATGACGGGCCCATTATTTTTTGTATTTTTTTAAATAAAATTCGGGATTAAAAATGCAAATTATCTAAACACGCAATTTTAAACTAAAGAAATCAACCTATTCTAGAGTGATCTTTTGGTATTTTTTTAAATCAAAATTCGAAATTAAAATCAAGTAAGAAAAAATATAACCGCTAAATCTTTCGAATTAAGTTTCGATTTGAAGCCTGACAGATCAATCCTAAAATTCAAAATACCCGCTATGGAAATAACTCTATCTAAAGCCTGATAGATAGATTTATTTCCACGTGTGCGGTTGCAGATTATGAAATTTTCCTAATCGATCACATCTTGAAAAATTCTCGATATCTTAAATATCTTGGATATATTTAAAAGATTTTGAGAATTCTAAATTCTATCCAAATTTGAAAAGTAATAGATATCCAAGATTTCAAAAAAAAAAAAGAAGACTAAATCCTAATTAAAATAATGCCTATTATCTAAATATGAAAGATTAGATATCAATAAGCACAAAATAGACAACCAAATATTCAAATCAAATTGGGATAGGATAATTACCTGATTTGCAGATTTCTTTCCTAATTTGAGTTTGTAGCGGATCGGGATTACGGATCGACGATGCGTCGATGCGTCGGGAGTGGCGGTGAACGACACGGCTAGACCCGGTGACGGAGACGGCATCACGGTGGCACTCGATGATCACTGACCAGCTTCGCAAATCCTGCAAAGATAGAAGAGTGGCGCAGCAAGGTACCGCCCCTACTGCTGGTATGGCTGGGGTTGAGAGCAGATCACCAGTGGGGTCTTCAGTCGCGACCAGAGGGGAACACCAACATCAGGTCAGAGAAAACAGCAATGGGGTCGACCGGTACAGGGCTCACTTCGACCAGGAAGTAGCTCGGATTGATGCAGGTGGCACGGTGGTGCTATTGTCTGCGAAAGGCGCAAGACAACGACTGGCGTTTTGTGTGATGTGGAGAACATGTGTTGAGCCAGTGAAGTGTCACTTGAGAAGAGACTTTCTCCTCCCTCTCCCTTTTGTCTTTTCTCTAGCTTTTCCCTCTTCTTCACGTTCTCTCTTGTGTATTGTCTTTGACCAAGAAAAATTTGTGCTTCAATAAGTGCTGACCTTCAGAACCTGCGGGAAGAACATAAACTTTTTCTCTTTCTCTCGCTCACGTGTATCTCTCTAAAAATCTGATTTCTGAAATTTTGAAAGCTCCCCCTTGATTATGAGACATAAACATATATTTATAGTGTAAACCTAGGTCAATTAGCCGGGCTTTCTAGTTTTAACGGGCTTAGGTTTAGGCTTTACCCTTTAATTTAATTTAATTCTAAGTGGGCTGAATTAATTTGGACTTTTCTTTAATTAAGCATAATTGGCTAATTTAAGCTCAAATTAAGACAACCAAACCCTTTTGCGTGTGATTTTCGGCCCATGCTTTCTGAGTGAGCCGAGTTTCGTTCGATGCCAGAGCTCGATTTACATGATGAATTTTAAGCTCGCTTACCACCGTCGATCCGATACAAAATGCAGTTAATCTATATGAACCTAAACTATATGCTATGCAACTGTAATATTTTTGCTTAGGGGTTAAAATTTAATCCCTAATTTTCTATGCAATTAACCACTAAATGATGCATCGAAATTTAGGTATCAACACCAACAAAAGGAAATAAATGAATTGTATAATAGGAGAGATAAAGGCATACTCTATCAAGAACCATGGCAAACACAAAGACACACGCATGAAAAGTGAGGCTCGCTTTCTATGCTGGACAGTTTAACAAGATGAAGTTAAGTGGGTGATCTGACCGTCGCAATCTCGTGTTGGTGTCAAGTCCTCTTAACTCCGGCTCAGTCGAAAGAGATATTCTATAGTCACGCGGTCTCGCGGACAAGAATAAACATTTATGCCACCAAGAAAGAATTTTTGGGGAAAAGAAAGGCAACCTTTACATCGCAGTCTTGCGTTTGAGGTTATATTTTTCTTAACACCATCCTAACGTATCCTATCGCAGCCCAAGTCCGGCAGCATGGTTGTATGCAATAGTGTAGTGCTAAAACATCAAAAGCATAAGTAACAGTTTATAAGCAAACAATGCTTCAAGCGTTCTAAAAAATAAACATTTATTCCCCAAATTCCAAACCTACAAAACAATAGATCAATGGCAAAAACATTCACACTAGGGATGTATTTAAACAAGATAAACGGCCTAAGCCCACTACGACAGTCCCCAGTGAAGTCGCCAAGCTGTCGCAACCTCCCCAAACAGGTCTCGCCGCCTAAGGTTGTTTGACTAATGGATTACTAAGTTAAACCTAACTCAAACTTTCCTAAGCCCATACCAATTCGTGACTTAAGTTCAAGTTGTTAACATATAAATCAATTTCATCTAGGAGTCACCACTAATCAATTTTTGGTGAGTTGATTAGACACCCAAGTGAAGCACGGGAGAAATACTTCACTTCTACGAACCAGAGATTCGATGGGTATGGGGACTTGACTACACTAATTGATCAATTAGTGCCCTTTCGGTACCTAACCTTGTTCAATCACCACCTAAAATGTTCACACTAATTGGGAATCTCAAAAATTCATTCCTAACCAAGCTAAAGGAGGCAACAATTAATATCTAAACTTAACATGCATAGTCAACCACATGCGAGATTAAATTAAACGCGCAATTCAAAGCTTGCAAATCAAACATAAGCTAATCACACAAAAGGGGAGAGAAAAACAATTTTGAAACCCAATTTCCAATTTTTGAGTTTCAGAATTTTTCAAAAAAAAATTAATTTTTTTTTAAAAATATTATTTATTTTTTAAAAATATTAAAATAATATAAATTGGATCCGAGTTGAATCTCCACACCCAATTCGGATCGGGACTGACCTGGGCGTGCCGGCCCGAGTCTACAATCGAATCGAAATCATTTATTGAGCACGGTCTAATTTTTTTAAATTTTTTTTTAGAAAATGGCCCAGCTCGAAAAAATCTTTTATTTTTTTAAACAAGGGCCCAAAGCCCAACAAAAAAACAAAACAATCTAGACCAAATTAACCAACTTCAGTCCATCCGCAAAGTGGCCCAAGACCTAAAAAAAACTATTCTAATTCTTAAACTAAAAAGCCCAGAACAAATAACACCAAATAAACACAAAATCAGCCCAAATACTAACAAAACCCTACCCGATTTTGACACGCTCGCTCGATCCAACCGTGAGAAACCCTACGCTGTTCACTCAACCGCCTAACCCGATTCTTGACTCGACTCACGACTGCTGCTCTGGCTTGGAGCTCACGCTCGGCCTTTATGGCCGAGTGTGGCTGGCCTCCGCCGGCCGAACCCTGGCATCTGCAATCAGGGTTTCCGGTCTGGTGGCTAAGCCCATGCTCGGTCGCCACCTGCCGAACTTTGGCCTTAGTGGCCGGGAAACTTAGCCACGCGGCCAACCTCATGCCCGACCGTCGCCTGCCAACTTGACCGGCGCCGTCACCGCCACGGCGACCAGCGATCGACCGAGACCGCCCGACGTGACTCGCCTTCACCAGCTAGTCGGAATGCCGATGTCTCTAAGTCCCAGCCTTCGTGGCTGGGGTTTCCAGTCCGGCGGCCGAGCCCTTGCTCAGCCGCCGCTCGGTTCAAGTCCACATCGCCGCCCCGACGAGGGGCCGCGGCGTCCTCCGCTCGGGTCACCGCCGTGGCAACCAACGGCACACTAGGACCATCCGGCACTCACACACAAAAAACACAACAGAACATAGGCAAATCCAACAAGTTTGGTTCAGACATAACATCGAGCAGTTGGCATGCGCTACAAAAACGAGAGATTTCTGGCACAATCAAGGCTCAAAACGGACTGAGATCATCGACACCGGACATACGAGGAAGCAGGAACAAGCACTAGCCCTCACGGGCCGAAACTTGCGCGAACCGAACAGCCATGAGCTCCGGCCAGTGAGCCCCAAAAACAGAGTACACAGACCGGCAGACCAGAAACAAGGGAAGGAGGGGCGGCCACTGTGGCACTCCCTATCCGGCTCAGGGGCGGCAAACGAGGGCAACTACAGATCGGACTTCGTCCAGTCATCCTACACGCCTCCGAGCCGAAATCCTTGGGAAATCGACCCCGACTCAAACCGAACCAAAAACCCGATGGAAACTCAGGGTTGAGACCTATTGCGAGAAACGTCGAAGCTCCACCGGTTGCAGTTGAGGCACGATGGTCGTCCACGAGAGCCCGTTCAGCCTCGGATCTCTTTTGGTTCTCTCTCTCTCTCCCGATCTCTTCCTTTGGCTCTCTCTCTCTCAGAACCCCCCTCAGTTTTCTCTCTCTGGCCTCGATTTCTTCCTCTGGCTCTTTCTCTCTCTCAAAACCCCCCTCGATTCTCTCTCTCCGGCCTCGATTTAAAGCCGGCCAGCAGGCAGCGTGCATGGTGGCAGGTATGGCCCCTGCCACCGCCTGCCTGCCACAGCCGGCCGATCGTCTGACCAATAAATCGCGCCGGCATGCCCTGGGCCTCGCTGGCTTTTGCTCCGTTCTGGCTTCTGTTCATCCCACTCCTCCCTGTACGCCAGAAGTGTTGACTGGGGTGGGGGAAGGTTGAACAGTGCGTGGGCCAGGCTGTGGGAAATGGTCCGGCCCGCGCGGAACATGCAACAAAGGGAAAAAAAAAAAAGAAGAGATGGGCCACGCGCAATAAAAGAAAAGGGAGAAAAAAGAATGGGTCAACGAATCCGGCCCGAAAATCCTTTTTTTTTTTTAATTTTGTGTCCTAATAGGCCCTATTAATGCAAATGCACCTAATGTCTATATGCCATGTAATTTAATGAAAAAAATATTTTTGTTTAGTGGTTTAAAAATTAAACCCTAAAAATTTTTTTATGCGATAAAACCCTAAATGATTGAGCAAAATTTAAGTATCAACAGTACCGACCTGCCATTTCGCTCTCTCTGTCTCCGATTCATCATTCCTAGTAATCGACCCTGTTTGACATGTTGATCCGGGCGTCCATGAAACATTTTTTGCTCCGTGGTGATCCATTTTGATGTCGAATTGATATCAGTCTGGCTCTGACCGTGTTCTGTTGCCGTCGTTGCATTTTGATGTCGCAAGTCATGGTGATACAGACTAGGAAAGTAATGGTTCGCTAACCTCCTGTCTTTGCTCCGTTCGCAGTATGTATGTATGCATTGTGCATATGAGCGTGGGAGTTGGTGACGGTGTGTCATGTCAAAACAAGGTTTTTGCTTTTGTTCTATACAAGGGAAAAAGAAACTGAGTATGCTTGATTGTGGCATGGTGTGTAATTGGCCTCGTTCAGATCGGTGTATGATGCCGGTATTGACAAGAACGAATTTATCTCTGTTTAGCGGAGCTAGAATTGAGGACCATCCTTCCTGGAAGATGCTCAAATGATTTTTTTTATCTATTCAGTTAAGAGGGAAGCTAATAAATGGAAGTGCTTCATATTGTTGAGACGAAGTTCCTGATCTTTTGAAAGGCTTTGGTCCCTTTGAAGCTACAAGATCTTTTACAAGGACTAGCTTGTATAGTCAATATTTCATAGCTTACAAAATTTGCATAGTCAAGGTGACTGAGGGTATGTTCAATAGACAATAGAGCTCGACACGTCACTTATAATTAGATAACAACATTGATTGAATGTTTAGTACCTCAAAAAGCTCAAATCGTTTTAGCTGCATCAGTTGGCTGTGTTGTTGACGCTGCTGTGGTTGAGTAAATTGAATGATGCTGGTTAAACCAATGTCAACCACTACCACAGGTGGCAACAGTTGCTATCTGAACTGTTCCAGCTATTTTTGATAAGAATCCACTCGATGAGTCCCAAACAAGGATCAAATCGTTACCTTTTTATCTGCAATATGAATCTGAGTCAAAACCTTTTCAGTAACTAGAGTTAACTGTCCTATCCATGCTTCCCGGAAGTTTCTGCCATCGACTGTCCGGTCCTTTTGGCTCAGAAGAGTTCAGTTCATATCTCACAGGGACGGAATACATGTCTAGGTAAACCAAAAGATTGTCGAGTTTTTTTCTAACGGCACCCTGGCTGCTGTTTTGGCAGGACATTCTGCTGTTGATCTTGTATATGTTGGTCAAGTTCTAATGAAATTTTCCATTTTCTTTTGCAAAAGAGTAATCGTTGCTGCAAGGGATCTGAATACATCCTTGGCATTGCTTGTCGTATCTGATGTATGCTTAAAATTGCATTTTTTGGTGCATCTGGATTCGCGTGCTTATGGTGCTTCACACAAATTTTCCTGTCAGGCTTCAAGTTTGCAATACCCAAGACAAGGCACATTAGTTGATAAACGCATGCAATTGTTAGTAGACTTTTTAGATGCATTTTACAGTTTTAGCATATCATCAGTGAAGGAATGGAGGCGAAAGCAAATCAGGAAAATTACAGAGAAGATTTTTGATCGTGTAACAAACAATGTTGAAAGAGCTGTCCTGACATTAGAAGATTTATATATTGTTGGATATTCCAATGGTTTCGTAATTTTCAAAGCCTTTGTTTTGTAACGGCTCTAATGGAAATTTTGATAGCAATCAATATACATATAACATTGTTGTTCCCGTTTCCTCTATTTAGACTGTCGTGCTGAGTTTTCGAGTTTCGTATTCTTAAGGGCGGAATTATTTTTAAGGGCAGTGTGCCTCAGACATTTGTTCTTTGTTCTTATTTTTTTCATACTTTCAAACAGGTCTTGCAACATTCTTAAGGATATGTCTTATGGGTTCCCAAATTGAAACCGTTGCCGCCACCGCCACTATTGATGCCTCCATCTCCGCCGCTCCTGTTGTGATGCCACCACTACCATTTCCTGACATATCAAAGATCGAAGTTTTAACGCAATAACTTCAAAAGGTGGCAATAAAGAGTTTTCTCTACCTTAGATGTACACGGAGTAGCTTTCGCACTTACGGAGACCATATCAACTGACAAAAAGTTGCGAGAACAATGGTTACATGCTAATAAGGTATGTAGGCACACAATTATCAATACGCTTTCAAATGAATTGTTTGATGTCTACTATCCATACAAAGAAGCAAAACAAATATGGGACTCCATGACTACAAAGTACACTGCCGAAGACGTGGGCAAACAGAAATTCGAGATCAGAAATTATTATCGGTGGGAAATGTCTCATGATAAGGAGATCAAGACACAGATCAATGAATATTACAAGTTAGTGGAGGATTTGAAGGCAGAAAACATCAATTTACAAGAAGAATTTATTGCGGAATTGCTGATTGAAAAGTTGCCGGGATCTTGGAATGGCTACAAGCAACAACTCAAGCACAAAGACAAGCAATTGTCACTAGCTAATCTGGTTGTGCATATCATCATTGAGGACACAACCCGCAAGGAGATCAAGGCTGCCAAAGCTAAGAAGATTGCTACCAGGGCAAATTTGGTGCAAAGCAAAGCTCAAAATTGCCAAAATAGGTATAATATCAAAAATCTTATTACAAACCCAAAGTTGCTCACCCCACCTTCAAAAAGAAAGGTTCTTGCTTTGTTTGTGGTAAACCAGGTCGTGATGCAGCGCAGTGCAGAATGAGAATAATGAGAAATAACAATCCTGCTAAACCAAAAGTCAAATGACTCTAATGACATCACTGAGGTCATTTCTCAAGCCAATTTGTGGTCATTTCTCAAGGTCCTACCAGGCATATTTGTGCGAACAAAAATGCATTTTCCTCCTAAACTCCAGTAGTGGAAGGAGAAGGCATTATTTCCATTGGTGATTCGAGAACCGCTCAAGTTCTTGGGAAAGAGAAAGTTCTTCTCAAACTCAAATCTAGCAAAACTTTAGCTATGAATGATGTACAAATGTAAGGGCAAACCTGGTCTCTGTATCTCTTTTGGGAAAGTTTGGGGTGAACGCGTCATTCGAATTTGACAAGATTTTAATGATAAAAAATAATTTTTTTGTTGGAAATGATTATTGTAATGAGGTACTTTTCGTTTTTAACGTAGCCAATGATTTCAATGAAAATACTATTTCTGCTTACTTAATTGAATCTATGGACTTTTGGCATGGTAGATTAGGACGTGTTAGTATTTCTTATGTTAAGAAAATGTAAAAACAAGGTTTGATTTCTTGATATTAGAAACACATGTTTTATTAAATGTATAATATGTGCAGAAACAAAATTAACTAAATGTATAGTATGGCAACATCCGTTTCCTTTTCTCTTTTCTAGCTCAACCGATAAGCATGAATCCATGTTGATGATGCGTGTGAACGGGGGTCAATGCCTAAAAAGAGGGACTAGACTAGATTCCCTTCCTCGTTGACAGTGCTAATTAATTTAAAATAAGATAAAATTTCTTTTTGGAAAATTGAGGGAACAATACCAAAAAGGGGAACCTTACCCAAAAAAAAAAAAATACCAAAAGGGAAAATACCACAAAAATTTTCAATCTATGTCATTTGTGACAATTTTACCCTGAACTTTTTTTTATGATATGAAAAACCTCAAATTATGTCATTTGTGACAAATTTACCCTAAACTTTTTTTGTGACACGAAAAACCACAAACTATACCACTTGTGACACATTTACCCCGCAATACTTTGACCCATAGGTATTTTCATCTTTTTCCTTTCTTCTTCGGCAAAGGGAAGCCGGCGAGGGCTGCCCTCGCCGGATCTGGCGAGGGCGACCCTCGCCCGCATCGGGTGAGGCTGCCCTCGCCCGCGTCAGGCAAGGCTGCCCTTGCCCGCCCAAGCAAAGGCGACCCTCGCCGGCGTCGGGCAAGGGCTGCCCTGACCCAGCCTAGCGCCGGCAAGGGTTGTCCTCGCTGGCTTCCCTCCACTAGAGATGAAAGGAAAAAAAACAAAAAAAAGGAAAAAGACGAAAATGCTCAAAGGTTAAAGTATTGTGGGGTAAATATGTCACAAGTGGCATGGTTTGAAATTTTTCGTGTCACAAAAAAAAGTTCAAAATAAACTTGTCACAAGTGGCATAGTTTAGGGTTTTTCATATCATAAAAAAAAGTTCAGAATAAATTTATTACAAATGGCATAATTTGGGGTTTTTTGTGATATTTTTCCTTACCAAAACAATCTTAAACTTATTACAATTATGCCAATTCATTCCTAAACTTTTTTTTGTAACAATTCAGTCTTAAACCTTTTGCATTTGTACCAATTCAGTCCATTCGGTCAATTTCGGCCGGCATTGATGTGGACACAAGCATGCGCGTCGACGCTGACGTAGCAATTTTTTCATATTATTTTTTAGAATTCTTTTAGAATTTTTTATTTTATTTTTCCTTTCATTTTTTTTCCCTTCATCTTCATCTTCAACATTTGGCTAGTCGTCGGTTTGACGATCGGCCAAAGGCGGAAGCTAGCGAGGTTGACCCCGCCGACTGCTGGTGAGGCTTGACCTCGCTAGCGGTGGGTGAGGCCGACCTTGCCTGCCCCTGGCGAGGCTCGACCTCACTGTTGCTAGGGGCTAGTGAGTTTGAGCCCTCGCTAGAACAACGGCAAGGACAACCCCTCGCCAGATCTAGCAAGGCTTGAACTCGCCGGCAACGGCGAGGCTGGCCTCACCCAACACCGGCGAGATCAGGCCTCGCCAGCTGTCGGTGGGGTCAACCTTGCCGGCTTCTGCCTCTGGCTAATCGTCGGTCCGACAATGGGTTAGAAGTTGAAGATGAAGATGAAGGAAAAAAAAAAATAAAAAAATTAATAAACAATTTGAAAAAATAATAATAATAAAATTGTCAAGTAAGCGCTGGCTGGCCAAATTGGCAAGATAAATTGAATTGGCACAAATGCAAAAAGATAAGGATTGAATTGGCACAAAAAAAAAAGGTTTAGAACTGAATTTGCATAATTATAATAGGTTTATGACTATTTTGGTAATTTTCCTGAAAATTGAAGAAGCTATGCTTGATAAGGACAGATCTTTGAAGAAAAAAAAAAGGACAGATCGAGACAAAGATAAGTCGGAGTCATTTGCTCTCAAATTCGTACACAAAAGTTTTATCTATTTTGCGAAAAAATGAATGATAAAATTGAAAAATATTTTAATTACCGACAATAATTTATATAGTGACCGATGAAAACATTTTTAGTTTATACATTTTTGTAAGTGATGTAAGCATTCATTTTATCTAAATCATTAATTTTCCGCCAAACGAACAAAGCATAAGCATGTCATGTGTCCACTATTGTGGCACCGGATCTTCTTAGGATAGTTTGGGAAATAATCTCATACAAATGCGTTTATTTCGCGAAAAATGAATGATTCAAGAATATATTTTCTTGAAGATGATTACTTGTATTACTCATAAAATTGAACAAAGGAAATATATCTTCATCATCCATGAAAATATTTGATAATAATGAAAATATTTTTTATTCACTAATTATTTCATGTAGTATAAGCGGTTGGTTTTATAAAAAAATATTTTTCGAATCATTTATTTTTCGGAACCGGTCTACCAATAGCGGAAGTCCACGTCAGCATATCCTGCCCAACATGTAGTGAGGCCAGCTTGGTTCCTTGGCATAGGAGGAACACGACAGAATCTCTTTCCCTCCCCAGGACTCTTTATATTGACTTCCCGCTTTCCTTCTTGAACCGGGAAATAGTTATCAGATCGAGTGAGAGAAAGAGAGAAGAGTCAACTTCGAGTGCAGCATCTCCTTTGGCGACGCCATGGGACAGATCTTCGGCAAACTTCGAGGTATCGACCCGCCATTTTAGTCTCTCGGTCATTTCCAGCAATCAAATCGTCTGTGAACAGGATGATCCGGGTTTCTGTGAGACTGTTTCGGTCCGTGGCGGTTCATTTCAATGTCGAATCGATATGAGTCGACTCTGACTGTATTCTGTTGCTGTCGCTGTGTTTGGTGTTGCGGGTTAATGGTATGGACCGGGACAGTAGTGGTTCACTAACCTCCTGTCTTTGCTCTTTTTGTGGTATATATATGCATGCGAGCGTGGGAGTCACCCACAGTGTGTCATGCCAAAAGGAAGGCTTCAAAAAGAGTCCTTTGTGGCCAGGAGGATTTGCTTTCGTTCTGTGGAAGGGAAAACGAAACTGAGTATGCTTGATTTGTGGCGAAGTGTGTAATTGGCCTCATTCAGATTGGTGCACAATGCTGGTATCGACGAAGAACATATAATATAAATTTTAAGTCTAGTGGAGTTAGAATTGATGACCATCTTCCTTGTAAGTGCTTCATGTGGTTGAGATGAAGCACCTAATCTTTTGAAAAGCTTTTATCTCTCTTAAGTTACAAGATATTTTACATGGACTAGCTTGTATACTTGATATTTCTTAGCTTATAAAATTTGCATAGTCAAGGTGACTGAGGACATGTTCAATTGACGATAGAGCTTGACATGTCACTTATAGTCAGATACAAATGTTAGTTGAATGTTTTAGTACCTCACATAGCTCATATTATTTTAGTTGCATCGGTTAGCTGTGTTGTTGACGCTACTGTGGTTGTGTAAGTTAATGATGCTGGTTAAAACCAATGTCAGCCACTACCGCAGGTGACAACCACTGCCATATGAACCGTCCAAGTTTTTTTAGATAAGAATCGACTCAATGTGTCACAAACAAGGATCCAATCATCACCTTTTTGTCTGCAGTATGAATCTCTTCAAAGCAAAACCTATTTAATAACTAGAGGTTCCTGTCCTATCCATGCTTCCTGGAAGTATCTGCCATTGACTCACGGGTCCTTTAGACTCATAAGAGTTAAGTTCATATCTCACAGTGACGGAATTCATGTCTAGTAAACTAAATAACTGTTGAGTTTTTGTCTAGCAGCATCCTGGTTGCTGTTGATGCAACACATTCTGCTATTCATCTTGTACATGATGTTGCTTAAGTTCTAATGAAATTTCGCATTTTCTATTACAATAAGGCAATTGTTGCTGTAGGGGATCTGAATGCATCCTTGCCATTGCTTGTCGTATCAGGTGTATGATTAAATTTCAATTTTGGTGCTTCTAGGTTCGTGTGTTTATGGTGCTTCACACATTTTCCTGCCATGCTTCAATTTTGCAATATAGTACCGAAGACAAGGCACATTAGTTGATAAACGCATGCTATTGTCAATAGACTCTTTACATGCATTTGACAGTTTCAGCATATTATTCAGGGAAGGAATGGAGGCAAAAGCAAATCAGGAAAATTACCAACAAGATTTTTGATCGTGTAACAAACAACGTTGAAAGAGCTAACCTGACGTTTGAAGATCTATATATTGCCGTTTTGCTTGTGTACAAGTAAGAATCTCTGGTGAACACCTCTTTACACTTATTTACCAGGCAAGTAGATCAAATGTTTCTCTCTCTTGTAGTGATATAAATAAGCATCTGCCTGGTCCATATTGTGATCCACCCTCAAAAGACCAAGTCCGAAATATGATAAAGGTAGTTTTCTTGTATCCTCAACAGTGTGCCGAAAGTTCATTATGCTGTTTAATAAAGTTTATTCCTCTTACATTCTTGTCTTTTTTTTTCTCTGCATTGCGAGCTTCCTTGTTCAGTGCTTATGGCGTCAGGGTTTTGGACTTTAGAGTATGGATTCCTTTGAAGAAGTGTTCTATTACCACTTCATATCTCTATTTATTGGTGTGGACCGTGAAGTTTTGGCATGCCATTCAGTTGAACTCTAGATGTTTAATACCACTCCTTAGTTGAACTCAAGGGGCCCGAAGAAACTCAAATTAGAATGTTTTTCTCTCCCAGGAAGTCTCAAAAGCATTTCATTTGAAACTCTTGAGAGGATCCTCATTGTTATGATGGTTGTAGCCTTCATTTTGCTGTTTGATTGATGGATTCGGGAGGAGAAGAGAAGATTGTGCAATGAATATTTGTACAAATTAGCCGAAGCATACATCTACGGTGCTTGTGCTTGAATGTCATATCGTTGCCTTTGAATACAGAACTGCGATGTCAACCTGGATGGAGAAATTGATCGTGAAGAATTTGTGAGGTTCATGCAGCAGCTAACATTGAACACAATTATAGTTGTCAGTCAGAGGTTGATTGCCACATTGGTCATGGCACCTGCCATTGCAATGGCGACAAAGAGAACTACCGAGGGTGTCCCAGGAGTTGGTAGAGTGGTACGAAAGTTACCAAATTCAGTTTATGCATCGCTTGTGACTATGGTAGTTGTGCTGTTCCAGAATTCAATCCGGGAG
Source organism: Syzygium aromaticum (assembly GCA_024500025.1). NCBI lineage: Eukaryota > Viridiplantae > Streptophyta > Magnoliopsida > Myrtales > Myrtaceae > Syzygium > Syzygium aromaticum. The sequence goes on from CM044889.1 coordinate 12,640,594, forward strand.
GTTTGACATTCAAAATAGTTCAATATGTTGGTATTGGATTATCTACATCTACAATATGCTGCATAATATTGTAGTCATTTACAATTTGCTTGTGAAACAAATGTTATACTTAACAGCCGAAATTACGATTTTATCTTGCCTCAATTGATAATCCGTTAAAAGATTTGAATGGTTGAAGGGTCTTGTCGCCGATAATAGCAGCAGGACATGGTCACCGGCTGCACAGACTCAGCTGCTACCTGTGCTATGCTCAGCTGTGGGAGCCTAATCAAAGCCAACATCGTATAGATGACTTGCAGCGTATGATGATTATGGAGGAATTGCAGGTTGTACGGATGTTTTTAGGTGGAGTTGGGTACGCTTTCTTTTCTCGATTTAGTTAGTCCTGGAGAACAACATTTAAAGATGAGCTAGGTTGCTTAGCAACATCTCATCATATTCACTTTCTTGTAAATATGAAGTTTAGAAAGTGAATTTGGTTTTGCTTGGAATTTCTTCTTAAATCAATTCGGTAGTATTCAGTTCGTTTTGTTTTTAAGAAGAGAACTGCAGAAAGTTTCCGAACAAACCTTACTCAGCTATACCCCGGCTGATTGCAAGAGATCAAGCATCGCTCACTGCTGTGCTGCCTTGTTTTGTCTCTTAATATCCTTATGTTTTGGTAATGGCGTGAGAAGAAGAAGGAAAAAGTCACTCATTCAATAGGTTAATCCATTGGTTGCATAGATTATCTCGGTGTGCATCACTTGCAACCTGTAAGTCTGCCGCAGATTTAACTGAATTTCAATCAGATTCTATACATGAAGGTATTGCAGGAGACCAAGTACTGCTGCTCTTGAACTTGAAACTTAATATGCAGAATTCTATACATGAAGGTATCAGTAGCCAAAGTTGAATAACAGAATTCTCATTCTCAATTCTCATTCTAGCTTTCCTCATTTGACAACTTTAAAAAAGCAGAAAACTGCGATCTGAATGTACACGGGAAGCAGACACACGAGACAACGAAAATGGCAACGGTGACTGAATATTGACAAGACTAGTATCAAAATCATTTCAGATACCAATCAAACTCCTAGCACCGCTATGCTTATTACAATAGCCAGGAGGCTCCTCTTTTACCATTAGCTGGCCCATCTGAGAGGAATTCAAATGGGATTAAGAGCAAAACACCGCAAAAGCTACAACTCAACAGGCGCTTCCTAAGCAAACTTTTGCTCACGGTCTAACAATAATCTCGAGCACCTTGTAGCTAAAGATTGAAGAACAGAAGAAGCATTAGAGTCAGCTATTTGCCGGGTCGTCGTGCCGATTTTATGCTACATTCAGCCTCTCCAGCTTTGCTTTGGCCGAATCGACTTTTTCTGCCAATTAGTCAGTATTAGTATCGGTGACATAAGCTATGATCATGGAATGAAAAGTCTTTCACTCGATCGGTAGGATAGATCACACATACTTTGCTCAGATGCTTTCGCCTTCTGGATGCTCGTTCTGAAGTATATGTTCCCGTTTTTCTGATAAACAGACTGACCAAGAGAACAGACAAATGAACCCCTCCAATAACAAAAACAAGGAACAGAAAGTGTTTCTCTCTTGCGAATTAAATTTGAAACTTCATATCAAGAGAAAAAACACTCCTCTATTCGGCATGTCCCAAACTAATTGAAGAAAAGGCAACGTCACTTAAAACAACAGCACTCGATCTATCCCGGCCCTTACGTAATCATAATCAATCACAAATAGGTCTAATCCATGGAATCGCAAAAACTATCAAAATGAAAGAACTCATGATCATAACTATAAGTATAGAAAAGAAAAAGTAGGATCTCATCCACAGAAAAAAAAAAAAATCAATCTAGACAGTCCTTTGCGGCTTCGATGACAACTAGATCATCGCGTTATTGCTTCAAGAGAAGTTCCTATCGAGATTCACCATAAATCTTTGGGTACCTATCACGAAATAACATACAAGAAATTCACACAACGGCATCTGCTTTACCAAGAATTCATTCCTACTACAGCAAGAAGCTTTCTTTAGTCTCCCTGAATAACTTTTTTTCTAGAGGAAACAGCATCCAAACACATATGCACTCATTGGGACGCAATTCGACTTGAATCGGCACAGGCCCACTTGAATCAAAACCCAGTATCATGACCAGGGCTCCCGCAAGAAGCACGACAACCTATGAAAACCATCTCATCCGTGCACGGATCAGAATCAAAATCGCAGCTTTAAACGATCGAACAACTCGAGAGAGAGAGAGAGAGGGGAGGGGGGGAAGAGATTCTTGGAATCAGGGTCTTGAAGGGTACCCGAGAAGGCTGAAGACTACCCAGTTCAGCGACGGCGACTTCGTGGCTTCTCAACTGAAAGAATCACCCGACACATCAGTGGCTCCGTGATGACGGTGCGGCGAGAAACCTACAGTTTTTTTCCAAGAAAGATATGGAAGGTGAAGACGAGGCTTGACCTGCTTGACGAGATCGCGTTTGGCGTCTTCCATCTCTCTCTCTCTCTCTCTTTCTCTGCTCCTGGCTCTGCCTCTCTCTCCCTGTATCTCTCCCCACTGACACCGGGGGTCGGAGTACTCTGCAAACGTCCCTCGGGGTTATGTTGTCTCGGCTTTGCACGCAGGTTCTTCACTTTTGCCTCTGTTTGACAAGAACCGTTCTTGCCATGCGGTAAAGGGATCGAGGGACGCTACCATCACAGGCACAGGCACAGGATTTTATTTCAGCGCTCTAGAAGAGGGCAGAATAAAGGTCAGCGAATAAGGAAAAGTTAAGAGATAGGACCGATAATAAAAAGCAAGAACGTCCTTAAGGAAATATAGGGTTTTGCTTTAGTATTTATATTTTATATTAACGAAATTAGATTTGTACCAAGACGAGATCATTTTAGTCTTATGTTTCATGTTTCGGTTGTGTCATCGCCAAGTAGAATAGAGAAAATAATAAAAAAAAATTTGCACAGTCAACATTTTCTGTTAGCCAAGTTGGACGAAATTAACGGAATGATATAGTTGCACAAATTTGACATGTTTTAGAATTTAATTACACTTTTTAAAAGGTTTTACAACTTAATTGTATTTTTGTGATAAGTTTTAGAACTTTTAACGCGCTTATTCCTTCTTCTTTTTTCCTAATTCTACTTACGTAAGAAGAATATTCTTGAGGATTTATCTTTGATATTTTTTTTTACCATAATAGTATCATTAAAACTCTATTTACTAATGGATCTTGCTAACAGCTAGTGTATATGATCAGACTGTAGGAGTAATATTAGCACGTTCTTCGCACGGACCCATTATTTTTTTCAACTTTTTTTTTCTTTTCCCATACTGTGGATCACAGTATGACCTTGATAACATTAGATGTGGTAAAATAATATTAATTAATAAATTTAAGTGGTAAATGAAGGGTGAAGTTAGAATTTTTTTGAAGAGAGAATTTGGAAAATTCATGGGGAGACATGAGGTGCTACTTAGAAGCACACCACACGCAAAATTTTTCTATGTAAAGCATCCTTCAGCTAACATGTTGTTTCAATATCGTGCTTCGAAGACCATAAAAAAAGTATCGCCTTTTGCTTCCCCAATTCATGCATTTCCTTGATTTCGATTCTGATCAAGCGGAAGCTCTGATCGCATCCATCTTCTGTTTCTCCGTTAGCATCGTCAAAGTGAACTGTAGGTTCGAGCCGAAGTGATCGTTTGTGTTGCTTGTCGCTTGTCCTTCTTCAGGTTACCCTTTTTTCTCTTCGTTGACCAAGCCTGCTGTTCTAACCAAACACAAGCCATCATAGAACTGGGCATTCAACTTTATTGGATGATTCTTACCCCTGAAGAATCATCTAATATCATTGGTCGCTCATGTGATGTCAACCTCAAATTAAAAATGTGCTATGCCATGATCTTAATATTTCACTCTAGTCGACTCCGTCTCGGTACCCATCTCGCACCACCCGAACAATGGCCCGATTCTCAAATTAGTCCTGGCAACACAGAGCTAGCACATCACGCTGTCATTGTAGAACCAAATTATTGCTGCAAAACAACTTCTTCGCTTCATTTTCCTATCGAAGTTGAACTATATATGCACGTTATACAACAGGTTTGGAAAAAGTTAACCCAATGCATTTCGGGGGTTCTATCGAAAAGCATATTAACAAAATGTTGGTCAATAAGGAGATTATAATTGTTCTTTAACTAAATACACTCCTAATCTTTCACCTGTCAATAAATTAAATAACAATTACATCTACAACAGTCTAACAATTGCAAAGTCGCAAGATGAGAAATGATATGTCAAGGCTTCCAAAGCTTCATCGTGCTGTCCTCGCTGTATGTTGCAACAAGATTACGATGCGGATGGTGTGTTACCCCGATTACATCCTTCTCATGAACCTGCCAATAACAAGGAAAATGAGTCTCACACAATGTATGCTATTTTTTTCTGGTAGGAAGTGAATCACCATGGAGAAGTTGCAATCCAACAACAATTAGTCCACATTTTGAAAACAAATCAACAGTCCATCCAGAATTTCAAATTCTGATCGTGCCCTGTGCACATCTTTGAATCTATAGAGCGAATGGTAATATTATCACTCAAATTTATCAGCCTATAGCAAACTACAGCCTAGACGAAGTAACAGTAAATTATCCCACCACCATTTAAGAAAGGAGGAAAGAGAGAAGGGCATATAAGGAATCTCCGCTATGTCAGCTCTAATGGGTATGTGACAGCTATTGCATAATGTACTACTTCATATCCATATCGGTCTTGGCAGTACGAAGGATCACAGAATATAGTACCACTCCAAATAAACACCGTGAATTTGTGATAGAGATGCAGTCTGAATATTGCATCAGATTTTATAAGGTTCGAAGCACGGGGAACGAAACTATTATACTAATTGTGACTAGCTGAGGCAAGTGCCACAGCTTCCAACTCGTAACATAAAGCAAGCACCACAATGCATAATTTTGCAGTTAAAAGTTCAAGAGTGATTCCAAAATTTCATGATGACTTATGGCAAGCTAACAATGAGATTACCTTCATAAGATGCTCTAATTTACCAGAATGGTGGCTGAAACAGTACAAATTCCTGCAAATTGTCCACTATAAGTGCAGTTCCATAAAAACTCATAAATGATGAAAAAGAACAAAGAAATGACCGATGACAAGTTTGAGGGATGAAACTCATTGACCGCCCTGCTATGAGTAACCATAACAATAACCTGGAATCCAGTCAGTCTAATCACATTATTGATGATAACTAAATGAAACAACTGCTCCACCCTTTCCATGATCAATTAATGATGAGAACATTTCTTAATTCAAGCTAGTCAATGGACCATCTTATGATCGGCCACTAGTCAACAGTATTCTCTTTAAATATGAGATACTGACTATTATTTAACCCTAAATTAATATCCATGCTGTTAGAACACCAACCGGAAGCTTAAGTTGATAGAGGGAGAGATACTTTAACACCCTCTCTCAATGTTATTGGAAGACAACCTGCTGAGTATCCGGTAACATGTCTGATATAGTTTCGTAGAATGGGTCTATTTGTACTAGTTGGCACAAGTAGAGTGACACTATGTGAAACCCACAAGTTTCAAGCATTATACTCTAATTAGCTTACACAGGTCCATGCTACAAAAGAACTACAAATTGTCAGTAGCAAATCTAAGATCAATATCTCATAAAATACACTTTTAAATGCTCCAAAGCAGAAGTCAGGTATTGGAAATTCAAGGGAAACAACACTCCTAAAGAAAATTGGGCACTCACTAGTATCCTGTAGTTTCCATATTTTATGTTCTCTTTTATGCTTGGTTTTTTATTCCATTTTTTGAGTTGTTCTAGTGGCTGGCGTACAGGAAGGGGTAGCCCTTCCCTTCTGTCTTAAAATAGAGCTGATACCAGTATTTAGCTATCAGGAAGGACTTCACAAGCTAGACTAGCTCACATGCTAGACTAGCACTCATCAATAAAGCAAATTAGGTGATAAACAAGTAAAGAACTATAACTAAGTGTGAAAAGGACTCTTAATGCTTTTTTTTTTTTGGTAAGGAAAAGGACTCTTAATGTTCATTTCAACAATATTGAAAAAATTCGCTAATGTGCTTGCCCGAGTCACCAAACAATGCACAATAGTTGACTGGATTACATATTATGATGTTCCAACACAGAATACAGAAAAGAAAAATCAAAAGGAAGCAGCAATCAAGACTCCACCTGTCTTCACCGACACAGTAAATCCATTCGCCTTTTGGTGATACACAGGCTGCCACAAAATCTCCACCCTCTCTTTTACCAGATGAAAGACTCTTCACCACCTGTAGAGTAGTCCCAAAAGAATAACTTTGTCTGCTGATGTGACCAACTAAAAGATCTTGCAAAAAGGGCAAAGGAACAATGCAAACAAGAAATACCGTGCCAATATCAATACCCAAAAGTGATATCAGAACAAATAGTGAGGGAAAGACAAAAACAACAAACAAAAAAAGATGCAATTCTTCTCTACCCATAAGCATTGATGCTTCCATCTAGATCTACTATATCCTTCAGCTTAACTGGTGGTTCAGCCTGTTAAGGTGCGGCAGGCAGGGAGCCAAATTTAAGATATACCATGGTACAATCTCATTTTACTCCAAATACAGAAGTAAACAGCAAAACAAGAAGCAAAACATGGTTACAGGGGCACAGCTGACATGAGGTATCAAGTCAACTTCAGATCACATCATATCATGCATGATACAATGCAGATCTAATGCTAGGACGATCATCAAAGAGACCAGTGAAAAGCTTAAATAATCTGACCATATAAAGATCCATTACTACCATCTATGCAGGAAGGGTGATCATTAATAGTTCTATGGAAGAACTCACCGAGCTTCACATCCTTGTAATAACCTCTTCTAATATCCTAAATAAAAATAGGTATCCTAAATTACAACAGCACCTCTAATAGTGCATGTGTTACGACAACCATGTAAAAGCCCTTTGAGTGATTCTTAACTATTTACTATCGGAAAAACCTAACACTAATTGTCCTATCTCTAACCATTATAAGTTACACTATCCTAGAAATAGAAATTAAGTATATTTCAGTGAATGCAGTTCTTCAACTCATTAAGTGCATAAAGCTTTGTTCTGAAGTAGTTTACATTTGCTAGCATGCTCGAGAACTAGGTTAGATCAAATTAAAAGGAACTGAAGAAGAAAAAAGGATGTAATGATAATGAAATGATGGAGCAATCTCATGCAACAATAGTAGTTTTGCAACTGAGTGAATGGCTACTGATATGGACTTCAAAATAATTGCAACAGTCAAAAGATCTTTATTTGATTCCAGTACCTGTCCCTGAAGAGTCATGATATAAATTGATGATGTCTTATTGCAAACAACGATGTGATCAACATTCTTTGGGAAGAGATGAACAGAGTTAACAGAAGCATCACCTCCCTGAAAGTCAGCCAGGAGCAAACCAATATTAGGTAAAAGATAGACATTGCATAAGAAAATAAAAATATGCATTTCCAGAGTGATTACCCTCAATGGAGGCGGAGGCTTGAATGTGTGAAGACAGTCTGAAGTCTTAACATCCCAGACCTATAAAGCTCAGATAGGATCAGCAGCTTACTTAGAAGAAAGGAACCAAATTAAATCTTCAGAGTACTACCTTCACAGTACAATCACTCGAGGCAGTAATAACACGACTGCCATCATTGCTGAATATTGCATCATTGACATAAGATGAGTGGCCTCGAAACTCTTTCAGCTGTTTCCCAGATTTAAGGCCATGGATTCTGCATCACCAGAACTTGTATGAAGTTCATAATCATATGACAAAAGCAACAAACATCCAAGTTCTCAAAGAATTATGGCAGTTGAATGAAAAGTTGCATGTTCCCAAGTCAGCAAACATCTTTAATCCACGGCCTAACACAAGGATGCGTGAATAATTCTATATTAATTTGCTCTATGTGGTTCCACATTTCTTAGTTAAATCATCCAATCCAGGCCTTCAACACAATGATAGGCTAGAATGAATAAGGTACTCAAAATAAGACGACGAAAGCAAATCAAACAGATAATATGAGGTACAAAGTTTCATGTTCGATCAACTTGTAAACAAGAAGCTGGACAAATCAATGACTACCTGGCTGAGCCATCAAAGGAGGTACTGAGTAACTGGCTGCCATCACGGGAAAAGAGGAGACTTGTGACACCCTGAGAATGTGCACGTTCAAGACGACGCAAGCATTGACCTGTTCTTATTCGCCAAACCTGAAATAGCAGCAACTATTAACCAACACGATACCAAAGAGGAGGGTATTAATCTTATTGCGTCACAAACAGTGATGTAATTATGGACATTATTGAAGGGCTATAAGATACAGACACACCACCCACTCATGGAGCCGATTTTAATGCTGCTGATTTTTTCATCAGCAATATAAATCTAAGATGTGTTGTCCAACAACTAGTAAACAAGAAGCTTGAAAAATCAATGACTACCTGCCTATGCAACATGGCAACACAGAAAACTTCATGTTACAAGAAGTACCAGTTAACGGTGCCTCCTCCCTTTAAGATTACATACAGTTACGTAATACAATGAGAAAAGAGAATGGGAAAACAGATCTATTCCTACACACAAAATCTGATACTGTCTCTATATCAGTCGAAACAGAAAGATGCAGAATTCAAAGAAAGCAACTTTTCTTGCTGCCTCCTCTCTTTAAGATTACATTAAGTAAAATGAAAAGATGCAAAAGTATAATTGGAGGAACAGCCAAATTCTTCCATGCGAGATCTATTGCTGTCTCTATCAACTTGAAGTGAAAATACAGTAGATGCATCTGCATTTGGCTCTTTCAAACTTATGGTATGAAGCTTTTGGAAACAACTTTTGACAAGATATCAGAAATCGTGTATTTTATGACATTTTGAAGAGAGACAAACCAGACAGTATTCCCCCCAGCACTTAAAACATCGATTTTTCCTTTATATAAGTCATTTTCCGCATATTAATTACCCTCAATGGTAGACATCTGCTTTTCTTGAAAAAGAAACTTTCTGCATAATACTTTTTCTTGACGGGTCAAAAGGAGAAGAAGATATATGAAGTTTATGTATTGGAGGCAATACGCCTTAATATTCATCTGCCTTTGATGTTCTATGCTTTAAAGGTAATGCTGCTGCCATAATTTCAATTGTTTAATTTTATTCTACTAACTACTCTCACCCCTTCATCACAAGTAACTCTTTACTTTCCCTGTTTGAAGCTTCTTCTAAAGTATAAACAAAATTTCTATAGCAAAAGTACCAAGGGGTTACCACTCTTACACAAAATGACTTACGGGGGGCAGCCATCCAAATACAAAAACAATAAATTGACTCTTACAATCGATTCCAATGAGCTGTACCAATGAAATTTATCTTCCTACTGTACCAAAAGCGAAGAGTGTATGACCACATATCTTTGAAATAATCACCATTCCCCAGAAGATTCATCTAGAAATGCACATGGAACTACTAAAAGGTTGTAAAATCTGAACATCACTCGAAGAGCAAAAAGCAGCCTTTCACACATCTAATCGATCGCTACAGAGAACTTCATAAGGCTGGGGAGAGGGACAAAAAGTTCATATTGAGCTTACCTCCCTCCATCGTCCCAACGGGAGACTTATTTTTGTTAAATGCAAAATTGTAGTGTTATGTTTGGAATCGCCCCTAGGGTGATATACCCATTAGAATGAGTTATAGCGACAACACCTCTTAATATTGCACAATAAGTATAATCGCAAAAAATAGTATATTCTCACAAGCAGTTGAAATTTAACTCACTTTGATCTTGCCATCTTGTGACCCAGAAGCAAGCATCTCTGAGTCTCTACTAAAATCAACACAAAGGACAGGATCATCGTGCATCATAAAGGTCTCCTGCAGAAAACAAAAAGATGTTTTCATTTCCAAAGTTGTTACCCTATTTCAAAAGGCTAAAGGCTAGAACCTACTTTGAGGAGCTTTTAATTCCTTCTCCTTCAAAGGCTTTTTCTTTCGCTCATTCAAAGTGCATTGGATAAGAACATTAAGCACAAAAAACAATACAAGAGTATATTTAGAGGAGCAGTTTCTTGATGCAAGAGAAAGCGATACTTTTAAACTCTATCTAAATAAATTTAGGAGTAATCTTTTGGCGCATTGTTGGTATGAAGTTAAGTACTATGGCTCTGGCTTGAATAGAGGCCATAAGAAAAGTCACAACAATGTTAAGCCACATATTGCTAATGCATAAGAAGAAATTACCTCTGGCAAATCTAAGACTCTTTCATAGTCAGATGGCATGACCAATTGTTCTTCAGCCTCCTATGAACTACATGTTAAGATTATTAAAAAAGACCATATTTTACAATACAAGAAAATTTTCCTAAATATCCTTATTGCACCAGTGCATTGAAGTTAATAGTGTTGACCTACCACCTTAGCAAAAAGTCTATTGTTTAACTGACCATAGTTTGGAAAGTGGTCTGTTGTCATTCAGACATAACCAGTATTAAACTAACATCGCCCTTACAAAAGGAAAAGGACTTAAACCAGTGTATTTCGTACAAAGAAGCCAGATATCATCGGCATCAAAAAATAATTTAGCCTGGCGTATAAATAAGATAGAAGAAAGCATCGTCAAGCCTAATCACACGATGCCTTTCCGAAGGGAAGTAAAACCATTCCCAATTCTTTTTCTACCGTCAGGACAACAAAAGCATCAATCTCCAACAAAAGTTACAGAAAGTAAGCACTTACATCAGCTTGATACTGAAGATCCTTTTTGAGCTTCCCACTCATGTAATCCCAGACCTAGCCACAACAACAAATGAAATCATATATCTTTTTTTGTTTAACGACATATGTAACTAGATTTTCTGAACTCAATTACCTCGATGAATCCATCAACAGAGCAAGAAACAAGAAACTGTCCATCTGGAGAGAACCTAGCGCACTCTGCATGACTTTTGGTTCCAAACTGCAGTATGGCAACATGAAGTACATGACATCAGAAGCTTATGTACAAAGTTTCATGACTACTACAAAATTATCAACAGAGTTGCTGAAAAATAAATGTTGACAGCATTAGTAGAGTCTGGCATCTGATCACAAAAAAGTGCAAGTTCCATTCAAGAAATCTTCTTCACCATTCTTCTGCATTTCATCAACATTGTAACAACTGTTGTTTTCCACTATGTACAAAGTTTCATGACTACTACAAAATTATCAACATGTTGGCATCTGATCGCAAAAAGATGCAAGTTTCATTCAAGAAATCTTCTTCATCATTCTTCAGCATTTCATCAACATTGTAACGACTCTGTTGTTTTCCACTATTTGAAGCTGTTCATCTAAATCTGTCTCAAAGATATAACTTGACTTACCTATACCAATTCATTCACAAAATGGGCATCAAGGAAAAAGAGTATGCCCATCGTTTTCTAGTCAGGGTGGTTGTTGTATCTGGTTCCTGTTTCACATTGTTACTTGGAAATCATTCAAACAATTTGATGACAACTATTTTGTGTCAACTGAATTGTAAAAAATGGAACCAATTTAAGTTCATCAGGTTCCAATCAACCTAACTTTGTGCTCCTATCTTGTTTATGATGAGTGAAATCATTTTTCTTATCATTGGCAAAAAAAAAAATTGGTTGAAGTGGCACCAAATGGGTGCCGACCCCATACAAGAATCATTACAAGTTATATACGAGTCTAATAAAATAATCAACTTGAACAGCATATAAATTGTAAATAGGATATTACCATAATTGTAAACTATCATATAAGCATAACATCAAGATAAAAGTTGTTGATCGAATGAAATGAAGACATTATAGAGAAAACTTTTATCAGTAACTAGTGAACAAAAATACGACCCTGGGTCACTAATTTCACATCATTTCATAGATCTGGAAAAAGTATATAATAAAAGTTCATTGGAGGGTTTTTAGAGAAGCGGAAATGACACAAACAATCCCTAAACTTTGACCAAATGTGCAGTCTAATCCCTAAACTTTTACTTTGTTCAATGTAGTCCCTCTACTTTAGTCTAATGCTCAATGTGATCCCCAAACTTTTTATTTGTTCAATGTGATCCCTGTACTTTTGGTACATATTCAATTTGGTCCATGAACTAGATCAAAATGTTCAATGTAGTCCCTGAACTTGAATTAATAGAATGACTATATTGAACATTTTTATATAGTTCAAGAACTAAATTGAGCATGTACCAAAAGTTTAGAAACCACATTGAACAAATCAAAAGTTCATGGACCACATTGAACATTAGACTAAAGTTCAGGGACTACAATAAACTAATTAAAAGTTCAGGGACTAGATTGCACATTGGGCCAAAGTTCAGCGACTATTTGTGTCATTATCCCTTTAGAGAATAAAGGGCTCACATTACTTATGTAGAAACAATGAGAGATCCATAATTAAGTTGTGACTTCCGTTGGAGGGAGAACAAAGGATGTCCCAAGAACAGGAATATTCCCCGATGTATACTCTTCGCCACACTGGTCGATTACAATTAATGTGATGCTAGAACCATGTAGAAAAACTTTGGAATCCAAGGGCTTCTATTTGAGTCATCAAAAAGCGAGTACATGGAGATGATGTTTAGTAAACTAAGTGACTCAAACGAAGTATTAGCACAAATTGACACTTGGAGATACCAAAGCAAGCAATTTCAGTAACTTGGATCCACTTTACAAAGGAATGGAGAACTTGTAATGGATCCGATCCACTACATACAAACAGATCGATCGAATAAAGTGCATTTGGTATCTTGATGATCACAAAATACCACCTAAACTTAGGGGAAAATTCTATTGGACAACATTAACAACAGCAATACTGGATCCCGCAGAATGATGCTGCCCAAAAATCAAATGCACATGATATAAGTATAGCTGAAATGAGAATGCTTCCAAGCATATGTGGATACACAAAAAAGGTCGAATCAGAATAAATGCATTGGAAGTCAGGTACAATACAGCTATCTCTTTTGACAGGAATCACATGATGGTGGATGCGGTGAACAGGAGGAAAGGTTGGCATGGTTCTACTTGAGAATATGATTAGAGAATTTGTTTATGATGATTTGGACAGGTGAAGATAGACTTTGATATCTATAAAGAGCATATGTGACATTATGGGCAACATACAGGGTAAGAGGGACCAAAGAATAACAAAAAAGACAGGTGGATACTTTAAAGAGAGATTTTCAGTCCTTTCTTATTTTGAGGAAGTATATGCTATATTACACAAGGCAATTCCCTAAAACAATCCATATAGCCAACCCCACTTGGTGGTTGTTATTGTTGTATCAGTCCATTCTCCATCATGTCAAATGTAGCAGATCAGCTTTGAGCACAAGAAAGTTAATTTTAGTCTAGAAAGTTTTGATGGGTGAAAATAGAACATATGTGAAAGAAATGAAGGAGACAACATCAGAGCCTACCTTTATGGTGTGTGAAAGAGTTGTGGGGTACATATCATCCACATCTTGCTTCATAGCAGCAGTTCCTCGAAATAGATCAAATTGGGTTCCTGGAGGTAGTAGTCCTAAAGGAATGGCAGAACATTTCCAAAACAATATCAGTAAAACTTTAATCTAAAGCAAGGAAATGAAGTATAAACCTTAAACATGACCAGATAATGCCACTTTCCTCATTCATTTACAGTTATAGCCAGCACTTCATCCAAATCATGCATGCCATGGAAAGCCAATGATTTCGTCTAATATGATTCACTCAAACATTAGCTAAGTGCTATTTTAATCGGAAAGGTATATGAAGGCAACCCAAACAGGATTACTTCAAAAATACGGCTGTGGGATTATTTGGAGGGAGAAGTACTAAAAGTGGGGGAAGAGGATAAAAGGAATCTACAAAAATAGTAAAGCTACGGCCAAGTAACGTAGCAAAATAAATTATGATAATCTAGATAAAAACTTGATAAATATTGAAAGAGAAAGCATCTGTATCCACACCTTGGTGCTGCTGCCACTTGAGCGCTTGCCCCACTAGGGCCATCAATCGTGAAGGCGGCACTACAGTAACTTCTGCTGCAAGAGCTTAGAAATGCCAAAGAGCAGAAGGAAGGAAAAACAAATAGGCATTGTGAGAAGAAATTTCAAGTCATGAACCAGAATAAGGACTATCATTGAAGCCAGAAACCATAAGAGACCAAATGCGGGGCAGGCATAACAGGCAGTTGCTCATCGTTTACCACACCAAAGAATAAAAGAAAGCAGCATTTCTATAAAGTAACAGTTAAAATTCCATGCTGGAAACTACATCCTTGGTACCACAAGCCTTCACTTTTTATTAACACCAATGCCAGTTCTACCCAGTCCAATGTCAAAGTGAGTTTAGTTTCATCACATTGTCTAAAATACACAGTATTCTGCTGCACCATGTAAATGGGACAGGAAGAAATCCTTCTTTATTGTAAAGAAGACAGCACGCAAAACCATACATTTAGCATTATTATACTCGTCAAAGCAACACAGTCGTACATTAGATTACATTGAGAAACCCCAAAATAATTTTAGTGAGAAAGAAAAATGGAGAAGGATTACACCTTGGGCAATTTGTGCACGCCGTTTCTCTTTTGTTGAATCTTGATAAGCCTGGCAAAAAATATGCAACCTTCAGACATGCTAAAAAACATGTAAGCATATATGAAAAAGAAGATAATAGAAGAAAATGTACCAAAAATAATAATAATAATTTAAACAATATTCACATGCATCCAAATCACCATGTACCAATTAACAATTTCTTTATGTTAAACATATATCCAAATTGAGCTTGTCAAAAGAATATCTAAACTAAAACAATCATGGAAAGCATTTAAACAAGCATGCAGGTATGCTGACACATAGCATGTGTCCATGTGCACCCGAAAAAGTAGCCCCATGGGCATTCACATACACATGCAAGGATGCCTGGCTGCAAAACAACCTGCCGCCACATTGTTGCTATTAATTTTCCAGTCAAAAAATCTAGCTTTTTGCACATAAATAAGATCAAGATGACAATGATCATGAAATTGATCCTTATTTAGATTCAGCACAGACTGATGATTCAGAGGCTTATCAATTAAAAATGGAGATCAAGACTGGCAATGGCATGGCATTTTCTTTCATTTGTTCATGTCATGTCCATAGTGATAGGAACTAAGATCCTATTAATTCACCTAGCATTTCCAAGTACTCTCTAAAGTCTGCACACCTGATGAGTTGCAGTTACCAGACTACAACCATTGGCCAAAAAAGAGTGCTAAATCCAAGCCAGCAAATCTCGCTCCATGATGAAATTAATCTGTCAAAATCTAAGCAATTTTCCAGAATCAGCTTCTTCCTTGTGTACATTCGCTAAATTTTTAAACTTGCTACTTTAATTTGTACTTCCGAGTGGGAAGAAACACTCACGTACATTTGAAGGTAGAAAAGAGTCCCTAAATTTCTTTATGCCTCAAATGAAAAACCAACTCAAGAAGGTCAACATATTTTCGGCAATTTTACAAGATTCATTCTTTGACCTCATCAAGAAATAAGATCACGTCATATAAGTTAGTCCCAAAACATCTATTTGAAAAGGGAATGTAACTCTGACAAAAAAGCAGCAGGACCTAATTTTAACATAAGAAAAGCAACAAAAGAGCTAAAAACCAAATTTGACAAAACCCTGCACTAACCAATGGTCATGTTACATAAACAGGAAACCTAACCTCGTTGGGATCAAAATATGTTCTAACAAGGAGATGCTCAAGTCGCAAGTATCTTTCAGGTTGCTCCTGCTTCATGACACCCATTGCCTGAGTTTGCCTTAAAATTGCACGAGCAGTATCCAACTCACGAAGTTCAATCATTTCCAACACAATCTGGAAAAAAGGAAAAAATATATATATATTGTAGTATATTGTTATCCTAAATAAACTCAAATAAGGGACATGCCAAAAGGAAAAGAAGCCTCAGTGACTCTTTAGTTATCCAACCGACTATAAGTGGGAAACTTTCTGGTTGAGTAAAAATAAGGAGAAGTTTTGGTGAATATATGCAGCATTTGAGAGAATTCAGCTGAAACAATGAAGCATCTGCAACCGCATTGTTCCACAAAAATGAAATTATGAAGCATGATATTTTCTGTAGTTGGTTTAAACTGGCCAACTATGATGATGATGGAGAAGAAATTAAGGCTGTGAGAAGGCATCTACGTAAAAAAGGAAGGGAAGAAGCCTCTCCACTATATTCCTTAAACAACTCAGTAGCTGATTTGCAGAGAGAAACTTAGAAGAGTGTTCAACGGAATAAAGACTGCTCCTGGACCATTGGAAGGAATCTTGGTTCATCACTTCAAGTTGGTATAATTGCCATACAGAGTCAATGATAATCACAACACTGATCAAGGATAATTTGCGTCACATATATTTTGTGTAGGAGCCAGCACACCTTTGGTACCCCACTAAAGAGAGAAATCTTCTTACTGAATTAGAAGAAGAACAACTGAAAAAGCGCAAATTAAAGAATCATATGCCCAAGAATCACTCATCATCGCCAAGGTTCCAGATTGTCCCATCAAACTAACCCAAAAAAAAAAGCTGTGCTCACCTCAATCACAGTTACTATTTTCCTCCTCTTTTTACATAATTCCAAATCTTTGGAAACCATTTTGCTCCTACAACTATGCCAATTGTCACTCCAACAAGTACGGGCCAGTGTGATAACCTCACCAAATCTCCACTGCCATTGTATAACCGCGAACATAGTAGCACTATTTTAATTTTCTCACAGTACATAAATACCAGAAGTTTGACCTCAAGCAAGGCAGGTTTCAACAGCCAAGCCAGGCACTTTGGTCTTCCTTGATCACTATTCTAACATAACCAACAGAGGACCAAAGAAAGCACTCCCTAGTGCCTCCTCACCCTTCGATCATACATTGGCACCAATTAGCCACTCTCAGTCTATGTCGGCAATAGTCATCAAGGCCCAACAAGCATGTCGACAGAAAACATCGACGCGCAACATCAAAAGAACATAAGTAGCACCCTTACCTGCTCATACAAATCCTCCAATTTATTCCTGGGAAGCTTAAGCTGGGCGACCTGAGGCAATATGGCATCCCACCTGCCGCTGTTGATATCGGCGACGAACGTCTCAATGCTGTCGACCGTGTTGAGGGAGACCTGGCACTCGCTCTGCAAGGTCTGGAACGTCTGGTGCAAGGAATTCTCCTTGCAGAACTGGAGCACGATCTTCACCACACTGGGAATT
Organism: Syzygium aromaticum; assembly: GCA_024500025.1. Lineage (NCBI taxonomy): Eukaryota > Viridiplantae > Streptophyta > Magnoliopsida > Myrtales > Myrtaceae > Syzygium > Syzygium aromaticum. The sequence continues at coordinate 12,657,948 of CM044889.1, forward strand.
GGGAAAAAGGGTCGTCACATTCACTCGAAGCGAACAGTTCACCGCATGATAGGAGGCTCGAGCATGCGGAAACATAGAGCACCAAGAGCACAGAGACAAGTTCTCCAGCAAAAAAGGCAAAAACTTTGAGATCGAAACAACCAAAGCTACAGGCAATCTGCTCTGCCCGCATCCAACCACCCAAAACGACAAGCGAAACACAGCCGAAACAGAGGGAAAAACGAGGAGGTAAGAAGGAGAAGACGGCATACTCGCGGGCTTCGATTTCCAGCATAGGCGCCGACATCTTCGCGGCTCAGAGAGAGAGAGAGAGAGAGAGAGAGAGAGGGAGGGAGGAAAGGGGTGTGCGTGTTAGGGTTTTGCAGGGAGGACCGAAGATGAGTCGATCAGTTAGAATTTGGGGCGCGCCATGGAAAAAGGGGGCAGCTTTTTGCTGCCGCTGCTGCTTCTTCTTCTTCTTCGTCCAGCTCTGGGCTGGAGAGCGGCGGAGGAAGGTGGGGACGCAAAGAGGCAAACTCTAGCACTCAGAAGCCCGATCCAACCGGACCGATTCGGTTCGGTCGGTCAGGTCCGGTCCGGCCCTTTTGGCTCTCGCGCGGGTTTTGGAGGGGTTCTAGTGGATCTTACTTCTTCGTTTTCTTTTTATTTCGAAATAATTACACCGATGATCTCCAAACTTTGATTCAACGTGCAATACGATCCTCAAGCTTTATTGTTCGATGTGATATCTAGAATTTTGATAAATGTTCAATTTAGTTCTTGGTTTATATAAATATGTTTAATGTTATCCTTCTGTTAATTCGAGTTCATAAACAACATTGAATATTTTTATATAGTTTAGGGACTAAATTGAACGTTTACCAAAAATATAGAGACCGTATTAAACAAATTAAAAAGTTCAGTGACAACATCGTGCATTGAACTAAAATTCATAGATCACATTAAAAAAATCAAAAGTTTAAATACCACATTGCACATCAGCCAAAATTCAATAAGCCGTTTTTGTCATTTTCCATTTTATTTTGGCCAATGAAACTGTTTAAATTAGATAAGAGCTACGAATTTGAGAAAATTATCGGCTGCTTAGTTCTTAACGTATCGTTCATTAGATCATGTGGATCCCATTTAGATTTCACAGATCTTGTGCGCTACGCAGCGCAATAAGGGTGTCAACTAAATTTATTATAGTTTAGGTTTTGTCCGGTCTTTTGGTCTTGTTTGAATGCTTGTAAAGCGGCAAACATTGCTTGTGGTCATATTTTGCCTTCACATATGGGAAATTGATTGATAAACATATAATTACTCAACCCCCCTTAATTGATAAGTACATACCTAACTACCAAGATGCCGCAACGATATCAAAACGCGTGCTAAAGATGCAACTGCATCGCGGATAATTGTAAAAGATAAACTATCCCCCTAATTACCAAATTTAAAAGCAAGACACTCGTTATAGTAGCTTACATATATTAGTACTTCGACTTTGATGTTTATGTTTGATCTCAGCAGCACAAATTGCAATCTCGGATTAGTCTTGGTCTCAACTGAAAGCTACCAGTGAACAATGACGACATCTTTGTGAGTTTGCACGAGGAAGACCTATATCAGCACATGGGAATTTTTCCCTTTTTTTTCTGGAGAAATCAGTCAATGTTGTTGATTCTGATGCAGATTGCAACAGTGTCACGATGAGCAGAGACTTGGTAACGCCAGAAAATGCAAATACAGAATATCTTTATCAGTTCCATAGTGCAAAATGGATCGACACTTTGTCCTTGACATTTTGCTGATAACATTTTCACACCTCAAGATGAGAGAGAGAGAGAGAGAGAGAGTCTCTAGATTGCATTAAAATCAAAATCACATGAAACTGGCAAATCTTGCAGTGCCAGGGGGCAGATTGACCTGAGAGAGATGGATCTCCTGAGGCAGGAGATGATACTTTTTTTTTGGTAAAGGCAGGAGATGATACTTGATCTCCAAGTTTTCGAACTTTCTTCTTTAATTCCAGGATGAGCTCCAACTTCCGGCTGTTCCTTCCGCCGTAGTTCTGGTGGTTCATTGTGTGCTGGACGCATAGGCACATCTTCATCTTGTTCACGTTCTCGATCTCCTTCACTATCACTGAGTGCTTCGGGCTCCAATGCTTCGACTTGCCCTCTAAGTACCTGCATTCAACACTTTTTCCAAATTATCATGGCATGCTTTTCACCTTGTTTTGCGAAGTTTTAACCCTAAGTAACTCTGTAGTCACATAGGCACATTGATGGCTTCGGTTGTAATTACAATTGTATGGCCTTCTTGAGAGCATTGATGGTGTCGATCGAAGTGGAAACATCAATGACGAAATCAATAGAATCGGCCATGTCCGCGCTTCTCCTGAAATTGCTAACCTGCTTTGTGAGGAGGACCGAGTTTGGGTCATAAATTTTCTCCATGTCGTAGCGCAGGAACACTGTCGTCAGGATATTCATTTCCTCTACAATCATCTGAGTAAGGGAAAGATAATCTATCAGCTCTTTGTAGCAGTTTCATGATTGGTATTATCTATCATTAATTACTTTGAGCAAAGTGCCACCTGAATGCCATCGATGATGCAGTGGTCACCGACGTCGAAAAGGTGCATCACAATGACGAAGATGATGGACTCGAACACGGTCTTGCAGGTGTTTTTGGAACATAAACCCCACGAGCAGCAGCTGTGACATGACCACAAAGATCAACTTGGTAGTGGCCAGCCCCGTGACCAGGAGCGAGACGATGACTATGATCACCAGGACAATTGCGCTGGCCAATTTGTGCAGCTGTTGCACAGCGGTCTTGGTGTCGTTAAGGAAATGCGCGAGTGCCTTGCGCTCAAAATAGGCATGCACCTACCAAATGCAAATGAAAACATTGCGGATTGCCAAAATGATGCTTCAATCAACCTTTTATCTCAATAAATTGCTGAGGCATAGTAAGATCGAAATTATTACCACCCAATTTCTAAAGGAAGACTTCGTGATTCTTCCGGTCTCCATGACGCCTTTGAAGAGCGGAAATACGGTGTGCGCTTCCTGTCTATTCTGGAACCTCAGTAGATCCTCTTCTTCTATGTACCTGTGTCGCCAGCCATCGCCAGACGGGCAAGAGATCAGATGTACAACTACATTAGCATCTCTGGTAAGCAAAAAGAGGAGAAAAAAAAAAGCATTTTAGCATCATTGTTGCGTCCAGACTAAATTATGAACTTTCCTTGAGATGATGTTGGGACCAACATGTATCTACTGATGAAGAAGATTACATGGTCAGTGGTCATAGCGTATGCAGTAGTGCATTGTCATCTCCTGAGTTGAGGTTAGCACATTAATTTGCCTTTCTTGGCAATGGCCTACGATTAGCTCAAGTATCTTGCTGCTACTCGACCTTTTTGTCTAACTAAACGGTTTATACTCGAACGTGTAAATTACAACAGCCAAGCTGATCGTGAAGGATATCCAATCTGATATAATTCACTACTTACCATAAGCTTGTCAACCTAGTACACTCATTGCCTGTAAATTTGTCATAGGTGTTTTGCATTATGCTCCCATGCATTTTCACTTGTTACTCACTAAGTTACTTTCATGAAATTACGCAGTTTTAGAAAGTTAAATCCAAAAGATTAAGCTAATAACCAGGTGGAGGGAGACTGGATGAATATAAAGCCATTGAAACCCTATTAACAAACAATATAAATAATTTAACCTCTATCGTTTTATGTTACCTAATACCACCAAAAACCAAAATAACAGAATCCATGGAGAGGATAGCCCTCTTACTATTTGGAAGAAAATGGGTGTTAATTTTTTACATGATAATAAAACATGACTTATACACAAACAAAAATTTATTGAAAGAAACTCGAATCCAACACAATATGATATGTTTAACCCGAAATCGACACAAAATTATTTGTTTTCACCATTTTCAATAAAAAAAAAAATTAACAACCACGTTAAAGTATGTTAGAGATAACATGAATAACTAGTACTGACACAATGACACCGCTTCAACTGCCACCCCTAATATTATCAAAAAGAAAAAAACTGCCACCGCTAAATTCAACTAAATTACCTGTCAGACCAAGTCTACCCACATCAAAATATAACAGATTGCCTGATTTCCAAATTTGGTTCGTTTTCTCTAAGATAATTCACAAGGAAAAACATAAATGGTTAAACAGCAGTTTGTGATCCATTTTAATGATTTAAAACCAACGGTGGGTAGATTAAAATCGCAAAATTCTATTGTTTTATGCTAAAAATTACAAATTCTTTTTTTCATTTTGTAAATTTCAATTAGTGTTGGTAAGTGTAAAAAGTTTTTGGTAAAAAATATGACAAATGACTTTTTTTTAACTTAACTTATTGGTAACTTACCAACTTTTTTTAAAGTTTGCAAATTAGCAAATTTTGTACTAAGTTATAAACTTTCATTTACTAACTTACTAATGTTTTGCATTTTTTAATGCTAATATGATATTATTAACCTAGATTAGAATGACTTACCAACTTTTGTCATACTAAATTACCAATTATTTTTTTGGTTACCAAATCTGTTGATTTACTTAGTTTAATTTTTTTTTATTTTAGCAACTTTTTTATTGAGTTAACAACTTTTATTGGTTAGCGACCCCTTATATTTATTAACTCTTTTTAGACCAACATAAATTAGCGTGATTCACCAACTTTTCTCCCATTAATTTCCATATAGCATTAGATTATCAACTCTCATGGGAGTACTTACTTACCAATGTTTACATAATTTTTTTGTCAAAATTTTCTTATCTATCTACAAACTTTTATTTGCTCTTTTTCTCAACTCCTAGAATTTCCCATTTTTATTCTGAGAAATTATTTGTATTTATTAGATTGACTTACTAACTTTTATCCAATTAACTTACCTACTAACTTTTGCTACCAACTCTCGTTTGAGTTACCTAACAATTTATTGTTGTTTTGATTACCAACTATTGTTTACGTTTGTTAGCAGTTTCTTGAATTTAACAACGTTTATGTGAAATTCCTAAATTTAAGTCATATGTCAACTTTCTCCTATTATCAACTAATAATGGGTTATCGATTATTTACCGACTTTCATTTAGTTTTTCTTTATCCTACCAACTTTTATACCCAGTTTCTTAATTGGAAAAAAAGCTGGCAAGACATTCAATCAAAGATTAGTAATTTCATATACTAGTTGGTAAAAATAAGGCATTAATAAAAAAGATTAAATAAAAGTTGGTCAAAAATAAAAGAAATTTTTTCTATCAATGATAATAGGAATTTGAAAAAAAGCAAATGCGCATTGGTAACTAACTCATATAAGAGTTAGTAATGCAAAACTAGTTGATAAAATCCTAAAAGAAGTTGGGAAGTAAGTCAAATAAAAATGGATACTTAATGAAATAACTAGGATGCAACTCAAATAAGAGCCAGTGTTGCAAATTAGTTGGTAACTTAATAGGAGAAAAATTAGTAAGTTACATAAAAAAAATGATGTTGCCTTCATAAAATAGTTACTAAATTTAATACATTGATAAAAAAAAGGATAATTAAAAGTTAATAAAGATAAGAGAAATCGTTTGTCAAAGATCAAGAAGTCAGCAATTTAAAGAAAAACAAACAGAAGTTGATAACTTATTCAAATAGGAGTTTGTGACGCTTGTCTAATCAGTAACCGAATCGGAGAAAAATTGTTAATGACTCTAATTGGGGTAGATAATTTCTAAAAACAGCTGGTAAATTTTTAAAGTTGGTATATAAGGTAAATATAAATGGCAACTCTATAGAACAGATGGTATTTTATAAAAATAAAATAAATATATGTTGGTAAGAGGTTGTAACCAAAATCTAATTTGTATCTGCTGACAAGTTGGCAAGTAACACAAATAGAGATTAGTAATTTCATATAAAGTTGATAGATTTAAGTGGTTGTTAAGAGTGGTAAAACAAAAGGTCGTAAATGATAAGAGAAGTATATTTTGTCTGAAATAAAAGAAGTTGATAATTAAAAATTCTTTAATAAACAATGGTAAGTAACTTGGAATAAGAATTGGTAACGCAAAATTAGTTGATAACTTAATCAAACAAAAGTTGACAATCATACTAATTGAGGCTTGTAGTTTCTAAAAAGTGTTGGTATCTTGAAAGTTGACAAGTAAAACAAATAAAAGTGGTAACTTAATAGAGAATTTTATCAGTTTAGAAATAACAAATAAATGTAGGTAAGCACGAAAATCGAGTGTTGGTAATCCACATTTATTTGATTTCTCAATTGGAGAAAAGTTAATAAGTCTGACCAAATGAAGATTAGAAATTTCATGCAATAGTTGATAAATCTAAGTCATTGGTAAGATAGGTAAATAAAATATGTTTAGTCAATAAGAAAAATATTTTTCATAAAAAATTGGTAATTTAAACAAAAGAGATAATTACATAAATGGATTATGAACTTTGATTCAATGTATAATATTGTCTTTTAATTTTTAATTTGTTCAATATAAACTCTAAACTTTTGATAAATATTCAATCTAGTCCCTCAACTATATGCAAGTATCCAATATTATCTTTCCATTAATTCAAGTTAATGGAATTTGCTGATGTAACTTCCAATCCGGTAAGTTCGAACGGTGGACAAAAATATAATGTTTCACATGGATTATCCACGTAAGATATTCAACTCAAATTAGAATATAATGATACTTTTTAAATTTTTTAAATTTATTCAATTTGGTAATTTAATTGAAAAAAAAGTGGGTAAATCACTCAAAGAATGATTAATAAATTCAAAGAAGAGTTGGTAAATTTAAGATGTTGATAAGAAAGACAACTGAAAAATGGTAGAAGATAAGAAAGATAGAGAGCTGGTAATGCCGTATAGGTATTGGCAAGTTCCAATAAATTATGAAGGAAATCAGGTGACCGTTAACTTTTATTTTTACAAGTAATATTTCGACACTTACCAGCTCCTCCATAAATTTACCACCTCGGGTGGAAAAGAAAATCGTCTTTTCAAAAACGGAATAGTAGAATTGTCCTTCAGATTGATGCGAGCATTTTTTTTGTTTATTCACAGAATTTCATTTTCTTTCATCCCATCTCCAAGACGCAACACTTCTGCAGTATTCGTGAGGTCTCCTTCTCCATCGTCACCTTTGGTTCGTTATGAATGTTTTCTCATTGACAGCACGATTTCAGTTGCGTCTTTCTTTTTCCTTGGGGGCATGAGTGAAAGTTCGATTCAAGAAGGCGATTGATGATGCTGCTTGCGCATCAAGAATGAAATGCTACGCAGAGATTTGATGGTGGATGGCGATTTTACAACCTTTGTATTGGTCCCCTCACATGATTACCATCAATTTGGCGCAACGTGGGAGTCCAACTTGTCTTTGACAGACACACACACATATAGACAGCCACATGACCAATGTGTCGTTTTCCACCCTTACCAAAGCCATTTCTGAAACATGGATTTTGACATTTCCGAGGATTAGTAAATAAAAAAATCACGAGATAAATGTTTAAAAATCTATCTAAACCAGAGAAAATTACGCAATCAATTTTAAACATATTATATAGATGTCAACTTAATCATAGACCTTTGTGTGAAATTACAATGTATCCTTCCGGCTATATTTTGCCGGAAATCTTTCACGTGGTCGTCCAGTCATCAACGGCTGTCCTACATGCCACACTGTCACATTAACGATTTCTGGCAAAAACTTAGCCGAAAGGATTACATTGGAACTTCGCGCAAAGATTTATAACTAAATTAACAAAATTTAAAAATTTAAAACTAAATTGATATCTAGATAATAAGTTTAGGACTAATTTTTCTCTCATCGCCAAGCACCGTATTACAGATAATGAGTCTAACTTTGAATCATTATCTTGTGAAATATAAAATCTAAACAAGAGGGTTAGATTAGAACTGATTGAAAATTGTAGAGTATGTTAAAATTATTGAAAATTTGATAACGATTTCATGGAATACATCGTTTTGGGTATACTTTCTAGTAATTATAACCGACAAATTTTAATACTTTGAGTTCATATAAATGGTGATCAAAATTTTCTTTATTTTAAGGCTTTGTTTGTTTTGAGAAAAATGTGTTCCAGGAAGTCATTTTCCAGAAAATTGGCAATATTTTCCCGTGTTTGGTTAAAATCTAAAAATAACTAGAAAATATTTTCCATCATTTGAAAAAGAAAATTTGATTTGATTTTCTTAAATAGATGTACACTATTTAGAAACCAATAACTTGCGCACGGGTAGCCGCAAAAACATACAAGGACACCAAGACCCTAGATTCGACCTTGATAGACCCAAGCCTAGGGGCTAGTGACCCGGGCTTGGGTGTCGAGGATCTAGTCGCAAGTGCAAGGACCTAGTCCCAAGTGCAAGGACCTAGTCCCAAGTGTGAGGACCTGGACATGGGCTCCGAGGTCCTAAGCCTGGCTTCGATGGACTCGAGCTCGAGCGATGAGGACCCAATCTCGTGCCCCACCTCGATGGACCTCAACTCGGGCATGAGCACGGGCACTAGGGTCTCAAGCTCAAGTGTCGGGGACCAAGGTACAGACATTGGGGTCTCGGGCTTGGTCTTGATGGACCGAAGCCCAAGCATCAGGGACTTGGGCATGGGCACTAGGGTCCTGGGCCGCAATCTCAATTAGGGGTGAACATGGTTCTAGGGTAGGACCTAGAACCGAAGAACCGGACCAGTGGGAATCCATCCAGCTCCAGTTTCTAAGGTATGCAAGATAAGTTTTGGATTCCAAAAATTGGAAAACCTGTTTTGACAAGTCAAGGCTTTAAATAGGTGGAACTTGGAACTCAAAACTTGAAATAAGTTTTTGTGTTTTTCTTGGTCTATGTCTTAGCGTGATTCTATACTATTCCATGACATCCGATGATGAGTGTATAATCTGGAACCACTAGTCTAAGTTTTCATTTTATGATTTTAATTTTTATTTTGTTAATATTTCATATTTTTCATGTGTCTAGATACAAGTTATGGTTAGTGGTTGTAGCAGCAAGTGGTGATCATTAAATGTAATGATTCATTACTATTGTTCAATTAATAATACAGATGAAACCTAGGTAGACCTAAGAATCGACCTAGAACCTATGACAAGGTAGGTTCTAGATTCTAAGGTATGCATGATAGATTTCAAGTTCTAAAAATGAGAAACATATTTCAATGGGTGGGTTCTAGTTTTTAGATGAAAACTGTTTAAAACCTAGAACTGCTTACCCCTAGCCTCAATGATGGACCCTAGCTTTGGTGCGAGAGATCCAGCCATGGCATTAATGTCCGAGGCCTAGCCTCAATGGACTCGAATTCGGGCTCAGGGCTAGGGATCGAAGCATGGATTTTGATGTCCCAAGCTCAGCTTCTGGAGACCTAGGGCCGACCTCCATATATCAAGGCACGGGCGCCAAGAACCCAAGGCACGAGCACCATGGTGTCGACCTTGACCTTTGTGGACTTGGGTTAGGGCATTGGGGATCCAAGCAACGGTATTGAGGTGCTTGACTTGGCCTCTATAGATCAGGGCTTAGGTGTCAGGGACCCGACCAAGGGCACCGAGGTTAATGACACAGGCGGTAGTGTCTCAAGAACCCATCTTCTTTGACCTGAGCTTGGGCACCGAAGATCTAAGCCCAACCTCTTTGATCTCGAGCTTGGCCTTAATGGCCCTGGGGACCCGGACTCAACCTCTAGACCTTGGTTCACTGTGAAGAGCTGGAAACTAACGTTGGGGTTCTCATGTCCAAACACCGATTTCTAGTAATAACTCTTAATTTTTTAAAAAGGGAAACCATTTTCCTGAATTCAAGCATAGGTTTTGTATTGACTAGAAAAATATTTTCTATTGATTCATTTTTCTAAACAATTCAAATTCCAGAAAATGAGGAAAAATGTTTTCTCGAACAATATTTTTTACAAAACAAACGGAGCATTAATTAATTTTTATTTGGAACCCCTTTTATATTGGTGGTTGATTTCTTTATGCTGCACTTTGAACGAGGAATCCCTTGAATGAAAAGCGTGTTCTACATCTCTAGCACCTGTTGTCGGGATACCACACAACCCCTTATGATCATGTGCTATTGCCACTTGTTGAATCATTGGATTTGCACAGCTTGTTCATGGAGCTCCCCGCCCAAAAAAAAAAAGAAATTTATGCACTAAAAGTCCTAAAACTTATCACAAAAGTGTATTTAAGTCCTAAAACTTTCAAAAAGTGCAAACAAGTCCTAAAACTTGCAAATGAAGTCCACTTGAGTCCTAAAACTTTCAAAAAGTGCAAACAAATCCTAAAACTTATCACAAAAGTGCAAACAAGTCCTAAAACTTGTCACGAAAGTATAAATAAATCCTAAAACTTTCAAAAAGTATAATTAATGGAAGGACTTAATTGAATCAATTTGACAAGTTTCAGGACTTGTTTGTACTTTCGTGATAAGTTTTAGGACTTGTTTGCATTTTTTTTAAAGTTTTAGAACTCAAATGCACTTTTATAACAAGTTTTAGGACTTGTTTCACTTTTGAAAGTTGTAGGACTTAATTGTATTTTCGTGATAAATTTTAGGACTTTGAATGCACTTATCTTAAAAAAAAAAAAAAAATAGAAGACACTCACTGTCCTCCCTTCTCTTTATCTCTCCCAAGCGGTGCTCACCCATCCGACCAACCTTGAGCCATCCACCATCACCACTAGTCGACCGAGCATTGCGGCTTCGAGCCAGCCTTTGTCGCGCTGCTGCTCCTCCAGCCCTTGAACAATGTCGTTGCCCCTTGTTGTCTCCCATCACATGTCCCCATCTCTAGCAACCTTTAATGTGTCTCTCTATCTAGTCACTCTCACCAAGCACGGTGCAACTGGAGCCTTCTCTCGTCGACAAGGACAGGAGGCGACAACAAGAAGTCAAGATTGGAGGCTGAGCTCGCCTCGAATCTGGGTTGATCCTATGTCGATGGCTCAGATTGGCCCCAATATGAGGTAGAAGAGCGTCGATAGATGCTATAGGTGGTCTGTACGATGTCACGATCATCATCGACCCCTGGCCCAATAATTGCAGTGATAGGGGGGGTGAAGAGGAGAGAAATAGCGGCGTGGCCGAATGGATTTAGGTGGCTCAGATCTTGCCATCGAGCTCAGAGATGGGTCATGGGGTCGCCGACAACATTGGAGGATGGTTGGCATCGCTTTTTATGGTGTGTTCGATTGCCCATGTGCTGCAAAACGGGATGGTTATAAAGAGATGGTACACTAACTGTTAGCGGTACTACTTCTTCCCGCTTTACGAGAGACGTGATGGTCAAATATGGATCCTTTATCACGTACAGTGCTCCCTTCGAATCATCATCGATTTATGAAAATAAGGTTCTCATCAACAATTGAGATTTGCCGGAACAAAGGGTAAATAGCCTTTATCCGCAAAAACAAAAATCAGTCAAAGTGCTCCCTAAACATCATATTCAATATTGAGCACTGAGGTGAGTAGTGACTTCGTGAGACCAACCACTCAATCAAAAAGGCGTGCTATGTACGTAAATACTGTTTTTGTTCCCGTGCATTGATTGATAGAAGATTGGGCAAAATGAGAGTAACTTAACAAGAGGGACCACCTTTTTCGTTATCATGCTCCACTTTCGGAGTCATGTCTTGCACCAGGCAATATTTAATCAGCCATCTCAATGATGTTAAAACCTAGGACGTTTGACAAAAGAAAGGCATCATGCAATGATGATTCGTGATGTAACTACACATTACCCGAGCGTCAATGCGGAGAACATATTGCACATGCTTAGTCCACTACGAATGTGTTGGATAGTCAACCCCAACACAAGCTCTTGGGGAGAAATTACTGCTTCAATCCTAAATCTATTATAAATCTATTATAAGGACGCCAATTCGTTCTTAAACTGTCCAATTTTGCTAGTGTACTCCAAAATATTTTCACGAAATTTCAATATAATCCTTTCGACTAATTGCTGACGTGATGATCCACATAGGACTTCATCTTGAGTAAAGTTATCTTTGTGTGTGTGTCACGTAGGATGGCCAATGATTACTAAATGTCACATTGACAATTTTTTGTAGCAATTGACCGAAAAGACTACATTAAAATTTAGCGCAAAGGTTTTGAATTACATTGACAAAATTATACAGTTTATGACTGAATTGATATTTGTGCAATAGGTTTATGATTCATATATTTTTTAATTATCCCCAAATTCTTGAAGTGGGAATTTGTGTTTTTAAGTGAGATGTGGTGTCGGTCCCATAATAGATTCTTGAAATGTGATTGACTCTGATCTTTTTAAACTGCTATTAGAAAATGATAAGCAGAGAGAGAGGTTGAGGTAATTTCACATTGGCATTATTTGACAATCACTTACTTGGCACCAGGGTTGGCAACGTTCTTGAAGATCTTGTGGGCACAGCTCCTGGCCTCCCGCTTGCTGTTGATCTCGGAAGACTCGGCCTTGGCAAAGTCGTCGACGGTGTGAGAAATGGTCGACAGGCCAGAGAAGCGGACGTAGTTGATGAGCCGCTTCATGGTCCAAGCCGAGGGCCGCCTCTCCATGCTTAGCTTCTTCAACTTCTCCATGTCGATCTTCCTTGACTGAAACCTCTCTGACCTCATCACCATCAGCGGCGGTTGCTGAGCTGACGTTCCGCCTCTCAGCATCGCCGGCAAAGGCTTTGACACCTAGTTGAACCAAAGAGGTCAAGAAGCGAAGGATTTCTGAAACAATATTGAGTGTCTGACTTTTCAACTTGACTAATCTCCATGAGTCATTGTAAATTATGTCGGCGACATGAATTGGGTAAGGATTTCACCATGGGTTGCGTCGTGGCCCTGACTGCTAGAAGTAGATTTAACAGTGTTTTTTTGTATAGAATCTATTTAGTATAACATTGGCGATTTAAATGTACCATAATTTTTACAGTGTATAGAGTACAGCTTATATAACGGAGCATCTCCACATATGCAGCACTTACCAACAGTTTTTGTGAAAACTTCCTCATCATTGGTGCAGCTTCAAGCTATATTGCTTACTATCAAATAAATAAATTGCGGGATTGAAATTCCCTGTATAACTATGGCGCAGTACAGTTGAGGCATAATTATAGCTAAAATAAAATAATTTGGGTTGACAAAACGGAGGTGACCATGACTCGAAGACCAAATAATTCCTAATTGAATATTTGCGAATATGGGAGGATCCAAAATGAAATATTTTGTGGTCGACTTTGGTGGAGGTTTGCTGATAACCTATATGGTTACACGTGAAATCGACACGATTGAAATGTTGAGATATCCAAATAAACATGCACCATGTACATGCAAGCAACGCCAACATTTAGTACCTGCAAGCTGTGCCGGAGCGGAGCCTCCCTCTCCTCTTCCTCCAATGGCGGGCCGAAGAGCGCGTCGAGCACATAGTGGTGGAACACGCTCAACTTCACCCGGTCGAAGAAGGTGTGAAACGATGATGCCAGCACCTTTACCACCAGCACCTTTACCAGCACAATCTTCACCAGCCAGAAGGTCGCCGCGACCAGCGCCCGGAAAGCCCACCTCACCACCTGGTAATCGCCCCCGCGCACGTGCGGGAATATGATCACCCAGGCGATGAGCACGAGCCCAAGCCACGCGCAGTTCTGGAAGCTCTGCCAGAGGCCGTACATGAAGTAGAGGACCTTCTCCCGGAGCATGAAGTTGCGCTCGATGAGGAAGATGAGGAGCGCCACGGACCAACCGGAGACAAGCAGGCCACAGAAGACGACCTGGACCATCACGCACCACTTCCACAGCCTGAGGCCGAGGATGGCGCGGTCTGCAAGGGGCTCAATCGTGAGGGAGCAGACGAGGCAGGTAGTGATGGCGAGGAAGAGCGCCCACTCAACGGTGGCCCGCTTGTTGACCTTGTTATTCAGGCGCCACCACCAGTGCTTTCTTTGCTCTTCGTTTTCATCATCGTCGAGCCATTCATCGTCATCTTCGTCATCGGAGGAGGAGGAGGAGGTGGGTTGAGATGGGGGGTAGGGTTGGAGTTCTTCTGGATCTTTGAAGATGGTGGCGGTGGATTTGAGCGGGAATAGGAAGGTGGTGGGTTCAGAGAAGCGGGACTTGGGCTTGGAGAAGGCGAGGCCGCGGAGGGTTTTGGTTCGCGATGGGGCATGGAGGGTCTGTTCGGCAACGGCAGCGCCAGCAGGAGATTGTTTGAGTGTCGAGTTTGGCTGGTCTATACTGGTGAGTAGGATTACGTGGTCGTTCATGTAGTTCTTAAGGTCATGCTCTGCGTTTTGAACGTCCATGGTGGAGAGAGAGATAGAGAAATTATGGAGGTGAAGGTTGCTTTGGGAGAAGACGGAGCTTGCTTTGGTTTCCTTGAAGATAGCATGCTCATGCTCATATAATTGATGGCAATTGCCACCCAATTGCCACTGAGAAGAGAAAGAAAGGAAGCTTTCGGTTTGTTAACTTTGGAGATGTGACGTTCCACGTGGATCATTATTAGATCAACCGTGGGCGAAAGGAAAAAATGTTTCTTCTGTTCTTCATTCTATAGATGATACGCATGTTTAAAACTAGTTTTTTTTTTTTTTATGACCCGGACTCCTACACCAGCCACACTATAAGAGTTCAACCGGCCATATATTAATTAGGGGAGAACTAGCCAAACCCATAGACTAGCTTCCATTAGGAGTGTGTAATCGGACTGAGTTTACCCGGAAATCGAACTGGCCCACCTGAAAAACAGGTTCGGGAACCGATTCCCGTTTGAATCGATCCGAGAACCGGTTCCATTTTTGGGAACTGGTTATAACCGGTCGGGTTTCCAATTTCAAGTGAAAATTCACTTGGACTGGTTTATATGGAGATCCACTTGTAATTTTATATGGCTATAATTCAAAGCATTCTATCATAAAGGATAAGAGAGGTGATCCTTATTTGAAGATGGTCTAACTCAAGAGCTTGTAAGCATTATAGGGAGTAATTTCCTTTTTTTAAAAATTTTTATTCTGTAATGAAAAAACTACATATCCAACTGGAACCTATTATGTTTTATCATGTCCATTAAATTATTGAGACCAAGATAATATGTTTTTTTTATGAATACTTAAGATCGTTTGCATAGTCAAACTTATAACCATTGATTTGAGTTATAAGTTTTCCTATTTGCTACCCGGAAAAAATGAAACCAAAAAAAGGAACAAAAAAAAGGGTTCTCAGGTAGACCCTGTAATCGGACTGAAAAAATATGGTAAGTTCCAAAACAGGATCCAGGGCAAACAAGGTAGGTTTCAGGTTCCATAAACTATGAATCGATTATAACAGGATTGGTTTTAGGTTCTAGATCTAGAACCGACCCATCTTGGAACCGATCACCCCTACCCTCCATGTCAACCAATGGTGTGATAAGATGGAGAGCAGAGAAACTCAAACTTGGGATCAGTCACCCACAAGCCCAAAGTCCTTAGCACTCCACCAATCCCTTGGAGCATATGCTAGTTTTGATTGCCCACTCTTCCGGATATCAATCATCCGGCTGCAATGATAGTTTAGACCAGCAATTGACCTGATAAAAATTCCATCTCTACATTGGGATCCTCTGAATCTCGCCATATTTTCCTTTTATCTTGTGCTGCACAGGTGAATTTTCTCCGAGCAATCTCAAATTGAATGGTTACAGGTCTAATTATAACATAAATGGAAGTTTAACAGGACAAAAAGGAGAGAAAAAGAAAAAAGCAACACCCAGACCCTTTCTCCATCCACTCAGTGCTAACCAACACCTAGTTCCATTGCATCATTGAGTCCACCACCATTCGACTCCGACGTTGTCTGTAAAAGCACCGGCCACCCCTCTCGGTAGCGGTCTATGAAGGTTTAGTCATCCGTGAAGGTGATGATGACCAGAGCAACGTAGTAGGACGTGGTGCAGAGAAAAGATGAGTAGAGGGAGAGGAGACTTTTGCTTTAGCTAAGGTTTTTATTCGTGCGCGCAAAAGTAATCAACTATGTATCTTTCTCAAAAGGACCACCGATTAGAGTTATAGAGAAAAGCACGACTTCTTCAAATTTAGAATGTAAATTAACTTTTTAAATCTGTCCTTTTTTAGAGTTATGCGTCAATACATAAATAATTTAATGATCGGATTATGTGTTCTCATGACCTCGCATGGTGCACCATGCCATCGCCAACACCCACCATCGCCTCCACCAACGTGCCACCAACGGCCACTGCCATCACCACACGTCTCTCTCCACTAGATTGAGGTCATTATCTCTCTTTCCCTCCTAGATTGAGGTCATTATTGAGTGGATGACCCATGATTTATATTATCAAAGGCAACATCAATACTTGATTATTAGAGAAGGATAAGCGTCGCCTTGCGATGACTGAATCGTGTGGATTAGTGGCCATGCCTAAGGACAACAATGTGATGTTTAAAGGATTAAGATACTGACATTAGGGTTTTTGATGTACGAGGAGATGTGGATTATATATCTAATGGGTCCAACAACTCGGAGCAACTTTCACCATCTTCTTTTGGATTATCGCGTTTCTGATTCAGTAAGCAATATTGCGTCTGTCTTCTTTTTGGCCTAAATGAGACTATATCTTATTTCCCTAACAATTCTTGTCCCTTCAAGCTAATCCTCTCCCGCTAAAATCACCCCCATTAATCAAACTTCTCCCATTTAACCTTCATAAATCGGTCAAATTCGTGGAGTCAACTCAAATTCATATTGTAAATAGATCGTCCCAAATGCCTTACTAGTTCAGAGAGAAGCTCAGGTATCTCGATATCATAGGAAACAAGAGCCAAACCCTAATATGAAATAAATTTCGACATGAGGAGATACTCTGCCCATGACCAAAAATATAGTTCGGAAATGGCGGTTACATATACTTTTTAACCCTCTAAGCCCTTACCCTTAGTACAAATCCAAAGATATTAATGAGCATGTGTGTCCTACATGGTCGGGCATGGTGGGTTTGGAACCTTTTGCAATCGTTTCTTATACCTTGAAAGGGTTAGCAAAAGATGATCGAGTTTGTAAAGTCCTCAATCGCCTTATTGTTTCCTAACCCGTGCGGCCTTAGGAATTCCTTCCCTTTCCCACACTCACTCGCTCACACAGACCTTTAGAGAGAAACTTCTAGAGAGAAGCTTTGGATTTGTATTACTCTTGTAAGAATGAAATGTATTAATAAGGAGAAACCCTTTTTATATATAAGTACAGGCTCAATCATATTCATAAATCTCTTATCTATTTAACGACGTAGATTGGATTTTTCCAACCACCATCTACCCAATTTATTACAGGGGTGTACAATTACCATATTGCCCGCCCCAAGAGTATTCTAGAACATATAAGAAAACCGTAGTACTTAAAATCTTCGAGATCCGCCCGCTCATTCAAGGATCGGTCACAGTCCTTCTTTCAGGATCTTCGGCTAGCTAGACCAACATAGTAATTACGCTGTAATTATGTGAATTGGGTACGTTTAAGGATTTGGTGTAGCTTCATGTAGGGATGTCACTGAAATTTATCCAGTAATAAGGGTGCTAATTCACCCAAACAAAGTTCCGGCAAATCAACTGGAATATCATTAACATAACTATGTAACTTCCATGCCATGATGTTAAACGAGGATAATACAAAAAACGAAGCAATATGAGTAGTGGATGGATTTCATCGGTCTTGCAGGTAGCTTCGGCCGCCCAAGCAGACACCATGCTCTTCTGGAAACCCTAAAGTACCTCTCTCCGTGAAAGAGAGAAAGTCTCTTACTGGAGTCAGACTATGTTGATCTGATAAGCACACTCACAAAGTACGGATCAGCTTGAATGGAAGGGATATTAGGTGAGTTTAATACTCCACGTCATTCATGCAGCACACCATTCAAAAGTCGACATCTGGCAATTCGGGCCCACCTTCTGACTCCTCTATCTCTCTCCCCTGCTCCGTTGCTTTTGCATTTATCGGACGTCATCTCGACGTTATCTCTCTGTCTCGATTCAGGACTCCGTTGCTTCCTCTCTGTCCCCCTGCTCTTCCCGCTCAACCTGAATCTCCGGAGCCGGAGCCAGAGCCGCATGGGGCACCTCCGACGGCACGATCTCGAGGATCTCCTTCGAGATGGGGGCGTGGTGGCTGACGCGTCGAGGTGGGCGCGATGCTTGGCGGTGCCCTTCCCGTCGTCGCACCGTTGGGAGGTGAGGCAGAAGGAGAGGAGGAAAAGCGCGACCATGATGAGGGAGCCGAGTAATATACCGACCGACCCATAGGAGGAGGACGAAGATGGAGGTCGGCTTGGACAGGTTGGTGTTCACGAACGACAAGTTGTAGACCGGCATCTTCGCATCGACCCTCCGCAAGAAAAAAATCGGGCCTTTCGGCGAACGGAGGCATGGGTGGTTTCGATCGTGAAGAAGAAGGGAGAGAGAGAGTGGAGCCGTGAACGGAGCAGTGCAAAAGAAGATGAGGGAGAGTGGGAGGAGAGAGGAAGTGTCAATGTGTCTAACGGAGGGAGGAGATGAGGGAAAAAGTAACGGAGAGAGAAAAAAAGTAACGGAGAGATAGAGGAGTCAGAAGGTGGGTCCGAATTGCCAAATGTCAATTTTTGAATGGTGTGCTGCATGAATGACGTGGAGTATTAAACTCACCTAATATTTTCTCGAATGGGAAGTCAGAGTAATTATTGAACTACTGATTTCCAACGTCATTTTTATCTGTCAAATTGTCGGTTGATCCAACGTGATGGACTCTGAAATACATACTTTACTGTTCTTTCTGTTAGAAACATCTTTTCAATTTGACTTGCAGCACTTTCATATTTCTAGTTGCATCAAGTCTGGACTCTTGACCCATGGTACATCACTATCACTGTAAATTTGTTTTAATACATTCGATACCGATAATGCAGTAGGCACTTCATGCGTGACTCACTCAAAAGAAAAACACATCAACCTAGCATCTGTTAAACAAGATTTTAGCATCCGAATCATGAAGATGACAAATTAATTTAACGCAGTGATGTTTACAAATTTCTTGATGCATGGCAAACACTAGTAAATTACTTTGAATTATTTTTCTCTGTCAAGCTAAGCTGTCCAGTATTCCAATCCGGTTAGGTTTGTTTTCCAAGTCAGTTGAACTCCGTTTTGGTTGAGATACACTCGGGGAAGATGACTCAGGCCCGATTGAGGTTATCTCCTTTCTAGTTTTCCACCATTCCCCGAAACTCTTAGAAAAGTGCAATGATTTCTCTAACCTACGACAATGATAGAACAACCTGCATAATTGATTCATTTTCCGAGTAGAGTCTCATGAAATGTTCCCTCTTCACCTTCATTTACATCCGAAAACGACTTGTAAACCTTATTATAGGTATACGGAAATAATATTTTCTTCTTTTTGACAAGAAAGGAAAGAGAAAAAGGACCATCCCTGGCAGAACATCCTAGTGGGCCGTGGGTGGCGATCACCATATCTGTTATGATGGGAAGGTCGTTGCTCTCGAAAGGTCTCTCGCGTTCTACGATTGCCCAAATAGGAGACAAGAATGTCATTGCACGGTCATGTATGAGCACCTACTAGAGAAAGATGGGGACGAACAGGATAACTATCCAAATCTTAGATACGAGCGGTGGTAATTACTAGGGGTTGCATTATTTGGACGGAGCGGAATCATATCCTGTTTAGGAGTCGGACCCTCTACTTGCCGGCCCTCCGCAATCACCTTGCCAAGGTGGTTAGGGACAAAGGCCTTTCTCTTAAGCCGGTTCAAGACTCTCCCATTAATCAAAGGACCCAGACCAATTGGAGTATCTCGTCCTCCATTTTTGAGTGATCTCTTGTTGTTCGCTTGTTATTAGTCTCTTTCTCTTAGTTGCCTAATGTTTGGGCCGTAGCTATTTGCGCACTTATTGTCCACCTTTTGACAAAGTCGCAACACCTTTGCACCCGTTAAGACATCTCTTTGTGTCACTTCTGGTACGAGGTTTTTGTGTTCGGCTTTTCTTTGTAAGTCGCGCATTGAAAAGTTTATATACTACTTACCTTACCAAAAAAAAAATTACTAGGGGTTGCAATCTCTTGTCCATGAAGGTGTAGAAGAATGGATGTTAGCTTAAGCTCACGTTGCGACCTTAACACGTTTCATCCACCCTTGTAAATTTCTCCGAATGGCTCCTTCATCATCCTAAGTCGTTGGGAAACCAAGAATCGGGCCATCCGCTTCCCTGAGTTGGCCTTGTCTAAAATATCCTTTCAACTTCTCTCAACGTGCTGCACATCATCTGTGTGACATGCATCTCATCCTACACGATGCTTAAATATTGAAATCACTCACACTTCATTGCCTTGCTATATCGAGCATGTATCATTGCTTCGCGGTATAAGCACTACGACCTTGTTGTGATCATGCATCGAAGCTTGATTACTTTTCTAAATATAGCGCTATTTTAATGTTTTTTACAGTGTCTAAAATACCAGGATTTCGACCACAAGCAAGGCAGGATTCAGAAGCCAAGCCGTGCACTTTCGTTTTCCTAGATCATTATTCTAACATAACCAACGGAGGGCATACGGAAGCACTCCGTTGTGCCTTCTCACTCTTCGATCATACGTCGGCACCAATTAGCGCCTCTGAGTCTAAGCCGTCAATAGTCATCACATCCCAACAAGCATGTCGAAGGAAAGCATCCAAGCTACATAAAAGCATAATCAGCACCCACGTGCTCATACAAATCCTCCAATTTACTACTGGAAGCTTAAGCTGGGCGACCTGAGGCAATATGGCATCCCACCTGCCGCTGTTGATATCGGCCATGAATTTCTCGATGCTGTCCCCGGTGTCGAGAAAGACCAGGCACTCGCTCTGCAAGGCCTGGAACGTTTGGTGCAACGAATTCTCTTTGCAGAACTGAAGCACAATCTTCACCACACTGGCAAAGGTTGTTATAGTTCATAGAACTGAATAGTTCACCGTATGGTAGGAGACTCAAGCGTGCAGAAACAGTGAGTACCATTTCTTGGAACTAGCAAGTTAAAGAGTGAGAAAGACAGAGAACGACGCAAGTTCTCCCAAAGACGAGAAATTTATAGTCGAAACAATCAAAGCTACGGCCAATCTATCCTACTCGCATACAACCAGCCAAGACAAAAAACAAGACAGACCCGAAACAAAAGAAAGAGGAAGAAGAGGACTTACTCGCGGGCTTCGATTTCTGGCATAGGCGCCGACATTTCGGCAGCTGAGAGAGAGAGAGAAGGAGAGTACGCGCGTTAAGGTTTTGCAGTGAGAACGTAAGATTAATCAATCAGTTGAATTTTGGTGCGCCATGAAATCCGGGGGCTTTGCTTCTGCTTGGTCGGGCTCTCCACTGGAGTGGCAGAGGAAGTGGGAGGCAAGAATCCAGTCGGTTCGGTTCGGTTACTGTCCAAAACCATCCATTCTTATCGTGGGTTTTGAAGGGGTATTACCGGATCGTCCCACTTTATTTTGGTTTCATTTTTGGCGAATGAAGCTGTTTGAGCCTGCGAGCATAACTGTACCGTAATGTCAAATACTATAACGGTGTTGTTTCAGCCGCATATTGCAAATGATAAGAGATTAGCCATGGGAGGAGCAAAAGACTCTGTAGACTCCGTTTGTTTGGCTCGAAATGAATGGTTTGAAAAATATTTTAGAAAAAATGATTCTTTGCATCACTTGAAATAATAAGCAAATAAAAAATATTTTTATTATCAATAATAATTTATATCTAATCATTTTCATGGATGATAAAAAATTTTCCATTTACTTATTTTTATAAGTGATCATTTTTAAGAAAAATATTTTCTAAATCATTTATTTTTCACGAAGCAAACGAAGCCGTAGTTTCTTGAGCAACCAACAATTGAATTGCAATTGTTTTTATTTAGAGAAACTTACCCACTACATGCTATCATTAGCATAAGATGTTAATGAGATGCCATTTTAAATGGTGGACATAGCACCAAAATAGAAAGAAAAATATATTGAAATCATTAACTAATGCAAACACAAACTTTCTTGCATTTTATTTTCCGTCATAACTAGTACCGGTTAATTTCGAGAAAAATACTTGATCATACATCGACTTCTTAATCACGTGAAACAGCATAGGATGAGGGGTCACATTTGCACTTGATTACAACTAAACATCGTGACATTGTAAAATACAAAAATTATTTCAAGACCTTTCAGTTTCGACAGGCAAAATGTCATAATATTAAGAATTTACGCTTCAGAACCTTTTGAACTTAAATACGACTAGTTGTAGTAAACACTCGTGCAATGCACAAAGTTAAAAACCTGTATTTTATGACGTTCTAAAATTGCCTATGACAAAACTTTATATCAATAAATTAGAAAATCATGTTGGACGCATTGCACTTATTTACTGTATAATATCTGCAACCTTATTAAAGTTAATCACGTGAAACAGCATAGGATGAGGGGTCACATTTGCACTTGATTACAACTAAACATCGTGACATTGTAAAATACAAAAATTATTTCAAGACCTTTCAGTTTCGACAGGCAAAATGTCATAATATTAAGAATTTACGCTTCAGAACCTTTTGAACTTAAATACGACTAGTTGTAGTAAACACTCGTGCAATGCACAAAGTTAAAAACCTGTATTTTATGACGTTCTAAAATTGCCTATGACAAAACTTTATATCAATAAATTAGAAAATCATGTTGGACGCATTGCACTTATTTACTGTATAATATCTGCAACCTTATTAAAGTTAATCACGTGAAACAGCATAGGATGAGGGGTCACATTTGCACTTGATTACAACTAAACATCGTGACATTGTAAAATACAAAAATTATTTCAAGACCTTTCAGTTTCGACAGGCAAAATGTCATAATATTAAGAATTTACGCTTCAGAACCTTTTGAACTTAAATACGACTAGTTGTAGTAAACACTCGTGCAATGCACAAAGTTAAAAACCTGTATTTTATGACGTTCTAAAATTGCCTATGACAAAACTTTATATCAATAAATTAGAAAATCATGTTGGACGCATTGCACTTATTTACTGTATAATATCTGCAACCTTATTAAAGTTAATCACGTGAAACAGCATAGGATGAGGGGTCACATTTGCACTTGATTACAACTAAACATCGTGACATTGTAAAATACAAAAATTATTTCAAGACCTTTCAGTTTCGACAGGCAAAATGTCATAATATTAAGAATTTACGCTTCAGAACCTTTTGAACTTAAATACGACTAGTTGTAGTAAACACTCGTGCAATGCACAAAGTTAAAAACCTGTATTTTATGACGTTCTAAAATTGCCTATGACAAAACTTTATATCAATAAATTAGAAAATCATGTTGGACGCATTGCACTTATTTACTGTATAATATCTGCAACCTTATTAAAGTTAAAAACCTGCATTTCCCGTTTATACATAAAGATTCTCAGTTTGACTATTGATTCGCTAAGCTTTGAAACCAACCTTCATATTTGCAACTTTGTCAGTAGCTTATGGATTTTGATACTATGACTCCAATGTTCTTGTTCATCTCAGCAGCACAAATTGCGGCCTTGGATATTCTCACCTGGAAGCTACCAGTGAACAATGACGACCTCTTGCTAAGGTTCCAGCAGGAAGGCCTATATCAGCACATGGGAATTTTTCTTCTTTTTTTTCTGGATAAATCAGTCGATGTTATTGATTCTGATGCAGAATTACAGTAGCGTCATCATGAGCTAAGACTGAGTACGCCAGAAAGTACGATTGAATACAGATCTTTATCAGTTTCATTGTGCAAAACATATATTAACACATTCTTTCTTGACATTTTGCTAATAACTTTACGCACACCTCAACATAACTTCAATCCTCATCGGTATCCCCATATATGACATATGAGTAGGCACGGGGGTTGTTAGAGAGAGAGAGAGAGAGAGAGAGAGTCACTACATTACTTCAAGATCAATATCACATGACATTGGCAAATCTTGTAGTGGCAGTGGGCAGGTTGACCTGGGAGAGATGGACCTCCTGAGGCAGGAGATGATACTTGATGTCCAAGTTTTCGAACATTTTCTTCAATTCCAGGATGAGCTCTGACTTCCGGCTACTCCTCTCGCCATAGTTCTGGTGGTTCATCGTGTGCTGGACGCACAGGCACATCTTCATCTTGTTCACGTTTTCGATCTCCTTCACTATCACCGAGTGCTTCGGACTCCAATGCTTCGGCTTGCTCTCTATGTACCTGCACGCAACACATTTTCCAAATTAGCATGGCATGCTTTTCACCTTGTTTTGCCAAGTATTCCACATATATAACTTTCTCGTCACGTATGCAGATCAATGGCATTAGTTATAATTACGATTGTATGGCCTTCTTGAGAGCATTGATGGTGTCGATTGAAGTGGAAACGTCGATGGCAAAATCAATAGTATCGGCCATGTCCGGGCTTCTCCTGAAATTGCTAATTGGCTTCGTGAGGAGGACTGAGTTTGGGTAATAAATTTTCTCCATGTCATACCGCAGGAACACCGTGGTCAGAATGTTCATTTCCTCTACAATCATCTACAGAAAAGGAAAAGATAATCCATCAGCTCTTGCAGCGGTTTCAGGATTCTAATTGATCCTTAATTACTATGAGCAAAGTGCCACCTGAATGCCATCGATGACGCAGCGGTCACCGACGTCGAAAGGGTGCATCAAGAAGACGAAGATGATGGACTCAAACACGGTCTTGCAGGTGTTTTGGAACATGAACCCCACAAGCAGTAGCTGTGACGTGACAACGAAGATCACCTTGGTGGTTGCCAGCCCCATGACCAGGAGCGAGACGATGATTATGATCACCACAACGATTGCACTGGCCAACTTGTGCAGCTGTTGCACAGCAGTCTTAGTGTCGTTAAGGGAATGCGCAAGTGCCTTGCGCTCGAAATAGGCGTGCACCTACCATTGCAGAGAATGAAAAGATTGAAGATCGCCAGAATGAGGGTTCATTTAACCTTATTCCTCAATAAATTTCCAAGGCATACTTAGAATGAAAAAAATCGCGAAAGCATCATTACCACCCAATTTCTGAAGGAAGACTTCGTAATTCTTCCTGTCTCCATTGCACCTTCGAAGAGCGGAAATATAGTGTGCACTTCCTCTCTCTTCAGGAACCTCAGTAGATCCTCTTCTTCTATGTACCTGTGTCGTCGGCGATCACATGACGGGCAGGAGATCAGATGTACAACCACATTAGTATCTCTCGGAAGCAAGTGAGGAGAAAAAGCAATCTTTTTAACATCATGGGTATGTCCAGACTAAATTATTCACTTTCCTTGAGATAAAGCTGTGACCAACATGTATCTACTGATGAAGAAAATTACTTGGTCAGTGGTCACAGTTTATGCAATAATGCATTGTTTTCTCCTGAGTTGAGGTAGCACATTAATTTGCTTTCTTGGCAATGGCCTACGATTAGCTCAAGTATCTTGCTGCTAGTGGACCTTTTTTATCTAACAAAGGTTTCTAGTCAAACATCTAAATTCAACAGCCAAGCTGATCAAGAGGATAAGCTTGTAAACCTCAGTATAGTCATTGCATGCATGTCTTTGCTCTTTGTAATTACCCAATATCCTCTCTTTTCAAATGATAAGGAAGTCACTTAACGTAAATTCCATCCTCAATACCTAATAAACTTATGAGCAAGGTAAAACATGAGACGATTTTGGTAGGTAACTCAAACATGAGATTGTTTACCCTTGACAATTTAAGGAATCGAATATGCGTCATGCGCCTAATCCACACAGAATTAAGCTACTTTTGTGGAACTATGCAGTAGTACAAAGTCCAAATCCAAAAGTTTTAGCTGATAACTAGTGGAGGAAGACTAGATGAACGTATATAGCCATGAGAACCCATAAACAAACGAACTGCACAAAAAACCAAAAAAATAGAATCCGTGGGGAGGGTGGCCTTTTGACTGTGTGCAAGAAAGAAGGAAATAAAAGGGGTGGCAATTCTTTACATGCCACAAGCACGACTCCAACACGAATAAAGTTTTCTAAAAGAAACTCGAACGATATGACACGGTTAGCTCAAAATTGACCCAAAATTATGCGTTTTCAACCATTTTCAATAAGAAAACTTTATCACCATGCTAAAATATTTAGGCGATAAAACGAATAACTAGTATGAACACGATGACACCGCTTGAACTGCCACTCCTAAATTCAACTAAATTACCTGTCAAACCAAGTCTACCCACATTAAAATAAATCAGTTGGCCATTTTTGTTTTCTTTTGTCTAAGATAACTTACAAAGCAAAACGTATACACAGTTAGACACCAATTTGTGATACAATAGAATGCTTTATGACGAATGGTGGATACATTAAATCCTCAGGATACTAGTGTTTCATGCCAAGGAATACGATTTTTTTTTCATTCCGATAAGAAAGATAATGTAAAACAGGTAAAAGATTAAAAAAATGGGTAATTTGTATATTGACAAAAGGATTTTATAATTTCATAAAAGTATCGGTAAGTTACCAAAAGGAATTTGGGTGACCATTAACTTTCTTTTATCGATATTTTTTCAACACTTACCAACTTTTTCAGATTAGCAAGATAGGAAAGAAAATAATTTTTTCTTTTCGAAAACGGAACCTTAACATTGATGTGAGCATTTTTCTGTACTCATAGTATTTCATTTTTTTTCCTCCTATCCACAAAATGCAGCATTTCTTTTGCAATTTCATTGAGGTCTCTTTCTGTATCCGTCACCTTTTGCTCGTTATTGAGGATCCACAGAACTGCCAAAACTAGACAAAAGCAAAGAAGACAAGGGAGGCTGAAAGAACGGGTTTTCTTTCTTTACCTTGTGGCCATGAATGAGGATCCACAATTCGAATTCGATTCAAGATCGTGATTGATGATGATGCTTGCGCATTGGAAATGGAATAATATGCAACAGAGATCACGACGAGCTCTAATGGTGGGTGGTAAGTTTGCAGCTTTTTTAGGTCCACTATAAGAATTACTCCATTGCATCACCAATCAATATGGCGCGATGTGGAAGCCCAACTTGTCTTTTGACGGGCACATTTATGGACGGCCACGTGACAAATATGTTGTTTTTCAACCTGAAATTCCCTCGTCGACAAGGACCACAGGGCACGACGACGACGACGACTGCAAACTGAAATCTGAGGCCTGCCTCTGGTGGAGCTCGACCGAGCTCCCTAGATCTCAGATTTAGAGGCTCGATCAAGCCTCGAATCTGGATCGATCCTATGTCGACGGCTCGGATTGGACTCGATCTGAGGTCGAAGGGGGTTAATAGATGTTGTAGGTGGCCTGTGTGACATCGATGATCACCATCTAGTCCCCACCCAACAAATGCAGAGCGGGGATGGGAGAGAGGAGAGAGATAAAGAGGCGATTGGGTGGATCTTATTGATGTTTAGAATCAGAGAGAAAATAACAACAAAATATTTATAGTGACTATACTCCAATTCGAGTCGTATAATATATATTTATAAGAGTGATTAATTACAATCGAGATACAAATGAAAACTCAATTACAAAAAGATCATGCAATACATTTAAATTACACATTAATAGATCTACCCTAATTAGGGTTGAGCTCGAATGTAGGCCACAGGGTGGCCGACGACACTAGGGACAAGGGACATCGCGCGAGGTAATTAGGGCATCGAAGAGGGGAGAGAAAAAGGGGAAATTATGGCTTTTTGAGTTGATAGTTGGGACTTTTTCGGTGGTGTGCTCTATCGCCATGTGCCGCAAATCCCACGGCGGATTAGATGGCTATTTGGGAGTGGGCTATACCACTTCTCCCCATATGTGATGGTCGAGCATGGTCGCGGTAAATATCCATCGGCGACTTACGAAAGTAAGATTTTCATCAACGGTCGAGATTTGCCGAAGCACGGGGCAAATGATCTTTACTGGCCAGAAAAAAATCAATTTGCATCACAAACAACACTATATTAGAATTTCATGTCTTTTAGAAGGAACGTCTAACCCGGCTCTCGTGTCAATCGATTGATCTAATATGACGAGACGAGCCTAGACATTATTCAAAGCAGACTCAAGGATACATACTCACAACAAAAGATGCTGCCCCAACTCCTAACAAGAAATGGCGGATAAGGCCCTTCGAAAAAGCCCCACCTGTTTTTTTTTCTTGGGTGACGCTTGTCGCTAGCCATCACTGTCAATTTGAGCACTGTGGTAACTAGTGGCTAGTGAGTAGTGAGGAGTGAGCAGTGAGGAGTGACCTGGTGAGACCCCCCACTCAATCAAAGGCGCATGCTACACGTGTGTGTATATGGAGAGAGACACACAAATACATATATATATATATATATATATATATATAGTTTTTTTTTTCACTGATTGATAAAAAGGTAAAATTATTCAAAAAATTTTAAATTCATTCACTTTTATCAATTCGGTTATAAACTTTTTAATTGTGTCTACTGAATCCTAAATATTTTTTCACGTTTTGCCAATTGAATCCATTTGATTAATTTTGATCGAAAATCTCTGACGTAGATCCCGGCCGTCCTATGTGGTACGGTCGATGCTAATATAGATAATTTTTTACAATATTTGAATTTTTTCAAATTTATTTATTTATTCTTTTCTTTTCTTTTCTTTTTCTTTTTTTTCTTTCCTTCTTCCTCGAAGCCGATCGTCGGGCCTTGGTGATTGACCAAGGGCGAGGGCCGGCGAGGTCCTCTGGCAAAGCTCGCCCCCACCGCCATTGGTGAGGGCAAGCCTCACCTGCTTTTGGGGATGCTTGATCTCGCCGTCACCGCACAAGGTTGACCACGTTGGCGAGGCTCGCCATCGCCAAGCTGGCAAGTACGGCCTCATCGGATCTAGCAAGGCCGATCTCACTGGCCCTCACCTGTGGCCAGTCATCGACCATCGCTGAGGCCTGGTGACCAGCTAGAGGAAGAACGGAAGGAAAAAAGAAAAAAAAAGAAAAATATATATAATTCAAAAAATATTAAAAATTATTCACGCCAGTGATGGCTTTGTCACGAAAGACGATCGGTATCCACATCAGCGATTTTTAGTTAAAATTGACATGATAGACTTAATTGATAAAATATGAAAAGATTTAAGATTTAATTGACATAATTAAAAAGTCTAGAACTAAATTGCTAAAAAAAATAAATTTAAGACTTTTTGGGATAATTTTCTATAGACAGAAGGTTCGGCAAAACGAGAGCAACTCGAAAAGACTGACCGTGTTTTCGTTGTCATGCTCCGCTTTCGGAGTCACATAAAGCAAGAAAACGTCCGGTTCGTGATAATTATGTGGCACGCATGGACAGTCTCGATTTTGACACTTTGATCATGTCATGCACCTAGGCAATATTATATGCAGCCATCTTAATGATATTAAAACCTTGGACGTTTGACGAAAGAAAGACAACATGTAATGATGATCAATGATACTTAACTACAGGCTAGCCAAGTGGGGAGAGAAAACGTTGCATATTCTCAGCCTACAGGTAACGTGATGGACAGCCAATTACAACTAGTTTACGCATATTCTTGAAGTGAAAACTTGTTTTCTAAGTGCAACCGGTGTCGGTTCTGTCACATATTCTTGAAATGTAATTGACTTGCTGTAACGTAATTTGACGTTAACATTGATCGACAGTCACTTACCTGGCACCGGGGTTGGCGACGTTCTTGAAGATCCGGTGGGCGCAGCCCCTGGCCACCCGCTCGCTGTTGATCTCGGAAGACTCGGCCTTGGTGAAGTCATCGACGGTGCGGGAAATGGTAGACAGGCCGGAGAAGCGGACGTAGTTGACGAGCCGCTTCACGGTCCAAGCCGTGGGTCGGCCCTTCATGCTCAGTTTCTTCAACTTCTCCATGTCGATCTTCCTTGACCCGAACCTTGTCGACTTCGTCACCATCAGTAGTTGTTGTTGAGCCGGCGCGTCACCTCGCAACCTCGCCGGCAGAGACTTCAACACCTGGTTGAACCAAAGAGGTCACTAACTAGTGCATTCTCAGATAATGTTGCGTATATAAATTTTCAACTTAACTAATCTTCATGGGTGCATGAAAGTAATCTCCACGACATGCATTGTGTAAGTATTCATCACGGGGTTAGAACTTGGCCCTAATAATTAGAAGTAGATTTAATGGTGACTTTTATTTAAAGTCTGTTTAGTATAACTTTCTTGCAACAATTTTATCCGTAAAAAATAGAAGTGCTATAATATTTATAAAGCGTCCGAAACACACTTTATATCGTGTAACAGCTCCACATATTCAGCACCATACGATAGGGTTTTTTTTTTTTTGTTTGAAAACTACCTCATCATTTTTGCAACTTCAAAAAATATAAAGTACTATAAAAAAAATTAAATTTGCAGGACTTCACCTCGCAGCATAATTGTAGCGTAGCACAGTTATGGCATAACCATATAGCTAAACTAAAATAAATTGGGCCGACTAAACGAAGGTGACCATGACTCAAAAGACCAAATAGTTCCAAATTGAGTATTCGTGTGTATGATGGGACTAAATTGAAATGGCCAATGGCCTGTTTTGTGTTCAATCTTATGAAAGTAATAGGATATATACTGAAGGGGAAAGAACATCGATAATTCTTGAATTGAATGATAATATATACGTGAATCTCAAGTGAAACTGACGCGATGAAAATGTTACAGATTATTTGGGCTCTTATGCACCATGTACATGCAAGAATCCCAACATCTTTTACCTGCAAGCCGTGCCGGAGCGGAGCCTCCCTCTCCTCCTCCTCTAGTGGCGGGCCCGAGAGCGCGTCGAGCACGTAGTGGTGGAACACGCTCTCCTTCATCCGGTCGAAGAAGGTCGTGACGTGGAATGACGAAGCCAGCACCTTCACCAGCACGATCTTCACCAGCCAGAAGGTGGCCGCGACGAGCACTGCGATGAGGGTCCGGAACGCCCGCCTGACCACCTGGTAGTTGCCACCGTGCACGTTCGGGAACATGATCACCCACGCGACGAGCACGAGCCCGAGCCACGCACAGTTCTGGAAGCTCCGCCGCAGGCCGTACACGAAGTAGAGGACCTTCTGGCGGAGCATGAAGTTGCGCTCGATGAGGAAGACCAGGAGCCCCACAGCCCACCCGGAGACAAGGCGGCCGCAGAACAGGACCAGGACCATCACGCACCACTTCCACAGCATGAGGCCGAGGACGGGGCGGCAAGCGAGGGGCTCGATCGTGAGGGAGCAGACGAGGCAGGTGGTGATGATGAGGAAGAGCGTCCACTCGATGGCTGCCCGCTTGTTGATCTTGTTATTCCGGCGCCACCTCCAGTGCTTTCCCAGCTGTTTGTCTTCATCCCCGTCGAGCCATTCGTCATCGTCATCGTCGGAAGAGCACGAGGAGGAGGAGGAGGAGGAGGTGGGTTCGGGCGGGGGGTTTAAGGGCTGGAGCTCGTCAGGGCCTTCGAAGATGGTGGTGGTGGGTTTGGGTGAAAATGGGAAGGTAGCGGGTTCGGAGAAGCGGGACTTGGGCTTGGAGAAGATGAGGCGGCCGAGGGTTTTCGTTCGGGATGGGGTTTGGAGGGTTGTTGGTTCGGCGGCAGCGGCCGGAGAGGCTTTGAGCATGGACTTTGGTTGGTCTGTAGTTGTACTAGTGAATAGGATTACATGGTCGTTGGTGAAGTTGTTAAGGTCAGGCTCTGCGTCTGGAACGTCCATGGCTGGTGCGAGAGAGAGAGAGAGATTGTGCAGGTGAAAGGTTTGCTTTTGGAGGAGAAGAAGAAGCAGCTTTGGCTTTGTTTTTTCCTTGAAGATGGCAGGGTCATATATTAATGGCAATTTGCCATTGAGAAGAAGAAAGGAAGGAAGCCTTTGCTTTTGCTGGCTTTGGAGATGTGTCGTTGTATGCGGATCATCATTAGAGGAATTGTAGTGAAAGGAAATACTTATATATTTTACCTTTAATAATCAATACAAAAGTTTAAAGTTAGTTTTTGAATCCCTATCCTTCCGTATATTAAATATCCAATTATTAAAGCCTAAATAATATTTTTGTATTGAAGATCGACATAATAGCAATCGAGAAAATTACAAAAAAAGTCATAAACCTATTTGCACTTGTTCCAATTCTATCATAAACCTTTCAATTGTGCTAATTCAGTACTTAACATTTTGACAACTTGCCAATGTAGTCATTCTCGCTAATTTTGATCGAAAAACACTGACATAACAATCCAATCAATGATAGCCATCCTATGTAGCATATCGGCGCTAACACAAACAAATTTTTTAAAAGAATTTGAATTTTTTATATTTTTTTGAATTTTTCCTTTTTATATTTTTTATTTATTTTTCCATTTTATGTTTTTTCTTTCCTTTTTTCCGG
Organism: Syzygium aromaticum; assembly: GCA_024500025.1. NCBI lineage: Eukaryota > Viridiplantae > Streptophyta > Magnoliopsida > Myrtales > Myrtaceae > Syzygium > Syzygium aromaticum. The sequence continues at coordinate 12,690,447 of CM044889.1, forward strand.
TGGCTAGCCTTCGCCTAAGACCAGCCACTGGCTAAAAGGAATGAAAAATAGAAAAAGAAAAAAGGAAAAAAATTCAAAAAAAAAATTGAAAAGTGTTCAAGTTAGCTTCGGTTCACCACATTGGACTGCCAGCGCTAGTTGGACCGTCAGGTCAACGTTTTCCAGTCAAAATTGATCGGAATGATTAAATTGACAAATTGTCAAAAAGTTTAGGACTAAACTAGTATAATTAAAAAGTTTAGAACTGAATTAGTACAAATACAATAGGTGTAAGACTCTGTTTTGTAATTTTCCCAATAGAAATTTTATACCTATTATAGGATTCTCTAAATCTCCCAATATTCGCCTTGTGGAAAATGTTTCCACCTCAAAAAATTTTCCTCTAAACAATCACTATTTGATTTGATTACATGTTTAAGTATAATCTAAATGGAAGAGGAAAAGAAAAAAGCAACACGTATACCCTCTCTCCATCCACTCCGTGCCCCAATCCTCATCGCTGATCAACAATTAGATTCCATTTGTTTCGAAAAAAATAAATTATTTTGAAAATAATTTTTTAAAAATGATTGTTTGTATCGCTTGAAATAATTAGTCAATAAAAGATATTTTATTATCGACAACTATTTATGAATAAAAAATTTTGTGGCAATGAAAATGTCATATGTTCATTCATTGTTGTAAGTGACACATGAGATTATTTTTTAAAAAAAGATTTTTAAATCATTCATTTTCGCAAAACTATTTAGCTAGAATTTCTCTTGCAATGAAATATCTTTCACCGAAAATTGTTCTTCGGTCTTTTATTGAAGAAGATAGGTTCTGCGCCAACTTTGAACATGAAATATCACAAGTCGTAATGAAATCAACAACTCGAATTCAAATGGGGTTGTACAAACACAAACCGTGCTGGAATTTAATCAACGACTAGGTCTGGAAAATACAAACTTTATGAAGAAACCGAACGTTGAAAATTTTTTGTCAAAATTTAATAGACAATAAAGCTTGAGAATGCAAAGATATTACGTCGGAATTTAATCGACAACATAACACAGAAAAAAATACATGCCGGAAATTAATCAACCACATGAATTTGGGAACTATGGCTAAGAAACATGCTGAAATTTAATCAACGACGCAAGTCTAGAAAATAAAAGCACAATGTTGTAAAGTAGAGATAACTAAAAGATTATAAATTTATTTAATTAGTGCGAGGGCTCTTCAGTAGATGGGCAATGGCATTTACAGTGGTAGTGCCATAACCACTTTTGAGCAATTTCCAGTGGTTGTATCCATGTTCTTCCATCTCCAAGAATTTTGTGCCCATATTCTCGTGACACCAAGATCTCACTTTCATACGGTTGCTCCTTCAAAAGCACATGCCAATTGTTCAACGATCTCAATTGCTTTGTCCTCGAGTGACTTCGAACTAGTTACAATATCTAGACATTCTTTATGTATTCGGTTTTCTTATAACACCTTGATAGTTTACCGATCATCACTTGTCGATTGTGGTTAATTACCTGTCATTGTATGTCAACAACCGATTGGTGGTGACTATCAACGTGCGCAAATATCAATATCGATCCTTGTAATCATCAACAATGCACCCCGTGCATAACAATATCCATGCATTAGTCACAAGCTCATCCATGTCGACCACTTGGGTCTTCTTTTTTGTGTAAATAGAAACAAACTAGTTTCATTGCTCTATTGGGTCCACCGCCATCCGGCTCTCTCGTTGCCTGTACAAGCACCACCACCAACACCCACTATCGCCTCCACCAGCGCACCACCAACGACCACCACCATCACCGCACCGCCTTCCCACCCCCCCCACCTTCTTTTCTCTCCTAGATTGAGGTCACTATAGAGTCGATGACCCATGATCTGTTGAGAAAACAAGAACGATGAAGACGTATTTTTGGGGCAATCTTTTTCATCTTCCTTCACATTGTACATATATGCATTTTTCATACAAAAAAAGAATGAAAGAATAAGTAGGATTACAGCGATTACACTCTCTTACTTTATCTACGAGTATCCTTGATTGAATCAATTCAAATCAAGGTTAAAGATAAAATCATATCTTTCTCCAACATGATCTACATCATCCAAGGCAACATCGATACTTGATCATTAGAGAAATATAGGCGTTGCCATTCGATAACTGGCATCATGTGGATTGGTGCTCATGATGTGCCTGTTGATGGTTTTTGTAATACAAACAATGAAAAGATACGAATGTGTAGATCAATATATAAGTGCAAGGCTTCTAACCTTACAAATGAAGACCATGGGCTAAGTGGACTAGACTCTACAATGTCCACGTGTAAGTGCGCGATTATTAAGTGTACTTAGCACATGAAAAGTTGAATCCTTTTGAAACAGTATGTCTATCCACGCTAAACTTTCAGAGGGTTGTATCCATTCAAACATAATTTTTCAATATTAATAATATCAACGTTTCTATTTAATAATTTTCACTTTTCAATTTTCTTTTCTTTCTTAAAAAATACAATATTTATTCTCCAATTGTTTCAATTTTTTTATTTGGTATTTTCATTTTGAGAATTTGTTGTATTTTGGAGGATTTTTGTGGAATAACCATTAGCAACTTTCTGGGATAAATAATTACTTAAAGACAATGTATTCACACCTCAAAGTCCAATTTCATTCTTCCTTATTATCATATCTGACGGTGCCCAAAGACGACAACGGGAGAGTTGAGGTGAGAACAATGTAGGAGACGAAGGAATTAAACGAAGTGCTAGAAAAAGGATCACTTTAACCTAATCCAAAGTTAAGTTTGCCCGTCCTAGGAAAAAAAATTCTAGATCTGCTTTACGGTAATCCCTATCTTAGCCTTTATTAAAGTACTCTAAATGTACACAGGAAAACCCTAGATACAAAAAGGATCACTTTAGCCTCCTCGGGGCCCTGTTGTGCACTAGGAAACCTCGCGCCCACGGTGTTAGATATATATAGATTATTTATGATATCTGACACCTACACCTGAGATGTGTTGCTGGTGCTCTTGTTCTTTATTTTATTATCATGGTTTTACTAGGAGGCGTCATTACAAGGCTGCTTATACTAAATTTTCCTACGGAGGAGTTAGAAGCACAACCAACGACGTGGGAGTAGTTATACAGGTAGAGTGGAAGAGATGACCATTGCCACCAATAAAGAAATTTTGTGAGGGAAACTACATGTCCATAAAGAGTGAATCGAGAGAAGCAGTGGTGAGCATGGTTTGAGGTCCTATCCTAAAAATCAAGAATCTGATCGGTACAAACTCATAGGTTCCAGGTTCCAAAAATTGTAAATTTTATTTGGATAGGTAAATTCCAGATTCTAGGTAGATGGAAACTGGAACATAGAATTTGAAACATAAACAAATTTTTTGTGTTTTTTTTGTCTATATCTTCACGTGATCATATTGTGTTTCATGATATTAGATAATGAGTGTATAATTTGAAACCACTAGTCTGAAATTTTATTTTATGACTTGTTAATATTTCATATCCTCCGTATATCTAAGTATAAGTTGTAGTCGGTAAATCATAGCAGCAAGTATTGATCATTAAAAGTGATGATTCGTTATAATTGTTTAATTAATAAAACAGATAAAACCTAGGTAGACCTTGGAACAGATTTAAAACCTATGATAGGGTAGGTTCCAGATTCCAAAAAATGAGGAGCATGTTCTTATGGGTAGGTTTTAGGTAGAACCTATACAAAACATGGATCCACTCACCTCTAGTATAGATTCACATAATGACTTCTCATTTTAATTGTATTTATTTGAACCGTATTGCCATGAAAACTAGTCTTTTGTATTCTCTTTTGTGAATAACAAGCTTGTTTAATATTGTTGCATTAATTTTCATTTTGAAATAAATAAATAAAAATACATGTTAGATTCCGGAACCTGTGACAAAGTAAGTTTCAAGTTGCAGATTCTAATAGGTAGTTCCAAGTTCCAAAAAATGAAAAATCTGTACTCGAAAGTAAGTTCAAGTTTCAGGTGGAACTTGTAAAAAACCCGGAACCGCTCCCCTAAGAAAAAGAGGGCGCACGCTCACCATGCCGAAATCACGCCAAAATTTGTCTTTTCGACTTCTCATAATCTATGACACGTTGTTCATACGATATGAATCTTGTCTTACATGACACTTAAATTCAAGAATCACTCACCTTTCATTAACTTGCTATATCAAGCATATATCACTGTCTATTATTGTATCGAGTGAATTCAATCCTAGATGCCTATTGTCGGGATCATGCATTGGAGCTCTATACGAGATCGGTTCCAAAGGAGAGATCTACCTTCCCACGAGATCGGTTGTTATTAAAAGGGCATACGTCTCGCTATGTTAAATTGTATTTTCCATTACGATTTTAGTGCTCGCCAGACGGGTGTCCAAGGTTGGCAAACTATAGAGCGCCTATGAAAAAAATGCACTTTTTTATTGCGAAAGAATTTTATTAAGTGGCCATTTTGAATAACAGGTGGAAGCTCATTTAATTATTAGGGTCAGTTTTTTTATCATGAAAAACCGTTTTCAGAAAATTGTTTCCAGACTTTTTCCATTTTGAATGATGAAAAACTACTCGATCAATAGAAAAAAAAATGTTTTTCATAAACTAAAAAAGACAAGGTTAGATCGGAGAAAACGACTTACAAATCATTTTCCCATCTTCTTGGCTTTCTCTCTCTCATCAGTTTGTTTCCCTTTTTTTTTGTCGATAATTCTCGTCAGGTTTTTTCATAAATATTTTCTATCATCTCATAAATATACTTCATTAATGATTATGTTCTAACTTCCCAAATAACACCATATTATTTTCTAATTTCTCTGCAATTCTTGTTATTTTGATAAAATTACGTAACAAACAAATAAGATATTGACCTTACCAAAAAAAAAACACAAATAAGATATTGATTCCAGATTGTTAGTCATTACATGTCAGTTTTAACAATACCAGCCATCTTTAGTGGATTCACTTATTACCAAATGCCATGAAACCAATTTTTCAACTTGGTTTTAGCACAAACAATCACTAAAAAATGGTTTACTTTCTTGGAAATAAAATTTCCTAAAAACATTTTCCAGCGACAGGAAATTTTTAATGAAACAATCACAATCTTAGTTAAGAACGATCATATCAGCGAGTGCTTTCAAGTATTTGTTCGCCGTACATTGAAAAAAGAATGTTTTCAGTTTCAATGCAATGCTTACACCTAAAATGACAAACTTTCTTTATTTTGGACATTTATCAACAAGATCCAATTGCTAATACTCTAGTAACATAAATCATCATGGTTCAATAATCCATTAGGAGTGCCCTTCGCTTTCCTTCTTTTCTTTTCTTTTTTATTTGGACATCCGACTTTCTCTTACTCCTACATATGTGCAGACAGGTCCATACGTGTGTACAGAGTATAATCAAAACTATATACTAAGTTTTACCGGGGCGGCTACCGGTATAAGAAATAAGGTACACACTCGTTGTTGGGTGATTAACATACCAATTATATTTAAAAGAAAAGAAAAAGTGAATGTGGCAATTCTTAAATTAACGCATTCAACTTTCCATTAAATTTACCGAAGTGGACGGTGAAGTGGTGGTGCTCTACAGATGATGTAATTGAGTTTCTATTACCTGGTGAAGTCATTATGTACGCCCTTTACTCGACCATTCGATTTTTGCAGGAGAAAAGCAGCACATTTGATCCTCTATGAGCACATGTTTATGTTCATCTTGGCCCTTCTCCATGTTTTAATTGACGAATGATCACGCGTGTAGTAATTGGAAGGATTATGACTAAAATTTAGTGATTAGCTAAGCTGTTAATGTTTGTCCAGCCCTAATAGAATTTGCAGACCAAAAAATTGATTTGTCACTAACAAAACTATTGTCATTGATGATTGCTTTGACTGGCTCCGCGGAATTGGTCAAAAAGAGAGGGGATTATTATACAAATGATCCATGAACTTTGATCCAATATGTAATGCGGTCCCTAAATTTTTAATTTTTTTAATGCGGTCTCTAAATTTTAACCAAATATGCAATGTGGTTCATGAACTTTTAATTTATTTAATGTGGTCCTTGAACATTTAATATTCAATCTAGCCCCTGACTATATGAAAATGTCTAATGTCATCATTCAATTCATTCAAATTCAAGGACAATAGTGAACATTTTAATATAATCCAAAAGATAAATTGAACATATACTGAAAGTTTATGGATCACATTAAACATATTAAAAGTTCAGGAATGACATTGCACACTAGATTAAAGTTCAGAGACCACATTGAACAAATTGAAAATTCATGGACCGCATTACATATTAAGTCCAAGTTGAGGGACTATTTGTATCATTTTCTCAAAATAAATCGAATTATTTCAGTGCCTAACTATTCAGGTTCATTTCATAATAGATGGGACATGCTATTCCGTTGAGCGGAGGAGCTCATAAATGTTAATTTTCTTTGGACTTTGGTGGAGAAAATTTACCCAACTCATAAGTAAATAACGACAGAGACGTGTTTCTATGAATTTTCCTTACATAAAGTTAGAGTCAAGCAAGCATGCCACGTCTTTCGACACTACTATATATTGCCTAGGGTATATCCGCTTTACTAAAATTACCAGACATTGGTTTCGACACACATTGTGTAGCTACTGACACCATCGGGCATAATTATAAGACAGAGATTTTGATACATCCAAAAGCGGCATAAATTGACACATTCAAGCTCGCTCAACATATAATGTATTGGAACGGAACGACTTAACACATTCATGATCTGAATGTAACGTGTGAACAAGAATTGCTGTTTGCGCCATTTAGTTTCTTTAGCAAAGATGAAGCAACCTCTGGCTTTAATAACTTTCTCAAAGGGTTATCCACGACACCTTTCCCGAAGTAGTGCAACCATAGCCCTGTTCTTCCCTGAGCGTTACTTTCATATTCACTCTTTTTTTCCTTCGACTTTGCCCTTCATTCTCCATTATTTTATCATCTCTTTGCTTTATCCTATTTTTTTCTTCTAAATTTCATGAAAACATTTAACAATTTTAGATCTTTTTTGGTAATTAAGCCACACCAACGAGTCAAAAATTTCTGCATGAATACTGGGGTTTGAGAATCACAATACAAGAAGATGCGGACCTGACCTGAAGTTAACTTACCAATAAAAAGAGTACAGGGCAGACATATTTGCAACATAATAAAGTTCCGTAGTAATCTACTTCGCAACATGTAGACCCCATTCAAGAAACAGATTAAACTCTGATGTCATTCTCAAATCAGCATCAACTGAGCTTGAGTACTCTTCGAGCCAATAATAAGTTTCTTACCCGTTTGGTTTAGCTTTGAGAAGGGACTTTGGAGAATCAATATATATTTAGATTAAAATCCCTTAAGAAAATGCAAATGGCAATTGGTAATTTTTTAGGTTAAAGCCCTCTTGAAGAATGTAAATACCTTTAAATTAAAGACCATTTGGAGAATACAAATACCTTTAGGTTAAAAAATTCTTTGTGAAACTATTTTGACCAAAGTAGTGTTTGGCTAATTTTTTTTTGCAAAGGGCTTTGGGACCCTTTTTTATTAAAAAAAAAAGTTACCCTCCGCTGAAGCCGGCGAAGAGCTACAACCGCCGACGAGCCAAATCTGGCATCGACGGTCATCGCCCAACCTTGGGCGACCCCCGGCGATGGTCGCGCGACCCAAGCGGCCGTCACCGGGTTCGCCCAATCTTAGGTGACAAGGCCTAAGGTCACACAACCCAAGCACCGTCGCCTAGACTAGCGCGACCCTAGGCGACGGCCGCCTAAGGTCACGACCAAGGCCAATGTTGCCTGGAGTCGCACGACCCCAGGCTGACATCGCCTAAGGTCACGACCAAGGCCAATGTTGCCTGGAGTCGCACGACCCCAGGCTGACATCACGTGACCCGAGCCAACAGTGGCCTGGGGTCACGCAACCCAGGCCGATGGCGCCTAGGTGATCGCCCAACCTCAGGGGGCCGTCGCCTAGGTCGGGCGACCTCATCAGTCCTTCATCATCCAGATCCGGTGTCGTCGGCCGCTCTCGTCAACCATGCTTTCATGAAGAAAGTGAACAGTAACAAGGGGGCAAAACAGAAATATTAAAGTTTGAGGTATTCCAAATACTAACATTTGGCCAATACTAGGCCGAAAGCTGAACCAAAACGGGTTACAATCATGGTGCCTTTGTGACCAGACAAAGTGATACATGAGTTACCATCGACACCATTTGTTCCAGAAAGAAACCCAGACCGATTTCTTTTGTGTACTTGCTACAACCTACATACCCTGTGTCACAATATCAGGGCCAGAAGTAACATAGCCGAAGGTACCCACAAGTTTTGCTTATAGCCAACTCTCTCCAAGAATATTAGATCTGAAATTATGTCAAAGTTGCCTAATTAATCAAACGATCCTCTGATGCCTTCAATGCTCTCTCCAAGTGATAACCTGGGAAGCACAGAAACAAATGAAATAAGATGGTGTCTAATAGATATAAAAGAGTACTTTGCCCCGAAAAGACAAGTGGAAAAGCATGACAGCAAGAAAATCCGCTGAAAGATACGTGCCGATGTCAATATAGGAAGGACGTGAAATTCCATCAGAAACCAGTAGTGGGAAAGTTTACACTCAGAAGTGTGGATCGACAGTTTCTCACTGGACCTACCACCTTTTAAAATGCCACAAGTGCCTAACCAAATATAGCACAAACACAGTGTTATGTTTACCATCCATCTCAACAGAACAATTCACGTGCAAGGAAAATGGTCCTCAGTTCCACATGGGACGCGTGTACACTTCAATGTAATCAGCCATTTCACATAAAAATGCAATTGGAATTTTCAGCAATGAAATTATAAAGAGATATCACAGAACCTCTGGAACTGCAAGTGATTGAGAATTTTCAGTTGAGGTTTTGATTAAGGCCAAAAGTGATGCTGCAAAAGTAACTGTTGAAAGGAAAGAATCCTGGGATATATGTTTCCTCTCTTAGGGGCTGGAGACTTCTAGCAGAGATCCCAGTTCACGAAATTTTACAAGGAGAGAAAGAAGACCGCATGCCTGGTATAAAGTTTTTCAGCTCAACGACAGAGCACGTAAGTTTCAGAGGCGTAGTATAGGGAGATTGGTTGTAGTATATTAAAGGATAGGCACATTCTGTCGGAAAGCCCATCTCCGTTCTAGGTGAGCATTATATTCCCTAAAGCGAAAAGAGAAAATCAAGACAGCTGTAGAGGCTGATGATGATTTGGTTTGAGCATCTTTCACTAGCTGACAAAACCAAAAATTGCACAAGGCAACTGGGACAAAGTGTCACTGTTAACCCACAAATAGGGAAAAAGTAATCAGCTGAGTAAATTTCTCCTCATTCTCACAAATAGAGACATCATCAAAAATTGTGCTAACAATATGGTTTTGCCAGGTTTCTAATTCCTTAATCTTTATTCTGACTAATCTATGACTTTGGTACTGTGGTAGAGCGAATTTTTTAATGTGAAACCCATGGTGTTTCTTCTGTCTTGCTCATTAAATTGTCGCACCCGTTCTACTGAATTTTACATTGTTTCTACCCACATGAGCAAGGGGTTCTAGTTGTTTGCTCATCGTTTAAACTCTGCATGGTGAGAGTTGTCGAAGATCACTCATGCTTTGCTCTCGCTGACTTTTCGTACATTCTAATTTTCTCGCTTGTATCTTTTGTCCGTTCATTATTTTATTAGAGTGAAAGGAGAAAGATAGAGAGGGTAATATAATTGCCCCTGCATGATTTGGTAAAGGATTAGATTTCCTACTTTTAAAGTTTGCTAGAGAAAACTGGGGTTTGTTGTAACTTCTAAGGCTTCCACACTTTTCTGGACGATTTGTGCATGTCTCATAAAAAGGCCATAGCAAGAGCTTCAACGGTTGTCTTAGCAGGATATGCCCGATACCACACCTCAAGCAAGACTGCTAACTTATATCCAGCAGCACTCAAGGATCTTTGAAAAGACGTAATAGTTTTGCAAGCAAAATCATAAGGGTGTCATTGGGGTAGCTGTGGCTTTGGCTTTGGCTATAACCGTAACATAATGTTTGCATAACTCTAATGTTTAAAACATTTATCTTGTTAAACCTAGAGTCATACTAAATCTTTTTATTATGCAACAAATTATATTTTTAGCTTCTAAGTTGGGTTACAACAGGCACAAATTTATTATCAAGGACAGGCCACCCTAAACCTCCAATAATAAACTTCCTTTTTTTCCTCATTTGAACTCAGAACTTGTTTCCAAAAAAAAAAACCTCAGAACTTGTTTCCACTTTTACACTTGAGCTAATAACCTACTAAAGTTGACATAGCACTCCTATTTCATCTATTTGAATGTCCACCCCAAAAGCTTAAGATATTAGATGGACAGAAACTTCAAGCAAAGCCCATTGAAACCCAAATATCAGGCGATGTAGATAACATCATCAAATGGATCTTTCTACTAATTTCTCATAGATTACGATCACTTATCCCTTCCTTAATATTCCTATTGGCTGACAACCTCATAATACCTAAAAAGTTACTCCTATGATAACTCCAGATTCAAGAGAGTTAATATCACAACATTACATCAAAAACAGAAGCTATCTATCAAAGTACTTCAACATGAATCATCCTATTCCTATGCACAAACAGCTTTAAATGTCCATTCTAGATTTTAAGTGAAACCATCTCACTTAACCTTCTGATGTACTCGACGCTCATCCCTGTATAAATCTAAGGAAAGAATCTTCTATTCATCAACTATTATATGGGATAGTTAAGCGGATAAGGCAATTTTCAACTTTCTATTATATGTCCTACCAAAACATACACCATATGTCATAGTAGTTAGTCGCTGAAAATATAAAAGGCAGCTGAAAGAACTAGAAGCAAAATATAGAAGAATAGTAATAGAAAAGAAAGCTATATTCTGGGGCTTAGAAGCCAAAATACATTTAGAATAAGACATCTGGCTACAAAGTGTCTTAAAGACTATTTATTTATACATTTCGATCACGAGTTTTTAACCTCATTAAATGTCGCATGCATATCACATAACCACTAATTATAGACCTGACAACGTAAAAAGACCAAGAAAGAAATTAAACACCCAAAACTACTCAGGGACAACTACGCCCTAGTATCAATGAGTCTACCTGCCTTCATACACAACATAGATTTTCATGTTTATTCCACAAGCATATGGAAATTAGTAAATAATTTAATTAGTTATTTTTATCACCGCCAACATGAGTATCTACAAGATAGAACTTACTTATGCATGCAGTATTTGTATTCCTGGCCCCGTGTAAAGTCTTTCTCCCCTTCTTCAAGCTACGAAATGAAAACATCCCTATACGTATTAAAAAAAGCCAGAATATGTAAGGGTTTGAATAAAAAATATAGCAAGACTTAATGGAGGTTCCTCTTACTGGATCACTTTCATAGACAATCTCATAACAAGTTGGAGAAAGGCATTTCAAAGCACAATTTTCCTTTTCTATCATTGAAGACTTGCATTGCCAACCCCATAAGCCGCTGCAAGAATAGAAAATGTGGAGAGTCATGCAAAAGTGATGGACATTTCTCTAATCGAATATATTTATGAACACCCCTTCACAAGAGATTTGCATCGCAGATATGCCATGAGTCTTTATTGCTTTGCACTTGTATGGAGGGACTAACTAGAGTCACAAGATGGATTGTGAGCCATGTAGAAATTGGTGGGCCTACAGACAATCCATATGAAATCTTATACCAACAGATGAATGACATTATAATATTTAAATGCTTTAACACGTACCCACAAGCATAAGCTAAGATTTGGCCCAAGACTAGCAAGGAAATTGAAAAGGAAGCAAGAAGTGTAGTACATATGCAGTGAGTTCTGTAACACTAGTAAAAAGGCAGGTACAGCTATTATTATTACAGTGAGCTACTCAAAGGTCTGGAATTTTGCTATTTGGTCTAATGTTCAAAGGTTATAAAGATATGAATACAAAAATATGTAGAATTTTAAGTTGGGTAGGCTGATTGGACAAGTGCTTCTTGCTCCTTACAAAACGTCTAAGTACAGAGGGTTGCATGCTATTAGTTCAACATAAGGGGTAAAGAATGAGTTCATGCGTGGAACGTGGATGTTAAATCAAATTAACAATGGGATGACAGCAACATATAGATGGATGATTGCACTTGAATTGATTCAGTTTTATCCACCAGACAATAAGGATAAACACAAAAGTTCACTAATTGAAGCTGTGGTAAGACAATAAATGCGACGCAACACGACCGGATCACATTGAACCGGTGATATCGTTCATCGAGAAGCCAACTAGCATATTCCTCACGGGCAGGGGAACAACAGCTTCCTCAAGCTGAATTCAACTTGTTCCAACAACCGTGAACCCCCAAAAACCCAAGTCTCCGCCATCCATCGAAAAAATTGCAGCATCCAACCGCCCATCGCACAAGATATCAAAAGGGTGCATCGATGCAACATTGCAAATTTGCATCCCCCCATTTCCCAAGCTTCTGTGCTCGCGTAAAAGAGATGGGCAATGGAATTACCTCTCTATATCAGCATAACACTCGTTCTTCTTCTGCCTGATCTCGTTGTCCTGGTCCGAGGAAAGACGAAACAGAACGCAAAAAAGAACGCACGAGAAATCAACCCAGAAATTCCAGCCGACCAAGGAGCCGAACGAGAAGGGAGGGCGAGAAAAAAAAAATCAAGAACGCGTCGCTCGCGGGGGGGGGGGGGGCTTACGGAGATCGGGAAGCGGGACTTGGCGAGGGCCGCCGGAGCCGCGAGAAGCGTGGAGAGGAGGAGGAAGAGGAGCAGGCGGAGAGGGCTGGGAGGAGGAGGAGGACTGCCGCCAGTTCCGGCCATGGTTGGTCGGAATCCGAATGCCGCCGTGTGTATCGAACCTCGGCGACGGACCGATGGACTCCCACAAGGGCTTTGTGGCCTGACGAACTGTGACGGTTTTCCTGGCGTTTTACAAGCAGAGCGAGCTCCTTTTTAAATCCGCTGTCGATCGTTGAGCTAAAAGCTGCTGTTGAGGTTGAGCAAACGAGCGTGTGGAGAAGGGGTTCGGTGGAAAATAGGGGGAAGCATAATTTTAGGGCAGAACCTGAAATCCGATTCCAGCTTCCAAAAATTAGGGCACATGATGTTTCAGGTTCCAAATCTGGAACCTGAAACTTTAAACAAGTTTTTTTTTTTTTTTTTTTTCTTGATCTATGCCTTCTCATGATCCCGCGATGTGTATAATCCGGAACCGTTGATCTGAGCTTTTATGTTAGTATTTTATATTTTTCGTGTATCTAAATATAAGTTGTGGTCAGTAAATCATAACAATAAATCATAGTATGATGATTCACTACAATTATTTAATTAATAATACAAATGAAAACCTGATTAGACCCTGAAACCGACATTGAAATCTCTAATCGAATAGGTTTCAGGTTCCAAGATATATAAAGCAAGTTCAAAGTTCCAAAAATGATGAACATGTTCCTTGGATAGGTTCTAAATTCCAGGTAAAACCTATACGGAACTTGAAACCGCTCACCCTTAAAGAAAGAGACCATTGTGAACAGGGGATAATGCATCGGTGATTGAGTTGGTTGAGCACCGATTCTGGGTGGTTCCCAAAAAGATTGGTCCGACTCTCAATTTCAAAAATTTGGTATCAAGATTAACCGATCCAGTTCTTGAGACCGAGAATAATTGGTTCGATTCACAGTTCCACATAAGAAATCGGAACGACAGACCTGCCAAGGCTTCTAAATTTTTGTTCTCAATTTTTTTGATCTTTTATTCTCTAGAGGAGAATAGAAGAAATTAAAACAAAATTACCGATTCCACGATGGATTGGACCGATTTCTAGCTCCACAAATTAAGAACCGAATCAGGATGAAAATCTACTCATCCTCCTGAAACCGATCATCCCTAACTATGAACGTGCGAGTGACTATTAGATTAACACGTTGAGTTGTCGTGTCGAAAATGAAGATGCTATTAGAAGAGGGAAAGCTATTTGACAAGACAAGTGAATGATCAATTGAACCGGAATCATAATTTGAACGCGACCGACTGATGTCGTATCATTTGTATATCGGTGGGTATCTACGGCCTCGACTTAGTGCATCTCTTAAGGGAGCGACATTATTTGTGAACGGTCTCTTGCATATATGTTAGTGCGCAACGTTGAACGCAGAAGATCATTAGCGGATAAACAACATTGTCGCATGAAGCTCAAAAATCAAAATCTATTTTGGTAAAGCTACTACTGGCAGGAGCCAAACAAAATCCTTGCATTTTTGCTCCCTCGAATTCGCTACTTTCGAAAAATATGCATAGACCCTGTGTAAATCCTACCTTTCGCAGACCATCGACGTACAGACTTGGTATGTACCGGGATCGTTCCCCTTGAAACAGAAGAAGAGGCCACTCCACACAAACTTGGAACCACCCAAAACGCAAACGCGACGAATCTGAATGGACAGCCACCTAAATTTAGCAGCATGTTATACGAGCCATGTGGTCTGAACACACTAGATAATCTGCCCGCTAGAGAATCATCAAGAAGATGCGATCGACTCTGATTCACTTTCTCCGGATTCAGACATGGGGATTGCTCCGGAAAAGTTGAACTTCTTGTCGACGGAGAAGATGCTAGCGATCTGCCGGACTATGCTTTGGACTGCGACACTTGTAGGAGTGACGGACATGGGAAGACAGGGCAGACACTTGGGAAGAAACTCCTCCTTACCTGAAGTTGGGATATACAGACTCAATACTGCCTGGCAAAATAGAAATCTGCACAAGAAATGGACAAAGAAAAGGAAAAGAGAGATGAGAAAAGCCTGAAGCAAAACGTGCATGTTATATAATCATTGAAAGATACTTCGTCAAAAGGCGCTCTGTACACTCCCGCCAGAAAACTATCGCCTCTCAGAAGCTAAATTGCTAAGATCCAACTGTAAAATAAGTTCAAAGAGCATAGTGACTGGTAACAATTCATTGCAAGTCAAAGAAATAGCCCCACAAAACCTGCCGCATCCCAATGCTTTGAACTGTATTAGTTTTACAGCCCAATTCTCCAGTATTACTAAAAAGCTTAATCCAGTCAAACCACATTGATATATTCACTAGTTTGGCCAATCGAACCGGGTAAAACCTACTTTTGACCAATGTTTTAGTCAGGTGAAAGCAAAATAAAGAAGCATCCAAGAACTGGTTTGGCCACTCCAGTGCAGTTTCAAAACATTAGCACACAATGCACAAGACAATGAAAAAGAATGTAATGTGAGGGAGTAGATTGGAGAGCTTTTCATCACTGAGTGAAAGCCGCTCTTTTCTTGAGGTAGGCTGCTTAAAAGCCTCATTGTTCCCTTACCAATACACCAACATATCAACCAGCCTTTTCTAATCTGGTGTAAGGTTTTGACAATCATAACTTCCAGAAAGAGAGGTCTATGATACGAAGGGTAAGACAATCTTTCAAATCTTTAGGACCAGGTGACTTTTTCATGATGATCAAATATGGACATGCCAGATAATGAAATTTAGCATACAATTAAGCTGTGTAAGCAGGGATTCAGCTGACCAAAAAAACAGGCAGGTATTCAGAAGTTTTTCAAACTAAGTGCCCAACAACAAAGCTGAGGAAGCTACAAGAAGTTAACTTTGGTGCCTTTGGATATCCTATGCTAGCTATGTTGCACAAAAACTACATAAACTAACCAGCTGAACATCTCTGTGTAACAGCATATATGGAGTCACATATGGCAAAACATCTGAGCTGTTGATTTGGAGAGTCCATAATAATATCTCCACAAAAAAAGTAACCATAAACCAGCTTATGCATTCACTGTTGAGGTGAAAGCCCAAAATATGTAGGACTTATATTTGCAAATGTCTCTCTACATCCTTTGTAAATTAAACAAACTTACCTGCTTTCCCTATTCTCTTAGCATGAGTGATAATCACTGAACATATTTTCAGTGCTAGAGAGCAAGGAAACTACTGAGAATTTGTTTTAGCTATTTGATACAACTAATTACTCATGAAGAGCACCACAATTCGCAGCAAACTTATTAGATGATGTCAAAAACAGTGAAAACATATCCAGCCTCATGGACAAATTTCCATGTCATGCACATCTGGGTTTGGTCAGTTGGGGTGAGCATAACAGAAGGATTCAACAACCCCTATTAATTCAACTTCCCAACTCCATCTATGGCCTTAAGGTCTGAATCATCCAATCTCATGAGAAAGCCAAGCAAGAGACCACATCTTCAGCCAACTAATTAATCCAACAACCGAACCACTAAACTTGAACTGTTAATAGCACTGAAATCTCCACACTCATCTATATGCATGTGTTGGAAACCAGGCCAACTTATACATAGACTTTCCCAGTAACATGGCCACCATTACAAAACTCAATTCTATGATCAGAAGCAAATATCAGTTGTCGATTTGCAGGAGAAGTATGTATGTAATAGAAATGAATTAGCCAACAGAGAGACACTGATCAGTACCTGATAAGAAGTCGCCTTAAAAAAGGGTCATTCAGAATTTGTGCCCAGACAGGATTAAGGGAGTCAGACGTTGCCAAAGCCAAACCCCAGTCATTCAATGAGGACGAAAGCAACTTCTCAGCTTTACTAAAGACTTCCTGAATGGTTTTATTCCTGTTAACTTACTGACAGAAACTAAAAAAAAAAGAAAACTAAAGCTTGAGGAATGAGAAGGGCTCATTCTTACATACCATATGAATTTCTGAGCTTGAAACACCTAGCAATATACAGAATGCCTGCAACGGAGCCGTGAGGAAGATTGTAAATAAGCTTCCACCAGGGCAACGAGAGAAGTCGTGTGCGATAGTTGGAGCTAAACTTCTTGGAGATAAAAGAAGTGCAGCAGGTTCTCCTTTTTCCGCTCCATGTATAGCCTGCGACGACAGCAATCAACAGAAATTCCTAACTTTGCCATGTAATGCTAAATTACACCAGACAGAGTCCAGACTTCTACAAGAAGTAAGTCAAATAGAAAACCTTTGAAAGTTAGAAGAACAAGGAGGACACATAATTTAGACAACACATGGACTATAATTTTTGTGAGGTTAGTCCAAAAGGTACACGATGCAAAAAAATTTTTGGCCTATCAATCTTGCAGTCAGCATTATTCTGTCATCATGCCAAACTCCAGTTTTCTCACTAGAAGAGGGGCAGGAATGTAATAGCATTGTCACAGTATGCCCATGTTAAAAAAAATTATGTTTTACATGCTCCCTGATCACCAACGAAATGGTAGAACAAGGTGAAAATAGATGCTAAGATGTAGTGATGGGCAAAAAAAAAAAATATTCATGTACGAGAAGATACTTTTGGCATGCTTCTAATGGGAAATGTCTCTTACTTTAGACTGGTGTGAATGGATCTATATTTTTCAAAAACCAACTTAAGTTTTCTAATCCATATCAATTTACTTCCTCACTTTTCAAAAAAACAATTTGCACAAACAAACTAAATCCACCATGTCAAGCTCTATTCAGACCTCGGACACGGCAGTCATGGAGCTCGTCGAGGCAGCCATGGCGAGCTTTGTTGGAGCTTGCCAGGGTCGCAGCGTCGAGACCTCAATCTAGGCTGTCATGGAGGTCGGACTGTCGCCTAAACTTCCATGTATGAGGAAGATATTTTGGGCATGCTTCTAATTGAAAATGCTTCTTACTTCAGAGTGGCGTGAATGGATCTATAAGTGCACTTTCACACCTAAACATTCTTGTAGTTAATTTACTCACTCTTCCGCAGTCTAACACAATCCATCCAAATGAACCTCAATGAGCTGATATCACCTCACGATAAAATAAGAAACAAATAACTATATTCAAATATATAATTAACATCGATTGCTACCACTTAGGAGCTATATTTCAAAGGTAGGAGACTACCTCCATTAGTGAATCACCGTTATTAAATGACAATTTCTTGAAAAAGCTTCTCTTCTCCAAGTACCATACACTTCATTACTTGCCAACCGCACTTAGTGGGCTAAGGTTTGGTTTGTTGTTGCTGTGTCATGCACTTCATTGCCTAATTCGCAAGATTATTGCATAAATGCCACCAAGACACTTCAAGCATGATACAAAAATTACATGCACAACAGGAGAAATATGTTGGACTGAGCAGAAAGAAAATTCTTTATCACTGGTAACATAAATCACACAGCATCCATAGTCTAGCAAAATCACTGGCATTTAACGATTGAACAGGGCGATGGATCCAGAAATTAAGAATGGAAGAAGGATCATGGGAATCAGTCCGGCAACATGTAGTTGTTAACTTGTTATATTGTTTAGGTTGCTCACTAACTCACCTACATTCAAGAAAAAATAGATATTTACAAGCTTGCAGTTAGCAGATCTAGTTAGTCCCTTACTTACCTCAAAGGCCATGCTGCTGTCGCTGTCAATTACTAAAACCAGTGGCCTCCTAGTGAATGGAAGTAAGTCACAGGGATATATGCAATTTGAACCTGACAGTTTACTGTCCGACATTAGGAGGAGAAACTTCTTAATGGAGAATAGCATCTACAGTATTTAACTCTTTTCTTACAAGAAAGGAATAAATTATTGCAAGACATACAAAAGCAGTTCAACAGTATGAGTACCATAAATAAGTTGGAAATATAAATAACAGATCAAACATCTCCCGAAAACTGTCCTTCCAAATTTTTGTATGGATCAATAATTAAGAAAAGGAAGTATCACAAGTTCCAAGACCAATAATGCAGACCAATCACCATTTTACAACATTACTTAACATTGGCTCTCCATCATCTAGATCCTCTTTTTGTCCCTAAATTCTCAAAATTCAACCCTCAAAATGAGAAATGAGCATGTAATTTGACGCAAACCATATGTTGCACCAGCAGTTCATGTGCACGAAGGCATACAAGGCAAAGTTTTTCCAGTTCACAAATTCTGTATTGTCTTATGACAGTCTTAACCAACAAAAACTTCAGTAACAGACACCAAGATTCAGAAATGTATGAGACAATATCAGCATGATTAATTAATTGACAAAAGAACTTGATTAATTAGGCCATAAGCTATGTAAAGGAAAAGCACTAATCATCTAAACACAGCCCAGTAGACTAGATTTCCATGTACCTAATTAGGCTCTCCCACAAAAAAAGAAAACAATTATTTTGCACTTCCCAGAAAGTAAGTTTACTCTAAGAGAAAGCCAAAAGACAACTTTTTACCCCTAGCAATTCAGTTAACAAAGCTCTTCAAAGATGTCCATCTCCTTCAAATTAAGCTAAGTGTTTCCATTGACAAAAAAGTCTACTCGAAGTAAGTTAAAGCTTGCAAGATCTATACAAAGATTGGCGATGCTTTTGTTTTTCGCAACATGCTTCAATGAAGTCAGAAGCTGCAACAAGAGCTTCTATCCAAAGAAAATTACATCTGGCCCTGTGAATTAGTACGGTCACAATTAAGAAAAGAACTCATACAGTCAAATGCAATCAGAATGCATGTCTTGATAGATAATATAATATTCACAGGCATAAACGGACAAACACATTACATTTATGAATAGTATATCTCAACAACCATTGCCAGAGATTACCTCCACTATTACGATTACCAAACTGCAAACAAGGACTTCGGTGATGCATGCAGTCAACTTTGCTTTGTCCAGACGGAGGCACATCATCACTTAGGGAGCCAGATGTAATACTAGACGTTTCATCAGAAGATATGCCAACAGTCTGGAGGTTTCTCGCTATGTTTTCTGTAGCATCAGAAAAAGCTCCAACCCCGGCTGACAGTGAAATGGAAGATCTTCTTCTTCCTGTGGCAATGCAACAGTTGTCTCATAATTGATGATTGTACTTCACATGCAAAAAATTCATTAGCAAGAGCCAAAAAATATCCAAAAGTGTCCCACCTGAAGCTGACAGATATAGTAAAAGAACTCCATCTGGTGGAAGCTCTTCACAAATAGTGGCAAGTACCTGTCCAAGAAGAGCATAATGGTAATATAAACCACGACCTTCAAATAGCAGAGCAACTAAAATCACAATCCCCGAAAACTTCTGTAAAAGGAAAAACTCATCTACATTGTTTGCACAACATGATGGCATGAGGAACGAATAATCTGTAACATTTTAATCAAAACATTGAATATTTTGACTTTAGGCTGGCTTGACTCGGGACACCAGTATCTATCATAGATGTTTTGTTCTGCCATCACATTTTGAGGCCACCTCACACGTTCCATACGTAGCATACCAATAAGATTTCTTGCATATTAATACTTTTTATTTATTTTTCTTTCTTGGGCTGTGTGCATGCGTGGGGGGATTTATGCTCTGTAATATACTTACTGCCACAAAATGGGTCACTGATGGTCGATATAAAACAGCTTTTCGCGGGTTTGGAGGCAAAGTATGATCAACAATATCCTGAGAGTAGTTAGTGCGAGTATGACCAGAACCACCAAGTTTAGTTCCAGGTGACTGGTAAAATGAGCCACTTGGTTCCCATTCCAAACACTGAAGCATCCTGAAAGTGTCAAGAGTGAGCTCTGAAAACTTCACCTGATTAAAAAAGCAGGAAAGATAACTATAAGGGTACAAAGATCTTCCCAGAAACAAGTAGGAAAGGGGTCTAACAACTGATGGGTTACCTCATTATGGTGATAGCTGCTCAGTATTGCATCTCGTAATCTCAGATGTCTATTTGTGATAGACGCAGCAACACGTGGCAGAGAATCCGTGTGGGGATCCAAAGCAAGACTATATCTCAAAGGCCTGGTATTCATAAAAGCTGTGTCAGCTTTCAAAAACCTATTAATTTCCTGAACCACCAGCTTCCATTCTTTAAAATCAGTGTCCTGAAAATAAGATCATGCACATGTCAAGCCCAATCTATATAAAATAAAGAATCGCGATAACTTTGCATTGCCAAGAATTTATTTTTGAACTTCTCATAAGATAATGTTAATTAATGGCCTCATAGTGTAAATAAATCACCAATATGTCCGTGATAGCGTCAAGAAAGCTTATTTGGGACAAGATAAATTTCCTATAATTAGTTTCAGGTGCTTTACTAAACTAAAACATTGTAAGTTCTAAATGTTTTGGCTTTTTGCCTTCAGTCAAAAGCTCCTCCAATGCTCACATAGCTGCGGGTTCATAAGAACCATAGGCTGCACATCCCATCAATAATATAATAATAGCTATGTTTTAAAACTAAAGACACATGGCAACAAGATAAGAATACCCTATATATGTGCAGGATCATAGCATTGATAGTCTTTCTTCCTAAATCGATCAGATATCCACTGTTTTTAAGGCATTCTATTTGGTGCAGTTTCCCCTCAATTCTACTTCTGGTTTCTGACATTTGATCCCACTTGTTCGGTCATTCATAATCCACACGAAACCCAACCTCTACAACTTAGAAACAGGAAGTTGCTCCCGCTCCCCGCACTTCTTTTTCTTTTGTATTTTTTAGCTGTGTCAAAAATAACTGTGTAAAATGATAAAAGCATCTTGATTCTGAAAAGACGACTTAAAATTTACGACCCACTTTGCAACAATTCATCATTTTGTCAAATAGACAAACACCTATGATTCCCAGTGCTACAATTACAGAACATCATGGTTTATACCACAAACCCAAAATTCAATGTTAGATATGAAAAACCAAAAGCAAGCCAAAGCCCCATAAAAACTTTAGATTGTCCAACTTCTCCACATTTTTTAGGCTTTGAAATGCTAACATGCATCTAGTTGCTGTTCAGCACAGTACATTCTAGTCAACTTCTGTTTTTGAAAGGGAAAACTGCTCCGTTTCCAGTTGAGTATAGGTAAGTTTGGTTCAGTGAGACCAACTTCATGTCCTACTATTATTCAAGATGACAAACCTATAGGTCCAACGCATACATAGAACTCATTAAAGAGAAACCTAGATGCGCAGTCAATGACAACATCCTGGATATAGATTTCAGCAAAACTCCAAAGAAAAATCATAGACATAACTGCCACAAACTAAAAAAAAACTGTCACGTAGACAACTCACAGTAGGGAAGAATAAGAACCTGAAATGTTCTCTTGCATTCATCAACCAACAATTTTAGTTGACCAACCAACTGATTCACCATTTCTCTCTTGTTAAAGACTAAACAGACCATCAAAAACCGGGCAAGAAACCTCAGTTGCTTGTTGGCCAAATTGAGATCCTGAAACAATCCCTCCTTAAAATATTCCCGGTTCAAAATGGCCTCATAGAATATGTAGGACTCCGACAAATAACTCGCTTCGCTCGTGCGCATGTACTGCCCAAAATATAGCTGGGCAATCCGGGACGCGATCTCGCCAATCTCCCATCTCTTGAGCCCAGCTTCCACCAACTTCTGCCTATTCTCTTGCTGGTACTTCCACAGTTCGGTGTACACTTTAAACACTTTGTAGAAGTAGGTGTCATACCTATTAACAGAGCATGACCATAAATAATCAATCTTAACAGGAAAAACACATGAACAAGAAGTGACGAATTCTTACCATGTCTGGAAAAGTTACCAAAATGAACGTAAAATGATTAAATCACCCCACTTCCATTTTCTGAAGTATCCCAAACATGTGACAGGAAAAGATCTGGCTTGGTTAATAAACAGAGAAAAGACTTCATACGGGCCGATGTTTAGAGTTACCAGAGCTAAAACAACTGAATTGGATGCTACAATTTGCTGAGAGAGAAGAACAGATCACCGCGGTTCGACCAATACCATCTCCTAATTCAATGAATCAAACAAATTCGGTGCTACAAATACTAAGGGATAACAATAAATCACTAGAACTCTACTAATACCCATCTCCTAATCCACTGAATCAATACATCCGGCAAACGTGGAAGATGAACACACACAGACCATCACCCCGTACCCACTAAGCCACACGCCCTCGCGCTCACACACAGATTCTCATAGAGAGAGAGAGAGAGGAACCTCTGGCGCTCGTAGAAGGGCAAGTCCCTGATCTTAGAGAACTTCTTGTCGGCTTTATCGACCAGTGACCAATACACCTCGCTCACCGGTATGATGGCATTGCCGCCGCCGCTGCTGTTGCCATGAGCGTGCTGCTGATGCTGATGCTGCGACATCGTAATCGGCGACGGGCGGCTTTCATGAACCGTCCGCGATCATGGCGTGAACCGAGGATCCGTCTTGCGGTGTCGCCGCGGCGGTAATTCGGATTGATCCAGGGAGAACCGATTGCCGGAAGTTGGCGGCGTCGGAGAGCGGCGGCCGGAGAGGAGCGCCGGGGCCGGAGGAGCGTGCGCCGCGCGGCTGTCGACGGCGGCGGCGGCGGCGGCGATGGCGATGGCGGCGATGGCCTCCTCCTGATGCGACGGTGGTGGAGCCGGGGAGTCGGAGAGAAGTCTCTCCCTCTCTATGAGCTAGAGAAGTTCTTTTTTGCGAAATTACCAAAATGGTCCCTCAAGTCGCTGTCCCTTTATCTTTGTGCCGGGGCCCGAGGACTTTATGGGAAATTACCAAATTGACCTCGGGCTATGGTCGCCAAAAATCAATTTTGATCCTACACTTTAGTCTCTCCTAATCATATGCCCAAAGAAGCTCATTGATCATAGAAGTCATGACAATACGCTCGGCTCGCGAAGCTCATCGATCGAATGTCTTAATAGATCGTGAGTTTGCAACGGAAGACAGGGTTTGGATGGAGATTCATGTGTCCACCTGTAGATTGACTCGAACTATGAAAGGGAGTCGAAATCTAAGTTGAAAGGGGTTAGTCCATCAATTGAGGGGGTGACTGCAGTTAAAGGACCATGAGCGGTTTTGAGTCCCTAGAGTAACATGCAAGTTAAGAGGGAGTTGGAGATTGTTGCAGAGGGAGATCAGGATGTACAAATGAAATTATGCATTAAGGATAAAAAAAGGAAATCAAGGTTCACGGACATGTCCATGCACAGGTGATCTTGTGAAGATTTTTCCATGCTTCAAACAAAAGTCAGTCGACATCAATCAAGGAGTCCATCGGATTTTGAAAAAGGTCGTTTGGATTGGGTCTTTATTTAGGTTTCGATTTCAAATTCAAATGAAGTCCGGACTAACGTAACTTAAAAGTGAATATTTGATTTAAAGGAACATCTAACCCAAAAAGAAAAAGGAAAGAAAAGGAAAGGAAAGGAAAGAGAGTTCCTTCAACCTATGTTTGGTAAGCTCTAGACGGATTACGAAAGAGCTATCCAAATTCATCTTGTTAACAGAAATTTAACTCATGGTAAATCTCATAGAGTGAGATAGGAAATGTGTCGGTTGCGTTGGTGCCACTGGTAGCAACGGTCACCTTGACATAACCTTGAATTGGATAATGTTGGTCGCCCGGTATAGTTACGATCATGTTGTTGTGATCGCAAATCTGATTATAGTGGTGGCCACATTGTTGTGAATGTAAATGGAAAAATATAAGGTCCTTTATGAACTTCCAGTAGTCATTTATGAGCAATAAAAAGGTTCTTTCGTATCCTCAAGTGCCGTTAAAAAAACCGTTTTGTTTCAAGACCAAATTTACAACAAAAATGGAGGAGGAGAAGTAATTGCCAAATATCTTAACCTGCGCAACAATGTATGCGAGCAAATTTCGCGAATTCTCGAAGTAGCGTGAATTCATACGTGCGCGAGATCATCAAAACCCTGGAAAAGCATATTCGAGGGTTAATCTCAGGAGCTTGCATCATGTACGGGCTAGTTAACGGTCTCTCTCAATGGCACGCGTGATTTGTGTTATTATATGAGTTGTGTTCCATCCATGACCATAAAACGTTAAACGGTTTGGTGTATGTACCAAAAGAATACCAAAGAGCACACGTTAGATTATTGCACTTGTTCTTATGAGGTCAACCCATGGCCGCCGACCTTACCATCTGCATTTTATAATGAATGATTGCGCTCCATGCGCAAATATATAAAGGGAAAATATTACTAAAAGCCCCAAACTATATCGCTTGTGATAAATTTACCCCGAACTTTTTTTTATGACACCAAAAATTTCAAATTATGCTATTTGTGATAAATTTACCCTGAACTTTTTTTTTGTGATACGAAAAGCCCCAAACTATGTCACTTGTGACATATTTACCCCACAATAATTTGATCCATGGGTATTTTCATTTTTTTTCCTTTTTCTGTTTTTTTTCTTCCTTTTCTTTTCTTTTCTTCTCCGGTGAGGGCAGCCCTCCCCTGAGTCGGGCGAAGTCGCCCTCGCCAAATCCAACGTCGGGCGATATTGCTCGATGCAGGCGAGGGTCGCCTTCACCAGATCCAACGAGAGCAGCCCTCGACCAACGCCGGATCTGGCGAGGGCGACCCTTGCTGGCGTTGGGTGAGGGCTGCCCTCGCTCGCCCAGGCAAGGGCAACCCTCGCTCGATGCCAGCGAGGGTCACCTTCGCCTAGGCGAGCGAGGGCAACCCTCGCCCGATGCCAGATCTGGCGAGGGCGACCCTCGCCAGCGTCGAGCGAGGCTGCCCTTGCCGAAGAAAAAAAGAAAAGAAAAATAGAAAAAGATGAAAATACCTATGGATTAAAGTATTACGAGGTAAATGCGTCACAAGTGGCATAATTTGGGGTTTTTCGTATCACAAAAAAAAAGTTCATAGTAAATTTGTCACAAGTGACATAATTTAGGATTTTTCGTATCACAAAAAAAAGTTCTGGATAAATTTATCATAAATGACATAATTTGGATTTTTGGTGGTATTTTTCCATATATAAAATCACACAACTTGAGCAAAGCATGCAAATCACAAATCCAGGTAGGCAAAAGAAGAGAGAGATTTGTATTAGAGAGAGAATAACTTGCATCGATCGTCACCATCTTCACTCCGTTACCACCTCGTCTTCTCGGAGAAACAAGCGATGTGAAATATTTGAACGTGTGTGTTGGCATTGATCATTTGACCGTCGCGTGGCTCGCTCACTAAATTTACTGGTGGGAGAACCCTAAGCACAATGGCGATTTTCATCCCGGTTCTTTCGGGCTTCCTCTCATCGGTGAGACCCTTCGGTCGACGGCTCCAAGTTACTCTCGGGACCTCGTTCCATTCCTCAAGAAGTAGCACACAAAGGCACTCGTACCACCTCATTGCCAATTTCACAATCAAAATGCTCGAATCAATAGAAAGAACTGCATTAGAATTTCGTGTAGAGATTTATGATTAAATTGGCAAAATTAAAAAGTTTATAACTGAATTGACATATGCACGACAGATTCGGTTATCAGGCATCCTTCTTCTATCTCTCCATGACAAGTGATGAGATTTCAAGAACTTAGGCTCCGTTCGTTTGGCGGAGAATATTCTCTCGGAGAATATTTTTCGGATTTTTTAGTGTTCGGGGGAGGGGGGGGCGAAAAACGTTTTCCGTGGAAAAACATTTTCCTTCCCCCCTCACAAAATAGCCTAAGTCTATGGAAAATGACTTCCACTTCTGAAAAGTATAAATCATTTTCCGCCAAACTCCTCCTTCCCCCCTCCAGTCGCCGGCCGCCGCTCGTTCGCCGCCGCTGCCGCAGGCAAAAAATGTTTTCCAAAACTTTTTTATATTAGTTGCCGAACACCGGAAAATTATGTTCCGGAAAAACATTTTCTAGGAAAATGACTTTCAGGAAAATATTTTTTAAAAAACACAATATTTTCCACCAAGCGAACGGATCATTATTCATTTCGAGGATCGAGAACATCTTGGCGCATGCAAAGGAGAAGAAAGAATACATGCCCGAATACTTTTGTTCCACAGCATGTCTGGCATTAGAATGGTTTGACTAGAGAGGCTCCGAGCAAATCCGCGGCATAAATCGTCATAGTATGCTGGTCGCTAGATTTGACATTTCATCTTTTTTATCAAAAAGCGATTTAATGTAGTGCGTACCCCAATACCACGAGGATTTCTCTAAAGAGATTGAAGACGACCAATGGGATGATAAGAATAGACATGAGAAATAAAGCAGAAAGGACGAATCGCGAATGAAAATGTAGCGTGGCTAGCGTGAAGCGAACATGTCGTTTTCCGATTCGCTACCTGTTGACACAAGATGAGAGATATCGAAGAACGCTTCCCCGATGTCTGATCATCCAAGTTGGAACCCACATTGCACATTCACACCTCCTAACTTTCATTTTTCTCGATCGATTTAGCGGCTCCCATTGGCACCTGAATTTCCGTCCCTAAGTTCACTCTGCCATAGGCATTTTTTTAGTAGCTAAAAAATATTTAAAAAATAATAACAATAATAATAAATTTTTAAAAAAGAGGAGAGCGGGTAGAGTATCCAATTCGGTCATTGTTGCAAACACCCAATGTGACCCATTAAATTTTCAGCCCGGTCCGTCAGCATCGGATCCAGCTTCGGGCCAGCCCATTAGACAGTCCAGGCCCAATGGGTCCGCCTTAATTTGGCCCAAGGCCCGGCCCATAACGGATTAGGACCCCTCTCTCTCTCTCTCCTCCAAAGAAATTCGCTCGCCTCACGCGCTCATGTCAGCTCGCTGTTTGCCAGTCTGGCAACGCCATCCCATTTTCCAAGTGACGGCGCTACTTGCCGTTTGTGACCTCCAAGAGTAGCAATCGACGATTTCAATGGATGGATCCAGTTATCATTCAAAATAGGGCTCGACGGAGCTTAATCTATCCGGATTTGATGACGCTTTTTATAACCCCATCGTGGCATATAAATTATAGGATAAATGTCGAAGAAGTCGATATCCAATCACAGATTGACACGTCCCAAGCTCGGAAGAGCCCTAACCAGCCAGGTCTGTAGCTTCTTTGAAGGATTTTCACGTCGTCTTGCAACTTTGCTCGGTGACAAGGAGTTTGGTGAAGGCTCCTACGAAGCCGAGTCATTTTTAACCCAAGTGAGATTGACCTAGAGTTCGGGGGTGCCTTAATTATGCATAAATTGGCTTGAAAGCAGATTGAGGTTCGCAAATCTCGTGCCATAATTAAATTGTTATCATCATGACGTGCCTTTTATAACTGTCCCCTTGTCATATTCACATAGGAGAATTACGTTAATTGATTACAACTGTCCTTTTCGTTGTCAGGCTTAAAATAACCGCGGATCGTCCTTTTTTGGCAATGTCCTGTTATGTCGGGAGTGTGGTCGCCCCTACCGACTAACTAATTTGTTGCGAAATTTTCAAGGTTTGGAAGTTTATCCTTGAGTAACAAAATTAGCATGAGGAACTCATCTTTCCAATTGGAAACGAAACGTGCACTTTCTAGAAGAAGCGACGAGCATAAGCATGGCGACAAATCCTGCGTGAAAAGAGGAAAAGGCCATTGGAAAAGTCACCTCGCTTGGAGGCAAAGAGAGTAGACTTGTAAATGGGTTGACTATATGAGAAACATGTCTTTCCATACCAAATTTAGTAGTGTATAGAGATAATAACACAAAAAGTCCATGTACTTTGACTCTTTGAACTTTTAATTTGTTCAATATAGTCAATGAACTTTAATCCAATATTTAATATGGTCCATGAATTTTTAATTTGTTCAATCTAGTCCCTAGACTTTCGGCACGTGTTCAATTTAGTTCTTGAGCTATATAAAAATGTATGTTGAATCTAGTCTCTAGACTTTTTCATATAGCTCAAGAACTAAATTGAACACGTGCCGAAAGTCTAGGGACTAGATTGAACAAATTAAAAGTTCAGGGACTACATTGAACATTAGGCTAAAGTTCACATATCACATTAAACAAATTGTTCAAGAATCAAATTGCACGTTGGGCCAAAATTCATGGACTATTTGTATCATTTTCCCTAGTCTATAAGTATGAAGTCTAGGCTTCCATGACTACAACTCACATCTAGTAGATATTTCTACTTACTTTTCTTCATGATTTTTTTTTTGTCATTTTTTGATTGAAAGTCGGGTTTAGCCGTAAATTCGAGCGCACGTCGGCGAAAATAATTTATTCCGAGATAATTAGCGAACGCGGAGACTCAAAGTGCAAAACTACGGAAAATTCGAGAACTCGCGCTGCAAAAGAAAACAAAGAAATTCCAAGCCAAACATCAAAAGCTCCAAGAAAAAATCGAAACGCCTATTTCTTCTAGGAAAAATTCCAATTAAAGACCCAAAGTGGGGTTAAATTCTCAAAAAAGGGCTCAAAGTGAATAGTATGTTAAATAAGAGCCGGAACGATAACTTTTTTCATCGGCCGGCAGGTATTTTGGCCGGCCGGGAACTCAGGTCCTTATTTGAGATTTTTTGGGCACTTCGGGTCCTTATTTGAGACTGATTAAGCACTTTATGTCCTTATTTGACACACTATTTACTTTGGATCCTTTTTTGAGAATTTGACCCCACTTTTGGAGACCTTAATTGGAATTTTCCCTTTCTTCTATGTAGGGCCGGCCCTAGGAGAAGAATCCCACTTCCTAACACCTTCCTTCCTCGCCATAATAAATATATATCTCTTCAATTAGACTCGCCAAAAGTCTTCGTTTTAGCTCATATATTTTTATCTTTACGAAAAAGTCAACCGACATTTAAAGAATAATAAGGTCAAACGCAGGACCCAATGAATATGAAATTAATTGCACGGAATCGATTTTTTATAACACGAAATTGAAAATAGAGCTTTATCCCTTTTGACTCGACGGACTAAATTTCCTCATGGCAGATAGGTCGATACCGAATCACGATGCACCGCGGCATTTGCTCGCCGTGTTCCTCCCGTTTCGATCGACAAGACGGTGGAAGTGCCTATCTAGTTAGAGGTGAGTGATTTCTAGGCCAGTCAAAGTTCTCATAACCTAACCATCAAAACTGGTTCTCCAAATTTTTGAATCTAGAATTTACCCCGTCAAAGATTTCGGGGTTAGTTTCAAGATCTATCTAGATTTCACATGTATTCTTAATTGAATGATTGCAGTGAATCATCACATCTAAGGATCACAATTCGCCTCTACAATTCATTGACCACGATCCATATTTAGACACGCCAAGAATACGAAATATCAACAAAATAAAAGCCCCCCATCATGAATATGGCTGGAAATGGAAACTCGGACGAGTGGTTCCATATCACACACTCACCATCGGACAAGACCCAGAACCAGGTGAAACCTATCCGTCGGAACCGATTTCCTAATCTTTCGAACCCCGAAACCCACCCTGAATATCCCGGTCCCGTCCTCCCGTTCCCCCCGGGTTCGAACCCTGGAGCCGTGCCCTCTGCTGCGAGCGACGCGTCGTTTTCGTCCGCTCGAATCTCCGCCTTTCAACTCGAATGTGAAAATTGTTAACGCGCTCTCCTCAGAGACTCTCGCCTCCCCCGCTGTCCACGCACACCCCCCCTCCTTTGACTATCGCCCTCTCCTTCTTCGTCTTCGTCTTCGTCTTCGTCTTCGTCGTCTTCCGTATGAAACCTCCAGCGACCGCAGCAGCAGAAGCAGCAGAAGCAGGAGGGACGCCACCGCCGCGGAAAGTCTCGCTTCCACACCACCGCGACGCGGAGGCCGCGTCCCCATCGCGTTCTCTCTCCTCCGCCGTTTCCGCCGCCGCCCGTTCTTCCGCTCCCTCGCTCTCGATCAATCCATCAATCGATCGATCGATCGAGGATCCGGCTTCGGCTCCCCGCTTGCGGTCGCGCGCCGGTAATTGCTTGTCGCTCGGCCGCTCGATCTGGTTTTGTGGAGCGAGCTCGGGCGGGCGCTCCTTTTTCGCGAGCGGCGTGAGGTTTTCCGGCGCCGGCGTTGCTGATTCGTGGCGGCGTGCCGTCGTGGAGGTCCGACGGTTAGTCGCCGGCCTTTCTCGCTCTCTCTCTCTCTCTCTCTCGCCGCCCCCGGGCGGCGGAGCCGGAGCATGGCGCGAGCTGGAGCGCGCTGAGCTCAGTCGCCTTGCCGAATTACTTCGCATGTGTTCTCGTGTTTTGTGCTGCGCGTGAACTTTCGGAGCAGTGGCGGACATTTTCCTCTTCCTGCTTGAGTTGCAGGGGTGGTTCTTGATTAATTTAGCGCTGGCGGCGGGGCTTTGGCGATGCGTGCGGTTATCGCGCGATTTGTCTCGAACTGGAAAGTTCTGTTTTTTTACCTTTTTTTTTTTATGTAATCCATGACTTGACCAGCCGTGTTTTTATTTTTGGATGAACTGGAGCGTCGGTTTACATGTTTGATGTTAAGACTGCTGGTCTACATAGTCTTGGATTTTCGACGGAGGTCGAGTTATGTTTATCGGCCTTGTCGTTCACAGTGAAAACTTGTGTGTTGTTACTTTGGCGGGCGATGACTGGAATTTGAATAATTAGACTGCGTTTCCAATGCCCTTCGTTTCTCTAAATTGGATTTCTTTTCTCGTTTTCCTACTTGTTCTTTGTGTAGCCAACATCAATTAGTGGGAAAATGCCTTTGTTTGGTGTTGCAATCTTGCTTAATCACGTGCTTACTTTTTTATAGCTGCCTCCTTTTATTCTTGCATTTTGTTTTGTGAGTAATGATTATTGGTGTTGCGGTTCAATTATAGGTCGGTTTATGACTGTAGAAGATGACCACACGAGTATGAAAATGACCGATTCTTGATATTATGCCGGTGTGGTTTGAGTGAAACACGGACTGCATAAGAAGATTGCTTATCTGTTAATTTGTTCAACAACTGTAAATAGATACGCACTATATCTGGTTACCATCTCTATTTTCTACAGTAAGATTTATGTTTTGACTTTGATGCTAATTGTAGGCCTTCTTTTTTCTCGTAGATAGCTTCTTACAGCATTCTGGAGCTCACAGCTATCAAAAGAAAGTTGATCAAATCCTCAGAAGCAACAAAGGGGTGAAGATTGAAATGCACTAAGATGCAAATTAGGATTGTTAACAATGAAAGTTTTTAGCTGTCTTGCTGGCATAATTTATGTTGAAGAGGATAAAGAATCGGCAGTGTGATGTCTGCCAGTAGAAGCTCAAGAAATGGGCTTAGTGGCAACGGTCTTGGCAGCCAACAATCTGGTGCTTTAAACAGGTTATTATTCTTAGTCAGAAGTAGTGTTTTCTGGGACCTTATTGCATAATGATTTTCTTTTCAGATGCATAAAATCATATTTAGCCTTTCTTTCCCGTTCTGCTGTAACTTCAGTTAACAATACCATGAGATTCACAATTACCTATGTTCTAATTTGAATTATGCAATTTTCTTTTCCTTTACTTTTCCATAGAGGTGGCCTCGAAAGACATTCCCACGAAAGGATTCCCAATGGAGATGGCAAGATTGACCATTCACACGACCCAGAGACTATGGTACCACTGTTTTGTGACCATTTCTTTTCCCGAACTTTTGCATCAAGTATTGTAGTTTCGGTTAACCTCGCCCTTTTAATCTCTGTTTTCAAAGTAGGAACTTTATGCCCGAGCTAGGGCACAAGAAAAGGAGATCCAGACTCTTCGCGAACAAATAGCTGCAGCTTGCGTGAATGTATACTCAATATTTCTGTCAGAAGCCTATCTAGATCATTAATCTAGCAGCGTTCTCTAGTATCTCTAACTTGCCACGATGTGGTCCTTATGGTATCAGGAAATGAAGCTCTTGAGTGAAAAATATGCATTAGAGAAGAAATTTGCAGACTTAAGACTGGTCTGTCTTTCTTGTCTTGCATGATATACATCAGAATAGAGCTCGGCAAGTAATATTCTGAGGTTCTTTCTGAGTTCTGACATGATTCTGTTTGGTTTTATAGGCAATCGATGAAAAGCAAAATGAAGCCACTGCCTATGCCTCAAACGAACTGGCTCGTAGAAAAGGTGATCTGGAACAAAATCTAAAATTGGCTCACGATCTGAAGGTAAACTGCTGTTCCTTATCCTCAGAAAGCTCCTAACTGCCCTGGTTATTACTATTGCTTTTCCTTTTTCTCTAAAATGTGGTCAGAACTTGTTTGTATATGAGTCTGTCAAGGTTCTTGCAGTGGTTTGGGTCCTTAATCGATATCTTTAAAATTCTAACTCACAAGCTGAATCGAATTTATGACAATACTAGCTAAATAGGGTAATTGTAAAATTGGGATGAAAGTTTAGTCAGCTTTTTTTTTTTGGTCGAAAAGTTTATTTGACTTATATGCTATGAGTTTTAATAATTTTGGTGGAGCCAAGGCTGGTAGCTTGGTTATGCATTGATACAGAAGAATAGTGCTATCATTGCCTGTGATGTTCTAAGGACCATCTTGTTTGTCAGTTTGTCAAAATGAGCCTAAAACCTTGTCAACCTTGCATTACTTTCATTAAGGTGGGAAGAAATGAATGAGGTGCCCCTATCACTTTCTAGACGTTCATAAGCTTCTTAGGACCTCTAAGCTTAAACTGTCTTCACTCTTCCGCAAGCAGTGTTGCCTTTTTATATTCTTAGGACTGTCTGCATATGGAAACTAGCTCTCTAACCAGCAAGCTCAATTAGTGAAAGCTTCATGAGGTACCGCTAAAAAGGTTGTTTCTGAGGTATGTATCATAGACTTGCCTACTTATTAAAAGTCAGACTAATTGTCCTTAATAATTCAGTCCATCATCCATGTGATTGCTATTAAGAAACACAGCTGAACCTAGAATCTATGAGCGAGGATGCCCCACCGTTACACGGTTGGGAGTGATTCGTGGGGATGAAGATTTGATTGGCTCTAGTAGAAGAGAGGACCAAAATAGAACGAAACTTTTGGTCTAGTTAATGTTCCCGTCAGAGAGCAGCCAACTTATTCATACGAGCCAAACGGGGACAATTGAGAGAATCTTGCTTTGGATTGGTTATCAAGCTGGTGTTGCATTCTATAATCCTATATTTTCTTGTATGTTTTAGCCTTAATGGCATAGTTGACATTTATCTGATTGCTTAAGTGGCAGAAAGTCTGAGGTTCAGAAACTTGACCTATAGTATTGACTGGTTGGCCGCCCCTGAGGTTGGATAGTGGTTTCCTGGTCTTTAGATGTATATGGAATGGGTAAATGTACTAAGCTTGGTGCTTGATGAATTTCCCATCTGACTGGACGGCTACGTTACAAAAAACTTGGTGATGATGTAATAAATAGAGCAATTTTAAAGGTAGTTGTGGTTGATGAAAAATATTATAATGTTGGTCGAGTGAGAAGGATATCAGTTACATCTTGTAGTTCTGCATTTTTGTTCTTTCTTAACTTCAACACTTCCTGTGTGCCTGGTTTCATAGTTCTTCTTTCATTTATATATTATTCTTCCACCAGATAAGTCTATTCAGCATTCGTTTTACTGGAATATCATATATGTGATTTGCTTGCAATTTCTACCATGTCTTGATTGTTATCATAGTGTTGCTCTCTTTGCTATTAGCTTTCGGTGAAGTGTCATATTTTTCGCTGGGGTGCTGCTTTTAACCTTCTTTTGTTCAATCTCTTTAGATATATGTGTTTGATAGAATGCTTTTGCTGTATAAGTTACAAGTTTGATTTTCCTTCAGGAGACAGAGGATGAAAGATACCTGTTTGTGTCTTCCTTGCTTGGCTTGTTGTCTCCATATGACATGTGGCCACCAGTCTTGAATGCCACTGTTATATCCACATACATTAAGGTAGAAATATTTTTCTCTTTGATATGCCTGTGAACATTTAAAATTGCCATCTAGTACAATTGGAAACCAAAATTTAAAATTACTCAGCAAATGTTGCATTAATGCACGTATGGTATTAATTTTGCAATGGAAGGCTGTGTCCACCGTGGACTGTAATCTGGTTAGAGAATCGCGACACTGTAAAGTTTTACATGGCTCCATGCAATAATTTCTTTTAAATCTGCATGAGTCAATATTGGATTATTTGAGTGAAATTTTCTCATCTATTAGTTATATAACCTATCTTTTGCATCTCTTGATACTGTATTTCTTCATTTCCTTCTTTTTTAATTGTCCGCAGCGTTTGCATGATCAATTATATTGGAAGAGTAGAACTTCAAAGGTAATCCTATAAACGTTGCATTATTTTGTTACAATACCATCCTTCTGTTCCTCTCTCTTCTGACATAGCATTCTAGTTGTATCTGTGTGCTTCTTAACTCTGATTATGTACTTCCGTTTTTAATGTTAACTGTGCTTAAAATGGTTGGACTGGTGATAGTTATGGTGTAAACAATATCACAGTAAATAGCAGTTAATCTTGTTTATCAAACTTTTTGGTGTTCCATGATGCAGTTGGGTTGTGTATCACATACGGACCTGTTTAGCACTGTTTGCTTAGTTAACCTGGCTTCATTCATATGCAAAGAAGATTAATTTGCTTGGTGATTCTACCTTGCTTGAGTTTTGATATCTATCTCTGCAAAATCCTAATGAAGTTTCATTCTCCCCTTTAAGTGAAATGTGTTGCTTCCTAAGATGGAGGGTCCTCTTCCTCTTGCAAAATGTTGCAATTAAAACTTAAAACTTCTAGAAAATGCTAGAATTTAAATTTAAATCAAACTTCAAATTAAGATTAAAGCTTTTAAAAGATTGTTAAAGTTTGCTAGTAATGTAGTAGTGTCATGGTGGCTTTTTCTTGAATTGCTTGTGAGCATTATAAGCATACAATGATGAGCACACATAATATGTATTGTGGTCAAATGGTAAAGAAAAATTAAATTTAAAGAGTCATTGAAGTTTTTTAATTGTGTCATACTCCAAAGGGGTTCTATCTCGTGAAGGGCTTAGTGAGCATGAGTACATGATCGTTGACTCACGTGATTTATAAATTAATTCTTCTACAATTACTATAGAATCACGTAACATTGAATTGGTTCTCTCTTGAAGCCTTAGCAAGCATAAGTGCGTGATCATTAGCTCAATATTTTATGATCTGGTTAGATTGTAGATCCTTCCCATGTTAGATAAAAGTTAATCACCAAGTACATGGAATGAAACTGATATGAATGAATGAGCCATCTCTTAAACTGAAAATTGAACTAATTTTCTCTGGATTAGCATTGCAAATAAAGCATTGCTGGCAATGTACTAATGTATTCAGTCAAACTAATTGGAGGGATCTAAGGGCCTCCTTATTCAAATTAGGGAATTAGCTATCATTGTAGAGAATGATTTTTACCCTCAAACTGTAGCAACATTATGTTCCTTGGCATCAAATGAGCATTTTACTACCTCAGATGTTTCAAAATTACTTATGGACATGTTCTATAACTGCATAAGTATCTGGTAACTTCTTTCTCTTCTGAGTCCTTCCTCCTTGTAAATATGAGTTATCAGTATTACAGTCTATTTAGTTTTATGCTCACAAGTAATATAGAGTCGCCTTTTTTTTGCACTTATCGAAGTAGATTTGTGCTAGAGCTTCGAGAAATGTATTGGATTTCATAATCTGTCTTGTTGATAGTTTGTGTATGTGCTATTGGACCTGAGAAAATTTCTGAAGACATGTACTTAGCTTCCTTTGCACTGATTTGAAAATCTCAAACAGGATAAAATTAGAGAAGCAGAAAATGCAGGAGGAATCAATATCGGGAATGCTTCAGATGTTAAAGACAATTATTGGGCTGGCATGCCGACAAGACAAGTTCCCCAAAGATCGATGGTAACTTCGGCATGTGTTCTACTTGTCGAGTACAAACTGTAATCTTATGTCTGCTATTTATATT
The DNA here is from genome assembly GCA_024500025.1 of Syzygium aromaticum. NCBI lineage: Eukaryota > Viridiplantae > Streptophyta > Magnoliopsida > Myrtales > Myrtaceae > Syzygium > Syzygium aromaticum. Next base: position 12,727,207 of record CM044889.1, read on the forward strand.
CCTGCTCTTCTGTGCATGATCATCAGGGTGTTTCCGATCGAGACACATATAAAGATGGAGATGCTACGGAGCTAACGAACAGTTTGTCAAAGTTTAAGCATTACAATCAACCTACCTCTATGCAGAACTTAGCATATGATCATGCAATGAGCCAGCAACCGGGTACTGATAATGCAGGAGAGTTCGCATTTGATACACACAGGTTGGCATTTTTCACATATTTTATCCTGTTGGCATTTTAAGAAGTCGGTGCAGAGGTGTCAGTTTTTATTGGGAATTAGAGATATTGAAGTTGGACATTGCGCTCGGCCTATTATGGGAATATAATGGTTTTGTGCTACAAGGTATATGGACCATAGGAGAACTGTGACATTTTGAGGAGCTCAGAGTTTCATTTTGACCATTTATTGAGTTTTCTTATGAAAACCAATTCATAATCTTGATAGGTTGATTCCTTTCATCTTTTTATTATTGCTGTATAGACCGTTGATGTTCAAGTTTGTTCTTTCATCTTCTGATGGTTGTAAAAGCACCCTCAACAATTTTTGCTAGGGTGTTAGTATATGTAGCAGATTGCATTGTGTATAATTATTTCTTATGCCTTATAACTTTTATTCCTTACATATCCTTTTAAATGTCACCAAGAATTTTCTGCTATGGCTCCTGCCAAACTTCACTTGTTTTAAGTTTGTGGCTGTAAAATTAGATCAGCATGTATTGTTTGAGACTTGGTGCCAATGCTAATATAAGTTCCATAAAACAGTGATCTGTTATCTAAACATGTATTGGGTTAGTGTAACGTGTATTATTGACATTGGAGCTTGAGTTGAAATTCAGTTCTGTACAACATATGCTGTTACAGAAAGAAGTTTAGGCCTGATGTATCTTTAATTAGAGCAAGACTTCTCTTTGAGCAACATTTCTATTGTTACCAACATATCCTTTAATGTAACATCCAAGGTGTTGGACCAATTCCTTGTAGGTCTTCAGATAAAACAATGATGGAGGCAGTATCCCGAACTCCTAACAATGACAACAATATTGCTTCCAGTGCTTCTCAAGGTGCGTACACTTTCATAGGTACAACTAGTAAGGGAGTTCTGATTTATTCTCATGTGCCTTGGTTCAATTCAGGTGGACCCGGTATAGAAGGTTTTCAGATTGTTGGTGAAGCTACACCAGGGAATCAACTTCTTGGGTGCGGATATCCTGTCCGTGGAACTTCTCTTTGTATGTTTCAGGTGATACTCTAGTACATGTACTTTCTTTTGGCTGCTGTACATGTTCGGAAAGCTAAAGTTTGCCTTGTCAATGTTGGCAAAATCAGTGGGTCCGTCATCTTCCTGATGGTACTACGCACTACATTGAAGGTAACTGGTGTAATAAAGTCTTAATTTGTGGGGAATTTCGTGGCCAACGAACAAAAAATTCGTGTCAATTCTCTATGGAGCTTTTGTGTTAACTTTCTTTGGGCGTACTGACTCAGGCGCGACAAATCCAGAATATGTTGTTACTGCTGATGACGTTGACAAGATTATTGCTGTTGAATGCATACCAATGGATGACCAAGGCCGTCAGGTATTCTCCATCCTTCTCTGAATGTATATTCACACTGACGGGATCTATCATGCATTACAATTTAAATCGGCAAGAGTCAATATGAAGCCCATAGGTTAAAGGGTCTTCAAAGATTGTAGAATATAGTTTTGGCAGTGAAATACTTTTTCTTTGTAGTACTCTTTGTGATTTCATGCATTAGCATATTTCTACTTGGCCAGTGGCAGAAAGTTACTAATCATGTCGAGGGACTTTCCATTTCCCGATTCACACACTTTCAAGGAATTGGTCATGTTTTTTTAAGTACGTATAGAGGTCTAGACAAAGATTAGCACTATGTGGGTTGCTAGTTTGAGCATCAATCTTTATCAGCTCAAGGATCATGTAAGAATCTCTGTATGCATAACCCAAACCTCAGCATGGCCAATAAAGAAGAATTTTTAGCTGTGAGACCATTATAAGTGGGTACTGCAGTGGTTGCCTATATAATTGCAATGGAGCAATGTCATATGTTGCTTCTCTACTTGGAGAGACAATTCTGGGTCTATGTAATGGTGGTTTTTACTGTGGTACCTTAAGTTGCCATGAGATTACTTGAAGATCTCTTCTTGAGATCTGCTTAAATATCTTTTTAGACCAAGAAGATCTCTCTTTGAGACCCCCTTTCTTCATTTTGAGCCCTTGTTGGATTTGATAGACTCTATCCCTTTCAGACCCAATTCCACACCAAGTATGGCTAAATGTTTAACCAATATCCTCAATGAGAGATGATATTCGGGGTTGAGCTCACAATTAACTTGATAAAGTCCTGGATCAATGACTTTCTTATAGTCCTTGAGGTAGCTAGAATTGTTAGAGTAAGTGAAAAGAACTTCTCGTAGTCTTTGGGGTTCATCTACCTTTGGTGGGCTTTCTCATCATCGTAAAATAGAGAGAGCCAAAGTCACATCTGCTTTGTCTGCTGTTGTTTTTGTGAATGACCTTCCACTCTTGTCCATCTGCAGTTTTTACATTGCTCTTCTTAGATTCGTTGGGTTGTCGCAGAATAATTTATCGATTGTCATACATTGCTCTTCTTAGGCTTTGGCGGTCTTTTTAATTCACTTCCCTTTTTTTTTACAACATAGGAGGGAGGGGGGGGGGGGGATGAGGTGGACATAGCTTATATTCCTGCATACTGTACACATAGTTATGAGAAAACTGTTCCTTTTGTTCCGGAAAAGCCTTAGCTTGTTTGCCGAAGAGAAGGCTCTTCAAGAGACAGTATAAGTACAAAAAAAAGACTAATCATTAGCATAGCGAGAAGGAAAGGAGGGAACTGATAGCACTAGTCTCGTATCATGGACATGGCCAGAAGAGGATGCATACGGAACTGACATAGATGCCATAGAAGGAACTGCTATACTTCATGGCATTAAGAACTCGGATTCAACAAAATAAGAAAAAGTATAGCTTTGAGGTTTAAGAGACAGAGAATTCTGGAAGCAGCCTTAGGTGTCTCTCTTTAAGTTTGCATCCACCGTAAATTAATAAATATCTGGATTTGTGCTACAATGGCACGCAACATACCATGACTTGGTTGCACCTATTGCCTTTTCTCCATATGCTGCTCCTGTTTGAAAGCCTTTTCTTACCTTGTATTGTAGAGTTTTTCTTCATATGGATGAGCGATTCATTAGAAGTGTTGCTTAGTCAGTCTATGGTATGTTGGATAGAATATTAATTGTTGTGCTTAACTTGTATGCAGGGGGACATTGTGAGGCTTTTTGCTAATGACCAGAATAAAATAAAATGTGGTAAGTACGTAAACAAAGGGTGGATTTGCAAAGATGTTCCTATTGGATTGCTTCTAGGTTAGAACTGAGGACTATCTCCCGTAAACTCGAAGATTCAGTAGTTATATTGATATGAAAATTATCTTGTATATTGGGTGTTCAGCAACCCTTGGACATGAAAAAGGAATACTGTAAAACCATCCAGAATTAAAGAAGCGAAAACTATAGATCACTTACAAAATGGTCAGACAAGTTCCAATCTTCAGAAGCTCTATGGTTACCTTTTGCTGTAAAATTCTCTAAATCGAAAGAAGAACCTTTTGTGCTTATTCTTCTGGAATGCTTTTCGGTATGTCTCAGTGTTCCTTTTTCCACCTAACGATCAGACAACATGTACTTTTCCTAAATTTTTTCAAGAATAGGACATGACTTATATTAGGCACAGGGTTCAACTTGGCCTCGAGGAAAATGGACTGATTGTCCCAATGTGGGCCTTGTAAGAAATTTATTCACCAGCTATGCAAATATTTCTCCGTCAAAGGAGTATATTGGATCTAATATCATCGACTGTGCACATGTTTCCTGATTCTTCTTTGACTGTACTTATAATGCTTGTTCTATGGCTTTTCTTGTCTGTCTCTTCGTTTCAGACTGCAAGGTTTTCTAATCTTTCTTGTATGCATGATTGTTTCTTTTGTAATTATTGCATCTTTAACTGGTTTAGTTAACTAATGCATCTGTGGTGCAGAGTCTATAAAATATCAGAATAATTAATGTAGTTATCATGTTCTCGAGCTTGCTCGACAAATTTTCCCCTGAAGTGAATGCTTTATCATGGCTTATTGATTAGCTTCATTGCAGACGCAGATATGCAGATGGACATCAATAAATATCTTTCTAGTGGTCTGGCCATGTTTAATATTCTAATGCTGGTAAGTTGTGGTTGGCTTTGCTGTAAATGTTACCCCTCTTGTTTTAATGTTGCTATGATCTGTATCTTACTCTAATATGTTACGTTTGCTACTGCCTGCTGTGATATTCACTTATGTGGTTGAGGTCATGGGATTTGAACCTCTGACCTCGCGTCCTTAGCCCTGCCCCTAGACCAAGTGGCTATTGGAAGGATACATTAAAGCCGGTGGTGAAAAATAGTGGTTGAAATACTCTTTTGAAGTAATGTTGGAGGAATTTTAAACTATGCACTCTCTCCTTTGCTAAGATCATTTCTTGGGAGGGAGATTGATCTTATGCATATTTTCAAACTTCTCTATTCACAAAATAGGGGAAAACCAAGATGCCATTAGCTTGGTTTTCCTTTACCTGGTTAATGTCATTTTGTGTGAAAATGCAACTTTAGTCGAAGATATAGAATTCTCAGATCTGCTGGACACAAATCATTGCCCTTGCTTGTCTTACCAAAAAAAAAAATATCATTGCCCTTGCTTGTCTGGGCTTGTAAAGCACCGGGTAAAATCGGTTGACTTAAGCCTCCAACTTGTTTTTTACAAATTGGTGTACTTGCGTATGCTGAACTGGGGCAATATAGAGAATTTTATGAACAGGAAAAGAAAGAAGTTTTAGAGAAACAGAAATTAAAGGTGGTTTCATGTAGGACTATGAGTCCCAAATATAGTAAGATTGAACTTCTAAAGCAACTTGGTTCCAATAGATAAAAGAGAACTAGGGGTGAGCGGTTCCAGATTCCACTTGAAACCTACCCTCGAGTACAAGTTTGTTATTTTTTGGAACCCGGAACTTGCTCGTCAGAACCTGGAATTCCAGGGTAGGTTCCAAGGTCTAATAGGTTTTTTTTTTTATTTCATTTTTAGTTAAACAAAACTAAAATGAACACAACAATACTGAACAAGTTTGTCATTCACCAAAGATAATTCAAAAGACTAGTTTTCGTAGTATTACGGTTCAAATAAATACAATTAAAATGAGAAGTTATTGCCTGAATTGATACTAGAGTGAGTAGTTTCATGTTATGTACAGGTTTCACTTTGAACCTAGAACCTACCCATGAGAATAGGTTTATCATTTTTTGAACCTGGAACCTACCTTATCATAAGTTCCAAGGTCTACTCAAGTTCCACCTGTATTATTAATTGATGATTGCAGTGAATCATCACCTTTATTGACCACAATTTATATTTAAACACATGAAGAATATGAAACATTAATAAGTCATAAAATGAAAGCTCAGACTAGTGGTTTCAAATTATATGCTCATCATCTAATGCCACGAAACACTGCAGGATCATGTGAAGATATAGACCAAGAAAAAATACAAAAAACTTGTTTAGGTTTCAGGTTCCCGGTTTCAAGTCCCAGGTTCCACCTACCTAGAACTTGGAACCTACCCGTCGAAACAGGTTCTCCAATTTTTGGAACCTGGAACCTACTTTACGTACCTTAGAACTTGGAACCTACAGGTTCTCATTAGTCAGGTTCTTAGGTTCCAGGTTCTACCCTGGAACCATGCTCACCCCTAAAGAGAACCTTGCACCTAAGAAATAATTTAAAATATCAAGGTCAACAACTTAAATTTAACCATAAAAACTTAAAAGCAATTTTCACATTGAACTAACCTACATTGTAATAGTGATTGATAGAAGAATTCTAATAGTAGGACTGTTATTTTGAATCATTCAATATATAACTAAGTTTCTTTGCTGAATGTTCACCACCAACTTCATGTGATCAACTTCATGTGATACTTTCTTTTTCTCTTTGACATGCACATTAATGGAACGTCGATGTGTCATATGACCTTTCTCCATGCCACAAGCAAACATTATTATTGCTTTGAGTTGTGCCTGAATCCATGAGTTCTCATGATCTCTTCCTCGCAACCAACAATGTCAGATGATCCAAGTTCATCCTTAGGGATGATTACTTCTTATACTTGATCCGGAGCATTTTAACTAATTTTTACTGAAGAGCGGCTTGATGAAATTGTTAAAACATACCACGTTTCTTATCTACCTTTGACTAGTCTTTATATAAATGTAGTCCCTAATTCACCTAATAGCCATAGTCGATAGGTTCCCAGTCTGGATTGTAGGATCATGATTTAAAACTTAAGACGGTCCAGATCATAAGTAGGATATTAATTTGCTAGGGTATTAACATGGACCTGATCTTAGGCAGAGAAAATTGTAGGATAAACCGGATACCACCAATCCAATTTTGATATATTTTAACCTCACAAGCTGTTTATCATGATATTGAGGTTGCAAAATCAAAGTTTCTCTAAAAGTAGTTTAAAGATGACAAAAGCTTTAACGTTCTGCTTTTTTAAGTATTAATATCATGCAATGTTCATAATGAGTAAATCTCATGTAACTGTGCAGGATTGTTTTATTGTTGTTCTAATTTTTATGGTCTTACAATCCTAGATCTGAACCTTTAGGCACCTCCATTGATCCTAAGTAGAGTTCCAATCCTAACAACCATGATAGTAGCTTAAGCGTTTGGGTTGAAAATTTTAATGTGATGTTGGAGCTAACTTTCAGTTGTTCATGCGCCATGTCCTGTGTGTCGTTTTGCATGTGATTCCTGTCCACATGATATTCTTAAATGGGTTTGGTCATGATAAAGGGTGTTAAAGTATCTCCCATTGCATGTCTGTACGGTTGATTAAGTCTTGTATATATGCAGTCTCCCTCCATCTAATAGATTAAGCTTTTGGGCTGGAAATTATAAATATAGATGGCGTCTAAATTGGTTGCTACTCTTGGCAAGTTGAAGCTTCTTTAGTGGCTCAAACTTTTCATCAAATTTTTCTTAAGTGTACCCAAAATCCACTTTTTTGCAAGACTTCGAACTTGGTATCCAAATCAGTGTCCAACATATTGGAAGTTAAATAGTAATAGTACAGTCACTTTGATATCAAACCCTTAGGAGATTGAGTCCCAAAATAGCGAGCCTTGTTTGGATTGAATTCTGAAAGGGACATGCTTGTAATTATGTTTATGCAGAATTTTTTAGGCATTGCCTAAAACACACCTAGCCTGTCTCAATAATCAGACTTGAGAATTGCATGACTCACTGTTCAAAAGCAAACAACTGATAAAATTCAATAACCTTCATAACCTTCTAACAAGGGCAGAATTACAACCGTTTGTATAACACTCTTAAACTCCTCAGAGTCCAAATAGAAACAATAAAGATCCTACTTCAAATGGAAATAACATTCTTACTGAATTGGTAGACTTTTGACTTTATTTAATAAATACGTTAGGATTCTTATGTAAGTTATGGATATACACAAAGGTCCATCTTAACCAAAACTTGTTGACAATGTCATAATTTCAATCGCTCTCTGCCTCTTCTTTAAATGTTCCTTTTTTTTTTTTTCCGATTTTGTGGGCTTCATCGTTATATAAGGGAAAGAAAGTGAAGGTGATTATGAAAATAGTGATGGACTTAATAAATTCTGGGTGCGCGTAGAGATGGTGCATGAAGTATCAGGTATAGTTGAGTTACTGGCCTGGTTGTTGATTGGTAAAGCTAGACTATTACCTTCTTGCTGGCATAAATTATGGTCAACAACATTGAGGCTCACAATCTTGATGAAAGATGAGGATCTGATATGTCCAAAGGTGAAGGACAGGCAGTGCAGGTTGCTGGGACTGGTTAGTCGCATGCCTATTTGGATGAAGTGTGATTGGCTTGAACTTTCTAGGTTTAATACCTACAGCGGCATGAAATGATCGGGAATGGCCAATTGGTCGGGAGAATTCCAGCAGGGAATGGAATTGACATAATTGGTGCCTACTGTTGCTTCTTGCGCTACCAGTGTCAAGCAAAGATATGGTGTGATGAGATTAGAGGTAGCGGCGGTGATTTTCTCCTTGATGGACTTTACAGAATGGTCTCATTGAGAACTTCTGGTGTAGGGATCAGTCATTTGCTAGTTCTCAATTCTTATCTGCCCGCACTGTTGACAGGGTGCAGGATGACACATTACTGTCTTTCTTTCCTTCTTTCTTGATGCTACATCCTTATCAGGATTATGGCATGACGGAAATACAGTGCTGATATACAAGAAAAACGGATATGACCCTTATATATAGAGTAGATTTGGAATTTTGATAGCGAAGACTATCTGATTTGACTGATGAACACAACTAGAATTTTTCTTGACCGCATGAAGAAAATTTTATTACTAAGTTTCTACATCGGTGCTTTTTGGTTTCTTTTCATTAAAAGCATGCAACTCTTACAATGTCCCAATCATGTTATGATGGTCTAAATTTCTTCAGAGTGAATTACATCTATGATCTTACAAGGCTGTGGTCATTCAACTGCGATATAATTTTTGGCTATTAACTTACATACTTGATTATCTTTAGAATGATCAATAATTAGCTCCTTTCCTATTGAGAAAATCAGGTTGCCCTTTTCTTTTTCTTTCGATATGGTAGGGGTCTCAGACCAGGGTTTTCTTGTGGGAATCACTAGTGTACTCAAATGTTTTTCAATGTTCAGTATCATTAATTATGATTTTTGTCTTCCCTGATTGCTAAATCAGTTTGAAATTAAACTCTCAATGCCACTTTAGTTTATTCAGGCTGTTGTTTTTTCAGTGGCAAGTTCTGCATGTGACAGTCCATGATCTTAACTATGTACAGGTTGACTCTTCTGAGAATTGGGAACAAGCTGCCCTAATTTTGGGACGGTCTGCCTACGAGATCAAAATCATTAGAACAGGAGCGGTACTAATTGCTGAGAAGTTCTCAAAACAGTCGTCTGTAAGTGAAGTGCTTGTAAATTTAACGTATGTTGGATAGCACATGCATTAGATGGACATTCAGTCATGCACAAGTTAGAATAATTGAACTCGTAGTTCCATAACATTGATGGATGTTGTAGATATATGGTTACTGCAAATGGTTTTTAGCAGTCTTGCTTACCAAGATAAATATATTGCCTTTTGAAAGTGCTGCTTGTTAATACAGTGAAGATATGCCCAAGTTGTTTTGATTTGCTTTCACAAAAGATTTTTTCACTGTGTTACTTCACATTAGCATAAAAGTTGATGAAAGTCACAATTTTTGGTTTATACTTCAAGTAGAGGAACTTATATGACACTATTCTTGCAGATAAAAGTTCCTTCTGGGCTCTCAACGCAGTTTGTTTTGACTTGTTCAGATGGATCGTTCTTTCCTATAAATACATACAGCGTCCGGTAATACATATTTTGATATGTATATTAATTGTCACCATTTGCCTTTATTTGCTATACACATTTTGATAGTTAAATTTCTTCTTACCCTGAAAAGTTCATTATTTTAAATTTACATTTCTTCTATCAATGAGAGTCTCAAAGGTAAATACGAGAAGTTGAACTCTTGGCCTTATTTGCATGTATAAAGTGAATATTTTAGAGGATATGAGTAATTTATGCCTGTTGATTCTATGCCAGGATTCTGCATTGCTAATACAGCCAGCATACTATTTTAACTTTTGGATGAACAAAAGCCCCAAGATGGCTTGCATCTACACTATACGTAATTTATCACTTGGTGATAGCTACGTTGGTTAACCTTCTACATCAAATGCGGAAACTAAATAATTTTCCTGCTGCAACTGTCCTTTAAAATGCCCATGCCAACTTGAGCTATTATGATAAACAGCAGCCTATTTTTTCCTTTTTCTTATTGATAAGCTTTGGACCTTGAGCCACAAACCATGCAATATAACGATGTTTTCAGGTGTTCACCCTGGATAAATAACGATAATTGTTCCCTAACAGGATAATGCATGACAAGGTCTTGATGATTGAGTTTCTCTGGATAAAGTTCCATCATGTTTTATTCCTCTCCCCATAAAAGTGAACTCATAAGAACGTAGAATCATCATCTTTTGTTCATCAATCGGCCTCTCCAAAGTTTTGATACCCATTGGCCCGTGATTTTTGTCATGTCACCTGTTTATATGTTCTAAACAGAAGCATTCGTACTACACATTTATTCTCTGTTCTCTCTCATGCATTGGATAGAGCTTGATTAAAACACCAATTCTTGAAATGATGTTTTTCGTGTTACTTTTGTAGAGAACGCGACACTCTTGTGGTGACTATGAGAACGTTCCAAAGCAAGGTACTTTTCCTGGTCAAACAGCTGTTGGGAGGACCCTTCTGTCGTGCTTTTTCTAGTAAAATGTGCATTAATTTCCTGGATCTGCTTGGGATTTTGATAACTTGCTTTACAATAGAGCTTGATATGGATTTATGCTTACTGGTATATGGATTTTTTATTTATATTGGCCCCGGGCTCCCCTTCGTTCTGTGTACCGTGTCAGTCCACTACGCAGCCTTTGCATTGGATACTTGTCAATTAGAGGCATAGATCCAATTCCATTCTTCATGTAATGAAAGCATGTACATGCGAATACAAACAGCAGGTATCCCACCCAAGTATTGGCTACCAAAGTTAGAAGGACGATATCCAAGCGAAGAGTTCCGATCTGTTGTACCATGTAACTATGAAATATTTATCAGAGTTGAAAATAGGCTGCTTAGACATATGCTTGATACACAATGTGATCGTTCCCGACAGCTTATTAAGTTTTTTTAGAAACACAGCTGTTCAATAAAGGCAAAAGATGCTAATTGTGCATGTTGTCTTCTTCTTCTTCTTCTTCTTTTTTGCTTTTTTCTTTTTTATTCCGGTATATTTACTCTGATTTTCCAATGTCTTCCATGTACAGGCGCTGGATGACAAGAGAAAAGCAAGAGCATAGACTTAGGGAGTTGGTCGGTAGTGTCGATAGTAAAATTTCCCCCCACTATAGAAATTCAGAAACAACAATTTAATGTTGAGGCTTGTCATTTGATTTTGATAATTTATGTTGTAAATTTTGTCTTCTACGAGCTGTAATTTTTTTACCATAGGCATATTACTACACGGCCTGCATTAATCGGTGAATCTCTCCTTGACTGGAACTTCTGTCATGAGCTCTACTCTACATGGTCAGGGCTGTCTGAAATGCCAATGTATTGGTTTTATATGCCATATTCCCAGTAACCGTTCTTCTTCAATGTTTGAATTGAAATTTGCCGTCTCCCTTCCATTTTTCTTTTCGGGCTAGGGAAAGAGACTTTCTTCTGAACAGGATAAAAATTTTGGTGGAGTGGAACTTTGGCTAGCTCACTTCGTCACCGAGCTTCAAAAGAAGGGCCTAGAAAAAATTCGAGGTCAATAAATGTATTTGTTTGACGGTTGAAATGCAACTCGATTGGAAGGCCGTGATCTGTGAATAGACGAATCGCTGCTGCAATTGGGGAATGAAGTTGTGATTTACTTATTGCATGAGATGAAAATATGATTTGCTTATTGCATGGAACTCATTCGAATGCTCTGATGCTTTGGACATAGCTATGGGCTAAGTTGTATGGCACATGTTAGAACGGTTGCGAACACGGCCTCTTTTCCGATGAGCATGTCGTGGCAGATAACTTCTGCTGTATTTAGATCTTTGATGACTAGAGAAAGAAATTGGCAAAATCATGTACGTGAGGGGATACCTTGCGAACCGGGGCTTACCAATCTTTATTTGGTTCAATGGAGACACAAGATGAAGAAATCACCCTTTTTCTGTCTATCGGGATCTGAAAGTTTGCTAATCATGCTTTCATGCACCATTTTGGCAGTAGGAAAAACAAAGATTATGATGAACCATTGACTTCAACTGCTACCATACAGATCTAGCATCTCTTTGATAACACCCAACAAACCGCTTATGACCCAGCAAAGTACTCGCAAGATGAACCAAAATTATAAAACCGGGCATGAGAACCCTATTTTACGAGGCAATACAGCTCGCCTTGTGCATTAACGTAAGGATCTCGCTTATGTTACCAAATGCTTGAATATTTTAAGCTCACGCCGGTGGTGAGCACAGAGACTTGGTAGAGAGACCCTCTGTGTTTTCGACATCGTGCCCTCTTACGTGCCACGGTTTCAATGGCTGATCAAGGTCAGAAGTGGGTGGCACTCTCATTTTCATACTGAAGGAAAAGGGTATGCGCGAGATTCGTCTCACCTACGCTTTACCCGCCCGGCTAGATAGTCGCTTCTCCCTTATTTGATTTATTATTGGCACCTGGCTCGAGAGAATTTCAACTTTGATCGAATCAAAACTCTAATGATGGGGGGAGAAAACACACAACCCAACCAATCATTCGGTTAGTCAACAGGAACGATCACCTCCAATGTAGAAACTCCACCCTACATGATGAAAGACCGCCCCCAACAAAAAGGTAATTGAAAAAGTAAGATGATAAGGTGGCATGTCAGCTTTCCACCTCTCTCTCTCACTCAGGTTTGCTTACCTTTTCATCCAAGACCCACCTCCCTTTTGCTCTCCTTTTCCTCTTTGACACCTTCCCATCATCTCAATCCTTCCCTCTCTCTCTCTCTCTCTCTCTCTATCTCTCTCTCTCTGTCCTGCCTTCCTGACTGATATGCAAGTTGAGCTCAGATTTGTGTGGGAAACCAAACATCCTGGCACTGTGTCCCAGCATCTAGTGCCCCCCTAAATCTAAGAGCAGACAAAAAATGGGATCTTCAGGCAGCCCTGACCCTTGGGCACCATATGACACCTACAAGGACTGCTCTCTACGAATCTGTTCAGTCTACTGCCCCCAGTGGTGCTACATCTTCTTCCCTCCGCCCCCGCCTGATGACCCTGGGGATGGCTCCGGGGGCACCTACTTCTCTCCCCTGGTCATCGCGGTCATCGGCATCCTGGCGAGCGCCTTCCTCTTGGTGAGCTACTACACCATCATCACCAAGTACTGCAGGAGGAGGAGGAGAGGGAGCAACTACACTCTGGACCTGGCCGATTCTGCCAGGGACCGCCAGACGAACAGTGGGTCGTGGCAGAATGCCGCGTCAGGAGGGCTGGAGGAGGCTGTGATCAAGTCGATAGCCGTCTGCAAGTACAAGAGAGGGGACGGCCTCGTCGAGGGCACGGATTGCTCGGTCTGCCTCAGCGAGTTCCAGGAAGACGAGAGCCTGAGGTTGTTGCCCAAATGCAACCATGCTTTCCACCTTCCTTGTATCGATACCTGGCTCAAGTCGCACTCGAGTTGCCCGCTCTGCCGATCGAACATCGTGTGTGCTAATCACGACCCGCCGCCGATGACTCTTCCCCAAGATACGGTACTGGCCCAAGAAGCTCCTCGGGCGAGCGATGATGTCCAAGCGCTAGGATCCCAGCATAGAGACGACACCGTCCTAGAGATCCGCGACGATTTGAGGATCGAGGATCGCGACGAGACCGCCCTTACTGTCACCCCTAGCGACGGCCTTGCCACTTCGAAGTCTCCAAGGACAACTGAAGATAGGGAAATCGAAATCGGGCAAGACGATGCTCAAAGAATGAGGAGATCCGTGTCCTTGAACTCCGGCCTATCGCAAGGACGGGTCTCGGTCGCGGACATCTTGCAGGATTGCGAACAAGACGATGATGATCATCATCTCGATTGCATTCGAGTGGAGGATGTGCAAGTTGCAATGGGAATTGGACCCTCGAAGCCACTTGGTGGGGAAGATTCCAACTCCAACCGCAGAACAAGGGTGACACCCCACCAAGTTGAAACGAGCCCACCAGAGATGAAGAGATCCATTTCCACAGGGAGATTCATGTTCGGAAGGTACGGGAGAGGGAGGAACTTCACCTAACCCCGCCAGCTGAATTCTTACCCCCTCTTCTTTTTCCACGTTGGCTGTACACACAACACCATCACTCTGTACAGGCGATACGATACCGAAACGAAAGGGACAGATCTTGATGTACATTCTTCATCCGGACATAGAAAACATGAGATTTGCACTTGGGTGTTCCTCTGCAGAAAAAACCCATCTTCCTGTTTTTTTTTTGTTTGCACCTGGTTGAGGTTTTCACCTTCCCCAGATGCATCCCAGGCAAGTTGAGGGATCAGCAAGTGTGCCCACCTCCATTGATTTCCTAAAGCAGAAAAGAGAAAGAAAGAAAGAAAAAACCAAAGTGGAGGAACCCACTAGATTCCAAGTTCCGACATGGGTTACTTTACTCTGTTGCCAATAGGCATATTATACTTGATTTCAGCACCAGAAATTTTATTATGATTTGTTTATAGAAGTGACTTTATTCCTGTTCCCAACTTTGTGAATCATGTCAAGTCATTTGTGACTCATCACCGTCCTTTGCTCCCCAAAATAATAATTATCCACAATTTCAAGTGTTGACTTTTTAGAGGTTGGCAGGGGCATCTTTGAGCCGGCAACTTTTTTCGGCCAGGGAAATTAAAAAGTTAGGAAAAGGAAAATTAAAGAGAGAGAAAGAAAAGGGTAAAAAAAAAAAAAGAATTTATAACACGAAAAATCTTAAATTAGTGTATCTGTGATAAATTTATTTCAAATTAATTTTTTGATCACAAAAAATTTCAAATTGGTATACATGTGATAAATTTACCCAAAATTAATTTCTCGACTATAAAAAAACCTAAATTGGTATATTTTTGATAAATTTGCCTTTCGTTAAATTGGATTAATACCACAAAAAATTATAAACTGGTAAAATTATGACAAACAAAGGATAAAACCTCAAATAGGTACATATGTCAACTGTTACGTATTGTCAAACTCAGAAATTTGACATAATGAGGATAAAATTATCACATATATATCAATTTGAGATTTTTTATGATCAAAAAATTAATGTGAGTTAAAAATTTATTATAAATGTACCGATTTGAGGTTAATCTCGAGGAAAATTAAAGAGAGAAAAGGAAAGGATAAAAAAGAGAAGGACAAGATGGTGCACCTACTACTGCCTCAAACTAAATGAGCTGAGAACGACCTTCGGCCAAACGAGGCTTGATCTTGATTCCTCATTGACCCTAGAGCATATCATCACGACTCTTCGTTTTCTTTTCTGGTTTGGATGGTCAAAGAAGAAATCAATCGAGGAATTCGATTACTTGGAGCAAGAAGGCGTGAAAAATGCGTAAGTTGGAGGTGGTGGTGTTTGGGACAAGAATGGTCGGCCCACCTACCGCAAATCATACCAAAAGTTTTTGCAACGAGAAAGGGATAATGAATCTGCTAATACCTAAGTTTTTTGCTGGCTCTTCGATCACGTATTCAAATTTTTCTTGTTCAATCGAGTATCTTGGTTTTCGAAAAGCAGCTCGAGTTGATACTTCGGTTAGATTGAATGCCACGTCGTGAAATTTTCGCCGACTTGTCTTTGCCAAATCAACCTTAAATGAAGGCGGGGCCATGGGGGCGTGCGCGAGTGATGGGGGTCAATCCATGGTGGCGTGGCCGAGCGATAGCGGCTAGTTAGGGTTGTGTATCGGTGGTGGTGGTAATTTTTAAAAATATATTTTTTAAATTATTCATTTTTTGTAAAATAAACGGAGTTTAAATTGAGATATGTAGATTGAGAGTGATGTGGATGCATCTCAATCGTTCTCGTGATTTATTTTCCGACTTGGCATCACCACGAAGCGACACGCAGGCTCCTAACTTATGTAACTAATGGTGACTTGACGGCAAAGTTGGCCACGTCAGCTACCTCCATTAAATTTCTTTTAATGGAAGTGGCCTACTTCAGAGTTCAAAGTACTCAATTGAACCTAAGCTAAAGTTGAGGTACTTCTGAGTCCTGGCATCTACACAATCCTTTGTCCTTGCTCGAGATCTGAGCCAATTGGGAGTCTTGTCTCGATCATGGTTCCTTTCCAGATCATGCGTCTCATCTTTCTATCGGCCCTTTCGGTTCCGTTTGTGATGGAATTGTTTGCTTCCGTCGATTCGGAAAACATCGTGCCCTTACAAAGGGATGTGGAACAAACCCGAACTGGCCCGAGCCCAAATTTTTAGGTCGGGCCTCCTCCTTGTTCGAGTAATGAGTAAAGAATCGGGTATGTGAACGGTACGGTTCAGTTCCAGCCACAAAACCCGGCTCAACACGAAATTCGCTAATTTTGGTACTGACTGTCATACATGACATAATCATCACATTAGCGATTTCTAGCCAAATTCAGCATAAGGACTACACAGACAAATCGTCATAAGGGTTAAAACTAAATTGGCAAGTTGCCAATAGATTTTAGACAAAATTGGCTACATTAAGAAGTTTAGAACTGAATCGCCCGTTGTATAATAGATTTAAGACTTTTTGGACAAAATACGTGCCGTGTCTTTGCTAGCTTTGTCTCGCCAATTCAACATGGAAAAGACAAGAATTATGAGGCGGACCGTCACGTCATTATTTTTTTTTTCCCAAAATTAACAAACAAGTGCCTTCGGCATGTAATCTACTAAGAGTTCAGCAAAATTGTAGCCGCTGGAGTGAGCAAACATCAATGAATACGGATGAGCACGCAATAGTTAGATGGGAGGATTAAAAAAACATAGAGAAAGGAATTCAATCACTAGGGTAGAGAAATAGAAATGAGAAAATGGAGCGGCAATTTGGGAAAAGTACCAAAACAACTCTAATTTTATTATACTTGTACCGATTTAATCATAAACTTTCCAATTGTATCAATTAAGTTATAAACTTTTGACATTTTACAAATGTAGTCCATTTGGCTAAAATTGTTGACATGGACACCGACTGTTTTCCATAGAAAAGCTAGGTTAACATGGATAATTTTTACAATTCTTTATTAATTATCTTTTCTTTTTCTTTTCTATCTTTTGTTTTTTTCCCTTCTTCCTTTGCCAGTCGTTGGGCCTTGACGATGGCTGACGACCAACCACAGGGGACGATTGGCAAGGGTCGGCCTCGTCAAGATCTGGTAATGGGCGACCTCGTTGGATTTGGCAAAGCGAGACTCCCCTGAGGTTGGCAAGGTAGGATTTGGTGAGGCTGGCCCTTGTCGGCCTCTAGTTACCTCTTCCTCGCTTGAAGCCGGCGAGACCAACCCTCACTAGCCTTTGGCAAGGTTTGACTTCATCGGATTTGGCAAGGATGACCTCGCCTAAGGTCAGTAAGGGCAACCCTTGTTGATCCTTGCCTTTGGCCGATCTTTAGCCATATCAGCCAAATCTAAGGCCCTACGACCGGTAAAGAAAGAATGAAAAAAAGAAAAGAAAAAAAAATCAGAGAAAATAATTAAAAATTATTCACGTTATCGCTGAACTTGCCACGTAGGACGATTGGCATTCACGTTACCGATTTTTGGCCAAAATTGGCTGGATGGGTGAGTTTAGTACTCAATTGGTATAATTGAAAAATTAATGATTGAATTGACACAAAACAATAAGTTTTGGACTTTTTCAATACTTTTCTTGTGCCTTTGTGCATGCATTGAGTTGGTTACTATCTATCTATTAATCCTTATATGCAATGTATGCTTGACCTCCTCATTTTTGTGGACTCTCTCCCCACTAAATAAATGAGTCTACACAAACTTGAGCTCATCAAAACGTTAAACACTAAATTGCACCAAATAAAGATTAGAACTCAAAGTTGCATCTCAAATTTTAAACGAAACCAAGTTTGTGAAAACTAAAATCTAACTCGCTATAAATTTTCACTCGATCTTCAATTCTTTATTCGAGAGTGGTTTTCCAATAGATCGGGTGCATACATGCCCCTCTTACATAGTTTTGGCCTTTTGTGTCTAGCATGAGTGTGGTCAACGTTATAGTCAAGAGTAGATATGGCGAATGGGTGGATTAGGTCAGGTTTGAGTGAATCACATATGAGCGTGAGCTATATTGACCCATATAGCCCATTTTCATATAATGTAATTCATGCAACCCATACCCAACCCAACCCAATCTGGACCTAATCCAAACCCAGCAAGATAACTCGTATTTTGAACATGACCATTAGATCATCACTAAAATGAAGAAGAAGGAATAAGGATATCAAAAATGTCAAAAATTGTGTACGACGCTGTCAAATTTTTTTTTCAAAGGCCAATTGCGATCTAGGTCGCAGGAAGTCCGACCTGGCCATATTTTACTAATTTCTTAGTCCTGTGTGGCTTGCTGATGTGCCAATTTAGCATATAACCCCTAAACGACGTCGTCCAAAAGTTGTAAATAGTAATCGTTTGAATGCCAAATTTTGTTTAAAGTGATAACTTCGATGCCAATCGTTGTTAAAAAATGATCATTTCAGTGCTAGTTGGATTGTGTGACGTTGTTTTTTATGTCCATATGGATTAAATTTTTAAAAAATTATGCCAATTCATATCAATAATTTTAATTTTAAATGCCATGCAATCAATTTGTCCGAAATTGGCACTTAAGTTATCGTTTTTTTTTTCGATTTGGCATTTGAGTGACAAAAAAAAAACTTTTGGCATTTAAGCGAGCGCCGTACATAATTTTTAGCATTCCTAGTGTTCTTCTCCCGAACAAGAAAATTAACAACTTAAAAAAAAATGATGGCAAAAAGTAATCGAACAGGGTAAATCTGAACTAAGATGAAAAAACCAAAATCAAAAACAGAGAAAAAGGACAGATCTATATTGTATCCTCAACAGACATGTGAACCACCAAACACCATTGTTGATGTCCCTATCAGTGGCTCTAGTGGCAACCACTGGCCCCATTGCCGGTCACGGTCGAGGGACCGCCTCGACGGTCACTCTCTCTCTCTCTCGATCACTTGCTCTCAGAAAGCTCGATTCTGTCAAGATTGGGAAAGAGAGCCGTCTACCCCGTCTACTGGCGCCACAACGGCGAGGGTGCATGTGGTGCGGTTGGCCGATTACCTTATACAGCCACTAGAGCGAGAAAAGGGACCACATCGAAGATGATAGCCGAAAGAGACGGCATTGCTATTGAAATTGCGTCATTTATCCGTCCAATCAATCAAGTCATACATAAAGACGCGAGCGGGGTGCCGATAAGAGCTGGGGCAGCGATTTTCAATGATGGCGGCGGTGAGCCAATTGCTGTGGTGCGGGGTCTGGCGGCGGCAGCGGCATTGCTCAGTCCACGGTTGGGGTTCATGGCGGCGGTCCGCCGTCAGTGGTGGTGGGTGGAGGCCGGTTGTTGTAGAGAAAAACGCGGAGAAACCAACAAGTAAAAGCAACATTTGGGGTTAGGTGGTGTTGTATGGAGAGTTACGTGGAGGCATCTTAGCCGTTCGACATTGTTTTCGGAAATACCGAATTGAGCCCGCTTTCAAAGAACTTAGGTACATAATTGAATCTAAAATAGAATAAGTTCGGTCGACAAAAAAAAAAGTTTGGATATTTATGTAACCCTAATTTTGATCGAATTCGGATCATAGTTCTTGCACGAGATCGAGCTGATTGGGATTTTTCTTTCTATTGATCCTTTCGGTTTCGTCTGCGATGGATTGCTCCTCGTAATTGTATCAATTCCGCTCTCGCAACGACGTTCGTCTGCATCACGATATTTGGTGACCTTTCCCCTGTTGCTGGTTAAACAAAGAAGAATCACGATTCGATCTATGAACCTCGAACATCGCAAATCAACACAACAACGCGAATCAATGGGTCGCTTGCCCCTCGATTTGATTACATATTTTAGCGAATCGAATCCACGTGAAGCATAGCCACCAATGCCTCCATAATCCGAGCTTACCCAAGTTTTAGTTTTTCTCGTATCATATGAAATCGATATTCTAAACACCAATGCTTCATGAATATTGGCACGAACATGACCGAACATAGACCCGACCCGAACCGTACGGTCACGGGTCCGTTCAAACTGCAGAGAAAACAGATTCTGGGGTTCAACTATTACAAATACCGAAGCTTTATTCATCACTCACCGCGATCGTCCGGCGGAGACCGGAGCCCTCACGACTTGGCGGCGCCGCCGCCGCCGCCGCCGGCGAGCTTGGAGGCCTCGAGGTCCGCGGCGCGCTTGAGGAAGCTGGGGTCGTCGTCCTCGAGCGCCATCTGGATGGGGGACGACCCGAGTCCATCGGCGATGGCGAGCATGATCGCCCGCATCTCCGACCGGAACTCCTCCAGGTCGACGGCGCCGCTGCCGTCGCCGTCGAAGCGCTCGAAGATGGAGTCGTAGAGGGCGGTGAGCTCCTGCGGCGGGGTGGCCACGTCCACGCCGAAGTCGGACTCGATGAGGCGCATAGACTCGAAGGCACGGCGGAGCTCCGATCGGGAGAGGACGCCGTCGCCGTTGACGTCCAGGGCGGCGAACGTCTCGTCAACGCTCTTCTTGAACTGCTGCTCGTCGGCGACGAAGGAGCGCACCGTCGTGCCGTCGATGATCACCACCCCCATCTCTCTCTCTCTCTCTCTCTCTCTCTCTTCTGGTTAGCTGAGTTCTGTCGAATCTCGAAGCTGGTGGCTGTCTGAAACCGAGGATATATTGAAAAGTGGAAATGGAAAGCAATAAATAGAAAAAAAAATAACTTTATATAAAGAAAAAAAATAATTAATACTAAGAAAAATAGTATACATATGACAAATTTACCGGAAGCTAATTTTTTTACTACAAAAAACCTTGAACTGGTATATACCTGTGACAGTTTTACTGTGACATATGGAAATTCCTACATCAATTATTAATATGTAGGAAATGAAAACGATAATTGTCACAAGTAGAAATCTCAATTGGATTATTGAATTTATCGTGCGCGAAAGCAAAATGTATTTATATATCCGTGACTTTCGGAATATTTTTCCATTAGGATGTAATTACTGGGCATTTGTACATAGGTTGATTTTATAGAATGAGGTGAACCATGCATCGCAATAGTAATTGTTGATAGGGATCGATATGCTTTGAAATATTTATCGAATAATTTTCAAAGTTAAAATTCACTGAGTTGAGATTTTCCTAACGTTCGATAACTTTTGTAGATAATTTCATTGAGTTTAAAATATTTTTCTGACTTATCGGTGTTTAGAACGGGTATTGATTTTTTTGTGTCTTTACTAAATTGTAAATTATCTTGATGAAGCATCAAATATCTTCTTTTTTTAATCAACCAAAGTAAGCCACTTGTCACCCTTTCACTTGATCACTTCTCGTGATTCTAGACCTAGTATTTAACCCCGTGCTTCTATTTGTGCCATTGAACTTAGTCATCAAAATGACATCATTCATGACATTTTAACTTAACCAAGGTTTGTAGTAATCATTATTAGTGAAGTTAAGAAAAAGAAAATAAAAGAGCACCCTCGCTCCCTTTTCTTGGCGGAGACATCATCCCCTTCAATTTCCACTTCAAGAATTGCTTCATCTTCCCATCTTCCATAAGCGAAACAACTTTTTCCAATTCAAAGTTTCGATTGAGCTCCAACTATCTTATTAAGTTGTGATTTTAGTCTCTAACTTTCAAGAGTCTTACAAAGTGATTAAAGGCTTTGGTTGTTCAAGATCCCATTCATGGTAAGTGAAAACTCTAAAGGCTAAGTTAGATTGATTTACATAGTACTTTTGACTTGGTTGGTTATGTTTGTTAGTTTAGTTTAAATTTGTTCTTAAGTGCAAATAGGTTCCAAGATTTACAAGTAGAGTTATAGTGATTTCTTGTCTATATTGAAATCTTTAATGTATGCCCAAAAGGTGTTTGAAACAATACCCAAATGGTTTTGTTGCACCTTAGATGGAAAGGAATGAGAAAATGGTAAAACTAGGCATAAAAAGGGTATTTTAGTAATTTTCTTGTCAAGGTATGGGGCAATTTCGAATTTACAGAAATGAAGAGGGGCTGTGAACAGTTTTTTTTATTATTATTTTTAGTGTCATTTAGTGAGTTTTTAAGTAATATTAATTAAATAAAATCAAACCGGTTAAAAAAAATGAGTTTATAAGCTTTAGGGGCAAATTTGTAATTTCACCAAGTTGAGGGGCGAATATGTACATACTCAAAGTTCTGGGGATTGTTCACTGTGGAGGAACCTTATTATGGTAGGTGGTTAAGTTATTTTTAGAGATAATTGCTTAATTTAGACAAAGTATCTAACTATGCAAAATTAGACCTAATAGTGTAATTAATTTGGAAGTGGGCTGTTTTGGCAATTTTATAAAATATGTGTCATGCCCATAGTGTAAATAAAATACTCGTACGTTTTAGATGAGAAATAAATGGCTTTTGGTGTTTAATTTAATTAATATGGCTTGATTAAGTAAAAGTGTGAAAATAGCGAAACTAGATTTGATAATAATATTTTGTAATTAGATTAGGTGCTATCAATTAATCGCGTGGCCGATTCTTTGAGTTGTCGATGTTCATATTGTTGATCCTCTGAGTTATTGATGTTCACATGGTCGATCATTTGCATTGTCGATGTTCACGTTGTCGATGACTTGAGTTGTCAATGTTCACATGGTCAATTTTTGAGCATCGGTTCCTAAGTTATCGATTACCTATCTATGGTTTCCAATTAAATAATGATGGCTTAGCATGAAAAGAATGATGATGAATTTGTTGAAGTGCATGTAATTAATTATCTATCATTAATTGCGTGAGAACTGACAATTTTTATATTGTTATGAAATGTATGTGAATAATGCTGCGTGATTAAGACTTTCACCATAGCCAATTTGCCATATAGCGAATTCCCTTGCATGAGTATGTGGATGAGACTTTGGAGCTAGCTAGATGTTCTACTGTACGAGACAGTTCTTTGTAAGGTTGAGATGATATGAAATCCTATGTTGACATAACTTGTGTAGTCATGGTATGACATGGCTTGTGTAGCCATGGTATGATGTTAAGAAATGACCATTATTTTGTAGATGTACAGTGGTGTATTTATTCTTGCTAATGTAGAGGACATCCGTAATGAATGGGCTGAGTCGTGGCAAATGGTATGAATGATTTGGTCCCTTGTGAGTTGGTGGAGACGATGCTTTGTTAATTGAGATGGTCCTAGCCAGTGATGAATATGAACTTACTTGTGTATATCGGTGAGCTACTATGATGATACTTGTGCATCATGAAATGATATGTCATTTGCTTGTATATAATGAATAATTTTATGCAATGTTATTAATGATTTCCATCGTCATATCATGATAGAAAAGGCAGTGCATTTACTTCCTCATTTGTAAAACGTAATAATCCTGTATTTATCTTGATTTCACATTATTTTGTTGTTATCCTTGCTACTAAAGTGGAAAAGTGATGAGCAGTTTGAATATATGGTTGAAGAGGTAGATTTTGATGTATATTATGACGCATGCTCGTAGAAGATGAAATGTTTGACATGTCGTACTTGGGTTGGACGACGAGTGCTTGAATCATACATGATGCGTATAGTCCTTCTCGAGTATTATTTTGTTATGAATACATAATTAATTAAGAATCGGTTATGTTTATATAGACAGTGAAAGGCCTTTTTCTAATCATAGTGATTCCTATAAGTGTTTCGTGATGAAATATTGGTTGTTTTTATGTTGTGGTGCTCCCAAGTTGAGTGGTAGGAAGATCTTCTACCTTAGACCTAGACAGTTCATTTACCAAGTTTAGGCTCACCCCAATATATTTTACAGATTTGTTAGGTTAAGAGTTCAGGGGCATTAGATTAACGCTTTCGAAGATCACTAGAAAGGATAGAATCAGAGTGCGCAGCGAAAGTGAAGATAGGTTTCTATACTGTACATGAGGTTTTGATGTTTATTAGCTACAGTTAAATTATTTGTACAATTGAGGATAAGTTAGTTATTTATCGAAAGTGAAGTTAATTTATATACAAATGCAAGGTTCAAATTTTATGGAAATTTGGGGCATTACATTTACCTTCCATTAGTTTCCGTTAAATTTTACCATCAAATTATTGAGTTGGATGACACGTGACAGTTGATGGGTATACTGGCTTGAGGTTGTACCCTTCGTTATCGATTTGTGGTTTTTTGAGGTTTTGATTCAAATTAACGGAAACTAATGGAAGGTAAATTTATCACAAAAAATTAATTTTTGTTAAATTTATTATAGATATACCAATTTGGGGATTTTTTGTGGTATTAATAAAAAAAAAGAATTGAATTTGATATTTTTCTTCGTGTTTTATTAAGGGGGGAATAAAGTGAGAGAGATATTATCTTGTTTGGAAAAGGATGAGAATAACACGAAGTGCTAATTTTTTTTTGTAATTATTCCACGGGGGACACGTGGGCTAATTTTTTTATATTGTCCACCAACTGATTTTTTTTATAAAATAATTGTTTTTGGGGGAAAAAGCAGCACTTAGTGGTCGACATTCGGGGACAATGATTTTGGTCCACAACTTTATATATACCTTTGTTTACAGTATAATTTAAGGATGAGTTAAAATCACGAAAAACTACAAATTGATATATCTATAATAAATTTATTATAAATTAATTTTTTGACCATATAAAAAAAATATATACACATGTAATAAATTTACCATTTATTAATTTTTGTTAAATTTTACTATTAAATTACTGAGTTAAATAACACGTGACAGTCGATGGGTGTACCAGTTTGAGGCTTTACCTTCAATTTGTCATAGGTATATCGATTTGTGATTTTTCGTTGTATTGATCTGATATAATTGAGGGTAAATTTGTCACAAACATATACCAATTTGAGGTTTTTTATAATCAAAAAGTTAGTTTGGGATGAATTTGTCATAAGTATACCGGTTTAGGATTTTTGGTGGTCAAAACTTTAGTTTGGAGTAAATTTGTCACAAATGTACCAATTTGAGATTTTTGGTGGTATTAATCTTTTAAATTTTAAATATCTTGACGATTTGTCAATTTTGACAGCAATCGCTAGTGTGGCTGTCCTACGCAGCACAACTTATGCTGACAAGGCTTGGAATAAAACTCGGATGGGTTGGCCGGTTCAACCAATTGAACCGAGAATTGAAGCATGGTCCGATCTGGTTTTGGTGAAAGAATCAGAGCGATCAAGAACTGGCAAACAATCTAAAGGATATTTTGGCCTTATAAAAAACAATTTTCTAATTTTGCAGAAGCAACGGATTTGACATGGTGGATAACTGTTCTAATGGGAACTTAGATTAATAAAATGTGTAATTTGAGACAAAAATGATCCAAACGGTTCAACCGTCGGTGGAATCGGTGGAACTAGCAGGTCCCGAGAATTACTAGGCCCCAATCCTATCAGTTCTTGAATCGGGTTGAGTTTGGAAAAATTGCTTTTAGATGTTTGTTATTAGGTTTATGACTTTTTTGGTACTTTTCTTGTTATTTGCGCGTGGGTTTAAGGGCCTGCTCGGTTTTGGGCTTTGTAGAAATTGGATAGGGACCTGTTGGCTCTTGGGTTAGGGGGCCACTTGAAACATTTCTTACTCTTTGGTGCTTACTTTTGACTCACTTAAATAGTAATGGGAAAAGCTTCTTATCTCTGCCAAATTTATGTTCGAAAAAATTTATATAACGTGGAATTTGGTAACGGGTAATCCAAAGAGTAATTGTTAAGTAATCAATCAAAGAAATTTGCACTTTCCAAAGCATTTATTGTCTGCATGTTAAACACTGTGTGGTGTTTCGAAAAAATGGATTGTTCCAAATTAAGTATACTAAAAAAAACGTGTCGAGAGCACTCGTGAATAGGACCATTATCATAAACATAAACTATCATACTTGAGAGCTAATTCGATGTGTGTATCCTCAATGTGTACGCTAACGGTAAGTTTTCGGAATGTCAAAGAGATCAATGACGTTGATCATACGGATACAAGTTGGTTCTAGAGGGGGGAAAAATCTTTGGGATGTGTGTCGAGGTGTGTCCCGAACGCTGTAAATCCGGATGCCGTCGGGTCGATAGGAAGAAATTATGGCACGAAAAATGTCACCGCCCGCACCATTTCTTGTTAGTGTGGGGAGACTAGGGAGCAGAGGTGGCCGGTGCTGGGGTGGTTTAGGGCTTGGTTCTATTTGAGGAGTGAGTTTGTTTGTGAGAATAACATTTACTTAGGTATAGCGATTTTAGGAAATCCATCCAATAAAAATCCCGATAAGAAAGAAACCATAGCCCTTATGAAAAGCTTTTATTTATAATTGACTTGTTTCTTCATGTGTCACTATCACGTGAGAAGATTCAATACGAAGGATAAAAGTATCGATAAGAGCCGAATAATATTTTTTTCCCTAATAATTGATTACGATAGTCTCACTCTAGGTGAACAGTCCGGTGAGAACACGGGCAGATTCGAGCAGGGATCTGGGGGGTTGGTAGGTGATGGCAACCACGGTGAAAATGAGCACAGAGAAGACGAATCCAAAGAAGCCGAGGTTCCCCTGTGAGCTTTGACTGGGTTTTGCTCGATTGGCTCGGTGGTCGGACTCCAAATTTTTCATGGATGTTCCTTTTCTTCCACCATTTGTCCTTCGTGCTAAATGGAGATCGATTCACCATCTACGACCCGCGTTAAAAAAAAAAAAAAGGGACACCCAAGAACCGACTCGACCCGGACCGAACCGGATGCTCGATTGAGGTTCTTCTCGAGTCGCAGAAAACACCATTCTTCCAGCAAGGATGATCCGAACCGAACCGTTGACGGCCCTGCTTATAATCACACCGATTCCCCATGTTCAATGCCATTCATCTACCTTATGACGTGGGGCGACCTTCCCCGCTTGTTAGTTGGTGTTAAACAAGAAGGGCACTACGATTCAACTCTACGCAACTCGATACATCACAACTTAATGTAGCGATAAATAAAATTAATAGGTAATTTTGTTCCTCAAAAAAATCAGATAATTTAGTTAATTGAACCGACAAAACATAGCCACCAATGCCTCCATATTCCAAGCTTAGCAATTTCTATTGGACAACTTTAGCTTCTCCCGTATCATATATAATCGATATTCTAAAGATTTATGCTTCACGATTATTGGCACTTACACAACCGAACACAGGACCCGACCCGACCCGACCCGAACCGTAAGAAACGGGCCACCGATTTATTCAAGTACTGATCGATCACCGACCGGCCGGTTCGACCGGAGCCCTCACGACTTGGCGCCGCCGCCGCCGCCGGCGAGCTTCGAGGCCTCGAGGTCCGCGGCTCGCTTTAGGAAGCTGGGGTCGTCCTCCTCGAGCGCCATCTGGATGGGGCACGACCCGAGCCCGTCGGCGATGGCGAGCATGATCTTCCGCATCTCCGACCGGAACTCCTCCGTGTCGACGGCGCCGCTGCCGTCGCCGTCGAACCGCTCGAAGATGGAGTCGTAGAGGGCGGTGAGCTCCTGCGGCGGGGTGGCCACGTCCACCCCGAAGTGGGACTCGACGAGGCGCATCGACTCGAAGGCACGCCGGAGCTCCGACCGGGAGAGGACGCCGTCGCCGTTCACGTCCAGGGCGGCGAACCGCTCGTCCACGCTCTTCCTGAACTGCTCCTCGTCCGCGACGAAGGCGCGCACCGTCGTGCCGTCGATGATCACCACCCCCATCTCTCCCTCTCTCTATCTCTATCTCTTCTAGTTACGTGAATTTCGTTTAATGGAAATGAAAACTGAGTTTGATATCTATCTTCTTGGAAAAGGCCGAGGATCACATGCAATATTTATTTATGTTTTTTCGTTTGGGCGACGCGTGGGTATTATTTGGGATGGGATAACGATGACTAAAAAACAACGTTACATCGTCCACCAATTTTTCTGACATAGTTTTTGCGGAAAACTAGGACGATGTGGGGTCTTCTATATGTTAGCGTATGCAAAAGGACGTACGCAGGGGTGCAATAGGCTTAGGGCGGTCTTGTAGATCGATCCCTTGCGGCGAAGAAAGCGATCGGTGCCGGAAAAACGTGGGAAGTCGAGCTTTTTTTGAGCCGCCCCGTGTTTTTCACGCCTTTTGATGTGTGGGGAGCCAACCCCGGAAGCGACGTAACTGCTGCTGCTGGCCCTTTGATAGGATAGGTCGAGGCGCGCCCGTTGGTCGAATTTGGACATTTCATGAGAGAAGAAAGATAGTGCTGTGCAGAGAAGAACGGAGAGATCGATCTGAGTCGAGACGAGTCCCTTCTCGTTTCCCTATGGAAATTTATCGTCGTTTCAGGTTATGACATTGTCGGAAGCGGTTTATTCACTTCAAGGTCCGACGGGAGATGTAGTTGCTTTGACTGTTTTTTCTTTTTCTTTTGTCGAGATTGGCTCGGTCTTCGGTGCACGGGACAATAATTCCGGTCCACAGCTTCAGATTTACCATTGAAAAGGTGTGATGTTCGTGGGTCGTGCAGAAGATGGAAAGGTCAGATGTTTGGAAGCATTGGAATGCTGCCTTTGGGAAAGGGTCAATTGCAGGGTCCGATACATTTTCACTTGCAAGTGCAGCCATGTTTGTCCAGGCGAGGGTGAGTCCTCAATGTAATCCGATATCTTTTTGGTGTTTTGAAGAGACTTTGGGGATGGAGTATTGGAACCCAGGTCGGATCGGCAGGTTCGACCGGGAACTGGAGCAGGGTCCACTCCAGTTTTTTGCGAAAGAACCGGAGTTGTCTGAGAGCCGATCAACCCGACCGTGAACCCAACAATGGTTTGACCATTCTTTGGCCTTATAACTTGCGCGAATGCAAGGTCCGGAACCCCAAAATGAGCAAGAAGCGCCTCAACCAACAGTACTACACGGTGAATGACTGTTTTTGTGGTAATTTAAGACCAAAGAGAAATTGTTCGATTGCCATTGAACCGGTTGAATTGGCGGGCTGGTGAACCGCCCGGGCCTATCGGTTCTTGAACCGGGTCGGGTATTAAAAAATAAATATTGCTTTTGGATGTTTGTCACCTGGTTTTACGGGTGTTTCGGTACGGGGTTTAAGGGCCTGCTGGGTCTTTGGATTTGTGGAAATTGAATTAAGGCCTCTTGGCTCTTGGGGTAGGGGCTGGTTTTTGGTAATTGTCTAGGCCTGCGATGGAAAGTGGTTGTCCCATTTGTCTTTGGTACTTGGTCAATGAGGATAATTACTTAACAACTAAAGAAATAATTGTAGGGCCAATTGAAACAATGCTTCACTCTCTAGCTCTTGCTTTTGACTCACCTAATTAGTAAAGGGTTAAAGAGTCACAAGAGTTTTCCAACAAGGAAAAGCTACTTATCTTCTTTGGAATGAGTTTTGTTGCGCGGATTTTGTCGACGAGCGCCCTGTGAACACTTGTTAAGTAGTCAATTAAGGAAACTTATCAGTTTCTCGATTATTAATTGTCATCACAATCAATGTTTTGAGAATTGAATTAAATCCCAAAGTAAGTATACTTATAAAGTGTCCATGTGAGATTGATTTTTGAATATGTAACTAATTAATTGCGCAGGCTGAGAAATGAGTGTTCAACGGCATGAAACAATGAAAGTTAATGGTCAACAACATAAACAAATGAGAGAGAGTAGAGAGACAGAAATTTTTATCCAGGTGTTGGATGTTCGTGAGAATAACATCGTGAATTATTTTCAAGGAATTGTTCAATTGAAATCCAGATTTGGAGAAATCATATCTCTTTTGAAATATCATCTTATCTATAATTGACTTGCTTTTTTTCATCGGTCGATATCGCTGTATTCGGCACAAAGAACGAAATACTTATAGGAGTCAAATGGTATTCTCTCCTTAATAATTGATGATGATAGTCTACCTCGAAACACGAGAGCCGGTAAATTTACCAATCTTTACCTCCAAATAGGCCAAGTAGCTTTCAATGTGTACCCTTGCGAGTAGGAAGAACTCTCCCTTTCAGTGTGGAAAATCGACAGATTGGCGTCGTATTTCTTTTAATCGGATCATGCAATCTACAATTCATCTTGATTAATTTTGAATTTGGGGTCCCATCTATCCATAAGGTCAGTCTAGCATTTTACAATTATTTAACGTGTAATTTATTTCCATATGGACCTAACTTTCGTAGATCCTTCCTCAACCCCAAGGACAACCCAGACCATCTGGCATAAAGCCCCCTCACCTTCTCCCTCCTCTTTCTTCTCCATCTCACCGTCCTTGCCGATCAAAACGCAGACCGAAACATGGTCTCCGAGAGCAGCCCCGCCACCGCCGCCGCCGCCGCCGCCGCTCAGGCATGCCCCATCAAGACGGTGGTCGTTCTGGTCCAGGAGAACCGCTCCTTCGACCACATGCTCGGCTGGATGAAATCCCTCAACCCCGACATCGATGGCGTCGACGGCACGCAGTCCAACCCTTTGTCCGTCGCTGACTCCAACTCGCTCCGCGTCGGCTACGGCGACTCGGCCGTCTACGTCGACCCCGACCCGGACCACTCCTTCCAGGCCATCTTCGAGCAGGTCTTCGGCGAGCCGTGGGACGACAACGCCTCGCCGTCCAAGAACCTGCTCCCGACCATGGAGGGCTTCGTGCAGAACGCGGAGCGGAAGCAGGAGGGGCTGTCCGAGTTCGTCATGAACGGGTTCAAGCCCGAGGCCGTGCCGGTCTACAAGGAGCTGGTCTCGGAGTTCGCGGTGTGCGACCGGTGGTTCGCGTCGATCCCAACGTCGACGCAGCCCAACCGGCTGTACGTGCACTCGGCGACGTCGTGCGGTGCGATCGGGAACGACACGGAGAAGCTGGTCGAAGGCTACCCGCAGAGGACCATCTTCGAGTCCATGCACGAGGCGGGCCACAGCTTCGGGATCTACTACGCTTACCCTCCATCAACTCTCTTCTACAGGTAACCAAAAATAAGATAACACAAAAGCATTTCGATACAAATAAGGTGCAATAAAATTTTAAAAAAAAAAAGTTACAAAGTTTGGCATTTTTCAAAGCGTGTCGGTCCTACGTAAGTCAAAGTGCATTTCCCTTGAATCCTTCAAAAAGGTAGACAAATTGCACTGTTGCTATTGCTGGTTTTGGTTTGGAAACTTTACTAAGTATTCGATTCGTGCTCATGAGCGCAATCTCCGGACCAAGGAGAACATGCTTTCATCTGGGCTTGGTTTAAAAATTATAGAATCGGATCTTGACCTAATTTTAAGTGCCCTACACCAGATGTTTCGCCAACAAATGTTATTATATACTTACTATATTGACTCGTTGGGGTTGTTGTTTGCTTAGATTTGCACCTAATATCTCGATCAAAATCCGTTCGAGATGACGCGATTTCGTTGACCGACTTTTCTTGGTTTGACCTATTGTTTGTGTTTGTAACTTCTAGAACGTGTTGTCACATCGTCGGTATAATATAAATAACGCATCTTGCGGGATTGAGCATGACAATTTGGATTTTGCTACGTTGTTGCCTTGGAGTATTATTAGTGTCGGATTCAAAGTTCTTTTTTGTATTAATTGGAGGGTCTTTCAAAGGGGCAAAAACGGAAGTGCATAGTTGGTTGCCCCGTGTGTAGGGACGACCGAAAGAGAGAGGCATTACCCCTATAGGGCCTGCTCGAACCCATCTCGGCCGGGGGGAACCTACTGCCGCCTCGCTTGGCGGGGGCGATGGGGCTGAGATTGGGGGTGATCGCCATGCTGCGTGGGTCTTAGGGAGGATGAGTTGTGGTGGCCCAGCTGAGCTACAGAACTCGCAGACATGCTATGTGGTAGATCCCCGATCAAGTTCGCACGTTCATGAGGGGCAAGCTCGCTTGCCAAAGATGGAGATGGAGGTGCGGGGAGAAGGCCGGCGGGCGGCGGCAAGGGAGTTCGGACCGCGTGGTTGCTGCCGGGCAACAGCGGCGAGTTATCGCATGGATGTGGCTTGGTCAACACTTGCGATGAGAGAGAGAGAGAGAGAGAGAGAGAGAGGGGTTTGAATTTAGATCTACCCGAGATCAAATAGGTCTTTTTAGGTAGGGCGAGATGCAAAACATGGGTTTTGAAATGCAAAGAAGGTATTCAATTCGAGCCGCGAAGTTGGAAAATGGTATTTACAACTATTTTCATTATCTTGTGATTAATCAATTAAGTTCATCTCAACTTCCTCATTTCTTTAATTAGATAACTCGTTTTGTCGCCATTAGATATGTGACCTTTTTCCTTTGGCCATACCCAGACATAACCTTCACAGCTTAGATCCAATTCAAGGGCCATGTTCCTTCTGACAAAAGTAGCTCGTGAGGTGCATTTTTTTCAATTTAGTAAACGAGGATTAGGTGCAGATCTAATCATGCTTTGACATGGCATAATTAGCCACTAAATCATACCCACCGTCCTTTGGCGTTTTCCGTCTTCATCATTGTTTTTATGTCTTTAATTTGAGTGGATTTGCTTTGGTTGTCCTCGGTCTCTCCTTTTCCCTTGACATATAATAGAGCCCTTTTGACATTAATTACCGATTAATTAAGGTTCAAACCTTGGCTTAATGACACGTTTCGAGTCATTTTATATGCAAGCCGATGGAGTTGAATCTATCTAGACATTCAAGTATATAAATGAACAGGGAATGATTAAAAAAAAAAAGGGTTTTGTCCTTGATAAAACGTAAGAATTAGTGGAGTTTGATTATCTTATTTGAAATTCATATGATCAACTTATTCTAAACTGTCATTATAGTGGACCCACTATGCATTCATGCATAAATTATATTTCCCATATAAATATTTATACTAGAATACTTAATACTATGTCCCTAAGTTGCGAAAAAATATGTAATGATATATATTACTTTTAAAAGTTGTGTGGAGATAGAGTTGTCAAAATGGGTCACAAGCCCATATTTTAACTCATGAGTCGGGTCATTTCCGACTTGACCCAAACTTGATCCGACCCACTCATTTGACGGTTCTGCGGGGAGCTAATATTGCTAATTTTCTCTTTGATTAGAATGACTAGTAACTTATATTTGGAGCTCTAAGGCTAATTCAAACTGTTCTTCTCCTTCTCCAGGAACCTCAGAAAACCGAAGTACTTAAAACGTTTCCATCAGTTCGACATGCATTTCAAGAGACACGCGAAGGAGGGGAAGTTGCCGAACTACACGGTGATCGAGCAAAGGTACTTCGAGCTGCCGCATCTGCCCGGCAACGACGACCACCCGTCCCACGACATCGCTGAGGGGCAGAAGTTCGTGAAGGAAGTGTACGAAGCGCTGAGATCGAGCCCTCAGTGGGACGAAATCCTGTTCGTGATTGTTTATGACGAGCATGGCGGCTTCTATGATCATGTCCCGACACCGGTAGAGGGCGTCCCGAGCCCAGATGGCATCATCGGGCCGGCACCTTACAACTTCAATTTCAGTCGTCTCGGTGTCCGAGTGCCGGCGATATTGGTTTCTCCTTGGATTGAGCCTGGAACAGGTTTGTCCATAAACTTCATATGCTAAGGCTTCAAACGCGAGGGCCGAGTCATTTACTTGGTTACATTCCTTGACAATGTTGCATTCTCTCTTGCAGTGTTGCACGAGCCTTCAGGGCCATATCCCACATCCCAGTTCGAGCATTCCTCAATCCCAGCAACAGTAAAAAAGATTTTCAATCTACCGAATTTCCTAACGAAGCGCGACGAGTGGGCGGGCACCTTTGATGCTGTCCTGACCCTGAACAGAAGCGGTCCGAGAATAGATTGTCCAGGTGAAGATGCACTGCTCAAACATCAAGTTTATAATTACTAGCAAAACTGTTAGCTATACTAATTTCTTGCGTGACATGAGTAATAACATCAATCTTAACTCAAAAAAGCACGTCGAAGGCTCTTTGTGATCTCTAATGTGTTTCGAGCGACGACTCTCCAGTTTACTAGAATCAACATGGTTAACATCGGTTCCTTACGTTCATTCTCATTGTTACTCTTTTTTAGATGGTAATTTGTTTCATTCATTCGAGCAAAAGGCCATGGCCGACCTCATAGAACTCCGACTAGACTTATACCGTCTTTGGTGAAAACTGCAGTGACTTTAGCTGATCCGGTGAAGCTGAGGGAATCAGGAACAAAGGAGGCCGCACAGCTCAATGACTTCCAAGAACAGCTGGTTCAATTGGCAGCGACCATGAATGGGGACCATAAGAAGGACATCTATCCACACAAGCTGGTGGAGAACATGACAGTGC
The DNA here is from genome assembly GCA_024500025.1 of Syzygium aromaticum. NCBI lineage: Eukaryota > Viridiplantae > Streptophyta > Magnoliopsida > Myrtales > Myrtaceae > Syzygium > Syzygium aromaticum. The sequence continues at coordinate 12,761,439 of CM044889.1, forward strand.
TCGAGGCCGTGAAGTATGTCGAGGCCACGTTCAAAGTATTCTGCAGCGAGCGCGAGGGAGCCCCCGAGAATGGCTTGAACGATGCCGACGGTGTCAATCAAGCCGATGAATCGGCTCGGACGGCACCCAGGAGTTTTTTTCAGAGGTTGTTTTCTTGTGTGATTTGTGATCATTGACACTCAGTCGATCTATGTTCTTCCGAGTGCTGCGTGCAACCTCTTTATTGCGGTTGAATTCGATGTTTTGTCTCATCATCGATCATAGTATGAATTCCTTTTCGTTCATTGATTTATAATTCTACCTATGCTTAAGATTAAGAGTCGATATACTCAATTAGATTATTTTTAGGTTTATGTAATTCACCCTCTATCATGTTACCCTACTCTTACATATATGCTTAGGGAACTCAATTTCAGTAGAAAAATTACCCAATCAGTCCTAAATCTATTGAACGTAGTCCTGAATTTTTTCAATTTTATCAATTTAATCCTAAATTTTTAAGCAAAATTCCAATACAATCATTCCAATCAATTTTCGCGAAAAATAGCTAACGAGCATTCGAGATATTCGGTGATTCCATGTGGTGCAAATTGACTGAAATGACTACATTGAAATTTTGCGCAATATTTTATAACTAAATTGGCAAAATTAAAAAGTTTAAAATTGAATTGACATACGTACAATAGGTTTAAGACCAAATTGGACAATTTCCCCAATTTCACACCTATGTAATGCAATTCTCAACCTTAAATGTGGCCTTGATCATTTTCATGGTGTTAAAGCATTTGTTATCTATCGATTATTTCCAATCAGGTCACTTGAATCCATCAAGAACTCAACACAAATCTAAGAGTCATAGGCACATAGACTAATCACTCGTCTGTGTCTACCTTATGTGGATTCACACGAGACAAGTCTTAGTATACCTAGCACCGTTCTTTTGGAAATATAACTGCAATTTATTGGAGACGTATGACTACAAAAGATCGACGCTAATTATGATTTTACCAGGGGCCAATTGCACCAAAATGTACAAGAACCCCATGTAAAACTTGAATATTTTTGAAATACATTTACAAGACTATTAGTGGCGGAAAATGCCGCAAGTGATAACGCGAAACCTCATTTACGGAAGTGAATGTTAATGGATGGCTGTGAGAACAACGTCTGTTGTATGGATAGAGCGAGGGGCAAAAATGGATGGAAGAGAAAAGAGGATATCTTTTTTGTCCGACCATCCGCGCTCCCAGCCTCCGGACCTAGTCGAAAGCCATGTCAATTTCAATCATTCATTTCTCTAATCTTAATAGTAAGAAAACGAAATATCACAATTGAGAACTGGAATGGAACTACAGCCATAATTAAGCCTTGCCAAATGACGAAACACGCAGATGACGAAATTAAGACACCTCCCTCGCCACCTTGAATTTGATTATTACCAACTTAAATGTCCAATGTTGTCCAATGTAGTCAAAACGGTTCACCTGTTTTAATCTTGAACTTGAGTGTGCATGGTTGTCTTCTTGTAATGAACTTGATAGGATGGTCAGTTGACTGCCTGTGCCGATCAATTGCAGAGATCAACTGCAAGAAAAGGAGAATCAGACCAGTAGACAACCTTCCAGTCTAATGTTATAACATATGATGTCAATTGTAAGCAAACCAACCACGGAGAGCGGATCGCCCGTGAAGAGTAAAACCACTCTCGAATAGATAAATAAATAATATAAGCGAATGCATCAACTCTTCACCAGAAAGAAAAGAGCGAAAAAAGACTTAGCATATAGATGACTTAAGATCCTGCTACAGCTTTCAGTATGTATAGTAAACAGGATGAATTAAGTTGAATATGTTGAACTGATGCCACCAGTCAATTCAATAACAGAATAATAAAATTAGGAAGCATAATTGCTAAAGGATATATCCATGTGCAACCCTCAATATCGAAACCAACGGTGGAGGATGAATTGCGAAACTTATCTGATTCAAGTGCTTTCACTTTTGTGCCGAAATACTTTTATTCAATGTTTCTCATCACTTGGATGCAATCATGCCAAACTGAACTTATAAGTGAAAGAACTTACTATTTGAAACTCAAGAAAGCTCAACCAAGTTAGTAGTGGACTGAGAGCATGCGAAAGTCCCTATATACGCTATAAAACATACTCCAAAATGAAGAACTACTCAAATCTGTCAAAAGTTGAACATGAGCATTGAATGGTCAGTGCTTAAAAGTCTTATAATTCTTATCAACTTTCAACAGTTCATAGTCTTCCCATCATTGGTTCTCAGATTTCCTTTGATGTTCTATGGCTTAAAATTTCTTGGTAATGATCAAAGCTAGAGGTGGACAGAGTTAAAGCATCCAAGACTAGGGTACGGATAAATGGAAAAACAATATCAAAGTTGCATAGAATTTTCTGTGTAACTAACTATTGTAGGCAGATCTTGCAACATTTTTCCATTGCTGACTTCCTCGGACACATGCTTAGCAAATCACAGGTGCAGCTTTTCTCTATGTTCCATGAAAGCTACCTAAGGGAAAACCCCTAGCAATTACTCAATGTTAAAAGGTTCCATCATTGATGATTTGCTTCCGCACGTGTAAAACCGAGGATGGACATGCCAGGAATCTTCAATTACAAGGTGCTGTGACCCATATATGTAACTCCACAGGACTGCTAAAATGGTGGACCTCTACTGGTGAAAGACATGCTGCAGTAAAGAAATTGGATAGAGAATACCAAAGCTGATTACCTCCTCTGAAAAGTTATACAATATAGAAACAGTATTGAAGGAGAGAAGTCATATATTGCCATGTTTAAGTTGACTGTCATATCTGTCGGATAAAATCTATGAATATTCTTAGCTTCATATGCTAGGGATGCAGCATACTTGTTCTTCTTATTTTAGGGTGTGTGTTGGCAAGAAAACTTGAACTTGAAGACTCACAGACTTCAGCATCAAGCACAAGACAAACAATTGGTCCTTCAGAACCCAAAAAAAGAACAAAGAGGAAACCTTATAATCAAGCAACTCCACAGGCCAAAATTAAACAAGCAACTCTACAGTCCACAAGATCCTCCACCTAAACTCACCCAATATGAATTCTCAGCATTGAAAGTGGGTCAATCTTGTGCAACTTAGAAATGCAAATTCGAACGTCTAGAGCTTCCTTGACAACTGGTGAAGCTAGACCTCAAAATTTTGATGGTTTGCAAATCTGTCACAAAACCAGCCTCAAAGTGCAAGATTGAAGTTGCTTTGCACACATGGAACAAGACATGCATGTAGTAGGGCCAAAAACTAGAGAAGCTTCCAAGACAAACCTTTTCGTCGTACCGGAAGAGTGATTGGTCAAAATAGGGAGAAGGACTTTGTGACTGACAGCTGAAGGGTAGAGAACCCAGCATTTTCTTCACAAACTGTAAGATGACAGTGTTACACTTTTATTAGGTTTCATTGTATTTTTTGTTGATGAAAGTCGACACTAATAAATTCTTTCTTGCGAAATCGGGTTTCAAATTTATCAAGGTTACTCATAAAAACATGAGAAATTCCAAAAAATTAGTTCCTAACTGAAGCACTGATGAGGGTTCCAGGTTTACTAATTGTCCTTATTTTATAGGTCAAGAGAAGCACTATGAGGGTGATCATATTGTAAATGTATCCAATCTAGAATCATTTCTATTTGATGCTGTACAAGAAAACGAATTTAAGATGACCCACAGGAGATATAAAATATTATAATTAACTGTGCACCAGCTTGGACAACTAACCTGCGTAAAGGTTGCTTTCTTTTTTATGCCTCTTAATTGCTCAAAAGCGTAGATGTTGTTCGAATGAGAAGAAATGAAATTCATGTGAAGTGAATTTCTTGACTGAGGGTGAAAATGATCACAAAACATCTCAAAGAAGAGATAAAGCTCCTCAGCTGAATTCTGCAAATGGAAAATTGAATCCATCAGCAAATAAGTTCCAATAGTACAATGGAAAGTGTTGAAAATTTTGAGACAAATAGTACCTGATAAAAGGCAACAATTTCAGTTGTCTCCATGTTATAAACAGCAAAGAAAGCGTGGTGCTGATCAGCGTTCCTTGACACCAAAAACTTGAACAGAAAAAAGTCAGGAGATCTAGTCCTATATCTTCTGTATCACAAAATACTTTCTCCAATTAAGAGAAGGAAAGATTAGAATCTTAAAATGAAGAAACTCAAAAGTCTACAATACAGTAAGCCAAAATCAGTGAAGTCAATTACACCATCTGACATGGATTAATAGGAGCTGCACTCATTGAGCATAATTGGTGTCTCATCTTATTTGATTCTGAACTAGCGGAAAGGAACCTTAAGCAAGAATAGTTTTTGGGCTCCACATGGGTTCAGATGCATCGCAAGGTGGTATCCGTGTAAATTTTTTTTCCTTATTTCCAGCTTGAGATGCATCCTTATCTTTACCTTAATTCCAGCTTGAAGGTCATTAGGGACCAGGCACTGTGATTAATATCTCAACCATGATTGCAGTCTTGGATTTATTGTGCTATATTTTTTAGCTATAACAAGTTGCTAAAGTAGTTTTAGAAAAAAGTGAGACCTACCCCTCCATCCACGCTCCCAAACTTTATTAGCAAATGGTGCCTGTCCAAAAACTGTACCTGTCCAAAAAATATTTAAGAGCAAGAATTAAGACAGACACAAAAGCAATGTCCATGTGGATCAAGGGCAAAGGGATGTAGTAAAATCATCCTGTCAAAACTTCAGATCTTACCTTCCAGATTATCAAGTCAACATAATCTTGGAAATGGAAATAAAATTTCTTCTTCAGGGATTGAACTCTCTGATCCAAGAAAAAAAGTTCATTAGAACAAGGAACTGTCATAGTATGTTGATATCAAAGAACTATGATGAGCCCCTTCCAGTAGCATTTAAGCAAGTACTTCTACTAGAAAGAGGGAAGGAAATTGAGAAAGATAGCAAACTGAGTTCACTACTGATAACCTATGCTTGGCATACATATCCAAACATTAAGTTTTGATACTAAAGCTTCTGCTAATAAATTTTGGATTAGCCTACGACTCACTCAAGATGCTATTGATATACAAGAAGAGCTTCCTTCAAGCTCTTGAATCAGAAATATACAGAATCTATTAGCTGAATGGACTAGATACAGTGTGTTTCCTATCCAAAACTTCCAACATCTTTTTAATTCAGCATTTTTTTCATCTAAGCCCAAGGTAGCTTGATAATACTATTCCATATGGATATCTTTGATTCTTGGTTTAATAGAGTCTCGTAAGAGAATTTGCTGCATTTTGCTCTATATATGCAAAATGAATGACAGATTCTTGCCTCTCTTGCTATATGCAGAGTCAGTAAGTGATTAGGAGGAATGTGGCATGTGACTATAGCTTGTGACAGAGAGTGGGGCTACACTAAGATATATGACATGGATGGATATTTTGGGCTCTCATATAGGATTGGAGGTAAGAAACCAATCAGAGCCCTTGCCTTCATTTTCTAATTTTTATCTTCGTATACGGCAAAGGAGCAAGCTTTGTCTCCTATAGATACAAGCCAAAGAAAGAACCGCTCTCCATTGTGGCAATTAAATGTCCTTGAATTGCAAGAGACACAAGATACAATAGATACAAGAATATTACCGCCAGCTAGTGTCAAAATACTCCAAATAAAGCCATTTTAGAACTTCAAGTCCCCACAAATTGCATTGAATTGCTTGTCTTGGATAGATACCCCCACCTAGTAAACACCTCGACACATGTAATTATAGGAAAGTCTGATTTGTATTGCCTTGTGCCCCATGTAGACCAGTCAAAATGGGTTATTGAACCATTTATTAACCCATATTTGATAGGCTAAGTTGTTATATGGATAGTTATATTTAGTAAATGGGCCATAAATGGGTTTAGAATGGTAAAACCCAAACTAATATGGGTGTTAGATGGGTTCACAACTTACTTAGACCCAGCCCACCTCCATGACTCTCTCTTCACTCTCTCTCGCCCTTACTCGATCTAACACTTGCTCGCTCACTCCGCGCTCTCACTTAGTTTGGGTATGAATTTCCTAAAAGTGGTTAAATATGAAAGAGTTTTAGCAATATGGGCTAGGTCGGACATGGGTTAGGAATGACCAGGTCAGGTATGGGCCACTAGATTTCCATTACGTGGAAATGGATCAAAACAAGTTAAATGGGCCAACGCAGGTCGGACCATTTTTGACCCGAGCCACCCATTTGATGGGTCTAGCTCCATGTGCTAGCAATCTAAATGGTTTCTGGACCACTTTGACAAGCATGACGGGGCTGCGGCGGGTATATAGAGTGCATCTCTCACAGCTGCTGACTGTAACTGGGCAATGCCACAATGGATTAGTGGGCTAGGGCCTCAATGGCAAGTGATCAGCATAGAGAAGATCTACAAAGCTATTTAATGAAATTGTCACGGATATGCCACCTACCAAATTTATGGACCACTCCCATATCCCAACAGCAGTATAATAAGCAAGCTAATGATCAGAAAACAAATCCAGGAACTTACCAGGATATCATCAGATTCTTGATTCCATATTGCTCGGAAAATAAATGACAGCAAGTGCTGCTTGATGCCACTTAAAAAAGAACTGTTTTGATATAGCTGGTTTTGATGCGCATGAGTCTCCACATGATTCTCTGAGTGATGCAGTTGACTTTGGTCAGAAACTGGCATATACTGCCATCAACAGTAATAATATTAGTTGAGACCACGACCTTAGATGACAAACAAGACCAAACAAATGGAACAAAACCAACCAAATAGGGAACAGCATTGGAATTGAAAAGCGACCAAGATTTAGTAAGTTCAAACTCAGATACTCATAATTTCAAAATAGCAAACCATATCATCTTTTACGCAATTGTAATGGGACCTCTTCAGGATAAAGTTATCTACCGACAAGTTTTATTGGTAGTCTCCAAAGCGACCAAAGATCAAAGAGACCATGTCCAGTGGATGAGCTAGCATAAAGACAAGCATAAAGAGATAACCAAAGAGACCATACATCCATATGGATCACATTTCTTTAGCCAATGACCCATAGTGCGAAAACAGAGAACTCCATTAGAAACGCAGGACATTTTTTGTAGAACTTACTAGCAGTTCTCTCTTACATTTCAGTTCATTCAATAAAGTTTTATCCATCAGAAAGAACACTAGAGAGTAGAATTGCTAATAAAATTAAAATGTACTGCCTATTCTGTAGACTTCCCCACTTCCTCGCCACGGTGGCTTGACACAATTGACAGGACCATATCGCATCCTTTAGAACAACATAGAACATTGGAAAAATCTTCTAGGCCCACAAAAGCAAACGAGCTAGCTTAGCAAAAGGATCACTATTCAACGAGCGCATAACCACATCGGTAATCTTGCACAAATTTGATATCATAAAGTGATATATGCTCACAATATTCCAACAAAGGATGTTTGCTACCAAATGAATATAGTTTTAAAATGTAATCCATCCTACTAAATTTTTTGAGGTCCAAGCTTGTGAGTGACAGTCGAATTTCTTATGTCAAAAAGTAATTGTTCTACTGCATTGGTAACCAGACATTACTCATGCAATCTTGTCATGTGTCATGTGAAGTACTGCATCTACAAGCTATAAAGGGTGGATGCTGCAGCCCGTTTTCTCTCCTTGAACCGGACAAGCTTAAGGTTAATAAAAATGTAGCCCATGCACACCATAAACAACAGAATGGAGAAGTCCACTTGCCTGGGCATTGGAATTGAGGAAAAGTTCATCATCTTCACGACAGAATTTTCCAATAGCTCGTACATCAACTAGGTTCCCAGAGTCTCGAATTTGTAGTATGTGGATTGTTTGAAAGCGAAGAGAAACAATAGCCAGCAGATCATCATACAAGAAGACTCCCATGTTATGGCTCAAGTTAATAAAATCATTGTGAAAAACCTTCTTATCCAGTACATCTCCATCTTCAAGTCTATCCGGACCAGAAAAAGCCACCAAAGAAAGAAATTAAAAAACTTCATTCAGAGAAGCTCTGCAAGGTTTGACACCAGAGACTTCATATCTTAAAGAACCCACCTTAAGAGGTGAAAAGTTATACTGTCTATTGAGGGGATCCCAGGGACAGCTTCCCCGAATGAAGGTGCATCATGAAGTGGAGCAGTAGAAGTAACAAAGACCCCGAAGTGATTGCTCTCCAAGTAAAGAAAGAAGTCCTTGCATATGAGTTCATTGTTAGAAGCAAGTGAGACAGAGTACAGTTCAGTGAAAAAACTGTCGAATCTTTTTGCTTTCTGGGGGAGATCATGCATGCAGTTCTCTTCTTTGCAACAGAATGATGGCCATCTTGGTCTATATACTATCAAATCTTGATTATTCCGGCTGAAACTTATGAGATAATGACCATCTTCAGTGAATTTTCGAAATGAATGATCTGGACATTCAATGTCATATATAGTGTGGCTTGGGACCAAATTCTCATAAAATAGTCTAGCACAGTGAACCTGCAAGGTGCAGATTTGATCAGTTTCATCGTGACGCAACCACATGCATTTTATGTCAATGGCCCAATCATGGCCCCGAGAAAGGACAGATACTGGTACAAGCCATAAAATTCGCCATGTCCAGATGTGATTTTTGCTGTAACTATGGAACATATTCAGTACATCATAACAATATATCCGACATAAATTGTGTATCCTACTTGTTGCACAGACTAGAATTACACCAAACGGCATGCTACACGGACAACCAAAAGAGCAACATGCTACTAGCACCCTGATCATCATTTATTATATCCTACTTCACAATGGAAGGAAGGCTTCAAATTTGAGGAAGTTCAGTTATTTCTATTCTGTTAATGCTCTCACGTGCTGTTACAATTTGTATATCCAAAATAGCACAAACGGGCCAATGAAACTCGAATAACAGTCACTGATGTAGATTTTTATCATCCCACTTGTCTCCCTGTTCTCCCTCTATCATGCAGAATCACTCACATCCACTCCTCAAAAGATGGTCGACTTTCGATTTTCTTCTGCACACAATGCATATACATGAACTTCCATTACCACAACATGGAACTCTAAAAAGTTTGTTACTCGACTAATCGAAGCATTACTCTACTAAATCAAGGCACACGCAATTAATTTGCGGAAGAACCAAATATGCATGCACCATGTCGATATAACATCGCATAAAGTACAGAAGAGGATATTTTCTGCTCTACAAGCATCAATCGTGCCAACCGACTGCACGGCTGATTAGAGCCGGAAGTCGATATAATATTGACTATTCAAAAGTCAATGCAAAACCCTGTCGGGACATGGTCTAGCACGATAGTTCAGTATGTATCCAGCTCACTTCCATTGAACTAACAGTGATCAAATGTTTCCAGCTTCCGGAGATCTACATGAAGCAATTCCTCCATCATTTCTTCCTTTAAGTGAGATAGAAGTTTGCGCACATTCCCGATGGCACATTATTCCAAGAAGGAGCCCCCAAAAGTCAGTTCAGCAAGAGCTTGGCAAATTCGTATAAAATCCGATTCGGAGCACAGAAAAGAACTGCCAAAACTGGAAGGTCCCCAACACAGACGAACAAACACAAGCGACAACGAAGATCAAATTGCTACGAAAGAGCACCGAGGAGTACACTAGTGCCGGGAGCGGGAGTCCGAATCTGCCGCTCGAAAATCCTCGCAGCTACGTTGCTTCTCCTAAACATCCCAACCGAACCAGCCGAGCACCGAGCAATGCGCCGTCGCCGCGAGACCCAAGAACTCCTCCGCCTTCTCCAGCTTTAACCCGGACCGACCCGCCCAGCGCGCGTTCACACAACCCCCCAAGGCGGGCAAGAACCGACAAACCCGCCCTCCAAAATCCACGGAGAGCGAGAAGCACAGCGGCGACCCGGGATCAGACGAAGAAGAACGAGGAGCTGCGAGCGGGAGGGAGCTTGGAGAGGTCAATTTGGGAGCTTCGCGAGCGCGGCACAAGGGTTGGGAGCTTCGCTCATCTGGGTCGTGGAGATACCTGCGCGGCCTTCATGGACACGCATATATGCGCGCACGTCTTCGGGAGAGACAACGGAAAGGAGGAGGAGGAGGTGGAGGAGCGAGCGTGGCCATGGAAGGTTTCTGGGGGAAACACTTGGCACCGTGCGCGCTCACACACTCGCGGCTGTCGACTCCGACATGTTGATAACGATGCCAAACTGACGAGACATTGGGGGGGCCTCCAAAAAAACGAGAAAATGCGAACAGAAAAAAAAAAGCAGAAAGAAAAAGAAAAGGGAAATACTTCGATATAAAGAATCATTTTTATTAAGAGTTAATATTACGAAAAACTCCAAATTAGTGCATCCCGTGATAAACCGAACCCCCAAATTGATACGCACGTGGTAAATTTACCATCGTTAAATTTTATCGCCGAATTTCTGAGTTGGATAACACGTGGCTATTGATAGGTGTACCAGTTTGGGATTTTACCCTCCGTTTGTTACAGGTGTACCGGTTTGGGGTTTTATGTGCGGTACTAATCCAATTTAACGGAAATTAACGGAGGGCAAATTTGTCACGAGTGTATCAGTTTAGGATTTTTGATAGTTAAAAGAATTAATTCGAGGTAAATTTGTTTCAAATGTACCAGTCTGAGATTTTTATGGTATTAACCATTTTGCTGATGGTTTTATAAGTGAACGATATTAACAATTGCCCTTAGAGTATTGCTTCAATGAACTTAATTTGAAATAAACAAGTATTGGGGTTTTCATGGTATTAATCACAATCGATTCATCGTTAGAAGTATTGCTTTCTGCTAACAAATCCATACTCTCCTCGTGTAAAAATTTTCGCCAATACGTCCAAAATCCGATAATTAGAATTATAAAAAATGAACAATATTACATATTCTCCTTACCAAAAAAAAAACAATATTACATATTCTCTTATCAAAAAAAAAAAAAACAATATTACATATTCGATATCTATTAAACGGGTGTCTGAGAAATCGGACAATAATCGACGAGACAAGCGAACGATGGCATTGAAGTGCACGTTACATCAAATTTAATGGAGCGTGTTCTTTTAATCAAGTTAGACACATGAAAATATGTTAGAGCTTCATTCGTCTTAAACGAAGATCACGTCAGGAAAAGAGGCCTAAAATATCACACATGCCATTAAATAATAATTGGTCACCTAAAAAATAAGCGGAAACAATCACCGTAAAAAAAAAGAAAAATCACTCACGTTAGTACCAAAAGTGATTCGTTTTGAAAGTTTAATGACGATATAAATAAAAGTTGTGCGCTACACCATTTTAATATGTATTGTGTCGAAAGTGTTTTATGTCATGTTATTGCGTTTAATTGATTTATCTGTCACATTGAATTTTCTTAATGGCAAAGATAATGATAATCGCGCTTTTTAATCAAAAGGCAAGAGGACCCGATGTGATTTTCTAGTCATTTGAAAAGTGAGACCATTTTTTATTTTGGGACCATAACTGCATAATTTTTTCTTACCTATCTGGCCAGTTTTCCTAGTTTATTCTTCAATTTAGAGATTCTTTAGGGAGAATATGAAAAATTGCGCATAAGATATTTGGTAACCTCATTGATTTTGCTTTGGAAATGTACATATTTCTAATTGAAGTATGTGATCAATTCTCAAAGTGTATGAACACGCGCTATTTCTATCTCTAGTGATTTTAATTATTTCTTTTAGGATACTCATAAATAATATCCGTTCTTTTTTGGGATAATGACACAAACAAACGGTTCATGAACTTAGGCCCGTTATATAATATGGTCCATGAATTTTAGCATAATATTTAATGAGGTCTACAAATTTTTAATTTGTTTGAGTCCCTGCTCTTAAATTAATCGAATGACTACATTGAATGTTTTTATATAGTTCACGGATTAAAATGAATATGTACTAAAATTTCTGAGATGACACTTAACAAATTAAAAGTTTATGGATCATATTGTATATTGAGTTGAAGTTCAGGGATCATACTGAACAAATTAAAATTTCACGGATTATTTGCGTTAATTTTTTTAAGATTAAAGAAAATAAAAGTCAAAGTGACCTTCTTTGCTCGCTGACGTCACCACTTCGACGTGGCCCAACTGCGTGGTCGCTCCGGCGCTAGAAGCTTGGAGCTGACGACCGCCGCTGAAAAACCTCTCGAGCGTCGCCGCCGAAAGCACAAATGCTCCGATCCCTCCGATCCCGGCGGCGGCCCCGCTGCGGCGCCCACGCCTGCGCCCTGATCTCCGCCGTCCTCCTCCTCGTCTCCGTCTCCCTCCTCTACTCCCGACTCTCCTCCGCCACCGCCGCCGCGGACGCCGTCTCCGGCCGCATCCTCTCCGATCCCGCCGCGGAGTCCGTCGATCGGCTCGCCGAGCAGCAGCTCGGAGGGGACGACAAGATCGACGAGCTCGACATCGTCGAGGAGGAGGAGGCCGATAGGGGCGGCGCGGCGAATTCGCGGTGGGACAGCGAGGACCAGGGCGAGGACGAGGACGAGGACGAGGCGGAGGCCGATCGATCGACGGCCGCCGATAAGAATTACTTCTACGATCACGTGACGGGGTCCATACGTCGTGCGTTTAGCAAGCGCTCGATCGACGAGTGGGACTACGATGGCTCGGTTTTAGGTGTGGGATCGATTCCTGATGATCGCAGTAAGACGGCGTTTGGATCCGATGATATGCCGGTGGACGAGGGTTTGAGGAGGAAGGTGACTGAAGTGACGAGCGTGGAGGATGCTCTCCTGTTGAAGGTGGATAAGAGGGTTTCGCTGCTGAGGGAAGGGTGGGGCGACTGGTTCGATAAGAAAAGCGAGTTCTTGAGGAAGGATAGAATGTTCAGGTCCAGTCTGGATATTTTGAATCCGTTGAACAACCCGATGTTGCAAGATCCGGATGGGGTCGGCGTAACTGGGTATACCAGAGGGGATAGGTTGGTGCAGAAATGGTGGTTGAACGAATTCAGGAAAGTGCCGTTTTCTGTCAAGAAGCCATCAGGGATCTCAGAGGATGCTCGAGATGTGCGATTGCGAGAAAACAATGATGTGGCTAGTAGTAGGAAGACTGGTAGTGCAGTGAGTCAAGATAGTGAATTTGAAGGGAGAGTTGAGATTAGGAGGGCGGAGCGACGGACGTTAGATGACAATGTGAGGAATGCATCCAATAGTGTTGTGAAAACTGATGGAAGTGAGGCTAATGGACGTGGGGAGACCAATTTGTCTGGCAAAAATAGTCAGAGTGCAGCAATTCAAGAGAATAGGAGGAGTTCTGAGTTTGAAGGTCATGTATATGCAGATGGAAGGAGATGGGGTTACTACCCTGGCTTGCATCCAGGGCTATCATTCACAGAATTTATGAATGCATTTTTTAGAATGGGTAGATGTCACTTAAGAGTTTTCATGGTGTGCAACTCGCCACCATGGATGTTTAGTGTTCGACATCAAAGGGCACTGGAGAGTCTGCTCTCACAGCATCCAGATGCTTGTGTTGTTGTGTTCTCAGAGACTATCGAGCTTGATTTCTTCAGAGATAGCTTTCTGAAGGATGGGTAATTTCTCAAGTTCACATTACTTTTCATTTTTCTAGATGAACTTTTGCTGGATAGATAAGCATAGGTATCTGATCATTTTTAAACAATAAGCATGAAGTTGATTCTTACTTGGTTCAACAAGTTATTGTTACTCTTTTGGGAGTTTGCATTGCATTGGTTGTCTTATCCTACTGGTGATAATATGGGCCAAATAAACCCGAGGTAACCAGGCATCTGTTGGCTCATCTGAGTAATCTGTTTTGATCCTGTGAGAGCAGATTTGTGTTAAGTCTTTTTTGTCTTGATTTGAAGTTTCTTGTTTGGAATGATCTCTGGGTCTGTGGAGTTTATCCAGACACACCTCTTATTTTCTACAATTAGTTGACTTCTGTTCTGGCTTAGATATCGTTCCGGTTAACCGAGCATAGGGAATTTCTTAAGTATAGTTGTTCCTCTATGGTGGCTCTTTTTTTGCTTTATCATTGCGGTTCTTGGATTGGTACATAAGTAAGCTCACAGCCTCACACAACTAATTTGAAGTGCCTGATTGTTTCCAACTGACTGCGTGCTTTCAATTTGGTAGATACAAAGTTGCTGTTGCCATGCCAAATCTTGAAGAATTGCTGAAAGATACGCCCACATTCATATTTGCTTCTGTCTGGTTTGAGTGGAGAAAGACGAAGTTTTATCCTACTCATTTCAGTGAGCTCATCCGGCTTGCTGCTCTTTACAAGTAGGTCATCATCAACTTAAATATTTCTATTCCTCATAGAAATTTTCGCAAGTTGCCTCATTTGAATCAGATAATAATTAAGGACTCCCAATGTATTCAGTAGTTCATGCGAGTCCTTTTGATACTATAGTTTTGTTTGCAGAATGCGCTGTTGCTATATCACAGTGCGTACTTGACAAGTGAGATTTCAATGTGCTCTGGTGATTAGAATGTGTCATAGGAGTGATATAGATTATGTCCAGCAATGCTGCATGTGTAAGTGAAAGCTCTACAGATGATTCTAGGATTAACTTAGTTTCTCCAAAAGTGCAAATTACTAAAGACAATCGTATCAAAATATTATTGAAATATGAGAAATATTCAAATTAGAACTCAGAAAGAATCTGTAAAAACACCCGTAAGCAGTCAACTCTAGGCTTTTTTTTGTTTTTCTTTGCTTATGTTTTTAAATTCTTGGGATGCGCTCTATTGAAGTCCCTTTTGATTATCTGAAAGTAGAACTAGCTTTCTGAAATCATTCCCAAAGATTGATGAAAATTTGGTAAAGAATCAGTCTTCAAAATAATTGTTGAACTTATTAAGATGGTCTGCCATAATGAATTAAGACCTTTGGATGTCCCAGTGAGAAGGTGTGAAAAAGGGATGGAGTTACGGGTTAGAAGGGCAGGGGAAGACGTAGAAAGATGTTGAAGGAGACAATAAGGAAAGATATATTTAAAGAGCACAATAGAGTAGGATTCATACACTTGACATTGCTTAGTGGAATAAAGCTTGGTTAGTTGATGTTGTTATATGAAGGTAGGAATCTGGTAGTTTGAAATTTCGAGGGGACTATTCTGGACTGAGAGATACCCCTTCCTCTCTCTCTCTCTCTCCATGCGCGTGTCTGCTTTGTGTTGGTTTGGGGGGGGGGGGGGAGATCCGCTGCATGAATAGCTAGCTTCAGAAAGTTATTAATATTGCCATGGTTTGCATAGTGGTCTTAATTCGAACTGATCTCTAAGGTGGATTGATAATCTACAGAAGAGTTCTCTGAGAACTTGGAGTAAATAATTTACTTGGCTTGACATTATCTGGCTAGACTTGTGCTTTCAACTTCAGTTTACACATTTTGTTTCCCTATGTGGTCTCTTTAGTTCTTTTTTAGTACAGGCAGCAAATTCAACTGATCTGGTTAAACAGTATATTCCTTCTAGTGATTACATCTTTCCAAATCTTAAGTTTAGCTAGTTATATCGCAAATTTTTCTTCCTAAATAACACTAGGCTAAAATTTTTCTGAAGGGTATATCAGTATCTGGTTCTATTTCTAGCGTTAGCTTTTCAATATTTTCTGCTTTTGGTATTGAAAGTTCAAAAGCAGTTGATGAGATATGAGATTGTTAACTCAAAAGAAACAATTCTATCAGTGATGAGTAAGGGTGGTCCCTCTATGGTACAATTCTTATCCTCAAGAAATTGAATTCAACTGTGATATTGGGAAGTGTGCCCTTTAAAATCACTGTAATAGTTGGCTCTAGGCTACTCTATTAGTGTGGTGAGACATCTGCATTAGCAAAATTGGCATCTGTATGGGCATGCATATCAGCTAGGCATTGGTTACTGTTCTTATTTGCCGATTTTTAACTTACTCCTTCATGTTTGTAAATAGGCTGATACCCATAGAGTAGCGAAGAATGTATTCAAGGCTGCATTCATGGATAAGTAGTTCCTTTTTAGATAGTTAAGTTCTTATGTGTCACACACGAAGAAGATCAACTTCCTTTGCAGGAGTGAAGCTTCTCATAGTGATCGAGTATTTCTTGTCTTAGAATTGCTTTAAATTATTAGCCTAGGTATAAGTCTCTATATTCAAGGACTTACCTCTAAGGTGGGAGTTTTCAGATTATCTTTTCCACGAGTGCCATGTTTGTCCTTGTTGGCTTGGCAACAACAGAAGGGGTTCTAGTTACCTTAGCAATCAGCTTAAGGAAGTTGTTTGTTTCTGGTTTGCTTGCTTAATGACCATGACGATAGAATTCTAAGGTCTTAATTTGGTACCATTCTTTCCCTTGTTGTATTGGCCATAGCAAGAACAGCTGTCCTCCTTTGTAAATGTTTTATACTATTTTGACTGATGCAAGGGGTTATTCATATCCTTGGTGGACTTTCACATATTACTTAGAAGAAGAAAAGGCTGTTGTAAGTAATCCCTTTTTGGATGGTGGTGGAGAGGAATGGAAGACTGAGTGGCCCATTAAGGGAAAGAAAGCAGTATAAGCAGAGTTTCCTGTAGGTGCTTAGCACTTTGCCATGCTGATTGTATAGGTAGTTTAGTGAAGATGCTGGATTGGCATTAAATTTTTAGCATTCTTTCCTCATGAATGTTTCTCTCTGGAATTGTACCACCTTACCAACCTAAAAAACAGAGGAGGGATTATGCCATCTTGTAGTTGTTAATGAAATTTAATTCAGTTAATCCATATAATTCATTTCTTTTTTTTTTGTGTTTATAAAGTTAATGTATAAGACGTGCTTTGTTTTTAATATCTCTTGGTTGATTTTCCAATGCTCAATTTTTTTATTTTACTCAGATATGGGATCGTTAATGTTCTGTCATATTTGTAAATTGCCATTAATAATTAATTTCGACATACACACTTACGTATCTTTTGTTCTTTTCTCTGCAGATATGGTGGAATATATATTGATTTTGACGTCATTGTGTTGAAATCACTCTCTTCTCTCAACAACACTGTTGGTTTGGAGAGTCAGCTTGATCAACAGTCTCTCAATGGTGCTGTAATGGCATTCAGAAGGCATAGGTACTTCTTGTTTCTAGCCATGGAAGCATTATGCATGTGCTGTCAACTGTGATTATAACTTGTCATTTTGTAGATTCTGCTTGTGTTTCTTTTGCTCACCACTGATAGATGCTTTCACCAAATGACTTTTATAACTGAGGTATACAAATATGGCACTGTTTTAATATATCTATGCAAATTGAGGGCTAATTTTTTCTCTTCTTTCATCATGTATTTTATATTGTTAGAATATTCTACTTCCTTGGGCAATACCATTACTGTTTACAACAATTGTAAGTTCTTTCTCACATGAATTTGGCACTGCATCCCCACCTCCACAAAAGAATATTTGTGTTAAAAGTGTACAGGATTGGCTTTCTCAAGTTGCTTGTAAATGGAAAAGGATGTCCTTAAATAAAATGAAAGGAGAGCTGCAGTGTGTATCTGCTTATTTTGTATTAGTATATATTGCTGATGGTGTGCATTAATTCGTTATTTATTTTTTGTGTTACTCTATGCCAAGTCATCAATTGCTAATCTACCCTTGCAGCCCCTTCATAATGGAGTGCTTGAGGGAGTTCTACTCGGTGTATGATGATACCCAGTTCAGATGGAATGGGGCTGATCTTTTGACAAGAGTGGCAGAAAACTTTTCAAGAATTGGGCGAAGAGAAGTTGAGCCACTGGAGCTGAAAGTGCAACCGTTCTTTGTCTTCTTTCCTATTAGTAGCCAAGATATTACGAGGTATCTCTTTTCTTTGTTGTATGATTTTTTTTGTTGGAAGGATCTATATTTATGCCGAAGCATGTAGCACCAGGAGCCTTGTGGGCCTTACTTGACCCAATTGCATAATGATTTTGTCATCCACATAATTTTGGGTGCATGAAAGTCGTGGCCTCATGTCAGACCATGTCAGACCACGTCTGAATGCATAAGGTCACTTGGATGTATGATTCAAAGTTGTGAACATCGTAATATACAAACTATGTGAGACCATGAGAAAATATCCCAAGCTGATTGCCATAAAATGAAGCAGAATGCATTAAGGATAAGTTACATTACCAGCTACAGTTAAGTGATAGGACATGGGGTATGGTTATTGTTGAAAGCCTGACCTTCATCTCCTTCTACTCAAGCTTTGTTATCTGCTAAAGTACATTAGTTTTGTCTTGCCATGTGGAGGCGTTGTTGTTGAAGGAGGACTGTACCGCTGAATATTTTAGGGCTAGTTGATTGATAATTGGAAAAATAAGAAATCTAAGAACTTTGAATGACTGAAAGTGTCAACACAGATGGTCCGGTTATTATGCCACTGTTTGGAAGGATGCTGATATAGCTATTACTTCTGATAAACAACCTGCTCTTTTATCTTCTGCAATCTGCACCACTTGTGAGAGACAGTAAAAGCAGTACATTTTTGCCTGTGACGAGGATTATAATCCTTATGGATGTGAAGTTCATCATTTCCTCCTCGGCAGAAATGAGTATGTGATTGGTTTCCAGCATCAGCTGCAAATTGAAATAGATCAGCCCAATAGAAGTAAAATGCTTGATCTGTCATTAGGTTATGGATCCCAAACTAGAAACATTCCACACAACACAGTAGAGGAAGTGACAACTGGATATTGCTCATGTCAGGAGATGAGGAGTTCATTTTTTTTAAATTACAACAGTTAGCTAACAATTTGGGGGTTTGTTCAGGGAAACCCCTTGTCTGTGCATATAAATTCTTCTCAAAACTTAAATTAAAAAAATTGAACACCATCACAATTTGATTGGTGTGGCTAAAGGAAGCATTAGGCATTTATAGGCAATCTGAAGTGATGGGATGTCTAGATAGGTTTCAGTTGTATTGACATGATTGAGAGAAGGTGCAAAAATAATGTCTACCCTGTATGCATGATGAATTTGGATTTTTCTGGGCTTAATAATAAATTGGGCTTGATGGAGTACAATGAAAGCTGTCGAATCTAAGTAGATGGCTTTCAGGATGCTTGCTTCAAGTGGTCTTCTTTTAGTCTTTGTTTCATGGGGAAAAATACATGCATTTTCATGAAAATTTGCAGCAAGAGATTATTAAATTGTTAATCCTGGCAATTGGAGATGTCGATTTCCAGCAACTTGAACCAGGAATACTGATTGTGATAGCACCTTTTTTTTTCGTCGAAAATTGTGATAGCACCTTGAGTATGCCTCTGTCGTACTGATTGTACAATAGAGGCATGCGATCTTTCAAACTTGAACCAGCAAAAAAATAATGTTGATTGCACCCTCTCGTTAAATACGCTATGTATCTTCACATCCATTAATTAGTTATGACAAGAACACAGGCACATAGTTGTGCATACATGTCATTTCTGTGCCAGTCTTGTTCAAATGCACACATTAGATCTGGTATAAACAACTCTTCACTTGACTGCTGATGCCATTTGAGCTGTTTGCTAAGATCTTTTTTTTTTTTTTTTCATTTAGATCATATAGAGCTAGATGTTTTCATATCAAAAGCTTGGCTGCCCTTAAATTGACCTTTGTGAGCTGCAAACAGATACTTCATTGCTCCTTCAACGGAAATTGAATGTGGACAACAAGATTCTCTTTTCAGAAAAATTCTGGATGGATCCTCAACATTTCATTTTTGGAACAGTGTTACTTCTACCCTAGTTCCTGAGCCAGGAAGTCTTGTAACCAGGTTAATTGACCACAGATGTATCCATTGCTTCGATGTGTTGTGAAATAGACCCAATTTTTCCTCAAGTTAATTGAAGACTTTAACTAGCATTTGAATTGGCTAGAAGCATTCACTGGTCAAATGCTGACAAGATTCAGGTTTTTTGCTCTGATATGTGGCCCAGTTTTTGGTTAAGAGTAGCGGTTATGTATTTCTTGTCTTAATGATGACGAAAATTCCATGAAGAACAGGGGTTACCACCTATAGGACCGGCTTCAGAAGGTAGTCGACCATATTCGGAATTATGTTAGGGGGGCATATATGTTGTTGTATAGTTGTTATTCATGTTAGAATTTTTCCATTTCTTTTCCTTATCAGTGCTTGTACAAATGAATTAGTAGGAAAATGGAAACTGTGGTTCACCCCTATTTATAATGGAAAAAATGTTCTTCCCTTGAAATTGATATTTACTGTTGCTATCTACAGTGATCATGTAGGATTGTGTATGCTATCTTCGTTGCTATATCAGTAATCATATCATCGAGGCATCTGCAATTATCCTGTATTTTCAAGAAATGGACACCGAGCAAGCATGTGTGATTATGCTTTTGTTTACAGCAAGTGTATGTGCTTGTCCCCTCCTGCGACGTTTCACATGTTCAGCGGGACATCTTTGTTTCTGTTGCTTGGTACACAAAATATATCAGAAGCACAAGGAGACCTACATCTTAAGCAGTCACTTTGGACTTAGTTCTGGTTCTTGTTGGAAACTTAAGTCCAATTTCATTTTCTATTGGAGTAAGCTGCATAATTTTCGTCATTTGCGCTCTGTTCGTTTGGCGGAAAATATTGTGTTTTTGAAAAATGTTTTCCTGGAAGTCATTTTCTTGGAAAATGTTTTCCCGGAACATAATTTTCCGGTGTTAGGCAATCAATATGAAAAAGTTTCGGAAAATATTTTTTGCCGGCGGTGGCGACCGGCGGCGACTGGCGGCAGCGGACGGGCGGCGGCGGATGAGCGGCCCCCGACGAGCGGCGGCGGATGAGCGGCCATTGACAAGCGGTGGTCGGCGACAGGTGGCGGCGGCGACCGGCGACTGGTGGCGGCGGATGAGCGGCCACCGACGAGCGGTGGCTGGCAGCAACCGCCGGCGGCGGCGGTCGGCCGTGGCGGCGACGGCCAGCGACCGAAGGGGGGAAGAAGGAGTTTGGTGGAAAATGATTTCCGCTTTTTAAAAGCGGAAGTCATTTTCCATAGACTTATGCTATTTTGTGAGGGGAGGAAGGAAAAGGTTTTCCCACAGAAAACGTTTTCCGCCCCCCGAATACCGGAAAACCTGAAAAATATTTTTCGGGAGAATATTTTTCTTCAAACGGACGGAGCCTTAGTTTCATTGGAACTCAAGTCCAATTTCATTCTCTAACGTATTATGCTGCATAATTGTTCTCATTTGGTTCAACGACCAAATGAGGATTAGGCATCTGTAGAGTATGCATTCTTGTGCTCAGGTTCGTTTCTCAGGTGATTTTACAAGGGGAAGTATGAGAGGCGGTCTGCATATGACAGTAACTAGGAGCATTAGCTACTAGGTGGGTACTCTCCTGGATTGCCTTGCAGTAGTTTGGGCCATGCCGGAAACCTCGTCACTGGAGTAGCGAAGCTTGGTCAACATTAATATTTACTTCAAAAACAAGAAACTAATGGAGTTACAACAAGCGATAGCAACTGTACTATTGCAGTAGAAGCAATAGATAGGGAACTGCACTAGTGAGTTCATTTGTTGTAGGAGGATGATGCTGTAAAAGCACTGTTTCTCCGGATTCTCACCGTCAAAAGAAGCAAAGATGGCGAATTTCATTGAGCTGCTGCAGTCGCAAGGCATGCCAACGCAGCCTGGTTCTGTTCCGGCGTCGCGGTCTCCGCAAGCCATTCTGGTCTCCGGACATTGATAGTGGGAGTGGGAACTCGTTCATGAAGTCATCATGTACCCATCTCCACAAGTCAACCTCCTCAGTCCAGAGCATTGGGTCCATAGCATCTCCTGCTCACGGGGTTCCACACCCACTGCACCAGGTACTTCCTCCCCTTCACTCCATTGAAGTTGTACCCACTCCCCCATGAGTCCTTGTTCACCGCCCCCACATACCCTCCGCCCCCACCACTCCCATACACCCCCAGGCATAGGTCAGCGATCTCAGTCGGCGATGTGGGGTCGTCCCCTGCATACCACGCGTTCACGAGCGGGTTGCTCGAGACCTCAGCCAGCTCGTGGGCAATCACGCTGATCATCCCGTCCGCCCCCACGTCCCCGTTCGGCGGCTTCATTATGTCGTTGCCCCTGTTCGTGCTTGGCGGCGGCCTGCCAGAGTACTTCGGCCAGGCGAACGGGTAGGCACAGATCCCAGGGCACTGCATCCCGCTGTAGCCGACCCACGCGTAAGGAACAGTAACGCCAACGATCGTGGGGAATGTGAAATAGTGGAACCCACACACAGCACGGCAGAAATCCTGGACTTGGACGTCAGCGGAGGTGAGGACTAAGTAGAGGCCATTGTGAGGATTGAGTGGCAGAGTGTGTCGATCTGAAGTGGCGACAGCGTTTTTGATGACAGACTGGATGTCCAAGCGGCTGAGGTAACCTCCGTGGGAGTACTTGAAGTCGTAGAACTCCCCGGAAAGGGCAATGTCTCTGGTGATGTTGGACCCAGTTTGGTCGGTGTAGAGCCGGACAGTGCGCCACCAGTCGGCGACTGACGGATACGAGGTGGAGGACGGCGGAGCAGAGAGAGAATAGATGAAATCTCTTATGGTGGCCTGCTGGTTTTGGTACCAATGGCCATACCATATGATGTAAACGTTGATGGGAGATGCAAGGACAGGACCCATGTGGTACTGAAGGTCCACAAGATCCGACGAGCCCTCGTAGTTCTTGGCCTCGCCGAACTCTCTGCTCCGGTCCGGTGACGACGCCGTGGAAGAAAACCTCGAGAGACAGACGCAGAGCAAGAGAAGCTCGATCCACCAGTGCTGCATTTTTGTTTGTTTTTCTGCTTACTGATGAAGTTGTCTTGTGGGTGGTGATGACCAGAGAGAGCGCATGTGATTATAAGGAGAAGACGTGGGGTAGCTAGCTTCTTCTTCAGTAATGGGAAGGTGAGATTCTTCTCTTTGCAATATTTATATAATTCCGACTTTCCATGGTTGCTGCTTTATAATATGTTTCTTGTCCCCACATCTCGTGTTCAATCTTCTGGTTCCTCCTCCTCAAGATCCAATGGGGATTCTTCAATTTGATTTGTCTTTTTGATGCCTATACATTGCCATACTCAAAGCACTTGGACTATTATAAGAAATTTGTTACTACTATATGCGCCGAAACCGTTACCGCAAAACGATTCTTATGAGGAACAGCGTTCGGATGATGGAGTTTAGTATTTCAATTAGAGAAATGCTAAATGCACCGGGTCTTTTCTTAGATTAGCATAGCTATTGTCCTCTCATCATTAAAAGAGAGTGAACAAAGTAGGACGAATCATAAAGGCGAGGTGGTTGAGAAGGAAAGGAGAGAAAGCATGGCATGCGTCAATCATGCACGCAAAGTGGAAAGGCTTCATTCAACTTTCGATCGCTCGGGAACAAATTTACTAATTTCACCATACCTGAAACGCAAGTTGTGGCACCCACTCACATTGAGTAGGAAATAGAATGCCAATTAGTGATATAGAGCTGCAGAATTTCATCTCAATCATCGGCACTCGTCCCTTCGCTCACGTGAAATTATATCGTTTATTTTGCGGGCTCGTTCAATGTGAATCGTATCATATCGCTGCTAGGGATATGGGCGTAGTAAACAAGATATGATCAGACCCATTTTGAATCTGGTTTGGGATAAAAATGCTCCACGGTAGGAGCCGCCTTCCAAGCCCACGTGGCCACCCCTACTTCTATCTTGTGTGTTGTGGTTTCGAGCTATATACATTGGCCTTGACGACGGCGTCGATTTTGTATCACAGTGAACTTTTTTATCGATGCTTCTAGTCTTCACCGGACGTCAGAAAGCCTCTTTTGGAGTACCGGTCCCTATGGACTGGGGTCGGTTGTTACATGGATAGTAAAGCTTTCCCCTACTTTACAACCTTGACCAGCAAGATCATGATCAAATTGGGAATCCTACATCAGTAACACGAGTCCCCACGGATTTAACTTAATCAATTGCTAATCCCACCTCACTCCTTTGACGAATGGCCTTGGAGAGAGAATCAATTGTAGCTCAAAAGAGAAAGATTGGAGTCAACAAAATTGAGTATCAATAAAGCAATTATGGGTGTGCCCCGCGGGTAAAACCGGACCCATGTGATGTTTTGCCTTTGCAAAGTAATCTCACTTTTGGACTGACATCATTTGACACTTTATACGACATTGGACCGCACTACAGTTCTTTACGTCCAAAAGTCATTGTTCATGTGACAAGTCAATAGATTTTTGTTGAATGACATCAGAAGACGAGCCAAGTGCGGAGATATGGAAGATTTTTGTTGGTCATACACAAGATTTTCGAGCTCCCAAGCTAGAATTGTCCAACAAAGAAGAATCTTACTTACCCACGATTGACAAATCTGTATGTGAATAATTACTTAGGAGAAGAACCACCATTTCTTAACTTCACCAACCATTACCAACCTTCGAGTGATTCGTCAACTTTTCCTTTTCCAAATTTAGTAACTCAATAGAAAATTTAGTATAATTCAAATGGAAGTTGATATTCTAGAGCCAGTTAGTATTGTAATAGGGAAAAGTTGATAAATCCTTTAAATTATTAATAATTTCATACAAAAGTTGGTAAATTTCGCGTAAATGTTATAAATAAATTGGCAGAATGAAATAAAAATTGAGGATTGAATTGATATCCGTATAATAAGTTTGGAACCGATCGAGTAATTTCCTCCTAAAAATCTACATCTTTCGCGGAGTTTTATGTACATATTTTAATTTCCCCCCTCCATGTCTTTTTTTTTTTTTGGACATTCCCCCCTCCATGTTCAAGGGCCATGTGTTGGCAAAGTAAGTGGTCAGCACTTGAGGCAGAGCTTCTGAACAATAATCCCACTATCGACTTGATTCAGAGGGGCAGGTGTGCCTGCTTCATAACCAAAGAAAATCCCCCGCGGAAGTCGCTGCCAAACAGCCGCATCCGATGCAGAACATGCAACGGGCCACCGCTTAAATTACAAACGATCGGAGCGACATCGACGGGGAATTTTGAACACGTTGAGTTTACATGGGAGAACAGACGACGCTTACGTTGCTGTTCCCCATCCTAGTGGATCGACATTCAACGTACATTTGGCTCATCAGCTCGTGGTGTGGAGCACTTATTCTTGTTCTTTGGGGGATTGTTCCTATCGTTGCTGAGAATATGCATGCGGTAGGTCCTTTTGATACTGAACTTGAGTTAGTGAACCGCTTCCAAAATGTGAAGAGATAGCTGAAGATTTGTTCTGCAATGATGATGGTATTGATATTTCCTGCAATGTGTGAGGGTTGCTAGGAAGACGGAGAGTCCGAAATGACCGAAACATGGCTGCGATATTAATTTGTATCGAGACGGGGGGATGGCATCACTAGAGGTGGTAGCGGTGGCGAGCGACTGAAATGCCGCAAGGCAGTGCGCGGTAGACGCAATGATAAAAGAGACAAGAGAAAGAGAGACTGATGATTAGGTTTTGGAGGGAATTTTAACAAAAAATTTATATATCTATTGTAATGGATTTCTGATTCAGTCTAAAACCTTTTAATTTGATCAATTTAATCCTAAACTTTTTGATGATTTGCTAATGTAGTCCTTTTGGCCAATTTTAATCGAAAATCACCAACATAAACATTGACCATCCTACGTGGAATGATCGGTGCTAATATGGACAAATTTTTTTTTTTGCATTTTTTATGAATTTTCTTATAAATTTTTTCTGAAACATTCCTTTTAATTTTTCTTTTCTTTTTTCATTGTCCTTCTTCCTTCGCCAATCCCTGCGCCTTGACGATGGCTAGTGAGAGTCGACCTTGCCCAACCACCGGCGAGAGTAGACGTTGCTAGCCTCACTAGTGGCTAGGCAAGGCTCGACCTCGCCTGTGGCCGGCCATCGCCAAGGCTTGGTGATCGCCAAGAACTGGGAAAAAAATAATAGAAAAAGAAAAAAAGAAGAAGAAATTCAAAAAGTTATAAAATATTCTGAAACAATTATAAAAAATTATCTACGTCGATACCGACAGTATTACATAAGACGGTTGACATCCATGTTAACGATTTCCGGCCAAAATTGACTAGAAAGACTATATTAGTAAATCGTCAAAATGTTTATGATTAAATTGGCTAAATTAAAATGTTTAGGACTGAATTGGCATCCGGACAATCGGTTTTGGACCTTTTTTGGTAATTACTCAGTGTTTAGTAGATGTGATTTTTCCTAAATGTGAGATATCTCAGTCAGATGATAAATTGTTGATGCGGCGTCCGAATCTTAACATTTATGAGCTGATTGCTGGCGTGTCCATCATTTCGAGGTGATAAATCTACATCCTTAATCTCGAGCAAGGTCAATATATATTTACGTGCTCATGTATTTGGAGTAATAATGTAATAATTCGCTAATGAAAACTGATAAAACAACACGGAAAAATTGTCTAAAATGCTGCCCATTGGTTTACATTCTTCCTGTGAACATTAACATCGTATTGGTCGGCATGTCTTAGCATCTAAATTTTAAATTTGAATAATCAAAGAAAATGGACAAATGAATGCCAATGATTGAAACACATGTTAGCTGCTTTGCGGTTAAGGGCACCAAAGAGACATACGGCAGTTAGGAAAAAAACGTAGACAGAAACCTTAAAGAATGCGACGGAGTTGGTGGTCACTCGCGGCGGTGGACGGTGGCGGTTGTTCAACGGAATATACGCAACGGCCAAATGAATCATCAAATTATTCATCGATTATAGTAGAGATGTTAGCTAACTAAGGGTATTATTTTTATAATGCAATCCATCTTAATTATGGAGTTTGCATGCGAGGTTAGGAGAATCTTGGGGGCATGCAAGATCTTGTGAAGATATTATTCGACTCAAGACTAAAGTTTAGTAAGCTAGAAAGTTAGGTTATCTGTTGGAATCATACCGGTGGTGCACATTGTGAGTCATGAAATGTCAAACTTCACATGCGCAAAAAGGAGCATGAGAAATTATAAGCAAGAGCATCGAGGAGTTCGAATTCGGACCCATTTGTGTTCGCTTCCTTCTTGTTAGAAAATATAGGGACGTATGTGTACATTCATGCTTTGCGACCCTAGCACAAAGACGGCGAGGGCTTCGCAGCTGACCCTCGCCGGTCTTGGAAAAAAAAGAAGAAAAAAAATTATTGAAAAATTGGCCGGCGACCATGTAACCATTATTACCGGCTAAAATTGGCCGGATTGACTCTTCTGGCAAAACGTGAAAATATTTATGACTCAATTAGCAAAATTGAAAGGTTTAGAGCTGAATTGGCCAAAGTGAAGTATGTTTAGCACTTTTTGGATAATTGTCCCTATTTTAATCATGTAATCCATTTTAATTGTGGAGTTTGCATGCAAGATCTCACGAAGATATCATTCGACGCAAGACGAAAGTTTAGTTGCTGAAGACTACGTTATGTGTCGGAATCGTACCGTGGGTGCACATTGTAAGTCACGAAATGTCAAACTTCGCGTGCACACAAAGGAGCATACACAACAATAAGCAAAAGCATCGAGGAGTTCGAATTCGGACTCATTTGTGTTCGCTTCACTTTCATTGATGTCGAATTTCAATAATTGTCCCAATATTGAGTGAATGGAAAAAAAAAAAAAACACAATATAGATCAGCTTGTACCCCGAGTATACATGAAAATTTATCTCACTCAACCGAGAGCCTGAATGAAATGTATCGGGGTCATAGACATTGCCAAGCTCGTGAGAGAGAGAGAGAGATGGGTTGGAGATTATTATTATTTTTTTCTCACATACATAAACCTTAAATTTTATAAAGAAAAAGAGAAAGTCATGAATAATTATATAAGTATACGTATATTTAGTTTAAGAAACAACAGTATACAATTCCTGTAGAACACCCTGCACCTAGTGCTAGGTGCAAGTTAAAAGATATGTCTAGGGAGGTATAATCCCAAAAAACTCTAGAACCTATTATGAATTCACCTGATTTGAAATTCTGGAACTTGTAAACTGATCGATCGGCTCTAATAACCATTATGGAACGTACCCAACCACGTTGGGTGAGCAGGCTTATAAGTCGATCTCCTGCATACCCTAATTAATAGTATGAAATTTCGTGAATAATAAATTAAAACCATCAAGAATTCTCTTACTCAACAGGAGGAAAAAAATGTTGGCCATGAGAATGGCAAGCCCAGGATCACCATAATCAGAAACCGAAACACGTTAATAGAAAAATTATCGATTTGTGTACCTGGTTTGGAATCCATCGAATTTGGCGCGGAATTTGCGACAGTTTCTGAACATGAACTTGAGTGCATCTCCCCTACACTCTTCGTCGGACACTGGCCTAATGAGATTGCCACTCATGAAAAGAAATTCCTCTCTAGATTTGTATGTGAATCAGATTGTGCATTATCATGTTAAGGGAGGGACTTGAGCGTTATTTATAAAGTCTTCGACCACGGGCCCTCTTATTACGGGCTGGGCTGTCAGCCAGCCCTATATTAGACTTATTAAGAACCCATATGTTTTACCTTTATTAGACCAAGTTAATTTAGTTAATTTCAATCAATGAAACCCATATTAGGAAATTCTTACAAAAAAATTGAGTAGGCTTGGGCATACCCAACTTTGTATACATCTATACATCCTCCGTAAAAAATTTCACACGTGGCAAATGCATTTTACATTTCCACCTAAGAAAACACTCCCTCCCTCCCATCCTCATTAGTAAACTCCACATGATAAAATGGCACGAACCACCCCACCCCTAACCCCATGATCGAGCCCAACACCGTCCCCAGTTGCTATCAACCTCGGATCTTTGCATGCTGCGATTGTCGCCCTCCTCGTCGCGTGGCCTCCGCCATCCATCGCGGTCGTCGTCTCTCTATTGTCCCTCACTTAGATTAAGATTGGGTCATCACCTCAATCTCTCTCTCCCGCTCACTTTGTCACCCTCTCATCTCGGTCTCCTTCCCTTGTCTCACGCCTAGCCCCCCCTTCGCCCATGGCCGTTTCTCCTCGCCGCCTCAAGCTTCAAAGGCCGCGCCGTTGCAGCCTCAAATCGAGGCAGTTCGATGTCATTGGCTTCGGATCGAGGTCGATTCGAGGTGAGGGGTTGACATAGTCTATCAACCATGCCGTAAATTTTTGGTGTACGGAGGGAGAGGGAAAAGAGCAATGTTTTCTTATTACTACTAAATGTAAATTAATTACCACATGGTAAATATTGCCATTGGCACTATTTACGATGGAGGATCTACATAGAGAGAGCTGCGCAGGCTCACTCACAGCCAACTTTTTGCTTACGGGATAATAACAAAAATAGTTTATGAACTTTGGCTCAATGTGCGATGTGGCATTTGAACTTTTAATTTGTTCAATATAGTCCATAAATTTTAGTCTAATGTTCAATGTGATCCCTGGACTTTTGGTACATGTTCAATATAATCCTTGAATTATATGAAAATGTTCAATATAGTCTCTGAGCTTAAATTAATGGAAGGACTACATTGAATATTTCTATATAATTTAGGGACTAAATTGAACATGTATCAAAAGTCTGGAGACGATATTCAACAAATTAAAAGTTCAAGGATCACATTGCATGTTAGGTTAAAGTTCAATGACCACATTGAAAAAATTAAAAGTTTAGGGACCACATTGCATATTGGGCTAAAGTCGAAAATTATTTGTGTCATTTTTCTTTTTGCTTATAACAAAAAGGTTTTAGACTATTGTCTCAGTCTTTGGATTTCACATTGCCTGTGGCTTTTGAGTGTGAGATTATTTGACTCAACAACAGATAAAAAAAAAAAAACCATGACAGCAGTTTTGTCTGCTCAAAGCCGGGCTTCCTTCCTCGTTTCATCCTTCTTCATCGTTAGTCTCTTGCTTTCTGCTTGCCAATACACTGCTGCAACTAGCTTCAGTCCCATGCTGGCCTTTCTCTTTTGGGATCTGGGGTTCACTGCTTTCTTATCCTTTGGGCCCTCATTGCTTCTTTGGGCCCGCTGAACACTCGCCCGGTCAATCTTTGAACATTGTTTGAATGTTTTCTGTAGCATCCGTTTGACAATGCTATATGTTCTTTTGTTCCTTTTCTGTTTCAATTTTCTTTTGCTGTGCATAGTACAATCCAAAACTGAGCTGCTTCAAAATTGGATTTAAATTTCGTCGAAGATTGAATCTCTTCTGACAGATTGCAAATTCCAAACACAAATGACTACAGACTAAACCCCTGGACAGATTCTGTTCTCTATACTCCGGAAGGAAATGTTCCACTAGCTTTTACACTTGCAAGGCGAAATAATTGACTGTTACCGAAAATTTGAAGCCAAATAATTCTGCGCTTACAAGCGTCATACCGAACCAATCAAGGCCTGTCCCCATGTGAGCCGGTTGGGTTAGGCCGGTTTGGTTCAGCATGATTCGGTTTGGTTCCCGGAGTGAGCCAGCCCAGTTGCACACCCTAACACAGGCATGTGGTTAGGCCATTTTTAATTTGGGTGATGCCTCGGCGAACAAGGACATGTACCCTCATGTAGCTAATATATGTAAATTAGCTCAATTTTATCATACACCGTTTTTGAATCTCATAAGCTTAAAGTATCAACATTATTTACGCTCAATTTCCTCGTGAGCATTTCAGTTTCATCCTAGATAAATGTAGAAAGTCGGATGTTAGAAAACTTTTACAAAAAAACAATCTTTTTGCAATGCAACAAACTAATTTTATGGCAACCTACAACATGAAGGCATGATGTTGCAAGTCACCGTAGATGCACCTGCTGTCTCAAAACTTCAATTAAAGAGTCTGTTCGTTTTCTGATTTTCTAATATTTGGATGACGGAAAAATAATCGATCTACAAGCCTTCCGGTCCTTTCACATATCACCTGAAACTAATTGTTCACCTTTTACACTCTAGTCAAGCGTATTGACGTCTTCTGGTTTACATAGTTGTTTTCCTTCTACACAGTCCATCCAAGCCTTAACGAACTCCTCATTCTACAGCTTGTTCACCTTCTATGCAGGTCCATCCATCTTTAAACACTCTCTACGTCCAATACCTTGTTCATTCTTTGTAAAGGCAAAGAACTACCAGCCTTTAGATATTCCCTTTGAGACTCCGTTTGCAAACGGGCCTATGCATCTGCAAGCTGTCGTTTACACAGCCAATGCACGCATCTAGCCTTCGATTATTTTGTCATCTTCAAAATAATATAATGAATGTTTTCAATAATCTCTCCATTTTTTATGATAAGAAAATAATATATGAATTTCAATGTGCAGATGAGCTAATACGGTAGAGGATTTGGAGTTCGAGATTGCGTATAAAATAAAAGAGATTTGCTTAGGCCGTGTCTCATAAGCCCATTCTTTTTCCGTGACGCGTTATTGAGTTATGTGGCTAGTAATGCCCAACACGCTATCCCTAATGCGTGTGGGTCATGAGGTTGTTATTAAAGTCACCGTTCTGTTTTCATTGACAATAAAAACAAAAAATTAGAGTAAAATTCTATTTTGTTTCGTAGAAAATCAATGTCCTTTTCTATATCTTGGTAAGCAAAATGACAACGTCATGACCTCTTATTTGTGCTAGAAGGCGCTAAAAGTAGATGCCAACGGATGTGTACCATATGGAAAACTTCAAAGAGGGGTCAAATTTTGTACGTTAAGAAATAAGTAAAAAGTTAATCTGAGTATGAATTCGAGCCTCGAGGGTGACTTTCAATTTGCTGTTTGTAAATTTTCAAATTTGGCCTCGTAGGTTTTTCTTTTCCACTCATAAATTTCAAAATTTTGGAACGTGAGACCTAAATAAATTAAAAGTTATTCGAGTGATTTTGAAAAAGAAGTTTGGTCAATAGAAAAGAAGATTCAAAATGGACGTGGCGGCTAGCACGACCGTCCTCCGTAGAACGACGGAGTGACGGTCAAAGGCCATCCACAGGACTTTTTTGAGGAAACCACACCCTTCCTCGACCGGTTTCATTTTTGATTCTATGTTTCTATTATTTATTTATTTATATGTTTCCAAGTTCAAATTGAGAGACAAAATCAGAAGAGGGCCCACATAATCAATTTTCTTGAATACGAAGAAGGGAAAAATAAATTAGATACCGAAATATAAATAATTCCAAGTAAAAAAATATTATCGCTTACTTAAAAAGAAATCATTAATGTCATTATATAGATTTATTAAATTTAAAAGATGAAAAAACACTTGAAACGTTGGCTATGCAACTAATAACAAAATCATTGTGCAATGAAATGACTTCTTATGCCTTTCGCTCAAATCAAATTGCTTTAGAAGGACTCTCTCTGATGATCTAAAATTAAGACCAATGATATCGATTATGCATAAAATAAATGAAGTAAATAAAAAGATCAAAATAAGAACAATGAATTAATGGAGAAATTTTTTTTACCCCATTGATTCAAATCTCGTAGAAGAAGATGTGTTGGGACCGAAAACATTACAAAATCAATCTTAGGATCACATGAGTCAAAGCTAAAGTTAAAAAAATGATTTTTGATAGATTTTTATACAAATTTTACCTAATATAGCTTCAACGTTTGGTTCATTGAGAAAATTCACATGACCACGAGATACCCAACCCTATATCATTTCATATGGATTAAAAATCAATATATTGTAAGGTATTTTCTATTTTTAAACAAAATAATATCATTTCATATGGATAATATGGTTTGAATATTATCACTTTGATTTGTTTCTTATTGTTTGACTATTACTTTGATTTGTTTCTTCATATATCACCCGATTACAATTTGTTTGAGATTAATTTGTCTCTCACTTTGAGGAAAGAAACAAAAAAGTCTAAAAAGAAGAGGAAACGTAAAGTCAACATTTGGAATCTGTTTAGGAAGTGTACCGGTTTCCACATAAAATTCTCGCGGTTGACCTTTGACCGTGAGAGCGTCATTCTACAGAGACGGTCATCCAAGCATTTTCCATTCAAAATTGTTCCGGTTAACACCTCGAAATTTTCCAAATTAATACACTCACGATAATTTTATCCCGAACTAATTTTTTAATTACCAAAAGTCCTAAATTGGTATACGTGTGATAAATTTACTCCGAACTATTTTTTTGGCCACCAAAAAACTCAAATTTGTACACATATGACAAATTTATCATGAATTAATTTTTTGATCACAAAAAATCCAAACTGGTAGACATATAACAAATTTACTCAAAACTAATTTTTTGACCATAAAAAACCCTAAACTCTTGTGACAAATTTACCCTCCGTTTAATTGGATTAATATCATGAAAAATCACAAATTGGTGAACTTGTGAAGATGAATCTTTACTCGAGTCGCTCAAGAAAGTCTCATGTATAAGTTCAAACTCGGAATGTCACACGGAAATTACCAGTGACAGCTAGTTTTTGACAAAAAGAAAGATTTCCAGATGCTAATCCATTTTCAACGGTCAGAACTTACCACGGACAGCACCGGCCAACTACTTTTCTCGGAAACTACCAGTGACATTACCAGGAGGACGGAGTCAACGGCGGTTGTTCCTCGTTACTGCGCAGATGAAGCGAAGAACAAGGATGCAGAGCAGGCCTCAACACCACATAATTCCCAGACAATCTTATAAATGCATAGGAGAGAAATCAGTGAAGAAAGCCTTCGCAATTCCCTTGGAAGAGATGAATTCGGGAGCACGTGTTGATGTCCAGC
The DNA here is from genome assembly GCA_024500025.1 of Syzygium aromaticum. Lineage (NCBI taxonomy): Eukaryota > Viridiplantae > Streptophyta > Magnoliopsida > Myrtales > Myrtaceae > Syzygium > Syzygium aromaticum. Next base: position 12,795,186 of record CM044889.1, read on the forward strand.
TCGTGTCCATGTTGTATCTGCTCGCCGCGACCTCATGTGCGTCGAAGGGGGTTGCCATCGATAGATTTCCGAGTCCTGCTGCCAGTTCTGGGAACATCTTCAAGTTCAAGCAGCATCTCAGCTACTATTTTCCCGGACTTCGGAACGATTTGATGCCCTCATCGGGGGACTACCGTCGCGGGAAGGTCGTGACAGCTGAAAACGAGGATGATGAGGTGTGGATCTCCTTTCGATCCAACGTCTCATCGCCACCACCATCGCCACCAACATCATCCTCTGTCGGGGAGGAGATTAGGGGCGATCGGAGAGAGATTCCGCGAAGGATATCAGTCACAAGCCTTGATGAGTTTGAATCAAAATTCTCAAGTGCAGAAGAAAGACCGCATTCGACTGATGTTGCTCGAGCACGTCCACCGTCAGTAGACCCAGCCAATCGAAGCATATTCGCAGAAGCCAGTTTCCGTAGTCGATTTTATCATCGGAGTGAGTATATATAGGTTTCTCTCTTTCACGTATGTGTTTGAATGGTTAAATGGTAAACAACACCTCTATTTATTAGTTCATCTTTTAGAACAGTTGACAGTGGTCCATAAAATCCCACAAAAGCATCATGTCCCGAGTTCAGATCTTCCAAGCCATCTTTTGTCTCCCCTATTATATATTTCTATGCTTTAGGTATAGTTCAAACAGCTTACAAATGTGTGGGAGTGTTAGAATATTTAAAAATTTAACCATGCCTTCATCTAACAATTGACTTCCCAATTATATGTTTTCCATACTTTAGACTTAGGCTAAAGTTCAGCCTATGTGTGAGGGGTGTGTGAGAAAAAATAAATAGTAAATCGCACCTTCGTCTGATAGTTTAAATTTTGAGAGCAGTTGCAATTGAGCAACGTCATGAATGGTTTAGGCAAAAAGAAAAGCAATATAAGGAAAAATTGTTAAACATGGTTTACGTTTCAGGCAACGCTGAATGTAAGGTAAGGGGCCCAATTCTCTAAAAAATCTCCGACTTCAGGTTAAGACTCAATTGTGGCCTGAACATATATATATATATATTTTTTTTTTTTTGGATAAAGTAAGATGGCCTGAACATATTTTTGTACGTTAAGAAAATAAAAAATTATTTTGGAAGTGAATTTATTACTAACGTGAAAATGCCATGTTAGACTGACTATTGGCGATTTTGGACGGAGGGTTAACCGGTACAGATTTGTGATTAAAGTAAAAATTGGTGGTTTTTATTTAGACAAAAAAAATTGGGGCCAGGCTTACGATTGAACCTAAAATTGTGGTTTTTTGAGGGAATTTGGCTTAAAGCAGTTTATCTGCAGTGAATTAGAGCTCATACTAGCTATCTTCGATGAGACTTAGATCTAAATGTCTGATCAAAAGTTTTGGTAATAGGTAGAAAGAAACTACATACATGTAATATTTATTACAAACCCGATATTACTTATGGCAAAAGAAAATAAGAATTCCGATATTTGTTTCGATAAAAAACTTTCGTTGTAGATTCGGTGATCCAAGAGGCCAGACTTGCAGAGTCTTCGATGATGCCAAATATACGAAGAAGAAGAAGATTTCAAGAGTGGAGAAAAGGAAGCAAGTCCAAATCAAGAGCACTTGACGAGATTGGAAATGATACGCTCAGGTACGGTGATACATTTCGACCAAAAAAACAAAAGGTATGGTGATACCTACGTAAGGAGGTCAAAACCCCTTGCACATATTTTCAATTTCATATCTATGTATACTTACGCATTTGTCAACCTTCTATCTTTCATTGATTGCACTTTTTAAACATTTTTAGGACTCAATTGTACTTTCGTTACAAGTTTTAGGACTTGATTGAACTTTTTAAAAGTTTTAGGATTTGATTATACTTTCATTGCAATATTTAAGACTCGATTGCACTTTTTGAAGGTTTTAGTACTCAATTGTACTTTTGTGATAAATTTTAAGACTTTTAGTATACTTCCCTAGTCTTATTTGTCAAATTAAGGTACTTTTACACTTCTATGTGAGCTTAGATATGACAAGAAAAGTTGACCATAATTTTAAGACGAGTTAATACTACGAAAAATTCCAAATTGATACGTTTATAAAAAAATTGCTCAAACTAAATTTTTGATCACTAAAAGTCCCAAACTGATATATTTATGAGAAATTTACCTCAAACTAATTTTTTGACCACCAAAAACCTCAAACTGGTATACTTGTGATAAATTTACGTTCCGTTAAATTGAATTAATACCTTGAAAAAATCACAAATTGATAAATTTGTGATAAACGTAGGGGTAAAATCCAAAACTTGTACACCCGTCAACTGTCATGTATCATCTAACCCAGCAATTTGACATTTACATTTAACGGAACTAACAGATGGTAAATTTGTTATAGATGTACCAATTTGGGGTTTTTAGCGGTTAAAAAATTAGTTTGGAATAAATTTATCACAGATGTACAAGTTTAGGATTTTCCGTGGTATTAGCCCCTTTTAAGATCTATCTTCTTCTTCTTTTTCTCTTTTCTTTTGCTTCACAGCGTATGATTGAATCATGTTCAATTATTAGGAATGTGTTACAAAATTGGTGCGCAAGACTTGTTCCATAAGATGGAATTAAAATTTACATGATAATCAAAATTTATCACAACAAATGACAAAGGAAACGTTTAAAAGCCCCAGATCATGTTCCAACCACTTATTTCGATTGTTCTGATGCATTTTCCCCATGGAGAGCTTAGGAGACCAATTGCATTTCTCTTCCTGTTTTCCAGCGCAATCATCTATGGCTAAAATTCTTCTGCATGCAGCCACTCAGGGCTTGCGTTTCGAGCATCTCTGCGCCCAACCAAACTTCCTCGTAGTACCAAGGGTAAATACCGTTAACTCTTATCTTTTCTCAGGGAAGAACAAAACGAGTTAAGAGTAGCAGTTCATCCTTGACTCCTGTTATTATATCCTGATCTTAATGGTGATCTCAAATCATCACGATGTTTATTATATTCGACAGCTAAAGGGAACAAAGTGATATGGATTGCAAGCGCTGCGTCATCAGTATTGTGCATAGGATTGCTCGGCTACTGCATCTACGTCGTAATCCGGAGGAGGAAGAAGTTGAATACAGGTTTGCGACCTCTACACTGTGATTCTCTAGGCAAACTTCACATGTTCTCATCCTTCTAATTCCCGTCCAAACAGCCGAGGAGGAAAGTCATCCAGTGATTCAGTCACTAAACTTGGGAGAAATCGGGGGTGGGCACAACGAGAAGGTAGTTCCTCAGGAATTGATTTTGCAGGAGATTCCGCTACTGGGATTAGATGCCATACAGGCGGCGACAGATGACTTTTCGGACCAGAATAAAATTGGAGAGGGCGGATTTGGTCCGGTGTACAAGGTAAGTGTTGAAAGTATGTATCCTGGAGCTACCATTTAGACCTGGTCATGTAAAGAACCTTGAAAAAAGGTGGTCAGTCCGACCACGAGGTCAAAGCCATGGAAAGCAAAGATAGAATAATCCTCCATGCATGGGCTGAGCTCATGGGGTCACTGGTGTTCTTGAATTGTGATGTAATTGGTACAGGAAATGGTTTTTTTTTTTTTGTCCAGTTCAAGTACATTCCTGCTCTTAAATTGTCGATTGGTACCAACACTGCAGGGCACATTGGCTGAGGGAAAGGAAATAGCGGTCAAGAGGCTCTCGGAAACTTCGGGTCAAGGCATGGCCGAACTGGCAAATGAAACTGCCTTGATTGCTAAACTACAACACAGGAATATTGTGACACTCATGGCATGCTGCTTAGAGCGAAATGAGAAGCTTCTAGTATATGAGCACATGCCCAACAAGAGCTTAGACACGATTCTCTTTGGTTTGCCCGTAAACCATCAGCTGCTCATTTTCATTTGGAAAGAATGAGACATTCGGTTCGGCGTTTAATTTCGTGTTTTGATAGATTCGAGCAAGAGTTTGCAACTTGATTGTGAGTCACGCCTGAAGATCGTTCATGGAGTCGCTCGAGGACTTATGTATCTGCACGAGGATTCTCGTCTTAAAATCATCCACAGGGACCTCAAGGCTAGCAACATTTTGCTGGATGATGACGTGAACCCAAAGATATCGGACTTTGGGATGGCGAGGATTTTCGGGGATAACCAAATCGATGCAAACACCAACAGAGTTGCAGGAACATAGTATGTTGCTACTGCCTTTTTTCTATTTGCTTGATGAACTCTTAATCAATTTTGCACTAATCACCCGTTAAGCATTTTGAAGTGAGTAGAATTTTGACTTTCCGAAGGTAATCACAGGGATTTCGAAAGCTCAGGATTTTCTAATACAGTACCACATTTAAACTAATCAGGCAATTTCTATCATGTCATTCCCTTTCTTGTGTAAAACAGTGGATACATGGCTCCTGAGTATGCCATGGAAGGGATTTTTTCAATGAAGTCAGACGTTTATAGCTTTGGGGTACTTGTGCTAGAAATAATTAGCGGGAGATGGAATGGCCGTTTGCGCGCGACAGAACCTGGTCAGACCCTACTTGCGTTGGTGCGTCCCTTATACCGAACATGCTCTCGGTCCCCTTCTTGTCAAACAAGTAATAGCTGTACTCTTCCTCCAACATCTACAACCTTCTTCAATCCGACAGGCATGGAAACTATGGTCTCAGGGCCGAGCGCTGGAATTGGTGGACGCTTCGCTCAAGCAGTCGTACGATGCAGATCGAGTGCTGAAGTGCATCCACATCGCGCTGCTGTGCGTGCAGCAAGACGCCGAGAACCGACCGTCCATGTCCTCGGTCGTCGTCATGCTGGGTGGGAACAACATAGAACTTCCAGGGCCGACAGAACCTCCGAGCAGCTTCGCATTCGGCATCAGATGAGCCGCTTCCTTAATTTGGTGTTCCTGTGCTGTCGTTGCTCGTGTTATCATATAGGAATCTTGTCTATTAATACACGAGACTGCACATGAAACTAGGTTGAAGGACGAGCAATTCTGCATTCGGTAGCTCATGTATATATTTAGGAGATGGCGGCGGCGGAGGATGACCCGCGATGCTATAGTAATAGCGATCACGATGTTTGGTATAAGGAATGCCCCGTTACATGGTTTGGTTCCGAGAATGACGTGGGAAAACAAGTTTCTAAAGAGATTTTGTTTAATTTGGACGATGAATATAATTTTTGTGAAATATTTAGAAAGATTTAGCGTATCAAAAGATAAGAAAACTTCAATATGGAGGGTGCGAAAAATTTAAGGATTCGTGACTAGAAGTGATAAAAGATTTTGGATACTTTTATATTACATTTTTTTTTTCGCCCTCCTTTTGCGAAAAACACCATCGTATTGCTCCGCCCGGCTTAACATCTAAATTTGGATGAAAATAATTGAAGCAGGTGGACCAAACGAATGACGATGATCGATACACGTGCGAGTTGTGTTGGGGTTAATGGCACTGAGGAGATACTTGGCGACCAGCGAAAGGAGGGGATAGAGCCTTGAGAAAAGCAACGGAGTTGGTGGTCGCTTGCGGCGACGGGCGGCGGTTGTTCAAGGGAATACATCCAATGGGCAAATAAATTATAAACTCATTCATCAATTATATTAGTGATATTAGCTAAGTAATAATATATTTTAATAATGTAATGTTCTTTGATTATGGAGTTTGCATGCGCAGTTAGGAGAATCTTGCGAAGATATTATTCGACTCGGACTGAAGTTTAGTAAGCCGAAAGTTAGGTTATATGTTGAAATTATATTGTAGGTGCACATTGTAAGCTATGGAATGTCGAACTTCACATGCACATTATAAGTCATTATAGATACGCTGGCTGTTTCGAACATTTACTTAATTAAGTATATGGGTGAGCATGCATGTGCGAGAGAGATGATAACTACTCTTGCGCATTAATAAATATAATCAATCCAAGTGATTTTGTAGAAGTTTGGTAAATACAATGGGCAACACATAAAATTACATGGCCAAAATCAAGAGACACAAACGGACACTAGTCATCTACGCTATATAGAAAAGGGAAGGCTCAAAAGAACCCTAGAATCCATCGTTATCTCTCTCTAAAGTGGAGCTTGTCATACCCTTAATTTACCAGTACTTACGCATGAAAGATTTAGGGTAAGAACGAAGATTTGAGAACGCCATGAGTTGGATTGGGTTAACAAGTACAATTTGGACACTAATTGAGGTACATGAACGTGATTCGAGAAATGTCAATCGGTAAATTTGGTGCATTTTCGTGGCATGTGATGTGAAATTATCGCGCTTCACTTGGTTCCAACAACCTTAATACAATAAATGTACTATTCAATTAGACACCGTTGATAATATTCTCACAACCGAGAGCAATGGTATCCGGGTCAAGACTAGCCCACAAAATTGATTCTCTAGGCATCAAACCAGATCCATTTAGTCAAGTTTTCATTTACGATTTATCTTACTCTTTTATGAATTAGTGATATGGACCGATTTCAAATTACGCAACAATACTATATATATAATTTGTGCAATCAAATCCCAAGAGGAAGAAGCCACCAAAAACCCCAAACTTTACTCCTTGTGACACATTTTTCTCAAACTTTTTTTTTGTGATACAAAAAACTCTAAATTTTATTATTTGTGACACATTTATACCAATACACATTGTCTATGGGCATTTTCGTCTTTTCTGCATTTTTTTTTTTCCTTTCCGGCGAGGAGGCCCCTCGTCGGCGTCGGGCGAGGCTCGCTGTCGCCTGGGCGGTCGGGCGAGCCTTGCCTGACGTTGGCGAGGCTCGCCCGACCTCGCCCAGGCGAGGGTGAGCCATGCCCGACATCGGCGAGGCTCACCCTTGTCGGATTCGACGAGGTCGGGCGAGCCTCGTCGGCGTCGGGCGTGGCTTGCCGTCGCTGGACGCCGGTGAGGGCCCCCTCCCCGGAAAGGAAAAAAAATAAAAAAAAATAGAAAAGACGAAAATGCCTATGAATAATGTGTATTGGGGTAAATGTGTCATAAATAATAAAGTTTGGGGTTTTTAGTGTCATAAAAAAGTTGGGAATAAATGTGTTACAAGAAGTAAAGTTTGAGGTTGTTTTTCAATCCTGAGCGTTTTTCGCCTGGTGCAATTTATTCCTTCTAGCGAGCTGGCAGCAGAATTTGCTGACCTGGCATGCTGGGATCCAGTACGGCGTATTTTTCAAATCTCATCTTGCTATGCACGAGTGATGCTGACGTGGCCATTCCGGAATCCCACGTGGCGCGTCTTACGATTTCGGTTTTGCCCCTAGGGGATGCTGACGTGGCACCGCTTGGTTCGGGGCAGGGTGTGCCGCTGCTCGGAGGAGGCGCCGCCCCCCACTCCGCTTCTCTTCCTCTTCCTTGGTCGTTTCACGCCCGCCCTCCCTCCTCTTGCGCAGCCGGCCCGCCACCGCGGCCTCGCCGGCTTGCTGGCTGCCGTCCACCGCCCGAGGTGCGCCGGTCGAGCTCCGGTCTCTATTGCTCTTCGTTCCGGTCGCTGGCTCGCATTTGCCCCTCGCGTCTGTCTCGCGCAACCACCGCTACGACGGTGGTCTTCGCGTCTCGCCGTCGTCTGGTCGCCGTCGACCGCCCCCAACTTGGCGCTCGAGGTACTGCTCCCGTGCTGCTCCTGTCCTCCTCTTTAGGTTTCGGGTACTAGGTTGTTCGTTCTTGTTTTGTGCAAATTTTTGCTTCCTCACGGGGGCCGTGATCCTCTCTATCGATTGCCGTTGTTGTCTTTGTCCGGATCCTTTTGGTTTCGTTTTGGTAGCCGGGTGGGGAGCTTTTCTGCGTCCTTTTTGCGCCGCTTTGCCTTGAGAGTGCAGCGATATGGTACGATGATCACCGGTCCCGGGACCGTCTGGTCCTGTTCCGGATATTAGGTGGGCCGGTTCTCGATTTCGTTGGTGATGACCGAGCATACCTGATCTTGTTCGATGTTCCAGGACGGGAGTGCCGGAAACAGATCACCCTCGATGTTGTAATTTTTAACTTTGCAAAATTGTACAAAACATGTTTGGGCCAAAAAGCCCATGCTCAGTACGCCAATTTGTCACTGTTAGCGATCGACAGTGGCTGGATTCAAGGCCCAGATGTTTGGACATCGCAATTTGACTGGGTGTTCTTGATCTTCTTCCGTCTGCAACAAGAGGGTCGAATCCCCGAAGGACAAAGAGGGTTTAAGGCTTCCTGGGTCGAGCCATCCTTCAACCCTACGCCGGGATTCGCTGTCGGGTTCTTGGTTGGTTTCGGTTGGACATGGGGAAGCAGAGGATAATACTGCCGCCGGACCTTCCGCCGGAGGTAGCGGAGGAGGAAATCCAAGTCTCCGATGAGGACTTGCAGTTCGTCAACGACAACCTCGACTACGCTGGCTTCGTGTCCCGCCTAGACACCCATTCCATCACCAAGTCAGTAATCACCTTCCTCCTTCTCTTTTTTTTGTTGATCTTGATCCAATTTAAAGGTGGAAGACAGTACCCGATGAGCCCATTTGGAATTCCCTGTAAAAGTTCGTGGAAACAGTAGGCGGGTGCGTATTTCGGTGACCCTGATACTCTCTTTGTATGTGTGGGCTACGCAAGGCATGTGACGCGAGTGGCTGACCTCAAAGAAGATGCTCTGGAAGCCCTCTATGAGAAGAGGTTGAAGAAGAAGAAGGCCTTGCAGAAAGAGGAGGAGGAGGAGGAGCAACCCGGGATTCGAGTGGGTCATGTGGATGCTCTGCCTGTCAAGACCTTGGACGGCCAACTCTACTATCGCACTTGTATTTGCACCCTCTTGCTTATATAGAAACATAATTACACTTTCAGCTCGATATGGGCCTGTGCCAACTTTTATGCCCTTTTGTCTTTTGGAAAATGCAGTGTTAAATGCATCCAAACAATCTGAAGGTGCAGGTGAAGGGGAAGGAGACACCCAAGAGACAGATAAGGGTCTGGTGAAGCTCACTAAAGCTGAAAAGCGAGCTAAGCTAAAAAAAAACAAGAAAGAAGCTAAGAAGCAGGCGAAAGAGCTGCCTCCAGATGAAGTGAAAGACAACCCCCAAAGAGCTGTTTTGGTATCTCATCACTTCATCTACCCCTGTCCATCTTTTGGTCTTTTCTTCTTGTCTTTTTGAACTATCCTATTGTCTAATTGGGTGCCTATACTTCTTATGGGGCTGGAAATTGAACACTTGCTAAAATTGATGGAAGGATAAAAATGTACTCTTTCGGCCCCCCCCCCCCCCCTTTTTTTTTTCTTTCTATTTATGGTTTGGTTGTTGGTGAGATGCAGCATGCCCTGGAGATCTCATTGTACTTTTTAGTTGTGTAGCATCTCCTTGGAAGTGCCTATACCTCTCTTCTTAGTGTTTTGCTTCCTGTTGGGTAAAACTTGTGCATATATCTTGTGGGATCACTTTAGCTTGCTTATGCTGAGTCATTGGTTTAGATGCAACGAATATTTTGACTTGATATCATGCCTGGATGTTTATCGCGAGTTTGCTAATATCATAGTACTGTTCTCGTAACCTATGTACAGTACTTTAACATCAATACATTTCTTCTCATCTTTACGCAATATCATGTTTTCTTTAGGCTGAGTTGAAGGAGGACGTCACTGCAGAAGAGTCATTTGAAACTAAGAAGTGTAAACTTGCGGAACTGGGAATTGCTCTGCTTGCTGATCCGGATTCTAATATTAAACTTCTAAAAGAAATGCTGCAGATGTGCAATGATGACAATCATGCGATCATTAAGCTTGGGCTTCTATCTTTGTTGGCTGTGTTCAAAGACATCATTCCTGGGTATGTGGCTGAATTTATTTAGATGTGATCTTCACAGTTACATCTACTCTCCATATGTTCCCTCCGCACTGTGTTGATGTTTTCCTTTGTTTTGATATGATAGTTACCGCATTAGACTTCCTACTGAGAAGGAGCTCGAGATGAAAGTTTCAAAGGATGTCAAGAAGATGCGGTATTTTGAATCGGCACTTCTGTTGGCATACAAGGTTTTACTTGATCTTCTTGTGATTGTTGAATGAAGTGCTATCACCAGAAATAGGACAAAAAAACACTACAAATCTTGGTTAATTACATTCCGGTTTAAGTTAGTGTAATGTTGATCATTGTTGAGCTTATGGACAATTCCATAGTATAAGCTATTTTTACCTTATTTCTTTTGTACATGTGTGCTTTTTGGGTAGCAGTGACACTAGGTTGATTTTGAATTTGGTTCGATCCAATTTTATTTGCTCTGAACTTTTTCAAATTTTATTTAACAGGCCTACCTGCAGAAGTTGATGGTTTTAGAAAAGGTCTCCTTGTATCAGCATGCGGTGGTTCGCTGCATCTGTACTTTGCTAGATGCTGTTCCTCATTTCAATTATCGCGAGAGCTTGGTTGAAGTTGTTGTCAGAAACATAAGTTCCTCGGATGAAGTCATAAGGTTTAGCCATATCTTTTTCACTTTTCGTTATTCTTGTTATGTTAAGAACCTATTCAGTTATCCAGTTTGCAATGGAAATACCTTTGGGTGGACTAGATCGGGCGAATGGTTGATTAATTGAGAAGTTCGAAGAGTAGTCTTTTGTTAATGTGGTCATTCGGTTGCGGACTTCTATTCTCATTTAGTGAATGGCTTGCGTGCTTCCATGACCGATGAACTCGTAAGATCACCAAATGTTGTTTTTATCTATGAATTTAAGTTGTTGCTTGCTTTTTGTTTAAGTTTCCTGCCCACAAAAAAAGGGAAAGAAATGAAGCGTTACTTAGCAATCATTTAGAGATGCAATGCTTCTGCTTGTTGTTGTGTAAATCTGTGAGCATGTGCGCATGCGCTCTTGTATGAAGTCATGCGTGCATTGTAAGCGCGATCTTTTTTATGTTAAGGTCTGAAAAATACTAGATAACATTCTATTTATCGATCCTTTTTCCTTTTTGGTACGGACTTGGGACTACAAGAAAAGGAGCTACTCCTTAAAGAGTCAAGTGCTACAATGACACATGATAGACAATTTTACTTTTAGTTTTTGGTCATTTTCCTTGAGCATCTCTTGGCATGTATTTGTTTTTCCACTTTTCCACTCTACTCTTCTGTTGAATAATAGATGTGAATGGATATCATCAGGAAACTTTGTTGTGACACTATTAAGTCACTTTTTACAAATGAGGGTAAACACGGAGGTGAAGTGACTGGAGCGGCTGTTCGATTGATTGCACATTATGTGAAAGCTCATAATTGTCAGATGCATCCTGACTCTATTCAAGTATGTTTAATAGGTCCCTATATTTAACTTTTGCTTATAAATTACTTTGTTACCCCTCTCTCTGTTATAACTATCAAGATGCCTTTCAGGTACTTATGTCTCTGTCATTTGATGAGGATCTTGGTAGATCTGCAGCACCAGATAAGGATAAAAATGTTAGAAATAAGAAATATAAGAAAGGAAACCGATTGGAGGAATCAAGCCATAAACAACCGACTGATAGAAAGAAATCTAGGCAAGAAATGATGTCGAAAACGAGGGAAGAGGTAGGCATTCTAATGCGATGACAATTTACTACTTTCTCTGATTTTCTGCTTACAGTATTGTACAGTTGAGGTGCTTGGTGCTGTAAACAGGTTGCTGCTGATTATAAAGCAGCTAGTTTCGCTCCAGATATTATGGAGCGTCGAAGGATGCAGTCAGAGACACTATCGGCTGTATTTGAGATTTATTTTCGTGTTCTGAAGCACACTATGCAGTCAATTGTGCCCAGGTGATTTCATGTGTCAAATAAATTGTTTATGCTTATGATACTATAGAGAAATATTGGTCTTGGTGCATGGTACTGTGTCAATGCAAATGTTTTATCAGACACTGAAACTCGGGTTTAAATATAGGCGAGGTCTTCAGATTGACATAAGAAAATTCGTAGGACAATTTTAAGCTGTGGTTCTCAATTGTGAGTGATGCTGTCCATTTGCCGTATCTGTTTACTCTTTCTCTATAATAAACCTAATACATGTGCTTAAAGTTGAATTCGAAATTATCTTTGTAATTGATGTCTAACGGAATACTGTGATTACTTCATTCTTTTTGTTTGTTTTTCAGACCTAATGGAGATACTGGTACAACTCATGTGACTGAGGCTCACCCACTCCTTGGACCATGTTTGGATGGTCTAGCAAAATTTTCTCACCTGATTGACTTGGATTATATTGGAGATCTCATGGACTACCTTAAAAAGCTTGCATGTTCTGGTGGAAAAACGGACAGTTCTGGAAAATGCCTGACTGTGTCGGAAAGACTTCGCTGTTGCATCATTGCTTTCACAGTGATGAAAAACAATCTCGATGCTTTGAATGTTGATTTGCAAGATTTTTTTGTTCAGCTATACAACCTCATACTTGAATACAGGCCTGGAAGGTTAGCACTTCTATGTTGGGTGCTCAGTACCTTGCTCTCAAGTTTGTTTTCTGAACTCATGCACTTTCAGTTACCTGATTTTATTATAAAAACCACAGTTTTTGATGCCAATGACTTTATTTGGAGAAAAACATAGCATTCTTTTTATCATGACCACCACACTTTTTACTGTGATTAATATCTGACGTCTGAAGCAGAGATCATATACTTGCTATCAAGTTCGTTTTCTGGACTCATCTGCTCATGCACTTTTGTTCACATGACTTTCTTTATAACCATAGTCCTAGATGTTTGGCAATGACAGAGAAATGCGTGAAACCAATAGTGACTTTTTTATCATGACCACCAGAATGGCGAAAGCATCGTTCTCCCTTTGTATCGTTACTCATTGATATCTGATGTCTAAAGCAGAGATCGGGGTGACGTGCTAGCTGAAGCTCTAAAGATAATGTTGTGCAACGATAGGCAACATGACATGCAGAAGGCTGCAGCATTCATAAAGCGTTTGGCCACATTCTCTTTATGCTTTGAGTCTGCAGAGTCCATGGCTGGTACCCTCTTGGTTTATGCAATGCCGGTTATTTTTTTTCTGTTGATACTATGATTATCATTCTAATTGGTTACTTGTTTGCCCTTACTTGCAGCCTTGGTCACTTTAAAGCATCTTCTCCAAAAGAATATAAAATGTCGGGTTTTGTTGGAAAATGATCCTGGAGGTGGCTCAGTGTCAGGTTCTGTTGCGGTAAGCAATTTACTACTTCCATGCAAAACCTTAATCGATGAATGACAGTGGATTTAAAATGGGGATGGACATACTTATGCATGTATGTGTAATCCGGAAATCAGGAAACATTTCCTCATGTATGACTTGAGTTTTTAACCTCATGTCTTGTAGCAGAGTGAGATTTACTTTCACCATTTAGCTCCAAGCAGGGCCCCTGGAGAATGTTGTAGCTTCCAGCCTTACTACAAATGTAGCTGTTAATGGAGCCTTTACCACTATTTCTTGGTTTAAATTTTTGTGACTTTTGCTTTGCCTACTGACCACAGTCCGCATAAAATGAAAAGAAATCTGGAACTTTACTAAGTGTTCTTGAACAAGATGGCTGCTCAATTAAATTTGTTGTTGCTTTTTAGTTCCATGTTTTTAGTTGTCATTGCAAATGTCTATTGAGGAGCTATGGTGGTTGTCTTTCTGATGAGCACTGGGCGAGCTTATCTTACATAACTAGAGTGCACTCTTACACGCTTTACCCTCTGTTTACGCTCTGCTCAATACAGGACCAATTTCTTGCATGATTCTGTCATATCAGATCACTTAGTCTCATTTTTAATCTTTGGGATGCTGAGTAAATTACGAACAGTCTCTCTAATAGCAATTACTGTTGTGCAGAAATATCAACCATATGCCTCGGACCCTAATCAAAGTGGTGCACTAGCTTCTGTACTTTGGGAACTCAACCTTCTAACAAAACATTATCATCCAACAATTTCAACTTTGGCCTCTGGCATCTCTAACTTGAGTGTTGCTCCTACCCAAGCTCATCTCTCCATGCTCTCCCCACAACAAGCTTTTCTAAACTTATCACTTGAACGGGAATCCTTCAGCGTGAAGAGCAATGCTGTGAAGTCGAGCAACAAGAGGAAACGTGCTAGTGAAGGAGTGGTGGCATCCAGTGTGGACCGAGTTTTGGAGGAAGCAGGTTCACTTGATGAAGATGAGGTGAAAAAGAAGCTATCAGAGCATTATATGCTCCTGCGCGACATTAAAGAGAATGAGAGATTGAGGAGCGAGTTAGATCGTACAACAAGATCACTCAGTTTATATGACGAATATAAGAAGCAAAAGAGAAGGCGAAAAAACCATGTATCCTGAATTGATAGAAAATTGGCCTCTGCCTACTTGCCTAGATGGCAATTTTGGTAATGATTTGTTTATTTTTTTTAGAATTTTGGTTCACTTTACTACATCCATTTATCTATCCTTTTCTCCCCCAACTATTTAGTTTCTCTTATTGATATTCAAATTAAATCCCCAAACTATATTCACTATTTGATAATTAAGAGCTGGACAGAATCAGCAGATTGTTGCGAGAATGATGGGTTCTGAGAGATGTGGCGTTAGTGCCTTCCTCACTTTGTATGGCGCGGGCTGCCCGTTTCCTCTGTTTGACTCGATCGTTAGTATAACTGTGTAATAGAAACTTAACAGCTGATGTCGAGTGGAATCTCAAGTATCACTTTTGTACATTGGGTACCCTAAGAATTTGGAAATGATATTGATCATGTACGTAGATACTGAGACAACTTTCTGATCGATAGAACTTATAATTGCATGTAAGGTAGGAAAGGGGACTAGTCCCTCCTATTCAGCACGATATGATTCTATTACTGATGGCAGTAATTCAGCAATTGGAAGAAAGACTGGTAAGTTTCAACATCTCCTCGTCTACAGATCAAAAGCCTCTTCTGCATTAAGGACCATGGATAATCATATGGTTAAAATTATGCGATAAACACCTGTTCGGCATCATGAAGCTAGTAGAATTCGACATTCAGAGGGTAATTAGATGGACCTCGAAAGCTCAAGAATTTCTGTGACCCTACTACAGTAAAAATTTCTCTCTAAAGGCAAATCTCATTTTCAAACTTATCCTCCAAAAACATAGTATGTTTCGTTGCTGGCGATAATGATTGCGATAAAGAATAGCCGCTCGCACATGACATAACATGGTCAGACCCTGCTTGCATCCCTTGTAACGGTTATGCTTGCAAAACAAGTCGTGGTCGTACTCGTACTCTTATAATGCAGGCATCTTGCTCCAATAAACAATGCATGGAAACTAGCGTCTCAAGGTAGAGCCGTCGGAACTCGTGGTCGCTTTGCTTAAGTGATAGTATGACGAAGTTCAACTGTCGAATTGCATCCACATTGGAGTGTCGTGTGTACAAGAAGATGTGGAGAACCGACAGATGAAGTCGTCTGCTGTTGTCACTTATTGAATCCTAATCTTGAAGATTGCAGGAGGTGGATGAAGGAGTTCCAAGAAGTGAAGATGGAACACCTGTGTTGGGGAGGCTGAAGAATGCGCTGATGCACTCGGTGCTATTGGATGGAGGCAAGATCAAGATTATGTTGCTTTGAAGCTTGTCCAATGGAAGCGTGTAATAGTTCGCTCAGAGAATGTATTGGAGGTATGCCTCCAACTGATGGGGATGTAAATTTTTAAGACGTTTTCCCTTAATATAATCCTTTCTTAACCCAAAAAAATACAATAAAAATTTAAATCAGGAGTACCTAAAATATCCAGCTCAATCCTAGAGGTTTCTCTTAGATAGGAAAATTGTCCAAAAAGTCTTAAACCTGTTACACTTTGACCAATTCAGGTTTAAACCTATTAATTTTGCCAATCGAGTCCTAAACCTTTTCACGTTTTGCCAATTGAGTCATTCCGGCCAATTTTAGTTGGAAATTGCCGACGTAGATGACAGTATGGCCAATTTTAATCCCAAGGGACAATTTTTTTTATAATATTTGTAAAAAAAAATTGAAAGTTTTATAATTTTGTTATTTTTTATTTCCTTTTTTTTAATAAAAACTTATAAAAAATAATTTTTATAAATTATCCATGTCAACATTGGCCATTCTATGTTTTGGTGATTTCCGGCTAAATTTGGCCAAATGAACTTAATTGGCAAAACGTAAAAATTTTTACAACTTGATAAATTTGAAAGATTTATGATTGAATTGGCCAAAGTGCAATAAGTTTAAAACTTCCTGAATAATTTTCCCCTTTTAGACTGACACGCTATGTGGAGACAAGTAAGTTACGTTTATTTTGTTTGACATATGATTCGTAACATGGTTTTACTAATTTATTTAAATGTGTATTTGGGCAAGAGGTTATTGATGCAGTTCACAAGAGGATTTTGTTCAAGTAGCTCCAGTTCAAACGCATCATATCTTAAACAAAGGGTAATTTGGGTAAAGAAGTTTTCACATACAAAATAAAAAACGAAAAAAAAATTATGGTATTATGCCTTGTAAAAATACAACCATTGTTGTACTTGATTCTCCTTTGCAAATAAAGCAATTATCTTTTCTTTTCATATTGGTATTATCAATGGTACATATTACGTACCAAGTCATTTGCATGCAAATCACTACTAAATACTTTTACAGAAAGATGTGAAACCAATGTAGCCTGACAATTTTCGGAAAAATTATCTAAAAAGTCCTAAACCTATTATATGGCTGCCAATTTTGTTCTAAACTTTTCAATTGTGCTAATTTAGTTTTAAAATTTTGGATTAATACCACGAAAAATTCCAAACTGATACACCTGCGACAATTTTATCCTAAATTATTTTTTTGACTACAAAATGTCCCAACCTTTTTTTTGACAACAAAAAACCCTAAACTGGTACACCTATTACAAATTTGCCATAAACTAATATTTTGACTACTAAAAACCCAAAACTGGTACATTTGTGACAAATTTACCCTTAATTAGTTTCCGTTAAATTGAATTAATACCACACAAAATTACAAACTAGTATACCTGTGACAAATGGAGGGTAAAACATAAAAATGGTACATCAGTTAATTGTTGCGTGTCATTTAACAAAATAATTTGACAATAAAATTTAACGGAAACAAATTGAGGGTAAATTTATCATAAGTATATCAGTTTAGAGTTTTTGATGGTAAAAAAATTAGTTCGGGGTAAGAATTGTCACAAGTGTATCAGTTTGAGGTTTTTCGTGGTATTAACCCTAAAATTTTTGAAAATTTTCCAATTCAGTCTTAAACCTTTCAATTGTGCCAATTTAATCCTAAACCTTCTAAAGTTTTGTTAATTTAGTCCTAAATCTTTTAATGAATTGCCAATGTAGTCATTTTGGAAAATTTTGATTGGAAATCGCTGATGCGGCAGTCTATTAGTGCCAGCTATCCTACGTGATGCCATTGGCCCTGCCATTAACAAATTTTTAAGTTTTTTTTAGATTTTTATTAATTTTATAAAGATTTATATGTTTCTTTTCTCCTTTGTTTTCTTTTTTTCTTCAATGTGAGCAAGGGAATTACGAGCCCTCGCGAGCCATAGCTAGGGTGTCGTGGCCCTCACCCTCCCTTGCGGTTGGTGAGGACTTCGCAGCCCACACCCATGGGTCGGCGTGGGTTGCCAGCCCTTAGCCAGTGCCCGGCAGCCCCATCGACCTTGTGTAAAAAGAGGAGAAAAGAAAAGAAAATGAAAGAACAATAAAAAAATTATTACAAAATTCAGAAAGTTTAAAAAATTGCCAACATCAGTATTGACGGTGCCATGTCAGACAACTAGCATTGACTGGACTTCTAAGTTAGCGATTTTTGATCAAAATTAGCCAGAAGAACCATATTAGTAATTCGTTAAAAGGTTTATAACTAAATTGACAAAATTTCAAAAGGTATGGGAATATATTTGTATAATTAAAATGTTTAGGACTGAATTAACAAATTGTTAAAAGGTTTAGGATTAAATTGACACAATTGAAAGGTCCGTATAATGGGTTTATGACTTTTTTAACAAAAATCCCGAGAATTTCACTAGTGGGCAAATTTCCTACATTGACACATTTATTTCTCTACATCATTTCCTTTGCTTGCTCGTATATTATATATGTATCTATATCCTCTTACGAAATCATATAAAACTGGTTATGACGTACGAGTGTGGTCGGTTTTGGAAATCTTTTCGATCAATTATAAGTCCAATTACTTTTACTGCACAAAAGGAAGGAGTAATAAGTCTGACATACAACGATCTAACATTTTCGGTTGTATGTCGTACTTTGAGCTTTTATCGGATTCATCTAGTAGCCACGTTCGATATCTTGAAATAGCCGTCGACCATTCCATTGATAAAAAATATTTACAATCTAAACGTCCATGAGTCAATATTCTCGTATAGTTAAGTAACAACCTAGGGGGATGCATATGGTCTCGCTTCTAGAGGAAAGAAATCCTAGTAAAAAACCTGCCATTGATAATACCTCTAAACATGGGAATGAATGAACTATATACGGTAGGTTGTGCAAGTCTATCCACGGCAATAATGAACATGACCAAATACCTGCGTATTTATGCAGCCTTTCGTCAACTGGTGTTCCATGCCCTAGCCACTTTATAGTCTCTTGTCTATGTGGAGAAGTTGCTCCTTCGATGCAAAACATTGCAATGCCAAATGAAAGGAAGAATCATGGATCACGTTTCGCTTCCACGCAAGCCACTTTCGACTTGCATCCAACGATCGTGTCTTGCACTGTCCTAACTTGCAGGCACACAGTCGAATCAGTGATTTACCAGAGAAGTGCTTCAATCTTGCGCGGAGCGTGTGGATCGTAAGTGGGCGAAACGGCGTTATGTTGATAGCTGGATTGGGTGCAGTAGTTCATCCTCACCTGGTAATCAATTGATCCACTAAACTATTTAAACTGGACTATTTTTCAGTTGGTCTGTATAACTCTTACTCACTAGGTGAACTGCTAATCTATGTTTTCTCGCACTTTTATTGCAGTAAGGAACTCTTACAATAGGATGAAGTTCTGGGGACTAAGACATCCACCATTCTACGCTGGCAAAGGCAATTGAAGCGGTTGGGGTTTGCTCCACGGGAAGTTGCTTGTCCATGGGAAATCGCAAAGCGTAGTTTGGACTTAGCCGAACCTGTATGGACTTAACCGGCAGACACACGGGGAACAGGTTTCTCTCAAGGTTATCCCAAAATAAAAGGGACAATCGTCGAGGAAGAGAATATGGGAACAAGTTAATGGTCGACAGATACGACTTTTCAATGTATCTAATGTAAAGATTGTATAAGGACCGATCTTTTTTGTATGGTGTGATGAGCTTTTCGTAATTACATGAATTGTATACATCTTCCTTATCACATATATATTGCTTTTCATTTCAAACTTATATGTATGTTCGCGCTCACAAAGCACATAGTGCGATGAGTCTCGAGCATGGCTGCTCGAGTTGCCAAGATGGCAGGACACACCAAGAGTTTGCCTTAACAAGCAGAGGCCTTAAATACGAACATGCCCATGCTGTATCGGGAAAGTCCATTTGGACTTTGGTTCGTAGCATAATTGTTAAATTGAGAAAACAATCTTGAATCGAAATCTTAAATTTTACAATAGGGAGCAGAAAATCTAATCGAATCGTAGGAGTTGGCAAATATTTAAAGCTAGTATTTTGTGTCGACGGCAATAATAAATTTTATTTTTGGAGTAAGAATAATGTTGTAATAAACTAATCTGAATTTCAAGTACATGTGGTGATCCCTACGCACAAGATGATGCAATTTCCCGTTGATTACGTTCAAATACATATGACAATGTTTTATATGTCATTTCTTTCACCGTTACACTATAAAGTATAAAATTTGCTTCTAATCAATCAGTAGCTATCAAAATACGATATACACAATAAAAGTACATCGTTCAATAGGTGAATTATAAAAAAATTGAACCATTGAATGCATAGATACATGTTGAGTTGTAGATTCGTTAGTGAATCGATAAACTCGGTAGTGATTAAGATGATTGGCAATTCATCTAACGGTTACAAATCACTATGGCCTAGAGTCAAATCTCATCAAATCGTATGAAACAAATTATAATCGTACAATTATGATGACTATGGTTAATAGTTATTGACCGAGGTCCTTAAGCTTAATTAATTACCATATTAGGTGATCCACAAAGTGATCCCATAATAACTTTTACTTAAACTATCAACCAAGCATAGTCAAATTGGAATTACAGTGAATATTCTCAATAATTTGACAATTAATCGAAATTGTGCAACAATGTAATATAGTCATGAAGGTTCGCCATTTAATTGCTTAAATACCGAATTCTAAATACATTATGTATTAAGATAGAAAATTGAATGAACATAAGATGCTATTCATGTGTATTTTTCAATTTCAATTTCATATTTCGACTACGTTAACGGAAGAGACCTTTGAGAATAGTATAACTATCATATAACTTGTGTTGACGACAGTTATAAAGTTATAAATAATATTATATGATATTTGCTATTTGAGTACGAATCATGATCTAGTAAACTAATCTTAATTTCAAGTACATGTGGAACTGCCTATGCGCAGGACAATATAATTTCCCGTTGTTTTCTTAAAAATAAAGATTACGTTCAAATATAAATTACAATGTTTTCTAATTGATTTCATTTATCATTAAGTTATAAAGTCTAAAATTTACTTCTACTTAATCTGTAACTTGAAAAACCATACACATAGTAAAATACATCGTTCGATAGGCAAATATATAAAAAATTGAATCGTTTAATCCATTGATACGTGTTGAGTTGGAGATTCGTTAGTGAAGCGATTAATTCGCTTGAGATTAAAAAGATTAGCGATTCATCTTACAGTTACGTATCACTATGCTTGAAGATTGCAGGTGGTGGATGAAGGAGTTCCAAGAAGTGAAGATGGAAGACCTGTGTTGGGGAGGCTGAAGGATGCTGATGCACTCGGTGTTATCGGATTGAAGCAAGATCAAGATTATGTTGCTTTGAAGCTTGTCAAATGGAAGAGTGTAATAGTTTGCTCAAAGATTGTACCGGAGGCATGCCTCCAACTGCTTAGGACGTAAATTTTTAGGACATTTTCTCTTAATATAATCCTTTCTTTACCCAAAAAAATGCAATAAAAATTTAATTCAAGAGTACCTAAAAATATCCAGCTCAATCCCGGAGGTCTCTCTTAGACCGGAATATTATTCAAAAAGTCATATACCTATTGCACTTTGACCAATTCAGTCCTAAACCTTTCAATTTTGTCAATTGAATTCAAAATATTTTCATGTTTTAACAATTGAGTCCCTCTGATCAATTTTAGTAAGAAATTATTGACGTGGATGCTAGTAGGAACGATTTTAATCCCAGGGGACAATTTTCCAAAAATTTTGTAAAAGAATTGAATTTTTTTTTATTTTCGTTTTTGTCCATGTCAGTGCTGGCCGTCTTATGTAACACTACTGGCATCCACGTTAGCAATTTTCGACTTTGTTGGATTAGATTAAATTAATTGGTAAAATGTGAAAATGTTTAATACTCAATTGACAAATTTGAAAGGTTTAGAAGGGAATTGGCCGAACTCCAATAGGTTTAACACTTTTTTGGACAATTTTCCCCTCTTAGACTAACACGCTATGTGAAGACAAGTATGTTACGTTATTTTGTTTGACATATGATTCAGAACATGGTTTTACTAATTTATTTAAATGTGAATTTGGGCAAGAGGTTACTGATGCGGTTCACAAGAGGATTTTGTTGAAGTAGTTCCGGTTCAAATGCAGCATATCCTAAACAAAGGGTAGTTTGGGTAAAGAAGTTTTCACATACAAAATAGAAAACGAAAAAAATAATTATGGTATTATGCCTTGTAAAAATACAGCCATTGTTGTACTTGATTCTCCTTTGCAAATAAAGCTATTATCTTTTCTTTTCATATTGGTAGTATCAATGATACATAGTACATACCAAATCATTTTGCGCATCAGTGGTAAATAGTTTTACAGAAAGATGTGAACCCAATGTAGCTTGAGAATTTTCGGAAAAATTGTTCAAAAAGTCTAAAACCTATTATACGGTAGCCAATTTTGTCTTAAACTTATCAATTTTGCCAATTTAGTCTTAAACTTTTTGAAAATTTATCAATTCAGTCCTTAATCTTTCAATTGTTCAAATTTAATCCTAAATCTTTTAAGGTTTATCCAATTTAGTCTTAAATCTTTTAATGAATTATCAATGTAGTCATTTCGGTAAATTTTGATTGGAGATCACTGACATGGTAGTCTAGTTAGCGCTAGCATCCTATGTGATGCCGCCTGCACTAACATGAATTTTTTTTAAAATTTTATGGATTTTTTTATTAATTACTTTATTGACTTATATTTTTTCGTTTCTCCTATTTTTTCTTTTTTCTTCAATGTAGGCGAGGGCATTGTGGCCCTCACCCTCCCTTGCAGTCGGTGACAGCTTTGCGGCCCTCGCCCATGGGTCAGCGGGGGGTCAGTTGACCTCGACCAGTGCTTGACAACCCCACCGGCTTTGTGCAAAAAGAGGAAAAAGAAAAGAAAGAAAAGAAAAGAAAATAAAAAAGAAATAAAAGAAATAAGAAATTTAGAAAATTTAGAAATTTTTCATTGTCAGCACTGGTGGTGTCATGTAGAACAACCAATACTAACTGGATTGCCATGTCAATGATTTTCGATTAAAATTAGCCGGAAGAACTATATTGATAATTCATTAAAAGGTTTAGGATTACATCGACAAAACTTCAAAATGTTTATGATTACATTGTTATAATTAAAATATTTAAGATTGGATTAGCAATTTCTCAAAAGGTTTAGGACTAAATTAATACAATTGAAATGTCCATATAATAGGAGTATGACTTTTTGAACAATTTTCCCGATAATTTCACTAGTTGGCATATTTCCTACAATGACACATTTATTTCTTGGGATCATTTCCTTTGCTTGCTCATATAATATATATGTATCTATCCTCTTACAAAATCATTTAAAACTGGATATGATGTATGAGTGTGGTCGGTTTTGGAAATCTTTCCGATCAATTATAAGTCCAATTACTTTTACTGCGCAAAAGGAAGGAGTCATAAGTCTGACGTCCAACGATCTAACATTTTCGGTTCTATATCGTACTTTGAGCTTTTATCGGATTCATCTAGTAGCCATGTTCGATATCTTGAAATAGCCGTCGACCATTCTATCGATAAAAATATGTACAATCTAAACGTCCGTGTGTCAATTCTCTCATATGGTTAAGTAACAAACGAGGGGATGCATATGGTCTTGCTTATAGAGGAAAGGAATCCCCAAAAAACCTGCCATTAATAACGCCTCTAATAATGGGAATGTTTGAACCATATAAGGTAGGTTGTGCAACTCTATCCACGGCAGTAATGAACATGACCAAATATTAGCGTATTTATGCAGGCCTTTCATCAACCGGTGTTTTATGCCCTAGCCACTCGATAGTCTCTGTCTATGTGGAGAAGTTGCTCCTTCGACGCAAAACCTTGTGATGCCAGATGAAAGGAAGAATCACGGATCATGTTTCGCTTCCACACAAGCCACTTTGGACTTGCATCCAACGATCATCTCCTCCATGGTCCTAACTTGCAGGCACACGATCGGATCAGCGATTTACCAGAGAAGTGCTTCAACCCTGCGCAGAGCGTATGGTTGGTGGGAGGGCGAAATAGAGTTATGTCCAGTTCTGGATTGGCCGCGATAGGTCATCCTCACATGGTAATCTATATGATCCGCTGAACTATTCAAACTTGACTATTTGTTTGTCAGTCCAACTAGCTAGCTGTGTATAATTCTTACTCACATGGAAAACTGCTAATCTAGGTTTTCTCGCACTTTTATTGCAGTAAGGAACTCTTACAGTGGGATGAAGTTCTGGGGACCAAGACGTCCACCATTCTGCGCTGGCAACGGCCATTGAAGCGGTCGGGGTTTGCTCCACAGGAAGTTGCTTGTCCAGGGAAAATCGCGGTACTTGGTTTGGACTTAGGCGAACCTGTGTGGACTTACCCTGTGGCAAGTCTAGGGTTCCCCAGTCTTTCCCTGAGGTGGTTTACACGCCACGCCGGGCAGACGCACGGGGAACAGGTTTCTCTCAAGGTTATCCCAAAATAAAAGGGACAATCACGGAGGAAGAGAACATGGGAACAAGCTGATGGTCGATAGATTCGACTATTTCATGCATCTAATGTAAAGATTGTATAAGGACTGATCTTTTTGGTTTGGTGTGATAAGCTTTTGGTAATTACAAGAATTGTATACATCTTCCGTATCACATATATTGCTTTTCATTTCAACTTATATGTGCTCTCGCTCACAAAGCATATAGCGCGATACGACTAGGGCACGGCCGCCCGAGTTGGCGACATGGTAGGACACGCTAAGAGTTTGCCTTAACAAGCGGAGGTCTTGAATGCGCGCATGCCCATGCTGTATCGGGAAAGTCCATTTGGACTTTGGTTAATGGTATAATTGTTAAATCGAGAAAAAAACCGTGAATTGAAATCTTAAATTTTACAATAGGTAGCAGAAAATCTAATCTAATCGTAGGAGTTTGCAAAATATCTAAAGCTAGTATTTCATGTCAACAACAGTTATAAATTTTATATTTGGTGTAAGAATTATGTCGTAGTAAACTAATCTTAATTTCAAGTACATGTGGTGAACCTTATGCAGAAGATGATGCAATTTCCCGTTGTTTCTTTAAAATAAAGATTACGTTCAAATATATATGACAATGTTTTATATGTCATTTCATTTACCGTTACACTATAAAGTATGAAATTTACTTCTAATCAATCTGTAGCTATCAAAATACAATATACATAGTAAAATTACATCGTTCAATAGGTAAATTATAAAAAAATTGAACCCTTGAATCCATAGATACTTGTTGAGTTGTAGATTCGTTAGTGAATCGATAAACTCGGTAGTGATTAAGATGATTAGCTATTCATCTAACGGTTACAAATCACTATGGCCTCGAGTCGAATCTAATTAAATCGTATGAAAAAAATTATAATCATAGAATTATGATAACTATGGTTAATAGTTATTAACTGAGGTCCTTGAGCTTTATTACCATATGAGGTGGTCCACAAAGTGATCCCATGATAACTTTTCCTTAAACTATCAACCAAGCATACTCAAATTGGAATTGAAGTGAATATTCTTGATAATTCGACTATTAATCGAAATTGTGCAACAATGTAATATAATCATGAAGGTTCGCCATTTAATTGCTTAAATGCCGAGTTCTAAATACATTGTGTATTAAGATAGAAAATTGTATGAACATAAGATGCTATTCATGTGTAGTTTTTAATTTGAAATTCATATCTCGACTACGTTAACGGAAGAGACCTTTGAGCATAGTATACAGATGGTTTTTTTTGGTAAGGTAGTATAGAGATGGTTCATGTTTGTTAAATTGGAAAGGTTTTAGTTTTCATCCTCACGCTTTTTCTAGTCAATGCACTTTTTAATTTATCTAATTAAGTTATTCTATTTTCACAAATTTTTAATCAAGTCCCTCCGACATGGAATTTAAGCAAATTCAACCCCATGACCATGGACAACGTTAGAGTATGATGTGGATAGACTATGCCAATGCCACATGGACGTGTGTGGAAAAATTTCGGCAAAGCAAACGATGTCAAAGTATGATATAGATAATATCTAGCCAATGTGGACAACAATATAGGTGTCGACATTTGCAAAAATTTTGTCAATGTCAGGGTACAATGTCCTCCGATGGCCACACCAGTTAGATTTGGCTAAATATGTAAGTGTATCCACAACAACAATGGGAATGGCCCGTATTTAATTTGGTTTGATATGAATATCAACATGGTCAAACTCATTTATTTTTATTTATTCAAGTGCAATAAGATGCGATAAGTCTACCACGATAAAGTAAGAGGAAAGAGATGTATCTCCGATATAACAACCATTGATCTATAACTTCTTTTTCCTAGAAAAGTGAGTAAAGTTCATTAAAACATAACAAAAAGAAAAAGCTAGAACCCTATCGTAAGCTGGTAAACCGTTAGATTTATGTGCTCTAAGTACTTATCAGATACGTCAAAAACCATGTTCAACATTGTGAAACTACCATATTCGATCTTATTTATCAAAATTGTAAAAAAATCTAACTGCATAGATTTTAGTTTTCTTGAGTAGCTAAGTACTAAACCAAGGATACACATGGTCATGTTCGTAGAGTAAATCAGATCCCAAAAAGACCAACCATTGATTCCATCTCTAAGTATGAGAACTGATTAAAGACAAAATATGCAAAGTGTATCCTTACCAATAATGAGAATGACCAGTATTTTACATATTTGCGCCCTTCAACATTTGGTGCTTCATACCTTAACCTAAGTCAAATTTTAGTCTCTCCTCACTGATTAACTCTCCTTCCTACTTAGATGAACAATTTCCTTTGATCCTTTTATGTCCATCTTTTTGTGCAATGTTCGCTCGGGTGATGACAATAAAGCCAAGAATCGTGCATTTCATGTGTGTTGACACCTGCATATTTGGAAAAATACGATCGTGAAATGTTTTGTTTCTTGACCAAAAACAGTCGATTAAACATTCACAACATCCCAAAAAGGAAGAAGTCATAAGTTTGATATACATCGATCTAATATTTTTGGTCGTATATCGTACTTTGAGCTTTTATTGGATACATCTATAGCCATGTTCGATATCGTGAAATTCCCGTCCACTGTACCATCGATCAAAATCATTAAAAATCTAAACGTCTATGTTTCAAGTTTCTCATATAGTTAAGTAACAACCTAGGGGATCCGTATGGTCTCGGATATAGAGGAAAGGAATCCGAGAAATAAAACTTGCCATAGATAATACCTCTGAGCTTGGGAATGTATCTACTATTTACAGTATCTACAATTTACAGTAGGTTGTGCAAGTCTATCCACGGCAATAATGAACATGACCAAATATTTGCGTATATATGCAGCCTTTCATCGATTGGTGTTCCATGCCCTAACCGCTTGATAGTCTCTGTCTATGTGGAGAAGTTGTTCCTTCAATGCAGAATCTTATGATGCCTATGAGAGGAAGGATCATGGATCATGTTTCGCTTCCACGCAAACCACTTTTGAGTTGCATCCAACGATCATGTCCCGTACGATCCAAACTTGCAGACGGAGGCCGGGTCAGTGATTTAACAGAGAAGTGCTTCAAGCTTGCACAATGCATCGGGATGGTGGGAGGTTGAGAGAGCACTATGATGGTAGGTTTAGGTACTTACCTATTCTAGAAACCTAAAATGAAGGCGTTAGATTTATTTAATCATTTTGATCAATGAGATGGTTGACGGCAATTTCACAATGTTGAATATGGTATTATATGTATACGACAAGTACTTAAAGCACATAAACCTAACGGTTTACTATATACGGATGAAAGTTATAGACCGGTTTACGGTAGAGTTACATCTGCTTTCATTGTGTTTTAATGAACTTTACTCACTTTTATACATTGAGAATTGTTTATCAGTCTTACATCTCTTTCATTTTCTTTTTATCACAGTAGAATTATCATATCGTATAGAACCTGATAATTATGATAGAAGAAATGGAAAGAGATGTAAGTCCGATATAACAATTCTTGACCTATAAATTTCGTCCGCCTAGATAAGTGAGTAAAGTTCATTAAAACACAACGAAAAGCAAAATATGTAACTCTACCGTAAACCGGTCTATAACTTCCATCTATATATAATAAACTGTTAGGTTTATGTGCTTCAAGTACTTATTAGATACATCTAATCACTATGTTCTATATTGTGAAATTGCCGCCTGCCATCTCATTTATCAAAATTAAAGAATCTAGCAGCCTAGATTTTAGTTTTCTTGAATAGGTATGTACTAAACCAAGGGTGTACATGATCAAGTTTGCAGAGTGAAGCAATCCCAACAAAAGCTACCATTAATTCTACCTCTGCGTGAGAACTGATTAGAGGCAAAATATGCGAGTGTATCCACAGCAATAATGAGACTGACCGATATTCTGCATATTTATACATTCTTCAACTTTTGGTGCTTCAAACCTTAGGCTATGTCAAATTCTACTCTCTCCTCGTAGTTACACTAACTCTCCTCCCTCATTTGAACAAATTGTTTCCCTTGACCTTTTCATTTCTGTGTTTTTCTCCAATGTAAGACCTGCAGATGAAAATGAAGCCAAGAATCATGTATTCTGATTTGAATTTTTTGTTTGCCTTGAGGAAAATGTGGGGATGAAAGGTTATGCTCCCGCTTTCTCGGATCGAATTGAAAGCGAGCATCCACTTCATTCAAAACCATAAAACTTCCATCGTCTTAACCCTGCTTACTGACCAGTCAAAGTCAACTCTGTTTACAAGCAGAAGAGTCAAGTTCCATGCAAGTTACAGCAGAAGTGAGCCACTTCTTCTGGAGACATATACAAACACCATTTATTCTGCAGCTTTTAGACAATTAAATCAAAAGGCATCAAGAAAAGGAGAGAAGGAACCAGAGCCTCTTAAGCAATCAATGTGCTTAACTATCCAGAAAGCAACCCCAGAGCAATAACCTCTATCAAGAAAGTCAGCATGATTCAGAACTGCTTCAATTGCCAGCTTATGGTCATCGTTAGAGTAAAGTGTGCCCAGGGTCTGAAGGTAAAATAAAGCATCCTTAAAGCAAGGAATGCTAGGATCAGTTCCACACCTAAAGAATCATTTTTCAATTACGGAATGTAATAATGTATTATTTGATCGAATTTGAGAGAACTCAGCTATTGCGCGGAGAAAATTCAGCCTTGCATATCCCAAGATGTCGCTTCACTTACGTATTTCATTGGAAGGATCTTTACTTTTCTGATTTTTTTTTTGTTTCGGTTGCACGCTGTCTGTCCCTAAAACCCATCAATTGATAATAAGTGAGCTTTAAGCCTTTATACTTGAAGAAACAACTTTTGCAGAAATCTCATTTTTTTCATCTTAATTCCATATTTCCTATCCACAAGTGGATTGATGCTTTTTCCATTAGCCAAGAAAGTCCCTGGAAAGGGCGACTGGCTGACCAAATTTCAATTGCTTTTAATTTAACTCAGCTCATCCAATCATGTAAGAGATTGCTTTCTGGTATATCTAACTGGTCCTATGTGAAAGTATCAGGTATACAAATGGAACAACTATTTTGACAAAGGAGCGAAACACGAAGGGTTAACCAAAAATAAAAAAACTAGTATAGGAAATTAAACTAGTCCTATGGGTACTATTCACAGTGAAACAAACTAAAGACAGTGGATATGCAAGAAGAGGAAGCTACAACTGAGCCCTGAAAAAGGAGTTACTGGCAAAGGAAAGGCTTCGATTGCCTGAGTTACCGTTCTCGTGAGAAGAAGAGGCAGTGGAGTTCGATCAACCTGGAAGATGGAGAAGCTTTCATTCCTATTAAATGAACAAGACATGTGTCCTTGGATGCTTCATGCATAAAAACCGCTTCAAAGCCTTTGCCAGCTCCGGCTGTGTGAAAACTGTCCATTGCTCAAAACAAGCTGAGCAAGCATCACCTGTAAAACCAATGACCAACCATATAGATGAAGGACACTGTCAGAATGCTGCCTAAAGCATCAATATGAAAGTGGTAACAAAGAACACCATGCGGCCGACATTTTATAAATACTCAAATAGATCTGCCAGTAGTTAAAAGAAGGCTACAATGAATATATGAGGTTTTCTGGTCCTACAAAAACATGCTGCTAGCATGAAGAAAATGGTGAGGCTGCTTCTATTTCTGCTAAGCAATTCTAACTTTCCTTTTCCAATAATTGAGAATTAGCCTAAGCTCTTTGTGCCCTCGTTTGTATAGGTTAACATTCAATGTTGAGAAGAAAGCCTGACAAAAGAGGTGGTCGCAAGCCCAGGTGAACTAACTTGGTTAAGACTCGACTGATCAACCTGTCTGCTTCTTATGGTTAACCTAAGAGTTTCTACAAGAAAAACGGCATCTTGCCTCGGATGGACAACTTTATAGTGCTGTATTGTACTGCATTAAGTTACATGCGCTAATGTTGGCCGGAGAATGCACCAGGTGGATCCACTAACCATATGAGGAACAGCAATTCACCAAAAATGACTAGTTTGGATTTAGCTATAACTGAATAAGCACCTAAATAGACAATAAACATTAGATTGTCTCATGCCTTACCTCCTGGTCAACTTCCAAGGAATATTTAGACTTTTACTGAACATCGTAGTTTGGATAGCAGTATTTGGTTGATGTACTTATTGGAAATAAACATCAGTTTGATCATTCTTGAGCTGCTTGTTCCTCTCTTCAGCTTCCTCCTGCCAATTCTTCAGGGCCTTGGCCATTTACTCCTCAAAGATTGCCTTCTTCATGTGTGATCCAGTCTCTGTGAGCATAGTTTGGGGCATTTGAGTTTGTGCCACTATTGATTATCTTCAATCATATTTGATAAAACAAAGAAAAGGGCCTCTATTGGATTCGTGTCGCACTGTCATCAACCCATCTAAAATGCCGATAAAAAATTTAAGGCTGATGCATTAAGGTGTTGTAAGCTGTTTAGGCGGATGAAACGCATGTAGTCATTAACTCTCTCCAAAATATTTGTGAATTCTTAAGGAAGAGGATAGGAATAGAAAATAAATTTCTATAAGAACGATTTTATGGTAGAACTCACACGTGTGACTATAGCAAAGAGGAAAAAGTGATGTAGCTGCACAAGACCTGAAGTGCCAATCCAAGAACCCTACTCAAAATAGCTCCCAGGTCTCCAAGGAGTCATGATCTTTACCTGAATTCCCGCTGCATCAATTCATGCAGCAATGATTATTATCATCAAATATTGCATAATTATTTTCATGCCCTGAACCCCATCGAGCTCGCGACACCCCTCTTCGATCAAAATAATGCGACGACTCAGGACGCGTCGCCGACCCAAAACGACGAATAAGAGAATACACACATAATTATATTAATCAAAAGAAGATTTACAACAATCATTAGATATGGGGACGAACAAAAACCAAAAAGGTCAACAAGCCACCATTATCAAAAAGGGACTTGTGGCTCGATTGGATAAGACCTAACAACCTATAGGGCTTAATCCAAAAAGGTGCCGACCCTACCGCTAACTAAATCCTAAGCTAACTCCTAAGCGGAGCCCGATCCGGGTCGGATCCAGAAGACTCGGACTCAGAATCCATCGACTCGGGCTCAGACTCGGTCTCTAGTGGCCCTTCCTCAGGGTCATCCTCGGGCTCTAGTACCATCTCAAGATCCTCCTCCGGTTCTGGCTCCAGCTCCATTGGCTTCGGTTCGGGGTCGGACTCCTACTCTATACTCTCATCGTTTGACTCGATAATGATAGACCATGGATCAGAATCCGTCTCAGACACTGGGTAGGGGCTCGCTACTTCTCCATCAGTTATCTCCGGGTCCCACTGCCCTAATTCGTTGATTTGAATATTAAACGTCTTAAGGGGCCCATGATAGCCGGTCTGGTTCCAAAAGCACCAACCCAGGTAGAGATGAGCCTTGAGCTGTGGCCTGTCCTCGTCAACCCATACAATGGTATAATGCCTAATATAAGCTTCCTCAAACCCAAGGGATACTCGATCACCGAATGCTCTATATGGCTTGGGATCCCAAAACGTACTAGTACACTAGTCATCCTCAGGGTCGGGGGTCTGAAATGATTATATAATAACCGTGAGAACAAGTCTTAATAAGCAATGCCCTAAACCCCACGTAGGCCAATGCGTACCTAGACAAGTCTAACATGCAATATAACCCATAATGTACATAATTCACATAATCACACCTACCTTGCTCGAACCACACGCCCACTCTACATATTAATTAAAACATCATAATACAATAATAATCCAGAAACATAATACCACCAATCAAATGCTATAACCACACATATTCAATTGATTCAATCACATTCAATTCGCATGCGTGGTCGAACAACTTTCCACGACCTTCCAAGTCCTTTCACACTGCCCACGTCAACACGCCTCAGACCAGCCCTTAGATCAAGCTGGGCTCCGTCCCTCACTGTACATTTCACACTTTCACACGACCCGCGTTAACACATCTCAGGTCAGTCCTTAGATCAAGCCGGGCTCCGTCCCGCGTAACCACATCTCAGGACATTTTTCCCCTTTTAATGACTCGCATAAACATGCTTCAAGTCTGTTCATGCCTTTCTCGCTACACCCACGTAACCACGCCTCAGGTTAGCAGCCCTCCGATCAATCCGAGCTTTTTCTCATGTACATGCATCACAACACAATTTGTCATGTCACACTTCGCACCATTAAAAATCAAGGCATGCTTACCACATCAAAATTCGCCATTTAACATGT
Organism: Syzygium aromaticum; assembly: GCA_024500025.1. NCBI lineage: Eukaryota > Viridiplantae > Streptophyta > Magnoliopsida > Myrtales > Myrtaceae > Syzygium > Syzygium aromaticum. The sequence goes on from CM044889.1 coordinate 12,827,634, forward strand.
CGTACGAGTCCAACTCACATTACAAACCCATCACACTAGCCCACAAATTCGGCATTTAAGTTGGCCCACTCAAAGTCAATTTCGCCTACACATGCCACGATAATCCGGTCATCGCACCCACATAAATTAGCCACTAAACGTGCCACATAATTACCACGATTTAACCTACCAATTAACCAGAATCATAATTTGGCCCTAACCCAAGTTTTGTCACTAACCTAGTACTAATCACACCCTAAATAAGTCTAAAAATACCCATTATACTAAATGGAGATTAAGAAGTCACTTACCTAAGTTTGGCTTAGGAAAAATTGGCTAGAGCCCGAAATGGCCCGGTTGGATTGGCGTTGGGCTCAGTGCTGCGGTCGGCACAATGGTCGGCCATGGGCAAAATTCTCGGTGTGGCCCACGACCACGGGCTCGGTGCTCGACATGGTCCTCGGCCATGGGCTCGACCATGGGCAAAATGCTCGGCCATGGCAGGGCAGGTGACGGGGCAAGCTCGGCTACAGCCGAGGTAGTGGCCTGGGCTGTCCAGCCACGGCCTGGGCGAGCTTGGCACGGGCAGGGGCGGCGGCCTGGGCCACAGGCGAGTGGCTAGGCAGTTCGAGCTGGCTGGCTGGCGAGCTGGTTGGTTGGTTGGCGATCTGGTTGGTCGGCTGGGACGGTACGGAGGTTGGCGGGGCGGCTGCACCAGACGAGTGGCCGACGGTGGTGAGCTGCGAGCGACGATCGGGTGAAGGAAGAAGTAGAAGCAGCAATGTCGAGGGGAAGGAAGGAGGGAGAGGAAGAGAAGAAGGAAGAGAGAGAAGAGAGAGAAGTGAAGAAGGGAGAAAGAGGAGAGAGGGAGTTTGATAGAAGGGGAGGAGATGTGCATGGAGGGGACGTGTGCATGGGGAGGAGAGAGAGAGAGAGAGAGAGAGAGAGAGAGGACAAAAGTTAAAAAACTTGTCCTCGAGTGCAATCCAACGGTCACGATTTGAACAAAAAAAAAATCAATCTAACGGTCCACGAAAATCCTAATTAATAAATTAGGATTTGGTCCACGGACACTAGATAAACACACACTACGAGAGATGTTTACCAGTCTAAATCCGCATCCGGTCAAAAATTCATTCTCCCACTATTCTTGGCAATATCGATGCTAGCCATAATAATATCGACATTGTCCAATTAAATTCATCCTGGAATTTCGAGAAATTTGACACCAAAATTTGAGCTTTAAATAACGGCCAAATTCGATCGAGTGCGATTCTAGCGAAATCTCAATTTTTAAAAATAATAATCGGGAGTGATCAGTTCCCGGGCGAGATTTTACTATAGTCACACTGACGAATTACACATTTTATAAATCCCAAAAATGGGTCGAAATTTGGAATGTCACGACTCTTCCCCCTTACAAAAATTTCGTCATCGAAATTTACAATCTATCCCAATTACTCCAACAAATAGGGATATTAGTGTCGCATCAACTCCTCACTTTCCCATGTTGCACCTTCGGTCCCATGATGCTCTCAGATTACTTTTACCATCGGGATTGTCTTGTTCCGCAACACTCGTTCTATTCTGTCGTCAATCTTGACCGGCCTTTCCACGTAAGACACTATATCGTCTACTTCTATTTCTTCATAATTCAGCATGTGGGTCGGGTCCGGTTCATATTTTCTTAGCATAGACACATGGAATACGTTGTGAACTTGGGACAAATTTGGTGATAGCGCGAGATGATAGGCTAAAGTGCCAATTCTCTCCAAGACTTCGAATGGACCCATGTACCTCGGGCTCAACTTCCCTTTCTTACCAAACCGTGACAATCCTCTCATAGGTGATACCTTGAGGAAAACGTGGTCCCCCACTTGAAATTTCAAAAGCCTACGTCTACGGTCCGCATAATTCTTTTGGCGGCTCTGAGCGGTCTTAAGCTTGTCCCGAATCACCTTGACTGTTTCGACTGACTGCTGAACCAACTCGGGACTCGTGATGCTCCTCTTACCAACTTCATCTCAACACACCGGTGTTCTGCAAGCTCTGCCATACAATTCTTCAAACGGTGCCATTTTGATACTCTGTTGGTAGCTATTATTGTAGGCAAATTCAATTAAATGCAATTGTTCATCCCAACTACCTTTAAAATCCAATACATATGCCCGTAGCATATCTTCCAAAGTCTGAATTGTCCTTTTAGACTGGCCATTCGTTTGGGGGTGATAGGCCGTGCTAAATTGTAACTTTGTCCCTAATGCCGTATGAAGACTTTTCCAAAAAGCAGCAGTGAATTTAGGATCATGGTCTAAGGTAATCGTTACTGGCACTCCCTGCAGACGGACTATTTGTCGCACGTAAATCTCGGCATACCTTTCCAAGGCGAAGTCCTTTCGCACTGGCATAAAATGTGCTGACTTTGTCAATCGGTCAACTACCACCCAAATCAAATTGTGACCCTTCTTACTCCTTGGTAATCCCATTACAAAGTCCATCGTGATATGTTGTTACTTCTACTCGGGGAATTCCAATGGCTGCAACATTCCACCTCGCTTGCAATGTTGTGCTTTCACTTGCTCACATGTTAAACACTTGGCCACGTGCTTGGCTACATTCACTTTCATACCGTTCCACCAATAATGTTGTCGCAAGTTCTGATACATCTTCGTACTACCCGGGTGAATATTATAATTTCTACGGTGTTCTTCAGACAAGATCTCCTCCTTCAATTCTGCATCATCGGGCACACACAACCATTCGCGGAACTTCAGAATCCCATCTTCGGATACCTGAAAATCCGATTTCCTTTTTGTGACATCCATACCCAAAATCTTCTAAATCTCCGGGTCCTTCGATTGTAAAGCCTTAATCTTAGTTTGGATCTCCGGCTCAATTCTCAATGCTGCAAGAAGACTCGAGACCTGACTCACTTCAAACTTAAATTCCAATTCCCGGACTCCCTCTAACGGAGTCCATTCCTTGGCTATTATATGCGCGATGCTCGATTTCCGACTCAGTGCATCTGTTACTTTGTTAGCTTTTCCGGTATGATACATAATTTCGCAGTCATAGTCCTTAAGGAGTTCCATCAAACGGCGCTGTCTCATGTTCAATTTCATTTGGGAGAACAAGTACCTTAAACTTTGATGGTCCGTATAAATTTGAAATTTCTCCTCACACAGGTAGTGTCTCCAAATCTTAAGAGCAAAAATAATCGCGGCCAATTCCAAGTCGTACGTCGGGTAATTTTGCTCATGTGGTCTCAATTGTCACAATGTGTATGCCACTACTCTTTCATATTGCATTAGCACGCACCCCAGTCTTCTCAGCGACGTATCACTGTAGATTTCATATCCCCCGGGACCTGATGGTATTGTCAATACTGGTGCAGTCGTCAACCTCTGTTTTAATTCTTGGAAGCTCCTTTCGCACTCATCCGTCCATTTAAACCTCGTTTTTTTCTTTAGTAATCGCGTTAACGGCGTCGCTAATGCCGAAAACCTTTCCACGAAGCGTCTATAATAACCTGCTAGACCTAAGAAGCTTCGAACCTCGGTTACTGCTGTTGGTCTTGGCTAAATCGTGACGGCTTCAATTTTTGTCGGGCCTACTGCAATTCCTTCTCTTGATACCACATGTCCTAAGAATGCTACTTGATGAAGCCAGAATTTGCACTTGCTGAACTTAGCGTAGAGTGCATGTTCCCTTAGGGTCCGTAAAACTTTTTCCAAATGTAACTCGTGCTCGGTGGAACTCTTCGAATATACTAAGATATCATCTATGAACACGATTACAAACTGATCCAGAAATTCCTTGAATACTCTATTCATCAAAACCATAAAGGCTGTCGAGGCATTAGTCAACCCAAACGGCATTACCGTAAACTCATAGTGCTCATATTTTGTTCTAAATGCCGTTTTTGGTATAGCCTCTTTCTTAATCCTCAATTGATGGTACCCCGTCCTCAAGTCGATCTTCGAAAATATCGATACTTCTTGCAACTGATCAAATCGATTATCTATCCTTGGTAGTGGGTACTTATTTTTAATGGTCACCTGATTTAGTTGTCTATAGTCAATACGCAACCTCAATGATCCATCCTTTTTCCTCATGAATAACATCGGCGCTCCTCATAGAGACGCACTTGGGCAAATGAAGCCTTTATCCAATAACTCTTGTACTTGGACTTTCAATTCCTTCAACTCTGACAACGATATCCTATAGGGCGCCATCGAGATCGGTTCCGTCCCTAGAGCTAACTCAATCACGAACTCCACTTCTCTATCATGTGGCAATCCCGGCAATTCCTGATGAAAGACGTCGGGGAAATTGCACACTACGGTTATGTCCTCTAGCCTCGGTTCTCCAACTGTTGAATCAACTACAGCCGCTAGAAACTCTTGGCGCCCTTCATCTAACAGCTTCATCACCTCAAGTGATGGAATCCAAGGGTTGGAGGTTCCTCCTCAGTTTCCCACAAATTTGAATCTAGGATGTCCAACCGGATTAAATTGGATCACCCTGCTACTATAGTCATAATAACTCTCTGTTTGACTAGTCAGTCCATCCCAATAATCATGTCAAAGTCATGCATGGTTAAAATCGCCAAATCTATCCTCTCTTCCCTATCGTTAATCACTATCTTACAATCAGGGCATCCGAACGCAATCAACACTTTATCATTCAACGGTGTAGTCACACATAGCATAACTTCAAGCGGCTTTGGCTCAATCCCAGATAGTTTAACGAATTGTTTAGATATAAACGAATGTGACACCCCCCGATCAAACAAGGCATATGCAGCATGATCATAGAGAGACCATACTTGTGACCACACCAGGCACGTCCTCAGCTTCGCTCCTTGCCATTGCATACACCCGTCCTTGAGCCGGCGGCTTATTTTGATTGGCCGGCTGGATAGCTCCAATTTGATTTTCATTTCGAGGCGGCAGTGGCAATAGTGCAGGCGGTCTAGTCTGTCTGTTGTTAGGGCAATCCCTCATCTGATGACTCCTTCCACCACATGTAAAACATGCTCCGTCCCTATTCGGGCAATGTTCATTCCCGTGTCTTCCTCCACATAGCCTACACGGGGCGTTCTGATAACGGTTTGACTTTTCGATATTCCTTCGAACAAGAGGGACAAGACAACTATTTCCTGCCATAGGTTTTTTCTCAAATTGACGGTTGTCCCTAGCTGGGGCATATCGCGATCCATAAGCAGCGGCCCGATCCGTCTGATCTCGCTCAATTGCCTGAGCCCTTTCATAGATTTCATGATAGCCCCTCAAGTTCAATAAGATCATCTGACATTGAAGGTCCGGTTTCAGCCTATCTCGGAACCTCTTAGCTTTGTCTACTGGGTCTGCCACCATTCTGGCGGCAAATTTGGACAGCCTTGCGAACTCCGCTTCATACTAATCCACCGACCTCTGACCCTGGTGAAATCTCATAAATTCCGCTAGTTTTTGCTCTCGGGCGCTTTCAAAGAAGTACTTATAATTGAAGGTCTCAGTGAAGATGGTCTAGTTCGGAGCAGTACTAATGGGGAATACTTAACCTCTGGTGGCTCTCCATCAATCACTTGCATTTTCCTGAAACTGGTAGACTGCTAGAGTTACTTTCTTCTCTTCAGTGGATCCCAGCACATTAAAAGCTCTTCAGTGCATCCCAGCACATTAAAAGCTTTCTTTACCTCTTCTACCCATCTTGGTATAGCCTCAGAATCACCTCTCCCATCAAACTTTGGGGGCTTCAACCTCAGAAACTATTCGACTAGCTTGAACATTGGTCTGATCACATTTACTCGCACTGGACCAGGATTTCTACCAATCACATTATTCCCCCGATCTCCATTACTCCCAACAATCTCGTTGGCAGCTGCAGTGGCGACGGTAACGCTTCTTTTCCCCGTTTGTCTACCTGATAATATTTCCGTTTCCTTTAGTGCCCTCCATATTTCATCCACCCTGGGATCCCCCATAATTCCAGCTAGCGGGACTACATGACCTCGACCTCGGCCTCTACCTCAACCTCGGCCACTCATCTTACCGATTCTTACAAATGTTCACATGCTAAATTCTACGCAGGAATTAGAAACCTAAGTCAACTATACCAATCTAAAGCCATAGGCAATGAATCACAACAACAATTCACTAAATAGGTAGCCAATCACTAACAACTCCTAGTCATAACCAACTGAGTTCGTACACTTATTTCAAATCCTGACGCACCTACACCCCACATATTATTGCATAAAATCACTTAACAGATAACAATCACACATTTTGAGGTACGCATAACACACGAGTTTCCCTGACTAGTTACCCCAAGGTCATCGCTCTTTATCACTCCAAGCTTCAACCATCTTGGATTGAGTTGACCTTACTCTGATACCAAATCAACCGGGATGTCACGTCCCGAACCCTATCGAGCTTGCGACACCTTTCTTCTATCGAAATAATGCGATGTCCCAGGATGCGTCGCCGACCCAAAACGACGAATCAGAGAATATACACATAATTATAGTAATCAAAAGAAGATTTACAACAATCACCAGATATGGGGACGAACAAAAACCAAAAAAGTCAACAAGTCACCATCATAAAAAAAGGGACTCGTGGCTCGGGTGGGTTAGATCTAACAACCTATAGGGCTTAATTCAAAAAGGTGCCGGCTCTATCGCTAACTAAATCCTAAGCTAACCCTAGGCGGAACCCAATCCGGGTCGAATCCAGAAGACTTGGATTCAAAATCCATCGACTCGGGCTCAGACTCGGGCTCAGACTCGGTCTCTAGTGGCCTCTCCTCAGAGTCATCCTCGGGCTCTGGTACCATCTCGAGATCCTTTTCCGGTTCTGGCTCTAGCTCCATCAGCTTCGGTTCAGGCTTGGACTCCCACTCCATACTCTCCTCGTCTGACTCGATAATAGGCCGTGGATCATAATCCGTCTTAGACGCCGGATCGGGGCTCGTTACTTCTCTATCAGTTGTTTCTGGGTCCCACTGCCCTAATCCATCAATTGGAATATCAAACGTCTTAAGGGGCCCATGATAGCCGGTCTAGTCCCTAAAGCACCAACCCAGGTAGAGATGAGCCTTGAGCTGTGGCTCGCCCTCGTCAACCCATACAATGGTATAACGCATAATATAAGCTTCCCCAAACCCAAGGGGTACTCGATCACCAAACGTTCTATATGGCTCGGGATCCCAAAATGTACTGGTATATTAGTCATCCTTAGGGTTGGGGGTCTGAAATGGTTATATAATAACCGTAAGAACGAGTCTCAATAAGCAACACCCTAAACCCCACGTAAGCCAATGCGTATCCAGACAAGTCTAACATGTAATATAACCCATAACGTACATAATTCACATAATCACACCTACCTCGTTCGAACCACACACCCATTCTGCATATTAATTAAAACATTATAATACAATAATAATCTAGAAACATAGCACCACCACTCAAACGCCATAACCACACATTTTCAATCAATTCAATCACACTCAATTTGCATGCATGGCCGAACAATTTTTCACGACCTCCTAGGTCCTTTCACACTACCCCGCGTCAACATGCCTCAGGCCAGCCCTCAGATCAAGCCAGGCTCTGTTCCTTACTGGACATTTCACACTTTCACACGACTTGCGTCAATACGCCTCAGGTTAGCCCTTGGATTAAGCTGGGCTTTGTCCCGCATAACCACGCCTCAAGACATTTTTCCCTTTCCAATGACCTGCGTAAACATACCTCAGGTTTGTTCATGCCTTTTTCATTATACCCATGTAACCACGCCTTAGGTTGGCAGCCTTCCAATTAGTCCGGGCTTTTTCTCATGCACATGCACCGCAACACCATTCGTCATTTTACACGTCGCACCATTCAAAATCAAGACATGCTCACCACATCAAAATTCGCCATTCAACACGTCGTACGAATCCAACTCACATTACAAACCTATCATACTAGCCCATAAATCCGGCATTCAAGTTGGCCCACTTAAAGTCAATTTCACCCACACAAGCCACAATAATCCGGTCATTGCACCCACATAAATTGGCCACTAAACATGCCATCTAATCACCACGATTTAACCTACCAATTAACTAGAATCATAATTTGGCCCTAACCCAAGTTTCGTCACTAACCCAGTACTAATCACACCCTAAACAAGTCTAAAAATATCCATTATACTAAATGGGAATTAGGAAGTCACTCACCTAAGTTTGGCCCGGGAAAAATTAGCTAGGGCTTGAAATGGCTCGGTTTGATCGGTGTCGGGCTCGGTGTGGCAGTCGGCACAACGGTCAGCCACGGGCAAAATTCTCGGTGCGGCCCACAGCCATGGGCTCGGTGCTCGGCACGGTCCTCGGCCACGGCAAGGCAGGCAGCGAGGCAAACTTGGCCACGGCCAAGGCAGTGGCCAGAGCTGTCCGGCCACGGCTTGGGCGATCTCGACACGGGCAGGGTTGGCGGCCTAGGCCATAGGCGAGTGGCTGGGCAGTTCGGGCTAGCTGGTCGGTTGGGACGGGCGAGCGACGCCAGCGACGGCAAGCAGCTGCGACGGTGACGTGACGACGAGCTCAGTGACTACCTCGACCAGGGTATGGGGCAGCTGCGTCGTCGTTGGATAGCAGGGATGACGGCGGCGCGACGGCGAGTTGGTCCCGGCGACTGGCACGACGACGCGGCGGCGAGTTGGTCCTGGCGACTGGCACAACGCCGCGGCGGCGATGGTGTAGAAAGGGATGGGGAGATCAGCCGGGGTGGTAGTGGCGAGAGAGAGAGAGAGAGGTGGGGCTGAGGAGAGGTCATGCGGTGGCCAGAGGTGACACGGCGGCGTTGTCGGCGGTGGCTGGGCTGGTCCCGGCGAAGGGTGGTCGGCGCAGTGAGCTTGGGCAGCGACTTGGGCAGCGAGCTGGTGTGAAGGAGAGGGAGAGAGGGAGCAGTCAGTTGGGGGCGGCTGGCAAACGGTGAGGCGGCTGGCGGGGTGGCGGCACTAGACGAGTGTCTGGCGGTGGCGAGTTGCGGGCGACGGTCGGGTGGAGGAAGAAGCAGAAGTAGCGGCGTTGGGAATGAAGGAGGGAGAGGAAGAGAAAAGGGAAGAGAGAGAGAAGAGAGAGAAGTGAAGAAGGGAGAAAGAGGAGAGAGGGAGTCTGACAGAAGAGGGGGGAGACATGTGCATGGGGAGGAGAGAGAGAGAGGACAAAAGTTAAAATTTGTCCTCGAGTGTAATCCAATCGTCACAATTTGAACCCAAAAAAAATCGATCTAACGGTTCACGAAAATCTTAATTAATAAATTAGAATTTGGCTCACGGACACTAGATAAAACACACTACGAGAGAGATTTACCAGTCCAAATCCGCTCCCGGTCAAAAATTCATTCTTCCACTAATATCGACGCTGGCCACAATAATATCGACACTATCCAATTAAATTCGTCCTGGAACTTCGAGAAATTCGACACCAAAGTTTGGGTTCTAAATAACGGCCAAATTCGATCGATGCGATTCTAGCGAAATCTCAATTTTTAAAAACAATAACCGGGAGTGATTAGTTCCTAGGCGAGATTTTACTATAATCACACTGACGAATTACATGTTTTATAAATTTCAAAAATGGATCGAAATCTGGAATGTCACAATTATCAAGGATTTTTATCTAAAACACTGGCAACAACTAAGAAAATGAAAAAAAATTCGTAAATGGAATTAGATCACGAGAAAAATTCAAATCCCCATCCATCAGAAAAATGTCATCTGAAATGCGTTCTGCAATGATTGAAAGATAAATGGAAACATTACCCAGCAAATATAAAATTGAGTAGAAAGAATATTAAATGATTGTACTTATGAGAAGCTTTTATTATTCCCCAATTATCTCGTCGGATTTTTAACAATACAAGTTATGTTAATTCGGTTTGTCAGGAATAACAGAATGATCAAACTGATTTATTTTGATTTATCAAGGGGCAATTAAATATGGTAATTCTCCTATGATAAAAAAAGAAAGAAAGATACAAGTTCGATATAACAATTCTCACCTTGTAGGTGACTAAAGTTCATTACAACACAACGAAAAGCAAAAGATGTAACCATACCTTAAGCCGGTCTAAAACTTTCATTTGTATATAGAAAACTATTAGGTTTATGTGCTTTATGTATACATCTAATAACCATGTTCGACATTATGAAAACGCCGTCCATGATCTCATTTATCTAAATGATTAAAAAAAATCTAACAACCTAGATTTTAGTTTTTTTTAACAAATAAGTACTAATTCAAGCGTGTATATGGTCAAGTTTGTAGAGGGAATCAATAACAATATAACCTGCCATCGATTTTATCTCTAAGTATGGGAACTAATCAAAATCAAAATATGCAAGTGTATCCACAACAATAATGAGAGTGACTAGCAATTAATTGGTTTGGATGTATAATAGTAGGATCAAGCTCATTTATTTGGATTTATTCAGGTGCAATAAAACATGATAATTCCACTATGATAGAGAAAAAGAAATTGATGTAAGTTCGATTTGACAATTCTCGATCTCTAACATTATTTCCCTAGAAAGTGAGTAAAGTTCATAAAAGTACAATGAAAAGCATGAGATGTAACCCCACCGTAAGCCGATACATATTGCTTTTATCCCTATATAGCTAAGTGCTAGGCTTATGTGTTTTAAGTACTTATTGGATACATCTATTAATTATGGTCAACATTGTGAAATTGCCATCTGCAATCTCATTTATCAAAATGATAAACAGAAAAATCTAAAGGCCTAGATTTTAGTTTTCTTAAAAAGATCGGTACTAAACCAAGGGTATACATGGTCAAGTTTGTAGAGTAAATCAATCCCAACAACACCTACCGTTAATTCTATCTCTAATTGCGAGAACTGATTAGAGGCAAAATATGCAAGTTATTCCACAATAAAAATGAGAATGACCGGCATTTAATTTGGTTTGGCATTATAACAACACGGTCAAACTCATTCATTTTGATTGATTTTGGTGCCATAAGATATGACAATTATACTATGATAGAGAAAAGGAAAGAGATGTAATTCCGACATAATAATTCTCGATCTATTACTTTTTATTCCTAGAAAGGTGAGTAAAGTTCATTAAAAGACAACGAAAAGTAAGAGATGTAGCCCTGCCAAAAGCTGGTCTATAACTTTTATCCGTATATAGTAGACCATTGCATTTATGTGCTTTAAGTACCCATTGGATACATTTTAACCATGTTCAACATTGTCAAACTGCCATGTATGGTCACATTTAATATAAGGGAAAATTCCGTTTCGAGTAGAATTTTGTTTCAAATAAAGGTATGAAGTGATAAACTCAATCTCAAAGAAGTGCCAAACTCTTCAACTAGCACAATCGATGGGCATTTTCTTATATTCTCTCTTTTTTCTCTTCCTCTTGCACATTGGCTGTAACGCCCCCAACCTCGGGGTCATTCACGCGACGTTCCATTCATTATTATCTTTCGTTATACACAAGCGAAAGTATTTCTCGGGACAATCATAATTAATTTATACAGCGGAAATAAAACAAACAGTATCATGAGCAAACCTTATGTTTACAATGCATGCAAACATGTTTTAACAAGCCCTTCGGGCCATGGAAAATAACACTTTTTTCACACGCACTATGAATGACAAAACTTGACTTGGGTTATCCTATACTCACTATGGCTTCTCACTTCTTCATCTCCACCCCGGTCCCGTCTGCCTGGCCATCTTACATCCCATCCGTGGCTTTATTCCGGAGCCGGCCCTCATCGCAAGCGTTGCGATTCGGCGGTGGGCGCGGCCTTCTCTGACATTCATCACGATAAGCACTTCGGCTCTCTGCTCCATGGGATTGCCAACGCGGGCTGGGGGAGATGCCATCTTACGAACCTGAAAGGGAAAAACAGGGGATGAGTCGGGGTGACTCAGCAAGTGAAAACACTAATATCATGTGAGGATATATTGATTGCCGTTAACATAAGTCGGCCCTTACCGCACCCGCATCGATGACAGATCAATAGCAAAGTTCAACAAGAGAACATCAAGCATGGTTATAACATGTGCACCTTGCTATTCAAGTCTCGATTCCATCTCAAAACAACATCAAACATGAAACATGATTAAACCAAGGAAATGAACCAACTACGACCAATCAAACGACCGAGAAATGGTCCAAGCAAATCACGTCACAATACATCTCAACATCCTTTCCCGGTATTAGGGAATTCACTTACACTAAACGAAACCAGAACTAGAGAATAGAAAATGGACGGGAAAGACAACGGCCTCAGGATCTCGGGCAACTCACGGTGTCGACCCCTTTCTTTTCTTTCCCTTAGCTTTCTCTCTCTCTCTCTCTCTTTGCCGAATGGCCTTCCTCTATTTATAGAAAGACAAAACTTGGGGCCAAAGTTTAGGGTATGAAGTCATGGCATATGTCATGTAAAGCATGAGGTCATGGTTTAGGTCATTTGAAGCATGAGGTCATTGCTTACCTCACATGACCATTAAGAACATAAGCCAAAAGCCATGATGAAGGTGATAAGCTTGGACCAATAAATGTGACTTCCACAAGAAGATTTAATCCTTGACTTGGTTAAATTCGTTTTCATATCTTCCTCCTTCATTTGACCTCCAATCAAAGCATAAAATATATCATTTGAAAGCTCAAAATGCGTACTTTAAGTCATTAGAAGACATCAAGTCGAAATTCCAATGTTTTCGTATAGAAAATGCTAAATTCTTGAAATCTGGCAAAACCGGACAGTTTTGCACTGCTCACGAAATCGGACTTAAAAATATAGTAAATGGACTCCGAAAATTCTCAAATTTGAATATGTCATAAAGAAGACCTTGTCAAACATTTCTCGTGAAGAACAAAAATTCGAAATATTTCTATAAACACCATTTTTAGTAGCTCAAAAACAAACTAAAAACAGTTCGCTGGAACAAGATTCTAGTTTCTAAAATTAAACTCTGTACAGAATCCAAATGATCTCGAAAAATTCCCAAATTTATACATGTTATAGAAAAGGACGTTCTCAACAACTTTTATGAAGGAAACTTTTCCAAAATCATCCCAGAAAAACTTGTAGAAAATCAAGAATGTGGGAACATTACCGAAATACCCATTCTGGACAGTTTTGCATGGTCCAAAAATCAAGCCATCGTACCACTCATATCAACTCTAAAAATTCTGAAATTAAAGTATGTAAAACTTCAAGATGTTTGGAACAACTTTCAAGAAGGAAGTGTTTGGAAATTCGGATCACAAAAGTCTCCCCAAAAATAACAAAGTGAAGGGGCACAAAGGATCCGAACTGGGTTTTCCAAAATAAGAGTAAAAATTTAGTTCCAATTAGAAAACCACAAAACTTAAACCATAACCATTTTCTAGGGACTGAAATTGAGGATGTGATATTGGCTAACGACAGCCAACTCCTTGGCTGGCTTACTTTAGACTGATTTAAAGTTAAGGCAAAAATAGTGGATGATCTACGTTCTTATAAAGCCTTAATTTTTGTTGAGAAGAAGCTGACGACGAAGATGAAACCACCCTGTAATCACGTTTTCTTCTTCTTCCTTCTCTTCATCTCAGCTTCCCTCAACGTGCTTCTGAAGCACGAGACCGCCCTGACCGCACCTAAGTCCGCCGCCCTCCGCAATTGGGTTGACTCCTCTGCCTCCTCGTCACCGCCATTTTTGCATTGCTTTTTCACTGGAGTCACGTGCGATCCAGCTCGTGGATCGTCTCCCTCAACCTCACCTCCGTCGGCCTCTTAGGCCACTTCCCCCCCAAAATCGGCCTCCTCCGTGACTTCATCAATCTGACACTCGCTGCCGACAACCTCACCAAGACCCTCTTGCCGGAACTCAGCAACCTGACGTCTCTCCGGTTTCTCAACCTGTCCGTCAACGTCCTCTCCGGGGCCTTCTTAGGTGGAGTCTAATGGTGATGATCGAGCTCGTTAACCTCGACGTGTACAACAACTTCACGTTGAAAAAATATTAGATAACATGGAAACATAAGAATAATTGTTGGAAATTTGTTGAAAAACATGATAAAAAAATATCAATTATCTAAGGTGTGCATGCGCTATCCTTAAGGATAATTCTGCCCTTCGGAATGTGAAACTTGATGTGTAAGGGTCTAGCGGTGATCCTACCAAGACACAACATACCTTCTTCTATATTCCTATTTACACCAAAAAATGACCATTTTTGGTTATTATTGACAAGTTATGGGTTTAGTCAATAAGAGTACAGTTTCATGGTCCTTTTGATGTAGCCCAATGTGTTGATTACTCGAGCAGTAGGATCGGAGAGTGACTTGCACATATGGAGACTCCGTCACAAAACGAGCAAAAATTTCAGTTTTATGTCAATTCGAGAAAATGGTTATAATTTTGTCGATACAGATCGGATAACCTAATTCCAAAACCAAAAGAATGAAGACTCATGGATCTACAAATTTTATGATTTTTCTTAGAAAAGTACTATAGAGTTGTTGATTTTGGAAGGAAGTGACGGTCGTGATTTATTAGGATGTGGAAAAAGGATAGAAACTTTGGTGAAGAATTGCCTTTAGTGAAGAATTGCCAATTTGAAGGAATTGATGAAAAGTGGAGTCGACAAAATCGAATGTAACCGTAAAAAAAAGCAACAGTAATGGAATCAAAGAACTCGTTGACGTAGTGAAGTTTATGTAACCGTCGATAACCGTTTGGTAAGCATTCATAACCTCTATTTGTAACTTCTATTTACAACTCTCTCTTTGTAACTTCTTGTAACCACTAGAAAGTTATTTCTTTTTTAGTAACCGTTTGTAACTTCCTCTGTCACTTCCGTAGATAACTATTGATTGTAGGCTTTTAATAGCCACGTTTTACTTTCAAAGAGACCCTCGACAAATTTAAAAAAATATCATCTTTCAATTATTTTTACTTTCCTATACTGCACTTCATTTTTCTATGGCTGTAGCTTCCCAATTTGCATTGTCGATTAAATTCCGGCGTGTATCTCTATCCCGAGTGTTGCGTTGTTGATTAAATTCCCATGTTACATCTTTGCACGTTCTCAAGCTCTGTCGTTGATTAAATTCTAGCACGATTTGTATGTACAATTCTATTTGAAGTTCAAAGTAAAGCTATCAATTTCTTGTCTGCCTAGATGTTTCATGCTCGGAATCGCCACAGAACCCGGCTCCTCTCATTAAAAAGCCAAAGAATGACTTTTGGTGAAAAATATTTTGTCGCAGGAGCAATTCCGGCGTAACAACTCCACACTTAATATTAGGGTATAACCTACTAAAGAAAAGAAAGAAAGATATGTAATCAGAAATAAGAATATTCTTATTTTAATATATGATATCACTTTTCAATTATGTTTGGAGTAACAATATGTAGAAAAAGAAAGAGAGCGCCGTTTTCCATAATCAATTGGTAATTAAAATGATGACCGTTATAAAATAATGAAGGGTTTATGAAGAAGTAAATCGAATGTTAGAAAACCATTATAAAGCCATTACATGATCGTTAAATAGCCGTTATAAAACGTTACAAAATCATTTTATATTAATGGCAGATAAACTTTTATAAATTGATAAAGGTAAAAAACCGTTAGAAAATTATTATCTTTCAATATTTCAAAACTTATTGAAATATAATACTTCATAAGGCCGCTGCCATGCACAGGAGGTGGTAGGTCAAACGAAGCCTTAACTTTAAATCATTTTAAGCAAACATAGTGGATCATGTACATTCTAAAGGAAGTCAGACAGGGACTAGGCTGTCGACGGCCAATGTGCAAGAGGAAGAGAAAAAAAAAAAGAGAGAATAGAAGAAATAAAGAGAAAAAAAAGAAGGAAAAAAGGCCTGTGACGACAATGCCCATACCATTGTTTTGTTTTTTTTGGCCCATACCATTGTGACTAGTTGGAGAGGTAGGCCACTATTTGAAATTGATTTGGCTAATTCAGGACCTTATTTAAAATAAAATTCACTCTAGACTCTTTTTTGAGAAAACAATCCCACTTTAAACCCTTATTTGGAATTTCTATTTAACAAAAGGATAAATAAATTATATAGTTTTCTCGGACAGGCAAGAATGAATCAATCCCAACAAAACCTACCAATAATACTATCTCTAAGTATGGCAACTGATTAGAGGCAAAATATGCAAGTGTATCCACAACAATAATGAGAATGAATAGTAATTTGCATATTTATACGACCTACACATCTTAGCCGAAGTCATATTCTTCTCTCTCCTCTTAGTCACACTAATTAGCTCTCCTCCCTCCTTATGTGAACAAATTGTTTCTCTTGACCTTTTAATGTTTGTCTCTTTTTCTCCAATGTAAGACCAGGTGATGACAATGAAGCCAAGGATTATGCATTTCATGACACCAATTTGGAGAACGAGTTCGACACGTCTCTCACATGCGCAAAATCGAATCAGTGATCTACCAGAATATGCCTTCATCCACAGTAAGCGTCTCTCTCTCACACACACACAACGCACGAGAATATCGAAGGATGGCTCTGATTTGATTTTTTTTTTCTTTTTTGCCTTAAGTAAAATGCGCGGATGAAAGGGTACACTCATAGTTTCTCCAACCGGGTTGAAATGAAGCATCAACTTTATTCAGACCACAACACTTTTTCCATCAACCCTGCTTACTGATTAGTTTGGAGTGTATCTCCATGACAAAGGCAACCTATGTTTACATCGATAAGAGTCGAGCTTAATGTATTATGCGACGTTTAGGCAACTAGGTCAAGTCATCAAGAATAGGAGAGATGAGACGGGGGCCTATTAAGCAATCAGTGTACTTAATTATCCAGAAAGCAACCACTGAACAATAATCTCCATCCAGAAAATCAGCATGAGTCAGAACTGCTTCAATTGCTGTTTACGGTCATCGTTATAGTAAATTTTGCGGAAGGTCTGAAGGTAAAATAAAGCATCCTTAAAGCAAGGGGTACTAGGATCACTTCCCCACACATGTGAGAATCGTTTTTGGATTATGGAATGTAACAATACATTATTTGATCAAAGTCGAGAGAATTCGGCCATCGTGCAGAGGGAGTTGAACCTTTACTTATCTGTAACTTTTGTTGTTTCAGTTCCACGCTCTCTTTCCCATCTGTAACACATCAATTGAGAGAAAAGTCAGCTTTAAGCCTTTAAACTTGAAGCAACAACGTTTCCGGGATTCATTCATTTTTTTCTATCTTAATTCCATACTTCATGTCTACAAGGGGGATTGATACATTTCCCATTAGTCCAGAAAGTCCCTGGGTAAGGAGCCGGGCTGCCCAAAACTCAATTGCTTTTAAATCAACTTAGCTCATCCAATCATATAAGAGAGATTTTCTTTTCGTTATTTCTACCTATTTAAGTGTCGCAACATTTCTTGATCTGAACCATTAAGGAAAAGCTAATGGATTACTAAGCATGATGCTCAGCACAGACTCTCCCGAACCCTATCAGCTGCAATTATGTATTCAATTTAAACATGCAATTTATCTTACCTTTTGGAGCCTCCACTAATTGTTTATTGGTGGATTAGACACTCAAAGTTAAACGTGAGAGTACATTTTATTTTTACGAATAAAAGATTTATGGATTGAGCGAGCCAACACCCTTTTGGTATCATTTCTCTTTATTTCGAATATTTTTTTTGCATGCAGTCGTTGTCGGTTTTAAGCCGTACAGATTCATGGATCCGATTCCCCAATTAAAAATGCAATGAATAACGCGAGGTAAATTAAAACAGAAATGAAATATCTTAACCCCTGCAATATCAGATCTTGTGATGCTCACGTAATCTAAAAGAATTAGACAACATGAAATTCAAATCAATGATGTAACCTTACCTTGAATAGAACCTCAATTCGGACAACGACAATAACTGGGAACGTGCTGAACAAACGAGCAGCCCACCGGCGTGTTAATAGTGACCGCGACTCTCTTCACACGAGATTATTGCCTTCAAGAGCTGTCACGCCCCGAACTCCCGTCGAGCCCGCAACATCCTGCCTTTGGTCGAAGAGTGCAATATCCCAGGTTATCGCCGACCTTAACAACATCAGAGATTTAAATTTGCAACGGAAACCACAATATACCCTGACAATATAAACTGGGGAGAATTGGGAGAATATATATTTTCATTTCACGTTAAAACTTGTTCCATAATATTTACAATAATACAAACTTTAATTTACCAGTGCACACTTTACTGAACTATCAAAACCAAAAAGGGATCAACGACCTGACGTTCATCCTCAAAATGGTTCTCATCCAAAGTCTAGCTCTCCAATCGACACTTTAACCTCTACATCCCTATTCAACGTCCATTTAGAGTCTGACTCCTCATTCTCCGATTCCGAATTCTCTTCCACTAATTGCTCTTCCGATGACTCCAGCTCTGCCTCAATCACTATCGGGTGGTTGATGTCGTCCGATTCTGTCGGAACCTCATCCTGATCGTTCTCAGCTAGCACATCCCAGAAATGGAACTCAGGTTCAAAGTTGGGGTCCATATATTGCTCAAACGGGAGTATGTACTCCGGTTCTCCTACATGCTCTTCAGACTTAACAGGATTATTCTCCGCTTTGACCTCGGGTCCCACCTCTCCTGGCACCTCATTAGGGATAGGATCTAAGTCTATATCCATCAGCTCAGCTTCGGTTTGCTACGCCTCGGGTTCGGGTTCATGTTCGGCTTCGGAAGATCCTTGTGCTGCGGTTGCTGGATGCAAAGTAGACTGAGCCAAGTTAACCTCGATACTAGTCAACTTTTCATCAATCGGGGGCATGGCGGCCGGGTCCCAATCTCTAACTAGGTCATAAGGAACGTCGAAACCTCTGACGAGATCAAACTCATCCCCGTCAGCGTCCCTAAAATACCAAGCCGTGTACACGTTGCTCTCCCATAACGGCAATCCTATTTTTACATATACAGTCGTCGTGTGTCTAATCCATGTCATCCCATCACCCATTGAAAACTCTGCTACTTCGTACTCCGTGTGCATTGGTACTCCAAAACGTACTGATGGTGGCGGCGGTGGAGGGTTCATGTCTCAGGTCGGGGTTCTGAAAATTATTGGTTGATACAACCGTGAGATTACATCTCAGCAAGCACACTCCTAAACCCAACCTAGGTTATCACGTACCTCCAGACAATTACAGAACACAATCACATACGTGCCAAATCATCACATAACATGCATTTCACACACGATCACAAGCACGTCATATGCAACACACGCATGTACAGTTCTCATCTCGTGTGCTCATTCCATTCTCATTTCCTCTTTCCACAACACTCGCCAGTGGCCCGCGTTGAAGTACACGCCTTAGGCACACTGCGACTATTTATCACCACACTTTCGGCCCGCGTACTCGTTTACGCCTAAGGCCCCGATCGTAACCTGAGCATCACATGGCTTAGGCCCGATCCCAAACTCAACTCGCGCCAAATGCGACAGGTCTACATGATCGGAACCCGAGCTTATAATGCCTCAGTCCAATCCCGGTCTCACCCGAGCTGATCATGCCTCGGACCGATTCTCATTTTTGCTTTTTCAAGCCTCAGCCTGTACCAAATGCAACAGACATACATGATCGTTGCCCGAGTTTATGATACTCGACCTGATCCCATTTTCACACTTTCACACATTCTCATGAATTTCTGTGCACACATTTGCACCTATAATCACGCATTCACATCTCAAACGCACATTCACGCACAATTTCGTATTTTTCAATACTCAAACGTTGTCAAATCAATTTCAGCCCTTCACGGGACTTTCATAAAATTCAGAGACGGACCTAACAGTACCATCTACGCGTCAAACAATCAATCACAGCACATCACACAACATATCACAGCCAGTGAACAGTAAATTCCGCACCTCAAATCACAAAATTACACTTCCGGCTCTTCACGACATTTTCTCACAATTAAATGGCAGTTCTAAAAATCCAACTTGAGTCCCGATTGGCCCTACACAGCCCTATGAACAGTCCATCACAGCCCATTATCACACTCTAAATCTCCACCAAAATTTCCAAAATTAATTCCTAAGGCCCACCACAACAATCCAATCATATTTCCCACAATTTCTCACTCGCAAAAATCTGATTTTCCCCAAAAATAATCATCTTTCGATACCCGAAGTCCTAAATTAGGTTTAGAGCGTGACTTACCGAGTTCTAGACTAAATTGGCTAGAACGGAAAGCGGCGGCACTCAAACAGGAATGGTAGCGAGCGGTGGTGAGGCTCGGCGACGGCGAATCGGCTTGCGGCAGCGGTCCGGTTCTTCTTGGCCGTGAGCTACGGCCTCACGGTGAGAGAGTGGAAGAAAAAGAGAGAGACAGCGAGGTGGCCGCGGCGGCTTGTGGGCGGTACGACGACGGCAAGGCGATCCGGGCATACGGTGGCGTGGCGAGCAGCGGCGCCGGCGTGGAGGAGGAACGGCCAAGGAAAGCTCATGGTGGGGGGGGGGGTCTCTCGGCAATGGGGGAGGAAGATTGGAGAGAGAGAGAGAGAGATAAGATCATTGGACTCAAATAGTGTCCACTTTGATCAATTGTGGAAATGGCCAAAATGCCCTTGTCTCACATTTTTGATCCGACGGTTCATATTTGATCTTATCTTGAAACCGACATCTGAGATCAAATGTCACCCAAAAATATCCAAGGGTATTATTGTAATTTTCCAAAAATCCAAGGGTAAAATTGTCCAATAAAAAATTTAGGGAAAAATTACCAAAATTCCCTTTACCCTTAAAGCTTACCCTTTTATAAATCTTAGGGGTATTTTGATCGCTTTCTCCGTTTTTTGCCCAAATCGAATTTTTCCGAAGGATTTGAGTGCACCCAAAAATCACATGTGTCTCCTGCAACATTGTTCTAACGTTCTGCCGTGATTTCCTAGTTTTCCAATGTCCAAGTTGGGTTAAATTCAATAATTAAATTTTATTAAACGCAACTCGAGCGTTTCTCGAGCTAACGGGCGGCTTGTTGGGAATTTTCGCAGAATTGACTCATGACTGATACTGAATCGAGTCACGTGCAAGTCCGTTCGGTATGTGACGACCTCGATTGTCATTAAAATTGCGAAGATCAATCACTTAATCCGAGGGATATGATTGTTTGGTATAGGTTCAGGATTAATCGTCAAGTCATTTTGTGGTCCAGCAGAATCACTTGCGATCCACTACTGTGACAGTGGCAAACTGACTTCTAACTATCTTTGGATCGGCCAACAGTGGCTCAAAATATCACTTCAGCGATTTAATTGTCGAAAATCAACTCACGATCGAATTTTCTTTAGTCGTGCGAATTTAATTCCCCTATTAGCTTTTCTCTAATGGTTAGCATTCCCAGGAATGATCAGTTCCAGCCGAGAATTTACTACGAGCACATTTCATAAAACTTAGTTATTTTATAAATTCTCAATTGGTGGAAATTTCGAAATGTCACAAGAGCACCAATCGGTTTGAGATTGATGCACTATGTGTCCTAACTTGCAATCCGATGGAAGATAGGTTTGGGTGTGAGTTGGAGACAATCTCAACCATCTTGTAGTGTCCATAATATGGTGAAAATAGCAAGCCACGCGTCTGCGTTGGTGATAGAGACAAAAATGCCATTAGAAAAAAAAACCGATATGAAAATTTGGTCTACCAATTGATTTATAACGGTTTCTCTCTTTTTCGTTTATCTATAACGGTTTACCAATTGAGCTAGTTTCGAGCTTCCATAATGTTGGAAATTCAGCCATGCACGTCCCAAGACGCGATCCCTTTATGTATCGCTGAAAGGAATTCAGCCACCTGACCTTTTTTTGTTTTGGCTCCATCCTCTCTTTACCTTTCGTAACCCCTCAATTGAGAACAAGTGAGCATTAAGCCTTTAAACTTGAAGCAACAAGTTGTTGGATATTTCAACAAATATTTGAAAGTAACGGTTTTGATAGAAGTTATGACTGCCATGAAAGCTGTAAAATTTGTAACAGTTTTGTAACAACAGTGTAACTTGTTGGATATTTCAACAAATATTTGAAAGTAACGGTTTTGATAGAAGTTATGACCGCCATGAAAGCTATAAAATTTGTAACGCTTTTGTAACAGCAGGGTAATGGTTTGTATCGGCTTTCCAATGTTTGATTTATTTTTTCTTAAATGCTTCCTTATTTGAACGGCCTTTTAACTGTTACTTAATAATTACCAATTGATTTATAATGATTTCTCTCTTTTGTTTGTCTATAACGGTTTGCCAATCGAGCTAGTTTCAACATCCCGTAATGTTGGAAATTCAGCCTCGCACGTCCCAAGACGGCCACCCCTTTATGTATTTTGCTGAAAGGAATTTAGCCATCTGAACCTTTTTTTTTTGTTTGGGTTCCACCATCTCTTTCCTCTTTGTAACCCATCAATTTGAGAACAGTGAGCTTTAAGCCTTTAAACTTGAAGCAACAAGTTGTTGGATATTTCAACAAATATTTGAAAGTAATGGTTTTGATAAAAGTTACGACCGCCATGAGAAATATCAATTTGTAAAGGTTTTGTAACAGCAGTGTAATGGTCTGTAACGGCTTTGCAATGTTTGATTTATTGTTTCATAAATCCTTCCTTATTTGAACGGCTAACTGTCATCGACTTAATTATTACCAATTGATTTATAATGGCTTCTCTCTCTTTCGTTTGTCTATAACAGTTTACCAATAGAGCTAGTTTCGAGCTTGCATAATGTTAGATATTCAGCTACGAAAGTCGTAAGACAGCGATCCTTTTATGTATTTCGCTGAAAGGAATTCAGCCATCTGAACTTCTTTTAGTTTTGGCTCCACCCTCTCTTTACCCTTCGTAAACCCATCAATTGAGAGTGAGCTTTATTTGAAAGTAACGGTTTTGATGGAAGTTGTGACCGCCATGAAAGCTATAAAATTTGTAACGATTTTGTAACAGCAGTGTAACAATTTATAAGGGCTTTGCCATGTTTGATTTATTTTTTTCTTAAACCCTTCCTTATTTGAACGGCTTTCTAAACTTAATAATTACCAATTGATTTATAACGGTTTCTCTCTCTCTTTCGTTTGTCTGTAACGGTTTACCAATTGAGCTAGTTTCGAGCTCCCATAATGTTGGAAATTCAGCCATGCACGTCCCAAGACGACGATCCCTTTATGTATTTTGCTGAAAGGAATTCAGCCATCTGAACTTTTTCTTGTTTTGGCTCCACCCTTTCTTTCCCCTTTGTAACCCATCATTTGAGAACAAGTGAACTTTTATAGAAGTTATGACTGTTGTTGGATATTTCAACAAATATTTGAAAGTAACGGTTTTTATAGAAGTTATGACCGTCATGAAAGCTATCAATTTGTAACGGTTTGTAATAACAGTGTCACGGTTAGTAACGGCTTTGCAATATTTGATTTTTTTTTTATAAATCCTTCCTTATTTGAATGGCTTTCTAATTGTCATCAATTGAACAATTACCAATTAATTTATAACGGTTTCTCTCTTTCCTCTATAACGGTTCACCAATTGAGCTAGTTTCGAGTTCCCATAACGTTGGAAATTCAGCGACGGCGATCCCTTTTGCTATGTTTGGTCATCCAAAATTGGATTGGAATATGATAGGATAATGTGGGATTAGAAATCTTTCAAATATCCTCCGGATTGTAAAAAATCATTTCCTATATTTGGTGCAATCCAAGAAAGGATTAAAAAATCTTCGAAAATCTCACTTGCTCACATAGGTGTTTCCAAATCTAGTGCAGCATCCCTTAGACGTAATCTTGCACGCCGAGGCTAGTATCATTTTGAGCGATCACCGTTTTCGCCAAAGCTTCTCCTCCTCCTCCTCCTCTATTGAAATATTCTGATTGTTAGCATAGAGTCTAAGATCTAAATAGAGGATGGGATCAGACATCGAAGTATCTGTTGATACTTAATTTTTAGTTGACGTGTCATTAAAAACAGAAAATTCAAGATTACGATTTCCGATTACCACGAAACCCGTTTCTTGAACAAAAAGTGTTTTTTTTTTTAAATTCTGTTTGTTGGCCTAACTTTTGTAAACAATTTTCTATTTATTTCATGTAAAAACCCAAAAAGTCAAATGGTTGACTTTCGAGTTGACTTTTTGATTAACCTTTTGACAAAAGTCAACCTCGGGTCAAATTGGGGCTTTTCGCATAAAAAGATTCCTTTCAAGTTTAATTTCACTTTAGAAGTGAAAATTCCAGAAAAATGCAAAGATTTGATCATAAAATCAATCTCCTAGTAAAAAGTCAACTATGGGTTGATTTTTGGTCAAATCTTTGACTAAAAAATTGAAAAATAAAAAAATCTAAAAATCATTTTATTTTACATTCAATTTGACTTTGGCATTTGAAATTTTACAAAAATCTATTTAGAATCAACTTTTTTCCAATTTGCGGAATTTGGTTCAAATTGGCCAAAAATGAAATTACTTCATTTCTAGTCATTTTTTTAGGTTAGTTTTCTTTATGACATTTGATCTAGAGGTTGTATTACTTTCAATTTTGGAACCAATTTTGTGATTCCAAGCCAAACGCAAAAATCCCCAATTTAGGCCATAATTAGTGATTTTGATCAATTCTTTATGATTTGCGCAATGGAGACACTAATGAGCCTAACTTCTTATATGAAATCCAATTTCAAATTTGGAAGATTCATATTAATTTGAGCCAATTTGATCAATTTAGTGATCTAGCAATTAAGAAGTCTCAAAGTGATTGGTCCAATTAATCTAATTCAACTTGACTCACTCTAGACAAATATTCAATTTGATGAATTGAGACTCAATTTGGCTAATTGGACTTCAATTAAATTCATTAGTCTAGCTTGGCTATGCAATTAACTCAAATTTAAGAACAATTGAGCTAAACAAATTAAATTGGATCAATTTGTGCATGAATTTTAAATTGGTTCAATCCAATTTAATCGAATTTAATATGAATGGGGTCAATTAATCATGATAGAGATCAAATTGTACAAAATTCAAACAAATGGAACCAAGGATTGAACCAGTACAACTCGGCCAAACTCGAGACAAACCGGTTCAACCCGGTTTGATTCGAATTGAACCGGTCTGATCGGATTAGCTATTTTTCGGTAAAAAATTCGGTGATTGGTAGTCTATTCCGACCAACCAAGGCCGGCCACATCCCTTTGAGCCCAAAAATGACAAAAATGCCCTTAATTGAAAATTACGAAAATGCCCTCTATGTGAAATTACTAAAATGTCCTTCCTTAAGAATTAAGCAAATTATTTAGGGGTAAGCAATTTAATCACGACCATTCATTCAGAATTGATCATGGCCATCCATAATGCCATTTCACCTATCCTTAGTCCTTAAGGAATATTCTTAATCCCTAAGGATGCATTCTAGGCCATTAGATCAATATAAGAGTTAGGATTTAAGGTTAAGAGGAATATATAAGCTTTTTTCCCCCTAAAATTTTGAAAAGGATTCCCATTTTTAGATTTGATTTGTCTCTCTCTTCTCTCTCTCTCTCTCTCTCTCTCTCTCTCTCTCTCTAAATCACATTTCCTCCTCCTCTCTTGGCCATAAGTTTTCCTTGCTCACACCGGCCACTTGCCGGCTGATTTTCAGCGTACCACCGTCACTCCGATAGTCCCCTGGACGCCTTAGAGCTAGTCGCAAGGCTAGCTATAGCTGCTAGTAACCGGAGCATCTCTGATCGGCTCCATCTCTGTCTCGGTTGCATCACCGGCAGCCAAGCCGGTGATCTGTCCAGCCGGTGATTCCAGCAATTCCGGCGTTTCGGCGTCCTTTTTTGGCGATTCGAGGCTTGCGATCATCATCCTTAACCTCATCTCGAAGCTATGGTGGCCAGCTTTCATCAGAAAAGCCACCAGAGTTCAACTTTGAGCTTGATTTTACTTCTCTTTCTTTAGATCACAATCTTACGCCAATCTTCTTACCTTGCAACGTAGATATCGGTGTTAGTGGTCTGCCCTAGGAATCAATCAAGGTTGATACTCTAATATTAGTTATGGATTAGGTTGTGTCGGAATATCGACCTTCACTATACTTAGGTAGTTATAATGTCTTGCTAGCGACCGCTTATGACTTGTGGGCCAAAAAGGGTTTTGAGCACACTGCTAATGTTTAGTGAATTTACAGGGTCGCACAAAAAAAGCGAACTGAATTAATATTTTCTGTGCGCCGGAATCTACTTAAAATAAGAAGTAGATTTTTAATTTATTCTCCTATTCAACTTATATACGCGGTCGTGCACGTTATGAGATAATGATTAAAGGTGGACGATTTGGCGGGCCCAAATCGCCTGGCCCACTTCTTTTAATTCCGCTAGATAATGATGTTGTATAAATAGATAGAGAATCGTTCTCTGTCTGGGGTTTTTTGTTTTTTTCGACAGAGTATCGAAAATCAAAAGGCGTTAAAGAAAAAGAACTTCACGATCTTTAGCTAGCACTTGGATCGTTGGAGATTTTTGTTCGCGTGTGTGGATACCGGTAGAGGCGCAACACTTGGGGCGCTAATCCAGACACAATTAACTGCTAATTTTCGTTCGATTTGCAAAAGGTACGTATCGAACTTTTATCTCGATTTTAATATACACATGGATCTTTTCTAGGGTTCTATATTCCGCTGCGTTATTTTTCGTTGATGAACCCTACAATCGGGAGCTATATTTGGCACCATTCCAGAGTTCATTGGTGGCCAAAATAGCTTGTTTGAGCTTAGCAACACTCTTGAACAAGGTAAGTACACTTGGATGTTATTCTATAAATTCGTGTACAGAGAAACTTGCATGTTTGAAATGCTGATTTTAGTTTGTTAATGTTGAAATCTTGTGAAGTGATGAACTAGAGAGTCGTAAAACACGTCTCAAGCTTCGATTTGATATATTGCATGCCTCAATCAGACTTAGATTGCTAGGTAAAAACTCTTTCGGAAGTTAGAATCAGAATCTGGAATGTGATGTTCAAGTCTATTATGATGATTTCCTTATTGACATTATGCTGTTCTATGATTTTTCTGATTTTCTACGATCGTTGTTTGTAGAAACTTCCCTCATGAAAGTTGTAGAATACATCTTAATTTGTTCATCATAAAATTTTCATAAAATTCCGACTATGTTAGGATTGTACAATCTGCAACGCCATATATGCATAGATCTGGTGACAGACTAGTTTCTGACTGACCTTCATGTATTCTTCAATTTTTATAAATTTATGTGTTCAAAATGTGAAAAAGTTTTCTTCATGAAAGTTCACATTGAGATCGAGATCTTTCCAATGATACTAATGTTATCACAATCGAAATTCATTTAAATTTTCAAAAGTAATTTTTATGATCTAATCAGTATCTGTGTTCAGATTTGATTTTTATTCCTTTGGAATCTAAAAGATGTTTAACCGAATTTGATAAAGTTAGAGTCCTCCTTTGCGAAAAATCCAAATTATAAAATTTTTCCTTGGTCTCATTATATAGACTGGAAATTTCGAGGGCCTAATAACAATTTTTAGGGGGTTGATTTGCTAAAAACCTTAGATAAGGCCTTCTCGGGTTAAAATTCGATTTGTAGTTGAGTCCTTTGTGAAAACCGAATTTTACAAAAATTTGGAGGACTTTTTAGCAAAACCTCAAAATATAAAAGTTGTCACACGTAGAGAGTCCTAATTGCCTAAAATTTTTCATATGGTTTTGATAAGGTTTATTATTTTTCCCGTCATTATTTTGAAATCCCTAATAGAACTGGGTCTAGTCTGTCACCGAGAGTGAAATTGTCTGTTTTGTGAAAATCGGTGGGGATTTACAAAAAATGGTCTACTTAACTTTTGATCCTCGTGACATAAGCTTTCTAATGACACCTGAATCATTTCATTTGGACATCATTAGTTTAGTTAATTACATCTGAACAGAAGTGATCCGAATTAAATAATAATTGAAGAAGTGGTCTTCTTACGAAGCCCACTTCTCATTGCTTTGAGAAATAAGGCCCATGGGCTTGAATGCATGTTTTACTCATTGTTATGCATGCGTTTGTTAGATGGATGTTAGGCCTGGTGCATATTCGGTGGGTAGCCCATTATGGTCATTTAGAACCCGACTTTAGGGGTTAATTGATATGAGTTGTCGTTTTGTGAATGCAAATGGTAGCACATAATTGTTAACCATTAATCAAATAATGTTAAATGATTAGGTGGATGGTGAATCGAACTGCATGAAAAACAAAGGCCGATCCCGAGGCCCGTGCTTGATTAGTGAATTATTTGTACCATTACTTTTCTTTGGTTATTCCTTTGTATATTGTTTATTGTGAATGTATTTTGTGAATGTAAATGCCGACACCCAAGAGGTGGCCCATGGAGGGGATAGTCCAAAATTGTAAAGGACCAAGATGATAGACCGATGTCCAATCCGATCTCAATTTGTATTCACTTGATGGTGATAGGCTGATGTCCAATATGGTCTCAATTTGTGTTCAAATTCATTTGTTCATGACCATATCTCGGGTTTTCAATTCGTGTTGTAATAAACACCCAACGAGTTACGGGTTTTACTTTCTCGCACCTAAAATTAGCTCGTCCTTTTAATACTTTGAGTGTTTACTTTATGCATTGCCTTTCAATATAATTGATTGTTTCTTTCTTTTCTAAACTAAGATAGGATTAGTTTAGAATCTTAAATGAAAACACAAAGAACAAGATGCATGATCACTTAGTGGATGACTAAAACTTTGACATGAAAATGGTAAAGAGCAAATGCATGACAACTTAGATAACAACCATATTAAGTTTAGCGGTACTGAAAATGCGTTAATAGAAATATTAACGTAAGCTACTCCCCGAACCTTTGATCTCTGGTTTTCGTAGAAATCAAAACGAAATTCCTACGTATTGGTTAGGTATTCTAGCCGACCTCCGACCTAAGCTAGTGGCGACTCCTAAAAAAGATAAATTGGATCCGCTATCACGTGAGGTATAAATTAGGGAAAATTCAAGTTCATGAATAATGGACTGTACGGATGAGCCATCTTTTATGATGTACCGTATGGACCGTTTTATGAACACTTACCTCTAAATCTGCTTCACCGAGTTTGGCTCTCGTGAGGTAGGTCGTAATAGTATCACTACTAAATTAGGTGACCACTATTTAGGACAAACATATGAATGGCCAAAACTTCATGCGTTTTGGTTTTTTTCTTCTTCTTTTTCAAAGCTGAGTTTTAGGGTCGATCCATCGATTTCTAGTCATTCATAAGAGACATCCGGTTCGATTCGATAGTCGTCGGAGGACAATCGACTAGACGGGGATGACAATCGGCGTTGGTCAAAGATGATGATGATTGCACGGTGGTTGGGAGTGATAGGTTATTGTGGCAGCGGTCCTTGCGCAATGGCCGGCAGAGCTTGACTCCATCACTCCATCATTAAACACTGGATAAGATATTTTTGTTATCCTATCCATACTCAAATCTGGACTTCCAAAGTAGCCTTTGTAATATTTCAACAAATATTTGAAAGTAACGGTTTTGATAGAAGTTATGACTGCCGTGAAAGCTATCAATTTGTAATGGTTTTATAACAGCAATGTGACAGTTTTGTAACGACTTTGCAATGTCTAATTTATTTTTCATAAACCCTACCTTATTTGAACGACTTTCTGACTGTCATCAAGTTAATAATTACTAATTGATTTATAATGGTTCTCTCTATTTCATTTGTCTATAAAATTAAACTTCAAATCACAATCTTTTAAGACACTGAATTAAAAGAGATTTAGTCCTTTTCTTCCATTTCTTTATTTGCTGTGTTATCTATACAATTTAGTTGTTCATGTTCCTTCTTTCATTAAGTGCAGAGCAAAGAAGAGAGCAAAGAAGAATGTTTGTTGTATCTCAGGAAGATAGCCACTAAAGCCTAGGTTACATGCTTCAGACAATTGATCTTTTTTTCATCTTTTCCAACATATTGCCAATGATTCTCATTTTCATATTCTCTAAATTTTCCAACAAAAGTTTCGGGAGTTCTTTCATTTTTTTTAATCTTAATTCTATATTTCCAGTATACGAGGGCATTGATGCATTGTCCCTGGAAAAGGAGACTGCTGCTCAAATTTCAATTGCTTTTAATTCAACTTAGCTTATCCAAACATATGGGGGATGTGCTTTCAGGTATTTCTACCTAGCTAAGCGTGGAAAAGTATCAGGTAGACAAATGGAAATAATATCTTTGCAATGGAGTGAAACCCCAATGGGTAACCACAAAAGGAAAAAAAAAAAAAAAACAATAGAGGCCGTTAAACTAGTCCTATCGTTGCTATCGGCATTGAAACAAACTAAAGCCACTGCATGTGCAAGAAGAGGAAGCTACAACTGAGCCAAGAAAAAAGAGTTACCAGTGCAGGAAAAAGCATCGATTGCCTGAATTACTGTTCTCAGGGAAAGAAGAGAGGCAGTGGAGTTCAATCAACCTGGAAGATGGAAAAGATTTCGTGCGTTAAAAATGAACAAGATATGTGTCCAGGACTGCGTCATGCAAAGAAACCGCTTGCCATCTGGTTCAAAGCCTTTGCCAGCACCTCCTGGACAACTTCCAAGAATACTTGGACTTTTCCTGAACGTTGCAGTTTGGATAACACTATTTGGTTGATGTACTTATTGGACGTAAACTCTGTCTTCCTTTTAATGTTGCCGAGCTTTCGTGACTTGCATGTTCCTCTCTTTAGCTTCCTTGTGCCAATTCTTTAGGGCCTAGGCCATTTGCTCCTCGAAGATTGCCTTCTTCATGTGTGATTCAATTTGGGTGAGCATAGTTTAGGGCATTTGAGATTGTACCGACTCTTAATTATTCTCAATCAAAGTTGAAAAGGTATTGCACTTTACTATGTATGGATAAAAGTAAACCTATCACTTTACTATATACAGATAAAAGTGAAACCTAGCACTTTGCTATATGTGGATCAATCCTAAACATATTGTATGGATGCAAATTTATTCACAAATTTTTCAATTTTGCCAATGTAGCGAAATTTCAATGCGGTCCTTTTGATCAATTGCCTCCGAAAATTGCTGATGTAGCATCTAGTTATCACCAGTATTCTTACATGACACAAAAACATGAACAACTTTACTTGAAATGACATCTGGCTTGAATGTCAAATCAACGATTTCCAGCGGCAATTTGCTAGAGGGGCCACATTAGAATTTCACGCAAAAATTTAGGATTACATTGGAAAATTGAAAAATTTAGGAATGAATTTATATATGTACAATATGTTTAGTACGTAAATTGGTAATTTTTCCCATGTCCATCAGAAAAATGGCATATGGAATGCAATCTGCTGTCATTGAAAGGTCATGGAAACATTACACGGCAAATATATAATATTCATTTATTGTACGTATAATAAGCTCTTCTTATCCCACAATTAGCTCCTTCAACTGTGACTAAATAAGTTACGTTAATTTGGCTTGGCAGAAATAACATAATGGTCAAACTCATTTATTTTGATCTATTCCGGTGCAATAGATATGATAATTTTACTATGATAAAAGGAAAGAGATCTAAGTTTGATTTGACAATTCTGGCTCAATAACTTGTTTTTTTTTTTTTTACTTAGATAGGTGACTAAAGTTCATTAGAACATAACGAACAATAAGGGATGTATGCCTGATATAACAATTCTCGATCTATAACTTTTTTTTCCTAAAGAAGTCAGTACAGTTCATTACAATACCACGAATAGAAAGGGATGTAACCCTACCGTAAGTCAGTCTGTTACTTTCATTTGCATATATTAAATGTGACATTCTGAATTTCGATCTACTTTCGGGATTTATGAAGTGATATTATCGTCAATACACTTTCTATTATATCTCACTTGGAATTGGCCATTCTTGAGAATATTAACCGTTAGGGAATGGCTAGTTAGGATTTCGTTACGCACGACCTAAGAACTTGAACCTAGATTGACATTTCGACCATGAGGATTGACGAGAGGATATTTTGGGCCATTATAGGCCGATCCAAGAATGATTATGGAACTATTTAACAATGTTAGACAATGGATTCATGGGTGATTTCGTTCAATTGTTGTATGCATTCCGAATATTACAAAATCAATTTCTAACGATCGTGTTGCTTGGAACTAGTGATTGACCATCGTGATCACATGACAATCGAAGTCGCCATGGCTCAAGTAAACTTGAACGTGGATTGATACCAAGTCAACCACTGGTCGACACGTGTAAACCCTAAAAACCTCATGTTAGTTTGAGATACACGAAAGTTGCGTTTGATCGATTTTGGCCACGAATTTGAATCCAAACTTGGGTATCGAACTTCAAGGATATCAAAATTATTATTTTGGATGACATTGCGTTAAATTTGCTTTATTATCGGTTTGCTCATAAATTTATGAAAAAGTGGAAATTGGCCTGAAAAATTGAAAAAGACGATTTTACCCCTGTATGTTCTAGAGTTTATTTGTGGAGTGGAAGGACTTAATGGCCTTTTTCCCCTAGTGGCTGAAAATCCGTTTGGATAACTTTGCCCTTGCCATTTTTAGTTAATTTAAAAAATGCTTTCTAGAGGTCTTTGGTCAAAGAAGCATTATTAGCCCTTGGATCAATACTTGGGCTCCAAGGACTAATCCTAGCCCTCAATTTTAAAGGATATGAAAAGCCCACTCTCCCTCTCTCCTCACTTTCTCTCTCCCTCTCTCTCTCTTTTGGACGAGACTCACCCCCACCACCATCCACCACCATTGCGCCTCACATGCCACCCTTGGGCCACTGTGAGCCGCCCCCAAGCAGCCGTACATGCCTGGAACAGCCGCCACTCGCCGGATCGCCGTTTGGCCGCCGCTATTCATCGGAAATTCCAGATTTGGCCGTGGCTTGCTGCTGTTGTTTGGGCTTAGTTTTTAGCTTAAATTAGTGGTAAGTAACTCCCTAAGCCTTGATTAGGTTAGTAGGTTACCAATGGATAGTGTTTAGGGGTTATTAGGTTAATTTAGGGGTTATGGTGGAGGCTGATTCAAGAAATTATTAGTGGCTGAATTTGATGATTATATGACTAATTTAAATGTTAAGATAGGTAGGTTATGTGATTTGGACTTGAACATATGTTTAAGGTTGTTAATTGTGCTTAATATGGCTAATTATGATGGTTTAGTGGTTGTTTTAATTAAATTCGTGGGTTAATTTAGTGGCTGTAGAAATCATGTGCTAGGGACTAAATTGGATGGTTTGGACATTGATCATATGGTCCCCATTGATTTTAGATTGGTTAATGTTAATTTAGGGGCTTAATTATCATGATTATGCACTAGTTTTAATCGTACGGTTTAGATTAAATTAGGATGTGATAAAACCTTAATCATATGACTGATTTGAGATTTGAAGTTGATCGTGTGGTTTTAATCGACAATCGCATAGCTAATTAGTCGACTATGTGCCGATTAAAGATTTAATGACGATCGTGTGGTGGATTAATTATTTAATGCCGATCGCATGGTTAAATTGTGTAATCGTGTGGTTAAATTCTTTAATCATGACCGAATAGTTGACTCTGGCTCGACCCTGTGGTTGGAATGATGATTTCGTGATCTAGAGAGAAGATCGTATGGTTGAAATTGCTGTTTAATACGAAAACGAGTGCGATTCATGGCATATTTAATTGTAGTAAATTGCACGTCATACATAATTGCATTGGCTAATTAAGGAAGATTAAAATTGATAGTGTGTGGTTGTTTACGTGTATGGCCATGATGAGTTCCGTCTAAAACGAGTTTTAGACGATGCTCGGCTAAGGCTGGGATGCTGTCTGGTACCTGACTTGTCGAGGCGCGGTTCGATCCCAGACATTGCCGATCACGGTAGAGGCCGAATCGATGCTCCTAAATGGAATGCCGTCTGGTACCTGATTTGTCGGGGGGGAGGGGTTCGATCCCAGATGTTGCTACGCCCAAAGTAGTGTGGTGATGCCTGGTTATGCCGGAAGATTGGCGGAAGTTTGGTGTGACCTATGGTGGGTCGTTAATAATCTGGACAACTTCGAGTGTTATGTGCGTATGGCATGCTTTGCACTTGATTATGAGATAAAATCGTGAGGTACGGTATGGGATGAGCCGAAGTGATTTCATCTTATAATCGAAACTCG
The DNA here is from genome assembly GCA_024500025.1 of Syzygium aromaticum. Lineage (NCBI taxonomy): Eukaryota > Viridiplantae > Streptophyta > Magnoliopsida > Myrtales > Myrtaceae > Syzygium > Syzygium aromaticum. Next base: position 12,861,852 of record CM044889.1, read on the forward strand.
TGTGAATGATTGAGTATGTCTGGATTATTATTATTGATGTTATGCATTTTGATAGTATGCCATGGTTGTGATGCAATTCGAGACTTTACATAGTATGTGGTACCATTGTTCGTTTGATAGGAACTTACTTTATTGGTTAGAATTGCATGATTAGGGTGCCGGAGGTACGTATTGCCTTAATCGAGGCTTAGGTAGTTTATTTATTGGGATTTTATCTCATTCCCCATTGTTAAATATTTCAGTCCCTCGATCTTGATTATGACTGAGCCTCCGTTACGTTTCGGGGTACCAACGGAAATGGAGCATCGGGTGACTGAGTACCCAGTTGGTGAGGATGGAGTATCGCCAGGATGCTGTGGAGGTTTTGATAGGGTTGGAGATCTCTATCTTTTTAGAGCTCCTCTTTTGAATAGAGTAGTGGAGCAAATCGACTACCTTATCCCTTTTTGAATATGTGTGATTTGAGTTTGTGGCCTTTAAGAAGGCTTGTATATGTTATCATTGTATGTGACATTAAGATTATAAAATGGTTTGTTGGTTTGTTAAATTTCTCTCTCTACTATCCCGTTTAAATGTTTGTTGAATGGAGTGTTTGTTTGGCTTCCACGTTTATTCTATTCTTTCGAGGGTTTGGGGTCGGCGACAAATCCTGGGAGTCACATTCTTATCGACCGTGGCGGGATGTTATGTGTTCGTGGGGTACGAGGCATGACATCCCCGTTTAAATGGTATCAGAGCAAGGTTAGCTTGATCTATGTTTAGTCGAGACCTGAAGTGATAAGGAGCGATGACTTTGGGGTAACTAGTTAGAGAGATTTGCCTTGATCACAAGTTTGTGACGCTTTGTGCATGCTTTGAGAAAATGTGCTTGTGATTGGTAGGCTTGAATTTACATCAAACGATTATTTGCTTATGAGTGCTGAGTGGTTTAGTGCTATTACTAACGTTGCAAGTGCTCCAAGGTAAGATCTAGAACCTTGCTAAGTGTGTACTTATGATGCTTGTTTAGGGTGATTGTTTGCTTATAACTGCTTGCTGTGGTTTGTTGCCTAGAACTGTTTAAGCCGAGTAGTTGGTATAGGTCTTTAATTCCATGGTGAATTTATAGTGGCCTAGGTGTTTAGGGTGATTTCTGGGAGGATGAACACCTGGGGTAGAGGAACTAGGGGTGCATCGAGTTCGCGAGCTAGAACAGCAGAGGATCCTAGAGTTGATGGAGTTTTAAGAGCTCTAGAGGCGATTGGACAGTTGATAGGCTTATAGACTCAAGAACGAGCTGCTGCTGTTGTTGTTGCTGCTGAGGCTGCCGCCGCCGCCGCTCATAATAATCCGGGGAATGGAAATGGAAATGAGAATTGCCAGATACACAAGTTGGTAGAACAGTTTTTGAAACTTAAGCCATCAAAGTACGATGGGAAAGGTGATCCCGAGGCTGCCACTCGATGGATTGAGGAATTGGAAAAGGCCTTTGCACTTCTAGGTTGCACGGAGGAGGAAAATGTGACTTTGGTTGTGTATCAACTTCAAGATAATGCCAATGGTTGGTAGAAGGCCACCCGAGAAAGAATTTTCCCGGTAGGCACGGTGCTGAACTGGACTGGCTTCGTCAATGCCTTTAATGGAAAGTACTTCTCTGAGAGTGCTCAACAACAGAAGATGGCAGAATTCTTACGGCTTCGCCAGAATTAGATGACTATCGATCAGTATGAGGCGAAATTTGCTAGGTTATCAATGTTCGCACCGAGGACCGTCGAGAATCGTTTGGATAAGGCAAGAAGGTTCCGAGATGGTCTAAAGCCAAAACTTCGTAGCCAATTGATACTCTTGAACCTTAGGGATTACAACAAGCTTTATGAGCGAGCTCAGATGATTAAGAGAGATATGACCGAGAGGAATGCCACATCTGGATCACGGTTTATATCGGTTAGGGATAATCGTAACCTTGGAAAGAAACCTATGAATGGGAATAGGCGATTTGTCCCTCCGGTCAAAAAGAATATCGTAAAGTCGACCTACTATTATGGAACTCTATGTCGATTTTGTGGGAGATGGCATGGGAATGGCCTTTGCCCTGGCAGGAATGGAACTTGCTTTGGATGTGGCCAGCACGGTCACCAAGTGAAGGATTGCCCGAATCAATAAGTTAGGTCGCCATTTCAGCCATAACAACCTCGGACGGGGAATCAGGCTAGAACTGCTCCGCAGAATAATCAGGACCGACTCCCAGCACAAGGAAGAATCTATACTATGGCACGCAAAGAGGTGGAGGATGCACCTAGCGTGGTCACAGGTACGGTCTCTTTATGTGATCATGTTGCTTATGTCCTGTTTGATCCGGGAGCATCGCATTCATTCGTGTCAGAGCAATTTATTAGATTGACTGGAATTGAACCGAAACCGTTAGAAGTAATGTTGCATATTACTACCCCTTTAAAGGATAAAGTGCTTATCTCAGTAGGATGCCCGAACTATGAGATAATCATTTGTGGTAGAATGGAATTAATTGATTTGGTTGTATTGACTATGTTTGATTTTGATGTCATTATTGGTATGGATTGGCTAGTAAAACAAAGGGCCGTGATGGACTGTAGTAGTAGGGTAATCCAATTTAATCCTATTGGTCATCCTCGACATGAGTTTGTGGGAAACCGAGGAGGAGCCTTGATCCCTTGGATTTTGTCGCTTAAGGTAACGAAGCTATTGGATGAAGGATGTCAAGGTTACCTAGCGACTGTGTTTGACTTATTGGTTGAGGAGCCAAGGCTAGAAGACATAGCCGAGGTGTGTAACTTTTCCGATGTCTTTCCCAAAGAATTACCGGGATTACCAGTTGAAAGGGAAATGAAGTTTGCAATTGAGTTGGCCCCTGGGACGGAGCCAATCTCTAGAGTGCTCTATAGGATGGCTTTGTCAGAATTGAAGGAGTTGAAAGTTCAAATGCAAGAGCTGCTAGATAAGGGATTTATTCGTCCGAGTGCGTCACCGTGGGGAGCACCGGTGTTGTTTGTCAGAAAGAAAGATGGTTCGTTGCGTTTGTGCATTGTCTATCGGCAGTTGAACCAAGTGACCATCAAGAACAAGTTTCCGTTACCAAGAATAGATGACTTGTTCGATCAACTGCAAGGGGCTTCAGTATTCTCCAAGATAGACTTAAGAACGGGTTATTATCAGTTAAGGATTAAAAAGGAGGATATATCGAAGATGGCATTTCGTACAAGATATGGACATTACGAGTTTACGGTTATGCCGTTTGGATTGACTGATGCCCCAGCCACTTTTATGGATTTGATGAATCGAGTATTCAAGGAATTCTTGGATTTATTTGTTATAGTATTCATCGACGACATATTGATATACTCAAAAAGTCCCGAGGAGCATGAACAACATTTAAGAATGGTTCTACGGACCTTGAGAGAACATGCACTTTACACCGAGTTTAGTAAATACGAGTTCTAGCTAAATCAAGTAGCATTCCTTGGACATGTGATCTATGGGGAAGGAATCTTAGTGGATCTAACTAAGATTGAAGTGGTTACGAATTGGCTGAGACCTACGACAGTGACAGAAGTTCGGAGTTTCCTAGGACTAGCTCGCTATTATGGAAGATTTGTGGAAAATTTCTCTTTATAGCCACTCTTTTGACTTACTTACTAAAGAAAGAAACAAAGTTCGAATGGACGGATAGGTGCAAGAGAAGTTTTCAAGAGCTTAAGCATAAACTGATTACCGCACTAGTATTGACAATACCCTCAAGTCCTGGAGAATACGAGGTGTACAGTGATGCGTCGCTAAAGGGATTATGATGTGTTTTAATGCAGCATGGAAGAGTTGTTGCATACGCATCGCGACAGTTGAGACCTCACGAGTTGAACTACCCGACACATGATTTGGAACTTACGACCATCATCTTTACACTTAAAATTTGGAGGCATTATTTATGTGGAGAAAAGTTTCAAATTTACACGAATCATCAGAGTTTGAAATATTTGTTTTCCTAGAAAGAATTGAATATGAGACAACGTCGATGGATGTAACTTCTAAATGATTACAACTGCGACATCTTATACCACCCAGGAAAGGCTAACAAAGTAGCGGATGTACTTAGTCGGAAATCGAGCATTGCACAATTGATAATTAAAGAGTGGACTTTACTCGAAGGAATACGAGATTCTGAATTTAAGCTTGAAGTAAGTTACCTCTCAAGCTTGTTGGCCACTTTAAGGACTGAACAAGAGATTCAAGCCAAAATTAAAGCATTACAATTTACGGATTCTGAGATTCAAAAGATTCTGCAAATGGATGAAACTAAGAGAAAGACTGACTTTCAAGTGTCCAAGAACGGAATCTTGAAATTTCGTGGACGTTTGTGTGTGCCTAATGATGCAGAGTTTAAGGAGGAAATCTTGGTAGAAGTTTATTGTAGTAATTACAGTATTTATCTAAGTAGCACAAAAATGTATCAAAACGTACGTTAGCATTACTGGTGGAATGGAATGAAAGTAGATGTAGTCAAGCACGTGGCAAAGTGCTTGACGTGCCAGCAAGTGAAGGCACAACATTGTAAGCCTAGTGGATTGCTAAGACCTTTGGAAATTCTAGAGTGGAAATGGGAGCATGTAACCATGGACTTCGTTATGGGTTTACCAAGAAGTCGGAGAGGCCATGATTCAATTTGGGGTATAGTCGATAGGCTGACTAAATCAGCACATTTTATGGTAGTACGAAAGGATTTTACAATGGATAAGTACGTTGAACTGTACATGCGACAAATAGTTCGTCTTCATGGAGTACCAGTAACTATCACGTTGAACAGAGACCCTAAGTTTACCGCAACCTTTTGGAAAAGTCTTCAGACGGCTATGGGGACGAAGTTATAGTACAGAACGGCCTATCATCTGCAGACAGATGGTCAATCTGAAAGGACAATTTAGACACTCGAGAACATGTTACAAGCTTGTGTAATAGATTTTAAAGGTAGATGGGAAGAACGGTTACATTTAGTTGAGTTCGCCTACAATAACAGTTATCAGCAAAGCATTAAAATGGCACCATTTGAAGCGTTATATGACAGAGCATGCAGGACATCAGTTTGTTGGGATGAAGTTGGTGAAAAGAGTATTACGGGTCCAGAATTGGTAAAACAGTCAATTGAGGTAGTTAAGGTCATTCGAGAAAAACTGAAAACTGCTCAAAGTCGCTAGAAAAATTATGCAGATAAACGGCGCAAACCTTTGGAGTTTCAAGAAGGAGATCATGTTTTCCTCAATGTATCTCCAATGCGAGGAACATCTAGGTTTGGTAAGAAAGGAAAGTTAAGCCCGAGGTATGTAGGCCCGTTTGAGATATTAGAAAGAATTGGAATTTTAGCCTATCGACTTGCTTTGCCATTGAATTTATCTCAAATTCATAATGTATTCCACGTGTTCGTGCTAAGAAAGTATGAACAAAATCCGACCCACGTGCTGAATCATGAAGAAATAGACGTAGACGACAATGTGTCGTATGTAGAAAAGCCTATTCGGATAGAAGACAGAAAAGAACAAGTTTTACGAAATAAGACAATCCCGTTGGTCAAAGTAGTCTAGCAATATTATGGAACAGAAGGAGCCACGCAGGAAAATGAAGAAATCATGAGGCGTCAACACCCCCATTTGTTTGAATAGTTTGGGTTTGGTTGTAAATTTCGAGGACAAAATTTCTGTAAGGGGGGAAGAGTTGTGCCATTCAAAATTTCGACCCACTTTCGAGATTTATGAAGTGATATTATCATCAATGCACTTCTGTTATATCTTACTCGGAATTGGCCATTCTCGAGAGTACTAACCGTTAGAGAATGATTAGTTAGGATTTCGTTACACACGATCTAAGAACTCGAACCTAGATTGATATTTCGACCATGGGGATTGATGATGGGATATTTTGAGCCATTATAGGTCGATCCAAGAATGATTATGGAATGATTTAATAACGTTATACAATTGATTCACGGGTGATTTCGTTCAATCGTTATATGCATTCTGAATGTTACAAAATCAATTTCTAACGATCGTGTCACTTGGAACTAGTGATTGACCCTCGTGATCACATGACAATCGAAGTCACTATGGCTCAAGTAAACTTGAGCGTGGATTGATACTAAATTAATCACTGGTCGACACGCGTAAACCCTAAAAGTCGCCTGTTAGTTTGAGATATACGAAAGTCGCGTTTAATCGATTTTGGTCACGAATTGGAATCTGAACTTGGATATCGAACTTCAAGGATTTCAAAATTATTATTTTGGATGATGCCGTGTTAAATTCGCTTTATTATCAGTTTGCTCAGAAATTTACGAAAAAGTGAAAATTGACCAGAAAATTGGAAAATACGATTTTACCCCTATATGTTCTAGAGATTATTTGTGGAGTGGAAAGACATAATGGTCTTTTTCCCCTAGTGGCCGAAAATCCTCTTGGACAACTTTGCCCTTGCCCTTTTTAATTAATTTCAAAAATACCTTTTAGAAGTCTTTGGTCAAAGAAGCATTATTAGCCCTTGGCTCAATACTTGGGCTCCAAGGACTAATCCTAGCCCTCCATTTTAAAGGATATGATTAGCCCACTCTCCCTCTCTCCTCACTTTCTCTCTTGCTCTCTCACTCTCTTCACTCTCTCTCCCTCTCTCTCCCCTTTGGCCAAGACTCACCCCCACCACCGTCCACCACCCTTGAGCCTCACATGCCACCCTTAGGCCACTGTGAGCCGCCCCCAAGCAGCCGTACACGCCCGAAATAGCCGTCACCCGCTAGATCGCCGTTTGGCCGCCGCCGTTCGCCGGAAATTCAAGATTTGGCCGTGGCTTGCTGCTACTGTTTGGGCTTAGTTTTTAGCTTAAATTAGTTGTAAGTAACTCTCTAAACTTTGATTATGTTAGTAGGTTACCAATGGATAGTGTTTAGGGGTTATTAGGGTAATTTAGGGGTTATGGTGGAGGCTGATTCGAGAAATTATTAGTGGCTGAATTTGATGATTATATGACTGATTTAAATGTTAAGATAGGTAGGTTATGTGATTTGGACTTGAACATATGTTTAAGGTTGTTAATTGTGCTTAATATGGCTAATTATGATGGTTTAGTGGTTGTTTTAATTAAATTCGTGGGTTAATTTAGTGGCTGCAGAAATCATGTGCTAGGGACTGAATTGGATGGTTTGGACATTGATCATATGGTCCCCATTGATTTTAGATTGGTTAATGTTAATTTAGGGGCTTAATTATCATGATTATGCACTAGTTTTAATCGTACGGTTTAGATTAAATTAGGATGTGATAAAACCTTAATCATATGACTGATTTGAGATTTGAAGTTGATCGTGTGGTTTTAATCGACAATCGCATAGCTAATTAGTCGACTATGTGCCGATTAAAGATTTAATGATGATCGTGTGGTGGATTAATTATTTAATGCCGATCGCATGGTTAAATTGTGTAATCGTGTGGTTAAATTCTTTAATCATGACCGAATAATTGACTATGGCTTGACCCTGTGGTTGGAATGATGATTTCGTGGTCTAGAGAGAAGATCGTATGGTTGAAATTACTGTTTAATACGAAAACGAGTGCGATTCATAACATATTTAATTGTAGTAAATTGCACGTCATACATAATTGCATTGGCTAATTAAGGAAGATTAAAATTGGTAGTGTGTGGTTGTTTACGTGTGTGGCCATGATGAGTTCCGTCTAAGACGAGTTTTAGACGATGCCCGGCTGAGGCTTGGATGCTATCTGGTACCCGACTTGTCAGGGGGCGGCTCGATCCCAGACATTGTCGATCACGGTAGAGGTCGGATCGATACTTCTAAATGGAATGCCGTTTGGTACCCGACTTGTTGGGGGGAGAGGAGGTTTCGATCCCGGACATTGCCACACCCAAAGTAGTGGGGTGATGCCTGGCTATGCCGAAAGATCGGCGGGAGTTCGGTGTGACCTATGGTGAGTTGTTAATAATCTGGACAATTTCGAGTGTTATGTGCGTATGGCATGCTTTGCGCTTGATTATGGGATAAAATCGTGAGGCACGGTATGAGACGGGCCGAAGTGATTTCATCTTATAATCGAGACTTGTGTGAATGATTAAGTATGTTTGGATTATTATTATTGATGTTATGCATTTTGATAGGATGCCATGGTTGTGATACAATTCAAGACTTTGCGTAGTATGTGGTATCATTTTTCGTTTGATAGGAACTTACCTTATTGGATGTCTGGATTATTATTATTGATGTTATGTATTTTGATAGTATGCCATGGTTGTGATGCAATTCGAGACTTTGCATAGTATGTGGTACCATTGGTTATTTGATAGGAACTTACCTTATTTGTTAGAATTGCATGATTAGGGTGCCGGAGGTACGTATTGCCCTAGTCGAGGCTTAGGTAGTTTACTTATTGAGATTTTATCTCATTCTCCGTTGTTAAACATTTCAGTCCCTCTACCTTGATTATGACTAAGCGTTCGCTACGTTTCGGGGTACCAACGGAAACGGAACATTGAGTGGCTGAGTACCCAGTTAGTGAAGATGGAGCATCGATAGGATGCTGTGGAGGTTTTGATAGAGTTAGAGATCCCTATCTTTTTAGAGCTCCTCTTTTGAATAGAGTAGTGGAGCAAATCAACAACCTTATCCCTTTTTGAGTATGTGTGGTCTAAGTTTGTGGCATTTAGGAAGGCTTGTATATGTTATCACTGTATGTGATGTTAAGATTATAAAATGGTTTGTTGGTTTGTTAAATTTTTCTCTCTACTATTCCGTTTGAATGTTTGTTGAATGGAGTGTTCGTTTGGCTTTTGCGTTTATTCTCTTCTTTTGAGGGTTTGGGGTTGGCAACAAATCCCGGGAGTCGCATTCTTATCAACTGTGGCGGGATGTTACGTGTTCGTGGGGTACGGGGCGTGACATTAAACCATGAAGTTATGTGCTTTGAGTACTTATCAGATACATTCTAAAATTACCATACGTGATCTCATTTATCAAAATGATTAAAAAACCTAATGGCCTAGATTTTAATTTTCTTGAATAGGTAATTACTAAACTAAGGATATACATGGTCAAGTTCGTAGAGTAAATCATTCCCAACATAGCCTACCACTTGTTCGATCTCCAAGTATGAGAACTGATTAAAGGCAAAATGTGCAAGTATATCCACACCAATAATGAGAACGACCGGTCTTTTGCATATTTATATGCCCTTCAACATTTGGTGCTTCACACCTTAGCCTAAGTCAAATGCTACTCTCTCCTCGCAGTCACACTAATTAGTCTCCTTCCTCCCCTTATGAACAATTTTTTTCCTCTGACCTTTTTATGTCCTGTTTTTTTTGTCCAGTGTAAGCCCTGGTGATGACAATGTGGAGAATGAGGTTCGACACATCTCTCACACGCACTCACAATGCCTGCAAAAAGGTCAGATCAGTGATTCACCAGAATAGCTCTCATCCCTGGTAACTCTCTCTCTCTCTCTCTCTCTCTCTCTCGGGCTCTGGTATCGAGTGCGGCTGTGATTTGCTAAACTAGTCCTATCGTTACTATTGATGGTGAAACAAGCAAGATTCACTACACATGCAACAGGAGGAAGCTACAACTAAGGCCCGGAAAAGAAGTGACAGCGCAGGAAAAATGTGGTTTGCCTGAATCCCTGTTCTCATGAAAAGAAAAGGCAGCGGAGTCTGATTTTCCTGAAAAACGAACAAGATAGGGTCCCGGGGTGTGTCATGCGAAAAGAACCGCTCACCACCTTTGCTCCTTCCAGCTGGTGTAAAAACTGCCCGCTGCTCAAAACCAGCTGAGCAAGCTTCCATTACCTATGAAGCCAATGATCAACCTTACAGATAAAAAAGACTGTGTCATAATGCGGCCTAAAGCATAAACCTGAAACTGGAGACACAGAACTCCATCCGGCTGGCATTTTTTTAAATACTCAGATAGATCTGCCAGTAGTTTAAAGAAGGCTACAATGAACACACGAGTGTTGACACCTAAATTTTGGCGAATCATTTAGTGGTTAATTGCATAGAAAATTAGGGATTAAATTTTAACCCATAAACAAAAATATTACAATTACTTAGCATATAGTTTAGGTTTATATAGATTAATTGCATTCCGCATCAGATTGGAGGTGGTAAGCGAACTTAAAATTCATCATGTAAATTGAGCTCAGGCACCGAACAAGACTCGGCTTACTCGGAAGGCAAGGGCCGAAAATTACAAGTCAAAAGGGGCTGGATTGTTTTAATTTGAGCTTCAATTAGCCCATCAAGCTTAATTAAAGAAAAGCCCGAATTAATTCAGCCAACTTAGAATTAAATTAAATTAAAGGGTAAAACCTAAACCTAAGCCCGTTAGGACTAGAAAGCCCGGCTAATTGACCTAGGTTTGCGTTATAAATACATGTTTATGTCTCATAATCTAGAAGAAAAGGCCACAAAAATTGAAATACACGGCCACAATCAAGAGACACGAAAATACAGAGGAGAACGAGAAGGTTGAACGGGAGAGAAAGAAGGAAGCTCTCGGCCTCCCTTCCATGTTTATTCCCTGGCGTTTGACAGCGGTGCCTTACTCATCGAATCAAGCAGCTTTGACGTGAAGTCCTCATGGGTTTTTGGTCGCCACGAAGTCCAAGTGCTGGTCTCACAATCGGTCTTGCCCAGTGACTACCTTGAAACAACCACGGTTTGCCCCCGCGTGAGATAAACAAAATCCCGATCGGATACACCACTTTCTGACGTCGCGTCTAGCCCTTGCACTACGAGCAACTAGCGTTCCAGTCCACGAATAACAAGTTTCTCGGAGTGTTCTTGCTGCGACCAGCAAGCTTCGATCACAAACGCAGCAACTTCCCACGCGGACTCAAACAACGCCAGCCTGCTTGCTGTCGCAATTCAGTCCAACTGCCCCTGCAAAGCTTCACCGTGTTTAATTCCTTTCTTGCAGGTTCCATCATGACCGATTCTGTTTTGGTCTTTTCATCCATACCGTGGTCCATCGCCGTGAGTCCAACAAACACCTCCATACCATGAGCAGTACTGAGAATTCCAAAGCCTGTGATCCATCGAGCACACCGTGAGCCCACTGAGAACCCGTCATCAAGCTGCCATCCTCGTCGTCAAGCGACGCACCACCGGTCACCATCCCGATCTGCTGCAAATTTAAATTTGGAAAGAAATCTGCAAATCAGGTAATTATCTTATCCCGATTTGATCTAAATATTTTGTTGCCTAATTCGTGCTTATTGATATCTAATTTTGCATATTTGAATAGTAAGCATTATTTCAATTAGGATTTATTTCCTTTTTTTGAAATCTTGGATATCTATTACTTATCAAATTTGGATAGAATTTAGAATTTTCAAAATCTTTTGAATATATCCAAGATATTTGAGATATCAAAATTTTTTCAAGATGTGATCGATTAGGAAAATTTCTTAATCCGCAACCGCACACATGGAAATAAATCTATCTATCATGCTTTAGATTGAGTTATTTCCATAGCAGGTATTTTGAATTTTAGGATCAATCTATCAGGCTTCAGATCGAAACTTAATTCGAAAGATCGGATATATTTTTTTTTTTACTAAAAATTTGTGATTTGAATTTAAATTCGAAAATACAAAAAAATTTCATAAAAAAAAAATCAAAAATTTTTCTATAAGTCAGGATTTATCAAAAATTGTCAAATTGAGTATTTTTCCTGAGATTGGTACCGAAAGGGCGTTAGAGTAATCTAGCGTAATCAAGTCCCCAAATTTATAATTTCTAGTTCGCAGAAATAAAATAGTACTCCCGCTATTTTATTTAGGTTTCTAATCAACTTACCTTAAATGATTAGTGGCGACTCCCATTGAAAATATTTGCATGCTCACAATTGGATCTAAGTTGCGATTTGGTAGAGTTTGGGAGAATTTGAGCTAGGTTAGTTAATTTAATTGATCAATAATCCATTAGCCTAAAATCAAAAACTCGATTTTTTTAGGTCGCGACAACGAGGTGTTCTGGTCCTACAAAAAAGAAAGGAGAATGATGGAGGAAGAGAACATGGGCACAAGTTCATGGTTGATAGATTCCACTTTCCCTGTATGTAATGTAGAGATGGAATAGCAATGGATCTTTTCTGTATGGTGTGATGAGCTTTCCCTGATTTTAGTCTCCAAGAATTTATACTGTGCTTACGTGGAAATGTACGCATCTTCTTCCTTATCGCAAATCTCGTAGTGCATTGCATTTAAACTTATATATGCTCTCACTCAAAAGCAGAGGCCTCGCATCGTGCCCATGCACTGTCACAAAAGTCCATTTGGTCTTCGGTTAATAGTATAATTATTAAAATCGAAAAACATATCTTGAATCGAAATATTAAATTTATGAATTGTGAATCGTCAACCGAAAATCAAATGGAATCCTAAGATTTGGTAAAATGCCTAAAACTAGTATTTTACGTCGAAGACAGTTCTAAATTCCATTAATAATTATATACGATATAAAATTTTAGTAACAATTTATGACCTAGGAAAACAAAATATTAATTTTAAGTACATCTGATGGTCCTGTACATATGACAATATAATTTCCCGTTGTTTTATTCAAATTAGGATTATATACAAATATCAATATACAATTCTTTGTATGTCATCTCAAGTACACTTTTAATTGATCGTTAACTGTTAAAATATTGTATACATAGTAAAAATATCTTGTTCGATAGATGAATGTATAAAGAATTGAATCGCCGAATCAATATACTTATCGAGTTGTAGATTCATTAGTGAATTAATAAATTCACTTGGGATTAAAAAGATTAGCGATTCATCTAATAGTTACATATCACTAAGGCCTCAAATCAAAACTAACGAATTGTAGAATACTAATCTATAATTGTACAATTTCAATGGCTATGATTAGTAGTAATTGATTCAGTCAGCAAGTTTAATTAACAAAATGAGGTGATCCACAAAATGATTTCTCAATAGCTTTTGCGTAAACTATCAACCATGCAGACTCAAATTCGAATAAGACTGTATATTATCGATAATTTAATAATCAATCGAAATTGTGCAACAATGTAATGTAGTCTTGAAGGTTCGCAAAAGATACTTCAATTCAATTGCTTAAATATCAACTTTTAAATATGTTATGTATGAAGATAGAACCTCATAATTCATATGCTATTTAGGTGTAGTTTTCTAGGAAAAGGACAAAAAAAGTTATAAACCTATTGCATTGGGACCAATTTAATTTTAAACCTTTCAATTGGACCAATTTAGTCCTAAACCTTTTCACATTAGTACCAATTGAGTCCATCCGACTAATTTAGGCCAGAAATTGCTGACATGGATGCTGACAAAAGTATGATGTAGATAAACTGAGCCAATGTCCATGTGGATGAGTTTGGAAAAATTTAGCCAAGGTAAGTGACGTCGGAATAAATGAATAAATATAGCCAATGTGGACATCCTTGTGGATGTTGACATTGGGAATACTTCATTGGCAACATAGTATGACATCATCCGATGGCCATGTTAGTCGGATTTGGTGTTAGAGGGACTTGATCATAAAATTTGTGAAGAAGGACTTGATTAGACAAATTAAAAAATATAAAGATTTGATTAGACAAAACCTAAAATTGTGGGGATGACATATACAACTTTTCCTATTGTAATCTCAAAATCTTGATGGACATATATGTCAGTGAGGCATCTGTTTTTTTCTTTTTTGGTCAAATAGTGAGGCATTTTTGAAAAGGCTAAGGCTACGTTTGGTAGTCAGGATAAAATTCGAGATATGATAGATTTTATCATATCTCGTATTTGGTACCTACCTAAGACAGGATAAAGTCGGATATAGGAGGAATATTGCCTAGATAAAATTATCCCATGGAGGAGGTGAGATAAAAGTGGATAGGATTTATAATATCCATAATATAAAATTTATTTTTCTTGAATAACGAACTTGTTAAATTAATAAAAATAAAATAATATTTGAATTTATATATTCTTATTTTTATTTATATATTCAAATTTCTTTCTATCTTATGATATAAATTTCATATATATACACATGCATTTAATATTTATATTTATTACATATTTTAGGTATATTTGTATAGTTTACTATTTAATAAAATTTTATTAGAGAATGATGGAGGGGAAAAAATAAAAAATAAAAATAATTAAAAAAGAGAAAAAAATAAGCAAATAAAAATGAAGTAGGTAAGCGTGTCATGAGAAATTTTTATCATCTCCGTTTATGCAATTTTCAGGTTTATTTATACTAATATGATTTTTATAGCAAATAATAGACATGATAATATGTGAAAATATCCGACTTTATTACTGCGATTTACCAAACAGTAGACAGAATATAGCAAATTTCTTAGATTTCATATTCTATTCTATTCAATCATATTATGGCTAGAAATCCAGATGATCAAACACAGCCTAAAAGAATATGTATGCGAACTGGGAGAGACTCATATTTTGATTTTATTAATGGAAGCAATTTTATCATATGAATAGAGAGAATATAAAATTAATTTTTTATGAGAAGCTCATATTATTCCATAATCCGCTCCTTCAACTTTGACGACATAAGTTATGTTAATTTGGTTTTCATGAATTACAGCAAGGTCAAACTCATTTATTTTTATTGATTCAGGTGCAATAAGATATGATAATTCTATTATGATAAAGTGTAACATCCTGAATTTCGATCAATTTCCGGGATCCAACGAAGTGAATATTATTTCTCATCTGATTTTAGTACGTCTTGCCCAGAGCTGGCCCCTCGTGGGATATTAATCAATGGGAAAGGCTAAATAGGAAAATGGTACGTGGGCTGGGGACCTGATCGCGAATTGAGCACTAATTCCGAGAAACGATAGGGAAGTATTTTGGGGCTAGTGTGGGCCAATTTTAGGAAAGTGACAGATTTGGTTTGGCCAACGATGTACGATCAGATTGCAGGTGATTCCGCTCAATAGAGAGTACGAGTGGCGAACGAATCCCGAACTTAAACCGAACGATCGTGATCCCTGAAATAACCAATAATTCCTTGCGTTCTCCCAGTAATCGAATCCGTCACGACTAGAGTGACCTTAGATTGATACGCGTAATCCCTAAACAGCCACCCGTCAATAAGAGGCTTTAAAAGTTTGAATTGAGCAATTTTGGTCGCCAAATTGAATCCGAACTTCAATGTCGAAATTCTATGGGTGTTTGCGACTATTTTGCGAGGCCAATGTCATTTTTGAGTGGCCATACATATTTGGGGTCGGTACGGTCGAAAAATGAAATTTCGACTTCGGACTGGAAAATTACCATTTTGCCCTTATAATCTATTTTTGGGGTTCCGAATTTTGGGCTCTTTTTGGGAAAATATTTGGGGATTAAATAGAGGATAAGATCAGCCCAATAATACAAGGATGAAAAGACTAAAACGCCCTTAGATATTTTGGCTTGGGATAATATGGACCAAGTGAGAGGACAAAATGGGAAATTGGAAAAGTGGGTCAAACCTCCATTTAAGACCAAAATTTTTCTCTCTCTCCTCATTCTTCTCACTCTCCCTCCACGGCAGCCCCCTCACCGAACCAGCCATCTCCTCCCCTTGCCGTCCACCGCTGTGCTGTTGCCGCCGTTCACTGTTGAGCCGATCGTCGCCGCTTGTCACCACTGTCGCAAGCCGCCGTTAGATATTGATTTTGCCGTCGCTTTCACACTAACCGTGAGATTTTAGAGCTTAGTAAGTTGTAATCTAACTCTTGCCTAGGACGTCGGGTATTTTCGGACTCGTTTGGGTGCTGTTTAGGGGATTTAGAGGTTGATTAAGGTATTGATCTTGATTGTTGGTGGCTGATCATGGTTGTTAGTGGCTGATCATGACTGTTAGTGGCTGTTGAGGGTTGGATTAAATGTTGGGGAATGAGTTTTGACGGTTGAATTTCGGTAGAAATCGGTTTGGGTTTGAATCCGCAAGGCTTGGCGTGATTCTCAGATTCGCGGTTACTGTACCCATCCGGTTTGCTATTTTTGTAGAGAATTTTGTAGGCAGAATTTGAGGAAGTTTTCTTCATGGAAGTTGTTCCCAACATCTTAAGGTATAACATACTTTAATTTGAGAATTTTTGGAAATCATTTGAGGCTATTCGGAAGTCCATCTTTAGACCAAAATAAAATTGCCCAAATTACTGTTCACTCGACCTTTTGAACTGTTCGAATTTTTATAAATTTTTTTAGGCCTATTTTCAAAATACTTCCTTCACAAATTTGTTGGGGACATCTGTGGCTATGACATATAAAAATTTCAAGGCTTTTCAAAGTGATTTGAGTATTGAAAGAAATATATTTTGAGGATAAAATGGTCTGTTGGAGCGAGTTGATTTTCGTCTGACTTCAAGTGACCAAAAGAGGTATTTACAATTGGAACTGGGTTTCGAGTTCTACACGAAAAATGTTTAGCAAGATTTTTTACGCAAAATGTCCAAATTTCAGAATTTTTGGAGTTCATTTACTATTTATTTGAATGGGATTTTGGTCACTGTATAAACTGCCCAATTTTACTCCGATTTTTTGGATGTTTGTTTTGATGAGCGGAAATGGTGTGGATGTCGGGGTTGAATAGTTGTTGCCTCATGATCGGAATTTAGGCTTGAATGTGTGTTATATAAGTTGATTTGAGGATGAAATTAAGATGTTTCGAGGCTGGAGTGAGGCTAAATGGAGTGTCGGATGTTGTGGGATGGAATTGACGAGCTTAGGGCTCGATTTAAGGATAAATGGTGTCGGTTTGGTGTATGGTAGTATGGCTGAATTGTGGTGTTTAATAGGCTTGGAAATGTCGAAGTTATGCTTATGAACGTGGCTGTGTTTGTGGGCCTATAAGTGGCCTTACGTGTTTATTGAACCGTGACTTGATGGTGTGAAATGTGCTTGATTATGTGCACGCGTGGGCAGGACTGATTTAGTATTAAATTGGCCATATCGAATGTTGTGTGAGCACGAAAAATGCTAATGAGTTGTTGCGTGCACAGACCACGTGTGACTGGCAAATTGAAGGGCATGTAATTGTTGATCATGCGAGTGAACGAGTGATTGTGTGTTGCATGGCATGTGAGATTGTTGAAATTGTGTCGTCCTGAGGCGTGTACTTCAACACGGGACGATACCCGGTATTACCGGAAGACTGCCAGCCTGAGGCATGTACTTCAACGCGGGTTGCATAATGGGTGGTAGGTGTTGAGCCTGAGGCGTGTACTTCAACGCGGGCAAAAAACATGACCTGAGGCGTATACTTCAACGCAGGTCACTAGCGAGTGTTGTGGAAAATGAATGGTCGCAGTGTGCCTGAGGCATGTACTCCAACGTGGGTCACTAGCGAGGAATGTGAAAGAAGAAATGAGAATGGAAGGAACAATGGAATGAGAATGGTACATGCGCGTGTTTGTATCTGACGTGAATGTGATTGAGTGCAGGTGTGCGCATGATTGAGCCTGACAATATTATTTGATGTGCCTGCAATATGATGACTTGAGGTGCACGAATGTGCGTGTTTGTCTGGAGGTATATGATAGCCTAGGTAGGGTTTAGGTTGCAACTTATTGAGAAGTGTCTCATGATTGTATAAACAAAACCATTTCAGATAAACTGCATGTACAAGGAATTAGTCGCCATCTTCGCTGCCAGAACGTTTTGGTACAGTCATGCACAACAAGGATAATTTCGTGGAGTACACTCTGAATAGATATTGTACCGAGGACGCAAGGACTAGTGAGGAGGCGATGGGCTAGTGTTCGTGGAGTATCGCTTTTGGTAGATATGGTATTTGCCTCTTATTGGTGTATGGCTTTTAAGGTAACCGTAGTGAGTGTACGTATAAATTTTATGGACTCAAAGAATGGCGGACATGTATAAGTGTACTTGTATGTGGATGTTGTTAATATAATTGATAATGTAAAGTTTTTAAGTGTTGGCGGTTGGCGTGCAAGTTTAATTCTGGTGTTCTCCAATTTATTGTCCAGGTTTGATTATTTGTTTCCGCTACGATTGACTCTGATGCGAGACCGTTGAGTCGGCAATATATTCCTAGGATGTCGCACCGTTCGACTCAGGAAAGTGGGATGTAGAAAGCATTGGATTTGTGTCAGGGCGTGACATAAAGAAAAAAGGGAAGAAAAGTCCTATACAACAATTCTAAATCTATAACTTTTTTTCTCTAGAAAAGTGAATAAAGTTCAATAAAACACAAAGAAAAGCGAGAAATGTAATCCTACCGTAAGTTGGTCTATAACTTTTGGTAGTATATAGTTAACAGTTAGGGTTATGTACTTTAAGTACTTATGGGACACATTTAATAACCGTGTTCAACATTTTGAAATAATTGTCTGCGATCTCATTTATCGTACATATTTTTAGGGAAGGAAACTTATGTGCAATTTGTTAACAAATCGGGTTCTTCAATCTTGTGATGTATATGACACTCTAGCATTAGATCGAGAGGTTTACTTCCGTTGTTGATAAGAGGTCAGACTGGATTAAGTTCTATTAGGAGAGAAATGCGGCAACACTCGTGCTTTGTCCCCCTTTCTTACAAAAAGAAATTATAAAAAAATCTAACAGTCTGGATTTAGATTTGTTGGATAGGTAAGTACCAAACCAAGGGTGTACATGGTCAAGTTTGTGGAGTAAATTAATTCCCAACATAACCTTCCATTAATACTATCCCCAGGCACGATAACAGATTAAAAGCAACATCTGCAAGTTTATCCACAACAATTATGAGAATGCCAGTTTTTAATTTGGTTTAGCATGTACAACACCATGGTCAGACTCATTTATTTTGATTTGTTTAGGTGCAATAAGACACAATAATTATACTATGATAAAAAAAAAAAAAACAAAGAGATGTAACCTACACAATAAGTCCGATATAACAATTCTTAATCTAAAACTTTTTTTCCAAGAAAATTGAGTAAAATTCATTAAAATACAACAAAAAGCAAGAGATGTAGCCTACCATAAGCTGGTCTATAACTTTCGTCCGTTTATAGTAAACCGTTAGGTTTATGCACTTTAAGTACTAAACGGATGCATGAAACAACCATGCTCATCATTGCGAAATTGCCGTTTGCGATCTCATTTATCAAAATGGTAAAATAATCCAACGGCCTAGATTTTCAATTTTCTTGAATAAGTAAGTACTAAATCAAGGGTGTACATGGTCAAGTTTGTGGAGGAAACAATCCCAACAAAACCTACCATAGAGGCAAAATATGCAAGTGTATCCACAGCAATAATGAGGATGCCCAGTATTTTGCCTATTTATACACCCTTAAACTTTTGGTGCTTCACACCGTAAACTAGGTCAAATTCTACTCTCTCCTCGTGGTCACACTGATCTCCTCCCTCACGTGAGTAAATTGTTTCCCTTGACCTTTCCATGTGTCTTTTTCTCGGATGTGAGACCTAGCGATGAAAATGGAGCCGAGGATCATCATGCATTTCATGCCATCCCAACCACTGTGAAGAAAGAGTTTCGAAACATCTCTCAGATGAATCCACAATGCACGCAAAAGATCGGATCAATGATCTACCAGAAAGGGCCAAATCCTCTGTAAGCATCTCTCTCACACACACAAGTGCCAAATAACGGCTCTCTTCTCATTTACTATTTTATTTTGCGCAGGTAGAAGGAAAATGTGGGAACGAAAGGATACCCTCTCCCCAACGGGGTTAAAAGCACGCGAGGGCTACTTCAAAGATATACAGTAGAACAAACTAAAGGCACTGTATATGTAAAGAGAGGAAGCTACACCTGAGCCCAGAAAAAAGAGTTACCGGCGTAGGAAAAGCATCGGTCGCCTAAATAACTGTTCTTCTGAAAAGAAGAGGCAGTGGAGTTCGATAATACTCTTTCCCACAAAGGAAAGCTTAATAAAATGACAAAGGAGTGATTGTCGCGCCATCTTTTTCTTTGACGAAATTGTCGTGCACTGTAGACACCATAGTGGAATCCATTGGAATCGTGAATTTATGAAACATGATCAAATTTCTTTCATGTACGTACCTTTTCCAATCCAGGTAAACCATAGAAAGTGACTTCAGCAGCATCACTTCGAATATTATTCTCAGATAAGCTGCAACAAGAAAGGACGTGATTCCTCCAACCTGCATTTTTCGTTTTCCAAATAACTTTCAAGCCTACTGACGATAGAAATTCTTGCACCATGTGGAATGAAGTTCTTGGATTCCAATACCACAACACGATAGAATTCCAGAGGCAGCAGTATTCAAAGCCACATAGTACGAAAAAAATCCTACAACGAATTATTGCCGGAGGGAAATTTCTTTATGATGTATAAAGCCAACCCGTATTCCTATTGCGAAGGAGAATCATAGAGGAAGAGAAAAAAGGAAGGAGTGGATATCCACTTTCAAGTATCTAATGTGAAAATTGTATAAGAGCTCCATGTACTTATTATCGAATAAAAAAAGTACTGCAGTTCCATGAATGATACATCTTCTTCTTTTCCCTTATTAGAGACCTTGGATTGTGCTTTGTCTTCAACTTATCCGTGCTTTCGTTCATGAAGTATACCGAGTCACACTTTCACAATAAGCAAAAGCGATTAGGGAAGTTCATTGGATTTTGGTTACCATACAAGTTCATTCGGGTCACGATTCTTTCTCAGAGAGGGTGATCAATCTTTTTTTTTAATAAAGTGTTTTCAATCTTATTATAATATACATGTCACCTAGTTCCCTAATGGTCGTTATAGTTAATATCATATACAAGTGCGATTTCAACGTCTTTCTCTATGTCTCAAAAATGACACTTTCCATTCTTGTTTGGCTTACTATGCAAGATGGATTGGCCATCAAAAACAGGTTGCTTAAGCAGAACATGCTGGCCTCCTCTCTCTGCTGCCCCTGTAATTTCTCTGATGAATATAGGAATCATCTGTTTTTCGGACGTTCATGTCTTTGCAAATCTGCAATTACATACTAACTGTTAGCGATATTAGGATATTTATTTGATTATGCATATCTCTCGGGATTATGTATATATCTCTTTTGATATTGCATATCCTTGATTGATTTAGATTTGATATTATGTATATCTTGTTACCTTAATCAGTTATCTAATAAGCCTATAAATAGATTCTCCATGTACTCTTTTATATATCATCAAATATACATAAATCCTTCTTCTACTTTACTTTTAACTTGGTATCAAAGCCAGTTCCTGAGGCAACTTAGTGCACCAGGTACACTTTGCACCAAGTGCAACTAACGCATCCCACAAATTTTCCCATTCCTATTTTTACGCTTTGTCATTCTTAGCGCAAAATAAATCCATCCCCACTGAACAGTGTACATCTGAGTATCTTATTTCCATCTGAGTAATGTTGATACTTAAATTTCGACTCACCATTTAGTTGTAATTTGCATAAAAATTAGGGATTAATTTTTAACCCCTAAAAAAAATATTTAAATTGCATAACATATAGTTTAGGTTCATTTTAATTTAATCGCATTTTGCATCGGACCGGTGATGGCGAACGAGCTTAAATTTCATCGAATGGGACTCGGTTCGCTCGGAAAGGCAAGGGCCGGAAATCACGAGTCAAATAGGTTTGGTCGTTTTAATTTGAGCTTAATTCAGCCCATTATGTTCAATTAAATTAAAACCCAAGTTAATTCAGCCCGCTTAGGAATTAAATAAAATCAGAACTTAGATTAAGACCTAAGCCCAAGCCTAAGCCCATTAGGATTAGTAAGCCCATCTAATTGACCTAAGTTAGTACTATATAAACATGTTTAGGTCAGAAATTAAAGGGGGGACGACACAATTTCAGATCTGAAATTTTTGAGAGTACACGTGAGAGAGAAAGGGAGATCGGTGTTGCTACATCGTCACCGCCGGTCGTGTTGTTCCTCGCGCCGCCGCATGGCACCACCACCACCACGCAAGACCCGTGAGTGTTGCTGCTTTGCCGTTTGCTGGCCCATGCCATGTCCTTCCATCTTCACCAACGCCTCCACAGCCTTGAAGATCTCACCGTGAGAAACACACGTAAAGGAGGAGGAGAACGTTCCCATGCAAAGTACATAGAACACGTACAGAGACGAGGGAGAGGAGAAAGTGGAAAAGAATTGGTCAATAGAGAGGGGGGGCTCTTCTCGACAAGAAGACAGAAGAGAGAGAAGAAGAAAAAGCCAGGAAAAAGTCTAAAGTGGAGGGTTAGTTTCGCTGATCCAGAACAGCCGTGCCCGCACAACAATCGTCACCTCTGCTGATCTGTGGCTTCCTGTTCTAGCCACGACGAAGCCGAGACACGCACACTTCCCAGACATCCGGTCCGTTCCAAGCAGCACCAACAAGCTTATGTACAGTGTTCCAGCTTTGACGAAACTCCAACGCGCTCGCGATAGTGACGAGCTTGACTAGTCACCGAGAGCCACACTCGCTAGTTCTTCCTTGACTGAGAGGTCGTCATCGCCCCCGCCGTCTTCGACGTCCACACCGCCGTTGTCCTCGACGTCGCCGTTCCCGAAGATGCCGCGTCAATATCGTGCGTGAGCCACCGTTCCCGACGCCGATCGCCAGTCGTCAGTTGTTGCGATCCCGATCCGCAAGCCCGATCTCGAGTCGAATCCAAATTTGGAAATTATCTGCAAATTAGGTAAGATTATTATCCGAATGTTTTTCCGAAATATTTAATTTCCTAATTTGCATGCTTTGAATATTTCATGATTATCATGTGGATATTTAGATATCTTAGAATAATGTTCGACATATCCGCAATATTTTTGAATATTCGAAGTTAGGAAAATTTTCTAATTTAGCAACATATTTGGACGACTATCCGACCTTATCCCTAAGGTACGATACGCGGTGATACGGGAAATTATTATCCTATCCATAATCACTTGGATACGATAATGATTTTTATATGCTTTCCAAATTTGAATAATCGGCTTTCCGTCGATATCTATAACCCTATAGATGTGACCGATAGTTCGATTTTTGTGCCTAATCCGAGTTTGAAACGAATTTCGTGGATCGCGTGACTGTTTTAAATGTGGATGCTATCTCTGTTTAAATTGTTTTTCCTTTTCAAATAAAAAAAAAAGAAAATTAAAAAAAAATATCAGTAAGATTTGAATTAGAGTTTTGCATGTTTAGGGAATCCTAAATATATCTAGAAGATAGAGTAATTATTTAATTTAAATTAGGACTTGAGATAATCTATTTCCTACTTTAAATTAAGTAATATTCTAATCTTAATAGATTATTTAGGTCATTTTTTTTAATTTCGAATTTTCATAAAAAAACCAAAAAGAGTCATCTTAGGATAGATTAAATTAGGATAGATTGCATTCATGATTTGGGTTATTTTTAATTTCGAATTTTAACAAAAAAATTCCAAAAATCAATCATGTTAGGATATGTTAAATCATCATAGATTGCACGTTATTTTAAGCATATTTTTATTCCGAATTTCATTAGAGAAAAATACCAAAAATAAATCATTTGCCTGTCATTAGAATTAGGTCACGTCGTTGCATGACATATAGTTTGCATGCTAGGTTGCATTAATTGCATGTCATTTTTGCACGTCATTGCATATAGATTAGATTTCATTTAAATAAGTGAAAATCAAAAGATAAATTGAGTGAATTGCTTGTTAATTAGAAATCATATTAGGATGTTAATGTGATTTTCTAGCTAACAATACAGATGCTTGCATTGCTTCCAGGTAAGTAATTCTTCCAAACTTGCAATTTATTTAATGCTTTCCTGGGTGTTAAATTGGTGGTTTGCGCACCCGCATGAACACCTCACATGTTAGTAATTAAGTTAAAATGGATCCAAACTGCCTGCCAAAATATTTTTGAAAAGAAAAGGTACCGAAAGGGCGTTAGACTAGATCTAGCGTAACCAAGTCCCCGGGTTTAGAATCTCTGGTTCGTAGGAATAAAACATATCTCCCTATGTTTTATTTAGGTTTGTAATCGACCTACTACAAATTGATTAGTGGCAACTCCAAGCATGAAAACATTTGCATGTTAAAGACTTAAACCCTAAATTGCGAATTGGTAGGGCTTGGGAGGGCCCGAGTTAAGCTTAGTCTTAATAATCCATTAGCCCAAAAAAAATGAAAAATTTTTTTAGGTCGCGACAGCTTGGCGACTCCGCTGGGGACTTGAGTTAAAACTCTTAGTGGACTTAGGCCAATTTTTCATTTCAAAAATAATTTTTGCTTGGCAGCGAGGATCCCAGGTACGTCCCTAATATTTTAGGTGTTAAATGTTCTTGCAGAATGGGAGGTATAAGGGGAGGCGTGATTGTTAACCCTTATTTTGCAGGGAGGTGTTATGATGTATGGTTTAATTTATGCACGAAACGCTGTTTGATATAACCTGCTGTGTATGCCTTACATTTACACTACACCGTACACACTACCCGCTACCGGATCTGGGCAGCATAGGTTTAGGATGGTATTGAGATAGTGGATACCCCGACCAAAATCATGTGGTACGAGTCGCCCTCCTCGGTCCTGAAGGTTTTTTTTTATGGTGTCATTGAGTACCCACCACGGTTGCACCATTTGCAACCCGGGTCAGCTCTTTGACTAAGCCGGAGTCAGGGGAATCCCAGCCTAACCACCACTATGACTGGTTTAGCTTGGTAATCCTCTCGTCTCCACTTTGCAAGCCAGAGTCTAGATAGAAATCGAACCTCACATTTAATGCGCATGTCTATGTGATTGCCATTTCCCTACCCGGTGAAGTAAGTTTTCTTCAACATTTATCTCGCAATTTATTTACATTTCGTCCTGTTTTTTTGGTCGGTCCATGACATTAGGTCGGTCGTGAGTCTTGGCCTATACACTATGGGAGGGGCAGACATCCGGATTCTTGATGCTCCTAAAGATGAGCTTCGTGCCTGGTGGAATCTGCTCAGTCCGACCAACCGCAAGCTGGTCGAAGGCTACATTGGGAGGCTGCTCTCTCTTTTGGAAGTCAGAGTCCGTACCGGTCTCGTTTGAGCATTAGCGCATTTCTGGTGTCCCGAGACATCCACCTTTATATTCGGTAAGCATGAGCTCACCCCGACTTTGGAAGAATATAGCGTGATCATTGGAAAACCGTTGGGATCGGAGTTAATCACACCACCTTTGGGAATCGATTCCACATTAATGTTGTCGGAATTTGTGAATGTCGGAAAAGATGAGTTAAGAAAAGTTTTGAAAGCAAATCGTGGAACATGTCCTTTTTCATTCTTAAGTCAATGTTTTGAAAAAGCCACACCTTTTCAAAAGGGCAGAATCTTTTTACTAGCATTTTTCGGGTTCGTCATTTTTCCTCACTACAAGAATTCATGTAATCCGTTAATTGCATGGTTGGTCCAACAAGTCTATCTTGAAAAGAATTTTGTCAACACCATTTTAGCCGAGACTTTCATTTCTCTCACTAAATTCAAGCAAAATGGTGACAAAACATTTCATGCACCCCTTGAACTGTTGCAAATTTGGTTTTTGTCTCACATAAAAGGATGTGGCGATTTACTCAAAATATCCGAACTTAGTGATTCCAACCATCCCGTTTTAAGCTATAAAGAAAAACAAGGGAATGCACATGATTATCATCACTCCGAATGGATCATTTTCATGAAAAATGCTAGACCCCAAGGTTTCCAATGGCATGCTAGTTGGTTCAATGTTGAGGAAGCTCGGCTTACGTGTAATGGTGTTGGACCGGTTCCACTTTTGGGCTTCACTGGCGCAATCGAATACTACCCTGCCAGAGTGTCCCGACAGTACCAGATTCTCCAGGAGCTCCCTCCGGCGTTACAACCCGAGCTCCTCCATGTCGATTTCTCCGACGATGGTGAAGACCACGAAGGGACCGTGGCTCAACTCACGAAGATGTGGAAGAAGTGCCGTGTTTTAAAGATAGCTCGACCCGAAGAACAGCTCAAGGGGGAGCAAAAGTCCTACTTCGCGACAACTAAGTACATCCGACGACACAAAATCCCGCGGGAGATACTCCCGAAGATACCCAAGGTGCCCCTCAAGACCGCTACTCGCTCAGAGAACAACCGTCTTAAGAGGAAGGCTGACGAAGCTTAAGAAAAGGCAGCCAAGATAGCTCGAGCTTATGAGCAGTTGAAGAAAGAAGTCGCCTCCCATATGTCTATAGATCAAGCTAAATAAAAAGGCTTGAATTTGTTTTCTCATTTCAGTTTTAGTTTTTGAATTTGTTTAGGGATTGAGACATTTGTCTTTACATTTTGTTTAAATCATTTCAAGTCATTAGTCGTTGTAAAATTTTCGTCATTTTAATAAAGAGGTCTTTTCAATTCAAAACGGTTAGACCAATGTCATGGATCGGCGTGTGATTTTGCTTGACAGTTATGTATGCCTGTTTCATGCAAATTAGGTAATTACGGACCAATCACGATCGCCTATTTGTACACGATCGAGAACTAGAATAGCCGATCAAACTGACTTACGAGATCGTGTCGTTGGCATTGAGGACCAAATGAAGCAAGTCCTTGCCGCAATGCAACAGATGTCTGCCGAGATTAAAGCCCTTCGACTGACTCCTATTCCTGCATCCCCTGAGGCATCAGCCCTAAAGCATAAAGGTGGAAAGAATGCCGACAGTGAGGAAGATGACGATCTTCCTGATTTAGTAGATGACCCCGTCCAAATCGTCGTCAACAAAGACAAACCTGATGAACGAGTCAACAAACTCGAAGAGAGAGTGAAGAAGCTGGAAGGTTCACAGGATTCTCCTTCAATCGTTCTGTCTCTGTATTCACAGATCAAAACCCCAAAGAAGTTCAAGATACCAGATTTTGACAAGTACAATGGCACCTCATGCCCAAAAGTCCACCTACAGTTGTACCACGTACAAATGACTTCATATGTTGACAACGAACTTCTGATGATCCATGCATTTCAAGCCAGTTTAATGGGTCCTACTTTGAACTGGTATCTTATGAAGAAGATAAATGGCCTCAAAACCTGGAAGGAAGCTAGTGAGGCGTTCTTGAATCAGTACAGGTTCATAACAGACATCATTCCTACCTGTGATGATCTCGAACGTACTCAGATGAAAAAGACTGAGTCCTTCAAAGACTATGCTATCAGATGGAGTATCGTATGTCATTAGAATTAGGTCACGTCGTCGCATGACATATAGTTTGCATGCTAGGTTGCATTAATTGCATGTCATTTTTGCACGTCATTGCATATAGATTAGATTTCATTTAAATAAGTGAAAATCAAAAGAGAAATTGAATGAATTGCTTGTTAATTAGAAATCATATTAGGATGTTAATGTGATTTTCTAGCTAACAATGCAGATGCTTGCGTTGCTTCCAGGTAAGTAATTCTTCCAAACTTGCAATTTATTTAATGCTTTCCTGGGCGTTAAATTGGTGGTTTGCGCACCCGCATAAACACCTCACATGTTAGTAATTAAGTTAAAATGGATCCAAACTGCCTGCCAAAATATTTTTGAAAAGAAAAGGTACCGAAAGGGCGTTAGACTAGATCTAGCGTAACCAAGTCCCCGGGCTTAGAATCTCTGGTTCGTAGGAATAAAACATATCTCCCTATGTTTTATTTAGATTTCTAATCGACCTACCACAAATTGATTAGTGGCGACTTCAAGCATGAAAATATTTGCATGTTAAAGACTTAAACCTTAAGTTGCGAATTGGTAGGGCTTGGGAGGGCCCGAGTCAAGCTTAGTCTTAATAATCCATTAGCCTAAAAAAAATGAAAATTTTTTTTAGGTCGCGACAAGTAAGAATCACGGTGATTGAGTTTTGACCATCACAGTGACCGCTTTGCCCATCGAGACTTTTTCATGGATGTGGCTTTCTTTTGATGCTAGCTACAAAGGCCGCTTCCTAGTAACTATTTTCCAAGCCAGCTATATAAGCCGCTTAATGCTACGACGCTTGCCATACAGGCCGCGTCACTTAATAATTGTTTCGCAAGCCAGCCGCTTGCTATTCCCCTCTGATTCTCGACCTTTCGCACGTCATTTCAAGAAACCGACACCACCACCAGACTTGCAACTGTCAAATGATCAACAAATTGAAATCTCATCGTCGATGGAAGCATGGAGCCAGCACACGCACCCTATGCGCAGCTATGCCATGCATCCTTCGTGGGTCTAGATTATTTTTCAAACTCAAGTTGATTTGTGTCATGCCCTGAACTCAGCATGCGCGCAACATCCTGCTTATGTCAATAATAGTGTGATGTCCTAGGATTCGTCGTCAACCCAGAGAAACACTAACAATCATGTAAAAGCGGAAACGAATTGAAACACCTCATACAACAATTCAATTACACGGGTTAGTAGGGAACTCACTTGATCACATAATAACAAGCATATTCATACACTTGGTATACTTACAACATTTAATTACACAACCTTACACTAAGCCACTAACATCAAACCACATTCCTCAAAAATGGGCAGTATTGGGTAGCCTAACTTCCCTATACCAAAAGAGGGTACTCCAAAGACGAGAATACTAAGCCGATCAATCACTGTAGTACCTTGGCGGCGTCCCTGGATCTTTCATATCTTCATAAGGCTTAGGGGTCTAAAAAGTTTATAATTAACTATGAGAACAAGTCTCAATAAGTGAACAACTTATGCTCTGCATAGGCCAACGTGTACTCCCGGACAAGTCTACACACGAGATTCAAACAATCAACATGCCATGATAAACACAGACATCCCTACCTCATCTCAGAGCATGCACAAGCCCTGCAAGTTAGTCAAATGGCAATAATACAACAATGACTCATGGACATGTACAATTCCGGGTATGACTCACATATGCACGTGTACCGGCAATAATCCGAACATGATCACATCTCAATCTTGATACACTGCATACACCAATGTAGAACATACACTCGCTCTTCTGTTCAGATTAACATACACTCGCTCTTCCGTTCAGATTATTCATGACCCACGTAACACACATTAGGCTCGTAGTACAACCCGTGTAAAACGCATCAGGCTGGCGGTCTTTCTGCTTAACCGGGCATCGTTCGCGTAACACGCCTCAGGACGAGTTCAATCCCCACGTAAAGACGCATCAGGGCTTAAGTGATCACATGTACACTTCATCACATAATTTATTATCTTTTCCCCACGTAAAGACGCATAAGGGTACTTAAGTGATCATACACACCACATGATCCATTCAATTCCATGTCATTCACGCTCTCAAACATCACTCGAATGTGCTCAATCACCAACAATGCAAATCAATTTACACGCCCACCAAATCAGCTACAGTTCTACCAATTAAATCCATGAATACAAATTCACAACCAATCACCTATGATAACAACAACAAGCCATCAATTTGTCACATCTAACACACAAATCGAGCATTAAATCAGTCCACCAAGCAAGCAACAACCACATCGAACAGTTCCTGAGAGAGAAACCAAATTTGCATAGAATCGGGCTTAAAATTGGCAATCGTACAGTAATCAAAACTCTTTTGAAATAAATATTAATTAAACTCCAAAAATTCTGAATTTTGGATATGTCATTGAAAACATCCTGATAAACATTTTTCATGAGGACACGAAATCCAATTCCGGCTGCAAATAGCTATTAATTGTCACCCAAAGTCAGATTGAGAATTAGCCCACTAAGGCAGAACGTTTGGCCTTAAAAATCCCTTTCAATCAGTATCCAAATATCCTTGGAAAACCTTAAAATTTTTATATGTCACAGAAACAAGTGTCCTTGACAACTTTCATGAAGAAGGGTTTTTAAAAATAGGTCTAAAAAATTTTATAAAAATTCAGAAAGACACGTCGGTCGGGTGAACAGTAAATCTGGTAGAGTGGTGACTATCTAAAAATGGACTTCCGAATACCACAAAAAGGTTTCCAAAATTTCCAGATTTAATATATGACATACTTCAAGATGTTAGGGTCAACTTCCATGAAGAACACTTCCTCAAATTTTATCCACATTGATCTCCACAAAAATAGCAAAATACAGACGCATAGCAGCAACAAATCCGAGAATCAACCAACATGAACCATTCAGCAATTCAAGCTTATCTAACTGTTAAACCAACTATCCACAGCTATGAATTAGCCCCTAACATATCCATTAGTAACCCCTTAGCTTAGTCAAGGGTTAGGAAGCCAGTTACCTCGAGTCTAGACAAGAATGACTTAGGGGAAAGGGGCAGCAACAAGGTTGGCAAAACAGCAACAGCAGAGCAAAAGCAGAGGTGGAAGAAGAAGCAGCAGTGAAGCACAAGCAGAAGCGGAAGAAGCAGCAGCAGAAGCCAACAGAAGGAGAAGTGGACGCACCAAGAAGAAGAGAAGAAGAAAGGAAGAAGGAGGAGAGAGAGAGTGTGGGTGGGGTTGGTGGGGGGTTAGCTGAGGGGGTCAGTGGAAGAAAAGAGAAGGGAAGAGAGAGAGAAGAGTTGGTGGGGAAAGTCAAAGGGGGAAGGGGAAGTCAGCGAAAGAGGGGAAAATGATTATTTCCACTAAATTCCTTTTTTTGTTCTTTTGCAATTTTTCTCAAATTTTGTTCCCCCAATTTATCATTTTGCCCTCGGCCCGAATACCGAATTACGGGCCAACTTAATCTTATTAGGCCTCAATGGCCGGTCTCCTTGGACGCAAGGCCCAACGGGCTTGGCCTGGTTCACTTCCGTTTTTTCCCGCGCCAAATTTCCGATTTTGTAATTCTTTTTTCGAGATTGAAATTTTCTATGGCCATTTCATAAAAATTACGAGGCGACATCCTATGATTCGATTGTGAAACCCTTGAGCATTCAACACTCAAAATTGGATCATACTTTGTAGCCGAAATCGATCAATCGTAGCTATAGTACATCTTAAACTAACGGACAGCTGTTAGAAATAAATTTTTCGATAGCCTTTCCCCTCTGATTAGTATTCCCTAAGTAATCGGGTCAGCGCAAAAATTAACTAATAGAGTGTCGACAAAATCGTCATTTTATAAATCACCAAATTTGGTTGAATTTTCAGGATATTACAATTTATTCCAATTTACTTGCGTTTGAGGGGGGATGTTAGTGATATTAGGATATCTATTTGATTCTGCATATCTCTCGGGATTATGTATATAGCTCTTTTGATATTACATATCCTTGATTGATTTAGATTTGATATTATATTTATCTTGTTACCTTAATCAGTTATCTAATAAACATATAAATAGACTCTCCTTGTACTCTTTTATATATCATCAAATGTACAAAAATCCTTCTTCTGCTTTACTTTTAACTCTAATAACTTCACCTCATTGATTGACCCCCGGGTTGCTTGGGCCCGTTCACCTTTTAAAAGGAAAGTGACTTGTTATTGCAAGTTAAAATGACTTGGAGCACGACATATCAAGAGTACCTTAGCCTCATTCTTGTGTCGGGATGTTTTGTTGAGACTTCTTAATTCCACAAACATAGTTTCTTGTTTGGCGGTCCACCATTGCTTTTAATTATATTTAGATTTGGTGCTCTTATTCTTGTGTAGTTACATTACGTTTACTTTGCAGGAGAGGAGGAGACTGAACTGAGATGGAGAATGCAGAGGGAGTGAGCTCCGAAGAGGGTAATGATGATTAGGGGTGTTGGAACCGAACCGAAAAACCGAACCGAAATATAAACCGAACCAAATCGAACCGAACCGAAATTTTGTGTATTTTCGGTTCGGATAATTGAAAAAATAACTCTTTTTTTGCCGGTTTGGGTTTATTGGTTTGGTTCGGTTCGATTTATAAGCTAAGCTGAACCGAAAATGCACAACATTTAGATTCGGTCATATGGGTATTTCTCTCTCTATAGATCTTCCCGTCTCCCTCGGTGGGTAATACTCGACGTTGTTCGCTGAGATGCTGCCGCCGCTACCGATCACCGACTCGTCAGGGAGGATCTGGTTCGTGTTGTACCACTGCCGTCGGAGAGCTCTGGTGGTCGAGCTCGACCCAGTCACAGTCGCCGGCAAGGTCGTAGGGGGTGAAGCGGCAAGTCCTGGGGAAGCCATCGAGGTCGCCACCTGTCTGGAGGAGGGATCCGTCAAGGAGGAACTAATCGGAGGAGCACCAGGTGTCGGTGAGGATGGTGGGGCGGGCGGATCCGGTTGGTGGCGAGGTCGAGCATTGTAGAGTGGGTGTAGTAGTCTCGCTTGAGGGTGGCATTGTGGGGGACAAGCTGGCAGTGGCCGTGGGGGAGGTGGAGGTGGGTGGGGCCGATGTTGGTGCGGTTGAGGAGGACAACGTTGTTGAAGCGGGTGACGACGGTGTGCATGGAGCCGATGCTAGTGTCCGCCACCAGCAAATCCCCCGGCACGCGCCGAGGCGGCCAAATCGTTGAGGGCGGTAGCCGTGAAGAGAAGGTGAAACCGCCATTGTTGTGAAGGTGAAGCGAAAGGCCCCATGAGAGAGAGGGTGACAAAGAACAGAAGGATGAGGAGGGAGGAGAGAGAGAGAGAGAGAAAGGGCATACGTCCAAAAAAGTGAAAAAGCAAATAAAATCAAATCAAATCAGATCAGATAAAATAAATAAATAAATAAATGAAAACCGAAAATTTGAACCTAACCGAACCGAACTGAACCAGATTTCAAGGCGCTATTCGGTTCGGATCATATCGATTTGAGGCACTGTTTGGTTTAGTTTGAAGACTAACGGTTCGGTTCGGTTCGGATTTCAAGGAAACCCGAACTGAACTAAACCATTGACACCCCTAATGATGATGACGATAGTACGTACTTGTATTAAACAGCATATGCTATTCATGTGTAGTTTTCCATTTCGATATCATTTTTCGATTCCGTTAATGATAAAGACTTTTGAGTGAATTATACTGATGGTCACGTAAGAAAAGTAGTACTTTTCATCCTCATACTTTTTCTAATTAATTTACTATAAATTTGTCTAATTAAAAACTTCTATTTCCATAAATATTATAATCAAGTCTATCCAACATTGAAGGCGACCAAATTCAACCGACATAACCGTCGAATGATGCCAGAGTATGATATCGATAAAATATGCTAATGTCCACATGGAGGTGTTTGGAGAAATTTAGCCATTCTAAGCAACGTCAGCGCAAATGGATAAAATCTAGCCAATGTAGACATATTATCCATGTATGGACATCCGCATTGAGAAAAAAAAATTCGACATCACAGTATGATATTGTTCGATGGCCAAGTCAACTGAATTTGGCTAGATTTGATATCTGGGGGACTTGATCATAAAATTTGTGAAAGTAAGGGCTTAATTAGATAAATTAAAATTATGAGGATTTGATTAGAAAAAAACGTGAAATTATATGGAATGGAAAGTGCATTTTTTCCTATTGCAATCTCAAAACCTCAATGGACACATAAGTCGACGAGGCATCATTGAAAATGCTAAAAGAATACATATGCAAACATGGAGCGACTCATACTTCGATTTTATCACCGGAAGCAAATTTGTCATATGCATAGAGAGAATATGAAATTATTGCTCTTATGAGAAGCTCATATATTAGCTTTCCTTGAATGTTGATGACATAAGTTATGTTAACTTGGTTTGGCAGGAATAACAGCATGGCCAAATTCATTTAGTTTTTCATTTATTCATGTGCAATAAGATATGATAATTTTATTATGATAAATTAAAAAGGAAAGAGATGCAAGTCCAATATAACAATTCTCAATCTATAACCTTTTCTCCCTAGAAAAGTGACTAAAATTCATCAAAACAAAATGAAAAGTAAGAGACGTAAACCTTCCATAAGCTAGTCTATAACTTTCATCGTGATATATTAACCATTGGGTTTATGTGCTTCAAGTACTTATCAGATACATCTACTAACCATGTTCAACATTGTGTGAAATTATTGTCTCCAATCGCAATTATCAAAAGGGCCACCCTTTTTCTGCTTCCTCCGTGACTAAAACACTCATTAACATTGTGTTTCGATAATATTGTCATTTGTGGGTCTCACTTTTAGTATACTTTTATCCCTTTTTTTTTTATTGGTTTCCTATTTATTTTATTGTGGGTCCCACATCCACTTCCCTTAATCATCTTCTTTCTTTTTGTTCTCTCTCTCTGATTTTTGGTTGAACTCTGTTATCTCTCAAGAGGTAGAGAAATGAAAAATCATGAAGGTCATGTCATTATGCTTGTACATCCTAAGCAAGGCCACATCAACCCACCACCGAGATGTTGACAAAGCCCTCTTCCTTGATCACCTCACTCCTCGTGACTACCGATCGGACTTGCTCAAGCTCAATGTAATTTAAGCTCTTTGCGAGAAAATTTAGCAACTTGAACTGTGAATGTATTTGACAGTTATATGGGAAGAATGTGAGGAAATTGATTATAGGCTATGGGAGGTAATGAAATGCTAAGAGGATTTGCTGGTGAGTAATGCTACTTTTGCGATTCTCATTGATTAATTGTGCGGAAAAGGATTTTTCAATGAAGTGTTTTGGATCGCAGTGAGTATACCTCAAGGTTGCCTCCCTCAGCCTCCCCATCACCGTTCCCAGCTCCTCCTTCTCATCAGCGCAAACTACTCTACCTTTGCTGAGTTCATCAAATATAGAGTGCACAACCTCTTCATACCCTACTAGTATGCCCCACTCTCCGCGAAAACCACCTCTTGTTGCCATAAGACATGTGACGCAAAGGCTTCATTCCGACAGCTCGAGCAAGTGATGTTGTGAGTCATGAGAACCAGTTGAGTTACCTCTGCCTACACAAGTGTGAATGTCTCCATTTCTCTACCTCTCTATTGCTGTGAGTGGTTACACAAGGGAGAACGTAGAAAAGAAAGAAGACAGAGAAAGTAAATGTGGGACTTACAAGAAAAGAAATAGAAAATTAATAAAAGTAAAGGTACACGACCAAAAAACAAAAATGGAACAACACTTTCTTAAATCATTGACAGAAGAGGGATGCTAAGAAATAGGACCCGCAAAGATGAATATAGTTTGATTATTATGTTGAGACATGTTTTAGCCAAAAAGGGCGTGGAAAAGTACGATCCTTATCAAAATGATAAAGGAAATCTAAGAGTCTAGATTATAGTTTTCTTGAATAGGTAGGTACTAAACCAAGGGTTTACATGGTCAAGTTTCTAAAAAAAATCAATCCCAACAAAACCTACCATTAATTATATATCTAAGTACGAGAACTTATAAAGGCAAAATATGCAAGTTTATCCACAACAATTATGAGAATGCCGGTTTTTAATTTGGTTTAGCATGTACAACACCATGGTCATGCTCATTTATTTTGTTTTATTCAGGTGCAATAAGATAGAACAATTCTACTATGATTAAAATAAAAAACAGAGAGATGAACGTACGATATAACAATTCTCAATATATTACTTTAATCTGTCTATAGTAAACCGTTAGGTTTATGTGCTTTAAGTACAAATCGAATGCATTTAATAATCATGCTCAATATCGTGAAATTATGGTCTACGATCTCATTTATCTAAATGATAAATAATCTAATGGCCTAGTTTTTAATGTTCTTGAATAGGTAGGTAAATACTAAACCAAGGTGTACATGGTCAAGTCTGTACGGTAGACCAATCTGAACAAAACCTACCAAAGAGGCAAAATATGCAAGTGTATCCACAGCAATAACAAGGATGACTAGTATTTTACATATTAATACACCCTTAAACTTTTGGCGCTTCACACCTTAACCTAGGTCAAATTCTACTCTCTCCTCGTGGTCACACTAATTCACTCTCCTCCCTCGTATGAATAAATTGTTTCCCTTGACCTTTTTATGTGTCTTTTTCTCCAATGTGAGACCTAGTGATGAAAATGAAGCCAAGGATCATGCATTTCTTGTCGTCCCAACCATTATGAAGAGCAAGTGTCACGCCCCGAACCCCATTGAGTGTGCGCCATCCCAATCCTCGGTCGAATTTGTGCGATAACCCAGGAAACGTCGCTGACCTAACGAATCCATTAGAGTCTAATTCGCGGCGGAAACCATTATAAAATCCTGGACGATAAAATTGGGGAATTTCAGGAAGAATTAGATCGTCAAACCACCAATACTTTACTATGCCTCGATATAAATATGTACAATATCCAATTACATATCCAATTATACCGCGCCGCTATTCACTTACCAAAAAGCAAACATATGCATACCGAACCATCAACTATTAACCATCGATATACAAAAATGATCAACAACCTGAGTAAGCTTATGCCAAAAATGGGACTCTTCAAAAATTCTATCCCAACCTAGAAACTAACCCCCACGCCCTTTGAAGGGCGTCCACTCGGACTCACTGTCATCCTCATCCTCATCCTCATCTACCTTTTCTTCATCCTCATGTACATCTAATGACTCTGAATCAGGTCCAATCTCGATCGAATTATTCTCGTCACCTGACTCAGGCTAATCCTCAACCTGTTCCTCCTCCTCTGAATCCTCTCTGTCCTCCTCTAGCTCCTCTGTGGGTTCATCCTCCGGCTCGTCCTCAACTGGCTCCTCACCGGGATTCTCACCGTACTCCTCCTCTGGTCCAACCTCAAGTATCCCTGCTAGGTTTACATCCATTGGATCAAATCCAGCCTGGAACTCTTCCGATGCTGGGTCTGGTTCAGCCATTGAAGAACCAAGTGTAGCTGGTGCAAGATGATATCCGGACTGGACTATACTAACCTCCGCACCAGTCAATTCCCCATCAGGAGGAGGTATAATTGCTGGATCACAATCACCTAAGCTATCAAATGGAACGTCAAAACCGCGGACGGGACCAAACTCGTACATCCCGTCTCTGAACATCCACGTGGTATAAGTGTGAGCCTGCCAGAGGGGTAGCTCTATATCTATCCAAACTACAGAAGTGTGATTCTCGTCTACCGGATATTCTACTATTTCGTGATCGGTGTGCATGGAGATTCCAAAACGTTGCGGCGGTAATGGCGAGAGATTCATGGCTCGGGCAGTGGCTCTGAAATGGTTTGGTTGAAACAACCATGAGACACTTCTCAATAAGTTGCAACCTAAACCCCTACATAGGCTATCACATATTTCCAAACATATCTAGACATACAATCAAACACTCCACACAAACACCAACCAAACAATCACACTAACTTGGACTCTTGGGTACAAGCATTCTTCACATTAGTCCACAATTACAACGTTTAATTCTCACACACATTTCAAATAGCACGTACTTTCCACACACATTCACATGCCAATCACACCACAATTCTAACCCACATTTCATGCTCGATCACACCCCATCACATCAGTTTCATTCACTCCTGCCTCGTCGTACCAACACTTGCTTAATCACTTTCTCAGCCCGCGTAAACACGCCTCAGGCTTTCACTTTCCCATCGCGACCCACATAAATACACCTCAAGCCCGATCTTATTTCCACTTTCTTTCCTCAGCCCGCGTTAAATGCGACAGGCCTACGTGATCGTGACCCGAATTTGAAATGTCTCAGTCCGATCCCATTTGCACACTTTCCTCAGCCCTCGTCAAATGCGAAAGGCCTACATAATTGCGACCCGAGCTTAAAATACCTCGGCCCGATCCTGGTCTCACTCGAGCTGATCGTGCCTCAGACTAATCTCATTTCCACTTTCTTATTCCTCAGCCAGCGCCAAATGCAACAGGTCTACATGATCACGACCCGAGCTTAATATGCTTCAGTCATATCCTATTCTCACACTTGTACACAATTCGAGCATTAAATCCGTGCACCCAATTACATCCAATTTCCTCATCACAACTCAATCACATCACAAACACACGACCAATAAACAATTTGGTATTTTTTGCACTCAAAACTGCAATATCTCACTCCCGGCCCTTCACAACGCTTTCATGAAATTCCGAGCCGAACCTAACGGTGCAAACCACACGCCAAATAGCACATCACAGCATATAGAACAGCACATCACAGCCATTGATCGGCCTCTAAAATTCCACCAAAACTTTCCAAATTCAATCATAAGGTCAACTAATCAATCTAGCCCCTAATTTCTACCCAAAACGCGCCTAAACAAGTCCGAAATTACCCGATATACTAGGCGAGAGTTTAGATTGAACTTACTCGACTCTAGACTAACGAGGCTAGAGTAAAATGGGTGATGATAAACGGCGGCCTCACGACGACTCACGGCGGCGAGCGATCGGCGAGCGATGGTGGCTTGGGCGGTGGCCGGCTTAGCTTGGCTAGTTACGGCCAAGGGGGAGAGAACCGAGAGGGAGAGGGTAAGCCGAGAGAGAAAGAGAATGGCGGCTGGATGGCGTGAGGCTTGGTGGACGAGCGGTGGCGCAACGACGTGGCACGGCGGCAGCGAATGGCGGCGTGAGGGCGGCGTTCGGCGGGGGAGAGAGAGAAATTGGGAGGGAGGGGTCGAGTGAGAGGAGAGAGAGAAATGAGGAGCGAGAGAAGGAAATTAGATTTAAATAGTCCAATTTTGAACAATCATGATAAATTACCATCTTGCCCATCTCTAATATTTTTAATCAACGGCCCAGATTCGATCTTATTTTAAAATCGATGGCCCAGATCGAATCTTTTCCAAAATATCCATGGGCAATTTGGAAAATTCTCAAAAAGTCCAAGGGCAAAATTATCCTTTGCAAATATTATGGCAAAATAACCAAAATGCCCTTGCCCCTTAACACTTGGCCTTTATAAATTCCCAAGGGTAAAATGGTCACTTTTCTATTTTTTTGCCGAAATTGAATTTTTTCGAAGGATTCGGGAAAATCCAAAGTTGCACGTTTCAACCGCAACATCGTCCTAATGTCTTGTTTTGACTTCCTAATTTTCTGATGCCCAATTCGGTCTCTAATTAATAATTGAATTCTATATAATGTAACTTGTGCGTATCTCAAACTGACGGGCGGTTTTTGGGGAAATTCGCATAATCGACCCGTGACTGATACTAAATTAAGTCACGTGCAAGTTCATTCAGGTCATAACGACCCCAGTTGTCAACGGAATCGTGAGGATCAATCGCTAGTTCCGATAGGTGCGATCGTTCGGTATAGGTTCTGGATTGTTCATCAATTCATTTCGTGGTCAAACGGAATCACTCGTGATCCACTAGTATGATAGTGATGAATCGGCCCATCACTATCCTAAGATCGGCTTTTATTGGCTCAAAATATCATCTCGACGATTCTATGGTCGAAAGTCGGTTCATGATCAAATTTCTGTAGTTGTACAAATTTAAATCCCTAATTAGCCTTTCCCAAATGGTTAGTATTCCAGGAATGATCAGTTCCGGGCGAGAATCAACTACGAGTATATTAATAAAATCATTCATTTCATAAATCTCAAATGGGCAAAATTTTGGACTATCACAGCGAGTTTCGAAACATCTCTCAGATGAATAGGGGGAAGATCACTAAAAGTGCCAAAACTTGTGTACGGCGTTCATTTTAGTGGCAAAAGTTTTTTTTGGATCACTTAAGTGTCAACTCCGATTTGGGTCGCTAGAAATTTGACATGGCCATATTTTATTAATTTCTCAATCCTACATGGCACGTTGAAGCTAACGGGAACCATCTTTAATAATATTTTAATATTTTTCGATTTTTTTAATATTTTTTCTGATTTTTTTTCTTTTTTTCCTTCTTTTCTTTTTTATTTTCTTTCTTCTTCTTCTACCTTTGGCCGGTGACTAGACACCGGTCACTGGCCATGGCCGGCCAGCTGGCCACACTTAGATGAGGCTGCCGCGCCAGCTACAAGCGAGGCCTGGCTGACCCTCGCTTAGGCAAGGCTGGGTGAGCCCGGGCAAGGCGAGCCTCACCTCGCCTCTCCAAATCCGGCGAGGCCGGCCCTTCTCTAGGCCACGACGGCATCATTGAGCCTTGCTTGTGGTGAGTGACGTCAGCTTCGTCTAAGCGAGGCCAAGCGATTGGCCACCGGCCAAAGATAGAAGAAGAAGAAAGAAAAGTAAAAAAGAAAAGAAAGAAAAAAATAAAAATGTATATTTAAAAAATCGAAATATACACATGGAAATGGCATGTAAATTGATTTGTTTTAAAAATAGTCCAACTTAGATTAAAATTTTAATTATAAAAGTCACGTATTAATTTGACCGGAATTTCTCATTATTGGCACTGAAGTGATCATTTTTTTTCCGATTTGGCACTTATGTGAGTCGGCAAAAACTTTTGGCACTAAAGTGAGCACCATAAGTAAGCGTTGTACATAAGTTTTGACACTTCTAGCATTCTTCCCCCCAGATAAACCCATCACATGCAAAAGATCGGATCAATGATCTACTAGAATAAGCTAAATCCTTGGTTAGAATCTCTCTCTCTCTCTCAAGTGCCGAATGATGACTCCACTCTCATTTACTATTTTATTTTACCTAGGCAGAAGGAAAATGTGGGGACAAAAGGATACCCTTAGTCTTTCCCCAACAGGGTTAAAAGCATGCAAGAACTAATTCTCGAATATGTTGGATATATCAATAGTTTTGAACTGTTGAAAGTTATTGTTATTGTGATGATTTTTTACCGTCATCAATTTGTAACCGTTTTCGTCTGCCATTAGTATATAACAATTTTGTAACATTTTATAATGGTTTATTAACGACCATGTAACGGCTCTATAACCCTTTTGTAACGTTTAATTTATTTTTTCAAAAACCTCCATTTTTTTATAACGGTTTTATAACTGTTACTATTTTAATTATCAATAGATTTATCAGTTTTTAATGACTCTCTCATTTGTTTTGAATATAATCTTCAAATCCTAACTCTTGACGATAGTGAAATAAAAAGAGAATTACCTTTCCTTATACTTTTCTTTCTTGCTAGGTTATGCATGATTGTTGGATATTTCAA
The DNA here is from genome assembly GCA_024500025.1 of Syzygium aromaticum. Classification (NCBI taxonomy): domain Eukaryota; kingdom Viridiplantae; phylum Streptophyta; class Magnoliopsida; order Myrtales; family Myrtaceae; genus Syzygium; species Syzygium aromaticum. The sequence goes on from CM044889.1 coordinate 12,902,802, forward strand.
TAATTTTGAAATATTGAAAGCTATTGTTTTTGTAAAGGTTTCGTCATCAATTTGTAAATGTTTTCGTCCGCCATTAATTTATAACGGTTTTGTAATGTTTTATAGTGATTTAGTAATGATCATGTAATGGCTTCATAATGGCTTTGTAACGTTTAATTTATTTATTCATAAACCTTCACTATTATATAACGACTTTATAACGGTCATCATTTTAATTACCAATTAATTTATAACGATTTCTTAACGGCCGTCTCTTTTTTTACCTATAACTTGTTATTCCAAATGTACATCACTTTCCAAATTATGTTCGGAGTAACGATTTGTAAGTAAGAGAAAAAGAGAGTCGTTAAGAAATTGCTATAAATTAATTGGTAATTAAATGATGTCCGTTATAAAGCTGTTATAAAATAATGGAGATTTATGAAGAAATAAATTAAACGTTACTAAGCCATTATAAAGCCATTACATTACCGTTACTAAACCCTTACAAAACATTATAAAACCTTATTGATTAGTAGCGGATGAAAACCATTACAAATTGATGACGGTAAAAAACTGTTACAGATTGATTAGTGGCGGATCAAAATTATTGAAATATCCAACAGAATATACCATGAAACAAACTAGTGCCACTGTATATGGAAGAAGAGGAAGCTACAAGTCAGCCCAGAAAAAAGAGTTACCGGTGTAGGAAAATCATCGGTCGCCTGAATTACTGTTCTCATGGAAAGAGGATGCAGTGGAGTTCGATACTACTCTTTCCCACGAAGGAAAGCTCGATAAAATGACAAAGGAGTAATTATCGCGCCATCTTTTCATTTGATGAATTTGTCGTGCACTGTAGACACTATATTGGAATCCATTGGAATCGCGAATTTACGAAACATGATCAAATTTCTTTCATGTACGTACCTTTTCCAATCCAGGTACACCGTAGAAAGTGACTTCAGCAGCATCACTTCGCATATTATTCTCAGATAAGTTGCAATAAGAAAGGACGTGATTCCTCCAACCTAAATTTTCTGGTGTCCAAATAACTTTCAAGCCTACTGACCATAGAAATTCTTGCACCATGTGGAATGAAGTTCTTGGATTCCAATACCACAACACGATAGAACTCCAGAGGCAGCAGTATTCAAACCCACACGGTACGAGAAAAATCCTAGGACGGACTATTGGCGGAGGAAATTTCTTTATGATGTATAAAGCCAACCCGTATTCCTATTGCGAGAGAGAATCATAGAGGAAGAGAAAAAAGGAAGGAGTGGATATCCACTTTCAAGTATCTAATGTGAAAATTGTATAAGAACTCGATGTACTTATTATCGAAAAAAAAGAGAACTGTAGTTCCATGAATGATACATGTTCTTCTTTTCCCTTATTAAAGACCTTGTCTTGTGCTTTGTCTTCAACTTATCTGTGCTGTCGTTCATGAAGTATACCGAGTTTCACTTTGGCAATAAGCAAAAGCGATTGGGGAAGTTCATTGATTTTGGTTACCATACAAGTTCATTTGGGTCACGATTCCATCTTACAGAGGGTGGATTAATTTTTTTTTTTTTGAAGGAAACGGATTCCTAATCTCATACAGTCAAGAAATATTGCCTAAAACCGAGACTTAAACAAACAAGAAACATGCCCAAGTAAAACTATGAATGCTAATCGAATAGGTATATCACATACCTTTTTCCATGGATTATATGCCATCAATTGCAGGTTCAAGAGTTCCTTGGATCGTACATTGGGGTGAAGAGCACAGAGCAAAAACGTAGTGTTTTTCTTAGAACATCATAACGTCGTTTGCTTTTCTATGATTCGTTTTCTCTATTGATGACTGCTCTCATTATCTCACAAGCTTTTATTCCATTTTTAAACTGCTAAGAGCAGTTACATGATTTGTAAGTAATCGCCAGAGTAGTTATTTGAAATGGACCCTCATGATGGGTCATGAGCTGTGTTAGCCCAACATGGGCAGCCCACCCATACAACCCAATATCCATCATTTCTGAATGAAGTGTTTTCAATCTTATTATAATATACATGTCACCTAGTTCCCTAATGGTCGTTATAGTTGTATCATGTACAAGCGCGATTTCAACGTCTTTCTCCATGTCTCGAAAATGACAAATCTTCCATTCTTGTTTGGCTTACTACGGATGATCGATTGGCCATCAAAAACAGGTTGCTTAAGCCGAAAATGCAGGCCTCCTCTCTCTGCCGCCTCTATAATTTCTCTGATGAAGGTAGGAATCATCTGTTTTTTGGACGTTCTTGTCTTAGCAAATCTGCAATTCCATACTACAACTTCGCCTCTTTGATCGACCCCCGGGTTGCTTGGGTCCGTTCATCTTCTAAAAGGAAGGTGACTTGTTATTGTAGGTTAAAATAACTCAGAGCACGACATATCAAGAGTACCTTAGCCTCATTCTTGTGCCGGGATGTTTTGTTAAGACTTCTTATTTTGTTTTTTGGCAATACATTTAACTTCTAATAACTTGATAAATACATCTTCTCCATTTCTTTGATTGTCTATCTACCTGATATAACATTTTTTTATACTCCTCGAATAATATATATTTAGTAAATTTGGAAATAATAATCGAAATCCTCTATCTTTACCTCTTCAGTAATGCAAACCTGTTTAATATTTCACCTCTATTTCTCAATTGGTTACTAATAATATATTTGCATAATCCGTAAGATATGATTGTCAATATCTCAAATTTCTTTGAATTTTCTTTTTGAAATTTCATTAAAGTACGATGGCATAAAGATTCATCTTTTCCATGAGATACAGGAAGCATGGTCTTCTGAAATTGTTAATGGGCTGGTTAAATCGTGTAACTTATTTTTGTCGTGTCTAACAAGTTTTTTTTCAAATTTTCTGTTATTTTTAGTAATACACGGTCCACATTGGTTGGCTTATTTCAACATAATTTGGGGTTTTAGCCGCATCTCAATTAACAAGACTTATAAGTTGCTTGTTCTTCATTACTCTATAGCACTTCTTGGCATGCTGTGGTCAAGCTGGCATAGTCCAATCTCCCGAAAAATTTCGGGCCCGAGTCCGGTCGGGGAAAATAAAGGTCCAGATTGGATCTACATGCTTACACGCCAAGCAACAACGAAATCGATTTCCGCGCCTCAATTCTTCGTGTATCTGTATTCTTTTGTCCGTGATTGCATAAAAGTGAGACCTTTTCGACTTTCTCATAATCATCCTTTTGGCTTCCACTATGGCACTCTATGCGAGATGGTGATCAGGAGGAGGGCTTCAACCATTCTTCCATTCTTGTGGAGTTACATTACGTTTTCTTTGCAGGAGAGGAGGAGACTGAACTGAGATGGAGAATGCGCAGAGGGAGTGAGCTCCGTAGAGAGTAATGATGATGACGATGGATACGAACTCTGTAAAAAAAAAAACAGATGCCATTCATGTGTTGTTTTTCATTTCGATTCATTTTACGACTCCGTTAATCGAAGAGGCTTTTGAGTGAAGAATGTTGATGCTTCATGTAAGAAAAGTGGTAACTTTTCATCCTCAGGATTTTTCTAATTAATGTACTATAAATTTGTCTAATTAAAACCTTCTATTTCCGCAAATTTTATAATCAAGTCTATCCAACATTGAAGGCGACTAAATTCAACTGACGTAACCGTCGAATGATGCCAAAGTTTGATGCAGATAAAACATGATAATGTCCACATGGATGTGTTTGGAGAAATTTAGCCATTCTAAGAAACAGAGCAAATGGATAAAATCTAGCCAATGTGGACATTTTATCCATTCATGGACGTCCACATTGGGAAAAATAATATCAACGTCACATATTGCCCGGTGGCCAAGTCAGCTGGATTTGGCCAGATTTGGTATTCGGGGGACTTGATTATAAAATTTGTGAAAATAGAATGACTTAATTAGATAAATTAAAATTATGAGGATTTGGTTAGAAATAATTATAAAATTATAACGAATGAAAAGTACGACATTTCCTATCGCAATCTCAAAACCTCAATGGAGGCAGAAGTCGATGAGGCATCGTGGAAATGGCTACAAGAATACATATGCAAAGAGGGAGCAACTCATATTTCAGTTTTGTCTCTGGAAGCAAATTTATCATATGCATAGAGAGAATATGAAATTATTCTTCTTATGAGAAGCTCATATTATTCCACAAGTAGCTCCTTGAATGTTGACGACATAAGTCGCGTTAATTTGGTTTGGAATTAATAACAACATGGCCAAACTCATTTAGTTTTTTTATTTATTCATGGGCAATATGATATGATAATTTTACTATGATAAGTTAAAAGGGAAAAGGTATAAGTTCGATGTAAGAATTCTCAATCTATAACCTTTTTTCCCCTACAAAAGTGAGTAAAGTTCATTAAAACACAACGAAAAGTAAGAGACGTATCATAAACCGGTACCGGTCTATAAATTTCATCCGTATATATTGACCATTAGGTTTATGTGCTTTAAGTACTTATCACCTACATCTACTAGCCATGTTCATCATTGCGTGAAATTGCCGTCTGCAATCCCATTATCAAAATGATATAGGAAATCTAATAGTCTAGATTTTAGTTTTCTTGAATAGGTAAGTACTAAACCAAGGATGTACATGGTCAAGTTTGTAGAGTAAATCAATCCCAACAAAACCTTCCATTAATTCTATCTTTATGCATGAGAACTGATTAGAGGAAAAATATGCAAGTGTATCCACAACAACTATGAGAATCACCAGTTTTAAATTTGGTTTAGCATGTACAACATCATGGTCGTAATCATTTATTTTTATTTTTTCAGGTGCAATAGGAATAAATAATTCTACTATAATAATAAAAAAAAAAGTGATGTAAGTACCGAATACAACAATTCTCTGTCTATAACTTTTTTCCCTAGAAAAGTGAGTAAAACTCGTTAAAATACAACGAAAAACAAGAGATGTAACCTTACCGTAAGCCGGTCAATAACTTTCTTCCGTGGATAGTGATCCCTTGGGTTTATGTGCTTTAAGTACTAATTGGACGCTTCTAATAATCATGTTCAACATTGCGAATTGCTGTTTGCGATCTCATTTATCGGAATGAAAATAATCGAACGGCCTAGATTTCTAGTTTTCTTGAATGGGTAAGTACTAAATCAAGGGGTACATGGTCACGTTTGTCGAGTAAACCAATCCCAACGAAACCTACCATAGAGGCAAAATATGCGAGTGTATCCACAACAATAATGAGGATGACCAGTATTTTGCATATTTATACAGCAATAACTTTTGGTGCTTCACACCTCAACCTAGGTCAAATTCTACTCTCTCCTCGTGGTCACACTAATGAGCTTTCCTCCCTCAAATGAACAAATCGTTTCTTTGACCTCTTTATGTACGTCTTTTTCTTTTATGTTGGACCTGCAGATGAAATTGAAGCGAGGGATCATGCATTTCATGTCGTCCCAACCATTTTGGAGAGCGAGTTTCGCCACATCTCTCACATGAACCCACAATGCACGCAAAAGATTGGATCATTGATCTACCAGAATAGGCCTCCTTCCTTGGCAAGCATCTCTCTCTCTCGATCTCGAGTATTGAGTGAATGCTCTCCTATCATTTGCTATTTTATTTTGCCTAAGCAGATGGAGAACGTGGGGAAAAAATGTACCCTCACTCTTTCTCTGACCTAGTTGAAAGCAAGCGTGGACTTCATCGACAATATAAAGTGAAACAAACTAAAGCCACTGTACGTGCAAGAAGAGGAAGCTACCACTGAGCCTAGAGAAAAGAGATACCAAAGTAGGAAAAGCATCGATCGCTTGAATCACTGTTCACATGGAGAGAAGAGGCAATGGTGTTCAATACTACTCTTTCTGTCACACCCCGAACCCCGCCGAGCCCGCGACACCCCGCCCACGTTTGTATTAAACGCGACGTCCCAGAATACGTCGCTGACCCAAACCCAAATCAGAGGATAATACACATACAGAAATAATGGACACACGTACATCATAAAAACGATGACCAAGGATAGCAATAACGTCATAACCAGACATTCTTACAATAAAATCAGGGAAGACTTACAATATCCAATATGGAATTATACATAAACCAAAAGTGAGTTAGGGAGCCACTAACATCAAAAAAGGGCACATGGCTCGGGCGGTCGGATACTAAAACTAAAGAAGGCTCCTATCAAAAAGTGTTGGTCTCACCAAACTTGGGTTACGGCTGACTCAACTCTACGGCAACCAGTCCGCATCGAATTCCGAAGACTCGAAAGAGCTGTCTGAAGGCTCGTCTTCGGAGTCCATGAAATCCAGCTCAGACTTGGCATCTGCAGGCTCCTCCGCAGGCTCATCCTCCTCTGGCTCCAAATCCTGTTCCATAGGTTATGGCTCTCCATTCGACTCCATCGGTTTCGAGTCAAAATTCCAGTCCACTGGCTTCTCATCCATTGGGTCTGGCTCGTCCATCTCCCAGATGATCGGCCTGCGGTCTAAACTAGAACTCGCCCCGGATGAGGCTTCGGGGCTAGCTAATTTCCCGTCGGCTGGCTAAAGGTCCCATTGCCCCAACCTATTGAACGGGATGTCGAAGGATCTAAGAGGTCCGTAAACGCCGGACGGGTCCCAGAAACACCAACTCAAGTACTGATAGGCCTGAAAATGATACTCGCCTACGTCAACCCAGACAATAGTGAGATGCCTAATGTAAGTCTCCCCATTCCCTACAAGGTATTCGATCATCGATCGCTCTATGCGATGCGAGATCCCAAAACGCAGAGGCACTCTTGCGCTCCTCACGGTCGGGGATCTGAAATGGTTATATAATAACCATAAAAACAAGTCTCAATAAGTAATATCATAAACCCCACGTATGTCAATGCATACCCAGACAAGTAGTACATGCAATATAATCCATAATATAGAAAATTCACATTAATATACTTACCTCGTCATCAAATACATGCCAACTTTGCTCGTTAGTCAAACATGGTAATGTAATAATAATTCAATAACATATCGCAATCGTTCAAACGCTAGCTACAATAACACTCGATCAATTCAATTAATTCGATCACCCATTTAATCAGTCAATTCAATCAATTCAATTACACTCAAATCGCATACGTGGCCGAACAACTTTCTACGACCTTCCAAGTCCTTTCACACAACCCGCGCCACTGCGCCTCAGGTCCAATCTCACAGCTCGCATCACTGTGCCTCAGGCTCAGCCCTCATATCAAGCCGAACTGAGTCCCGCATAACCACGCTTCAGAACATTTTCCTCTTCCGATGACCCGTGTAACTACGCCTTAGGTCTAGTCATGCCTTTTTCGCCATACCCGCGTAACCACGCCTCAGGTTGGCAGCCCTCCGATCAATCCGGGTTTTTTCACATGCACATACACCACAACACAATTCGTCATTTTTACAAATCGCGCCAATCAAACCCAAAACATGCTCATCACATCACAATTCACCAAATTAATGCATCATGTCAATTCCAGTCAATGCCCATTTTAGTCACACCACAAGCCCCTTACACCAGTTCACACATCCGACATTTAAACCGATCACATACGAACTCCAACTTCATCCACATATGTCACGACAATTCAGTCATTTAGTACACCACAAATTGGCCACGTGATCACCATAAATTAATCTACCACTCACTACACAATTCCCGCACTAATCGTATTCTAATCGACTAATTTATTTTTTAATTTGGTCACTAAATTAATTCTAATTAATCCCTAAACACGTCTACTAATACCCATTGTACTAAATAAGGATTAGGAAATCAAATACCAAGTTTTGGCTCGGGAAAAATCGGCTCAAGCCTAAAATGGCCCAAGTGAACAATGTTGGACTTGGCACAAGCGAGGGCGCAGGGCCCGGCCACGGCAGTCGGCCACGGGCACGGTCCTCGGCCACGGGCTTAACCACGGGTGCAGCGACGAGCACACCCCGGGGCAACTCGACCATGGCTAAGGCATGGCTTGAGCGGGGCCTAGGCTGCTCGGTCTCGGCCGGGTGGTGGTTGGACAGCGGCCTAGGCCCCTTCGCTACGGCTGGGCTAGCTGGCCAGTTGATGGCTGGGGAGGGCGTGCGGCGACGACAGTAACGACGGTGGCGGCGAGCAGCAGCGACGAGGCACGGCGGCACAGTGCGGCGGCGAGCTGCTCCCCGGCGACTGGCTCGAAGGAAAGGAGAATAGAGCTATTCGGTGGTGGCGAGGGGGGGAAGAGAGGTTGGACTGAAGGGGCGGCGACGAGGTGACACGACAACCTCACAGCGGCGACGGGCAGCTGGTCAAACCAGCGGACGACGAGCTGGTGAGCCATAGCGATCGGGTGCGGCGAGCTCGAGTAGTGGGCTGGGCTTTCTCGCGGCAGTGACGGCGACGTACGGCGCGGCAACGGTCGGGTGCGGCGGGGTCAACTGGGGGACGGTAACTAGCTGGCAATGGTGCTGTGGCTGGCAAGTGCGGTGACGATTGGAGGTGGCGTCGGACGGGGACTGGGAGGAGCTGTGGAGGAGGAGGATGAGAGGGGGAGGCTTCTATGGCGGCGGCGGTAAGGCAGAGGTGGCGGCCGGACGGCACGCGGTGGCGACAAGTGGCAAAGGTCAATCTGGTGGGCGACAGTCGAGCGAGCAGGGGGAGAAGCGGAAGCAGACGCAGGGCTCGTTGGGGGGAAGAAGCCAATGAAGGAGAAGAAGAGAAGAAGAGGAGAGAGAGAGAGAGAGAGAGAGAGAGAGAGAGAGAAGAAAAAGAAAGAGGAGAGATAGAGAGTCTGCATGGGCGTGGGGGAGATGGGACGTGTGCAAGGGGTTGGTGAGCGCGGCAGAGGAGAAGGAGAGAGAGAGAGAGAGAGACAACGCCCACTCGAGCGCGATTCAACGGTCCGATTTCAAATCTGAAAACGATCATACGGTCCAAATTAATTCTAGAATATAATAAGGGATAATGACCAAAATAATTAAAACAAACTACCCCGAGGGAGGTCTACTAGTCCAAATTCGTACCCGATCGAAATTTCACTTTTTCACTATTCTTGAGAAAATTGACGTTGGCCACGATAATATCGACACCATCCAATTTATTTCGTCCCGGAACCTGAGAAATTCAACACTGAAGTTTGGGTTCTAAATAATAGCCAAATCCGATCGAGTGTGATTCTAGCGAAATCTCTAATTTAAAACAATAATCGAGAGTGATTAGTTCTCGGGCGAGATTTTTACTACAAGCACTATGACGAATTACACGTTTTATAAATCCCAAAAATTTGTCAAAATTTGGGATGTCACACTTTCCCGCAAAGGAAAGCTTAATAGAATAACAAAGGAGTAATCATCGAGCCATCCTTTGATGAAATTCTCGAGCGAAATGCTCCGTGATGTGTAGAGCCAACCTGTATTCTTATTACGACAGAGAATCATAGAGGAAGAGAAACAAAGGAATGAATTAATAGCCAATGGTTCCACTCTCATGTATCTAAAGTGAAAATTGTTTAAGAGGTCAATGAACTTATTATCAAACAAAAAGTGTACTCTAATTTCATAAATAATACTACCTCTTCTTTTCCCATTATCAGGGATCTTCGATTGCGCTTTGACTTCAATTTATACGTGCTCTCGCTCATGAAGTATACATGAGTCTCAGTTTCACAATAAGCAAAAGTGGTTAGGGAAGTTCGTTGAAATTTGGTTACCAAAGAAGGTGATTCGGGGAATGGTTCTTTCTCAAAGAGATTTGTCGATCTTCTTCTTCTTCATTTTTTTCGTTAAGTGTTGTCAAACTTAGTCTGACATGTATATCACCTAGTTCCCCAACGGCAGTCAGTTAATATCGGGAAAAAGGATGCTAGAAGCATCGTCACTTTTGCACAGTAATCATTTCAATGCCAAAACTTTTCGAGTAATCACTTGAGTGATAATTTGAGGAAATATAATCATTTCAGTGCTGTCGGCGAGATGTAGCATTAATTTATTAGAAATAGGCTAACTTTCTTGCCGGAAAAAATCTACTAAGCAAAAATCAATTAAAAAACCAACAGGTTTTGGCCAGGGGAAGGCAATTACTGATTGATCTTGCTCTTGACGATTGCAGAAGGTTGATGAAGGAGTTCCAAGAAGTGAAGATGGAACCCGTGTTTAGGGAGGCTGATGGATGTGTTAATGCAGTCGGTGCTATTGGATTGAAACAAGATCAAGTTTATGTTGTTTGTAAAACTTGTCCTATGGAAGTGTGTAATCGTTTGCTTAAAGATTGTATTGGTTCGAAATGACTAAATACCTAAGGCAATCTCTAGTATAATCCGTTTTTTATAGAAAAAAATATAGCAAAAAATTAATTCCAGATGTCTCTCTCTCTCTCTCACCCCCCCCCCCTCAAATTGACATGCCCAATAGATATTTATGTTTATTTTGTTTTATGTATGAATTATAACATGGATTCACTAACTTATTTAAATGTGTATATGGGCAAGAGGTTACTTGTTTCACTTAATCTTTCAAGGTAACAAACTAGTCCGATCGACAAAGGTTCCAAGAGTCCTTTGCTGATTTTTGAACAGAGAAAGTAAATGGCAAGAAAGTTAAAGGTATAAATAGAGGGAACAATAGTTGCCATCAATGTAATAGTACTGAAAATGTAAAACACGTGAAAAATAAAGATGATCAACATGTGTTGTTGGATTTAGAGGCGTGCAACCAAACCGGATTTACTCGGAAATCGGATCAACCCACCTGAAAAATAGGTCTAGAAACCAGTTCTAACAAGAACCGATCCGGGTACCGGTTCCATTTTTTGGGAACCGGTTAAAACCGGTCCGGTTTCCGGTTCCAAGTAAAAACCAACCCAAACCTATTTTAGAACCGATTTTAGAACCGGTTTTGAGATAATGTACAAAAAAGTAAAAAGCCTATATCACGTTATCCTACTTTACTGATTTTAGAACCGATTTCCGATTTAATATTGGAATATGTTTCACAACTATGAGCAAAACAACATGGCCCTTAAAGTCATCTAAATATTGTGTGATTCAGATGATATATATAGATATTTTTCTAGTGAGAGCAGATGCCTTATCGCTAAGTCTCTTGATTTTTCTTTCAAGATATTTCATTCGAAAACAGAAGTGAGGAGTTATCTCATCATGGCACAAAATAAAGAGCTAAACATGCTGAATAAATTTCCTGGAAATGTGATTCTTAAAAATTTATGCGATTGGACTATGTCTTGCCACATAGTGCTTTTGGATTGTTGATTTTGATAGATTGTAAGTTCAATTGCTCATTTTGGGGATTGTTACTTATAGCGGATAATGGTTTTTGTTATTCATCTTTTATTTTAAATTGTTTCATTACTATCTATATTATTTTGCTAGAAAAAAATGAAACCGAAAAAAGGAACAAAAAAAATAGGTTTTCGGGTAGACCTTGAAACCGGATCGGAAAAACAGGATCGATTCCAAAACAAGGTCGGTTCCAAAACAGGGTCTAGGAAAAACATGGTTGGTTTCAGATTCCAAAAATTGGAAACCGATCATAACAGGGTTTATTACAGGTTCTAGGTCCGGACTTAACCCACCCTGGAACCAATTACCCCTAGTTGGATTGAGTGAGGGCTCCTTTGTAAATAATGTTGGATATTTCAGCTTTGAAGTAACGGCCTGATAGAAATTATAACCGCCATGAAAGCCATCATTATTTTATAACAGTACTTTGTAACATTTAATTTATTTTTTAATAACCTTCCATTATTTTGTAACGGCTTTATAATGGTCATCAATTTAATAATTACCAATTGATTTGTAAGTAACGGCTTTGTACCGACTATCTATTTCATTTGCCTATAAATAGAAACTCCAAAACACAATTATTTGAGACAAACTAGAAATCTTCTCTTTACCTTTTCTCTCTTTGCTGGGTTATGCATACAATTTAGTTATTCTTGTTCCTTTTATTATTTTATGCTAACTAAAGAAGATGGTCTAAAGAATATGGTCTATTACATCTTGAGAGAATAGTCGTTAGAACCTATCGTACCGAGTTTCGTATTTTGAGGGGTGGAGTTATTTTTATGGACAGTGTTTGCATACCTTAGATAGTTGTTCTTATTTTTCATCTTCTCCAATGCTCTTTACAACATAAATACATTTGAAGTATTCATAGCATATATTGATCAACAGTTATATAAAAAGTTACAAAGAATCTAAACATGCCCTACATGGCTCTTATTATTAGCAATACTTATCTACAAATAGTTACAATTCCTCAAATCATGAGACTTCACTATCTGACAGTTACATGATACACTCATCCTAGTCGATTGAGATGATATACTTCATTCGTTGACACCTTGCTCTTGCACTTAGCCATTTCATTGTTGACATCTTTGTCCACCAAATTTGGGTCTTCTTGTCCACTTATTTCACTTCACCAACTGTCTATTTCTATTGCAATCTTCTGCTATTGATGTTGATTTCCAGCTAGATTCCATTGATCAAGCTATCAGTGAAGATACTTGGGCATTTTTTGGTTCTAAAGTTACTAATGCAGTTCATAAGAGGATTTGCTGAGCAGCTCCAGTTGAAATGCATCATATCCTAAACAAAGGTAATTTAACCAAAGAAGAGTTCAAATACAAAATAATAAACGAGAAAAATAATTATGGTATATGCCTTGTAAAAATGCAGCCATTTCTGTACTTGACTTTCCTTTCCGAATAAAGCAATTCTTTTTCTCTTCTTTTTTTATCAATGAGTACGTGTTACATGCCAAGTCGTCGTAAATCACTGCTAAATGCTTTTACCAGAGGATGTCAATAGAATGGTCTAGCCTGAGAATTTTCACTATTGGGTAAATTTCCTGGAATGGCACATTTATTTCTCTACATCTTTTCCTTTGGGTTGCTCATATATTATATATGTGCATCCTCTTACGGAAAAACATAAAACTCGATATTACAGATGATTTTGACCGTTATTGGAAATGTTTCCGATCGATCTAAAGTCCAATTATTTTTACTGCATAAAAGGAGGGAGTTTTAAATCTGATATAGAACGATCTATTTCAATTCAATTGTATATCGTACTTTGAGCTTTTATCAAATACATGTCAGAGCCATGTTTGATATTGCGAAATTGCCGTCCACCCTTCGATTGATCAACATCATTAAACTCTAAAGGTCTAGATTTCAATTTTCCCAAATAGTTAAATAATCACTAAGGGATGCATATGGCACTACAAAAAAACTGGATTTTTGCCATGACAATTTGCGACGAAAAAATTTTCGTCGCAAATTTGCGACAAATTTTCCAACGAAAAGTAAAATTCGTTGGAAATTAGCGACGAAAAATTTTTCGTCGCAAAATTTGTTGTAAATTTGGGACGAAAAATTTTCGTCGCCCAAAATTAGCGACGAAAATTTTTCGTCGCAAAATTCGTGGGAAATTTCCAACGATTTTTCTCACGAATTTCAATTTTTAGGGCAATTATTGCAATGTGTACTATTTTCGTTGCAAAATTCGTTAGAAATTTCCAACGAATTCAAAAAAACCCGGTATTGTTCGGCATTTTTTAAATTCATGTGAAGATTTGTTGGAAATTTCCAACGAATTTTGCCACGAATTCAAAAAAACCCGGTATTATTCGGCATTTTTTAAATTCGTTGGAAAATTCGTTAGAAATTTCCAATCAATTTTTCCACGAATTTTAGTTTTCCGACCAATTATTTTAGTGTGTACAATTTTCGTTGCAAAATTTATGGGAAATTTCCCACGAATTTTGCAACGAAAACCCTACTCCTTCCTTATTCAACATTTTCGCGCTCATTACTAATTTCGCAACAATTCTCAATTTACACATTCTCTCTCTCTCTCTCTCTCCCCGCAATCGACGCCTCCACCTGCTCCACTGCGTCCGCGTACTGGTCGGTGATCTCACTGAGGCACTGCTCCACCACCAGGCCCAAGCTCCCCACGCCGTCGCCGAGCATCCGGCCAATGAAGGGGGCGGTGTTCGTCGCGTTTGCGGCGGCGAGGTTGAGCGCGACCACCGTGAGCCAGGCCCTCGCCATGGCGGGCGAGCTTGAGCTTGCCCAGATTTGGGCGAGTTCTGGGCAATCTCGAGCTCGCCGGCGACGAGGCTGGCCCTCGCCGGCCATGGCGAGGGCCGAGCTCGAGGTCGCCTAGAACTCACCCAGATCTGGGCAACCTCGAGCTTGCCGGCGACAAGGCTGGCCCTCGCCAGTGCCGGCGAGCTCGCTGGCAAAAAACAATTGATTAATAGAAAAAAAATTACTGACTAATTTTGCCACGATTTTTCAACCAAAAAAAAACTTTTTTTTAGTTTTTCCAATGAATTTAGCCACGAATTTTTCAATGAATTTTCCAACGAAAAAAATTTCGTAGCAAATTTCCAACGAAAGTTGAAATTTTTCATTGGAAAAATTTGCGACTACGAATTACCAACGAATTTTTTTTCGTTGGAAAATTTGTTGGAAATTCGTTTTCTAACGAATTTTTTCAAATTTTTCATTGGAAATTTTGTCGGAAAAAAAAGATGTTTTTTTGTAGTGTGGTCTCGCTTCTAGAGGAAAGCAATCCTAGAAAATAGACATGCCATTGATAATATCTCTGAATATGGCAATATATGTAATATTTACAGATTGTGCAAGTCTATCCAGGGCAATAATGAGCCTGACAAAATATTGTCCTATTTATGGAGCCTTTCATCTATTGGTTAGCCATGCCCTAGCCCTTGAGTAGAGAGAAAAAAAAAAAAAAAATCCTGTCTTCGTACTCTATGTCTGTGTGGAGAAGGCGCTCCTTGGAAGTAGGCCTTGTGATGCCAAGCAAATGAAGAATCGTGCATCCTATCGGGCTTCCAGGCAAACTACTCTCGACCTGACCTGCAACAATCATGTCTCACATGGTCCAAACTTGCATGAGACATGATCCAAACTTGCAGGTAGATGTCGGATTAGTGATTTACCAGAGAAGTGCTCCCATCCTTGCAAGGGATGGAAAGAAGGCGAAAGAGCAATATTCGAGGACGCATCAGCAAAAATAATTCGTCTTCTCCTGGGTATTAATCGATCAACTAAACTATTCGGACTCGATTATTTGTTTGTTGTATAATTCTTATTCACTACGCAAACTGCTAATCTAGTTTTTTCTTGCACTTTTATTGCAGTAACGAACTGCAACAATGGGATGAAGTTCTGGGCTTCAATCCAATCCATCACCATCCTACGCAGCCAAATGCAAACAAAGCCGAAAATCCGGAAATATGTTTCGGGTTGAAGTGGTTGGGTTTTGCTTGGGTTCCATGCCGATCCCTGCTCCTGTCAAAGGGAAAACTGCAAGTTGACCATCCATGTGAAGCCATAGGATTTCACATCAATCTCGTCTTTGGTCCAATTCCTTTCTCTGATCTCAACCTTGAGCCTCGAGTCACCCACACCTCCTCCAGTCCCTCAATTTGTTTCTCAGAAATGGCGTTGATTGCTCACTATGGTTTCTCTTGCACCTTGGTTTAGTCAACGAGAAAACTCTGTATCAAATCCTCATCTAGTTTCGATGGATATTTGTTTTCAATAGTAGCTAATTGGGTTCATTTTGGGTCGAGTTTGAAGTGCTAAATTGTATTACATAAAAGACATGGATCAATATGGGTTAAGTGGATTAATTTGGGTCTGATCTAGTTTTGATTCATCCAAATCCAGCTCGGCCACCTATATGACAAGTTTACTTGGTGGCAAGTTTAGGGCTCCCCTAGCATTCCGTAAGATGGTTTACTTACAGCAACCAGTGTGCGCAAGGCAAACCCCGGTTTCGCTAGGGTTATCCAAAAAAATAAAAAAGAAAAGCAGAAATTAGGAAGGAAGAGAACATGAAAACAAGTTAATGGTCGATAAATTCCACTTTTCATGTATCTAATGCAAAGATAGTATAAAGACTTATCATTTTTGTGTGGTGCCATGATAGCTTTCATTGATTTTATTCTCCAAGGATTGTATTGCAAAATACATGAATTATTTACATCTTCTCCCTTATCACACATCTCATATTATGATTCATTTTTAACTTCCATACGCTGTCGCTCTCAATTCAAACAGTGCAATGAATCTTGGGCATGCTTGCCTGAGTTGCTGAGATGGTAGAGCACACTTAACAATTTGCCTTAACAAGCGGAGGCCTTGAATGTGCGCACACCAATGCTCCATTGGGAAAGTCCATCTGGACTTTAATTAACAGCATAGTTGTTAAATTGAAATAATATATCGTGAATCGAAATGTTAAATTTATGAACCGTAACTAATCGGAATACAACATTCAAATTAAAATTCATCATTCCATAAGTTAAAGTATAAAAAGTTGAATTGCTGTACAAATGCAATCTCAACGTCTCTCTATTTCTAGCAAAATAACATATCTTCCATTCTATTACTCTCTGCATTATCGATTGGCCACCAAAGATTGGTTGCTTAAGTTTAACATGCTGGTCTACAGTCTCTTCTGCCTCTGCAATTTCCTTAGATGAAGATGGGTACCATATGTTTTTTTTTTTTTCACGTTTCTTTTCCTTCCAAATCTGCAAATCTACATTGCAACCGCACCTCAGTGATGGAGCCCCTGATGTGCTCGCACCTGTTCGTCTTTTGAACAAAAGAAAACACTCAAATTAAAAGGTGTGTTTATTTCACTAAAAATTTCATGACGAAAGAAAATATTTTTCACGAAAATTGTTTTCAAGGAAAAACAGATAGTTTTCATTTGTCTTGTAGTTTAGGAAAGTGTTTTCCTTTTTCCCAAACGAGAAAGTCGTTTTCCTCCTATCTAAATGTGTAAATCGATTAGTTTTCATCATCCAAATATTGTGAAGTCGGAAAATAATTTTCCAGGAAAACAAATCCTAAATATATATGTTGAAAAAGGAAGGTAACTTCTTACTGTAAATTACGGTCCCGTGAAATGTGGTATACCAAGAGTACCTTAGCCTTGTCTCTGCTTTAGGGGTTATCTTCTAAATTTCTTAGCTGGTGCTCTTAGTGATACTTTAGATTTGGTGCTCTTATTTATTTATTTTTGGCAATTAATTTGACTCCAATGTCTCAATAAATACATCTTCTCCATTTCTTTGATTATCTCTTGATATTTGCCTCGTTTGACATTTTATCATACCCATTAAATAGGAGAAAATTTTAAATAATTTTTCAAATAAAAGCGTGAAGTAAATTTTGTTTTTTTTCTCAAAGAAACGCCTGATCTTACCAACCAATCAAGGACATTTTCGTCCTTTTACTTTTGCAGGAAAGGAGGAGGAGGAGGAGGCTGAACTGAGGTGGAGGGGATGCGCAGAGGGAGCGAGCTCCGTAGAGGGTGGTGACGATGATGGCGGTGGATGCGGGCTTCGTGCACAAGACGTGGGACAAGTGGGCTTCCACTTATGTTGGGTCTGGTGCTGGTGAGCGAGCGCTCGAGCTTGATGCCATTCTTTATCATTGTCGGTTTGGTTGAATTGGGCTGGGAAATGCTCGAATTGGTTTGAAATTTCGTTCTTCTGTGTTGCTGCGATGCGCAGGGCAACCGTTGAAGGCAGCTTTGCTACTCAATCATGACCCAACTGGGCCCTCCCGGTTGCTGTCTACCATGTACGGCTTGTACCAATTCCTTTCGTCCTGCGTGTGAAGTTTTTTCATTCCGGTTGAATGAGTTCCTTCGGATTTTGCTAATCTAATTGCAGGGCTTGAGTTTTGTAGCTTGAGTTGGTGAAAGGGTCTTGTCTAATTTTGAGTGGAATTCTCGTTTCCTTGGGTGAAACTTGGATGGGACTCGGTAGTGTTTTGGCAACAACTGAGAGTTGGATGTGTTGTTCTTTGGCTGCTGCTGTTACTGGTGTAGCTAGAGAAATTATAAGGAGGAATTTGGTTTTTTTTTTGTTTTCATTCTTTCGTGCCAGACAAACTTCACAGAGGTTTCTCTTTACAAGCAGCATCATGTGGAATCTGTAAAGCAAAAGGAACATTGGTCATCCAATCTTCCTTAAGGGCTTTGTCTCTTGCATGAGTTGCTACCCAATTGACGGGCTGGTTAGCCGATCTTCGAACACAATTCCATGGAATGTCTTCAAAGCTTCAAAGTTTGTCCATGATGTCCTAGACTATGAATTTGATTTTCCATTTGCATGGAAAATTTTGAAATGTCAATGGTTAAAAGACTTGCTCGACATCTGTTTCGATATTGAGCATTCTACAACCTTCTTAAGCAGCTTTTTGAAGGCCACTTTGGATTGCAAGAGATTTCGCGAGTTCTACATCATTTGTCTGAACTGCATCCCTATTGCACCTGGAAAATCTACTCTTTCATCATGAGCAACTACTCATATTCTCCCTTTACTAGATTCCATGATTACACCACCATCACAATTCATTTTCACCACTCTACTCCATAATCAGGTTTCCTCCATACCTGTGCCTCCCCTTCTATCTTCTGAAGTTCTCTAGTTACCTTGGTCTCTGTCAAAGCCTTGATCTGGAAGAATTCCTTCGTTGCAGAGCTTAACTTAAGCAAAATCTTTGAAGGGTCATTAACTCTCCCTTGAGAGGTTGCCTCTCATCTATTAATCCTTTTTACCCACAACCAAACCTACTTTAGAAAAGAATGCATCTTTGCTTCCCCATTTTGTCCACACTCATTGAGCAAGTTTAACAACCATCAATCAAAGGTTCGCATACTTCATTCTGAATTTTGAGACCCAACCCAACAGACTTAACCCAACACATTGACTCCATGGTCAGCGCAAAACCACGAAATGAGCATGCTACACTTTTTTTAGTTCTCCTGAGAAAATAAGTTTTTTCTGACAGCAAGATCATTTTGGCACAATCTCCATATGAAGAGTTTTACACTTCTGGTGGGCATTGAACGCTCCAAATCATTTTCCACACTCTATCATCTATTAAAGATGGAAGAAGATGGGCCTTTGTGTTTAGCTCTAATCATTTTTCCCTTTATAACATTATATAGTTTTTTCACTGTTAGTTCCCTTCTTTTCTCTAGTGGGCAATTGACTCTATCTTTGGACATTCTAGCACATTGAGGGGTTTCCAAAATAGCCTTTTCCTCTTCCTCAGAAGCATTATTCCTCACTCTCTCAGATCCCAAGAGTGACTTAGATGACAAAGTAAGGCTTTATCCTTCAAAATTGGATCAGCTTCCCCTTCTCTGGTTTACTTCATTGTGATTGACTTCGAGGAACCGATGCATCTCTCCACACTTAGATTTCTTACTTGCCACATAGGGCCCTGTTTAATCTCTGTTATCTGTTGCACGATACTAGACCAACCCAAGAATCTCTCCTTCCTATCTGAGCATTTAAAAATTCAGAATGGGCAAAGTAGATGTATTTTGAAATTTCAACCCAGAAAGTAGTAGGACTATGTTGTAATATCCATGCTAGTCTTGCTAACAGGGCTAAATTTATCAAATCTGTAAAGCCCTTCACTTCTTTAGTTTGGGACTCAGACATAAGATCCCAACTCCTCCAATGGAGTTCATTTCCATTCTTCTGGTGACCCAACCATAAATTAGCTATTGTCTTGTCAACCTCATTACACCATCATTTTTGGAAACTTAAACCCTCCTGTAGACTATGTGGGGATTGCATAGGCCACGACTTCACTAAGGCTTCTCTTGCTGCCTGCACAAGCATTAATCCTCTCACCCTTGCAACTTCCTTAGATCTTGACAAAACCGAAAAGCTTTCAACGTAGATCTGCCCAGGGGAGACCTGAATATTTTCCCGGATTATTTAAGTCTCATCCTTTACATTTGAATTTAAAAACAAAGAGGAGTTTTGGAGACTTACACTCTGGTCTGAGGCTCTGCAGTAGTCACGTAGCACTTTCTTCATCCTTTCTGCATTATTTTACAATTGCATTGAGAAAAAAACGAGTCATATACAAACAAGAGATGAGAAAGGACAAGACATCTTTTCTTTGGCAGAATGCCATTCAGGGATCCTTCAGCCATGGATTCCTGCACTGACAAGAGTATTGGGCAGTGGTGACTAAATGGAAGAGCTCTAATTTTTACCACACTTTCTAAGCATGGTGTGGTGATAAGGAAGTTCCTCTTGTGATTAGTTTGCACGTGAGAAGTGACCTATTTGTGGATTCCTTCTGCTCGTTCAAATAAATCAATGGCGCAGGTGCTGCTTTGTTTGAGCCTCATTCTTCTTGTGTTGTCTCTGTGGCTTTTGAGTGTGTGGACTAATGTGTACTCTTGCTTATTGCTTAATTTGTGATGCCAGCACCAATTGGAGGGTAAGCTTGGGGACTGCTGTATTAATGCCTTTCACTCTTGCTGCTCTTTGAATATAGGTTGCTGGTTGAAATGTGGTATGCTTGTCCATCATAGACCAGAATTTGATGTGATATGATGTGAAACCTTTCTTCCTTTCCCCTGTCCGGAAATCGTTTAGGTGAATAGTCCTTCTAAGGAAAATTTATGATGTGCTTATTGGGTCATTACAGTACTCACTGCTTGTGGGAGAGAAGGAAACAAGTTGTTTTATACTGACGTGTAGTAAACCTATGTACATATAGCTGTGTTGGTTCATGTGTTGCGGAGGGCCTTTCCTGCAAAACATGTGCTTGTAATTGTTCTGTATAGATAAAACAGATTTGAGTGCCTATGATCTTGTTTACGTGTTATTCTGCATCCTGTATCTGGGATTTGGGACAAAGTTCAAAAGTTATGCCTGTGGTATTGACTATAGCAGCTTGCCTAGATATCCATGTTATGTTGATAGGCACATGTTTTGCCATCTTCTTTAGTTATACAAAATCAGTTGAGTCACAGCCTTTATGAGCCCGTATCTGAGGTATGGAAATTTGATTTGATGATTGCAGTGCCAAACAAGAAGGAATAAAGGCAGATCCCATTCAATTCAGGCAATTTCTTGATTTTCTCAAATGTGGAAAGCTCCAGAGCGAGACTTTCTTTATTGGGCCAAACCAATGTACATACATCTCTTTCTGTCATATTTTTCTCACCTTCTCATTTCTCAACTACAAACATTGTACTTCTGGTTCTTTGTTTTAAGGGAGTGTAATTAGTTTTTAGACTTAAAAGGGTTGGGCCGTGAGTTTCATAGAGAAGCTCATTCATCATAATCTGATTTTAAAAGTTACAGTATTCTAGAAGTCATATTATTCTTGCTCATTTTTGGCAATTCTCTGGTCAAGTTAATCTTCTTATGTGCTCAAGTGCTCGAGTGCATGCCTTATGTGCGTTGAAGTGTGCATGAAGTTGTTTGCCCCTCCATCCACACCCCAAACCATCTTACACTGGAGGAGGAAGAAAAGGGATAAAAGATTGTAGTTCTTTTTTTTAATCCAAAATTTGCATTTTCTTGTAAGCATCAAATGCACTAGGAGTTGTGTATGTTTTCAACCTAGACTTTGACATTCACTTTTGATTTGGCTTGCTGTAGTGTAAATTGATTAATGTTCGGTTGATGTGATTTTGATGGCAGACCTTGTCACGTCGATCCATGAAAACTGGTTCTGCGCAAGATGCATGAACACATCAAATTCTGCTGGTGAAGGTGCTATTGTCATGCAAACAACAGCTTTCATCTTGGTGGCACTGTGAGCATAAGTTTTAAGGATGTTGGCAGATAGAAAGAATTGGTTTAGGACAATAATGAAAGCATACTGTGCAGTTTTAAGCAATCAGATATTGCAGATAATGCTTCAGCATGCATTTCCCCCATCTGTGACAGGTATGGTGGCTCAATTGGAGCGGCATCAAGTGCTGTAATGGCTGCTGATCAATTTGCATGGCAGTTAAATCGAAAAAATCTTTGACCTTGTAGCGAAGTTGAAATTGTAAGCATCACGATTTTCTCTTGTTTTGCTGTTTGGATAAATCAATCTGAAGGAGGTCAAACTATGTTTCCGTCGAAGTTTGTTAAGTAAATCGTGAAGAGCTCAAAACTACATTCGTTTGAGCTGCTTTCATGGGATAAACATGAAATGGACTTTTTTACCATGTTCTCTGACATTTGTTTGTCTGTCATGGAAAGGTATGGTTCATCGGCAGACTCTTCCTGTACCAGTCTGAGCCAATTACTTGCAGCTGGAGATCATGATAATCCAGTGAATCCATTGAGCAAATCTGTCATTGATGGCAGGGAGATCATCTATCTTGCTAGCCTTCAACTTTGTCACTGCTGGGCTCAGAATGGTCAAACAAGACAAGCTCCAGTAGGTTTGATGGTTGTTGCGAGAATTTTCAAGTGACTAGTATTTACGAGCATTGGACTTTGGTTAGGATGAATTGGGTGAAGGACTCTCTGAGTTGAAAATTCTGTGTGAGATCGTTGGTCTGCTATTTCTTACAAAACTGAGGTCATCTTATTGTGGCAAGTTGCTTTGTTCTTTTGCCTCCTTATTTGCTGAATTTAAACTCTACTTGATGGATTCATCTTTGTTAGCTGCCTTGTGCTATATTGCTATTTGGCCATCCTGATACTGGACGAAGGTCTTGCTGGTGTCTGCATTGTGATTTTCCTCTGTACAAAGATCGTTAAATAAGGTTCAGCTTGCTTACTATTACCGTCAACATCATTTTTGTACCTGGCCTTCATGCCGATAATAGAAATTAGAACAGGGATGAAACTGTGCTTAGATTAATTACGTTTATGTTCTATCGTCCTCATCCACTTCTTTTAGCATCGAATGAGCCCTTTTATTTTAAAGCAAGTCTCCTTTGTTTAATATCGGACTACCACCTTCTTCGGAGAAAAACTAGTCATGTAGCGTGAGGCAGAAATGAAGAAAACAGAAGTTGATCATGGCAGGATTTCGTAAGCATGGCACAAGCAGAATAGTAATAAAAATAGAAGTTTATTAGTACTTTCAATAAAAATTGAGAGCTACTTTTTTCTCAATTTCATTTCTTTAACAGGATATATATGTCTCCGCTGTAGATCTCACACCAAGGCAGTCCTATAGCTCGTTACGAAGCATGGCACAAGAAGAAGCCCAGGGATGTTAAGTTGCATTGCTTATTCTCTCACGCCATTATTGTACAGACACTGAAGCGTACATTATCAATTGATCATATCTAAATGTACAATTTCATGGGAAAAAAATATACATAGACTCGGAAGAATCAGATCAAACATGGGAGCTTGTTGACTGAATAAAGGAGAAAGATCTTGTTGGTCGACAATGGATCTATGAGGCAAAGTAAAGTAAAGACGAATCGATCCAGAAGCACAACAAGGCCAGATTAGTAGCAAAAAGCATAAGGACCCATTTGTCCTCATAACCTAAGTCAAGGACTGTTGCTAGATCCTGCAACAATAATTGGCTCTTTTTTAAACCATTTTATAATGCATGACGAAAATATGTTGAACAAAACTATGATAACTTATGTACAAAGGAAACAAGTCAGATCAGCAGAAGAAATCCTTAGAGCCTTTCCAAAATTCTTCATTTGGTGTTTGTCCTATGTTTACTACCTACAGCAAAAGAGCAGGCATCCTCTGCTATCAGAATTCTATTGAGCTGTCTGCTCTTAGACTGGGAAACAAGCTACTGACTTGTCTTATAATGGTATAAAGAAAACATGAAGCAAGTGAATTATCGGATAGCTAAGCCAACATCAGTATTGTCCTTCTAGCAAAAAATCAGAACTTTCTCCCAAACTAGACTAGGAAACACTAAAGTATATATGTTGAAATGAAATGCAAGACTAACCACAAGCATATAAACAAGTGAACTGAGTCAAACACAGGAGCAAGGGATAGAGAATTTGGTCAATCGATTCATAGTGGTTCGGCCCAATCTTGGTGCCTACGTCCACTCCCCGAGCCTTGTCGGGAGGTTAAATATACTATCTCAAAAATATTTTACAGTTTGGTTGATAAGGAGCCAAATTCTCCAGAACAACTTCAATTCATAACTCGTACAAGTGATTGTCTCTCAACAGACAATAGCAAGCCATTTTCACAAATGTTTCAGCAATCTCCAACAGAATACAAGTGTTCTGCCCACTGAAAAATACTCAAAATAGACCTCACTATGTTCGCAAATAAACTAAACAAAAGCTAGCTATTGAAGCTTCTAAATCAGTTCACTTGAAACAGGGTCAGTCAATTGGCCCGAGGGACATGGTGACCAGGTTAATTCTTGCCACAGCCTGTCAGGTCCAGAGACGACTCCAAAATGACAATCCTTCCACTCATTACTTGATCTGATCTCCTTCACAAATCCAAGATTGACTTCAGCTCAAGTTGTTTCACTTCTTCTTCCTCAGTCCTTCACAACAGAGTTACTATCCTGAACCACCTCTTGGTTGCCTGTATAGCTGCCATATACACTGAATGAGTTGGGTACTGGGTACCATAACAGCTGTGTATCTGGTTTAGTGGCTCACTATGCCTTTAGGAATGGAAACACCTTGAAAAGCATCATTTGTAAAAATAGTCCAAGGCACCTTGACTTCTGGTAGAAGTTTCACAATAATTTCCAGTAATGCTTATTTGATCCTATCAGCATTCTGAAACAGCAATATAATGTGCTTGTCCCACATGATTAGACAACAACTGTTCGGGAATTCCAACACCAGGGTTCACGCCAAACGTTCATCTACATGCAGATGGGAGCAGCTTGTGACAAATTAATTCATTTTTACGAGCAAGTCAACAAATTTTGGTGCTATATGCAGGACAGAATAGTAGTCATCCATAAAGAAGAAGATGTCAAAGAAGATTCTACCTACAGAGAGCATTGTACCTGATTTTGGGATACTCCACCAAGCGAGACTTGCAGGACTCAAAAGGCATGAGGAGATGAAACATTTTTATGATTTCTTACTGGAAATCTTCCCCCAATAATTACTGTTCTTGGAATAGTTCCATTTGCGCACATCCCAAGCCTAATATGCTGAGATCTGGAGAAATCAATAATGAGCTAGGGAATTCAGCAGCTAAAATAAGTTCTCCCTCTGATCCAAAAAAAAGGGAGTAATTTCTCCTGCAAGAATACGAGAATTACCAAGAGCAAATCATATCATTTGCCTCCATCTGTAATGTTGCCGAAGACATTTTTGACGGCATAGTCAGTGAATGCCCAGCAGCAAGAACATAAAATAAGGGCCCTTTTGATACAGTCATCCCCAAATATCTGTTGACCAATTCCACAAACTTTTCGATTCTACCTACAAGAATCAGATCAACACACAAAAACTGACTTAAGGTGAAAAAGAGATGAAAATTTAAGCAGATGAAGGAAAAGACAAGAATCACGGTGTTTCCTCACCAGCATCAAGAAAGTGGCATTGTGAATCTCCCAGAAAAAGATGTTCACTTGAACGAAGTATGGACCGTCAAGATATGAACAAGAAATATTCTGTGAAAAATGCCATGTTCACCCTATTTGAGCGTTCACTGAACAAGAGCGAAAATACAATACATAAGGAAATGGGTGATTACATAAAGCATGGCCATGTCATGATCTTGTCCTTGTTGCCAGATGAGGACAATAAACACGCATGGGAACTTAATTCTTTTGGCCCCAATCATCAACATCCATGGAATTGACGATGAATACCCAGAAAAGAAAACATTTGTGAAGCAATCGGTAGGGATCTGAATGTTACTGGAGTCGAAGAGAATTAGGAGAAGGTTATAGCCATACCAATTCCAACACCAATCTGAGATGACGAGTTGAGACTTACGGGGTCTTTCTTCGGGATGACAAATACGAAGCGGAACTTGATACTTTTGGCCTCAATGATCGATAGCCATCAAAGAAAAAAAAAATATAAAGCGATCGGTGGGGATTTCAACATTACCGGGGTCGAAGAGAAATAGGAAGAGAAGGTTGTGGCCTTACACATTTTTATCGGCAAAAGAACACTATAAGTGCCATAATTTATGTACGACACTTACTTTGGTGCCATAAGTTTTTTTTGGATTACTTTAGTGCTAAAATTTTTGAAAAACGATCACTTAAGTGCTAAATTTTTTTAAAAATGATCACTTAAGTGCCAACTCTGGTGTCGTACACAATTTTTTGCTGGAAATCCGACGTGGCATTTTTTTTTATTAATTTCTGAAGTTGACGTGGCTTGCCGGAGTTGGCACTTAAGTTATCGTTTTTCAAAAATTTTAGCACTTAAATGATCGTTTTTAAAAAATTTTAGCACTTAAGTGACCATTTTTCAAAAATTTTAACACTAAAGTGATAAAAAAAATCTTATAACACTTAAGTGATCGTTTTTCCTCCGACTTGGCACCAAAGTAATCCGAAAAAAAGTTATGGCACCAAAATGATATCTGTACACAAATTATGATACTTATAATGTCCTTTTGTCCATTTTAATCAGCATCTCAGTGCATGCCCAGCAGCATGAACATATATGAATCAACAAATAAATGTTGACCACTTTGAAAAACTTTTTGATTCGATCTATAAGAATCAGATAAACATGTGAAAACTTACTCGAGGCAAAAAAAGAAAAAAAATGTGAGCAGATGAAGGAAAAGAAAAGCATCACGATGTTTTCTCACCCAGCATCAAGAAAGTGCATTGACGAGAATCTCCAATTAAGAGATGTACACTTGAACAACGTCTGGACCAGAAATATATGAACAAGAAATATTCAGTAAAAAATGCCATGTTCAGACAATATCTGAGAGTCTAATGAACAAGACTGAAAATAGAATACAAAAGAATACAGATGATTACATAAAGCAAAATGCCATGTTCACACAATATCTCAGAGTTGATTGAAAAAGACTGAAAATACAATACAAAAGGAAACAGATGATTACATAAAACACGGCCTTGTCATGATCTTGTGCTCATTGTAGATGATGATGATAAACACGCACTGGAACTTGATTCTTTTGGCCCCAATTATCAACAGCGATCGAATAGATGACTAATACCCAGAAAAGAAAAGAAAAACTATGAAGCAATCGATAGGGATTTCAACATTACCGGAGTGGAAGACAATTAGGAGGAGAAGGTTAAGGCCTTGCACGTTTTTAACAGCATCGTCAGTGCATGCCCAGCAGCAAGAACATACAAGAGGATCCTCTTGATACAGTCATCAACAAATACATGTTGACCACTTTCACGAAACTTTTCAATTCCACCTGTAAGAATCAGATCATCACGTGAAAACTTGCTTGAGACTAAAAAATGACGAAAAGTTGAACAGATGAAGGAAAAGAAAAGCATAACGATGTTTCCTCAGCCGCATCAAGAAAGAGGCACTGCCGAGAATCTCCCTTAAAAGATGTTCACTTGATCGAAGTCTGGACCGACAAGATGTGAAGAAGAAATATTCTGGGAGAAATATTTTCAGAATTCATTGAACAGGACTGAAAATAGAATACAAGAGGAAACGGATGATTACATAAAGCATGCCCACGTCATGATCTTGCCCCCGGTGCCAGATGACGATGATTAACACGAGCGGGAACTCGATTCTTTTGGCTGCGGTCATCCACAGCCACGGAATCGATGATGAATACCCAGAAAGGAAAATGCTTATGAAGCAATGGGGAGGGATCTGAACGTCACCGCAGTCGAAGAGAACTAGAAGGAGAAGGTTAAAGCCATATCAATCCCAACACCAATCTGAAATGAGAGAGTCAAGACTTACAGGACCGAGAGAGCGGGAGGAGAGCGTGGGAGAGTGTTGGGGGGTTGTGAAGAGTGGAGCGAGAGGTGTTTAAGTAATGAGAAAATGGCGGTGGAATTTGAAAGACGGTTAAACGGCGGGTGGTTGACAGTTGCCAGTTGGTACTCTAAAATTATGATTTTCATTTTTATGGGAAAATAATGTAAGGATTCTATTGATTTTCTGACTAATGTTTTTTTAT
Organism: Syzygium aromaticum; assembly: GCA_024500025.1. Lineage (NCBI taxonomy): Eukaryota > Viridiplantae > Streptophyta > Magnoliopsida > Myrtales > Myrtaceae > Syzygium > Syzygium aromaticum. The sequence goes on from CM044889.1 coordinate 12,930,724, forward strand.
GCAATTTGATCCAATGGCGGCACTTTCTATATATATATTAAACTACTTTATAAAGAAAAGTTTTGATTTAAATTTATGCTTTTTTGTTCCGCTAAACATCAATGTCATTTCCGAAAAAAAAAAAAACATATCAATGTCATTCAATAATATGTAACATTTTGGAAGTGTTGATTACTGAATTTGCGAAAATTGTTAATGCAATGGAAGTTATAATGTCTACAATTGATCGCCAAAACATCATTAGTATCTTATCTATTATAAAAAAAATTATATCAATCGTCATTTATCAATTATCAGGACATTGGATCAAGCCTTTGATCCAAAACTAAAGTCGTCCCTAGTTTAGAACTCTTGACCCACCCATCCTTCGCAACAGGCTTTCCTAGTTACCGAATGTAGCCGATTTACAAGTGATGTGAGTCGAAGAATTTATAAAGAATAATTGTAAAAAAAAAAATTTTAAACCGATTGATAATTTTTCGATTTCTTTCTAAACTTTTCAATGATTTGCTAATCTCATTCCATTCAAATTAGTGAAAATGGCTACACTGGCAAATTATTAAAAAATTGATAAAATTATTTTAAAATAGGTTGACGACTTTTTCTGATAAATTTTCCCAAATTCAGAGTTACACATCAACAAGCATAACAACCATACTATACAAGTTGATGCTTTAACACGAACCGATCCTTCTCATCTTCTTGTCACTCAAGACCGGCATCGTCAAATCCTCTCTTCAGTCGTCAAATCTTTCATGGTTTCCCTTTGCTTTCTCCGACCTCGGCGGCTCTCGCACACGGGGCCGGCGACCTCAAGCGCCTGCTCTCTCCGACCACTCTGCCAGTCCTCCGGCGGCAACTACCCTTCACCGCAACCCGATCCTCCACCGTCCTGTCGGCCTCCATCCGTCGTGGCATCGATCTGTTCGATGGTGCGCGATGCTCATCACAAGCATGCCCACCTGCGAGCATCGCCTCCGCGCCTCGGCCTTAACGTGGATTGCGATTCTTTGACCCGTGAACAGGCCATTACCGTCGTTGCCTCCCTGGCCAATGAGGCTGGTTCGATGGTGGCGTTGGGTTTCTTTAACTGGGCCATTGGGTCTGATAAGTTTCGGCACTTTATGAGGCTTTATATAGTTTGCGCCGCGTCGTTGATCGGTAACGGTAACTTGGAGAGGGCCAATGAGGTGATGCAGTGTATGGTCAAAAGCTTTGCTGAGATTGGGAGGTTGAAGGAGGCTGCTGATATGGTACTTGAAATGCAGAATCAGGGTCTGGTGCCCACTACCCGCTTGATGAATTTCGTCATGGAGGTCGCCATTGAAAGGGGTTTTCTTGACTATGCAGGGAACGTGTTTGATTCTTTGTCTGGGAGAGGGGTTTGTCCTGATCCTAACAGTTATAAGCTGATGGTCGTTGCTTACTGTCGAATGGGGAGTATTCTCGAGGCAGATGCTTGGTTGAGTAAATTGATTGATAGAGATTTCATTATTGATAATGCTACTCTTACCTTGATCACCAACTTGTTTTGTGAGAAGGGGTTTATGAATCGAGCTATTTGGTATTTCCGGAAGATGGCTGATCTGGGTTTGATGCCGAATGTTTTAAATTATACCTCACTGATCAATGGGTTATGCAAGAAAGGCAGCATTAAGCAAGGATTTGAGCTCCTGGAGGAAATGGTTAGAAAAGGTTGGAAGCCAAATGTGTATACTCATACAGCGTTGATTGATGGTCTCTGCAAGAAGGGTTGGAGTGATAAGGCATTTAGACTCTTCCTTAAGCTAGTCCGGAGTGAAAATTACAAACCGAACGTGCATACATACACTGCCATGATCAGTGGCTATTGCAGAGAAAACAAGATGAACCGTGCAGAGATGTTATTCGGCAGAATGCAAGAACAGGGACTGATCCCTAACACCAATACATACGCAACTCTCATGGATGGCCATTGTAAAGGTGGGAATTTCGAAAGAGCATATGAGTTGATAGGCATAATGACAGATGCGGGCTTCAGTCCTAACATCTGTACATACAATGCGCTTATCGATGGTCTATATAAGAGGGGTAGGTTTGGAGAGGCTTGTAAAATGCTGAAAAAATGTTTCCAAAGTGGACTGGAAGCTGATCTGTTCACATATAGTATACTCATCAACGAGCAGTGCAAGAGGGCGAGCATTGAGCAAGCCCTAGCACTTCTGAGCAGGATGATTAAACTTGCTGTGCAACCTGATATACACATATACACCATAATGATTTCTGCCTTATGTAAGCAAAAGAGAATGAAAGAAAGCGAAAAGATTTTCAAAGAAGCAATCAGGTTTGGCTTAGTCCCTACCAAAGAAACCTACACATCCATGATTGGTGGATTCTGTAGGGATGGGAATGCCAACTTAGCAATAAAATTTTTCCACAGGATGAGTGACCATGGATGTGTCCCTGATAGTATCACATATTGTGCTTTGATCAGCGGACTTTGCAAAGAGTCCAGGTTGAAGGAGGCTCGTCGACTATACGACTCAATGATAGACAAGGGACTTTCCCCATGCGAGGTTACTCGACTGACGTTGGCCTATGAATACTGCAAAACAGATGAATCTGCTAATGCATTGCTGATTTTGGAGAGATTAGAAAATAAACTTTGGATCCAAACTGTGAATTCATTAGTGAGGAAGCTTTGCAGTGAGAAAAAAGTGGGAATGGCAGCACTGTTCTTCCACAAATTAACCGACAAGGAAACCAGAGTGGATCATGTAACATTAGCTGCATTTATGACTGCTTGTTACGAAAGCAACAAATATGCTCTTCTTTCAGATCTGACCAAAAGGATCCATGAAGGAAATGGCTGCCACTCACAGCTTATTTGATGGATCATCATAATTGCTAAAGTTGGATCAACAGAAAGTGCAGAGATGGCCTAGTGAGAATTTTGAGAATTTGTACGTTTAATTATTTGGTGTTGTACAGCTTTAGTAATGAATTTAAACATGATCTAAGTCTGATTTTATTGAAAAAATTTCAAAGAAAATTTGAAAATTAGACAGACCTCTGGGAAGCTGAATTTTCTTATATGCCTATTATTTCAGTAACAGATTAGACCTCTGTGTCTAGGTCAGAAAAGACAATTTCCTTATGATGTGATTTCTCAATGATCAGTTTTCGTATGGACATGTCATTTTCATATTGAATTAGCTTAATTTATATGGCTGAAATAGGACCCTTCATTGTGTAGTTCTGTGAATTATGAGTGTGTGACTTGTTTAAAAATTTCAAATGATAAAAGAATAGAAGTTATGTTTACTTGATGCTTGTAAGTATTTTTTTCATCCCTGAGACAGATCTTCCTTACTAATATGGATCTCCTTTCTAATAGTTCTTGAAAATGGAACTTAATCATGTTGTAGCAAGAAAGCAAAGTTTTGTATATCAGTCAAAGTATTGGTTTTTTTATTGTCCATCTTTCTCTTTTAGAATTTAGAAGAGACAAGAGGCATTTGTACGTGCAGTGTGGCTATTCTAATCTGATCAATCTTATTTGATATAGAAATTTTACCTTTCACTTGATATGCTGTTTAAATCTATGCATCAAATGGGGCACTTAGCATAACTTTCTTCCAGTTCACCTTTCACCATTAGGATGGCATGTTCATCCTTCTGACAGTGTCTCAGGATCTGGTTCTTTTCTTGCAATATGTTCAGCATTTAGATTCTCCTTTCCGTGCTGAATCTGGAAGATATCATCTTTGTGTGTCATTTGCTTGTCCTTGGGCATGCATGTGTCTCGCATATATGAAGACTAGAGGACTTGACAAAATCCCTGGTCATACTAGTACTTGCATAGTCAGTTTCTCAGTTTGCTCTTGCTATATTCATTTGATCAGTTTTCAGTTACTTATCTTAGGTACTCACATTGGATGGGTTCTCCCTGCAGCTCCCAAGAACCTGGAGTAGAGCTTGATTCTATTAGTGGAGCAAGAAGTGTCAGAGAACTGGATGAGCTTGCAAGTACAAACTACCGAGGAAAATAATGCTGTATGGGTGAGTAACATTTCTTGAAGTGTTTGTTTCCACTAGCACTTAATGTGTTTTAAGCTCGCAAGTTATAGTGCTACATATGGATTGCAGATTATGGTAGGTTTATTGGATAAAAAAGCTGAAATTGTTTGAAAATGAGAGCTCCGAGATTTTTACTCTCTAAGCTCCTTAGTTTGGCCGAATGGAGACTTTCATCTTTATCCTCCTCACTGCAAGCCCAAAGAGAAGGAGCTAACTAATGGATGCATGACAGTGTAAACATTGGTGCGTTCAAGTGCAGGGTTGCGAAGCAGCAGGTGCCTTATGAAGCGGTACTTTCTCTGTCACTGCAAATTATCGCTCTCTATATTTGAAATAGCAACTTGTTTGCTTTTTAGTTATTCTGATCAGAGTGGTACAGTATCCACCATGACTGCCGAGACATTCAATCATTTCATTCCTGCGGGGGAGCATATTGAGACAGAATTGAGGGATTGATGGTTTAATGAGCCAATATTGAGGATCAAATGAAACAGTTTTTCATTGCAATGCAAGAGATTAAGGTCGAATTTAAGGCATCCCGGAAAAGCCCAGCACAAGTACCCATGCATCCTAAAACCATGGCATCGAAACAAAAAGATGACAAGAAACCCAACGCTGAGTCTGATGGTGATATACCCAGTCTAGGGGATGGTTCTGTTGTGATCATTGAAGGAAAAGCCAAGGCTGTTGACGTTCTTAAAACATGGCTTGACAAACATTTCCAGAAGATTGAGAAGAGCTTGAACAGTTGCAAGGCCTCGAAGACCCGACTCATAATGTGTGTGAGGCCCATCATGAAAAGAACAATTTTTTTCTATCTCGTTCCACAGAGATTACTAATCCTAATGAGCGAAGAAGAAGATAGAGTTATGTCACAGTACCTTCTTTTAACCTAGCAAAAGCACGACTTTTCCCATATTGATTGATATCAATAAAAAGATTCTCATTCATTTTGCCGGTGAGCATCACGGATTTATTTTGCAGAAACCAAAATCACATTACAAAGCCGGAGAGAGCACCCCCTAAACTGCTTATCCCACTGAGCCATTCCAGTTGCAATAACATCATTTTTTGCTGCCCCACACGTAGTGTCCACCACTCTTTCATTATTGAACAAGTTAGTGATTTGAAACTTAGAACAAATCTGGGGTAGATTAGTAGAATAAAAGTATAGTGGTCGCTATATGTCAGTGATTTGAAATTACACGACATATGTATTGCGCATTGTTATAGGTTCTATCTATGGAATAAGAAGCTGAAGACAATCATCAACAACGAGAGCTCAGAGATCCATCGCATGCTTAATTCCGAGTTCAATGGTTTAGCAGAGAATCTTTGCTCTTACTTTGTGATCCATGTTTCTTTTTCAAACTTAACTCTTATTTGGCTTATCTGACAAAAAGAATCTAATTGAGTTCTTTTCGCTAATCATTTTCAATTACATTGTCAGAGATTTGAAGTACGTACACTTAAATCAAATGAGTTTTGGGTACTTAGCTATGTTAATTTACATAGTTTTATCAGATGCTTTATTTGTGACGAGATGGACGCAAATCCATGTCACTGATGTCGGCACAGAGGAGAAACCGTTTCCTAGTTCATTTCTCCAAAATATGATGAATTTAAGAAAAGATTAATTCAACAATGACACCTAAAATTATAGAAATGACTTATCAACTTGAAAAAGGAGTGATTCCGTATATCCCAAAAAAAAAATTGACACTGTGAGAGAGAGAGAGAGAGAGAGAGAGAGAGAGAGTATGCCATGTTCATGCGTCATATGTGGAAATAGAGCACAGAAAAAATTTCCTCGTAATCAATTCCTTTCTGTTGATTATGCCCTCTTGCCACGAGGCGAGCCTTATATCTTTCTATCGAGCTATCGGCTTTTCGCTTTATTTTGAGAACCCATTTGTTCCCAATAGCTTTGCGTCCTTTTGGAAGATCAACAAGTTCCCAAACATGGTTTGATTTCATTAACTTCAATTCTTCTTCCATTACATTCATCTATTTATCCTTATTAGGGCAACTTAGAGCCTCATTTAAATTCCTTGGCTCATCTTCATCTTGCGGAGCGATCATAAAAGTTTCCCCTTCAATGTCAAAACGTCGTCGGGGAATACTTTTGCGACTTGTTCGCCATAAGGGAGATTGTACACGTGGCATATTATTCCCCATTATGCTCCCACTTAGATTAGATAATGACGGTATTATCTCATCAAATGGTTGCAATTGAGATTGAGTCGAATTTAATTCCTTATTATTCTCATTGCTCCCACTTGGTCGAACTTCATCGATTTCATTATCAAGATCCAAGGTTTCAAATAGTGAATAGTCCTTACCTATTTCGCCCTTCTTAGGATACTCATTCTCTAAGAATGTGACATCTCGTGATTCAAATTCAGTTATACTCCCATTTTCTTGCTCACCTATAAACACATACCCTTTTGAGTGCTTTGAGTATCTTATGAAAATACTCTTCTTACATCTGAGACCCAGTTTTCCATATTTATGAGAGGGTTCGTGAGTATAAGCAGCACAACCCCAAGGTTTAAGAAAACTTAAATCGGGTTTTCTACCTGTCCATAACTCATATGGAGTGGAAACAACTGATTTAGAAGACACACGGTTAAGTATATAGGCGGCAGTTAACAAAGCATCACCCCAGAAGGTGATAGGTAATTTGGCTTGTGCCATCATAGACCTAACCATTTCCAATAGGATTTTATTTCTCCTCTCAGCAACACCATTTTGTTGCGGAGTATATGGAATAGATAACTGTCTTTTTATTCATTTTTCATCACATAAATTTCTGAACTCATCAGATAGATATTCTCGACCTCGATCGGATCTCAATGCTTTTATTTTCTTATCTAATTGATTTTCCACCAAATTCATAAATTTCTTGAAGCAACTTAATGCCTCAGATTTATGAGAAGTCAAATAGACATATCCAAATCGAGTACAATCATCTATGAATGTGATGAAATACACAGCCTCATGCCTTGCTCTTACATTCATTGGACCACAGATGTTAGAATGGATTAGTTACAAAGGAAACTCAACTCTTGTACCCTTTCCGAATGGTTTTTTTGTTGTTTTCCCGACTAGGCATTGCTCGCAAATAAGCAAATCAACTTTTTCAATATTGCCTAATAAGCCCTCTTTGACTAATCTTTGCATTCGTTGTTGGCCAATATGACCAAGTCTAGCATGCCACACATTCACATCATTTTCATAAAAGTTGGAAGATGTAAATAGGGAATAACAAACGTTAACATTACCACAGTCAACAACTAGTACAATGAAACCATTCAAAAAATATCCACATCCATAATAATTTGTATTCAAATACAAATCAACACCACTGCTATGAAAGTTCAAATTAAAACCATGTTTAATCAACACTAATACAGACACTAAATTCCGACGAATCTCCGGAGCATATAATACGTCATGTAGGAACAAAGTGCGTCCACCACGCATCATCAATTGGCAAGTACCAATTCCTTTAACCTCAGCTCTGGAGTTGTTCCCTACATAAATCCATTTAGTTCTCGTTGGAACTCGTCGGAATTCTACGAAGGCTTCTCTATCCTTCGCTACATGGTCTGTTGCTCCCGAATCTACAGTCCATAAAGGATTAGACTCAGTTAAAAATACAGAACTTGATACATAGACAAAGTTCTCAAAAATGTAATGGGAGTTTACCTTCTTTGGCTCGCCGCAATCGCGAGCGAAGTGACCTTTCTTGCTACAGTTGTAACACTTCACCCTCGACATCTTTTTCTCATGAGGACGCTTACCTCTTTGGTGTTGTTCATCTCTTGGTTTCTTCCCCGAAGAACTCGCTCTCTTACCTCTCCACCTTCTGAACGAATCAGGACGCTTGCGCTTAAAGCTCGAAGGTCCTTGTGAGCTAGAACCTGCATAGTAAATGTCAATTACCGGCTTATCTGCCAGGAGACGGTCCTCCTCTAGCTCTAAGTGGCGCACTGCATCCTCAAAGGTTTTGATGTTCTTATTGTGAGTTAGGCGCAATTTCATATGCTCCCAACTTTGAGGCAAAGAACAAATCACTGCTTGCACTTGCTGTTCATCAGTCAGAACATGGCCAGCATCCTTCAGCTCATTAATCATGTTTGACATTTTTCTTAAATGTTGTTTCATGGACTGACCATGTGGCTTCTTATATGAGTCAAATCTTATAGTGAGCTGTCTAAGCTTGGTTACAGATGTATGACCAAACCTTGCTGCCAATGCTCCTCACATATCCTTAGCATTTTCAAAACGCCTAAATTCTCGCATGACATCATTTTCCATGCTACTCAGCAACGTGATGCGAGCAAGGGAGTTCTTCCTTTTCCATACAGCAAATGCATCCTTATCTCTCTTATGTTGTGCAGTGTTTCCGTCTTCAGGCTCTTCCATAACCAGGTTAAGAGATTCGAGAGCTTCTTGCTCTTCCAGCACATATTGGATTTTCATATGCCAAATTTCATAGTTATCACCGTTAAGCTTCTCTCATTTATTCAGTTCAGCAACTATATTCTTTGATGCTGAAGCCATTGAATCTGAACATATCAGACAGACAAGCACGAATTGTTAATGCCACTTATTTATGCATTAATTTTACACAAACCGATTATATTAACGAATAATCTCACATAGGCTTTAGATTTGAAAGTTCACTATGTTCCCAATCATCATCAAAAATCCTAATGTGAAATTACCATTAATGTAATCATTAAGGTAAAATTACGTTCTTTAAAGTTACTAAAACTTTTAGAACCCCCACTCAACTCCATATGATACTAATAAGATAAATATTAAAACAGAATAGTACTTTAAACTATTCACAACATGAATTATGATCAACATTCATTTACCTAACACTATGTACAAAAGGAATGAATCCATCAAAGGAAATAAACATAAACACCAACATATAGTGAACATATCCATAAGAGTTTACGAAAAATAGATAAACACAATCAAGTGATGATCCTCTTTCTATAAACTGGAAAAGACTCATGAAAATCCTCAGGAAATTTTATTTCCTTTGGCATCCAAATGGAGGCACCCGGAAAACCCCTAGATTCGGGCAACGTATTGCCTCGAGACCGATACAATGCAAGGGTTGACGTCCTTCTTGCCCCGACCCGTATGTACTCTATCATGAATTGCTCCACAATCATCTTATAGCTCGGACCTTCTAAGGTGTCCCATACCCTATCAATCATCATTCCCAACTCATCAGGAATTGTGCATTTAAGGGCTCCGATCATCACATACTATGGCATTAGGAAACTGTTCCAAATGATTTCTTGTATTATTTGGTTGACCTTGATGATGTGTGTCATCATGTCATCATCAGCATCCCACCGGTAAAGAGCCAGCTTGATTATGAGTTTCTCAAGTTTCTCCTTTTGAGCCGCCATTCTAGGGATAATAGGGGTTCGATATCTTCTTACCATATTTCCTGCAACAAATGCAGAAAAAATCGAATGATTATTATTCATAATTCATGGTACTTGCAAGAAACACATTCTGCCCCCCTTCAACCTCTTTTTTTTTTTTTTGCGCCGATCAACGGTCAACGGATGACCGAGTTAGGTCAACGAGTCGGTCGGGTCAACGGGTCGGTCGGGTCAAAAACGGGGTCGGGTCCAGTAAAAAAATCGGGTCGAGTCGTGTCAACGAAAACCGGTTGGGCAACCGCATGGCTGACGTCAGCGTGACGTCAGCCACACCGCACACACCCTCATGGCGCATGCGGTGCACGCGTGCGGGAGGAACCGCCACGCACGTGCCGGCGAGACCGCCACTTGCAGCCGCGCGTGTGGGCACGTGCGGCTCCTCCCAGCGGCATGTCACCCATCAAAATTCTCGTTTCGACGAGTACTACTACAACCCTACACTTTCAAAAATAAATTTTGATGCACGAAAAACGAAAAACCACTTCGAACAGTACGGCCGGGTGTCGGTTTTTCATACCCGAGCATTCGTCGGCGCTGTTTCACAAATTCCGGCCAAAAAATTCGTTTTATGAACATATCAAAAAATCATGAAACAAGAAAACACGCTCTAATACCAATAAAGGAAACAAATTCCTAAAATATCATACAAAATTGCGAAAAAACGTGTCCACTCTATACTTGAATCACCGATCGTTCGAAATATATCACGTAAACGAACATACCTCTTTTGCCATAGATTAAATGCACTTATCGCAGCCTCGAGAGAGAGAACAATCCTTGGATTATTGAAAGCAAAGTCCTCTTGCTTTTTTCTTCTTGTGAGAATGTTTTCTGATGGAAAAAATGCAACACACACACTATCTTCTCTTACCTGTATTCTCACCATTTTGTTTCAAGACAATAAGTGCCAAGTACAGTTACTTTCTTTCGTGGGCTGGGTTAGCCCATCATAGGCGGCCTACTTTTCACAAATAAACGCAAATCTATTGGGAACAAATGGGTTCTCAAAATAAAGCGAAAAACCGATGGCTCGATAGAAAGATATAAGGCTCGCCTCGTGGCGAGAGGGTATAATCAACAGAAAGGAATTGATTACGATGAATCTTGAATTACATCAAATGGATGTAAAGACTGTCTTTCTAAATGGAGAATTAGAAGAATAAATTTATATGGAGCAACCCGTTGGCTTCATTATAAAAGGCCAAGAACAAAAGGTATGTCGATTTCTAAGATCGATATATGGCCTTAAGTAGTCTTCAAGACAATGGTATATACGTTTTAATAATGCCATAGTGGCATATGATTTTACAATGATTGATGAAGATCATTGCGTATATATCAAAAGATCCAAAAATCAATTTGTGATATTATCATTATATGTTGATGACATACTGATTGCCGGAAGCAATAAAGAGTTGGTTAATACTGTAAAGAATTAGTTATCGTCCAATTTTGAAATGAAAGACATGGGTGAAGCTACATATATTCTTGGAATTAAGATTTCAAGAGATCGTTCCAAGAGATTATTGTCTCTTTCACAAGAGACTTATATCAACAAAGTTCTTGAATGATTTTGTATGCATGATTGTAAACCCATGAATACTCCTATTGCAAAAGGTGAAGGATTAAGCCGTAGATTGTGTCCTAAGACTCCACAAGAGAAGGAACAAATGAAACGTGTTCCTTATGCTAGTGTTGTTGGGAGTTTGATGTACACTATGATGTATACAAGACCTGACATATGTTTTGCAGTTGGGATGGTAAGTAGATACCAATCCAATCCAGGTCAAGCACATTGGAAAGCCGTTAAAAGAATCATGAGGTATCTAAAGGATACTGCTGATTATTTTCTGAGTTATCAAGAAAAAGATATGCGACTTGAAGGCTACTCAGATGCTGACTGGAGAGGAGATTTAGACGAAAGGAAATCTACCTCAGGATTTGCATTCTTACTAAATAATGGCGTCATATCTTGGAGTAGTAAGAAACAAACATGTATAGCATTGTCCACCATGGAAGCAGAGTTCGTGGCATTGTCAGCAGCAGTACAAGAGGGAATTTGGCTTAAGAGATTTTTGGATCATTTAGGTGTTGTTGAGCATGCTGCAAGCTCATTGTTAGTCAATTGTGATAGCCAAGCAGCGATAGCATACACCAAGGATCCGAAATATCATGGCAAGACCAAACATATAGATACCAAGTACAATTTTGTTAAAGATATGGTAGCACGAAAAGATGTGAACTTACAGTACATATCTACACATAGAATGATAGCAGATCCTATGACGAAACCAATTCCTAGAGATATTTTCATTGGTCATGTAAAATCTCTAGGACTGCGTAGATGTTGATGTATTGAATATTATAATTTCCCTGAATGTTCACATTTGAATAAAATTGTTATATCAATGTTAATGCCTATGATATTTTTATTTATTTATGCATTTTAATACTTAGTGTATTATGTCAAGTAAGTATGTCGGACAGATAAGATTAACTCACTCACACGAGTAATCGCCTCTATTTGCTATGTGATAAGTAGAGATGAGACAATTTTTAAGCTTATTAGCTAGATGATAATCGAGAGCTCAAGCTTAAAATATAAATGTCGCCTTAGTTAAGTGCTAAGATGATGACATAATATTTAATTTGTTCGAAAGTAAAATAACCCACATATTTTACTTTTATCTGTCTTTGATGCCAGATATGAGTTCTAATGGATTCTTTAGAGGAGTAGATATGTGAACTCGAGTTTAGACATTGGGTATGTCTGAACAATCATCTGTACGGTATTGAATGTAAAGACATACGCTCCACGAGAAAGGAGTTAATACCGTAATACGTATTTCATACTACGTATGCATGAGTCGACCGATAAGAGTGGCAAAAGTTTTTTATCTCAACTTTATACCGTGTGAGATTCTTGAGAATATGAGTTTCTCATTTAGTGCTCTCAGGACTCTGACTTATTCTCAAAGTTTCTATTCAGTGGTCGCTATCTTAGAGTGTTGCCAATGGTTATGAATGATTCGATCTAATGGGACATTTCTAGAAAAGCGTGCTGGACTGAAATAGAGAGGTTTAAGAAAGAGGAAGATCAACTCATTGATGATGTCACATCCTATTTTTGTATTCACAGGTCGACCAATTATGATTTTGAATAAATCATAGTTGTGAATACAATATACGAGATACTAAAAGAGATCGAATGAAATATAAATGTGACTGATTGATCTAGGGGACTGCATACTATGTCTACTCGGAAAACGTTGTACCCAATTTTGAGCTGCTATGTACTCCTAACAGATGCATCGCAACGAGCTCTCGAAGTATGTTGGTCGCACGGATTATTTGCTAGTATGAATATTGCAAAGAAGAGAGAGAGTTAATGTTTAGCCCACCATGTGCGAGTGGGAGATGATGGGTTTTATTTGTGAAAAATGGGCCGCCCATGATGGGCTAACCCAGCCTACGAAAGAAAGTAACTGCACTTGGCAGTTATTGTCTAGAAACAAAATAGTGAGAACACACGTAAGAGAAGATAGTGTGTGTGTTGCATTTTTTCCATCAGAAAACATTCTCACAAGAAGAAAAAAGCAAGAGGACTTTGCTTTCAACAATCCAAGGATTGTTCTCTCTCTCGAGGCTGCGATAAGTGCATTTAATCTGTGGCAAAAGAGGTATGTTCGTTTACGTGATATACTTCGAACAATCGGTGATTCAAGTATAGAATGGGCACGTTTTTCCGCAATTTTGTGTGATATTTTAGGAATTTGTTTCCTTCAAGCACCAATAAAGCCTTAGAAGGCTGTGTAAGAACTAGCTAAGAAACATCCGATGAATGGGCTGAACACAAGAAGCACGGTTTCAATGAACGATTTAACAAGCACTTGCTCTTCTGTATTGCGCCATCTGTCATATAATATTGTGCCTTTTTTGTTCCAGAACAAAGGCATAAAGACTCAAATGTCTTCGTCAAGTTAGTTGTTCTTCTTAAACTTCAAGATGGAGATTACCGTGCTAGTTATTTGTAATGTGTTTGTGGCCCTGCGATGCTTTGCATCCTTTCATGTCTTCTTGGTTGTGGTTGTTCCTCTAACTTGCAGGCCTCGGCAATGCTCTGCATTGTTTCATGTCCTTAAGGCGTCTGCAGTTTGTTTGATACCCACATTATCCTTAGAGGCGAGGAAAAATTACCAAAAAATTCATAAACCTATTTTAATTGTATCAATTCAGTGAAAACCTTTTACTTTCACCAAGTAGTCCTAAACCTTTTGATAATTTATCAATTTAGTCCATCTAACCAATTTTGGCCAAAACTTGATGACGTGGACATGAGCGTGGGCTGTCTAACGTGACAGGGTTGGCACTAATGTGGAATTTTATTTATTTTTTCTAAATTTTTTTATTAATTTTTCTTTCTTTTTTTTATTGTTAAGGACTAGCAGGGGGCCACCACCCTCCGGCCGAGGCCCAATGACCCTCGCCACCCACTGGGCGAGGGCCTATAAGATCTCGCCCAGCAGCCCCCTACCAACCCTTAACAATTGGATAGCAATGTTCAGAGCTAAGGTTCTTCAGACTGGCAAGCCCTTCGTCTTAATCAAAAGTCTCTCCATACGAGATATGCCGCAACTAGACAATAAAGCACAAGCCTTTTAGAGATTTGCTCTAGATATGAATGGAACTTGTGTTCTAATGGTCAACAGTGCCTCCTTTATCATTAGGTCAACAGCCTTAGTGGTAGTAGGTAGTTTTTCTCGCATGAAAAGTAAGTTTTCAGAATTAGAAACTATCTATTAGTATGGAACAACTCTCGTAGATCAACGAAGTTATTTCTTCATCTTAGGCATTGAACTTTGCATTTCTTCACTATAGAGTTTTTTAATGAACATCACATATGTGGACCCCTATAAACTAAGGGCCTCAATCCCACTAGATTTTACATCACAAATTTCACAAGATTAGAGATTGAAAAGCCTAAGCATGAGTAAAAAGAAATCTAATTATTAAGGTTGGACTAATGTAATAGTAAAATATGTGGAGAAAGGCAGAAAATGAAAGAAGTTATTTCTTCATCTTAGGCAAATTTGAATGAAATTCAGATAAATCAAGAAATCTTTAATCAGTCAAAGAGCACTAAATCAAGTTTGGCTGATTTTGGAGTGAAAGCAAGGTAAAACTTTTAGTGAGGAAAATATTTTCCTAATGAGATTGTTTAACCTAATGTCCGGACTCCAAACTTATCTTCAAAATCGTGTAATATAAAATTTATTGATTTTCAATGAACAAATAACGATCATATTGTCGTGGTGGTGAGATGCTACGCTAGTCCCCCCGAGAACTAGTTGGGCTTCACTGCTGGTTTGAGCGCAAGCTCGCCGGCCACGTGGACACCTCGGTCACCAAAAAAAAAAAATAGCAATCATATTTCTCTTTTAAATAATTAGCATATATTCATACATATAAAATATAGATGTGTGTGTTTTCAAAATCGTACTCACTGAAACAAAGTTCTGTCTTCATTCTTAATAGATGTCCATTATAAGCAATTCATACGTGATTTAGAGACTTTATGAGTAGTCCGTACAAGATTTAGAGACTTTTTATATTCTCTAAAGTAATTGTCATTATATTTGTAAGTTATATTTTGACAAATCGGAGTACGGACCATGGATTCAAAATCCGTTTTCATTGCCATTGGAGGTAGAAGGGATGAAGGCAATGGAGATCCCTGAAATTATTGCAAAATGCTCAACCTAGTTCTTCACATTTTTTATTTCTCATTTGGGTCCTTAAATTATACATTTTTTTTTTGTTCGGATTGGTCATCCCGTTAAAAAGATAATGAAAATGCTCACACAGACTCAGAAGTCAACGCTACATAAGAGCGGATAGGACCAATTAGTGTTACATGTATGTTCCTTGTGTTAGCCAGATAAATATTTTAAACTTAAGAAAGACCAAACATAGAGAGAGAGAGAGAGAGAGAGAGGTGGAGGCCTGCCACACACCAAGTGAGGGCCACCGAGCCCTTACGGGTTGTCATCCGGGTCCCGTGAGGTGGAGGCCTGCCACACACCAAGTGAGGGCCACCAAGCCCTTACGGGTTGTCGTCCGGGTCCCGTAATACCTAGTCAGTAGCCTTTGGGGTAGCACAAACCCCATGGGGAGCATCGTGTCCCTCCCCAATTCCCGACCCCAGCTTTCCCTCTATATTTTTTCTTTTTCGAATTCCTTAAATTTTAATACATATATATTGACATTTCTCTATATTTGAATTCTCTATTTTTTTTCTAAACGTCAAATAAGAATATCACGTCAGTATTTTTCTTTTTGGTGGAAAGATATCACGTCGGTCTTGATCAGTGACTTTCCATCCATAATTTTGATGGAAGGATCAATTTGAAAAA
This sequence comes from Syzygium aromaticum, assembly GCA_024500025.1. Taxonomy (NCBI): domain Eukaryota; kingdom Viridiplantae; phylum Streptophyta; class Magnoliopsida; order Myrtales; family Myrtaceae; genus Syzygium; species Syzygium aromaticum. The sequence continues at coordinate 12,946,676 of CM044889.1, forward strand.
CGAAATTATATAGTTTAAGAGCCCAATTACTTTATTTTTTCAAGCATAGAAAAATATCGGTTTGAACATTTTGTAATAATTGTTCAGAAATCCCGACTCCGGTGGCCTCCTATTCCCAAACTTGAATGAAGAAAATTATAGGGGGCTAAAATTGGAAATTCGCCCAAGTACTGCGAGTCTAATGCTCGAAAGCGCAAAAACAGAGGACGACGACGACAGAACCATGTCCCTGTCGGCCCTTCCCAGGCCATGCTTGTCCTCCCCAGCTCACGGGCACAAGCAGAGATGTTTCGCACTCTCCCCATCTCCTAGTAAGGTCTCATCTCTCTCTCTCTCTCTCTCTCTACCCTCTCTCTATGCAAGTTGTTTGCATTTCCAGTACCGTTCTCACTTGAAGCCTGTGACCCTCGTTTCAGTTCTTGGTTGATCTATGAGTATTTGTCGTCTTCGAACTGATGTAGAAGTTCATGTGCCTCTTCCGTGCGTTGTTGATTCTGGAAAGTTAATAAGTTTTGCTGATAGTATAGCGTTTGATGGGCAGTGGTCGTTTTTTCCTATGATTGGTAATTATCATCTTTCGAAATGAAGGTTTGGTTACCGAGAGTTTCTGCTTCTTTTCCCTTTCACATTTGAAACACGAAAGAACATTGCAAAGTGGGCTGATAGTCTTGGGTTCAGGTTTCTAAATTGGAACCCTCCAGACATGATTCTTTGATAATTTGACATAGTAGATGTACGCTAGTTCCATGTATATGGAATGTTCAAATGGTTCGAGAATAAATATAATGTGTGAATCCCGTGTTAGGAACTGTGATTCTGTCTATGGGAAGGATCCTCCTTGCTAAAATGGCTTTCTTTAGTGATTCTTGGACCCTGTTGCAGATTAAATTACCGTATTACAGTGTGGCAAAGTTCACTACTTCTATCGTACAAAATCTTGTTTTCCTTTCGTTGTATTTTGGTTGTGGGTGGCAATGCTCTCCATGTGACCCTTAGTAAATAAATCCTCATAGGTATGTTTGGGGTATGATGATGCTGATTTGGACCTATTGGTCACTTTCACCTAAGTTTCCTAGATCGGTTTTGTTCTCACCAAGAACCTTATTACCAACCCTGCTACTTCTCGGTAAAGTAAAGTTGTTTTACTGCATGAATCACAGTGCCTTTGTTAGATTTTCTTCAATAGGGTAGGACCTGTAGGTGTCATCCAACTCATGTTATGTCTTCAATTTTCGTCCTCTAAAGGATTTCTTTGCTTCTAGTTCAATAAGGTTCAGCTTAAACAATGCAATGCTTCCATCACTTCCTGTTAGTGCCTTTGCTAATAATATTTTGACTGATCTTTTCCTTTGGTACGTGCTTGATCTGCTCTTTGAATCTGATCATGATGGCATTGCATGATAATGCGTTGACTTTATTGTTAAATGATGGAAGTGATTAATGTTCTCCTCATGATTTCTTGCTCAGCTCACAATAAGAATGGCTCATTCCTCAATCGACGAGGTCTCTGAATCTGGTGCTTTTGTTAGAACACCTTCCGCATTCCATAATTTTATTTCTCGGGATCCAAGTTCTCCTTTCCCTGCCAAATCCGGAAGATACCATCTTTATGTGTCATTTGCTTGTCCCTGGGCATGCAGGTGCCTTGCGTACTTGAAGATTAAAGGGCTTGACAAGATCATTGGCCATACGGTAATGGGCATAGTGTTTTTAGTTAGCTCATGCTAATGGTATTTGATCAGCTTTAAGTTATTTGTTTCATGCAGGTAGTCAAATCGAAGTGGGAGAGAACAAAAGATGGTGACACACATATTGGATGGGTCTTCCCAGCTTCCAAAACTGAAGAACCTGGAGCAGAGCCAGACCCTATAAATGGAGCTGGAAGTGTGAGAGAACTTTATGAGATTGCAAGTACAGTCTACTCTGGAAAATATTCAGTTCCTGTAAGTGACATTTCTGTGAAGTGGTTACTCTATGTCCATTACTGCTCCGTGAGCCTTAAGTTTGCAAGTTGCCAGTGCTCACAACATATGTATTGCGCATTATGATAGGTTCTGTGGGATAAGAATCTGAAGACAATCGTCAACAATGAGAGCTCAGAGATCATTCGCATGCTTAATTCTGAGTTCAATGGTTTAGCAGAGAATGCTGATCTCAACCTTTATCCTCCTCACTTGCAAGCCCAGATAGACGAAGCTAATGGATGGATATACGACTGTATAAACAATGGAGTTTATAAATGTGGGTTTGCCAAACAGCAGGAGCCTTACGAAGAGGTAATATCTTCACTACTGTGATTTGTCACTAATGTTATATGCAAAAATTGCCACTTGTATGCTTTTGAATAAATCTCATTACAGTGGTAGAACATCACTGTTGTTTGACGTAGACAACATATAGACTAGCAAATGACATCTGATATCAGAGATAGGAATGTCAAATATGTTCTATGACAGAGTGATAATGTGGAAATGAATGAGGTGAAAAATAACTTGCTGAAGGTAATTCTCTGACGGCTAATTGAAAAATGTTATAAAAAAGATAATCTGATTAATGTAGATTCTTGCGTGCATCCTTTGTTTTGGATCATTTGTAGGGAAAAATTCTCTGGACTGTTGATACTACCCTATTTCTTCTATAGAGTGGGTGGCTTCCTTCTTTGAAATTTTTGGGGGCAGCCCACATAACAGTATTTCTTTAGATGTTTTACTGTCTCCTCAATTATTAGCTGGGTTGGTACCCATAGAGTAAGAATAGGTATGAGGAAGATGCTTTAATTGACTGGGGTTTCTAGGAGTTCTTCCTTCATTTAACTGGAAAATAAGGTTTTGGTGTTAAACGTTGCATCAGATAATGGTTTCAAATCTCCCTGCCCTAATTGATATATGGAGTCACAGATGGTTTGTTCAATTTTTCTGGGACCCAAACAAAGCGACCCCCTTTAGCCCTTACTTTTCATTCTAGTGATGGACGTATTAAGCAAAATGCCGTGCCACTCCAGATTGGCTGCAAAGATTGATTTCTGAATGGGTTAATGTATCTGACTATTCCACGATCCAATGATTATGTACTTTTGCTGACAAAAAAAGATCAGTTTATTGTATAGATCAGTTTTTCTTGCTTAGAGGCATATTTGGGGCTTAAAGTCAACCTTGCTGAAGATGAACTTCTCTCTCTAGGAGATGGCTTGGATGATCAGATTCTTTTACACGATAAAAAAAATAATTGATGGAGCGCCAAGGGTGGTAACTTATAAACCATCTCACGCAAGAGAGGGATTTTAACACCTCTTGAGCATTGAAAAGGTCATGGGTAGCACGACCACTAAACCAAAAGTTTAAAGGAAAAACCAAGCATCCTAATCATTTCAAAAGAAATATCATCTGAGAATCCGCCAGCGTGAAAGTAATTTTTCTGCTTTCTTTACGAGAATGGTAGACCTCCACAAGTAATTCATGCTAATGGCAAATTGATTCAAACTCACCAAAATTGGATTCCTTGGGTCTTTACCGTCTCTCAACTTGATACACTCCCTTTCTTCGACTTTCTGGATCTTTCCTTGTAATTTCGTTTTCTAACCAATAAAAGTAGGATAATTTTTAAGAGCCCACCTTAAACCAAATTCTTTATATGGCTACACCTCCTTGATGCGCTCTTGCGAAGATTTACTTTTTTCTATTAATAAAACAAGAAAAAAAAACATTCTAGTTGATTCCATTCCATTCTTGCAGGCTGTGGAAAAGTTATACAAAGCTCTGGACAAATGCGAACAAATACTTAGCAAGCAGCACTATATTTGTGGCAATATACTAACCGAGACGGATATCCGGTTGTTCGTCACACTTATAAGATTTGATGAGGTATGATTGATTCTCCAGAGCACTCTTTCTTTTGGTTTACTAATTCATGCAATACTGTACTTTCAGCATTAAACCATAAATATCAGAACTTTAGGTAAACATTTAGATTTTCTATTGACTAGAAAATCGCTTACTCTTGAAGATATTATTGAAACACAAGATGGAAATTAAAATAAAAATTGACTTGTGTCTAAGAGTTGGTCATGCTAGACACTCAGAGGAAACCTTTCTATGTCAAGTTGACATAAGGCTTTGGACTATGTGGTTTTATAGTGGCAAGTAAGTACATTTGCGGAAATCACTGGTCTTGTTTGACGCTCGGAGGAAACCTTTTCTATTTTGAGCAGAACAGTTTCCTTACCTAAAAAATTTGTTTCCTTTTCTGTTGGTCAAGTTGACATAAGGGTTTGGACTATGTGGCTTACAGTCAATGAAGTAGTATTGTATAGAAGTAAATGCATATGCAAAAGTCACTGGCAAAGTTTAGGTGGTTCAGCCGTGTCTCTTTAGGTACCCAATTTGTGATGTCTGTGAGAGCTATGAGCATTCTCTCTATGATAATTCTATCATCTACAAGGGGGGCTCAATTTTATTTCTTTTTGCTGTTGAAGTATGCTTGTGTTGGTCTTTCATGCCACAGAGACAAGCACCTTTTCCTTTCTTGTAGCTGTAAATTGGACTGGAATGAGGAAGGAATGGAATCGATCCTACAACTAATAGTCTATCCATCTTCCTTTCTCTCTCTCTCTCTCTCTCTCTCTCCATATATATATATATATATATATATATATATATATATATATATATATATATATATATATATATATATATGTATGTATGTATGTATGTATGTATGTATGTGTAATTAGAGAGTGGGGGGAAGATCAACTTTTAGGAATTAGTATATCAATCTATCTGACTAGGGAAAATAGGTTGGTCACCAGCTGCATTTCTATGGAGTTTAAAAAATTGGGGGATTACCCCTAGGTAGCTTGCCATGGAATAATGGTTTTTATGGTGATTTAAGGCTTTTTTAAAGATGTAGTTGTATCGTAAACTCTGACCTAACACTGAAAATGTATTATTGGCGGAGAAGATGTTGGAGAGAAACCTGATGAACGGACATTAGAAGTCTTCATATAGATTCTGCCTAAAGTAGAGAAGTTATGAATGGAGTTCACCACGAAAAGGTGCAGCTACTTGCAGTACTTATCATTTAGATTCTGTCTTTCTTTGTCCTTTTCTCTTCCTGATAAAGATAAGGGCATTGGTTTTCTTTTTCTTTTTCCTGAAAAAGATAAAATATCATTGAAAAAATCCATAAATGGCTAATTGTGCATAACAAGGATTACTCTTTTCTACATCAGAATTTCGAGGACCTCAAACATATTAATTGCTGTCTAGAAAGCAATTCCTAGGAGGCTGTTCTGTCTTAACTTCTACTGGACAAGCCAGAATCACAGTGAGACACATCAACCATTTCCTTATGTCCCTGCAAGCTTGGGGATGAACTTAGTTTGCATGGGTGGTTTCTAATAAAAGGCTTGAACTAACCTTCAAGGTATAATTTTGCAAGGTTTTTGACATGCAACCTAGTTGTCGGAAGCAGAGTTGGGCCAGGACTTAGGCTCTTAGTTCCAGAGTAGAACCTTTAACTTGTTTGTGGTCTTTTACAAAATCTGGTAGTGCTTTGATTTTTCTTTTAAAGGGTGAGAACTTTGAGTTATCTAGGCATCTTTGCCATGGATAAATGCTTGAATCTCATATGTTGGCCCCACTTGTCAACTTTGCTAAAAGCTGTTTGTTCTACAGTGAAGAGAAGACATGGAAATAAGGAGATGCCAGCTTAAACCTAAAAAACAAAAAGATGACGTTTATCATCTATCATTTTTTAATCATTGTCAAGATAGTCAATTGGAAACATCTGTCTTTGTAGAAAAATTAGACTCTGGGTTTTATATACTATTAGAGCTAGGTAAGAACTTTCTAGTTTAACCTATCTTATGCAAAATGGTTCTGCATGTATGGGAATCAGGAATCAACCCGGGAAGCCTGGAGTCAAACTTCCAGGGTGAATTGCAATGATTTCCCCATTATATATGTTGGTTAACACTGCTTTTGCCACTGACAATGTTTCAACAACTGACCTGAAATTACATCTGATGTGTTTTACTCTTTTCATTATTTTGCAGCATCGAAATCATAAATTGATCTCTTCTGGAAATATTTAACAATCGATAAGTCACTAATTCATCTTCCTATTTTCGTTGGTGCCAGCTATTAAAATCCCTTTTTCTGTAGTTCTGCTGTTATGTTGGTGGCCATCCTGAGGACTTCCATGGAAGGAAGGAATAGACTTTGGTATAGATGTATGGACTTTTCAGTTTGAGGATTAGGACGAAACAGAGTTTTAAAGATTTGCGCATTTTATGTCTAAATTTGTCTTAGGATTAACGGTAAACAACTTTGTACTAGTTATGAAGAGTAAATCGTGTAGTCTCCAAGGATGGGGCGTCCAAACAAATTGATGAAGGGTTCAGACAGATCTTTCATACAAAAAAGAAGAAAGGAAAGAAAAGAATCCCAAGAACTCTCGTTTTAATTGGTCATTCTGACCGGACCTCATTTTGCAAGTGAACTCTTTCAGTAAGGTAATGCCATGGAGCAGCAAGAGCATGAAAAGCCATTTACAAGGTCAATACTAAAATGACCGTTCTATATGTTCAACGACATTCTAATGAACATTGCTATATACAAATGAATTGTCCACTATTACCAGAAATTTAACCATCTATGTATTTATCTTTGATGGTACAAGAGGTACTTTCCATCCAGAAGAGGTATAATAAAAGAAGTGGGTGATAAGGTAATGGGTTATTGGATAATGATAATCTGTAGAAATGAACGGACCACCCACCTATGATCTTTTCGCTGCAGTAGTGCAGTCCTAGTACTTGTTTTTCCATCTGCAGTGCGATGGAAATCTCAAAAATCTATGAATATCTGTACTTCCTAGAGATTTTGCATCTTTGATTATTGCCAATGGTCACAATGCTCTACCAATGGTTTCATAATACCTACCGAAACCCTCCAGATTGAATGTTTAGGAAAATACTGTCTTGACTCTGCTTTATTAGTTGGAGTTGTTGACTCTATACAGAATCACAATACCAGTTCTGCACCATATTCGAGGGTAAGATTGTCTATACTGTTTGGCTTGAGCTGCATATACGAGTCTTCATGTGTCTGCTTTTACATGATTGTGTGATACCTGTATTCTGAACATGTCCGTGTTAGGAGCATACCTATTGTTAAATAATTCAATCAGAGGAAAATTTTAATCACACAGATATAGATTTAAGTGGGTCTAGCAGGCATCCACTAGTCAAGGTCTCTCGCATGTGGTTTATTTTCAGAGAAATGTTTATGACATACATCTATTGTGCTGAAAGGAACTCTAATGTGCATCTGCTCACTCCCTCACATTACACTAGTATGGACATACTGCTTCTTTGTTCCTGACGCTACGTAGTATTGAAAAGTTGGAGCAAAGTCCACATCATGAGAGATAATTTAAATTATCACATGAAATCTCTCTTGTGCTATTCTGATTTACTCATTCATCACACCTATTTCCTGAAGTTTTAACTTTTGTCATGACAACAGGTCTATGCAGTTCTTTTCAAGTGTAACAAAAAACTTATACGGGAGTATCCGAATTTGTTCAACTACACAAAGGACATCTTTCAAATCCCAGGCATGAGTAGCACCATCAACATGGATCACATCAAGCTCAACTATTACGGAAGCCATCCTTCAATGTATCCATTGGGTGTTATCCCTATTGGCCCCAACATTGATTATTTTTCTTCTCATGACAGAGGAAGGTTCTCTCTATCAAAATGATAACATCTGAGGAAGTTCAAGGTTTTGACGTTTGGTTCCATGTGTTGTGAAGAAACAAACCAGAGATAACTGTATTCTGACAGTCACCTTAAGAAAGTCAGTCCTAGTTATCCTCGATCCCTTATTTGTCGGTCACTGGATCTCGCTTGGAAAGTTTCTTTGTCGCTTCTTTGCGGGTTTCTGTGTTATCCCCAACTTCATCTAGACAAATGCCAGTTCTTCCCTCATCTACTCGTTGGGGCCATGCATTCATAAGTTGTTACTAGATCTGCGTGGTATAGAGGACCGCTCTTCATTGTTTTTTATTCTTCTTTTGCACTATACTGTTCCTAACTAAGTATTCGGTGAAAATCTGCACCGCAATTTGGCATAAACAGCATCATAAAGAGTTTATGCCAAAGAGTTTGTGCCAAACAATTACTTCAGCATCAGTTGACCAGCCAATTCAAACGGCATGGTCCGGTTTTTATCAATCACCCGGTTGAGCGGTTGAATAACACCAGGTTTGACCGTTTCTTCGCCAAATTCTGTACTTCGACGAGAAATTGAGGCAGTTGGGGATGGCCTGATCTATATTGAGTAACAAATCAAATAGCAAAAAGTCAGGATGATTATAATGCAGAACTCTCTACAAATCATAATAAGAGTAACATATCAGGCAGAGCATCCGTGAGGGATCATTTAAAGATTTTTCCTGATTTGTTTTATTCAATTTCCATGTAGATCCTAGTGTTATCTTTTGGTTTGACTTTCATTAAGATTATAGGAGGTGATATCTCTATATTTACAATGTACAAAATATCAAAGAAATTAGTGTGCTTCATTGACTCAATTCTTTGTTTATCTTCATGGTATCAGAGCCATACAAATGCACAGTCATACTTTCTTGTTAAAAAAAATTCAATTGAACCGTGTGGTCTCCTTCTTCAAACCTGAAATTCCCATTTCATTCAAAACCAATGTGGCAAATTTGGTTACATTGAAGCTCAATAAAAACGACTTTTTACTTTGAGAGACATAAGTGTTGTCTTTGATTGAAAGTCAGGTCTTACTTGAGTACAGGAGAAATTGTCGCATCATTGCAGATTCAAACGTCAGAAAATGCAACCAAAATCCATAGTCCAAAAATGTACATCAAGCATGCATAGTGACAGCCTCATCTCGGATCAACAGCACACTCTTAGAAGAAATTCTTGGAAATGCTGTTGGACTTCGAACGATAGCTTAAGTATGGAAAGCTCTCGGCAATCATTTCAAGCAAAGTTCGATGACTCATGAACTTGACCTCCTTGGAAAACTTTAATATGTAGGGGAAGAAAATAAGTCCTTATCTATTTATCTTTGCTTCTTTAAATCTATTTGTGATTAATTTTTCCATTGGTAAATTCATATCGGATGTTAATAATTTCAAACTCACGAGATGAAAATGGCATCCAAACACTAGAGCGGATGCTCATATGGCTAATAATCCAAGTAATCTTGTGGACACAATTCCTTACCACGGCCACGATAATGTGATAATTCATAATGGTACATCACTCTCGTTTACTGACGTTGGGACTAGTTGATTTGGTAATGAAACTGGTCACTTTTCACTTTATACAATTGAAGAAAGAGCTCTTATCTTTTTTCTCAATTGACAATAGATTATACTTGCCATTTTGAGTTTGATGCCTTTGGGTTTTTAATCAAGGACTCCAGGAGATAGCAAGTGATGCTAACGTGAACTAATCATCAAGGCCTATATACTAATAAAGACCCGCATTTCTCATAGAAACAAAGTTGTAGACAAACTTATGTAACATCACTAATTTGGCCATCTAAACAATCATGATTTACAGCTTTTGTAGTGTGATGATTTGATTTTAGCATAAAAATTAACTGACACTTTATGTACAACTTGTCAAATTAGCAAAAGTTCCAAGATTCTCATTTTCTTTATCTGATTCTCAATGCTCCCATTCATTGGAGTAAATACATGGTGATACTTGGAGACCGAGCCCAATTCCTTCCATACAAAAATTTTGATGTTATGCGGTATTATTGATGATTTCTCTCATTATTGTTGGTCGTATGCATTGCAGCTAAAGTTCTAGTTTTTGGGATTTTCCTATCTTTTTAGAAATTATTAGAAAATCAACTTGATATTAAAATTTAAACTTTTCAATCTCACGAAGGGGTGAATTCACAAGCAATAATTTTCTCACATATCTTCATAAATGTGGCATACAATGGCAACTCTCTTGTCTAGGTACACCGGACCAAAATGGTGTTATTGAGAGGAAACATTGACACATTGCCGAACTCATGCTTGCTTTATTTGAGGCTTCTATGCCACTCAATTATTGGGTGAAAGCTTTTACAATAACGAATTATTTGACAAATTGGCTTCCTTCTACTTAAATGGGCAACCAAAGCCCATACTCGGTCTTATTCAAGAAGGACCTTGATTGATCAATGCTCCGAGTATTTGGCTCTCATTGTTATTTATATTTATGCAACCCCATGAACAATTTGTCAAGTACTCTTTGACGTGTGTTTTTTTGGGATATTGTGAAAAACATAAAGGATGCTATTGTCTTCACCAATCACTGGCAGTGTTTATACATCTCGACATGTTTTTAATGGATTATTTTCCTTTTGCCTCCACTTCTCAAGTTATTGCTATGATTGAAAGGGATCTATTGCAATGGAATTTTAACTTCGAGTCCATGACAAACAAAAGATGTAGGGATGATCGGACTATGCCCCAATCTAGTCCAGAATTTGTTCCAAGGATTGTTCACCAACAAATCTTGACTCTACACGAGAATGTTCAAATCTATCTGCTGAAATAGAACCGGACTCAAATGCTTCATTTACTACCATCTCTAATCATATTCCACAACCAGTGGAGTGTGGATCTTAGTTTAGTCTCAAAACGAAGCTGCCACATCCTTAATACATCCCACAATAACTAGTTCTAACACCTCATGAAGCTAAATCCAGGGCATGTCAGTCTAGCAGTATCGTTTATCCCTCCTAAGCCATGCCCTGTCCATTCAGCCTTAAAACACTCCGGTTGGATGATCGCTATGCTTGAGGATTTGATTACTCTTGCAATCAACAGAATATGAAAACTTATTCTCTATCATCCATCGATGAATGTGGTTGGATGTAAATGGGTGTCCAAAGCAAAGCTAGATGCAGATGGTTCACTTGATCAACTTAGAGCCCGACTTGTTGCAAAAGGCTTCCATTAAGAGGAGGGCAATGATTTCCTAGAAAATTTTCATCTAATAGTCAAAACAAGCCACCATTTGCATTGTTCTATCCATTGCCATTGTTTAGAGTTGGGAAATTTGCCAATTAGATTTTTAGAATGCCTTCCTACACAATAGTCTCGATATTCCTGTCTATATGGAACAACCACATAGCTTCCGTGATTCATCTCATTCTAATCATGTCTGCTTACTACGGCTAGCCATATAGGCTCAATCAACCTCCTAGAGTATGGTTCAACAAATTCAGCAACTTTTTTTTTGAGTATGAATTCTTCTGCAGCACTGTTGATCCATCACTATTTGTCTATCATCATCATGGTTATATTTTGCTCTACGTAGATGCTATAGTCCCCACCTAACAATTATTGAACCATCTTGTGCACGCACTTAGTCAAATGTTTTCCATGAAAGACCTCAGTACTCTTCATAATGTATTGAGCAATGAAGTCAATCAATCCACCAATGGACTCTTTCTCTCGTAATGAATATATGCCTTGGATCATTTGAGTCGAGCATCCATGATGCAATGCAAGCCAATTGCTACTCCCATAACTACTAAGTAGCCCAACACTAAAACACAGTGATAAGCTATATGCTTATTCATCTCATTTTCGAAGCACTGTAGGCTCTCTTCAATACTTTACCCTCACTCGTCTGAATCTCCTTATGGTAAACATCATTGGCCAACATGTGCATGCCCTAACTGTTGCTCACTATCAAATGGTCAAACATATTCTTCGATATGTTTGCAGAACTTTGCACCATGGCCTTCGTATTTTGTCTTGTGGTTCTCTTTGTTTAATTGGCTTTGTCGATACATACTAAGCTGGGTGCAAACTCACCCTAACGCTCTACTGCTAGTTATTGTACTTTTCTTGGCTCAAAGTGTATTTCATTGTGTGCCAAGAAACAACTCATTGTGGCCACCGCACAATTGAAGCAAAATATGGGCTCTTGCTTCGACAACCACAAAACTCACTTGGATTCATACATATTGCCAGACGTTGAGATCTACCAACCACGGCCTCTATAACTTTTCTTGGACAACATGTCAGCCATTAATTTGGTTTTTCATGCTCTAACAAATCATGTTGAGATCGATCGTGATTTTGTAAAAGATTGTTCTCAATCTATAGTGACTCAATAAGTTCCGCGCGTCTTCCTCACAAATTGTTGATATTTTCACTAAACCATTGACTTGATATAGTTTTGTCAGCATGTGAATCAAATTTGGTCTCTGGTCCTCCCCATTAACCGTCTTGAAGGGGAGTATTGAAAGTAACAAATCAAGTAGTAAAAATTCAGCATGATTATAGTGCAGAATATTCTACAAAATCAGCATGGAGACAACACATGAAGCAGAGCATCCACAAGCTAATCATTAGGAGATTTTTTTCCTGATTTGTTTTTATTCAATTTCCAGTTAGATCAAATTGTTATTTTTATGTTTAACTTCTAAAAAGATTATTAAGGTGATATCTCTCTATTTATATTGGAGAAAGCATCAATGAAATCAGCGTGCTTCATTAACTCAATTCTTTGTTTATCTTCAATCTCTTGCAGATAAAAGAGCATCCACCAAAGTGGTGCGCTCATGTTGGTATATACAATGGTCAAATATGAGTTTCTCGCACTTCTGAATTTTCCATGAAAGCCCCCAACAAAAGCATGGTAAGATTACACCTATTGAACTTATAAAAGTTTTATTACTATATTAACTATATGTAATGACCATGATTCGAGGAGTAAGTTCTGCTCAAATCATGGCGTTTATCACAATTCATTATCTTCCTCATCCAAATGACACTTTAGGTGCAGTAATGAAATAATCGTGCATGCCCATAGCACGTGCTTTTATTAGTGGAGTTTCTGACTTTATCGACTCGGCGGTTCAATCTGAGTGTCCAGCGAACTGAAACCAGACTTATTCTTTGCCCAGTCCGGTGTATGATGTTAAACTAATCGATCTAGTGTTTATGTTTCATCAAGTGTGCATGTTACATGTTTTGAATAAGAAATATGTGCTTCTTTCTGTTTTTTTATCTTTTCTTCGTGCACGCCATCGAAAAGCTAGTGTTTTAATTTTGCAATAAGCAAACGCTTACTTCCTACAAGATTATCTAATGCCTAGTACTATGGGTACAAATTGGCATTTTTAATCTCATCTTATCTTATTCATAAATTATATTATCTCTATACTTGTGTAATTGTTTTCATGCTATGAAATACATGGTGCCGCGAACTTCCCGCGAGAACATAAATTGTGCCCATCTTATAATTATGTTCATATCAATAGTTTGTTCGTGCATTGAGTCGTGCTCACATATAAATTTAGTAACATCCGAAAACATGTTCCTGTGATGGATCACAGTCCACCAAAGATAGTTTGATCGTGCATTTATTATATCACGCTCGTCCATTAGGGTTTTATAAGCTCATGGTTAGACTCGTTTACCTAGTAGAGGTTTCATCATTAATGATCTTAAAGCATGAACAAGTTACATCAAACAATGATTAGTTGTTCACATAAAATAAGAACCCCACAGCATATCCCAACGCATCTTTTTGCTAATTTAGCTGCTTGAGCAACTTTTGGTACCGCAATCTTGATCAATTGGAGTCAGCGAGTGAGACAATAAATGTATTTACCATATATGAAACTAAATTTCTCCACCCATTCCTTCGAGTCAAGCCTCTCGGTTTGTCACTATACCTCGAGAAGTAGAAACGATTGCAATCCTTATCGCGCTTAAAATTTCTAGGAACTCGTCGACAGTTCAAATAGATTTATTGGTGAATTGAGATGGACACTTAATCATGAGTAGAGCGCACTTATGCACAACCATCCACTCGCCTCATATGATTCTTGTCTCACCATTATATGATTGGCCTCGAGTATGATGAATCCAAAGATTAAGAAAGAAGAGGACGCACATCAAAGTCATTGCTCGCATATGAATAACTTGCCAGCAAATCTCAACGCAATAAAGGTACGAGACGAACTCCATCCATTATCATGCAAAATTGCACATATCACTAATTTCACATATGGTCCAATCCAATGGCAGCAACTTCCCCTTACTTTAAGAACATAAAGCACTTAGATCAATTTTTTAAAAAAAAATCAGCTTGATTGATTGAATCAACTTTCTTTTTTCATTATGCAGAAGCACGAGCATGGAGACCCGATTACTTGGAAACCCATGGAACACTAACCACACATTTGGCTTGTGCAAGTGACTATGACCAACAATTTGCATGCAATTCATGAGATTTGAACGTGTGGCCCTGATTGAATGACTATCATTGTCACCATGGAACCTTAGCCACCCGAGGGCCACAATCGAGACAAATTCGAAAACCCATTTGTTGCCAGCTATCTATTCCACTTTATCAACCAAAAAAGCCATCTATTAAGGGAAAGAACTTAAAACACCCTCTCAATTAGGTAAATTCTTCGGTACATGCATAAGACCGAGGTATATAAGGGATCATTTACAAAAGCTCAACATTGCTTTACCTATGTAATGTTCATATCACATTGCCCCATTCATTATAAACATTGTGCCTTGACGAAATTGCTACAAATTTCTTGTAAAGCTGATGAAAATGTTCTCCAAAAGGCCAGCATGATTAGACCAAAGAGGCAACAACGGTCGTCGGAAATACCTATGCTGTCTGCATTTGACTCGTGACTAAGGAATCACCTATTCACTTTGTGATCTCCAAGACAAATCAATAGTAGATCGACTGCTCATTGCAAAATTTCTAAGATGTGGGGGAGTAATCCCACTACAATCCCCTTTGAAAACGACTGATAGTGATTTAAGCGCTGAGGATACAAGGATCAGATATGATGAGGAGCAACTAAATCAAACATGATAAGCATGGTACAAGATTTTTATATGGTACACAGCCTGCGTACTCATTTTCTGACACAACCCACATTCATCACCATTAATTTGATGGACGGGTTGGGTAAATACAAAAAAAAATTGCACTAACCGATTCATTACTGCGAAGCCAATTTAATGCTGTGATTAAAATTGAACTTCGTAACTTCGATTTTGAGATTCATTTTTTTTTCTTGTCGAGCTGAACTCCTTTTTGGTATCTAAAAAAAAAGGCTTCTAATTGAGTATTTTGGTTCATGATTTTCAATTACGTTGATACTTACATAACTGAATCACTGGATGTTTTTGTGTTCTAAATTGCATTAATTTACATAGTTTTATCGGCCAATTTATTTGTAACTAGATGGAAGCAAATCCACATCAATAATGTAGGCACAGAAGAGATACCATTTTCAAGTTATTATAAATTTAAGGAAAGAGAAATTGAAAAATGTCGCCTAAAATTATGGAATTTAGTTGTTAATTTGGAAATGGGGTGATTCCATATATATAGCCACAAATGTGATGATTTCACATATTCAACTTTGATCGGATACTAAAAATCAAATGCTAACCAATATCAATAGTGATATATGCACACTAAAGGTGATCAGTTTCAGTTTGGGTAGATTCCAAATAAGGGGAACCTACTTTGTCAAAATCGGTTTTCCATTTTTGGAATCGGGAACCGTCCCTATTAACCCTGGAACCGGCCTAATAAACCAGCCAGTACTCAAATCAAGTAAATATAACAAATCTCAGTGAAGTTATGGAAACAACCACAGCAGAATACCAGCTTCTCCATTTCACAACTGAATAACGTAAGAATAAGAAACCTTTTGGACAAGATAGTTGGTGAACAGAAAAGAAAATTAAAGACAACATGCCTTCACAATCTGTCAACCCAAGCTACATATTTATACTATATAGAGAAAGGTTGGTCCCATCCAGACATTGATTTTCAACATGACAATTGAAAGACGCTTGTTTGTTGCCAATAATTAGCAATGGAAGAGAAAACGGCCTGCATCACTCAAAAAAACCGATTAGGTCCCAGTTAAAAATCAGTTTGATCCGGTTCTACCTTAGAACCGGCCTTGGTAGAAACAATGGTTCAGGACCCCGAACTGGGAACCGGTTCGCAATTTCTGGAATCAGGAATTGAATCGGTCTTTATATAAACTGGCCTTGAATCGATTGGATAAGGATCGATTTGAGCCAATTCCCGGGTTGAACATGCCCGGTTGCTCTCCTCTAATTACACACAGCTAATCATTATAGCCCTCAGTTGCAAAAATATGATAACTTAAACCCTAAACTATGAAACAGCACGATGTTTTCATAGTATGAATATCTATCCAACCACATCAATGGTCCCATTTTAATGGTATGAAATTCTTTTTTCACTTCCCAAAACGATGACAATTTCATAAATCAAGGTTGAGTTGAGTGACTAGAAACGGAAAAAAGTTTACTACATATGGTGCATGTGAATCCAACTCAAATGTACTATTAGATAAGGTAGGTCCCTAGCAAGACTCACATAATCCTGATGGATATGAGTTAGACTCACATAATATGGGTACACCCAATACTTGCTCGTAGAAACTTGTTTCAGAAGCACTTAAAAATCTGTCGATAAAGTGATTCGTTTTTCTTTCTTTTTTTAAGAAATCACGGGAAATTCAAGAAGAGAACCAAATCATTCATCTCCTTTGGGGCATTGTGATGGTGTGCTAGTAGGAGACACGCTAACGAATGGTACAATGTGGTGTAGTGTAGTGTGTGTACCTATTTTTAACCACGAGAAAGCTGCGACAAGGCAAATAATATAGTCCCCAGCATGCATTTGCTTTGCCTTTCTTGTGTCTTGTGATTTTGTTTTACATGTTGATTCCCCAGTACACACACCCCCTAGACAGACAAAAAACAATTGACACTACAACACAGAGAGAGAGAGAGAGAGAGAGAGAGAGAGAGAGAGAGATGCCATGTTCATGTGTCATACGTGGAGATGTGTGAATTAGGTATTATTTACATGGGAAAAAGGAAAAAAGAGCACGAACAAAGCATTGACTTTGATTGGCGTATCCGCACATGTATTGTCAATTTCTCATACCGTATGTGGCCTTGCATGTCCCCTAATTTTGTGTTTTTTTTTTCTCTTTTTAATTATGTGGACGGGAGAAATTCTTTGGAGATTTTGAATTTGTATGACTGAAATCATCCACCATCAAATTCAAATGAACCCAAGAAAATGAGACATATTGGTCCATGACAAAAGAATGTCACCACTATCATTGGCTAAAAATATAGTGAATTTGAGGGGCGAAATAACAGAGAATTACCTGGGCTAAGTATTGGGGGAGACAAGCCATTGAACAAGGAGTCCCCTTTTTGTTGGTGAATGAGTGATTGAAGCTGCAAGATGACCTGATATGATGCCCTCTAATTTCATCTTAATGTAGCTAATTTTGAAACAAGTTTCTTGACCCAGCTTGCTAGGTAAAAGTTTGTTTGGGTGAGTAAAAATTGAGACCCTTGAAACTTTAAAGAACATACAAGATATGCATTCTCATGTATTTTCGAAAAAAAAACCAGAACTATGCAAGCTTGGGGTATGTAAAAACCCGTTTGAGATGCGATATGATTGCATCACGATGCCTAGGATGCGATCTGTGCATCCGTTGCTTGATTCAACCAAAGTTAAAATCTTTTTACACCACTCCAGCCATACCTTTGTTTTATGCGTAATAGTTTGTAGTCAATCGAGTTCACTGAATCAAATCGAAATGAGTCGTTATGATTCGACTCTTACCGATTCTAATAGCAAGGATTCGTGCAAACTTTGCTGGATCGACCGAAAAAGCATCATTTGCAAAGACAACGCAAAGTTAAACTGTCCATGGATAGATAAGCTTAGAAATCCAGACTTTGCAGGTACGTATGCAGACAGAAAGACTAAAATGAAAGAGAGAAAAGGGGGAACAAAAACAAGGAACAGGTTTTAAATTATGAGTTAATTACCAGATCATGCTGGCAGCTTCAACCTCTCAAACCAACACACATGTATGCCCACGAGACCAGTCCCCCAGAGAGACCAAACCCATAAACGAGGAATCGAAGGAGTGATGAAGCGTCTTAGCTCTCTGTTGGAAAGCCTTTAAAGGAAACCTTCCCCGAGAGAGAGAGAGAGAGAGAGAGAGAGAGAGAGATTTATGATACCTAAGGATTGACAAAAGAAGGCACGAGAGAGAGAGAGAGAGATTGATTTATGATACCTAAGGATTGACAAAAGAAGGCACGAGGCGTGCATGTCTTTGGTTGGAAACCCTCGTGACTCTTTTTTCCCTTTGTACATATATATAAAAAAAAGCATTATTTTATTAATGTTAGAAAGAGATTTTTTTTTTTTTTACTTGCTCACGAGACACAATATTCTTGTCCACCCAAATCAATCAGTGCACGTTCGACTAGCTTTATCGATTTAGAAAAAAGAATCTAACGAAATGATAATACTTTAGGAACGATGATTGGTATAGTTGAACACATATATGTCGTCTTTCAAGAGTTCCTAAAAATTTTCTCTCTCTAAGACATTGTAGATGGTGTATTCAATGGCAAGTTTAGGTCATTACAGCTATTGATGCTGACTCTCTCTCTCTCGGGGGTCTTAATATGAGTACAAAATAATATGTAAATATGTATAAAAAGGGGGACCACTTGGGTCTCTCTGTGGACATTAAGAAACGGTTTAAGCAGTTTGGTTAAAATTGATTGAGGGATGAAAAAGTAGTAATTGAAGGCGTGTATTGCTGTAAAGAAAGGCACGAGAGCTCCTACAAATTCATCATGAAGAACCAAATGTATGTAGGAGAGACATTATCATTACTAGTGAAGAGATATCATGAGAGGTTAATAAATTGACCCAAGTCCTCCCTGGAGCTTTAACTTGCTTTATTTCTTCTCAATTTGTTAATATATGCTTGTCAAGCATACATCTGCAATTAATGATGAAAAGTTTCATGGATCATCTCAGAAATCAACATTTCGCCAGCCTTCCCTTGTTTCTTTTCAACGTAGTTTATGTCTTCTCGTTTAAAATGTATGCTTGGCACATGCCAATTAACACTGAAGATTTTTTTGTGGGTCATTTCAGAAATACACACATGAGCATGTTATTGATCTGACACCATCTCTGAAAATAGTTATCTCCAGCAATAATGCACAAGAATAATCAGCCCCATGGAGCAAATGCATCACATTAGCATCACAATTTATGAGAGAGGACTGTTAATCCTGGCCAGTTTGGTGGAATCAGTTGAGGGGCATCCTTTTGTCTTTAGCTTTGGGTGGTTCTTGTGCCTGTCTGTGGTGTCCAGTGGCTTTGACAAACAATGACATCTGGACAAAGCCCTAATGGAAGGAGAAAAGGACCACAACTTTATCATTGTTTAATTAGTTGATCAAGGGGATAGGAGACTCACATGGCTTTGCTTTGTATTGTAGCTCAAAGAGCTGAATCTCCCCCCATTTGATTAAGGTTGGCGGTAGTGGTGGTTGTGAATAAAGCAATCCAAATTAGGGTTTTCTTTTAGAGACTGCTTAAGGGTTTTTTCTTTCCTTCCTCTTCCTTGAGGCCCCACTTGATGTGCTGATTTTTTTATTTCTTTGGTTATTATCTTTTCATTATAGATAAGGTTTTCAGATGCCTTTTGTTTGTCCCTCATCATCCACCATCTCTTCTGTTGATTAATTAGGAGTGGTGCAAAATCATTTAGATGAATCCATTGTCCTTATTGCCAGAATATTGAAGAAGTCCTCTCTAGCCACATTTATGATCTATGTTTGCTGACTTCATTAATTAATCTACAAACCGTAGTTCAAGCTCTTGATCTGTCTGGAGATGCTGAACTCTCGATGTTCTTTTCTTGCTTATTTCTAACAAGAAGAACGAGCAAGTTAGTATGTCACTATGCACGTTCTAAAGGATATTTAACTGCTAATGGAATTTAGGAGGATGAATCTTTCACCTATAAACTGAGGGTTTTGAGAAAGAATTTCCTTCTAATACTTTCCAAACCATGGATAAAGAAAAAGAGATGTTCAAAATCTAAATATGATAGCAATGCAGGTAATTTTGGGGATGTTAGTACTGCAATTTTAATACATGCAAGTTCTACTTTGGAAATTGTTGACATATGTTTAATGACACTCTTACATTATTTGGATCCCCAAGATGTTTTCTCACCATAAATTATGCTTGAATTGCAAAAGCTTACTTAAACTACAATTGACTTTACATGTTAATATGCAAATTTTTATTGAAGTGTTGAATATGGCCTACTAGGCTGAATGCACTTTCAAATATTTATCTTTAGTATCAGTCTTTCTCAATGAATTACTAATTAAACCATCGGAATATTTTCAAAGTGAGCAATATTAGGGGTGAAAAAAAATTGATTTGGTGATGTGGCAAACTCCAAATTGAGTTTTCAAATACCTCTTCGTAAGCAATATTCGCTAATCGTTCTTTATACCTCCAATCCTATGCAATATTGTGAATTTTGCTTTAGCATTTAGAAAAGAGAAGTTGATCGGAACCCTGCCTGCCTAATTCGACAAATCTCTGTGCACATCCTTTTCAACTCCAAGTTGATTGCTGATCAATTTTTAAAGAAATATATGAATAAAATATATTAAAGGTCAAGTGGCAAGACTAAAAACAAGAGGGTGGTAACAAGTTGTTCAATGGGTAGTTCTCAACTTGTCCCCCCTTTGACCTTTCTATTCATTTTTGCTCATTGGGAAATGGATCGGTTGGCTCTCATGTCCACCTCACATCACACACGAAATTAAATAAATAGATAGAAAAATAAGTTGCACTTGATAGAACCATTGGGCCTTAGGAATCTTTTCACTTTCCTGCATAAAAAAGTAGGAGCAACTAAAGCTAGATAGATTAGTTATATAGTTTCAATTCGACCCCATTAAAGCCTACCTAAACATCGGGAGCAACCCTTCTTTTCACCAACGATAAAAAAGAAAAATTTGAAGGGGGAAAGATTAGTCAAGATTCCCCATTTTTCAATGCTCTTTTCTCTAGGGTTTCACCTTAAAAAAATTATAAAAAAGAGGAAAAAAGAAATAGATCAGTGTCTCAGCAATTACCTTGTCGTCAGGGTAAAGCTAGGTTAGATCACCATCAACTTTGAATAAATTAATGAAATTCCAAAGAGATGATTAACAAGACACCCTATAAAAGCTTTTTCTTTTTGTTCTTTTCTTGCTAATACGAACCCTTGCCCGGGTTGGTGCAACTACCACCGATTGATTTGAAAAACTCGGCTTTCCAATTTTTGAACCCACCCTTATGATTTTTGAATTAGTTTAATCAAAGTGGTGGTGAAGGATGGAGATTATTAGTTTAGTTTATCCTGTTACAGCTGACAGTAGTATTTTGTATGGCTTTCATGGGACTCTTCACCAGCCCTTTGTGACCAAAGAAATCTTTTGAACCATTTTTTGTTATCTGATTAAAAACTCTGTTGTTGGCGCCTCCAAAAGATTGAGTATGAAAGTGAAAAATGAGAGGAAAGTGAGTTTATTGAGAGAAGCTCGCTTGAACACACAAAATGGGTCAAGAATTTATAGAGTGTAGCATGCCAATTTCAAAAGAGCCGATCTTGAAAAGCACGAAATAAAGTTAGAAACCTTTCAACTGATCCATATGTATTCGGTGCGGGACTTTAGTTAATCTCAACCCTATATACACTTGTTCATATTTCTTGGGAACTCCGCCCTTCAACAATGGAGTTTTTGGCTTTGATAAGGAAAGTGAATTTAAGAAGTAAAGTGAAGATGAGAGAGGACGGAGTGCCATGTCACGTATTTGAACCACCACCTGGCCACATGAAGAGAATATGCTTATGAGCGTTGACCTTGAGACCTGTAAATTACCGGCATAACACGCTTTCTCCACCTTAACACGTGGATTATCCAAGGTACACCCACGTGTAAACAACATTATTCATGAGATGCTGTCTCTCCCCTTCTAATTACTTGCAAGCATACCGAGCGGTGCAGAATCGATTGGAGATTTGAGCAAGTTCATGGTGGAAAAGCACTGGTAGCCATGAGCCATCCACAGTTGGCAAATACCTATCAGAGACATGGACCAATGTTGGGAGCCTTTAATGAGCCTTGATTAACCTAATTAGAGAACTTTGGAGGGTCCACTGTAATGTGATTATGTCTTCATGTTTCCCATGTTGAGCATCCATGTGACATATGTCCTGAAGATTTTTAGCTTGTGCATGGTGATCATGGCAAACACGTTTAGTTCCAATTCCACATCTAGAGACAATGATTAAGAGACATAGATGAACCCATCAATCCATGATGACTGCTTGGCAGTTTCCAAAAGTTTTTCTGCCCTTCAGACCATTACTAGACACCTGTGGTTAAGAAAAGATTTACAAGGTCACACTGTGTTTCTGTGGCCTTCTAAAGAATGTCAAAGAAATCTTTCCAATCCCAAAAGGTGCCTAATTCAGTGTTTCTAACCGAATGAGGGTTTTTGGGGCAACAGAACTGGAATTAGGGTTTTTCTTTTGGGTGTTACAAAGTCTTGCTCTATGTCTCATACCTTTTATGTAAGGGTACTTTTCGATTGTGGCCGACCCCGCCTTCAGAAAACCTCCCGAGAAGATAAGCATCACTTACAGGATCCACCCGCATCATCCCTTTAGCGTACCTCACACTTGACCTCGATGCCATGAAGCCTCGTTTTTAAGCTTACTTGGCTGGGGTAAAAATCGGACAGTGACACAAGCATCATTCCACAAATAAGTATGATATGAATTGATATTGTGTGCGAGATATTGTAATGAATCGCCTTAAGATGTTGCATAAGCAACGCTAACGTGGGTGACTTTTGCAATTTTCAATTGTGAAATTACTGTGCTTTACTCATTTCTTTCATGTCTCCAACAAGAAATTAGTGCATATAATTTAATCCAGTATCCTAAGGCTTCATACGGCAGACATATATTCATATCACGACTCAAAACCTCAGTATTCTCAAATTATAAGCAGCAAAACCAGTTTCACCCTACAGCTTCAACAAATTTGAGCTTTTCCACGATTTGGAATGTGTGGCAGAGTGGAATCTCATCTTATCAACATCCCTTTCAAGTCCAACCAAGCCAGAGCTAGAAGCTCCTTTCATGAACTGTGATTGATGGTTACAAAGTAATGACAAAATACAGATTAGACTGCACGCGAGTGACTGGTGAACTGCGAAAACATTGCCCTGCAAAGGTCAGGAACTAGATGGCTCTTGTCTGAGCTGATGGCGCATGTTGTTCAGAGTACTAAACCATTTCTCAAAAGGGAAACAGTAAAGAAAGCAAAGAAGCTTTTTGCTGGTAGCAGGTGTTTATGGTATAGATATTGAGAAGAGTCCCGTTGTTAAGACATGGCAAAAGGAGTGACTCAAGGAATGAAGAGTCAAGTCAGGTCAAATTCAGCCTCAATCTAGAGATTATCTAGATTGATTTTGATCTAAGAATGAACAGCTCGACTTCGGTCTAGGAAAAGCCGATGGTCACCTCGATCAAAGAAAGGCCAAAAGGTGACTCACAACTAGTAATTAAGCAATTACAAGGTGAGTACATATATGTGAATGAAATCATGAGCCAATATTATCATGTGGCATCAGAATTGATCAGCCATTTTGATTGTCATTTCCTAGAGTATGTTCCTCGGAATAAAAATCAGGAAGCATATGAACTTGCTCCAGTAGCATCGAGTATGTTGACATCAGACTTCGAGAGGCCACCAGTTGAGAAATCCCAGCCTTCCTAGAACCGATCAAAGGCTGAATGTGTCATGGTGATAGATAGTGAAAGAAGATTGGTGCGGACCTCGCAAGGGGCAAAGACGAAAAACACGGTTCAAAGCCATTCATTATACCATTCTAGATGGTGCACTGTATAGGAAAGCACTTTAGTCAGTTTGTTGAAATGGATTGATAAACACGGTTCAAAGCCATTCATTATACCATTCTAGATGGTGCACTGTATAGGAAAGCACTTTCGTCAGTTTTGTTGAAATGGATTGATAAACACGAGTCAAGGCTGGTTATGGTTGAAACTCATGAAGGAATATGTAGTGAAGATCCATCATGAACCAATACCAGACAAATGGGCTGAGATTCTGCAAGCTCAATAAATCTGGGCCAACAAAAGTCAAATTAGACGCGCTGCACCAAACAAAATTTCAGGAAGTGTTAAAATTGATGAAGTGTTTTGGGGGTTGAAGGGGCAGATGTTGGTAGCGGCAGCTTATAGCCAAGACATTGAGAGGAGCGTGTCGTTGTTGAATGCGTGCAATTTGCTTTAGATTTCAAGCACAAGCTCTTGAGTTCCTTGCCGTTTTAGATCTAAGAAGCAGTTTTTACATCGCTTTCGCTCTCTCGAGCTGGCACTCTTTTTTCACACCTACACACACCCCATCCATCTTCAAAAAAATTGCTTTCCCGTCGCATTTACCTTAGATTAATTTAGATCCCACACTTGCGTATACATTTTTGTACTTGGAGGTTTATTTTCGACATGCATATACACTACATTTTGTACTTGGAGGCTCATTTTTGGGCTCTTGCTCATCTATCCTGTATCCGTCGGTTTGAGTTGAGCCCCCTAGCTTGCAAGACAAACGCTGCGTTGGAATATAACAGGTACAAAAGATGGCCTCAAGGTTGACAAAAATAGTTCAAAGGATTAAAGCATCAGAGATTCTGTATCAAGAGAGACAGACCATCAAGCAACGTTTTCTGCTTAACTGTACTGATTCGGGAAAAAGTGAACGCCATGAAGATGACCCCATGCACTGTCTCAGATGCACTGATTCATGCCATTACTTGTGAAAGAATGAAAGCAGAAACGCCGGCAAAGAGCACCGTTCATGGAGTACATAGTCCATCCATTCATTACAGGCAACGAGCACTTCATACTGGGCCATATGAATGCGAACCTGCCACGGACTCTCCGATTGCTTCCAGCCTTTTGGCCATCTTAAAGATCAATGTGAGTTAGAAAGACTATCAAATTGAAGAAACCATGAGACGGGTGACCATCTTATCCGATTTGTCCGTCAGCTATCTAGACATGATGAATCTTTCGCCATTTAATTATGACGTACTTCTCTTTTCAATTTTGTGGCAGCAAGAATACCGAATCGAACATTTTTTTTTTTTCACTTCTTGGCTGGGCAACAGGGAGAAGGGAAAAAAAAGGCTTGAACTCAACACATTGGCGTAAATAATGGTCGGTCATCTTACTAAATAATACATCACGTACCAATCAATCTTCAATTTCTATCTTAGGCCAACCTTGATCAGCCTGTAACTTTACAAACTTTGCTAGTTCCTTGATCTCATCCTCCTGCAACCGCGGTCCAAACGTGCATTGGCCTCTTGGGGTGCAGTTCTCAC
The DNA here is from genome assembly GCA_024500025.1 of Syzygium aromaticum. Lineage (NCBI taxonomy): Eukaryota > Viridiplantae > Streptophyta > Magnoliopsida > Myrtales > Myrtaceae > Syzygium > Syzygium aromaticum. The sequence continues at coordinate 12,972,096 of CM044889.1, forward strand.
CAAAGCCCTGAATCAGAAATCAGATGTGTTTCTTTCATAAGTTTACTAGCTGAAAAGCCTCAAACAGAAATGATGGTAAATTAATCTCATATATCAAGAGAAAAAGAATTAAGATTTCTATTGGTCTTACTGGCATTCTTCCTTTGCCAAAGTAGGTAACTCGGAAGATCTCCTCTTCCGTGTCGACTCCGTTTCTATAGTTGTAGCAAGTAAATCATTTTTCAGGTATAGATTGCACATGTACTGTGATATGATCAAGGGAAGAAAGCATCCAGTTGGAGATCACTGTAAAAAATTAGACTAGGGGCATATATAATTGGGCCAAATGGGAAAATGAGCAATATTATCGAGCCTAAATGCCATGGGAAGCAAAACTTTGACGTCTAATTAATGAAGGTATCAAATAAGAAAGTGAATTTCTGATAGCATAGACTGTCAATCAGTAGAGGCCATTTTGCAATGTTTCATACCTTTGTAAATCTTTCATGAACAGTGTGGCACCCTAATCAAAAGACAACAAAATTTTGCATGAGTTATCAGCTAAGAAGGAAACATGCATGTAAGAATTAAAGGGAACTCACTGGCTGTATTATGTTTCCGCCAGCATCATGACATCCAATGCATGCCTGACGAAATAATACTGCTCTTCTTTGAACATCTACAGTTTGACCAAGTGACACTGCAGCAGGCAGACAAGTTAAACGACAAACAATCTCAACAAGTAATCACTACTGTATGCACGTAATGAAACATCTATTCGATATCTGTCGATAACATTTGGAGCAACAATCTAAAGTCCATAACTTCTAATGACAGTGTGCCCTTAACTCCCCTATATGATAAACCTGGAGGCATGCAATTAGACAAGACTAGAGCAGCTTATCAGATAGTTTGCAAAATCTGTGTAAAAAAACAGTATTATGAATAGCAAGAATTATTTGGAAATTTTTTCACATCAAAAAAACTTATTTCATACCCTACTATAACAAATGAATCACCCTAAGCCCATGACAACTTGCTCAGAAGTCTAGTGGCAGTTGGTGTTTAAAATCCAACTTTTATTTTTTACTACTTCTTTAAATAGGTGTACGACCATGGCATTACAAAAAAATAAAAAATAAAATAAAGTTGATATTGAACATCTCAACTGCTTAAGAATATTTGAATATTTGCATTTGCAGACGTTTATATCTTTTTTAAGAAATAGAATAAATTTTTTTCAGCATGAAGCCATAAGTGATCAGTTGGCAGCAGAAACCCCCCAAAAGAATAGAATTTAACTAAGTACAGGTGATTGACCATATAGATAATTCTGTTTAGGATGGCATCATGGCCTAAGGATTTGAGTTGGGCATCCAATTAAGTCTTTTACTGTCCAACATTGATTTGGCAGAGCATATGCAAAAAGAAAGCAAGAAGACAATATTGTTCTTGGACCCTGCCCAATGAGTTTTGAAGTCTGAAGTGGACAGATCAGGAATGGGAGCGTTCTTTATGATCACATGTCTTTTCTAAGCACAATGGGAGGCCAGATTCAAATGAAGCAGAAGTCAAAGCTATTCATGAAGCGTTGCTCATTTTTTCTGGCTCCTTTGGGTCATTGGCTTTCCATCTTTGCATTAAGAGTCACTCGGCCAATGTTGTTGCTTGGCTAAATAACTTACATGTGAAACCATGGAAAATACAGTTTCTTTTAACTCAACCAGTTATACCTGCGGGGTTATAACCTTCGCTCATGTTTTTAGAGAGCAAACTTTCCAGCAGATGAATTGGCAAAAAGGAGGACTGCAGGGGAGTCGGACAATATTGCCTTGTTTTAGTTCTGAAAGTTTATACTGCTCATTTCTTGCTATTGAGGAAAATTAATTTGCCTCTCAAAGGGGGGGAAAAAAGCACAACACACAGCCAAAGATTTTCATTCGGTTCTGAACCTCAACCAGGAAAATGAACTCTCCCTCTCCTGAAAGGATCTGCAGGAACTTCCCATCTCTTAAGAATATACACAGACAGGAAGATTGCAAAAGAAAATAAGATGGTGATAAGAATACTTGAAAGCCAATGAGTGCAAACCTAAGACCCTCCAACAAATTCTCTAGGCCACTCTCAAAGTGCTTGCAGAAAAAAGTTAGGTAGGTAGTGGATCAACATCATTTCTCATTCCTCTGAAAACCCACTTCACATTACCACATGTCAGGAATATTTGAGCATGGTAAGACACTCAAGTATCAGATAAATATCACTATAATGCATGAATTTCATAGAATCTGGATAACCATGGTTAAGCTCGTGAATAGGGTGGAAAGAAACCTTCACACCTCCAACTTGAGAGAAGGCAATTGATCGCTCATCATGGTCTCACTGCACTATATTTCATAAAAGAATAAAGCTGGAAGCTAGCTGCAGCACCATTGCCGGCCACTTCACAGTAAGTTTACAATAATGATACGAACCGGCACATTGATTAGAAGTAAAAATCACACGATACACTACTACCCGTCACATATTCCAGATGACAAAACAGACAAATGAGCAACTCATCCACCTGCAATCTAGCCCCAGCATTTTTTAGAATCAGTAAACCGCTAAACCAGGCGCAATTCTCTGTTCCTGCAGCGGCAATTAGCCTTGCGATGTACGTAATCATGCAAAGCTAACCAAATTGCTCCTTCTCTAACAACAACAAATCATCCTCCTCCTATTTTCTTCTCAGCTTTTCGAGTTCATCAAAAACAAAAAAGAAAAAAACACGAATCGTAAGCATGTCTCCGGCGCACTTCAGCGGTCACGAGCCAACTAACGCAACCTAACAGATAGCACCAGAACACGGCCATCCACTCCGACAAATTCCACACGAAGCTCAAACGCGTTCGACAACACCGCGCCATTCCCGCACACGGAGAGCGCAAAGGCAACGGCGCCACACGGCAGAGTCAAGGAACGCGGAAAGCGGCGCACCTGGAGCGAGGCAGAGTGGAGACAAGGCGACGAGCGCCGCGGCGGCCAGAGGCGGAGCAACAGCGGCGGCGGCGGCGAGGAAACCAGCCCGCTGGAGGTCCCGGCGGGGAGCTCCGCCCGCGTCCCGTCCCGGCCCTCCCCCTCCTCCCCGCGTTCCTGCGGCGGCCACCGCATCGCGCTGCGCGAGGCGAGCACGTCACCGTCGAGCGGTGGATGTCTGCAGAGGCGAGGGAAGAAGAAGAAGAAGCAGCAGCAGCAGCTTTACCTTGTTCGCGAGGAAAGGAGAAGTGATGTTGGTAGGGCCAGGCGAGAGGCACTGAAGAAGCTGCATCTCTCTCTCTCTCTCTCTCTCTCTCTCTCTCTCTCTCAAGTCTCTCGAGTCACGAAGAAACGACGAAAACTAGATTATATATATATATATATATATATAGAGGACTAATTCAAAAAACTAAAAAGCATCAATTTTATTTCAAGTGACAATTCTAACCAAAACTTTTTTTGATCTCCTAAAAAATCACCCAACTTTCAATTAAATCTCAAATCTGACCCGAATAATTTAAAAAGTTCACATCACAGGAGCCAAATTTGGGACTTTGGTAAAAGTATGTGCTTTTTATTGAGATAAAAAAAAGTTCAGGCCAGAATTATCGCTCAAGGTAAAGTCGATGTTTCTTTTTTGGAATTAGCTTGATAGAAATGTAGACACACATACAAATTTCTATACGAACGAAGGTACAACTTTATGAACAAAATTAAAAAAAAAGTGCATTGGAAGTCCTAAAACTTGTCATAAAAGTGCATTTTAATCTTAAAACTTTCAAAAAATGCAATTATATCCTTAAACTTGTCATGAAAATGTAGTCGAGTCTAAACAATTTCAAAACGTGCAATTGAGTTCTGAAACTTGTCAAATTGGTCTAATCAAGCATTTTCATTGATTACATTTTTTGAAAGTTTTAAATCTCGATTATATTTCCGTAATAAGTTTCAAAACTCGATTGCACTTTATTTTAAAGTTTTAAGACTCAATTGTACTGTCGTGATAAGTTTTAGGACTTAACTATACTTTCTAAAAGTTTTAAGATTCGGTTGCAATTTAATTGTAAGTTTTAGAACTTTAAACACACTTATCTCAAAAACTAAAAAAGAGGATATAACTTCGTTTCAACGGGTGCAATTTCGAACCTACATATATGCTTGTCGATTGAAAGGATAATCGTGATTGCTGGTTGCTCAAATGAAAAATCAATAAGCTTTTATGTTACATGATTTTTCAAGACCAGTCCGAAGTCGGGACATTAGGTTGAATGGTTTTACTTCGCTTGCGCTTCGAAATAAAGGGAAATATCGATTCAGCGCTTCTCAAACAATCAAAGATTTCTCAATTCATATGAAATTTCACTCGAGGTTTTGCCTAGACACGAACTAACAAGAAACCCGGTTTTATCCGGTTCGATTCACATCCACGAATGATCCTGATTCATTTTGGTGGTGAGCATGCCAAATTTTAGTTTTCGGTAACCAAAATCACATTACCAAGCTGGAGAGACAACACTCATTAAAGGCCATATAATGCATGATACCATAATTAGGGATACCCAAAAGAAAAACGCAAACATTACCAGAAAAAAGAGGAAAGAAGGGAGCGTTTGCAAGTTGTAATCAAATCATGCTCCTTCCATTTTGAATCCAAGATTTTAGATTCTTGAAGCTTGATGGTCGGGCAACTTTTCGGAAAAGTGCCAAAAAAGTCCTAAACATTTTATATTAATGCTAATTTAACTTTAAACCTTTTTTTTTGTGCCAGTTCAGTTCTAAACCTTTTGCATTTGAGCCAATTTAGTCTTAAACTTTTTTTTGGTACCAATTAAATCCTAAACCTTTTAAATTGATGTCAATTCAGTCCTAAACCTTTTGTTTTTGTGTCAATTTAGTCCTTCCGGTCAATTTTAATCAGAATTTGCTGACGTGGACGCCTGCCGGCCGGCGACCAGTCACCGACGCTGACGTGGACAACCGGCAACCGGCCAGAGGAAGGAGAAATCAAAAAAAAAAAAGTGGAAAAAAAAGGAAAAAAAATATTAAAATATTATTTAAGTTGTCCACGTCGGCGCCACGTCGGCGCCGATGACCAGTCGCCGGCTCGCAGGCATCCGCGTCAGCAAATTCCGAACAAAATTGGCTGGAAGGATTAAATTGGCACAAAAATAAAAAGTTTAAGACTGAATTGATATCGATTTAAAAGGTTTAGGACTTGATTGGCACAAAAAAAAAGGTTTAGAACTAAATTAGCATCAATGCAAAAGGTTTAAAACTGAATTGGCACCACAAAAAGGTTTAGAACTAAATTGACACTAATACAAAATATTTAGGACTTTTTTGGCACTTTTCCCAGCAACTTTTGCAGTTTCGAACGGTGCCAGATGTCCAGCATCTCCAACGATTCCGGGCTACCTCGAATCTCAAGCAGCTCGGTACAAGACCTTAGATGTATCTTCTTGAGCTTCTTCAGGACAGTCAGATCAGGCAACTTCGTCAACGAGGGAAGTTTCACGAGCTCTAATGTTCTCAGGTTCTCCAAACATTCGTGGCCATGAATCTCCGTTAGCTTCCCACAATGAATAACTTCCAAATTCGGTAACACTTTCAAAGTCGCGAGATCATTTGTTGTCTTCATTCTCCCGCAAGACTATTGACACCCAAGTAGGACAAGTTTGTCGGAAGCCTAGGTAGGCATTGCGAATTAATGCATAAGAGCTTGAGTTGCTTCAGCTGAGAGAGGAGAACGAGATCGGAAGATAGGGCGGCAATATAAGGAGACCACAAGTCCAAGACCTCAGCTGAGAGAGGAGAACGAGAATTTCTCCACCCAATTTTAATAAAAGTCTCCCTGCCCGTAGCATCTCGAGCTCCTCCAACATTCCAATGGCACCAGGTAGTTTCCTTACAGAGGTGTTATGCATTGTCAGTGCTTTCAAATTCTTCATGTTCCCAATTGAATCGGGTAACTCCTTGAGTTTTGTACCTGATAGATCCGATTCAATTAGTGAATTGGAATTTTCGATCGACTTAGGAAGTTGAGCCGAAGGGTCACCCACCGATGAAAGCTTCGATGTTGATGCTGCGCAGCCGATAAAGCTGAATTTCTTCAGTGATTTACATCCAACCAAGCTAATAATTTCCAGTTTCTACATCCTTCTCCATTCAGGGATCTCTTCTATAGATGTCTTGTCAAGAAGAAGTTCCATCAAAGATTCCAGTTCCCCCACTCATCCGATAGCTCTCGGAGACCTTTACAATACTTCAAGTTAAAGAAGACTAACTTCTTAAGGTGACTAATGGACGGATCAATTTGAAGCAAACTCACGCATCTTTCAATAATCAGTCGCTCTAAATTCACATGAAAAGACAAGTCTTGAGTTCTACGTAATTCATTGCATTCGATCAGATTTAGGACCTTCAAATTCCAAGCCAACTGAAAAGAAGACATCGTACAGCCCTTCAGGTTAAATTAAGATAACCTACAACAAAAGAACTCACATTGACCTATTTGAAATCATACCTTGATGTGGCTCCAACCATCCCATTTTTCTGTGATTTTACTCTTTGAGAGATCAAGGATTGCTAGCTTCCTCAGGGAGATTTTGGTCAGCTTAAAATCCATAGGAAAGTAATGCCATGAAAGCCATCTCAACTCCGGAAGGATAAGTGGGCTATGTGGGGGTTTCTAGAAAATTTGACCACCGGTAATATATCAAACGACCCAATTGAGTAAAGATAGACTTTGTGTTTCCGAAGCCTTTGCTATCCACTTGAAGGAACCTTAGATTCAAAAGACTTGCAAGGTATTCTTTTATCGAGGAGTATTGAGATATATTCTCAATCTTTAGACATATCATTTCGACACTTCCGATTCCGGGAACATCACCTCCTATATATCTGCCAAAATGAAAAAACAGAAAACGAAAGTAAGAAAAAAACCATGATTTACCTCGTTGATCTTCTTCAAATGGGAAAACATTTACACCTTCATTTTCTCCGGAACCTCTACTGCTTCCGAATGAGTCCAAACCCATTGTTGCCTCTCTGGTTTCTTCCCACTTCCTTCTTGTATAAAATTTCTTCCAATATCTCTTAACCAATCATTCATCCACAGTTGGTTATCATCTCTAATCTTTATCAAAGATCTCTGCTGAAGGATTCCAAGAGATTGATGAGGAAGAAATTTACAGCTTTCCCACATGTGAATCGCAATTCTTTTATCATACCCAATGAAAAAACAAGCAACATCAAGAAATATTTTTCTTTGGTTTTCATTTAATGCCTCAATGCTGATCATCAACTTCTTTCCAACATCCTCTTGAGGAGATTCTTCTAGCTCCTTCAATGTGGCATCTCACTCCTCTACTCTTTTTCCGGATAAAAGATAACCTATAATCTCAAGAGCTAAAGGAAGACCACCACAAATATTAACTGCTCTTGCAGAGTGAAATATGTATTCTTTTGCTGGATAATCTCTTCTAAAAGCATGTTTGCTGAAAAGTAGAAGAGAATGATCAAGATCCATGCCAGTAAGTTCGTAAGCCCCATCAACAAGTGTAGGCACTTTGAGAATTCCCCAATGTCTAGTAGTAATGATAATCTTGCTTCTATTTACCGAACCGTTCACGATTCTGCACGAGCGCATCAAGTTGACTTGCTTTGTCCACATCATCAAGTAGAAGAAGCACTTTTTTAGAGCTTAACCTTTCCCGGATTACCTTTTTCCCTTCCATGATAGTATTGATATCAGGCCATTTCATTTTAAGGATGTTCGATATGAGCTGATTTTGCAAGCGCGTAATCTCTATTTTGCGGATGTCGGAAAGAAAGCAACAATCAACAAAATCATTAGAAAGTTGATTGTACACTATTTTGGCAACAGTCGTCTTTCCCATGTCACCGATACCATGGATTCCAACAATCTCTGTTTGATAGTTGTGTGTACCTATTATCCTCATGATTTCATCCACGTGATGATCGACTTCGACTAAGCAATCAGATACTTCCAAGTAGGCAGTTTTCAACTCAGTCAAAATATTGCTGACAACTTCTTTCACAAGTTCACTTTTGCCTCTGATGATATTTGGAGGAAAAAGCATCAAAAAATTAAGTTGAGCTGAAAAAAAAATAATGCATCTAGAACAACTAGACCATACATGATATAATTAAATACATGTTTGGATCACTACAAAAAAACATGTTTTTTCCGACGAAATTTTCAACGAAAAATTTGGAAAAATTCGTTGGAAAACGAATTTCCAACGAAAAAAAATTCGTTGGTAATAAGTCGTCGGAAATTTTTCCAATGAAAAATTTCAATTTTCGTTGGAAATTTGCGATAAATTTTTTTTCGTTGGAAAATTTCGTTGGAAAACTCGTGGCTAAATTCATTGGAAACGAATTTTTTTTTCCGACGAATTTTTTTCGTTGGAAATTACAAATTTTTTTTTGGTCGAGCTAAAAATCGTGGAAATTTTTTTTCCATTAAAAAAAAAAAATTTTTTGGTCGAATTTTTTTTTTGATCGAAAAATAGCCCTCACCGCCGGCGAGGGCCGAGCTCGCCCAGATCTAAGCGAGCTCGAGCTCGCCGGCCATGGCGAGCTCGGCCCTCGCCATGGCCGAAGATGAAGAAGAAGAAACAGCAGAAGCAGCAGGGGCGGGAGCAGGCTTCGGGGCCACCGCCTGTCAAGTCCGTTGTCGTCTCCTAGCCTCGCCGGTGACGAGGCTTGATGGCGTCGGGGGCGTCGGGGCCGTCGGGGGCATCAGAGGCTTAGAGGCTTGGTGTCCATGGCGCCGGAGCCGGAGCCGAAGCCGGAGGAGGAGGGGGGGCGGCGGGGGAGGAGGCGGAGGGGGAGACGGAGGGAGAAGGTGAAGGCGAAGGAGAGAGAGAGAGAGAGAGAGAGAGAGAGAGAGAGTGTGTGTGTGTGTGTGAATGTGGAAATCGAAAGTTGTGGGAATAACGAGTGCGAAAATATTGAATAAGGAAGAAGTAGAGTTTTTGTTGTAAAATTTGTGGGAAATTTCTTACGAATTTTGCAACGAAAATTGTACACACTAAAATAATTGCCCAGAAAATTAAAATTCGTTAGAAATTTTTAACGAATTTTTCAACGAAAATTATACACACTGAAGTAATTGCCCGAAAAATTGAAATTCGTTGAAAAATTCGTTGGAAATTTTCAACGAATATAAAAAATGCCGAACAGGACTGGGTTTTTTTTGGAATTCGTTGGAAATTTCCAACGAAAAAAAATTCGTTGGAAATTTCCAACGACTTTTCCAACGAAAATTGTACACACTGAAATAATTGTCCGAAAAATTGAAATTCGTTGGAAATTTCCAACAAATTTTCCAATGAATATCAAAAATGCCGAATAGTAACGAGTTTTTTTGTAATTCGTTGGAAATTTCCAACGACTTTTCCAATGAAAATTATACACACTGAAATAATTGTCCGGAAAATTCAAATTCGTTGGAAATTCCGTTGGAAATTTCCAATGAATTTTCCAACGAATATCAAAAATGCCAAACAATAATGGGTTTTTTTGTAATTTCCAACGAATTTTCCAACGAAAATTGTACAAACTGAAATAATGGCCTGGAAAATTGAAATTCATTGGAAATTTTCAACGAATTTTCCTATGAATATAAAAAATGCCGAACAATACCGGGTTTTTTTGAATTCATCGCAAAATTCGTTGAAAATTTCCAACGAATTTTTTTTCGTTGGAAATTTCCAACGAAATTTGCAACGAAAAATTTTTCGTTAGAAATTTCTAACGAATTTTAATTTTCGTTGGAAAATTTGTTTCAAATTTGCAACAAAAATTTTTTCGTCTCAAATTTTCGTAGCAAAAATCCAGTTTTTTTGTAGTGGATTGCTATGGAGGTCCCATCCCTTTAGTGCTCCAACCTCAGTGAGAGCAGCCTTCCACTCGTCGATAGTGTCGTCATCAAATCGCTTCTTGTTTGCATGAGAAACAATGGCCTTGCCAAAGTGCTCAATCTGGTATTTTACCTCGGATGGTGCAACATCGTAGAGAATGGGCATAATCTCATATGCCTCCTCGTGTTCTTGCTCTCCACCATCTTGACCAACTCCCTAAGGCATCAAGTACTATCAGCATATCCTTTAGAAAAGATTGGTATTGAGATCTTTGACTGCTCAATCGCTTGGAGAAGCTGGCCGCCGATCTCCTCACCGATGCGGAGCTCTTCATCGTCCCTGTATGCGCGAATTCCAGCACCAATCATGCTGGTGTAAAGGAAATCGGTAATGTCCCTACGGGTATCTGGTCCTCTGAAGCTCAAAAATACTTCGTAATCATATCCCGTTAACTTCTCTATTTCCTAATTACTAGATGAGACGCTCAACACATTTGTTTGTTCTCTGTACGCGCTCTCCTTGTAAGGCTGCGCATTCGGCACACAAGACAGAAAAAAGAGTAGCAACTACTGTCAATGCAAAAGTTCAACCGCAAAGGTTCGTGCAAATTCTCCGTGCAACAAGGATTTAAAAAATTACCCGAAAATGATAACCATGTGCAGGAGGTTGAGGCTAATTTCCGCTAGAAGAAAACGTAGAAATGAGTTCTGAGTCATTATAACAAGGCATGGCGAGGCTAATTTCTATCAGAAGCACATGCCGAGATCTGCTTCAAGTCATTATAACGAAACCCTATCCACAAATGCACCCGCTCTTTCATGCCAAATTGTAGGCCCTGTGGCACCGAAGGTTGGATCCGTGTAAAATCTGTAGGAAGGAAACCGAAAAGAATGATCAACGATAAGTTGTGGTTCACATACCACTTTTTTTGTGCTGTTGCTTTAGCAGATCTACGTGGAAATTTTCCAGGGAGATACTGAGTGTCAATCTTATCTATGTAGAGTTCTCCATCTCCGCTTAACGTTGGTCTTAAATTCTGGGTCAATTGTCTTTTGCATAAAGATAATTTTTGTCTATCGAAGAAGATACATGACCACATGATTAGGGTCCTTTTACTAGTATCTTTTTTCAAAAAAATAGTGGAGAACATGAAGAGATGGCATCAAGTAGCAAGAAAAAAAAGAGGGACCGGTTTCATTGAACTGGATCGGATCAGGAACCGATTAACCCTAGATACAAATAAGAAAAGGATTTCAATTTGTTTTTCTTTTACATATCACAACGGATTTGTTGGATCAATACATTAAATTTTTTTAGTTTTTCTGGGATCAAATCCAATTTATCCTGTACTTGTTGGAATATTACAAAGATTTACGGTAGAACCGAGTCAACATAGATTCTCAAACGTAATGGCGCGGCCTCCTTTTCGGTAGATATTAGCGCATTAGACTTCATTTTTTTCCTAAATTCATGGGGAAACAAAATTAGTATATGATCTCTTCGAAGCTGCAGCGAGTAGCGGAAAAAGACATGTCTTTATTTTCGTATCAAGATATATCTTATGGATGGATAGATAAAGGGAAAATGATATAAAGAATCCATAAACTTTGGCTCAATATGCAATGTGGTCCCGAGATTTTTAATTTATTTAATATAATCCATAGACTTTAACTCAAAATATAAGGGGAAAGGACACTAGAAGTGCCAAAAATTGTGTACGGCGCTCACTTTGGTGTCATAAATTTCATTTGGATCACTTAAATGCCAAAAGTTTACGCCGACAATCACTTAAGTGCTAAATTAGAAAAAAAACTATCACTTAAGTTCCAACGGCGAGAAATTCCGATCAAATTTAATAAGTGGCTTTTATATTTAAATTTTAATGACGCATGGCATTTCCATGTGTATAATTCGATTTTTTAAATATTTTTTCTGATTTTTTATTTCTTCTTTCTTTTCTTTCTTTTTTTTTTTCTTCTTCTACCATGGCCAGTGGCCGAAGGCCAGCCATCGACCATGGCCGACGTCGCCTTCCTCCGTGCAAGGCCCGACGAGGCCACGACTGCCTCGTCGAGGCATCACCTTCCTCCGGTAGAGGCCGCCGTGGCCTCGGTGAAGGCCGGCCTCGCCGAGGCGTCGCCTTCCTCCGGGCGAGGCCCGGCGAGGCTACCGTGGCCTCAGCGAGTGCCGGCCTCGCTGAATTAGCGAGGCCGGCACTCGCCGAGGCTCACCCTTCCCAAGTGAGGTCGACGCTCGCCAGGGCTCGCCCTGCCCAAGCGAGGTCAACCCTCGCCTCACCAGACCCGGCGAGGTCGGCCCTCGCCTCCCTAGACTCGTCGAGGCCAACCCTCGGCGAGGCCACGGCGGCCTCGCCGAACCTCTCCCGGAGGAAGGCGACACCCGGTGAGGCTGGTCATGGTTGATGGCTGGACGCCGGCCATCGGAAATAAGAAGAAATAAAAGAAAAAAAAAAGAAAAGAAAGGAAAAAATAAAATAAATGTCACATCAACCTCCGGTGAGCCACATCAACCTCCGGTAAGCCACATCAGCTTGAGAAATTAATAAAAAAAAATGCCATATCGAATTTCCGACGAAGTGACACTTAAGTGATCGTTTTTCACAATTTTTGGCACTTAAGTGATCCGATTGAAACTTTTGGCACTAAAGTGAGCGCCGTACACAATTTTTGACACTTCTAGTATTCTTTTCCCCAATATGTAATGTGGTCCCTAGACTTTTTGTATATGTTCAATGTAGTTTCTGAACTATGTGTAAATATTCAATGCAATCCACGAATTAGAATTAATAAAAAAACTACATTAAACATTTTCATATAGTTCATAGACTAAATTAAATATATACCAGAAATTTAAAGACGATATTGAATAAATTAAAAGTTCATAAATCACATTACATGTTAAATCAAAGTTTAAGAACTGTTTGTGTCATTTTTATGTAATTAAATGTGCATGGATTTCTGCAATTATTATTTTTCGGATGTTTTTCGGGATTTCAAAAAAAACTAGAGTCGTGACACGTGCAAATCGTGTATTTTAGCGCAAGTCATTATGATTTGGTCAGAATAAGCAATGATCGTTTACGTCGTTCTTCTCTCTATATCTTTATCTTCACGTCTCAGGCTCTCCATCTCCATCGTCCCCCCCTGATTCGAGCCCTAATTTCCCGTTGATTTCTCTCCTAAATCCCGATCGCCGATCGCCTCCGTCCTTCCGCCGCCGATCGCCGATCGCCGATCGTCTCCGGAACTCGAGCTCGAACCGGAATTCCCCCGGCCTACCGGCGGCTCGGCGGACGAGATTGAAACCTGGGACCGGGTTTTCCCGACCGGGCGTGCTTTAGATTAGGGTTTTGATTTGCGGCGGGGGGGCGGCGCGAGGCGATGGCGGTGCTACTGGAGGACGTCTTGCGGTCCGTGGACCTGTGGCTGAAGCTGATCAGGAAGCCCGAGCCCTACGTGGACCCGAACCTTGACCCGGTCCTCCTGGTGCCCGGGGTCGCCGGGTCGATATTGCAGGCCGTGGACGGCGGCGGCGGCAACGGCGGGGGCGAGAGGGTGTGGGTGCGGATTTTCGGGGCCGATTACAAGTTCCGGAACAAGCTCTGGTCCCGCTTCGATCCGGCCACCGGTAATTTTCGCTCTGTTGATTCTTACTGATGGGTGATTATTTTGCATTTTCCTGTTTATTTCTGGGCTAAGTGGATGAGCTTGCTCGAGATGTTATTTTATTGAAGTAGTTCGATTGAGTTGATTGGAAAAGGAGATGATAAATTTCGGTAGGTTCCAGCATTTCTTGTTGCGTTTGGGTTCGGAGAGAGTTCTCTAGTGTTTCGTTTGCTGTAAAATGATTTTTTTTCAGCTCATCATAGCTTTATGATGAAATTTACTTTCTGTGGCTGAAGTGTGACTGGGAAAAGAAGAGTGGAGAGGGATGACTGATGTATGGATTATTTACATTAAGCTGCTTCGTATACCTTTAGCTGCGGCTTTAATGGTAATGTCGTTATGGTGAAAGAATGAGTTGACCTCAGTCCTTCTAGATAAGCAAAGCCCACTATGAAGTTTCAGATGGTATATGGAGCTACACAGAGTTAGTTCGTGGTCTGTTACTAATATGACAATTTCAAAGTAATGCCGGGGTTTTAAATAGAAACTTACGGGAGAGCGACATTTTCATAAGCTTCTATCCTGGTAGTTCTGCAAATATGTGACTTAATAGTATCAGTTCATATATGTAAGAAGGCGGGTGCTCATGTTCCAGTATCGTAAAATCTTTCGTGTTCTTTTGCCTCCTGTAGCTCTTTAGCAGGGATTACCGAATAAAATAGAGCAAGAACTTCATTCTGGTTATTCAATTCAATGAATGGATTAACACTGACTTCTTCTATAGAGGATTTGATCTCTGTCAGGAGAAATTGAACCTTTAATGTGAATATTCAGGCTTCTATGCATCTTTGGCCTGCTCCCGTTTCTCTTGTATTAATACATGAAAAGAGAGCATATGTGCTTAGTTGATAAAGTTTGTATGCTGCATGTTCCATACATTTTGCTTTGTCTAATTCGGACATTGATCGAAGTTGATTTTGTAAGTAGCGGAAGTGATTTACTTATTCTCATTGGCCTGTGATTTTCCCCTCCCTGGAGATTATCTTTCTAATGTAATGATTAAATGTTGTTCTTTAAATAGGTAAGACCGTTTCTTTAGATCCTACAACAAACATCGTGGTTCCTGAAGACAGATATGGACTGTTTGCAATTGATGTTTTGGACCCTGATATGGTATGTATCATCTCTCAATGAGATGTATCTTTGACGTTGATTTGAAGTTTAAGATGAAATTTTGACTTTAATGAGATTACAGCAAGTAGTGTGTTATAGGATTAGAGTTCCTCTTCATCTTGCTAGATATCATGACTATCACTGGATTGCAAATGAAGTTGAAACTATTCAGCAGTATCAATCTGACCTACTTTGTTTTCATGCAGGTCGTTGGCCGTGATTGTGTATCCTATTTCCATGACATGATAGTCGAAATGATCAAATGGGGTTTTCAAGAAGGGAAGACATTATTTGGTTTTGGGTATGATTTCAGGCAAAGTAACAGGTATGTCTATGGCATACTTCTCCTGTTGTAATAGTGATATCAGACAGACCCCACCACCAACCAAGAAAAGAAATTATAACTGTACTTATATTTGCACCATACCTACTATTTTATCTGCATACACTCCTTAAAACACTTCCAATGCAACTAATCGCCACCCCCAAATAGTTGCAACTTATCATGTTTAAGCTGCAAGTAGAATTTTGGCAAAATACTTTTCACCATTTCTCCAAATGACTTTGGCTTTTCAGGTGTTGGTGAGAAATGGAAGTGATTTTGTGTACTCTATTTGACAGATTGTCTGGGACATTTATATGCGAGTCATGTTCTCAAGCCTTTGAATCTTGTTCTAGTAGGGACTTATGGTGAAGTCGTTCATGCAATTAAGTCTATTGGGAGAATATACATCTGTGATATTGAGTACTACATCTAGCTCGATAATTTATGTGATGCATAGTAGCTCTTTACCTTTATGTTAGCCTTACAAGTTAGCACCACTTGACATGTATATTGTATATTTTAAATCCAGAGGTGTCTTGGACTCTTGTCTTCATGTCACCGTAAATCCTGCTCCTTTTTCTGAACTTATGTGATGTGTGTAGTGTCAAAGTAGTGCATCGCTTGTTTGCCTCCACCCACTGGCTTAAATTTTTGGGTTGGATCTTTTGAAATGATAGGTTAATCATGCTTCGATTTCTTCATGCATTGATTATATTTCATAACTCGTGTGGTTCTTCTTGGTCTTATCCCCATTGTCACTATCTTTAGTTTTGCAACCGGGAGGGTGGTTCTTGTAAAAGGAATCTCTAAAAGGTTTGTCTGGGCTGTCTAAGTCTTCTTATAAACATGCGGTCTTCCCTCATCCAATGGCTTAGCTTTCAGTTGGAGTAGCACGATGGGTCGCCGTCTAGGGCTGTATGTGTGTGCATGCGTGCGCGTATGGGTGCGGGAAGGGGGGGGATCTCCCTTCGTCAAATGACTTTAGCTTTTGAGTTGGACTCTAATACCTAGAAGTTCAGGATGGGCTTTACTCTCTCTCTCTCTCTCTCTCTCTCTCTCTCTCTCTCTCTCTCTCTCTATATATATATATATATATATATATATATATACATACATATATATTTGTGTGTGTGAATGCAGCCGCTAGCATTTCTGGGTTGTTTTACTCTTTCTTCAATGTTTAGGTTCCAAGAAACATTGGAGCGTTTGGCTGCAAAGTTGGAATCTGTATATAATGCTGCAGGAGGGAAGAAGATAACCATTATTAGTCACTCTATGGGGGGTCTTTTGGTGAAGTGCTTTATGTGCCTGCACAGTGATGTAAGGAACTCATAAAACTGATGCAATCTATTTTGGCTGTTACCATTGATATATTGTTAATCTGAATCTCTCTTTTCCTTTTTCTCCCTTTTGTCTCTTTTACCTATTGTCATTGAGAATTAGTACTTAAAACATGTCACTTGACTCTTCTGTAGATTTTTGCAAAGTATGTGAAGAATTGGATTGCTATAGCTGCACCTTTTCAAGGTAAGAAGCATCTTTAGGAGTTGTACTGCTTTTTTGTTCATTGCTCTTTGACTAAGCTCATACATCTGTTTCCCTTGTAAGTTTTGTTAGTTAGAAAAATTTTCTACCTTTTCTTTCATCCCATTTCCTGTGGAAAACACGTAACCTACTCTATATATGGTTTCCCTCGTTTTCCATAAAACTGCTTGTCTATCACTGCGAATAAGAAAGCAAGCGAGTAAATTTATTATAAATTCTCTAGTTTTTATCCCAAAATAGATAATCAAGTTCAGAGAATCTAGTGAACCATCTGTTTTGTAGTAAAAATATTTCATGTTAAAATAATTAGTTTTGTATCTACTTGTCCTATTGTTTAACTTAGGATTTCATTGGGATAATTAAGAAAAACATTAAATACTTGGCATACTTTGTTTCCAAATGTACATAGTGGTTAGAATTGGCATCTTATGAACATACTGAAAATCTAAATATTCCAGGTGCCCCCGGATATGTCACATCTACCTTTCTGAATGGGATGTCATTTGTGGATGGTTGGGAGCAAAACTTTTTCATTTCAAAGTGGAGCATGCATCAGCTGGTATGCTATCTTCACAGTTATATGCATATGTATCTGCGAATCAGTTTTGTCAACCTTTATTTTGTCGAGGTTAACACAGTATATGGTGTTGATATGTAACTGAAAATGTATGATCAGTTCTGGGCTGTCCTTTCTCTTTGTTTTACTTTGTAAGCTCGGAGTGAAAGATGAAAAGTGCATTTTGACTAGCATAGACACTTTATAATTGCCTAACCAATACATAGAGATACACATACAAAAGTATACTCATATACTGCCAAAGCGTATTCTTTTTTACAATTTAAGCCAGACATTGACAAATCAAATATTTTCTGCTTGACTAATAGTTCATATGATAACTTTAAGAAGTGCTGCAAATTTAAAAATTCAGAATTTAATTGCTTTTGATGGGGACGCCTTCATTCCGTATATGAGTTCTTTTAAATTTCTTGTATCGCTTTTTGTGGATTAGCATTTCGATGTCCTTTGGTGGGTTGTGTAGTGATCCTCAGTATTCTAAATATACATAGAAGGATATCTATGTGTATCCTGCGTTTGATTTTAATAATGTGCAAAGGACTGTTACTTAATCACTAAGTAGGAGGGGGCCTACTTAAAGTTGTTGACTGAATGAAATTAATTTTGAATTCTTGACAGACAAGTTTGAATGTTCTGGGTGTTGTCACAATTCCATTAGTGAACGCAATAGTTAGGTTATACTTTGTCATTATACCCATGCAGAAACAGACTGGACCAAGTTCTAGTGGTACATATGTGATTTAGGTCGAAGCAGCCACTGTTGATGATCTGGCACTGGCAGCAGTGCGTAATAGTGGGTCATTGATTACTTGCATTATATGTAGGAAGGGTAAAAGAGGACCTTGAGCATTTCGACTTGCCTATGACTTGTTAGTGGTTCATATTTCTGTGTACATTACAGTGTTTTCCACGTCATCCACCCCCCCCCCCCCCACCCCGAATCCCTTCCTTCCTCGACCCATTATATTTTCGCACATTTGGACATCTTTGTCTGAACATGTGCTTGCTCATGAAAACTAGTATGCAAGCTACTTTTATCTGTTTGTATGCCTGAAATAGCTGAAAATGTATGTACTAACATTCTGTGGCTGTTGATCTCAGCTGATTGAATGCCCATCGATCTATGAATTGATGGCATGTCCAAACTTTAATTGGCAACATGACCCGGTGTTAGAGATCTGGAGGAAGAAGCTTAATGATTGTGGTGATATCCATATGGTCCTCGAGTCTTACACCCCATCTGAGAGTGTAAATATATTCTCTGAAGCACTTTCAAGTAATACGGTAAGCTATGGATTTCTTGTTCTGTCTGGATGAAAAACTGCCAATTCTATCTTGGGAATACGCTGTCCCACTTAATTGCGGTGGTATTTGTTTATGAAGGGCTAAAGTATTATGACAATGTGTATACTGAACTGCTAAGATATCCGAGATCTCTACAGATGCTGCTAAACATAACTGAGTGTTTTTTTTTTTTGGTAAGGAACATAACTGAGTGTTGAGTGTTGATATTTCATTCGGCTAAAGAACCCTTTCTGCAATTCCTTTTCCCTTGATATTCTCTATATATTTTCATGGGTGGCAGTTGTGCAAAATTTCTTTGGGTCTGCCCTGCTATAGGTCCATATATGGTTTTTAATTCATTTTACCCCCATTATGAACTTTATTTCATTGTAACCTACCTATCAGTTTACTAGAATCCTTACCAAGTTGAGCCTGGACGCTGTGTTAGGTTCACTTTTAAGAAGAGGAGAGTTCTCTTTTTCTTATGACACGTCATTTTCATGTAGATAGTACTTTAGGGGTAATATCATCCAATATTTTTGTCCGACACGAGCTACCGTCTACTTCATTTTGTTTGTTAACTAATGCATTATTTGGACTCAATAACAGGTTGACTATAATGGTGAGAGCATTCCCTTACCATTTAACGAGGAAATCTTGAATTGGGCTCATGAGACCCGCAGGATTTTGTCTTGTGCTAAAGTTCCGCCTGGGGTGAAATTCTACAATATATATGGGACCAATCTGGAAACACCACACAGTGTTTGGTAATATTTGGCTGAAATGCTTCATCTCTACTTTCTCTGTACCAATTCTACAACTTACAGATTTTTTAGAAAATTTCTCTTTCATGTGAAATTGGCCACTATCTATAGGATAGATACATGTTTCAGATCATTTTTCCTTATCTTAATGGTGTTGGGTTCTATGCAGCTATGGCAGTGAGGAGATGCCTGTTACGGACGTGCAAGAACTTCAATTTTACCTGGTCAGTGAAAAGGGGATGTGAACATAACTCTTTGGCCCATTTGAGTGTAGCTAACATAGGCAAATCTCTTTTTCTCCAGCTAGAGTCCCGAAGGATCCATTGTATTTTAGTTTTTTCCTTAACATGTCCTGATAATGAACTTCATGTTTGATAGCTGTTTTCCCTTAAGTAGTTGAGAAGCTGATTCATGCTTTCTGAATTTCAGCCCAATTATGTATGTGTTGATGGTGATGGAACAGTTCCAACTGAATCAGCTAAGGTATGGAGATATAACAATCTGTTGGACCTGTTAGTTTGAATTGCTTGACCTGTTAGTGGATGGCTTGACTGTATGGCTTATGCGACCTGTACTTCTCATCTGCTTTTCCCTCTTTGTTTGAACTTGGGAAAATTCTCATGGAACTACTGGCTGATTTTGGGCTGCAACTTTCTCTTATAAGACCAGATAGAATTTGTCATTGTGCCTCTTAGATTGGGATCTACAGCTATATAATGAGTGTACCAATAAAGTTTTTCTTCCACGTAAAGCTCTGTTCGGTTGCTAGGGAATAAATTTGGAGATTTAACAATCTGTTGGACCTGTTAGTTTGAATTGCTAGACCTGTTAGTGGATAGCTCATGCAACCTGTACTTCTTATCTGCTTTTCCCTCTTTATTTCAAGTTGACTAAATTTTCATGGAACTACTGGCTGATTTGGGGCTGCAACTTTCTCTTATAAGATCAGATATAGTTTGTGATTGTGTCTCTTAGATTAGGCCCTGCAACTATGAAATGAGTGTATCAATAAAGTTTTTCTTCCATGTAAAGCTCTGTTTGGTTGCTGGGAAATAAATTGGATAGGACAAGTTTAGTGAAACACCAGATACGAAAGCAGATTATTCTAGCCTATTTGGTGTTCAGTGGACCTAGGATAAGATTTGATAATACTTCGAAAATAGTAGATAACAAGTTATTATAATAATAATAGCCACAAAGTTCTAATCTAACTGAGGGCGACAGCAGTTGAACCTAGTTGGCCGCAATAGGCAACCACCACATTGGTTGTATTTGTCACGTTGGACACCAGGGAGAGAGAGAGAGAGAGAGAGAGAGAGAGTAGTTCACAGCGTGAGTCTACAGCGATCGCCATCATGGTGGTCTCATCAGTGGTTTGAGACCCTAGAGAGGAGAGGTGGCGAGGAGGAACGATCGCAGTGCAGTGGTTGGTAGCAATGCCACTGGGGCGCCACTGCCTCATTGTCTGGAGTGCTGTTCTTTTTTTCTTTTCATTTAAGCTTTTTCTTCTATTTTCTACACAAACTTTGTTTTATTAGCCGGGTGGGACAGTCTATAGTCACCCTAGTGCTCAGATAACTTGTCTGGGCTTTTATCTGGCTTTGATTTGGATAATTTTTATCTAGGCTAAGCAAACATGTCCAAATTTGCTTTAGATTCTCCACTTACAAACGGTCTCTTAATATTCAGGCAGATGGGCTTGATGCAGTTGCAAGAGTTGGAGTACCTGGGGAGCACCGGGGAATTCTATGCGATCATCATGTTTTCCGCATTCTGAAGCACTGGCTAAATGCAGATTCAGATCCATACTACAACCCGCTCAATGATTACGTGATTCTACCCGCTGCGTTCGAGATGGAAAGACACCACAAGAAGGGCATGGAGGTGACTTCACTTAAAGAGGAGTGGGAAATCATTTCAAAAGATGCCAATGATGACCAAGGAGAGATCACCATAATGCCCTCAGTGAGCACCATTTCCGTCTCTCAAAATGGAGGTCACCAATCTTCTCGGGCCGAGGCTTGTGCCACTGTGATTGTGCACCCGCAGAGTGAGGGTAAGCGACATGTGGAGCTCAATGCCTTGAGTGTGTCTGTCGACGCCTAAATTTAGTTACTTGCGAGTTCTGGAAGAAAAGCCTGGAATTGGGGTAGCACTGTGTGTATAGTATGCCAGTCGTGTACAAAATGTGCTGTCTTGTAAATATAAGTATCACTGGTGGCAATTGCCTGGATGAAACATAACGTTGAAAGATTGTACTGGGGTTCGTAATTGAAGACCCGTCATGCATTAATGGAAAACAAATGTACATGTGCTATTAGAAGTCCGTTTTCCAGGAAGGTTGGGTAACTTCTTATGGATCACATCTGGAACGTCATTTGCAAGCTCTCTTTCTTATCCTTCAAGGTTGGTAGTGAACCATCGGCCACTTTGGCATCAGACGATGTATGGTCGGTAACTCTGAATATGGCTTGACAGTATTTTCAGGGTACGAGGGAAATGAATGGTATTGTTTCGACCTGTCAAACGGGATAAGGGTTCGAAGAAAATGGAGTCGTCAATCTTCTTTTCCCGTTTAGTGATTAAGTGGTACTTCGCTCTGTGTTCTGAACAAAAACTGAGGGTTTGTGATACCTTAACTGGAGAAGAGGAACCGGTGAGTCTAATGCGAATCGATTCTCTCTATATTTGTTCGCCATGGACCTCTCAAATGAAGTACGTATCTTTCTCGAGTCGTTGTTTCCTCTCAATACTATTTCTTATCATCAATTGATAGCGTTACTCGGGTCACAGACTCTGATGGCTCGGCGGGTGCTCAGGCCAAGCTTGTTCGACTAAACAAACGGAATGTGTCCCGGCTATAAGCTTGGAAGAATAACACGGCAATGTGAAATTTGGATTCATAAACCCTAATATGCTGAAACTGTTCACACGGTCACCCCATATAATTACAAGAAGATAATGTAACATAACATCTCCAAAAATAGCAGTTGAATCTCCAGTCCCGCTTAGTTTAACTACATCTGCTGTCAGATAACCTTTCTTACAGATAGTGTACAGCAACCCCTCTAATTCATTAACAGAAACAATAAAGAAATGAATAAGCAAAAATGAGCAAAAAGCAAAAAAAAAAATGCTCTGTTCTGTTTGGCAGGGTAAAGAAATCCACATCAATATGAGGAAGCCGCACTATGGAAGGCATTTCAACAGCATATGTCCAAGCAGCAGCAGCAGCACATCCCAGCACAACTGCACATATGGACATAGGGATCTTGATTAATCAAGAATGATCAACTTGTGTTTGTGGAGAGAGAAAGAAAGGGAGCGCGTGAACGTGCTGGGGTGTATTGTACTACTTTTATGTCGCCTTGACATGCTTACGTGAAATCTCTAACCTAATTAGGCCTAATTGTTTTTCGAACGATAAAACTTAATTTCGTGATACCGAGTCATTTTTTGAAGTGGTAAATTGTAATACACTGTGCACATGCGCGCAAGGGTTAGAGAGAGAGAGAGCTCTTACAATCCTCTCCAGAACCCGTGACCCCTTTTCTTATTTTTCGCCTTCCGCCGTGGCGGCGGCGCTTGCTGGGAGTCCTGGCGGCCATCCTTCAAAGGGTAAGCAACTGGTGGCGGAACCACGTAAGGGCCATGAGGGTAGCCATGACCTGGCGGCCGCTGCGGCAGCGGATACGAATGAGCCTGTTGTGGTGCTGGAGGGTACACTTGGACTGGGGGTGGATATGAATACGACGGAGTTGACACATCTGGATACAACTGATGCGGCGGAGGCGGTGGAGGGTAAACATGTACCGTTGCCCGTGGGGGATCAACCTGCGGCGGCGGAGGATAAATGTGGCCTATCGGCAGTTCGGGAGCGGATGGGGGAGGACTTGAAGGGGGCAGAGGAGGATACATCCCTGTATTATGTTCAAGTTCCAAACCCATAGTCAGACACTATGCATCAATGGGACATGCTAGAGAATTTACACACTATTTTTCAAAACTCAAAATATAACATTGGATTGAGGATTGTGTTAGTGGTTTTCTAGTTTCCTATTCTCAGGACATTCTGGTATGATGCCTTGCGCCTGATGCCCCGTAAAGGAGACTAAAGCAAAAACTCTGTCGATTGGCTATATTTAGCAGGACATTGGAAAGTAGACCGGTTTCAAGAGCGGAATTACGGGGATGGATTTGATTGAGCAATCTGTTCTCGATGCGCATTAGACAACTTAGAGCGGCTCGGAGCATCCTGAAAGAAGGGACTTTTACCTGGAGTTCCGTAGTGCGAGTCTTGACCCATCTCAGCTCTGTTTTCCTAGAACTTTTCAGGTAGCAGAATTGAAGTGAACTCCCTCTCTCTTATTTGCTTGAGAAAATGGCAGAAGGCAAAAGGTGAAGCAGAGGAGATAGGCTCGAAGCTCTTTATCTTTAAGCTTTGCTATATTTGTCAAGGTCAAATACGGTGTTCAGTGTTTCTCAGCTCAGGCATGTGCAGATGTGGTCCTCAGTTGGCGGCTGCAAGAAACGCGTTGTGGTGTGGAATCAACTGTCTACGTAGTGGAACAATTAGCCATGAAAAAGCGGAGGAAAAAAGCTCTCAGGGACGTGTCAAACATGCATATTCTTATCATGAGAATGTTCTGAAGTGCCGAGATTTTCAAACGGTTGGGTTTACTTTTCTCATGGCCTTTCCTGCTTCTAGATGGTTTTGACAGGTTCATTTCCAGGAAATTCCTGTTGACCCTACAAGTTGGAACTTGCCAGGAAATGGTTTGGCCCTTGTAGTAGTACTTGTACAAATACGCATACACATGAGAACAACGTTAGGTATACAACGATAATTTACAGGAACCGACAAACCATATGATGCATCATGTTCAAATTAGATACTTAAAAAAATCCTTTTATCCCCTGCTTTGAACTCACTTCCGGTAGGCATCTACTTAGATCATGCTGTGTCATTTAGAATACCAATTTCATAAACCATCTTAGTTCAAGCATCGCTCGCGAGCAAAACCTCTTGGTTAGTGCACTGGACTTGCCATTTGAAGAGGGACTGTGATCAAACTTTTCAACATCTTTCAAGTTTCAACTCAAGAGGGTGCCCTGGAACACATAAATTGAGGTCAATTGAATGGATTTGGGCCACCAGTATAGTCAGCTTAAAAGGAATGCAAGGCAGAGCAAGGCAAGACTAGAGATTGACCCTTGATTGATAGCTAACTACATCTGATGAAACAGAACTAGGAACGTATGTACAGGAAAAATTTGACATAGTGATTGTGACGAGTTCTGCTCAACGACTCAAACCTAAATTAACCAAAATTGAATGTCGTCTGGTATCTGATTAGTATGCTAACACCATTTTCAGCAGCTACTAAAGCCATGAGCTAGCAAGTGCACCGGCTAGACACAAGCTTTGTTACCCACAACTTATAAATTACAATCAGTTACTAGATGCTTAGTTAAATAAACTCCTTTTGGTTCTGAGCTTGTCATGAGCAGAACAGAAATGTAGCAGCAACCAGCGAGAGAAGGATCGTCCTTCGACTCACGCTGCCGACTAAACGAGAAGAACTGCCTTTCTTGGGCGGATCCTTGGGTGGCATGGGTGGCGGGGGGGGCGCTTCCGTTACATTGACGGCAACCTTCATTCCGTTGAAGCAGTAACCTCTGCCACAGATGAAGTAGTATGGCTTTGCCTCAGTGAGATTGAACACGTCCCGACCGCCCTTGGTAATGTTTGTGATGAAGTTTGTCTCAACGCACTTGTCATAGCTCGTCTCGTTCACCTCTAGGACGTTGTATTGAGTCTTGTCGAATCCAAAGACTTTGGATTGATAAAATGTGACAAAGAACTTAAAGTTAGAATACATCATCAAGGAAGAATAATGAAGATTATATCACACTGTGTTAAATGCCGTACCTTAAAAAAATATTGAAAAGGTAACTGAATTCATATAACTTAAAACCTGTGTCCAATGAAGCGATGATTTTTCTGCTCAAACTGGTAAAGCAAAACTAGAAACCTAATTTGGTTTTGCGTGTCACAAACCAGTACATATAAACAATCTGGTTTGACATGACGAGTAATTTTCCAATTCATCTTCATTGGTATTTTAGTAGAAGATACATAACCAAAGTCGAGTTGCCGAATTCACATCAGTTCACCATATAACCCGGTCGCAAATCTCCATGATACCGGCAAACCACTTAAAGTATCTATATGCCTCGCATTTCACATACCAAATTACCAATCATATCGTACCGTACCATTTTCCTCTGTCCAGAGCTTTATCCTAAGAATAACCAAGTCTAGTAGTTGATCCCTGTAAGTATCAATTACGCTCAAAATGTTAATTGGAGAGATCTCATGAGATAGCTCTCATTATGCCCTGCCAGTCTTGCACAACAATTAGAGCAGAGAGCTCTCATATCATCAACTGACCAGGGAAACACAAACCAAAACACTTTGCTCAATATGAATTGCATGACAAAGAAGACAAAACACGACACATCTGCAAAGACTTTCTGACAGACCAGAAGAAAGGAAACACTGCTTCTAAACATAGAAAGAAGGAGAGAAACTTACAGAGCCAATCACCCACATAAAACTGCTCATGACTTGACCAGTCAGTGAAGTTAACACCAGGTTCCCATGTGTTCTGCCCTCCTCCAACCCTATGAAGCACTGGGTCTCTCCCTTCAACCCCTGCACCTGTCCCCACTAACATCACCAGCATTGCCACAATCATAACCACCTTTTCTCCAGAGCCCAACATCTCTATCTCTCTCTCTAATCAAGAAGATTTTGCTGCAGGGAGAATGAGGATGAACAGAAGATGGCCTCAGTCATATAAATGTCCCCAGTTCATGAAGGTTCTGTGGACCCGTTCATGCTAAGAATGTGCAATGCAAAGGAAGAAATCGTTCACTCACGCGTTTCTTAGTTGTATATGTGGATTGTTTTTTCATATTGGGAGAAACGATGCTGTTGCCTTTTCTGGGAGATACAGATTCCTTAATCCTCAGTTATTGCTTCCCGCTAGGAATTAATTACTTTGCCTCGATGCTCTAATGCAGCCTCTGTCTCTAGTAACTACATTAAGTGAAAGGATTTCCACCAATTTGTTTTTCTTCCCCAAATATTCTTAATTACTTATTTTGCAAGTGTCGTGTCCATGGAGAAACGCGTAAAGTTGCTAATTTTATTGCATCTCTCGCATTTTTCCGAAGGGAAAATTACTCAATCGGGTCCTAAATATATTGTGCAAATATCAATTCAGTCATAAACCTTTCAATTTTGCTGATATAATCCTAAACCTCTACATAAAAGTTTAAGACTAAATTAGCATAATTGGAAAGTTTACGATTGGATCGCCATCTGTACAATACGTTAAGGATTGATTGGACAGTTCTCTCATCTTTCGACAATCAAAATCTAGATATTTTCAATCCCATGATAACCTTCCTAACTATACATATATCTATGCATGACAACTTCTTAGCCATCCGGTTCGTTCACCTTGAAGATCTGCACTAAGCCTGTCAAAAAGAAAAAAAATGGGCTCATTCATTTCTGGAGGCCCTTGAAATACCCCGCAATGTCCTACGAATCGATTAACTCCAAGCTTTTGACCGGTGCAGCTTGCCTAACTCGAAGCAATTTACTCACAGTCGCTCTGATTTTGGACAGAGGACCTCCAATTCCCGAGTTGAAGTTCCCCGACACCCAACTTGCTGTGAGGCTGAGCCCAATGAAGTCCTATCATCTCATATATCTTCGATATCTTATCTAATTAATTATGCTAGGAATAGATAAAAATAAATAAACTTGTCGTGTATAATTATGATATTCAATGTTCAATCTCGAAATAGGAGCTTGAATTACTGCAAAACCAAACGAAGGGAAATTCATGGAATGCTTTACAATTATCTAGAATTCAAAATTGGACCGTGAGACATTCTTGGATTACATGATAATTATTATCTTGATTATCCTAAATTCTGATTTTTGCTCATCCACGGTATTTAGACTTATGGTATTTAAACATGGGCCGATGGTATACTATCCTAAATTCTCCATTGGGGCAGCCCGGCCCGCTTGGGGTAGGGGTGTTGGGCCGGGTGGGGATAGGAGACTTCCTTGACCCCTCCTCATCCCGATTACTCAATTTTTAGTGTAAAACCACCAAAAACCCTAAATTATACTTGTTGTGACATATTTATCCTAAATTTTTTTCCGTGAGACTAATAATTCCAAATTTGTACATGTGTAACACATTTATCCTCCAACAAAATTCTGTAAATGAAAACAACTAAAAATCTACCTACATTGACGCTAAAAGCAAATAGTGTTGACATGGCGCCCATGTGAAAAGACGTTATTCTGGCCGAAAAATCATTAACGAAACCTCGACGGAAAGTAAATGTGTCATATAAGTATAAGTTTGGAATTTTTTATGTCATAAGAAAAAAGTTAGATTAAATGTGTTAGGGTGAGTATAGTTTGGGGTTTTTGTAGCTTTTTCCCTAATCTTTATTATTTCAATATATTCAAATAATTTATTTTAAATTTATGCTCCTACTAATAATATTATAGCGTTACTTATCTCAAAATTGTCTTACAAGCTAAGCTTTTGTGTTACATCTGGTAGTTTTTTGTCAAAATAGCTAATAGTTTTAGATTTTGTATTACATTGATGTCAATATCATTAAACAATTCGTTTTCGTTATTTCTTTTTATTGCACGAAATTTTGCATTGAATAAGTTAATTGGGCTGCGCTTTTTCCGCTCCCTCTTTCACTAATACACTTCCTTTCATAGTATTTTGACCATTTTATTCTTCGTAGGTCCACACGTTTTTGGCACCCGAAGGTTCAAATGCGGTGCCACTCCCTTTTATTTGGTTTCTTTCCTTGCGGGTCTCACTCAAATCTTCTTCTTCTTCTTCTTCTTCTTCTTAGTTACTTCTGTATGTCCTCTCTGCGTGACATTCGTAGTCCTCTATTATCCAATGCACCCAATATTAGTTTAAAGTACAGCCCAAAAGACGACTGGCTAGGTGAGTTGGGTGGCACCGAGGCAGACGTAGACCAGCCCCCTCTGTTTTCACCTCCATCTCTATCTGGCCCTCAACATGACCCATGGAATTGAAGAGGAACCAACAACAGTAACAAAAGAACTAGTCCAAGTCTGAATTAGATTGTTGGGGAGAGCGGTGACAGAGCTCCAGCACGCGAGGCATGAGGCTCCCCATCCCATTGTGGGCAGCCCCCAAAGCCACCCCTAATGGCGAAAGCCTCTCCATGCCTTGGCTTGGAGCCCACCTTCATCTCCGACACGATGAGCCGACCATTTACGGCGGTTGGCGAGGATCGTGGAGAGGGGAGCTTGCTGCCGGGTCGGAAAGGTGGGAGTCCAGGAGGTGGAGGAGAGTGTTAAGCGGCGGGCCTGAGCTAGAAGGAGAGTTCCTGGCAAGGAAGCTAGTGGGATGGCGATGGTGGCGTTTGATTGATTGGAGGTGGGGGATGGTCTGGTTGGTTTGATGCGGCGGCATTGTCTTCTCTTTTCTTGGTCGTCATTGTTTACCATTGCTGTTACTGTTGCCTTGAGAACGGCCAAAACGGGGCCCCTACTACTCACGAAGAGAGGGGGCGAGACCCAAAAAGGAAAAGGAAGTAGAGGTGTGCAACGGGAACCATCCAGACCGGACCGGACCGGGACCAGACCGGACCGGACCGGACCGGTCGGTTCTGGGCAGGCCTAGGGGGTGTTGGTCCGGTCCCCGGTTCCCATTTTTGGACCGGTGGACAGTCGGTCCGGTTTTCGGTTCCATGGTAAGAACCGGACCGACCGGACCGATAGGACCGGACCGATCATTTATGCATATTTTTTAAAAATTAGCTAGTTCTTGCTTGGTGTGCAATGCACTACCATTAGATGGTGCAGGGGAGGCTTGATAAATTAATGGCATTTCTGATGCAGGGAAGCCATTATCTATCTAGGATAGGATTTTCATGGTAATTAAGGATGACATAGGTTGCCACCCACAGGTAAAGTTTGTTCCGGAAACTATAATTTGCCGCGGCACTTCATCTATGGCCAGATTGAGTGTTGAACTTTAATAATTAAATAAATGTAATTTTTGACTTCCAATGGATAGTATTAAACAATGGCAGAAGTGTGTATTGAACTTTTGTTGATATAGGATTTTACTCTTTTCTTTTTTTTGCCTCTCTAATAACACGTGTTTAAATTAGGGGATGTATATTTTTGGAAGCCCACATGGGACATATATATTTTTTTTTACAAGTATTTGATTCATTTGAACCGGACCGAACCGGACCGGACCAGTCGGTCCTGTCCGGTCTCCGGTTCCAAGACTAGTCGGTTCGGTCCACGGTCCCAAAAATTGGGAACCGGTCCTCTCGGTCCGATTCTCGGTTCTTGGATGGGACCGGATCAGACCGGGAATCGATCACCCCTAAAAGGAAGAAACCAAATTAAAGGAGGCCACCAAAAAATGTGAGACCCACAAAAGATAAAATTATCAGAATATTACGAAAGGGGGTGTATTAGTGAATGAGCGAGTTGGAAAAAGCATAATCACTTTTCTTAAAAAACTACAAGGCCAATGGGCAGGGCGGATTACCCTTGCATAATTATTCGGGGGCGGGAATGGGAAAGTTAGAGTAGCATTGTAAAGGGTGTGGGAACGCGACAAGACGTTGAGTGAGATAGGCTGAAGAGCACTGATCCTCACCCTAGCCTAGCCAGGGCCGGTCTAGCCCATTGCTATCTCTACGTTCGCATGAGCTTTTCGTGACATTATTTGAGAAAGAATTTAAAAGGTGAAAATCACTATTTGGTTAACATTTTTTTTTTGACTAAAATTGTTGGGTTTACCTCGTTTAATTGTAAAGTAATATTTTATATCTTGTTATCCTGTATTAATCCAAGGAAATTTAACAGGAATGTTTAATGAGCTCAGACAGAAAAACGATCATGTAAAGGAACAAACTTTTCATATTAGCAACCAAAAAATCCTAGTTTTCGATCCTACATGCGTACGAAAAGATTCGAGCCATAGCCAGAGTTCTCCAACCATTGTGAAAAAAGACAAGATCGAAGTCAACCAAACACCTTCTCCGACAACTGCAGTTCGACACCCTCGGCACAGAAACATGGGCAGGTCTCTCGTCTTCTCGGCCAACATCCCTGTCAAATTCTCTCGAGAACCCAACTCGGTTTGGCCCCTCCATCGCAAGCTTTGCCAGTCGTTTCCGCACAAGACCCGTCAAAATTCCTTTGGTGGGTTCTTGAAATTCCCATCCTTAAACGCAAATCGAGGGAGGACGCTCTGTGTCAGAGCTGTTGTATCTTCCGACACTTCGTACCCGAAAGTGGGTGCTGCGTCGACCGGACCAATCCCTCCTGGCCAGCTCGTCGAAGTCGTCGAGACTGCTGCTACGACCGGTGCTCAGGTCTTTTAGGCCCACCCAGTTTATGAGCACTTGTTCTTTTGTATTGTTGACGAGATTGAGAGAAAGAGAAAGTAATGTTTTAGGCTGAGTCAGGAATGGAGATGTTGCAAGCTATATAGTACTCCGAAATGGAAACGGAAAAGAGAAATGGGAGGTTTTGTGATCAAATTTTATCCCAATCAACGGACTTTATGGAGAATGAATCAGTTATAATAACATTTGGTTAGCGATCGAAAGGGTATCTCCCCTTAGGTAGAAGTGATCAGTTTCATGCAGAAATGCAAGCTAAAGATGGAATCGGGATTTTTCTGTGATACCCCTGATTCTCGCAGGAGTGAGGAGAAAAAGAGGAAAAATGGGAAAAAGGAAAATCAGTATTGGGGTCTTCCTTTCTTGAAAGGAAAAACAGCAGTGCATTGAGCTCGCACATGTGTGATTCTAATGCAAACGATGCCTAATTGCGGTTGAAGTGCTGCTAATGTTGTATGTTGAAGTTTATAGGGAAAAAGATGATGAGAAGTATTAACTTGTGTGGAGATAATTTCCCTTTTCTATCCTGTTCCTCCTGGAAAAAGTTCTTTTATAACCTTCTGGCATATCTTGATTCTGTCACTACTATTTTCTTTCAGGTTGTTATGGATGCTGTTAATAAGCCCAGGAATATTTTCTACAAAGGACTAACTGATTTGGTGACCGAGTAAGATTCTTTTTTCCACTGAATATGATTAAGGGTAATTGCTTGGTATAGCTAAGATAGGTTTGCTTGGTTCCACTGTCCTATGGATGATGCTGGCTACGTACTCTGGCTCTTGTCATAATGTAAACCTCCGCTGTGCTAGACAGCCAAATTCTGCAAATGGCAGCTTGAAATGCTTTCTTTTAGTGGAAAAGCTCTAAATGCTCTTTTAACCTATTTTCATTTGACTCGAAATGCTGTTCTTATGATGTCCTTTTTTGTCAGGAATAAAGTAAGCCATTATGCAGGGTTGAAGATTATTATGTTCGTCCATGTCTCAACTTGTTGCATAGCTGATTCCATATTACTAAACATAATGTAAAGACTGTAAATGACAACACATTTAGTTGAGCAGCTGATTGATCCTTCTTCTTCGATCTATACTGTTTGATTAGTATTTGAAAGTGAGTCCTTTAACTCTCCTTTCAGATAACCCCTGCTCTCAGTCAATCTCATCCTGCCTAATATCTTTTCTCAAAAGAAAAGGGAATAAAAGACTGAATTTCATTGTATTGTGGTTGCACATGCCTTAAAGAACGATAATCTGATGCTGAGTTTATGCAATTTTTATGCCTGTATGCTTGACTTCTGCAATTTGTTGTTAAAAGTAGAACATTATTGCAGCATAGGGTGCCGCAAGCCTTAAAAATTGTGTCAGTTATAATTCAGGTTATGCCTGTGAGTATGCAAATTGGGGCAATCTATTTGTTGGAGATTCCACACGATAATTAAATGCTTGCAAACTATAATCACCTTTACAACCAACCCTGTTCATAGGGTCAAGCACTGCATTCTGGTGAGAGAACTCAATAGATTCTCGTTTCTGAGCTTTGGAAATTTACTTGCAGAACAGACAAAATGAGTGAGGCTGCAATTTTAGATGTCGTGAGGAAAAATTTTCCAGATCATCTAATTCTTGGGGAGGAAGGAGGAATAATAGGAGATTCATCATCCGGTTATCTTTGGTGCATTGATCCATTAGGTATGTACTTGTGGAAACCCAAGAATTCGATATTCTCTTGATTTTCCTTCTTTTTCGAGTATTTGTTGAATTAGCAGTACAAAAATGTCTGAACTTCAAAGTTGTGTTCTTGATGGAGTCTATCATCTTTTTTCTTTCTTTTTAATAAATGAAAGGACGATAGAGCTTATCTTTTAATCATGTTCCTAGATGTGAATGCCTTATCTCATTTTTCATCCTTAACATCACTCTTTAGTCATCCAATTTCACTCCATCAATCTCATTGTCTTGAGCTGTGAGAGAGCCACTGTTTGCAACTTCCTTTAAAACTGGTTGATGTGGATATCTGAAGGCTGTCCTTCATGATAAACTGTTCTTCTGCACCTTTCACTCATCATCATCTGATGATTTCTGTGTTTGCCGATGTACATCAAATTCTGCTATTCTGGTCTGTTAGGTTATTTTTGTTTTCCCTCATGAGGATGCTAAAGCATACTGGACTTATGAAATTATCTTGTTCTGCTGCTGGAACCCCTATTTGCAATGTTGTCCACTGTACTGTAGTTCTATTATTTGAAGAGCAAGATTGCTTCCCTAATATGATGCTACTCTGTTAGCATTTCGCTGGTTGCTTGGTTGGTATATTGGCCAAATTGCCAAAAAAGGCCATATTCGTTGTACATTTTCCCCAACCCTTTCAAATTTAGCCCGTTTGGAACACAATAAGAACATATATCACTGATTCCCATTGCCTTCTGGGCCATAACATACTTGTTTCTTTTTATTTTCCTCAAAAATTGTTCCAATTCCATAGATAATATAGAAGTTACCCATGCGTAAATACCTCGTAGTAGCCTGATTAGACTGTATGTCTTAATGTTCTTCATATGCCCTTCCAACCTTCTATATTGTGTGCCTAACCATTTTATAGCTCTCATGCTCACCAGTCGACGTGAGTTTTTGTTGCTATATTTGTTTGGCACCACTCCTCCTTTGCTTTATAAATGATATTGCATGATGTTCGAAAGCAGGAACAGTTGCCTGCTATTTTCACTTAAAACATTACGCAGGAAACATTGCATGGGATTTCTTAGATGAGCATATTGCATAAAGTTTAAAAAATATTCGGACCTTTCAAGCATATGTAGTACTGCAAATGTATTTCTCTTTATTATTTCATTAATTAGTTCTCTCTGCGATGGAACAACTTCTCCTGGACAACAATCATCCTGAAATTTCATGTGTGTCTAGATGGGACGACAAACTTCACCCATGGTTACCCTAGCTTTGCAGTTTCCATAGGAGTTCTTTTCCGAGGAAATCCTGCTGCTGCAGCAGTGGTATGTCTATGCAGCTCGTCTTATTATTATGTTCTAGTTTTAGTATTGCTTGTAGGGCTACTCAAGGCCGTAGATGACTGAACTTGCATGGATTATAGACTTGTGGTAGTTCCAGAGTCAAGTATTGATTGAATGAGAAACAACTTAACCTCTAAGGACATGTAACTTTGAATAAACAAAGTAAAGCTGCCGATTTGTTCTGAAGTTTTTCTTTTTTCTCTTTTTGGTAAGACATTACTGTGGCTCTAGCAGTATCTTTATTGTAAATTCAGCCATTATATTCATTTGCATTGGTGCTAAAATCATGAAAGTAGAATCAACTTCAAAATCGCTTGTGAATTCCAAAAACACTTGTCCTGTCTTTGAATAGAGATATAAGTTGGTCCTTAAGCATGGCCAAATGGGTCAATCCGATGTGTAAAATGCCCCTACTTGTCCCTGAGTCTGTTAGGAAAGGAAATTGCTGCCCCCCACTTCATGTGGAAGTTAAGGGTTCTTAGACTGGCTCACACGTTGAAGAACTCTGATAATGAGATACTATATTTAGGTGGAGTTCGTCGGAGGCCCTATGTGCTGGAATACCCGCATGTTTTCTGCCACAGCAGGTAACTGTCTTACTCTTGTGTACAAACCCAACTATCATTGTTCATTATTTCCAATTGGGATAGTTTACTGTCATATTTTAGGTGGAGGAGCATTCTGTAATGGGCAAAAAATTCATTCAAGCAAAACGGATCTGGTGAGTAGTTGATCATAAATAGGCATTATAGGGGCAGGCTGATAATGAGTTCTTTTGTTCACATTGCTACGTACAACTCTTTGACATTTGTTTCTAGTTTATGAGAACAAATTTACAATCAATAATTATTGTTGGAAATTTCCCTTGCGTTGCTTCTCTACTTCAATTGTAGAAGGGAATGAGCAATTTATGTGGCTTGAAGATTTAGACGACATTGTGGTTCACCAAAGAGAAAATCTTTTTCCCCTTACAGGTGGAGCAATCTCTTCTAGTGACTGGATTTGGTTATGAGCATGATGATGCATGGTCTACCAACATAGAGTTATTTAAAGAATTTACTGATGTTAGCCGGGTACATGTTTTTTAATCCCAGCAATTATTTCTATGAGGAATAATCTCTCTCTCTCTCTCTCTCTCTCTCTCTCTCTCTCTCTCTCTCTCTCTGACACACACACACACACACACAGTGATGTCTTTTTTTTTTATTGCCATCACTGTAATGCCTGCCTACCCCATTTAGTTGTCACCATCATATCATTCTTTTTTAATTTGTCGATACATTGTATTATTTAGGGAGTAAGAAGGCTTGGAGCAGCTGCCGTTGACATGTGCCATGTAGCTCTAGGAATCGTGGAAGCATACTGGGAGTACCGTCTGAAGCCATGGGACATGGCTGCTGGAGTTCTGGTAATGTACTCCAGTTGACGAGTTTGTTTTTTGTTGAATTACAAATTTTTGCCCCTTACACTTTGTGAGATTGACATTGTTTACTTATGTGGTTCCATTGGATAAAAGGGTCGCTTTCTTTTTTCTCTTGAATGGTACTAGTGGTGCATATCAATTATTTTAGCACCCTCAGCTTCTGATTTCAGGTGGCTGTTCTATAAGCTGCTTGACTGATTATACCAAATCAAAGCTTCTGTCTCAAAGAGACAGATAAAGAGATGAAGAAAATTATGAGAATGCCCTCATATACTATTTTAGTTTTATCACTCTTAGCCTCATATATCTTCTATCCTTGGCTCCTTACTCTCCTTATATATCCCACCAACGGATGTGTATGTTAGCTTATTTAATGTCTGTTCCTCTCCAAGCAGATAGTCGAAGAAGCTGGTGGGGCTGTTACTCGCATGGATGGTGGAAAGTTTTGTGTTTTTGATAGATCTGTTTTGGTATCAAACGGTGCTCTGCATGGCAAGGTCAGTACTTTTTTCCTACTTAGCAATGTGAATTTAACCTAGTGCTTTGAAGGCCACGAAAGCCTTTCTTACGCTTTTGGGATTATGATATGTTTATTATGCTGAATGAGGATCTCCTCATATCCTTTGATGCAATAACGTTTCCCATAGAGTGATTGCGTCTAGTCCGAACTTTCCATCTTATGTATAACTGACGACACCAGCAGTGAACTCTGGCCTTTGGCCTGTTCCTAAGTGGGGAAATGTATATCTTGAATATGGAATATGATTAATGGGATGGAGCTTACCATTTTCAGGAGGAGAAATATCCCTTTGATCGTGGGCAATCGATTAAATTGCAAAACTATACCAGAGATATTTGACTAATTTGGGTTTATTTACTTTAGTCAGTTAATATAGAATAATGGTATTATAAGACAACAGACCTTCCAACAATATCAAGTATCGAACTGATTGGCTGGTGTGAAATTTGACAAGGTTTACAAGCAATAAACTCCCAAAATAAGGATATGTACGAGAAATAAAACAGTCGAGGAAAAATTAAAATCACAGGTTTGAAGTTATCTGGAAACTGTTCTGCTTATTCCCGTGACCATGGGGAAAGAAAAAGCAACATCATGGGCTTAGATTTTGCAATGTTGTCTATTTGCTGGACTAAATTACATTAAGAGATATTAAAAGAGTCAACACGACATGTGATCTATATAATGTTAGATCGTTGAACAGCCGGAAAGGCACAGCGTATTCACATGTACAGGTTACGCAGTTTGATTAGGGAAGGCATGAGGCCCCACTCTTAAGAGTTTTCATATGGCATTATCTCTGCACGAGTCCATCTGTTTTTTAGTATTAATACCTTTGAGAAGGTAAGCTTGTCGCCATTTATGACTTCAGTGCATGTTTGTTGTGGTAATGGTGGAACCAAAAGCGATGTACTTTCTAGGTGCATGTGAATGGTGCGAGTCTTTTTGTCTGTCGGTAAAAACAAGCACAACTAGGGGAACTAGGAAGTCCCATAGTATTATCAGCATCTGCATGCGCTTATCTAGAAACACACAAGATGTTAAATGACCAGTTTCGAAATGCAGCTTCTGGACAGAATCGCGCCTGCTACAGAGAAACTGAAGGTCAAAGGAATCGACTTTTCATTGTGGTACAAGCCTGACGACTATCAGACTGACTTATGAGCTGCCGAACATTTGGTCATCTCCTCTGGAAAGGGTCTCTGCTCGGAGTGCCTGTTCTTTTCTTAATAATCTTTGCCGGATCATTCAGTTCTTGAGTAATACGCTGGAGGAGGCAGGAGGACAACATTCTTCATGTCTTGATTGTAATTTATTCATTCGACCGATTTATTGAAGAATGATAAAGCCTTTCTGCCCATATTCGGTCTGCAGTCGTGTGTTCTAATAAAGTCTTTCTTTATCTTTATAATTGGGAGAAGAGTAATGCTACATATATAACACATTTACTAGATGTGACAGATTCACTTACGCACGAAAACGGGATTTACTAACTTGAATAATCACTAAAAGAGTGCCACTGTCATTTGGTTAACAAATTTAGTAGACAAGCCTTACTATACCTAACATCGCTCAATCGTCTTCCATGGGATTATCAGCAGACGAATTGCATCTTTTAATGCTCTTTGCCGAGAAGTACAACACAAACATTGTTTAAGCTAATGACAACCACCAACAATTGCAGTTGATACCATGAAGAGGAAAATATGACAAAATGGCAAGGTTAAGGTCAAATTTCTCTTCGGAAATGGTGATGTTTGCCATTTGCCGATTCCCCTGAAAGCAATGCTTGGAGACAATTTTGCATGTGAGGACCCAGCAGCACAAAAATTTTCGATTTTGAGGATCAGACAACAAAAGGAAGAGCTAGCAAATCGCATTTTCTAAGGCAGCACATAGTATGATGCTGAGACTCCAGCCAAGTCTAACAGCAAAGGAACTCCTCAAGGCTTTTCCCTTTCCATGACACCAAACTTCTAGTTCTTGCTCCTCCAAGAAGAGCACCAAGTCAAAGCAATCTCAAGAGTTGACATTATTCATAAGCTGCAGGAAGTAAACATGCTGTCCAACAATCCATTAGTCATGGATACGTAGATACAATAACACCGCCATTAGCACACCAACAGATTTTTTTTTTTTTTTGGTCGGAACACCAACAGATGTAAAGTGCAACAAATACTGAGTAAGAACATAAATTCACACACTTGCACACTTTTTTCTTTTCCAATTTCTCAACAATACGCACAAACAGGTTCAATCGATCGCCATCCTCCGCATCAGCTGTAATGATTTCTGCAGAAAACACCACGTCCTCACCCTCCAAATCTGCATGTTCAAAAGACATCACCAGCATCAGAGACCTACAGACAGCAGATATCATATATCTCACGCAATTACTACCTCCCCAAGCCACCTATCACAAAGCAAGACTAGGTTTTGGCTTCTGTACACCAAGCCAGATGACTCATTAACCCCAATGACCGCATTCTTCAGATTACAAGTAGTCTCTACAGATTATCTGAGCAATAATAGCCATCATTATATTCATCTGCCACAGATAGAATCCTTACAGCTGTACTCTACATTCAAAATGCAATAATCAAATTCATGTTCAAGAGACGAGAATCACCGCCGTGGCTCCACAAATGAACCTTATGATCACCCTTCAAAAGGATTGATATATCCAACCAAAAAAAAAAGGAATGACATAAACCAACCCGTGCATGGTGAGAGGAAAAAACTGCTACTTAGGCAATAGACTGCACAGACTGGCACTATCTTGTTATTAAAGTAAGGACACAATTGACAGGTAGATCTTGAACGGGAAAGCTTTATAGTACAGTATCCAAAGAGAAGGTGGATTTCTAAAGGGTGAAATAACTTTACCATGTTTCATTGGCAGAAAACACTTAGTAGCACTATGATTACATTCTAGTATAAAAAAGACATTCTACAGCATAAAAGTGCTCTTAGTATCAGATTTTCAGAATATAAAGCGGTATTATAACAATTAAACTAAATAGCCAAGTGCAAGTCATTACCTACCTTAGTTAGACTCATCCTCTTTATGACGGTTTCTTCTGCTACTCTTCCCAGATCGCTTTGCATCCCTACCAACACGCGAGTCATCTGAGCTACTCGCTCCAGAATCAGAAGATGCAGCTACCCTCCTCCGGCTCTTCAGCCTGTGCCTCCTGCCAGCATCACCTGACTCATCAGAGTCAGAGTCATCTGAATATCTATGACTCTTCTTCCTCCTTTTCTCCTTCTTACTCTTCCTGTGCCTTCGTCTATGCTCCTCCTCATCTGATGACTCATCCCTCTTCCTTCTCCTCTCCTTCCTCCTCTTCTTTCTTACTTCATCCTCATCCTCAGAGAGACTACTTCTTCTCCTTCCACTCTTTCTCTTCTTTGACCTCCCTCTTTTCTTTCTCTCCCCAGGATCACTGTCCGTATCATCATCTTCTGAATCATCCCTCCTCTTCTTCTTCTTCTTCAATGAATCTTCTTTGCTACCCTTACTGCTGACCTTTTTCCCCCCGCGTTTGGCAATTAACCTCTCAATCTCTGAGTCCGCATCAGAATCTGAAGACTCGCTTTCATCCTCTTCCTCACTATCCTCCTCGCTCTCTGCTCCAGTCTTACCATTCAGCTTGTTAGCACTCCCCTTCAGCTTATCCAACCCAGGTAAAGATGCCAGTGCAGCCTGCACTGCCTCCGGGTCCTTTTCCGTATCATCCTTCATGCTCAGGAAGTTCCTACACTGAAACGTCAGGTGCCCAACACGGCCACACTTCTTGCACGAGCCACGGGCCTCATCGGCATTCGACCCAGTAATACGGGCAAGAGCAAGCAGACCCTGGAAGCTCGCATACGCATTCTCGCCCTCAGGCTCCGCAACGACTGCCTTACTGGGAACCGCGCTCTTCGAATCATCCTTGTTGGGGGCATAGGGATCATACCCAATTGCACTCTGCCAGATACCATGGGTTTGAAGGGCTGCACTGCTGTGAACCCTGTTGTTCGCGGGCATGCGAACCCTTCCCGCAGTGGCCGGCATCTTCAAAGCAGATCAAGCCCTTCGAATGAGAACCCAAACAGATTAAAAAAGAAAATTATCAATACCCTTCATCCGATTTCGTCAGCATCCCAACAAATAGACCCGAAAAAACAAGAAACTGGAGACCGAACGGAAAAAACAGGGTCTCTTAAACAACCAAATCATAACATACACCCATCAAGAAAACCCTAACTTGCAGACAACCCATGCGAGAGTTTTCTTAATCAAGAACGTGCATAGGCCCGTCAAAATCGAAACCACACGCGACAGAGACGACGGCTGGCGCTCATCAAGACAGGGGAAGAACGTGAAAATTTGATTGGCTTCGGCTTACACCCATCAAGATTCTACATCCGACCCACCCCAAGAAACATCGAAATCAAAAGAGTAGATCACTTTACATTCTAAACAACCAAACCAAACCCCAGATTACCAGCTGCAAAATTCACTAGCCATAAGAAAAAACCCTAACTTGCAGACAACCCACGCGAGAGTTTTCCAATACAAGAACGTGCATAGGCCCATCAACATCAAGAATGGGAAGAACGTGAAAAATTTGATCGGCTTCGGCTTACACCCATCACGATTCCACGTCCGACCCACCCCAAGAAACATCGAATTCAAGAGAGCGAGATCGTCGACGAAACGTCATGGGATCGTGGGTCTTACCTGCGGTGCGGGAGCTGCTGCTGCTGCTGATGATGGCTTCGGACGGGATCGAGGTAGATCGGTTGGTGACGAGAAGCCACTGGGGGGCGAAAGCGGATTTTCGAATTCCCTTTCGTTCCAGTAGTTTCTGAAACCAACAGAGAAAACGAGGAAAGTGGGGGACGACGATACATCCTTGACGCGCCCGACATGTTTCGGGTCGGACTCGGATTTAGCCCGACAAGACCCGAATTGTTATCTCTCTGAGAAGCCCGTGCGGCCCGTTCTTCGGCCCCGGCCCCGATCGTTTCGCGGATTACGAATGATTTGAAAAAATATTATTCAAAAAATAATTACATGTACGAGTTATAATAATTAATTGATAATATATATTTGAGTTAATATCGCGAATAATCCCAAATCGATATATGTGTGACAGATTTATTGCAAACTAAGTTTTTTATCATCAAAAATCTCAAATTGATACACTTGTGATAAATTTACTACAAACTAATTTTTTGACCACCAAAAACCCCAAATCAGTACATTTGTAACAGACTTACCCTCCGTTAAATTGAATTAAACCACAAAAAATCACAAACTGATACACATGTAACAAATGGACTCTAAAACCTCAACCTTATATATCCGTCAACTGCCACGTGTTATCTAATTAAGCAATTTGACTGTGAAATTTAACGAAAACTAACGGAAAGTAAAATTGTCACAGTTATACTAGTTACAGGTTTTTTTGTAGTCAAAAAATTAGTTTAGGATAAATTTATCATATGTACCAATTTGGAGTTTTTCGTAGTATTACCTCAAAATATTTCCATTACTGGCAACAATATATATCCAAAGTCCAGACATCTTTCGTGGATGATGAAAATATTTTTCGTTGATTGATTTTTATAAACGATAAAAACTATCATTTTTAGAAAAATGTTTTTCAAGTCATTCATTTTCGGCAAAACAAACGGAGCATTCGACTTTTTCGCTTTTCTTTGCCGAAACTTTTTACCATCGCAATTCAACTTCTATTCAAATGAGAAGAAAAAAGATCGAAGATTTTCAAACATTTAAATGTAGCGCGCAGAAGTTAGATGAAAATTTAAAATATTTATTAATTTTGAAAAATTGAGACTTTTTCCACTGTTAAACTACGACATAAAACATAATCTCTTTTATCATATCATATGGGCGAGCGAGAGGCCCTTGCTCAAGATCGCCGATCGGCACCGATTGTTCGAGCCTAGAATTTCTTACCAGGCATGCGGAATGCCCGTATGTTGATCAGGTCTAATCCGGACATTAGTTTCAGTTTTTGGTTGAATAGAAAGAGCAAGCGAGGATTGGTTAAAAAAAATGTCAATATTACTCTATTAGAGAGAGAGAGAGAGAGGAGAAACATGCGATATTCTAAACATTAATCCTTCACCTCTCGTTTATAACCCCTCGAGTCTGAAAATTGAAATCGAAATCGGTAAGACCTCGCAATGTTATTTATGTGTGAGATCTACCTAAATTGTCAGCATGTAGCGTGAATACTCAAAGTACCTCTTTCAAAAGCTTGCCCCTACATGAACCGGATTGGGTCGTTACACATGATTACTTATTCTCTCACGTGTGTTTGGCCAATGCCTCGAGAGAATTTTGATATTCGATATATGAAACGAGTCAGGTAGAGCAAACACGAAAGAGTTATATTTTTATATGAGAGAGCAAGATACATAACGGTACTAATTCCGTGAACATTATTTCTATCGTCGCATGCTCATGCAGATTTTATTCTTATTAACATTCAACCCAAAGTGACCACTTATTTTTGTTGCAATGAACATGAGAAATTACACTAGAAAAAGCACTAATAACAGCAACCCCACCAACTGAAATGCTTAGTACAAATTTAACTATTCTTTCTTTTAGGCACTCCTACATAATCTTATGGAGTTGATTAATTATTTAATTAATTAATTAATTAGTTAATTCTTGGGCCTGATGAGAACTCCCTCGAGGACAAGCCCCCCCTTCCATTGCCCACTTTCAATCTCAAACAAGGACACCTCCATCTCCCCCTCCTTACACTCTGATGTGCTCACCTCTCCTGCTTTGATCTCTATCCATTTCTCCTTCGGCTTCTCCCTCAGATCCTCCTTGTGCTCTTGCTTCGTCCCGTCCGGGAAAGTCACCCGGAAGCTCACCGGAACCTTCCACCCGTAACCCGACGATCTTAGCAAGATCACGAAGACCGCCTCGTAGGTCGTCGCTGGGGACAGCTTCGACACGTCGAACCTGCCGTGCGCCTCCAGCCAGCACACGCTGAGCAGCTCGGCTATTTCCACCGGGGCTGCGTCGCTGCGAAACTTCGACGGTGATTGTTAGGGTAGATTATCACAACATGATTGAGCAAGCGTGGATCAAAATGAGTTCACAGCATTGGTAAAATCAGGTGTGCTTTTCACCTGGGTGCGTCTTTCTGGGTCACCCATCGCCAGTAAGAGTCGTTCTCAGCCCAAGTGATAGAGAGGCCCCGTGCATATATCATGAAGCAATTCTTCTTCGATTTCTTTTCCACCCAGTATTTCTGCCACCGTATCAATTTAAACAGGACGACATTACATGCCTAATATGCTCATTCACTTCTCCTAGCTAATCGAAAATCCAAACGTGATCGAAAGACATACTCGCTGATTACCGAAACGCGCGCATAAAATGCAAACGAATTGCTTTTCAGGTACCGGTATGCCAGGCTCTGTGAACTCGTGTTCCGACGGTCATGCGCCTTTCGATGTGGATTTCAGCAAGGAAAAAGCATACGGAGTGGAGTGTGGCTTACCATGGTCCTATTCTTCAGGAAAACACCAGCACAGAGCTGATCATACAGTCTCTCCAGGGGGATGTGATCATGAATTGGTGGTGAATCAGACTCCCTCAAAATGGATTGATACTGATGTGGATGACCCTCTTCTTCCTTGGCTTCTGATGCTCTCTCTGGTTCGGAGTTCTCTTCAGTGATGATAACCTCCCTCACGGTGTCATCTCCTTGTGACCACCATCCTGTTTCCATCTTCTCCCCCAAATCTCAAGCTTCCTCTTCCTCCACTACATATACACAGCATCAATGTGACTCGTGACGAGACTTTATTCCCATGTTGTGGATGAATTCCAAGGGGAATAAAATGGCTTTTTCCATCTTTTAGCAAATCTTCAAGGGGATAAAAAGTAAATATTCCTTGACCGACCTTGAAGAAAAGGTTCTACCTAAAGCAGGGTCTTTCCGCAGATCTCTCCCCCAAGTTCTTAAAATTTTGGAATTAGCAAGTTCTAGGAACGAATGCAATTTGATGTGCTTATTAGGGTAAATAACATCGTGGCCTCGCAATCTGGGGAACTAACTTTCGATTAGCGAAAACTTCGTTTATAGCAAACCACCAAAGAAGCACTCTGACAGGCAATTCTAACTGTCTAACTGTCACGAAGATTCTGACATCCATCGCATCACAAACGCGTCGCCGTGCTCGTGTATTTTTCTAATATTCCTTCTTATCTTCAAACGTATTCCGGCATTTTTGTATGGAGAAAGAATGAAAGGAACGTATCATTGTATAAATTCGAATTGTTATTAGAGAGAGAAAGAGGCCACGCTACGCTATACACTTGCCGACGATTCACCAACAGTTCAGCACTGTACTAAGCACCAACCTATACTCTCCATGAATTTTAATCCACTTCACAGTCCCTGTTGATGAATGCCAGTCTCAAGTTTCAGAACTCAAGCGATCTTGATCAATCTACCTTGTGATATAGCGATTGGCCGATGGCCATGTCTGCTAAAAGCTGAAGACGGGACGCGATGAGCTCCTACCTTTATCTTCCGGGGAAGATATAACTAGATGAATGAGATACGTATGTAAATATATCTTAGCTCTCGGGATCGGTGAACCTGGGGCTTTCAAGTTCTCCCATGCTCGCAGAAGCAAATGACTCGACGGATTCAACCGTCGAAAGAGAAGAAGCAGACTCATCGGTATCGGAGATGATATCGTCATGTTTGATGTGGTCCTCGTCAATTTCAGAGGTGTCTGAACCCGATGTTCCCAGAAGCTTGTTTATTGCCGATTTTGCAGTTTCAACAAACCATTCGTCCTCCCGCAGTGCACTACAAAAACAGCAGAGGAGGAGAAAGCAGTATTTAGTTTTTAAGTCATACAGAGAGAGAGAGA
Source organism: Syzygium aromaticum (assembly GCA_024500025.1). NCBI lineage: Eukaryota > Viridiplantae > Streptophyta > Magnoliopsida > Myrtales > Myrtaceae > Syzygium > Syzygium aromaticum. The sequence goes on from CM044889.1 coordinate 13,016,696, forward strand.
GAGAGAGAGAGAGAGAGAGAGAGAGAGAGCATTGAATGATACCTCTGAGGGTCTATGCCTCTAGCAGAAAACGTCCTGATTGCACGGGCAATGATGGCCGATGCAATCTGGTGCACATGCCGAGATGGATAACCAGCAAAGCGCGCTATTTCAACAGTGAAGTGCATATCAAGAATCAACTGCATCAAATCGAGCACATGAACAGAGCAAATTAGTATCATGATATCTTCAAACCCAAATAATCTGAACCAAGTGGGTAATAAGAAACAACAATAAGACCTTCAGATAACCATAAACATCAAAAGAAAACAGCAGAATGTTAATCAAACAGGTTTAAGAGGACTATACAGATACCACAATGGAAGCGACAAAATAGCAAAGGACTTTGCTTTATATGAACAACGGATAGCAGAAACAAATAGTTTGCATCACCGTTTAAGACAAGCTAGAAAAGACCTTACTTAAGAGAGAGACAGACCACTACATGTTTGAAAGTATGCAGTATTAAATTTGAGATTTAATGGACCCATAATTGGAATATCAGCTGATCAGCAGATGAACAGAATGAAGCAATCAAATTTTCCCAGTCATCTGGACATAACATATGTTCTCAGCTATCCAACGCTGTATGTAGTCTTATGATTGTTAAAACTAGTACTTAAGTGGAGACTAATAGCCGACCAACATCCTATGATAAGGTTTCGCCATGCTGGTAATATAGCAGTATCAGTTACGAAAATAGAAGTAACGATCTTTATATTGAGGCTTCAGACAAGAGGCAAATTTCAATGTCCATAGGCGTGCCACCAGCAAAAGGATGGAAATCAAGGACAATGCTAATCCTCGTGTAGGAGTTATTCTGGTGCCGGAAGCAGAAATATATAAATAGTGACCTTCACAAATTTTTTTCGAAGCAGCTCATCTGAACTCGCTTTAAGTCCTTCCACTCTTATAGAGATAAGAGGGCACAAAATCTCCTAATTCTCCCCAAAAATCTTTGGTATTACATGTATCGAAGAGGAAATCTGATGTACACAAGGGAATGCTTTTCTTTATATTTTACAAAGATCACAAACTAAGAAGATAAGTGCCTGAATGACTTAAATACTTCTCGCATTTCGGTAATCCTCGTTTAGCATGCACACAAAAGGAAATAAAACAAAAAAGGAAAAATATGTCATGAATCAGATACCTGTTGCAAACCAAGTGGCTGAATAGCAGATGAATCATCTTCAAATGCACTCCAGAAATCCTGCTCTTCAGACAACCACATCACCACTGTTTCTGTAAGCCTGGCGAGCAATATCTTTTGTATTTTATCTCTTCCAAGTAAAACATCTCCAGCTACAGTAGCTAACTGCTGCAACTTTGCAAATAAAGCCTGCAGCAACATCGTCAACATATATTGTTCATCAGAAAAGAAAATAAGGTGAGAAAATGCTATATTTTGTTTTTCCCGCAGTGATGTTTATGTTAGAGGCCATGCTCAAAATTATCTCTCAAAAGTTGTCGTTACCAAGCATCATCCAAACATGAGTACAATAGAAATAAAGACAGCACAGCCAGAAGCACAAGCCACCGTGAATAAATTCTAATAGATTGGTTAAACATGTAAGAAGAGACAACTTTCTTTTCGGGTAGAAAACCAAGGACATCTATATTGGTAGTAAAATTACCTGAAATGGAAGTGATGGCAGGGGATCAGAATCCCAATACTGATCTTCCCCATTCTCGCTCAAATAAATTTGTGCATGCAATCGTGTTTTTCCTTCTCTTGAATAGATGAAACTCAAGACATATTGCCTGCAGAAATGATCTCTAAGCTTGTCAAACGAATGTTGTAGGTGGCGCCTCCACTCCTTTACTTCCACTGGAATGGGTGTACTAGGAGAAGCATTTTCCATGGGTCCGGCCCTTTGTTCCTTGCTTTCATTCTGTGGATTCCAGAGGTTCCAGATGGCATCTGGTAACAGTTCATCAGCTATAGTGTAAGCCATTCCCAGGAGCGCAAGCTGCTGTGAATCCGTCTCAGCTCTAAAGGGTAACAGCTCCTTAAGTTCCACAAGATTGTCATCGTCGGATGGACCTGGTAAGGCTTTGTTCAGAGCATCGACGTATTTATCAAATAGTTGTGAGACTCTATTTAAAATATTCCCTCCAAAATGCACAACAGCAAGTGGAGTCAGCTGTCCTAGTATCTCCTGCAAAGGAACATCCATGAGCAGGAACAAAGCAGCAACCATGATGCAAGAAAATTACTTTTCAAAGAGTGTTTCATACATGAAGTTTAGTAGGACTCATTTTGACCAAAAAAGAAAAAAGAGGATCCATTATTCAACAATTGGATAGCTTTTGTGACTTCTGTACAGAGATAAATAGTCCTTAAAAACAAACTGAGAAGGGAGAAACTACATTACTTACATCCATGATGTACATAAATCTCAGTCCATTGTCAATGATAGCATCATCAGATGATGTTGCAAAGGCAGATAGCCGAGAGACAAAGCAGGGGGACACTGACAAGTTGTCTTTGCTTTCTACCAAGTTAAGAACTGCTTTCCTAGCCCGTCTAAAATTCAGCTCCAGTACTTCCTCAATATATGGGCGCAAGAGCACCAGAAGTAACTTTGAGAGTTTAAGGCCTTGTGATTCCAACAATGAACAGTAACTAAGACTCGCCTGTATGCAGATACATGCGGCGTGTAATGCAGAAACTGTTTCAGAAGATGGTGCATTTTCTTTAACCAGACGGACAAAAAACTCAATTTCCCATTCTGCCCATTGAACGACTCTGTTGGTATAAGCAGGATTATCACCAAATACCAAACCTGATTCTTTTATTGTGGCAGAGATGCCAGAGAATACTAGTTTAGCTAGTGTGGCTGAAAATATTCTTGGGCACAAAGAAGATGAAGGAAGAAAAACATCAATGCTCTTCTGGAGATGGGAACCAAAGGATTTCAGCAACAGCTGATGGGCTGAAGGACCTTTCCCAAGGTTAATCAAACAAGAAAGTGCTTTTCTACGTTCAGCTATATTAACTAAAGGTTGCTCAGCAAGCTCAACTAGCTGATCCTCAACCATTGCCTTTCTTTCCAAAAAAGATAATCTATATGAGATTGCCTCCTCAGATAAACTGTCAGCAGAGCCCTTTAGCTCTGGATATTTTCTCTCTTCAGCAACTAGAGCCTCCACTGCTTCCTCCACTTTGTGCTCAGCCAGAAGAACATCAATGTTGTCCAACAGTGCCATCCTCTCGTTATACAGTTCACTTAGTGTCGAATCTTGTTCTTCACAAACCTGAGGGCTTTCCTCAGCAACATCATTCAGGCCGCAAGATTTGTTCCAATCTTCCAATTCGCTAGAGACACCAGTCACCAAATCCTGCACAAGCAGACCTTGGGAAGAAATGTGTTTCTGCATCTCAGTAAGTTCATGCTTCATCTCCACAACTTCCTCTGAAATTCTGCAATCAGAAGGCATATAAGTACATGCATTGCACAAGTTATACATTTAGAAAGGAAAGAGAAAACTTAAGTACAATAAAGCAATGGAACTTCAAAAATTAGGAAAGTACTTCACAGAATCCAAACAAAGCAAGCATAATATGTAATCACAAACTAAAAGAAAAATTGCACGCGTCATCACATCTCTCCTAGTTCATTCAAGAAATTTTAGTATATTGATATGCTTAATTGCTTATACTTAATGGGATTTCCAAATTGTACAAAATTGCACGCGTCATCACATCACTGACACATTTGACTGAATTTGTATGGCCAAGGAAACAATTTACCATTTTTAAAAAGGTAATAAAACGATATATGCAACGTACAGCTTTCGATCCCAAATTCATTTAAGTTCATGCGTTATATAAAGCATCCAAGATAACTGTTGCCAGGAAGTAGATGTTACTCAATCCATACATAAACCAAGATAACTCTTGGCAAGAAAATAGACTTTTACACAGACATCAGAAGTGGCCTATTTTCTTTCAAGAAACATATGCATCTCAAATTCAATTTTGAAAGGTCAAAGGGATGATTATAAAAAATAACTAAGAAGAGGAATGACAGAGAAAAGATTACGAAAAAGAATCTCCGAACAAAGATTCTAACATTGCAAAGATACACTGTAGACAAGGAAAAGGCAAAAACCATAACTCTTGCAGATTATTGCAATCTCAAACATGGTTATGCCAGAAATAAGCATTAGATATAAAGGTAGCTGAACCACTAAAGATAATTCTTTGGATCATGAGCAGATTAAATTGTGGACATTTATTACCTTAAAAAAGCCAGGTACTTTGTGCGCATGTTACCACATAAGTTTTCGACTGCATCTTTCAGATCCAAGAGTTCACAACAAAGCTGTCTAATGCCCTGCAGCATACAATAGACTTGATTATAGTATGAGATACCATGACCTTGCAGTTCCATTATCATAAGCAAAAATAGCATTGCAGGAATCAAAAAGAATAATTCCAAAGGTTCCAAACCTTAGTCGAAAATCATATTACAAATAAGTTAAATTAGCAGCAAGTTTAGATGCCATCACGGTAAAGAATTAAAAGGTGTATAACTATACTGCCCTGTATGTCTCAAATAAAGTGTTTGCATAGTCGATTGGTTCAGGTCCAGAGCTTAACTGATTGATCAAAACTGGTGAATGTACTGAACTATAATGTCAAAACCGTATCCAAAACTAGGACAACTTCATAAATTAAGTAAATAAGCTTTAATGTCTAACTAATTCGGGTAGAGCTAGCTTTGAAATAGGTTGAATATTCTGGTTGTCCCAATACTATCTTCTTTTTTCATTTGACACATTTTCGTCGTGAATAAAACAATTTCATTCGCTAAGCTTATCTAAAATGCAATACATTCATTTTGAAAGTTGCAAGAAGTTGCAAGCTATTATCTTATACAAATGACACAACAACAAAACATTAATGCACCACATATTATGACCTCCAAGTACGCCGCTGGAGATGATCAGAATTGAATAACCTCTTTCAAAAATTGAGTTAAACAGTGAGGATTGAAATTGTCCACACGCCTAGATAAAGAAGGATAGATATTCATTCTTCTTGCAATTGTCTTACCAGAATTCTACAGGATCCAATAGAATATCATATGTTCAGACTTAGTGAGCAATGATTCTACATTAAGTTATTGTTCGAGTCTTTCCGGCCTTAAACTGAATCCACTGCATGATTTCTTTAATCTTTATTAAGCAACATAAGCAAATGATTCAATTGCATGGAGAGTTGAAATTTCCAGTAACATTAGGCAAGATGCTATTATGATTTTCTTGGCAACAGCAAGGACTTGTTATGTTAAATACTGCTATGTACTACAAAAGCGTGGCTCCTAAAAAAAGAGTAAACTCCACGGACTCTCTCTAATTGGAATACGTGCCTTGAGACTACAAGTTCCTGAACTTCGTAACGCCTGATGCAGTGCTCAAGAATCAAGAGAGAGGACTAATCCCAATTTTAACCTGGACATAAATTTATGCCCATCTGGGTCCATCTTTCAGGAAAGCATAATCGTTTCTTGGGTTTGCAGTCAGAAACATACAACTTTTATTGGCACTACACAAAATATTCAACCAGAAGCATTCTTGCTGGAAGGATCAAATAAAGACAAGCAATCAGAGTTCACACAATATTTACTTGTGGATCTCCAAATTAATGAGCAAACGACGCTAAAGCAACCGCATGACCATTTAGGCTTGACACCAATAACTGCACCAACAATAACAAAAACTTCAAGACGACTTTTAATGAAACAAGTGAACTTGAAGCACTGTTTAGCTTAGTTAATTTTAATTGTGCCCCATGGAAAATTTCGATAAAGGAAGAGCTTTATCACATAATTTTTTTTGTAAAAAGAATGAAAAACTAGCTCTTCCACAAAGCAAAACGCTGACATTATTAGTGAGATGAACCAATGGATGTCATACATCTCCATCTTTCTCCTCATTAGCACAAATTCGCCCAGTAGTTGGGATTCATAGAAACGACACCCAGCAAACTAGCAGCAAACTCGATTCAAGCACGATGAACTCCAGCAGCAAGAATATGCGCGTAACATTCCGACAGGAGTACAAAAGAGCGATGACAGAGGGCGCCCACTCATACGGTTTTTGACCCAAGGAATTGCATTCTAGTTTATCAAAGAGTCAAGGATGATCACGATGGTCATCGGACCGTCAGATAAATCAAAACAACCCCAGATTTTTCAACTGATCGAGACCAATGTAGTATACCCATTAGAGAAAAAGAACAGAAAACTGCGAATGCCCAAATGCGACGCGCGGAAGAATGGCCAGATCACGATGGTCTTTAGAAGGAACAAGCAAAAAAGATGCACAATCTGCTATCGAATTAAGAGCCCCATATCCTTTAGCCAAGCAAAACAAACTTGAGTTCCGAAACTTAAAATTCCCATTTCGAGACATCCTCAAGACTTGCGCCAAGAAAATGAAAATCGAGAGAGAGAGAAAGCGAGCGAGATGAGAGAAAAAGAGAGACCTTTTCAGTTCGGGACTGATAGAGCGAGTCGATCTTGGACTGTGGAATGATGCTCTCGATGGAGGGGAAGTCATCATCTTCTTCACTGCTCTCCATCTCTCTCTCTCTCTCTCTCTCTCCCTCTGTGCCACTAAGCCTTTAGGTTTTCGGGCACTTCCCGCTACTTCAGCTGCTACCCATTAACGGGTTGTTCGGACGGAAGCAAGAAAGCAAGAAAAGAACGAAACTTGACGGGGAGAAAGGTCGAGATTTGGGAAGGAGCGCCACTACAAGCAAAGCTGCAAGCCTGCAAGAACTGAACTGAGGAAAGCAAATGGGCACACGCTCCGCTCGCTCCGTCGGACCAAGAAAGGCACACGCCGAGGAACGAAATGGGATTTTGACGGCAAGAAGTCTCGCGAGCGAAACATCATGCGGCGACCAACGTATGTATATGTCCGCTTAGAATTGGAAGATTTTTGTCTTTTCGATTTGCCCCACGAAATGCAAAGTCTTGATTCCGTGACGTATCATTTTCCCGTTGATAATGTACTGGGGAAAGGGAGGAAAGTTCCAGGAAGCCTCGGCTTTTGTTGTAACCCCAGCTCGAAATGCGTTTCGAGTGTAGCTTTATTTGCATCAGGTTCGCACCCGTAACTGGTTTAAAGCACATGCGCGACGGCGACTCGGACCGACCAACAATAATAGTCGGCACCATCGAGATGGCTGTTGGCCTAGTAGTTATAGGGGGTTGTCCATCTTTTGCGAGATCATGAACTTGATTCACATCAAGAACGAATCTCTTGATGACTCGTGTTGTGTTATCCGACTAAGACATATATTGGGTTAAGAGAATTCCTGACTACTAAAATCTTGATTGTCAAATCTCAGACTGTCAAGTTGTGGATGGTGAGAAGTAGTTATGATTCAAATTTTATAATGAGTGTCAAACTCTTATGATAACGCTTAGGAGTCACTGGCGCCGGTCGCCCGTCCTGATCCCTTCCTACATTTAAAAAGAAAAAAGAAAACACGATATCTATTGAGCTCCTATCTAGATTAATTGAAGACAACTGAAATTGACTCAACCAACTAAGGTTGAGGATCAAATCGGAGGCAATCATGCAAGGACTAGCGGCATTGTAGGACAGATTGATCAAGGGCGAACAATGACATTTTCTATGACCTAGGATTATTAGAAAGCGGTGTAAGGTGATTTTGATCCGGGATCGGACAATGTCATGCCTAGAACGACCGCACGAGGCAGCAAACTGCTCGATACCAAAGCATATTCGAGTCTTCATTCATATATGAAATTCACACCTGTATTTGCAAAAACTGTATACATTTGCTTTCTCGGTCTAAGCTAAATATAACTTAAATACCCTCCATTGTGTAAGACATCCCCAAAATTCTTAACTTCACACCACCCACGTACCCGAACTTTCAAACCAAAATACCACCAACCATCCCCCCTCCGCCGTCTCGGACCGCTCGGCCAACGACACCGTCTTGGCCCCCTTCCTCCCTCTTCCGACCCGGGTCGAGTCCCAGGCAATCTTGAATTGGGCATCAACTCTCTTCAAGACACAGACCTAATCATAATCCTAACGTCAATTTTAGTTATTAATTATGGTTAAAAGAGTATTGGAGAGCACTCCTTAAGCAAGACCCAAAAAAAAAAAATTCAATTCCTTTTCTTTCAAATATGCACCTGGAAAATTTTTAGTGATTTTTATAATGGCCCAAAAATATTCACATTTATAATTTTAGTTCCCTGTATTTACTAAAAAATATTTCCCTGATATGACAGTTTTGAGTGGTGGAGCTCTGTCGCTAACGAGCAACGGTAACCGGCGAACTCACCCAAACTCAATGCCGGCGGCGGCGGCGGCGGCGGCGCCGTGCTTTGCGTCCGGAGCGCCTCTCCTGGGTTCATCTCCTCCGAGAGCGAAGCGTCATCGTCGGCTTCACCTAGCGAATCAGTCAGCTGCGGCCTCGCCGTCTCGCAGAGAGGTCTCCGTCTTCCTCGGCTCGAGCGCCTTGCTCGGATCATTCGGGCTGTCGCTCTTCGTCCCCGCCTCTCCTTCCATGTCCGCGTCGCGGGAGTTCTTGGAGCTCCCGGACTCCGGCGGCGTGAGGGTGCTGGACCTTCGGATTGGCTCCGGCGAGGCTCCTTCTGTCGGCGACGAGGTCCCTCTCTCTCTCTCTCTCGCTCTCTCTCGATCTCTCGAACAATGTCTTGATGGTCTTGAGTGATGTTGATGGAAAGGTTAATACAGTTGCAATGAAACCTGGGAATTCCAGTATTCCAAAAGCAGAGGACCCATCTTTTCGTTTCTAAATTATGCCTATTTCACAGCAGTTCCTGGACTTGCACAGCGTGTTAGGAAAACCCAGTAAAGTATAGAACCAGTGAAGATGAGCATCGTGCGCTGCAATTGCAATTTAATTTGTTGTTACCCAAATTAGACTGATGAACTTCGGTTTTGCCAATTTTCGGATGCGTCTTCTGAATGTCAACTGCAATCTGTTGCTTTTAGTCGTACTTTTAGATTGGAAAGTGCTGTGCAGTGTGCATTGTTGATAATTGTATGGTCGTGTTCTCTGTATTCATGGTCTTGCTTTCGCGGATCACATTCCAATACGTTGGTAAACTTGCATGATTAATTAGAAGCTACCCGAGGGTCTCCATCACGGAGACAGATCAATCAACTTACTTTAGGTTTTGGGTGCGAAGGTCGCTATACATTACTATGGAAGATTAGCAGCAAAGCAAGGATGGAGATTTGATTCCACGTATGATCACAAAGATAGCACCGGGGATTCAGTTCCTTTTGTCTTCACACTTGGTTCAGAGAATGTAAGTAACATCTTTGCTCTCTCTCTCCTTCTGCTCGACCATAATAGATACTGTCAAGAACTTCGAGTTCTTTAGCAAAACTTTTCTTGTTCACTGTCATGTTCTTTACCACTCTCCACATCCCCAGCTCTCATTTCTTCCCACCTCTCTGCAGCACCACAAAAATTAGGAATAGCAGGAACAGAAGGCTAAGATTCTCTGAATCGTTCCGGTTTTAAGTCACTATCGTGTTCTTAATCAGCAGAAAAGCCTTTTTTGTTGCAAATCGACTTCATTGGTACGCTAGCTGTCTGTTTCGAGGAAAATCAATGATTTGGAAAACATTTTCTTAAAAATTGACTCACTTGTATCGCTTAAAAAAATTAATGAACAAAAAATAATTTCATCTTCAATGAGGCTTAGATTGTTGTTGAAGATAATAACATTTCCGTTTGCACAAACAATTTCGGAAAGTATTTTCAAAACTATTGATCTTTCGCAAAACAAATACACTAAAGCCTGCCTCTCCATTATTGACTTCAATCTTCCAAAGAAGATGTTCACATGCATTTTTCTTCAAAATCTGATGCCCCAATATTGCAACCTCCATAACATGTTCTCACATAAAAGAGGGTCTTGGGGTAGGTCAAATTGGCCAGACTTAATTTCTTTCTTTGGCTGAATTTCAATTTCTTTGAATGTGGGATCGTCAGGATTGGATGTGGGTTCGCGATCCTATACAATATGGATGGTGATCGCACGCCAATCTCAAAAGCCAATGATTAGACCAGCGATCCGGTTTGTTCAGCAAGATCTGGATCATAGGACTGCATAATCCTGAAAACCACGGTTGCATCGAAGGTCCTCTGGTAATGTGCAAAAATTAAACTTGCAGGTAATTTCAGGGATTCAAGCTGCCGTGAAATCCATGAAAGTAGGTGGCATCCGTAGAGTCGTTATTCCGCCATCACAAGGATACCAGAGCACATCCCAAGAACCTATACCCCCAAATGTATGTTATACATGTTCCAATTCCTCCTCTATAGTCTCTTTTTCACTGCTTTCATTATTGTTCAGGCCACTTTTGGAGCACCTAAAGGTTTTTCTTCGAAATCTGCTCAATATGTTCCTCAGTTTGGTCTTGTTAAAATTGTGAAAGTTGTGTTGCCTTTTGTTTTGCGCGCTCTTTGGAGTTCTTTACCTTCCATAGACATTTGGTCTTCTAATACTAGAGCATCCATTTCACCAATTAGTTAATTGGAACATTACAGACGTGATTTTTAGATAGAGAATTTCTTTCATTGTAGTTTTTACAGGATTATGATATTCAGGTTCTAAACAAATTCTCAATTCGCATGACTAAGTTCTTCTACAGTTCTTTGACAGGCAGAGGCTGTTTACTACAATTTTTAATCCGACCCGTCTTGCGAATGGTGAAGGTTCCACACTGGGCACTCTTATCTTTGACATAGAATTAGTCAACCTGAGACACCAGTAATTTTCGGATGAACGCTGTTTAGATGATCTTCAACTCACAAGAAAGGGTTAGCCATAATCTTCTACTTCTTTCGATTCGTAGCACTACGCTCCACTTTCTTTTTTACGTTGTTAAATCATGCAAGGTGATTATGTCAAGGCGGCGATAATTTTGCCAAGCCCCTTGGCTCCGTCAACTACTTCTTTTCAGATATTAAGATAATGAAAAGAAAACAAATGATGGGCAATGAAATAACTAATGGAATTAGGCTCTCTTCCCAATTTAATGATCACAATCAAAGGTTTCTGGGGTGTGGATCTGATTATCCTAAACCATGTATAGGCTTAGAAGTGACTGAATAATAAGAGGAGAAAAGGCAAACGATGATGCCTTGTAACGATGTGTTGGGCAGAGACAATGCCTTCTATCTGCCCGAGAGAGTTTTTGCTCGACCAAGTATCAGAAAGACTATCAGACCAAATAAATCTCAAGGGACTTTTGAAATTTGTACTCTTTGCCAAAGAAATGCATCCGAGTCGTGATTTTGATATGGATAATCCACTAAGAATACTAACCATAGAGCATGCTTGGTTTAGCTTGGTCCTTTATGAAGTTGGATGGCATGTTATTTGATCACATCCCATTAGAAGATTTCAAGGAATGAGACTTTAGTTACTAGTCTTTCTGATACAAGACAACACAATTGACATGATCAACAATGACTAAAGCAGAAGGGTTCAATGGATGAAAGGATGAAAAACCAGAGAGTAGAAAAATATTTAAGGGACTGGAATTCAGGAAAAGCACACTTATTTGGGATGAGAGGATTACACATAGGCTTGAGATATGTTCTTGCTTTGCCTGGAACGCATCACTGAGGACTATTGTAAAGGACCACATTATGCTTCTTTATGGTGTTAACAAAATCATCTCATTATTTAAGTCTTTATTTTCATCCGGCATTGAGCTTCTTTTTTACATTAACCGGTGTTCATCTTGGAAGATCATGTCAGGACTTTGATGGAAATCACTTCCTTTAGTTGCTTCCGGCGTCCTGCCTAAGGTCAACTGTACACATTCGCTTGTTGTCAGGATATCTTGTGTTTCCAACTGTAAAACCGACTTCCTTAATGGCTCTCCTTATGATTGTATTTGGGCTTACTTCTTTCCGCCCTTCGTCCTGAAATTGATTCATTTTGATCTTACCATCTTAACGTATCGATGTGATCAAGTCACATCTAGGTTGTCTCTCAAGAAAGGCACATCATAGACGTATGTAAGGCAAGTCGGGATGTTCTCCAAGGTTAGCTCCAGAATTTGAGAGCAATTCCATAGCCTGAGCATGTTCTTTCTCTTTTTTGGCCACATTCAACCAGAGCATGTTCAAACCTGGGATAAAAGTTGGGAATCCACTTGGGCAAGAAGGTGAGACTTGATATGGTGTCTCGTCAAAGAGTCTGTTCAGAGATGCGACTTTGTTGTTCTACCTTTGAGGATCGTCAACAAGGGCATGAGTGTTTTCTTATCCAGTGAGCGATGTTGAAACATGCTGTGTATCTGATTCTTCACGTCATTATGTTTTCATCTACTTTTCAACGAAGAAATTATTCCGTCATCTCCTTCAGCCCCAGGATGCTTCTTTTTTCCCCTGTTGTGGGGAAGTGGAGTGGATGCTTCTGCAGTGCACAGAGGTAACACTCTCCATGCCGCAAAAGTTGAACTTCTGAGGATCCTAGTGTCTTTACCTTACCCGCATGACAATCATACGTGTCCCCTTTATAGTCTATGCGAAATATTGTTTGGTACTCCGTTCCTGGTAGCTTCATAACCTTATTATTGGTAAAATCCTAAATCTTGATTCAGCTGTCCGTGGGAACCATGTGCATTTCATGAGGACAAGGTTCTTGTTCATTCGTCATCGGCAGGAGAATACTGTTTTGTGCAAGATGGTGAAATCAAAGAGAGTGCGCTGGTTCAAACTTCCCGGTAGGCTATAAAGGATGAACCAAAGTACGAAGGTCGCGGGACAATTAAGACAGTTTTTTTGGCTCTTGTTCCATTCTTTGACAATCAATTGGCTCTCTTTTGGGAAAAATCAGTGTGTTCCTATACTCATGTGGTGGGGGTTCCTATATCACAGCTAGTCTTTCATGCTGAATCCCAACAGCACGAGCTCTGTACCATGTTCTTCCACCATAAAGGCGGTCCTCTTCCGATTCCTTCGCTCTAGTAAGGCTCGAAACGCAACGTAACTGACGCATTATGGCCGACTAATGAAATGTTCTTGGTCGTGGGCCTCACGGCACATCAGATAATATTCGATTGCGCGTGTCTTTCTTCCTCTACGGCGTGCATATCCTTAAAATGGACATGCCATTATCATCAGGACGTTCAATGTGGCCGTCGGTTCTCATGCACGCGATCGGAATCCTCTTCTTGAATGAAACGCTCTTATCCGTCGTGCATCGGATGATAATCGACATAAACATCAATCAGATGATGAGCTTTTTCGGGTCAAACCAATGTAGGTTTTTACTCATTTTCTCATGCATGCGTTCTGAGTAAAACTACATCGAGAAACTACATCGAGAAGCCGCTCGACCATCATCACAAAGATTGAAAATGGGCTTCGCGCTGCATCTTTGTCAAAGCTTTTACCAAATTGCGGAAGACGATTTCACGTGTCGAACCATGCCGGTGCACAGTCGGCCCGTGACGGGTTGAAATCCTGCTGGAGAGCTTGATGATTTTTCTTTTTATAAATTCTGCGTTGGAAGGTGACGGATCAACCGCCGATAAGCGCGGTTGACCCTTCTTACCTTATTGGCCGCGGGTTCACCGGATTCTCTCCTACGAATCTTCTCGGTGCTTTCTATTCGGCCATGAAATATTATTTACGACGGAATATTAAAAAAAAAAAAAATCGCGAAACGAAAGAAGAAGCAATTACATTCTTTTACACATTGTTAGGACGAGACGTCGTAAAATCAAATTTACAAAAGAGAAAAAAAAATATTCACATTCGATGACGTGATGTTTTGCGTTTCATTGCAAGGAAATACCGTAAAGTCATAATAAAAAAATTTCACATGTTACGACGCTCGGGACGTACTTATGACAAAACTTTGTAAGCCTTCCGAAAATGTCATTGAAACAAAATAATAATAATAATAATAATAATTACACCATATGACATTTTGCGTTTCGTTATGGTGAAATATTGAACGTAAGTAAGTAGATCGTTGCAGAACAGAAAAAAATCGCATTATATTTACGATGTTTTGCACCTGATTTGGACAAAGCGCCACACTCAATTTCGAAACATTGTCAAATGTAAAATTTGCATCTCACAGCATCACGAAATTTTGTGAGGACCAATCACACCACACCGATACATGTGATTTCTCCCAAAATTTTACAACGTCGCGACATTTCATCGTAACCGTGTTTAGGACGTCATAAAATGCATTTTGTCTTCTTTTACTACGCTACCCCACGTTTGTTTTATTTTGAGTAAGTACAAAACAAGTGAAAAGAAAGGTTTGGTTGTATAGTCTATGTCATACCATATCATGGAATATCCTGACCGCGAAAGAACCTCATGTCCTAATCTCGCGCACAGACATAATCGTCCTTCCGCCCAAAAGATCAATCGAGTCCTTTCGAAAAATAGATGAGATTTAGAGCGGCCAATCCAAATGTTCTCTCCTCTTTATGATCACTAGCTAACGTCGTATTCTGCAGTTTTAAAATACACATCTTGTTTCTATCGGAGTATCAGCCATGGAGATATTTTCCGTTGACAAATTTTTCTCTCGATACCGCGCAAATCGGACACAGCGTGGAATCAAGCTAAGTCTAAGATAAGCCCTAGAAATTAGATCCTAATCGAAAGTCCAAATCTATCAATTTTTAAAATTTTCTTTTTAATTGGGTCACGCCATGCCAATAAGCAGGCGGTTTCATGGATTGGGATGTCTTTTGTCCACACACGTAATTTTCCATACGAAGCAAAGTTGGACATGAATTATCCAAAAACATGACCAATTTAATACTGATTAAACCAAGAAAAAGTATACATAATCATCAATCCCCTTGACTTCAAGTGACTGTCGAGGACTTTTAAGGCCAGAAATTCTCTTAGGTTACTCCAAATTTCACGCATGAAAAGAGTGATGTGAAATTTATAAAAAAAAAAAAAAAAAAAAGGGCGCAAACAAGACATAAACTTTATTCATATTTAATGTGATTAATTTGATTAACGCAGTATGTTCACATCATTTGGTACGACTTTTGGGATGGCTGACATTGGACCCACGATTTCGTGGATGGCTCTTGATTTTGTACGTGAATTACATATGTAAGCACGACAAGATTTTCCCTGTCTTGTCGATTTCGAAAACCAAGCTGAAGCAGCCCTCCAAGATGGACATATTCCAAAAGATTGACAACGAAATTAAATTGACAAGGAGGATCAACGGAGAACCAAGTCGATCCAAATCCATCCGATTCTTGTGATTTAAAAGCCAATTTGGCGTCGTCGTCGTCGTCTATCGGACATTTTCTTTAGAAATGTTCCTGTTTTGAAGCCTAGTTTGTCAATTTCTAGAGTTCACATTACATGTGTGAATACATACTTTAGTGTTTCTAGTATAGTGTTTTCCTTTCCTTTCTTTTTTATATTATGGATAGATATTAAATGTAGAAAATTCCGTTGCGGTCCCGTGTCCTAATAACGATAACTTAAGACGGCCCGCGGTTTTTAACCAACGATGTAAGTTCGTCGAGTTTTTTGTAGCTCGTGTTTTCTCAATTAAATTTAATTGGACCCGTAAAGTTAAGAGACTGAATTTGCAGGAATATCGACCCGATACAACTCTGATCGAGGCTTTACTTGTACCGTCGCGGAGATCACGAGCCAAAATATACTTAAATAGAACTATTGTAATATTCATGAAGACCCAAAAAGATTAAAAGGTGATAAATCCCTTCTGCCGCTAAATAATTCCAACTTTGTCGTTTTGACCTTTCCAAGTCCAAAAACGGAGCCCCTCAGAAGGATAAGCATTTTATTAATCGCGTCTGTTTTTTTTCCCCCCTCCAAAATTTCTAAGAGGAAGAAAATATGGAGAGCAAAGGAAAAAAAAACGATTAGATGCGTGCATACGTAGGCCTATAAAGAAAACAAAACGAGGTAATCGACTGTCTCTAGTATCGTCCAACTTGTTTTCCTCGTGTAAATCGCCGGTTTATTTTTTTCTATTTTTTTCCTTCCTGTTGACAATTACCGTCAAGGTCTCCTCGCGCATCCCAAACATAGTCCGACATAAACCCCAATTTTTCAAGTCCGTCCCCCCCCGCACCCTCTTTTCCTATTTTTTTTTTCCTAACGTGGGTCTTGCCCTGCAAATCGGGGCATCAACATCATCAAATTGCTCGAAATTCGAACAACAACATCCCCGGACGCATGGGCTAAACAGGGACGGTTCGGCAAATTCCAATGGTTTGGCGGGCATGTGAGGTTGCGTTCCGCTGAAGACACGGCCCCAATTTCGAGGAAACCCCGCGCGACTTGGAAAAAGGCCAAAAAAAAAAGTGGGACAGAAAATTGTAAGTGATCCGAAATCTCACGCAGCTAGCTCGAAAAGAAATTTTAAAATTTCATATTGCTGTTGGTATTTTGATTTTCCCGGATGCAGAAGGAATTTCTCGGAAAGATAGAAAAAGGAATCGAAACGGTTAATTATCCGTCCGACCATTGGGTAATTTGGTGTTGGAAAATGATGGTAACATCGTGATGCGACTTTTTTCTCGGGGTATATATAGTTCGGTGCTTCTCAAATCGAAGCTTCTTCTGTTTTTTGTTTTCTCATTTAACATACATAATCGATGTTCTTGCTTAGGTATGCGTTGATGAAGTTGACGTACGGAATAAGCTTATGCTCTTAAAAGAATTGAAAACGTGTAATATGCGATAGAACGACACGGCGCTGGAAACATTTTCAGGGCGGTGCGTTCGGGTGACAGGGTGTCGCCTTGACAAAATCTGATCCGGTTCGAGACATTCTAAGAACCGATTAAGCTCACATTTTAATCAATTTGATCCTTTTCTAGAATGGCATGTTTATAGTGTATGGATCAAGAAAAATCAAGCCATTGCATAATTACAAAGGCACAGATATTTTTCTTCAAAAAAAAAAAAAAAAACGCCACGTAATGTGCACGCCATGACATCTCCAACGGGTCTTCTCGTGCATCATGTGAAACGAGACACGATTTTCTTGGCGTGAAATTGTTGGGCAAGTGACATTTTTGACATCCCACAAAGTGGCGTCAAATCATGTTTTTCTTGACGCCCTCTTTTTTTTTTTTCCCCCTTTTGTTTTCAAGATTAGGTCAGTCATGTCATGCACATCTATCCATCCACGACATTATTATTTTAATTTTTCCCTTTTCTTCCCAATCAAAAAATATCCACTACGATATTTTCTTTTATCTTTTCGTTGCTTTTATCGTGGGTGAATTTCACCCGACCATCATTTGAGGTACCCACTTTCTAGATGCCGCCACTTTTTTTTATCTCTCTTTTTTGGAAAAAAATTATTATCTCCTTTTGAATTAACATATGGTTCTCTCCCAACCCGATTCTTTTGCTGGATCCTACCTCTTATTGTGTTGCAAAAATTCCACATAGATTAGTGATAATCACAAGTATGTTCACGTCCTCCATGAACATTGTGATTCATCCATTGGACTAACCATTGAGTATGCTAATAATGGTTATATACCCAACAAGGGCCTGTGTCTTTTGCCCGAAAAGATTTTTAAAGAAAATTGATCGAGACATTTTGAATTTTCTCTGCGTACTCAAATCAAGATACGCGAGCTATGACATCACCATCAATCTTCACTGTTTAAGGTGACTAAAACACATGTTTAAATTTGATTAATCCACCCAAAAAAGAAGAGAAAAATTTGGGAAAAGTAGAAAGGAACATGGAGGAGTGGCAAGCATGACTCTAGACTAAAATGGAGAGAGTGGTGTGGGGTTCAAGGAAGGTGGCTTTTATAATTGATTGCATAAATCCAGCCAAGGACTTGTCCACGATCATGACTCCAATGACCTTCACAAGTGGGCATTACGTTCCCTTTTGCTTCTGAGCTCCTTCCATGTAATATCCCAAAATGCTCCTCCAACACCCCGTTCGTACTACTTTGTGTGTCCCACATGAGAGGACTTTTCCTCCCTCTCTCTTCTTTTATTATTATTTTATTATTTTATTTTTCTTTTGCTTTTTTTTTTGGGATCATCATAGTATCTCCTTGACTATGTATATTCCATGTGGTCGGCAAATGAATAAAGGCTGCCTTTCGGGGATTTGAGATAATGCAGAAGTACAATAAAGCGAGGAAGAAAAAGGTGCAATGGACGCCTAGTGGCCATTGTCTAGGGATGCCAAGGAGTCCCACTTTCAACAAGGGGAAGTGAGAGAAATCGTGGCTTCCATGGAACTTCAACAATGGGCATGCCATTTCGATCCCATCGAAAGCTTCATTTGTAGATTCCATAGTCCATAAGGTTTGGCACCTTATTCATTGCGAAAATAACGCGAAGGTTGGCGAATCTCACGATTAATGTCAAACGAGGGGGTGAAAAATTACCGGAGCAATCAATAAGAAACGATAAAGGACATAGGAAATTAACGTGTTTCGGTCCAATGGTCGATACCTTCTCTGCTAGGAGAGCTATTCATTGAGAAATCCACTAGGAATCTAGAAAATGCGGAGTTTCCAATCGCTCAAACTGTTTGGAAATGTTCTATTTGCAATCATGTTTGGAGCAAAAGTTGAGGTCGAGAAATTCAACGAGACGTTGATTGCGACCATTAAAATTCTATGCAACCCACTAAATGGTATCAAAGCCGATGGCTGATTTGTGACTCAATCTCGATATGCATAGGCATCCGGTGATTATCTCGAGAAAATAATCTCGGTGCGACTCCCTAATCGAGGTGGCTGAGGATGTCCTTCGGCTTCCCGCCAAACTTGACTTGGCCAAGGCCATCAAGGTTGAGTCCAAAGGCAAATATTGTCCATAAGTAAACTCACAATAATTTTTCGCACCCATTTTAGTGACATGTCCATATGTACAAACATCTTATATTTATTAATAATAAACGAAATAATGAGCCTCGAACAACGTATTCTTGTGATGCTTGCAATCAATGCTCTGAATATTCAAATCACTCTTTATCTATCGTGCTGCGCTCTTAACTGATAACCTTTATTTAATATTACAATCCTCAAGCAATTAACCTTTAAGGAAACTGATCAAACATTGCCCATTTCCATCAAAACACCACCATCACTTAGGCATAATCATATCAAAAGGTGGCATAAAGCCAAAAGCTAGGGCAAAGCTGGTTGGGTCATGCAAGACACCATCACAGCACCAATATTGGAGGATGATGATAGCTAGGTGGGATAGATGTGATCTGTCTACATTCATTTGTTTTTCTTCTCCGGTGGCAACTTCCCTTTCATATCCTCTTCCTCTTCTCTCCCTCTCTCGCTCTCGCATCGATCGAGCCAAGTGTGCATGGGCGAATTTAAGACGGTGATCAATGGGGGCATTGGACAGGAGCGGGGATTCACTGTTTGCCACCCACAACTCTATCTCAATCGATCATATATCTCAATCAATCAAATCCTAATTGATCACGCGACGTTCGCATACTTTCGTCGATAGATGAATTTATTGATATTTTTTGTATTTTTCCTTGGGGCGCGGCCGTTTCGAACGGATCGGGGAGGGAGGGGACCAGACATAATTGCCACATGAATGTGAACAACTTGACTTCCTTCTTGCACCGGTGAATTCTTTGGGTCTATTTATTGTTGGAACGTCGGGTCCATTTTATTTTCCAATTTTTCAAACCTAATTTATAGGAATCGAGAAATTGTGGGCAAAATTCCGTGGACCTCGAATTGGAAAGCTAGGACATGGCCAATGAATTCCCCTCGAGATTTTCCGAAATTTCTTCTTTTTTTTTTTAATAATTTTTTGGCCTATCGACATGAGAAGGAAACGAGGGCAATCGATGCTTTTTCGAATTTCTTTCGGCGAAAGCTCCAATTTCTTTATTTTTCCCTTTTTTTCTTTTCTCTTGCTGCATTTAATTTTTTTTTTGGCTCTACTCGAAGTTCAAATACTAATAATTGCGGCTATCTATCGATAGGGACCGAACGGAGGGTCGTGCCTAATTTTTAGGCAATCACGAGGTGGAGGGCGATTTATGTGAAAATGAAAAAGAATGTGACCCATCAAACTCTTAAAAAAAAACTCTGACGATAAAAATTTTTGAAAAATAATATATATAAATATATGTTTTTGGATGTATGAAGCTTTTGTATCCATTCAAAAGTGCCATTTTAGTTTGTCCACTCTTCTTTGTTCTCCTTCATCGGAGACATAGAGGGCCAAGAGGTAAGAACAAATTATTAATGAGTTTTGTCTTATTTTTACTTAGTTTGTGGTTCTTAAAATTTTAAAAAATAAAAGACGGTAGGACCATGAACGACCCGACTAATCTTTATCAGATGTGGCAGCCTTCTAGTCCCTCGCGGATTTGTGCTCTCGAGAGCGGTTCAAAAAAATGTGCGATCGTCGCAATTCAAACCGTGCTAAATGAGCAAATTAAGGGTAAAAAATGCATCTCTACGACAAAAGCTCAATAGTCATTATTAGACGGCGAGAAAATTTGGACGCATTGCATGAAATTTGATTTGTCTAATCAGTCAAATTACTGTCTAACGTAATTGATAAATAATCACGTTAGATGGAGTAATTACTTTTCTAAATGAATGAATTTATGTTTAAGTTAGGATTATGAAAAACCTTGACCGATTTTAGAAGGAACTTGATTTGCTTTCATTGTTCAGATCGGTTTCTGAAGGTTTCCAGCTAATTAGTAATTAATCAATACGGTAATTAACATGGTATCAAGGAATTTAGACTAAATGCCATGCTACATAATCGAAACGAACCGTGGAGGCGATCGAAAAATGAATAGCGATGGAGTAACCGAAGATGTCACGAACCGCCCAGATTTATATTCAAACGGATAAACGGGAAGGAATTGGACTGGAAAAAAAAAAGGGCAAGCTAGTAATGAGAACCGAGAGATTTCGAAATTCAACCCAAAGTCGATCGAAAGGGAATCGAGAAAACCGTCGAACCGGTTCTAAACCCGGCCCGTGGATGGCCGGCAATGATTAGACAGCCACGTCGACCACTCCTAGTGCAATGCCATGCGAAAGTTTGAAACCGAATCGGCAGAATCGTAAAGCTTGGGATCAGATTGGGCAACCGCGCATTAGGGTTTCGGACCGACTGAGTAATTTCCCCTCGATCAAAATGCATGCCGCACGAGCAATGTGACTGATCGATTAGGTGGCTTTCTGTTCGGAAGCCGGTGTTGATTTGCTTTGATCAAGGGAACACCAACAAAAACGTGGAAATGATGAAATCGACACGAACCTTTTCCCAAGTTTGTAGCTGAGCGTTCCATCGAATCCGGGGTCAAAGAGATTGAGATTCACATGCACAATTATAGCTAGATTTACATTCCCTAGTAAATCTAGCACTAGAGTCAAATGCCAAAATCCATTCCATTTCAAGGGAAAAAAAGTGAAAGTCTTGGATTTACTTTCAACGACCAATACCCAAAAAAACTCAAAACTTTAACTTTTGTTTCAATTATATCCTAAATTTTTTTTATCTCATAAAAAGCCTGAAACTTTTACTTTTATCCCAAATCTATCACCTAATACCCAAAAAAACCCCAAACTTTAGCATTTGTCCCAATTATATCCTAAACTTTTTTTTTGTCTCGTAAAAAATCCCAAACTTTTACTTTTATCCCAAATCTACCACCGTTAAATTTTCTGTCCAATATTATCTTTAATAATTATTTTAATGTTATTTTTTCGAATTTTTTTATTTTTTGATTTTTATTTTTTTTTTCCCTTCACCTTCAACCTCTAGCCGATTGCCGGTCTGGCAACCGGCCAGGCTCGACCTTACCGGTGTTGGGCGAGGTTGACCTCACTTGCCCCTAGTGAGGTTTGTCCTTGCCATGACTTGGCCTCGCCCAATGCCGGCGAGGTCGAGCCTTGCTAGTGGTTGGCGGGGCCGAGCCCTCGCTAAGGGTGGGCGAGGCCGACCTTGCCCAGGGTGGATAAGGCCGACCTCACCTAACGCTAGCGAGATCAAGCCTCGCCCGCCTCTGGCAAGGTTCGTCCCCGTCCACCCCTGATAAGGTTCGTCCTCGCTGTGGCTAGTAAGGCTTAGTCCCCCCGGCTAATGGCGAGATCGAGCCTCACCGAGGCCTATCGAGCCTTGCCGCAGTCGACGAGGACGAGGCCGGCGGGACTAAGCCCTCGCCGGCGTTGGACAAGGCCAAGCCTCGCTAGCTATGGCAAGGACGAATCTCGCCAGGGGTGGGTGAAGCTGACCTCGCTCAACGCCGGCAAGGTCGAGCCTCGTCGGCCAGAGGTTAAAGGTGAAGGAGAAAAAAAAAAAAGGAAAGGAAAAATAAAATAAAAGAAAAAAATCAAAAAATTCGAAAAAATAAAAAATAGTCATTAACGGTAATATTGGACGGAAAAGTTAACAGTTATAGATTTGGGACAAAAGTAAAAGTTGTATGAGGTTTTTTGTGAGACAAAAAAAAGTTTAGAATATAATTGGGATAAAAGCTAAAGTTTGGAGTTTTTTTGGATATTAGGTGGTAAGTTTAATATTTTTTATAGGATAAAAAAAAATTTAGGATATAATTGGGACAAAAGTTAAAGTTTGAGGTTTTTTCTTGGTATTAGGCCTTACTTTCAATGCGCTTTGGGGTCATCCATAATTCCAAAATTAGTCATGCCCAATGACTTCGTTTTCACGTCACGGGGCACCACCAGGGATACCCATTAAACATCGGAATAAAAAGACATTCTTTGCTCGTTTTTGAAACTGCCGTCTTTCTCGTGCCGTGCCCGAGCGTCCGGAAATCTCGTCGGTTAAGGAAAGTCCTCGATACCTGATGCGCTATTTATGGTGTTTCGTCTGTAGCCGCCGTTTCGAAGATCGAAATGGTTTTTATTAAATGCGTTTAACGGGCGTCACGAACGCAGTCCTCGACAAGACCGGATTTTACCTATCCGGGGCAAAGCATGGTCCGCTGGCCCCATAAGGTTCCTCCCTTCTTCGTCCACGCCACCCCCGTTCCGGGACCATAATTAACAGAGGGTCACGGTTCAAAAAGCGTCCCTCGGATGCACGCCGAATCCCGTCGGACGTGGTTTCGCCGGCTCGAAACCCCGCCGCTCGGAGCGAGCTCAGCTTATCGGGAATGCGAGTACTCTTGTATTTTCCGAAGATGTCTCTTAATGATGTCGTTGCTCCTATTCTCGGCTGAATCAATTCTAATGTCGCGAGGACATTGTAATTCGTGAACAAATTACGCTAGCACATGGAGAACGACAAAACCAAATAAATAAAGCGAACGCAAATAGAAGTGCAACGCGCACAACACGACACCAATCCATGTGTCGTACGGACACTGACAGCACTAATAAAAGTAAGGGGGGGACAATCTTCCTTTCAGATGCCGCGGGCCCCACCGCTCCGTCGGATTATTCCACCCCCCCCAAAAAAAAAAAAAGGAAGTTGACCAAAAAAGAAAGTAAACAAAAAAAAAAAGAACAAGAGAACGAAACGACCGTATCATCCTAATAATACTACCCAAATTGGAGTTTTGTTTTTTTGATTAACACCACGAAAAATGCCAAACAGATAAACATTTGGCAAATCTATCCCGAACTAATTTATTGACCATCTAAAAACCCCAAACTGATACACTTGTGACCAATTTACTATTCGTTAAATTAAATTAATGCCACGAATAGCCACATATTGATAAACTTGCGAGAAACGAAGGAGGGGGCTAAAACCATAAATCGGTACAGGGGCGAGTAACTTGGACGGCCCAAATCGAGACCGAACCGGACTGACTGGTTTGGTCCGGTTCTCAGGACTATCGGTCCGATTCCCGGTTCCTAAAAGCGGAACCGGTTTTGGAGCAGTTCGGTTCCTGGTAAAATCGACCAGACCGTACCGATTATTTAATATATATTTTTGTTATTTTTTTCTTAAAAAAAATTAATAAAATGTGAACAAAACTCTAAGTGAACTTTATTATCATAAACTTATTAATAAAAATTAGAAAAATGTGAACCAAACCCTAAGTGTTTAACCAAAAAAAAAAAACCTAAACTCTAAGTGATCGGTTCTATTAGACCGGACCGGGAACCGATCACCCCTAAATTGGTACACCCGTCGATCGCCGTGTGTCGTCTAACTCAGCAATTTGAAGATAAAAATTTAACGGTGGATAAATTTATTATGGATATACCGATTTCGGAATTCTTGACGGTATTGATTTTTTTTTTTTTTCAATAGGAAATAAAAAAACATATATGCATGTATGAACGGACAGTTTTTCCTTCCGCCCCGGAGAATCGACGCCTCCTCGCACGTGCGAGGAGGGCTCGTCACGTTCCCAATTTGAAGGGGTGGGGGGGGCGGGCCCCACGCGCCGCGGGACCCATCCGCCCGACCGGCTGGCGCGACACGTGGCGCACGCGGCGCGCGCCCCGTGACGTGGTCGCGAGAATCACCGCCGCGTAAATCTCGGGCCGCCCCTTACCCTGTTTTTTTTCCCCCCGAATTTTTCGTTTATTGTTTTTTTTTTAAAATACTACCCGAGAAAAAATTATTATCGTTATTTTGGCATTCGTAATTTCAGCATTTTTTTTTTTTTGCGAAGTTCGGCACCGAGCAAAACTGGGATTCGAAGCCCTAATTCTGGAGCGGAGTTAACAAGCCTCCTGAATGTATCCTTAATTTGCCGCGCGCGACCGTATAGATTTCCCTTCTTCCTTTCGAGTCCCGCCGGCATAAGGATGGATTCGGGGAACTTCAGTTCTAAAGTTACGTCCCTTTTTTCGAAAAACCGGGCACACCCCGAGCGAATACTGCGCGGAGAACGTACGCCCCCCCGCGGACCATCTATTCGCCCATCCGGGCCAAGAACGTACCGTACGCGGCAGCCCATCCGCCGCACGGCCCCCGACCAGAATCGGGCCTCCGGGAAAACCGCGCCGAATCCCCTTTTCTCCGGACGGGGCACGCGCCCACACGGCCCGGGGTAAAAAATCCGGCACGGGACTGAGGGTAAAGCGGGGAGATTTGGGCACCAATCTCGACTTGATAACAAGGCAAAACAAATCAAGTGCCTCATGGGAGGCGGCCACCACCCCACCACCACCTTCTCTTTTGGCAATTCAGTGAAAAAGGAGTTCGCTAGGACAAACCCAAAAAGGCAAAAAGAGGAGCGGCAGTAAAAAGGCCACTCCTCCTCTTTTTTTTTTTTTGTTTTTTTTTAAGGTAAAAAGACGGAGAGATCGAAAACAAAGGAAGGGCATTTCTTTATTGTCTGTCCGGGCCAGGGGACAAAATCTGCAAAACCTTCCCATAATTCACTAATCTCCCTATATCTCTATCTCTCCATCTCTATCTCTCTATCGCTCCTGTTGTAAAGAAATCTGCAGCAGCAATGATGTACGAGATTTCCTCTCTCTCTAGACCGGGACCCATCCCCCCCCCCACCCTCCCTCCCTCCAATTGACTTTCTCTCTCTAACCCCCCGTCACGCTCTCCCCACATAAAAGCCGAGCCAAACCTCACCCCTCCACCACCACCACCACCATCGCAGGCACAGCACCACCACGCCAGAAGAAGCGAAGCTGATCTTCTGCCGCCGCCCCTCTCTCTCTCTCTCTCTCTCTCTCTCGAATTCTCTCTCTGCTTCATACTCTTCCCGTCCCTCTGAGGGTGAAAGAACTCTCTCTTTCTCTGAGCGAAAGCCGGGACGAAACAGAGGAAGCGGCTCTCATGGCGGTGGAGGCGCGGCGGGGCAATCCTTTTCACGCCCAGTTGATCGCGAGCAGGTACGGGGGTCCGCGGCCCTTCGTGGGTGTCTCATGAATTCGAATGGCGTCGGTTGCTTGGGCCGTTTCGCCCTCCCTCCCTCTCGCCCCCTGTTTCGCTCTGTTTTGTTCTGTTCCGTTTCTTTTTCGTCGGGCTGATGAGTTTGGATTGGGTCGGTTCCGTTGTTGGGTTTTGCAGGGGTAGCGCTGGCGGGGCCGATTTCTTCGCCGGCCAAGCGGACGACTTCATGCCTGCGGCGGCGGCGGCGGCAACGCCCGACCTGATCTTGCCGCCGTCGCGCTGCTACCAGCAACCCCGCGTCGTGGCCGAGATCTTCGCCGCGAAACCGTCCGTGCAGACCGACAGCGGGTTGAGCACCAACTACAACGCCGCGGCGGCCGGGGCGGCCGCCGTGCCTGTCCCCAGGAACCAACACAAGCGGTCCAGAGACGCGCTCGGCGACGACCACTTGAACGGCGATCTCCTCCCGGCGAATCATAATCCTCAGAAGATGAGCAAGGCGTCGCTGTTTCTGGGGACAGAGGCCTCCTGCGAGATCCAACGGCACCAATTGGAGATCGACCGTTTGATTTCCCAACACGTAATGATCCTTTTTTACTTCAAATTTATTATTGCTGTCGTCGTCGGTTATGTTTTCGACAAGCCTTCGATGAATTTCGTGACGGTTATTACTTTTGGTCTGGGATTTCAAGAAACAAAACCCGGGGAAGAATTGACAATGTCGATTCTGTTTCTGGCGAGAAAAATGTTAAATTTTCACGAATTGCGTCAAGAAGTTGATTGATGTTTGGAAAAAGAAAGGGAAGTTCCAAATTTTCTGACGACTCTCTTGTTCTTGACGTGTTCACAGACGCAGAGGTTGAGGTGGGAACTGGAAGACAGAGTGAAGCAGCAATCGAAGGCGCTGCTCTCGTCCATCCACGACACGGTCGTTCGGAAGCTCAAGGAGAAAGACGAAGAAATCCAGAGGATGGGGAAACTGAATTGGCTGCTCCAAGAAAAAGTGAAGAACCTGGTGATGGAGAACCAGATCTGGCGGGGCCTCGCCCAGACCAACGAGGCCGCCGCCAACTCCCTCCGCTCCAACCTCGAGCACGCCCTCGCCCGCAGCGGCGGCGGCGGCGGCGTCGGCGGCGGGGAGGACGACGACGCGGAGTCCTGCTGCGGGAGCAACGATCCCGGGAGGGCGGGAGCGAGCGCCGCCGCCGCGGCGGAATCGAGGAGGGGAGCGCCACGGCGGCGGCCGGCGCCGCGGGGGTGCCGGGCGTGCGGGGAGAGGGAGTCGTCGGTGCTGCTGCTGCCGTGCCGGCACCTCTGCCTCTGCGCGGCGTGCGGGCCCAGCCACCACGACTGCCCGGCGTGCGGCTCAGCGGTCACGGCGAGCGTGCACGTGAACCTGTCGTCGTCGTCGTAACGGTCGGGAGCCGCCCCCGGGGCAGGAAAGGTAAAAAGGGATAAAAGTTAGGGGCAGAAAGTGGAAAAAGGGAAAGAATAAGGGGGGAGGAAAGAAATAGTCTCTTCTTTCATCTTTTTTTTTTTTGTATTTTGTAATTTTTCGGATGATATTCTTTGATATCTTTTAGTGTTGGAGAAATTGGGGGAAAACATCGAGAGGGATGGTTTTCCATTTTTGTGTAAATACATGGTAAATCTCTCCTTTTTTTTTAATTTATTCATCATAGTTGTTCGTTTTTCTTTTTTTTTTTTTGGGAAATCATTAATTGAGGATGAACAAATTTGTCGACTTTTTAATCTTTTTTTTATTTTCGTTGCTTGGGCTTCCAAAAAAAATTAGAAAAATATATTTACTTTTTTTTTAACGTGATCGCTGTTCTAGTAATATTTGCACCCACATTCTTCTTTTTCCTCGAGGTCGATTTATCGTGACTAATCTTATGTTCTATAGAAACGTGATAATTATACACCCTTTGACTCATGGTTAGTGTTCAATGATGAAATTTTGACCCCCTCCTTTTTTTTATATAAATTAAATATATATCAACGGGGCATCTAGTAATGCTGAATTCTAAGTCTTCCAATGTTGCGTGCTAACTTGATTTCGTTGATGGGAATCATTCATTCGAGCACTAGGGCATTAATTAGTAGGGACCTCGAGGAATTAATGGCGATTAAACGTGTTTCAACGGCTTTAGAATATACTACTATTTAGGCGGCTAGTTACGTTATCATCATTGAGAAATTGTAAAGATCAGTCATTCGGATCGACAGATAAAATGTTTGTGAGTGCCGATTTTGGGATTGGTGGTAACATTCTCTCCTTGATGGGTTAATAATTTTCTCGATGAGATAGTAAATTCTGGTTGATATATGGAGATGTTCCTTGGCCAGGATAATCCAAGATACCAAGAATACAAAGAGTTCTTTTCATCACTTTCTTTTTTATCAATTTTTTGATTCCAGGTCAATGTTTTTGCTTTTTGGGTGGGCTGTGCAAAAGATAAAGCATGTAAAAAAAAAGGAGGAAAGGTGAAAAGGGCAAAGGCATTATTCTGGTTGTACTTCCGCACTTGAAGTGAAGATGATTGAGATATATAGACAATATACAATTTCTCTCCACCAATTTGTCCCATCTCTCCTTCTTCTCTTTTCCCGAAATTTCTCGCCCTTTAATGTTGTGAAAAGAAAAACTACGACCTTCCAAATCATTTGTGATGAAGTGCATTTTGACCTTTTCTTAATCTAGACAACCCGAAATCCTCGCACAATACAACTACTGATACGTACATTTTTTTTTTTCGTAGTAATTTTCGTAATTTTGAATAGTGTCTCTCGGCTAAAAAGCAAAAAAGATTATGTTTTATGTTTAAAAAAAAAAGGCTTAACCAAACATGCCTTTAACCATAGAATGAAAGGTGCTACATGTTCGATTTTTTTTTTTTTTATATTAGCCATGCAATATAGAAAAAAAAAACATTTTCTCGATTATTATATATTTCAAATCACGTAAACTTTGGGCCATTTTGAAAGCGTGGGACATTTTTGGTGGTAGAATATAACTTTAGACATTATTGTCGGCACTGAGGATATGGCGAAGGTGGGCACTTGTCAAATGTTCCTCGCTTCAACGCTCACGTGCCCGTCACCTTCGCCTCATCCCGATCTCCGCGCCTTGACACGCGTCGCCACGATCCGTCATTTGACCCCATGAAAGAATTCATAACAAATATATATATGTGTGCGCGCGCGCGCGCGCGTGATTTTCTCCAAGTAACATCTTTAGCAACCTAATTTTTATTTTACTTTGCGGAAACGCCAACAAGAAAAAGGTTACACAAGTTAAATGTGGCATTTGATAGGGGTAAAAACTAGTAATATCGGTAGCTGGGGCACTAATAAGATGAACAAGAGTTAGCAAACGATATATATCTATATATATTGCAACATGCATGCATGGGATCTTGATGGGTGTGTATCTCATTAAATCTCTTAATTAATGACGACGATAAACTTGCATGGGCCGACGTGATTAAGAGTGTCACGAGCAAAATTGATTTCCTAAATTGTGTACCTTTCAAAATTAAAGATCCCCACCCTTTTTTCTCCGGCACCAACTCTCGTCCTTAAAAGACTAAAGACGAAACTATGTACTTTTGAAAATTACGAGCTCGAAAAAAAAAAAAATCATTCTAGGTGATTTGCATTTCTCATTTGCCTAATGGTTGCTTCATCTTTTGAAATTTGTCAATACCTTCCATTTCCTCGAGGTTTCCGTCGTCTTGGTTGCAGCTGCCGAGATGAATCAATGTACGCTTTTTATCGGATCGATCCATTTTGTCAAATGCAAATCCCGGCGATATTCTCGTAGAGTTCTTATGGTAGCTTTTGAGAACACTAAAAATGCGGCTTTGACTTTGTCGAGTTTTAAAACATGTCAAAGATATATACTCTTTTGAGCACACATATTGACTGCAATGGAAATAATTAGATTAAAAAATCATCAAAGTACAAACTCTCTCTCTCTCTATGTTTTTAGTAATTCTCCTGCGTAACCTAATCTCTCCCTAACATCAATAAAGTACTAAATCTAAAATAATTTCCTTAATTAGGAAAAAACATAACTTCGAGTCCTGATTTCTCGGACCGATTAGTGATTACCCACGGTGGTTGAACAACCTTAATCATATATCAAGCTTAAAATCATAAGTAGGAACCGTGCACTTTTCGGGTTAATGTGGACTTCACATGATAAGTGTTTCGTTTGCATAGGACATTTTAATTAACCAAATCAAATAATTAAAGCACCGTCCCACTATAGTCGGCTATTATTACATGCTTTTGTTACACCTAATTTACACCGTGTTCCTGTTACTATACAGTGCACGTGTCGCTGACAAGGACCCCCAAAACTTTTGCATTAATTAGTACAATTTGTTTAATTAATTATTTGATGGCTATCAGAAAAAAGGTGCAAATTAATGCTTGGAGCAGTCGGGTCAGGCTCTATGCACTGCCGGAGTTTTGTTGGGTTGTTGCAGAACCAAATCTCAACAATAATTACAACAAAAGTACATCTGCTACCTTAGCTGTAATTAAGGAACATGTATAATTATCACCTTTAAAATTGACAACCTCTTTATAATAATAATGATTTTTTTTTTGGGGGGAGGGGTCCATAAATAATTACACCATTGTGTCGATGGATCGTGTTTTGACCAATTCGCAAAGCGTGTGTAGGACATGGTGGGTCAATCAATATAGCCATTATGTATTCTTGTCTGACATGCATGTGCCCATGATCTTTTTGGGAATAAGAGCAGAGGAGCAGAGAAAAATCAATACTATAAGAAATAAAAAATGTCGTTCTATAACTTTGAATCACATATACAATGTGCTAGTTGCGAAAAAAACATTACTGGAAATGTTTCTCGTACCAATGGAGTACATATATAAACAATGAAGATGCGATATGCAAACGACACAGTTGCTTTAAAAATTGCATGGATAGGTTTGCAAGCTACTCGAATATTACATATTTTAAAGTCTAGCAGAAATTTAATTCGACAGCAAGTGTTTTTTGCACTGTACCCAAAAAGAATCGCATGATTTGATCATTTTTTTTTATCTCGAAAAGAAGTTGTGCTGTCTCTATCTTTGCTTGCATCGGACTATAATAATTATTATTTTTTTCTCCTAGTACTATTATCTAAGTACGAATATCCCAAAGTTTAGTTGCCGTCACATTGCCCCCATTCCAAGGGTGGTACATTCAAATTCATCTCAATTTGTTCTTATTCAAAGGTGGCATTGCGATTAGAATTAGATGGGGCCCCACGAGAGGGGATCGAAAAGGGGACATGGGAGATGTAGACTTTTGTCGCGGGATATTAGCAAGTTGTTGGAATAATGCTTTGATTAGGGTTTGTGTCATCGTGCAAGTCTAAGTGCAATAAAAGTCAATTTCGATTCTTAATTAATCTTTCTCGTGTGGGGTCGGGTCGGACATCGACATGATTCCGTTTTAAGTCGCTTTCCATGTTTGTGTGAATGGATTGGATACAAGACGACGCCTTTTCACTTACCCATCACGTTTTGGTTTTAGCTAATCCGATGACGATGATGGCGATAACGACGTTTTCGCGGGAAGAATGGCGGGGCTTTGAACTTTACCATATCTCGATCATTACGTGTTTGACATATACGGCAACGCCAGAATATTCAGCAACGATTACATCGGAGGGAGGCATATGGCGACGACAACAACCCATCGCGACCTTTTATGTGGTAAGAACATGAAATTTCGAACGTTATTAGATATTGGATCACATGCGTGTTGACGTTTTGCGGGCCATTTTACATGGTAAGAGCGGCAAAGCTTCGAGCTTCACGCAATGTTTGATCACGATGCGTTTGACCTGTGGAGCAATGATGGATAATTAAGCAACGGTTACATCGAATGGCGTATGATGGCGATAACGACCTTTTTGCGGCCATTTATACCATAAGAACGGCAAGCTTTGAACATTTTTTGGTCCTTTCCTAGAATTGCGGTCGGCCAACGCTATCCGGGGCATGCACGACTTTTTTGTTAATTTCATTTGGTGTAGTACAAAGTTAGTTCATCGTGCTTCGCGGAAGTTAAAAGAATATGTCTATGACATGTCCTATGACTAGAAAATAACGAACCATATGATGAAAATAAATCAAATTAACTGAAATGTCAACCAAATTGAACGTTGACTTGACCGGTGAAAACGCCCACCCTCCCTCCCCTCGAAATTCTTCATTGCATTGAAATGAGAATTGATAAGAATAAGAAATATTAAATGAGCACGCATAATTTTTTTTTTCATAATATTTATTATTTTGGCGACGAAAAATAGTAGTAGACACCCTCTAGAAGAAATTAGATCGATGAGCACGTGCCTGATAATTATGAACATGACCGATTCATACAATATGCTTTTTTCCCTAGCTAATTATGAGTGTCATGATCATATTTTTCTAACTTCCAATTGCTAGAAAAAAATAAAGATTAAAGCTGATGGTGCATCCAAACCCAATTGCAATTGACATTAAATACATAAAAAGCTGGAATAATTGTAATAATTGTCTTGTATTAAATCGTTTAGTTGCCATGTTGGTTTCCACGCCGTTTGCTAAGCACTAGATCATGGATCTTGATGTTATTTTTGAGAACGACCCTTTTGCCGCCAATAATAGAAAAAAACTAGATTATTAACAATAATAAAAAAAATTGAAATGAAAAATCGAAAATTGATAATTCCAAGTGATGGTTGCAACCACCATCTGAATAATTTAATTATTTTGAAAAATAATTATATGATCATGGAAATTAATTAATAATCGGAACTTGAAATCACATCAACAACAGCATTAAGGTACGATGCAATGGATGATGGCTGTTTAGGGAAAGGCCAACGTGGAGTCAAATATCTAGGGCGAGAAACTTTCTTTTAGTTTTTCTGTATTTTCTATTATTATTATTTTTTTGGTCTTTCCTAAGCCAATTTTGTGGCTTCGTTTTCAGAATATCCAATGCTTAAATTCTTAAAATGCCCTGATGTGTCGTGTCATGCATGTCATTTCAAGAGAAGATAAGATGATATCCTAGAATCGATTATGTTTGTATATATATATATATATATATATATATATATATATATATATATATATATATATATATATATATATATATATAGACCTGTAATATGATATTCAAATCTTACAGCCAACCTCCTTATGATATCATCAACTTCCTTGATTTTAAGTTATGTAACTCATTGCGGTGACTGTTATATACAATTCTTTAATATTTATTGAAGGATATATTCGCTAGATCTAATGAGGTGTCACTTCAATTGATGTAACCGTTTCTTGTGTTACAAAAAATGGTTTCTTTAAGATTTTTTTGGAAAAGAGAATAAAGAGGTTAAAGGTAGTAATTAACATGCTAGGGTTTGCTGTAAAAAGAGGGACTTGACTTTGCTTGAGTATATTATTTTCTTCTGATAAAATGAGGTAAACGGGTTTTTCAAATCATCTATTTTTTACAGATGTTAACATATTGCCTGATTCGTGTGCGTCGATCGAGTGTAATAAGTTTCCTAGCCACAAGAATGTGGAGGGGTGAGTTGGGTGACCCCCAAAGTTTCTCTTAAGCAATAGTTGGGAGTTTGCTCTGATATGAATGTGCAATTTGTCGATTCAAAACCACGCAATTAACTACTCAGTTAATTCCTTACAGATAAAATAAGCTATTAGATCATTGAAAATAAATCGATAATGATCCAAGTCATTATTATTTGAAGGAGACAGTTTTAATCAGTTCAATGTACTTCAATAATGTAAAAAGATGCCGAGTTATGATCTTATGACATTTGAAGCTAAGTGAAAGCTACATGATCATCATGCATTAGAAGCAATTTAAATGAACTAGAAAAGATCAACCCTAATAAGAAACGACCGCATAGGTCCAACAAAGTCTGCATAATCGTTTAAATTAAATATGTTATGTGCAAAACCCAAGAATCATCCACCATTGATTTTATAGTGCCCCAAATGCCGTACCCATTCGAGTTTCTCCTTCTTCTTTTTTTATATTTAATCCTCTAATCATGCCATAAGGGCATCCAATCAAACTAATGATAGAAGCAAGTAAAGGATGACGAGTCTTTGAATTAGTGGTATTCGATGGGTGTCGTGCATGTACTTGTCATGAAATGCTTGTCTCTTGCTTGCTTCGCGCGATGAAAGATGTTGTAATGTCACGATAGTTGTGTTGCTTTACAAATAACACTGCCTTAAACCACTTCAATCGATCAATGCTTCTATCTTTTTTCAAAGATTGAGATAAAGTAAGCAAAGTTAGCCAACCTTACGTCCCTTTCGCTTTGATCATTTCTTGAGAACACCCACTTTTGCACACATTAATAAAAGGCGAATGATGTTGAAATTAAGACACAACAAAAGATGTTCCATTTGTGAAGGGGGCCCTCCGAGTTCCATCATCCACTAGCTAACATGCCACCCACCAGAATGCATTTGAATAAATGAACTTTGGGGCTTTTCTTGTGAGACTTGATTGATTTTTATAAATTGCATGTTTAGATAATTGGAAACATTAATTACGAAAAAAAATTAAATCGCATCTATAAATATAAAAGTTCATAAATTGCGATTATAGTGAATTAATACGAAGATGGAACAGACAAAGAAAAGAGAAGATGGACTAAAGTTTTACGTGGTTCGGTCGATCAAGAGAAAGTTTCTTGGAAGCCTACATCAATGGTAGAAATCTCCGTATTTCTTGACTTCTTGGGGGAGATTCATTATCCTTAAATAAAGAAGAGTAAAACATAGTTGCTAACACATAGCCTATGATTTTTATGGTAAATACAACTATTACATATTGGACTTTGATCCTCAATCTTATCATGATTTGGCAAGCGTATCTCGCCAAAAGCGATTTTTGATGATAACCTCGACTCGTCAAGATCATAGCACAGTGAAATTTGAATTATTGCACTAAACCCCATGTTCTAAGTAAGAACATTTTTCGATGTAAATTATGAGATGATCTTCTTATATATATGATCATTTTTTTCTTTGAAAATAGTCTCGGACTCACGGATATTTAAAAGTAAACTAAAAATTTATTTAAGATTTCATACCCATCAGAACATGTCTCTTTATCATCATGTTTCAAATCAAACACATCAACCGTTTCCTAAACGTTAGCCAAATTTTCTTTCGAACTATGTCCGGTGGCTAAGCATTACATGTGCGTCCCACCTGTTTATATGAACGAGGACGTACTTGACAAGTACATAAAATAATAGTGGTGCCCTTTTTTCTTAATCAGTGGGGAATCTGCCAAAAAAAATCAGTAAAAGATAAAATAGAATTGATGGGTTTTTGCCCAAAGTGCTAGAGTGGATGACATGATTGATTCAAATTGACAAATCTTATTTGTTTTTTTGGAAAGAAAAGGGGGAAGGTATTAAAGAAATTAGGTGGAATATAAAAGAAAAGGTGTCTTGTCTGGTTTCTAGGACAAGGTGATACACACACACCCGTTTGGGGAAGACTTAGTCCTAAATCTAAGAAGATTGCACTTTAGCAACATTTGACCATTGATCGACAAGCACGCCCAGTTATTTCAAACCACATGGTGTGCCAACTCCCTAAAAAGACAGCATGAAAATGACCCCCCACAACAACATCACGCACAACCAACTCGTGTTCACATTACCACCTCCCCCTCCCTTTTTTCCCTCTCATGATAGAAATTAGATAAAATTGGGGTCCATTCCAACCTAAGCATGATCAAGATCTTAGTATCTAGACCCATTACTATGCCTCATGTGATGTTGCAATATCTCTTCATTTGGCCCACGGGGTGATGGGTGACCAAGAGATTGATCTCAACAACCAAGACAACAGATATTGAAACCTATCTCGAGAGGCGAGCACGATACTTGATGATGCTACAAGTCGTCAAGTGAGCGATGCATAACAGGATCCAGCCATCTCTTCTCGGCCTGTTATTGAACCGAGAGGTACGGGATTGGATTCAATTGCATTGGCACCTTCTCCGTTCTCACTTGGTGCTTGGTGGCACGACGATCTGTTTATCTGATGAAATTGTACCCACCCATAAACATGTGTTCGAGTTTGGATTTTCCCTAGAGGGCCATAAAATAAATCTCTCCAATTAGGGTTTTTCTAAGGAGTAAGGACCCACAAGGTGCTAAAAATAGGTGAATGAAAGGTGTGCTCTCTTAAAAGGGCTGTAGATTTATCCGTACTCTTTTGCACTTGGATAGTGGGTTTTGAGATATATATATAGAGAGAGAGAGAGAGAGAGAGAGCAGTGGTGGATGGCATCACATTCATTACACAAAGCTTATCCTCTTTGAAGAGAAGGTGAAAGTCCCAGTTGATGGAGAACCACCTCTGGCGCCGGGGACCAAGACGCAGAGTCCTGCTGCGGGAGGGCACGGACGCCCGCGATGCTGCGGCGGCGTCTCGCGGTGGTGGTGGTGCAGGGCGTGCGGGGGAGCTGCTGCTGCTATCGCCGCCGCCATGCAGCCACCTGTGCCTGTGCGAGGCATGCGTGCCGAGCTTCCCCGACTGCCTCACCACACACAGTTTCGCTCTTCTTCATGCCCCTCCTCTGAAACACTCCCTCTCTCTCTCTCTCTCTCTCTCTCTCTCTCTCTCTCTCTCGACCTGCGACTGCAACAACGCCGCCGCCATCTCTGTCCCCGGGAACCACCACCACAAGCGGTCCAGAGACGTGATCGAATATGAACATTATTTCAAGAAACCATTGCCGATATTGATATGTAATTGCACTTTTTTTTCTTTTGTGGGTTAGTCTTCCAAAAATTTAAGGAAAAATTATTCTTTTTTACTTTATTATGACTAGTTAGGTCTACACCCCGAAATTCTAAAGTTTTGTTGCGCAAATTCACGGACAAATGTCCGAAAAACGGTGATTTTCCAACTCAACAATTTTCTAAACGTGTAAATTCATAAATGGGTACGTAGTCCAAGATACAGATAGTAGACATTTCTTCGTCCCTTTCCTTTTTTCTGCCTCGAATTTTCTATACTCGTATGATTAAATTTTAATACGTAAATTCATATACATCTTTTTATAAATTTCAAATTTCGAGTAGTATTTTAAACTTTAGCCATACAATCGATATGTAAAATACTTTCTCAGTTACTAAATATTCAATCCCCGAAAAATTCGGGGTAAGCACGGGCACTTTTCGCATGGCAGCAAAAGGGGAACTTACCATTGTTGGCTTCTACATACATCTTCATTCAGATCGATCTATTTGGTCAAATTTTAATGCAAATACATTCTCATAAAGATTTTTTTATAGTAGTTTTCGAGAACACTAAAAATGAATGCGCCTTTGATTTTGTCAAGTTTTAGAACGTGTCCAAGTAATTTACTCCTTGAAGTACACATATTGACCCTAAATGGAAATGTTTAGATTAAAAAAATATCAAAATACAAACATTTCTTAACAATTAAACCAATGCACTACTCACAAGCTAGAACAATATTAACTACTCTAAAATATTTCTTAATGTATTCAGTAATTCTCGACAGTAACTTAATCTCTCCCCAAAGAATAAATAAAATAATAAATCTAAAATAATTTTCCCAATTAAAAAATTGAAACACAACTTTATGTCCCGAACTCCCGGACTGATTATGGAGGGTGGTTGAACAACTTTAATCATATCAAACTTAAAATCAGAAACAGAAGCTTCACTTGCTATGTGCTTCACATGATAAGTGCTTTGTCCGAATAAGACACTCATTAAGTTAATCAAAATTTTCTGACCTAAAAAAAAAATTTAATCAAAATTTTAAACCCTAATTAAATAATCAAAGCACCGGGTCTCCATAGTCTGCTTTTATTACATGCTTTTCATGCACCTAATGACACCATGTTCATGTTGATATGTAGTGCACATGTCACTTACAAGAACCCACAAGACTTTTGCATTAATTAGTACTATTTATATATTCATTCATTTATTTAATTGCTTGCCCTAGAAAAATGGTAGAAAATCGGTTCTTGGAGCAATTGGGTCAGGCTACATGCACTGACGGAGTTGCAGAACCAAATCTGAGCAATAATTACAGTAAAGTACATCTGCTATCTTAGCTGTAATTAAGGTATATAAATACTTGTATATTGACAATTTTTTTATAGTAATAATGGAAAAGTTTCTTCGGGGGTCGATAATTCCCATCGTTTCAATGAATCATGTTAATTATCTGTACAAATTGATAACACTTCTATATAGACTTGCGAGCTGCTCGAGTTTTATATATTTCGCGTCTACTGGAATTTCAATTCATCTATACTGGACTCAATAGGAATCGCCCAATCTAGACATTTTTATTATCTCGAAAAGAAGTCGTACTTCCCTTGTCTCTCCGCTTGCATCCATATATAATGATCAAATACTTTTGTCCTTGTGCTTTCTTTTATCTAAGTACAATATCCCAAGTTTAGTTGTCATCACATTGAAAGGTACACTCCTATTTATCTTAATTTTGTTCGTATTCAAAGGTGGCCATTGTTAATTAGAATTATGTGGGGTCCACGAAAGGTTTGAAATACGATTGATTAATGCATTGATTAGGGAAGTGCAACAAAGTCAATTTCGATTCTTAATCAATTTTGTCGGGCGTGGGGTCAAGGGAGCGACGTGATTCCGTTCTAAGTCGCTTTCCATGTTTGTGTGAATGGGTTGAATACAAGAATGATGCCTTTTTACTTACTATCACGTTTTGGTTTCAGCTAATACGATGATAATGAGGTCGATAATGACGTTTTGCAGCCATTTACATGGTAAGGCGCCACGCTTTGAACTTTACCAATTTCGATCATAATGTGTTTGACTTGTAGAGAAAGGTAGGATATCACGTTATGATTACATCGAATGACGTATGAATGTACCAATGACCCTTAGCCACCATTTATATGGTAAGAACGGTAAACTTTGAATATTACTAATTTTATCTAATATGAGTTTACATTTTGGATAAACCAAGAGAGATATTTCTCGTTTCATCATTAATTATAACATGATGGCACGCTGATAATTATAACTACGAATAATTGCAATTAACACTAAAAATAGCTTGAATAATAATATCTTATAGTAATTTTTTAATTGTTATCTTGGTCACCACGCCGTTTGCTAAGCACTATTTCATGGATCTTGATCTTATTTTTGAGAACGACCCTTTGACCGCCGAGCAGAGGGAAAGAAATAGATCATTAACAATAGACAAAAAAAAAATAGTAAAAAAAATTAATAATGCATAGTGATGATACAGTGGTCTTTGGAAATGAGGGCTAAACGACATTTGTGTACCTCGGCGCACTTGATGGTTGCCACCAACATCTGAATAATTGAAAAAATTTAATATAATTTGGATAAACAATGGAATTAATTGTAAATTGGTACTTGAAATCACATTAACAAGAGCACCAAGGTGGTGATGCAATCGATGGTTGTTGTTTAAGAGAAGGCCAACGTGGAGTCAACAATGTAGGGCGAGAATTTTTCTAGTAGTTTTTTGATTTTTTGTATTATTTTTTGGCCATTTCTTCGAATGCCGTGATGCGTCTTGGCATGCATGCCGTTTCGAGATAACGTCATACAATGTTCCAAAACGAATTATCAATTCTGTCATCTTGCCATATAATATTCAAATTTTGCAGCCAGTCTCCGTATGATATCTTCAAATTCCCTAGTTTGAATCACGCGTGATACATGAGATACTTCTGTCCTTATTGATGGATACTCCCGCGAGATTTGACGAGACATCACTTTAATTGATAAAATCAACCTTTTATGTCGTTAATATAAGATTCATTTAACATTTTTTCGGGAAAGTAAGAAAGAAGTTATCATGAGATATCCATATGATATTTTCGAATTCATTGATTTCAGTCACGCGTGCTACATAAGATACTTCCATCCTTGTTGATAGATAAATCCACTGACGAGATGTCACTTCAATTGATAAAACCTATCATTTATGTTTTTAAAAAATGATCATCTTAAGACTTTTCGAGAAAATAAGAAAGAAGTTATCATAAGATATCCGAATTTTTCAACTCACTTAATTTCTACGCATGCATGCAAGTCAATTCAACCGCGTGCATCAATCAAGAATGATAAGCCTTCCAATCACGTAAGTATGGAAGGTGAGTCCCAAAGTTTTTCTTAGGTAAGAGCCGCTTTATTTGAATGTGGAGAGGATCAAAACTGAGCAATTAATTACCTAGCCAATCTCTTAGAGGTAAAATAAGCTACGATATGGCTGAGAAGAAATTGATAATGAGATATAGCTTTAATTAGTTTGATGTGCTTCAATAATGTAAAGGGAGAGTAAATTACATGTCTTGTCGTGACTTACGATGTACGAAGCTAAGTGAAAACTACACAAGCATTATGGCTTAGAAACGATTTGAATTAACAACAACAACGACCTTGATAAGAAACGATGGCACGGGCCAAACAAAGGCTGCACAATCGTTTAGAGTAGGTTTAGCGTAAAACCCAAGAATCATCCACCATTGATGTTATGGTGCTCAAACGCCGTACCGTTCAATTTTCTTCTCGAAGAACCCACCAAAAAGAAAAGATTTAAAAGGAAAAGAAAAACGATAGGGCCACACTAAAGTTTCCCTTCTTTACATTTCACCCCCCATCATGACATAAGATATCTAATTAAACTAATGATAGAGTCAAAGAGGATGAGTCTTGAGTTAGCATTCGACGGGTGTCGTGCACGTACTTTTCATGGAGTGTTGTCACGATAGTTGTTTTGCTTTGTGAATAATATTATCTTAGACCACTTCAATCAATCAATGCCTTCTCTTTTCATAGATTAAGATAAAGTAAGCAAAGTTAGCCAATCTTACGCCTCTTTCACTTTGATTATTATTTCTTGAAACACCCACTTTTGTATATATCAAAGGCGAATGATGTGAAATTAAAAGAGAACAAAAAAAATGTTCAATTTGTGGGGCTCTCTAAGTTCCCTCATCCACCAGCCAACATGCCGCCTACAAGAATGCATTGAACATATGAACTTTGGGCCTTATCTTGTGAGACTTGATTGATTTAATTTATAAACTATATGTTTGGACAATATATTAATTACGAAAAAAAATAAATTGCACCTTGTAAAAAAGAAATCAATAAGTTGGGCCGCCTAGCTTTTAAATTGCACCCAAGACACAATAACTGGCTCAATCCACGTGGTGTGCAAACTCTCTAAAAACAAAGCATGAAAATGACCCCCAACAACAACACCAAAGAACCCAATTTGTGCTCACACGCCCACGTCCCCTCCTTTTTCTTTTCCCTCTCATGATAGAAATTTGATATAATTTGGGTCCAATTTAACCTAATTAAGCATGGTCAAGATCTTAGTATCTAGGCCTATATCTTTGCCTTATTTGGCCCACGGGACGATGGCCAGCTAGAGACCGATCTTGACAACCAAGACGGTGGTGGACGCTGAAATCTAGTTCGGAAGGCGAGTAAAATTCCTCACTAGGGAGGCAATGCATAGAAACTTTACATAAAATTTCGTTATAAAAATTGTATCAAGCAACAAGTCATTGGTGAGCGATGGATCCTGCCATGACCCCTCTGGCCGTCATCGAAGCAAGTGGATAGGATCGAATCCAATCGCATTTGCATCTTCTCCTATCTCACTTGGGGTGCGGTGGGGTGACCAACTTGTCTATGCCATGAAATTCGTACACCCACCTTAAAGGGGTGTAAAACAAATATCTACCATTAGGGTTAAAAACAGGTGAATGAGAGGTGTGTCGTAGAAGGCTTTCCTCCTAGTGTTGGCAAAGTGCAATCTTCTTAGGTTTAGGACAAAGTCCTCAACGAGTGTGTACCCCACCTTGTCCCATAACCAGACAATACACCTTTTCCTATATTCCCACCTAATTGTTTAGTAGCTTTCCCCATTCTTTTTCCAAAAAATAAAAAAAAAGGTGATTTGTCAATTAGAATCGATCATGTCATCATCCACTTTAGCACTTTGGGCCAAACCCTATCACTTTTATTTTATTTTTCATTATTAATTTTGTTGGTAGATTCCGCACTGATTAAGAAAAAGGGCTGTGACTATTTATTTACATACTTTTATTTTTGGTCAAATATTTATGTACTTGTCAAGTGCATCCTCTGTTTATATAAACGCGTGGGTAGACATCATTTGAAAAATTGTGATGGGGGTCTTACGGAAGATTTATTTTTATTTCCTGAATTTATTTCACCCACAGAATTGACTATGATAGATAAGAGACGTATTCAAACAATTTCCAATAAGCTTTTAAATATCGGGTCGATCGGAGGCTATTTTCAAAGAGAAAAATTTAAATACAGGTGTCTATCGACGATCTCATAAGTCAGTATCAAAACACAATTCTACCTTACAATATGGAGTTACTGCAATTGACGATGAGACATGGTTATCATCGTAGTCACAATTGCAAATCATTAATTTTATTTGTTCACGCTATCAAGATTCTAAAACACGAAACAATTTTTTTACATCTCATATTCACGTCTTTCACATTCTTTAATGTAATTCAAAAGTGGGTTTTGAGAAATGATCAAAGCGAAAGAGACATGAGGGAGGTGGCTAACTTTGCTACTTTTTCTTGGTCTCTAAAAATGATAATGCATTCACCGATTGAAGTGGTTTAAGGTAATATTGTTTATAAAGTAAGTGCACTATTGGGACAAGTGACAACGCAACATCTTTCATTGCACAGAGCAAGCAGAGGACAACACTTCATGAAAAGTACACGCACGACACCCATCGAATGCTGGCTTGTTC
This sequence comes from Syzygium aromaticum, assembly GCA_024500025.1. Classification (NCBI taxonomy): domain Eukaryota; kingdom Viridiplantae; phylum Streptophyta; class Magnoliopsida; order Myrtales; family Myrtaceae; genus Syzygium; species Syzygium aromaticum. The sequence goes on from CM044889.1 coordinate 13,059,496, forward strand.
AAGACCGATCCGTTTTTGACTCTATCATTAGTTTAATTGGATAACCCTATGGCGTGACAAAGGGGGGGAATATGAGGGTGGCCCAATTATTATTTTTACCTTTTGGATCGTTTCTTATTGTTCGGCTCTTCGAGAAGGAAATTGAATGGGACGACGTATGGGGCACCACAAAGCCATCAGTCGATGATTCCTAATTTGTCCGCTTAACTTATTTTAATCGATTACGCGGACTTTGTTTGGCCTATGCCATCGTTTCTTATTAAGGTCGATCTCATTTGTTCATTCAAATTGCTTCCGAGGCATAATGATTATGTAGCTTTCACTTTGCTTCATATGTCATAGGATCACATGGAGCCATGCACCTTGCTATCTCTTCATATTATGGAAGTGTGTCATGCTGGTTAAAGCTATCCCCTTTAGATGATAACTATTCGGTTTGTTATTGGTTAATTTTCAGTTCAATAGCTTGTTTTACCCTATGGGATTGACTGAATAATTAATAGCTCGTGGATGGGGCGCCATGCATGCATGTATAGAAATAAGATGAATTCAACAGTTCAGATATCTCATGTTATCAAAAGAATAAAAATACCTAGGCAAGTTAATTATCGTCTGTCTTCAACTATAAAAGGAAAATTATCGTATGTAACTTCTTTCCTTTTTGCAGGGAAAATCTTAAAGGAACCCTTTTTTATAATGTAATAGATAGATAACATCACTTGGAGCGACGTCTCGTTAGACCTCACGGATTCATTATTTAATGAAGATGAAAGTATTTTATGTAACACTTACTTTAAGAAGTTGCATGACTCGAGCCAAGGACGTTGAAGATATCATCAGGAGGGTGGGTGCAAAATTTGAATATTTAGTCATGGGACGGCCATAATTGATAATCCATTTTAAAAGATCATCTTATTATCTCTTAAAACGACATGTATGACATGACACAGGTCACTTGAAGAATTTAAGTTGTCCGAGGCGGCAAATTTTTGTAAAAATCAAACAGGAGGGAAACGAAGCAACAAAATTTGGCTCAGAAAGGGCTGGAAAAATTATACAAAAATGGAAAAACTAAATTAAGAATTTCTCGCCCTAGATATTTGACTCCAGGATGTCCTTTACTTAAACAACGACCAATTGCATCACACCTTGCCACCTTGGTGCTTGTTGCTGTGATTTCACGTACCAATTTTAATCAATCTCCATGATAATCCAATTATTTTTCAAAATATTTTATTTATTCAGATGGTGGTTGCAACCATCACTTGGAATTATCATATTTCGATTTTTCTTTTAATTTTTGTCTATTGTTAATAATCTAGTTTTTTCTCTTCTTGGCGGCAAAAGGGTCGTTCTCAAAAATAACATCAAGATCCATGATCCAGTGCTTAGCAAACGGCGTGGAAACCAAGATTACAACTAAACGATTTAATATAAGATATTTTGTTACAATTATTCCATCTTTTTTTTTTATTTAATGTTGATTGCAATTGGATTTGGATGTGCCATTAGCTTTAATCTTTATTTTATTCTAGCAATTGGATGGTAAGAAAAAACGATCACGACACTCATACTTATAATTAGCTAGGAAAAAAAAAAGCATAACGTACGAATTTATCATAGTCATAATTATCAGCATATGCTCATCGATCTAATTTCTTCTAGAGGTGTCTATTACTATTTTTCGTTGCTGAAATAATAAATATTATAAAAAAATTTGTGCGTGCGCATTTAATGTTTCTTATTCTTATCAATTCTCATTTCAACGCAATGAAGAATTTCGAGGGAGGGGGAGGTTTGACTGGTCAAGTCAATGTTCAATTTGGTTGACATTTCAATTAATTTGATTTATTTTCTTCATATGGTTCATTATTTTCTAGTCATAGGACATGTCATAGACATACTCTTTAACTTTCACGAAGCACAATAATTAAACTTTGTACTACACGAAGGGGATAAAGAGATTGTATTTTCAAATAATTATTAAATAGCCTACTTTTTCAATGTATTTTCAAACGAAAAGAAACAAAAAGAAAAGATTCGTGCATTTTCAATGCATTTTAAAATAATTGTCGGGATAAAATAATTTCACTATGCGGAAGCATTTTCAATGCATTCTGAGCTTTGATTGCAAACCTTCTTATGCAAAAAAATGGCCCTCGTAAAGGATTAATCGTTATACAGCATACGCTTGTATTCGATATTTTACTTCCCAATGTGATACTTTAAGTGATTTCTGTATTAGGGCATTAACGTTGATTGTCATGCAATATGCAACAAACAAGAAGTAGATATATTTAATTGATGGTGATGTCATTCCGTGTTATCACGTGGCATTGGGCGTAACTGTCGCTTGATATTCCATCTTACTCTGTAAATCAAATACATGATGATCGAAATCGGTAAAGTTTGGAGATTGTCGTTCTTACCATGTAAATGGCCGCAAAACGTCGTTATCGTCATCATTATCAATTAGTAGAAAGCTAAAATCAAAAGGTGATAGTAAGTTTCTTTTTTGGGTAAAAAACGTGATAGTAAGTAAAAAGGCATAAATTTTGTGATCAATCCATTCACACGAACATGGAAAGCGACTTAGAGCACAATCATGTCGACCCCACACCCAACGAAATTAATTAAGAATCAAAATTGACTTAATTGCACTTCCCTAATCAATATATTAATCAATCATATTTCCAACTTGCTTATCTCCCATGACAATAATCTCTTGTCTCTAATGTCCCTTTTCAAACCTCTCGTGCACCCCATCACAATTCTAATTGACAATGGCCACCTTTGGATACGAACATACGAAGATTAATATGAATGTACCCTTTAAATGATGGCAATGTGATGACAACCAAACTAGGAATATCGTACTTAGACAAGAGTATTAAGAGAAACAATATTTGTTGATGATATTTCGATGCAATCAAAGAGGAAGAGAGTACAATTTCTATTTGAGATAAAAAAATATTGTCTAGGCAGCATGATCTGTCTTGGGTTTAGTGCAAAAACACTTGCAGTCGAATTATATTTCTGCTGGGGTTCGAAAGTTCGATATATGTAAAACTCGAGCAACTTGCGAGCCTAATAGCAATTGTTCAAGCTATTGAGTTGTTTGCATATCACATCTTAATTGTTATAATTATATTCTATTAGTATGAGAAACATCTCTTATAATATTATTTACAACTAACACATTGTATTTGTGCTTTCAAGATATAGAAATTTATTTTCCTTGTAGCATTGTTTTTTTTTTTTTTTGTTTATCTGTATTTTAATTATTATCACATGCATGTCAAACAAAAATTCATAATGCCTTTATTGACCCCACCATATCCTACAAACACTTTGCCAATTGGTCAACAAGATTCACCGCAACAATGGGAGTTATGGACCCATCCCCAAAAAAATTTCAGTATTATCATAAAGAAATTGTCAATATAGAGGTGAAAATTATTTATATTCCGTAATTACAGCTAAGATAGCAGATGTGCTGTATTGTCATTATTTCTGAGTTTGGTTCTGCATTGACTTGTTACTTTTTCAGAGAGCAATTAAATAAATAAATAATCAAATTGTACTAATTAATGCAAAAGCTCTGTGGGTTCTTGTCAGTGACATGTGCACTCTTATATTTAACACGAACAAGGTGTAAATTAGGTGAAACAAAAGCATGTAATAAAAAGCCGATAATAGCGGTCGGTGCGTTAATTATCAATTAGGGTTCAGAAAAATTGATTTAACTTATTGAGCGTCTTATTCAGACAAAGCGCTTATCATGTGAAGTCCACATAGCATGTGAAGCTCCTATTGCTGATTTTAAGTTTGATATGATTAAGGTTGTTCAACCACCGTGGATAATCAGTACGGAAAATCGGGACATAAAGTTGTGTTTTATTTTTTTTTAATTGAGGAAAGTAATTATAGATTTATTACTTTACTTATCCTCTGGGAAGTGACTATATTATGGTCCAGAATTACTAAATAAATTGAGAGAGAGGGGGTGAAAAATTGAAGTATTAATATTTATATTACACGAGTACAGAAATTTTGAGGCAAAGAAAAGAAATAAAAAGGGGGACAAATTGGAGAGGATACTTTTTCCTTTGCATAGCCAACCAAAAATCAAAACATTAACTTGGAAGAAAAAATGAAAAAGGAAGAAGAAGAAAGTGATCGAAAAGCTCTTTATATTCTTCATATCTTGGTTAAAGAATAATAACTTATTATTGAGATAAAGATTAAAGAATAATCATCAAGTATTAGAAAATCACTATTTTTCGGACATTTTATCTATGTATTTGGGTGATTGTCTATAGAATTTCACGTTAATGACCTATCTAGTCACAAAATAGAAGAGTAATAGAGTAAAAGAGAATGTTTTTGTCTAATTTTTTTTGGAAGTCTAAGCCACAAAAGAGAGAGATTTGTTAATGTTGACAACGATATGTTGGAATAATATTCATATTCGAGCACAATAAGGAAAATAAAAAGGGCATTATATAGGCAACAAATTCTTTGCATCATCAATTAATGATTTCCAAAAAATAAAAACAGGAACACCATGATTAAAATTAAAAGAACATTTATTATGTATTGTAATTACACAAAAATGAATAACCATCCCTCTCGATGGTTTTCTCCATTATTCTCCAACACTAGATATATAAAAGAATCTCCCCATCATCCAAAAAATACAAAAAAATAACATTTTTATTTTTATTTTTTATAAAAGCTTAACCAAAACAGGCCCTTTCCCATAGAATGATAGATGCTATATAATCTGAATTTATTTCTCTCATTAGCCGTGCAATCGATATATGAAGCACTTTCTCGATTATCAAATATTGAGAGACCATGAATTTTGGGGGCATTTTGCAAGTATGGGCCACTTTTCGTACTAGTCTTGAATAGTTTTTTTTTTTTGGTGTAAAATGTAAGTATCATTTAGAAGGTGACGAACAAAAGCTTAGGAAAATTCTCCAACATTACAAATATAACTAAGATCACGAGAAAATGGAGTTAGGGAGCCTGAATAATTTTTTTATTAAGTACATAACTTTACACATTATCGGTGTTCCTAGCTTTACTAGCTCATATGCCCATTAATTACCTTACCTCATGCCCGCCTCGTGCGCACCCCGCACCTTTTGCGGTCAAATTGCCCCTCCTTGCAAAATAAAATGCGTCCCCATGCCTCGTTGTTTGACCCCGCGAAAGGATCAATAACGAATTAAAAATAGGGTTAATACAAAAAAAATCCCAAATTGGTACATGTGTGATAATTTCATCTCGAACTTTTTTTTTACCATAAAAAACCAAAAACTGGTACACATGTGACAATTTTACCCCGAACATACCCTAAAAAACTCCAAACTGGTACACTTGTAACAATTTTACCCTAAACATACCATAAAAAATCCAAAATTGGTACACATGTGACAATTTTACCATGAACTAAAATTTTAATATTATTATTTTATTTATTTTTTCGAATTTTTTTATTTTTTCTTTTCTTTTTTTTTTGTTCATCTTCAACCTCTGGCCGGTCGTTGGACCGGCAACCGGCCAAAGGCAGAAGCAGCGAGGCCAGCTCTAGCCCGACTTAGGCGAGGGCTACCATCGCCAGATCCGGCGAGGTCAGCCCTCGCTTGAGTTGAGCGAGGGCGGCCCCCGCCCATGCCGGCGGGGTCTACCTCGCCGACTTCCGCCTCTGGCCGGTCGTCGTTCCAGCAACCGGCCAGAAGTTGAAGATGAAGAAAAAAAAAGAAAATAAAAAATAAAAAATAAAAAATAATATTAAAAAATTATTAGTTCAGGGTAAAATTGTCACATGTGTACTAATTTGAGATTTTTCGTGGTTTAAAAAAATAGTTTAGAATAAATTTGTCACAAGTTTACCAGTTTGGAGATAGTTTGAGATTTTTGGTGGTAAAAAAAAAGTTTGGGGTAAAATTATTACAGGTATACCGGTTTGGAATTTTTTGTGGTAAAAATAAAAGTTTAAGGTAAAATTATCACACATGTACCAATTTAGGGTTTTTGGTGGTATTAACCCTTAAAAATATATTTGTTATCTTTAAAATTTGTCTCCAAATAATATCTTTAGCAACCTAGTTTTTATTTTACTTTGTTAACACCATCAAAAAAGTAATACAAAGTTGAATATCACATAAGATGGGACAAATGTGGCATATGATAGAGATAAACTAGTAATACCAATAGCAGAGGCAATAAAAAAATCGTCAATATAAGCATACGACAAAATTCCTCCTGGCATGAGTGGAGATTTGAACTCCATGCACATCTTTATTGTGGATGCATTTATGAAATAGAGCATCTCGATGAAGAGCAACGGCCTTAGATAGAGACTTTTTAAATGGAAAACTTATCCAAAAAGTCATAATCTTATTATATTTTTGTCAATTCAATCGTAAATATTTTAATTGTGCCAATTGAGTCCTAAATTTTTTTACATTTTATCAATTGAGTCAATCCGATCAATTTTGATTGAAAATTGCTAATGTAGACGCTGGCCATGGCACGACCGATGCTAATTTTCTTATATTATTTTAATATTTTAATATATTTTTGAAACTTATATTATTTTTTCATTTTCTTCTGTTTTCCTTCTTTTCTTTTCCTTTTTTTCCTTCTCTCTTATTTTCTTTTTTCTTTTTCCTTCCTCCGACCTTAAGCGATGGCTGCCCTCGCCAGATCGAGCGAGGGTCGCCCTCGCACCTGCCCAATTCGGCGAAGGGCTAGCCTTGTCGATGGCTGGCGGAGTTGCCCTCGCCTGATGTCGACTGAGGTTGCCGGCCATCGACGAGGCTCGACAATGTAAATGACACTCTGGAATTAGATAGAATATCCATAGATTTACCTCCTTTGTTGATAGGAGATCATACATGATTAAGTTTTATTATGAGAGTAATGGTGTAACTCTCTAGGGTTTTGCTCTCATTTCTTACCAAAAAAACGAAGAAGTAAGTTCATCTCATCAACTCCAAGAAATGCTCAAACTAAGGTAGGGAAACTCCGAATTATACAGTTGTATACTGTGAGTACTTATTGTCCTACATTAAAGCAAGCGTGTATTTTGATGGAGACCCGCGAAATAAAGGTAACCAAGAAAAAACTCGGTAAGTGTATAAGCAGCTGAATATGAATATGGGGCAAATCAATTACTTTTCATTTTTTCGAATCTCGCACGCACTTAAAACTCCGAGAACACCGAACTTTAGACATTTATATATAAACCTTCAATGGGACACATAAACACATATTTTTAACAATCATATACCCTCGATAATCAATCAAGCCAAATATACTTGGCAATGGAGAAGGGTCGAGCCAAGCTTAGCGCAATGATCGTTCTACCGGTGATTGCATCCTGTAGGTTTCTTCCCACCTCTCAATGTCTATTAACATTTCTGAACGTAGAGCTGCACCATTGAGTTCCTCCACGTTTTTACTTCCTTTAAAGGTCTTGTCGTCTCGCATGCTGGAACAAGTAAAGATGGCCAAAGTGACAGCGTTGCAACAGAGGGCATTCGTGGAGGACGAGGAGAACTTTGCGTGGGAACCTTTCCTCCTGGGGAGCATCTCGTCTATTTTGAAGGCAGATGCGTGTCTTCCAGATTGAGGACCATTGATGTTTCGTGAGTTCGTGCTAATGCGAGAGGAGAGTAAGCAAAAATAAACAAAAAAAAGGGAAGTTTTGCTCTTAATAAAATGGAATTCATACTATTGAGCAATTGACTTTTTGACGGTCTCGAAAAATTCCAATGATTGAAATCGATCGATTGCATCCTAGTATTTCATAACTAACTAATCGAAAGTGATGATTGTATTCCTTATGTAGAGGTCGGACGGACAATTGACGATGGATAAGAGAACAAAGATTTCGATATGGGGCCTTAGAAGACGAAGTCCCGACAGAGTGGCACGCCCAATATCCGCATGCCTTTGAATTTGACGGTAAAGAAATTCAAAACATAATTTGGATATTCTAACTAGATAGTGCTTTGTTGATAATCTGTTTGTAAAACAAACACACCGATGTTTTGTCAGACATGGAAAAGATGTGTGAATTTGTGAGCCAATATATAGCTGTGCAAGTCTTCTAGCCTTACGATCTTAGACCATGGACTAAGATCCTGCAGTCCCCATGTGCAGGTGCGCGACTATTAGGCGTACTTTCCGCGCTCGAGGACAAGAATTAGCATTAATCAGAGATTATTTTTTAATCCAAATTTATTGTTTAAAAATAAAATAATGAAAAGTTGTGTCTTTTTTAAATAGTATGCCTATTCACAAAAGAATTTCACTTTATTAATTATACGTTTTTGGTTCAATACATCCGGTGCCTTTATTCTGGCTATTTGGTAATTTTGTTTTGAGATTTTATTGTATCTTGAAGAATTTTTGCCAGTAACAAATGATAGATTGTCATAAAAAAAAAGTTTTGAAAATAAATCATCTCCTATTAAAATTTGGGCAGTACGCCAGGGAGTAGGGGCAGCTCGGCATCCACCCCGCGCATGGCGGTGGCGGCGGCGGCACAGGTGGGTGCGTGCCGTGAAAATTAAATGTTTTATTTATAATTTTTTAATTGACATTATTTTTTTATTAATTCTTTTTGGCCCATTCCCCCACTGATTACCAAATAAAAAAAAATTAAAGTGCATCACTATTATTATACATGTACTTGTCAAGTACATCCGCGTTCATTGTAAAAAGTCGAATGGGGTCCTGAATAAGATTTATTTTTTATTTCTCGAATTCTTTTTACCAACAGAACTGACCAGCATTTTATAAAACAGTCGATGTGTTTTGATTTGAATAATGATGATAAAGGGACATGTTCCGATGAATGTGGGCTCTTACATAATTTTCAATCAACTTTTAAATATTCGGTTGGGTCGGAGATTATTTTTCAGAGAAAAACATATAAATGGGTGTACACAAATACTATTTCACAAATTTATGAAGTTAGTGCGATAATTCAAATTTTACTCACAGTATCATCTCAATTAGCCAAGGTGACTGCCGTAACCATGATTTATATATTTATTTTTTACAAGTGCTGTTTATTTATCCTTTCGTAATAAATGTTTCAATTATGCAAACATATGGTTTATAAAATCAATCAAGCCTCGCAAGATTTAGGAGAAAGTCCTCCTCAATGAGTGTCTACCACCTTGTCTTAGAAATCTTTTCTTTATAGGGTTAATATCACGAAAAATTCTAAATTAATACATTTGTGATAAAATTTACCAAAAATTAATTTTTTAACAACAAAAAATCCTAAATCGGTACACTTGTGACAAATTTACTCCCCGTTATATTTTGTTAAATTTTACCGTCAAATTGCTGAATTGAATGATACGTAACAGTTGACGAGTATATCAATTTGGGATTTCACCCTTCCGTTTATCACAAATTTACTAATTTATGATTTTTCGAGGTATTAATTCAATTTAACGGAGAGTAAATTTATCACAAATATACTAATTATGATCATTATCATCATTGTACTTCCTTCGATGTAACTATTACTGAATAATCTATCCTTACTCATCATGTCAAATACATAATGATCGAAATTGGTGAAGTTCAAAGCTTGCCATTCTTACCATGTCAATGGCTGCAAAACGTCCTTATCGCCATAATTATAATCATATTAGCTAAAACCAAAACGTGATGGTAAGTAAAAAAGGCATAATTTTGTATTCAATCCATCACACGAACATGGAAAGCGACTCAGAACGGAATCACGTCGCTTTCTGACCCCACCCCACGCCTGACAAAATTGATTAAGAATCAAACTTGACTTAATTGCACTTAGTCTTTGCACGATGGCGCAAACCCTAATCAATGCATTAATCCAACTTGCTTATCTCCCACCACAAGATCTCCATCTCCAGCTAATTCTAATTAACAATGCCACCTTTGAATACGAACAAAATCGAGATAAATATGAATGTCCACTTTAAATGGTGGCAATGTGATGACAACTAAACATGGAATATCTTACTTGGATAAGAGTACTAGGAAAAAAAAACTAATCGATTATTATATTTCGATGCGAATAGAGAGAGAGTACAGCTTCTTGTCAAGACAAAAAAAAAAACTGTCCAGATCGCATGGTTCGTTTAGGGTTTTGTGCAAAAACACTTGCCATGGAAGTAAATTTCTATAAGGATTCGAAATATGTAAAACTCGAGCCGCTCATGAGCCTATTCGAGGGATTGTTCGAGCAATTAAATTGTTGCATATAGCATCTTCACCGGCAGGTTTTGTAATTTATTAGTATTAAAGACATTTTATTACGGATATTCTTTACAATCAACAGATTGCCCATTTGCTTTCAAGATATAGAATGACAATTTCTGATTATAATACACTTCTTTGATAGCCATGATAGGGCAAGCAAATAAATAAATAAATAAATTAGTTGAACTAATTAATGCAAAAGTTTTGTGGGTTCTTGTTAGTGACATGCGTGTTAAGGAAAATTCTCAATAGATTTTGAAGTTGACAAAACTGTCCATGAGTATTTTGTAAGTCTGATAAATGCTTTGAAGTATTTTGATTCAGGAAGTTATTTTTGGAAGAAAAGCATAGTTCGTGTTTAGATTGTGAAAGAATTTCAAGCAAAAGATATTCAAACTCAAAACGAGAAGTTCAGACTCAAAGTTCAGACTCAGAACCAAAAGTTCAGACTCAGAACTAAAAGTTCAGATTCAGACTTATGATCTTCAGACGCATAAGTTTTGCAGACGCAGAAATTTTTCAGATTCAGACACACAAGTTTTGCAGATGCAGAAATTCTTCAGACGCAGAAGTTTTTCAGACGCATACGCAGACACAGAAATTCTTCAGACGCAGAAGTTTTTCAGACGCAGACGCAGACGCAAAATTTCTTCAGACACAGAATACAGAACCTAACATAAAAGCTAGTGATCTGGATTTCACAAAAGGAAATCTTTGATATCAATCTAAATCAAATTGATTGACAATCAAAGATTACGACAAGTATGCATTGCAACGGATAAAACTCTGCTTATGGAAACTAAGATTCTGATTGTATGGGCAACCAGAATCAGCGGGATTCAGATTTTATCAACCAACGGCTACTCAATCTATTTTATACAAATCTGTCCAAAGGTGAATATTGGAAGATGATCCTCTAAAGACTATCCAACGGCTAGTTTGGAAGTGGAGGAGTATAAAAGGAGATCAACGAGGAGCAGAAGGTAGAGAATGAAATCAAGAATCAACAAGTCCAAAGTCTGAGCATACTCCGATTCAATCTCTTGTTTTTCGTGAGCTTAAACATGTAATCATTTGAGAGGTGTAAATAGTGTTATAAGTGTGTACTTAGGTGTGAGATAGTGTGATCTATTGGCTGGGTATAAGCAGAACTAGCTTCGGGAAGAAGTGCTTGAGTTTTAGCGGCACAACTTGCTATAAGTTCTCATTGATTTGATTAGTGAAATCCAGCCAGTAGGCTGTAGCGTGAGAGAGTGGACGTAGGCTTACTGTAAGCCGAACCACTATAAACTTGTGTGTAGTTTTTCTATCTCTATTCTATTACTTTGCACACTGCACATCAGGAGCACTGTCTATATAAACTGCTTTGAATCTGAATTTTATTCAGACTCAGCTGTGTTCTTTCATTTCCGCATAAATTGTTTAAAATCACCTATTCACCCCTCCTCTAGGTGATCCTTGCTAGCTACTTCAATGCGCACTATATATTAACGCCAACATGGCGTAAATTAGATGAAAAAAAAGCATGTAATTGAAGCCGGTTATAGCGGGACGGTGCTTTAATTATTTAATTTGGTTAATTAAAACATTGTTCAACCACCGTGGATAACCAGTCCAGGAAATCGGGACGACAAAGTCGTGTTTTATTTTTTTAATTGAGGATAGTATTATAGATTTAATACTTTATTTATTCTCTGGCGAGAGAATAGGTTATGAGAATTACTAAAAATATTGAGAGAGAGATAGCCTTTGTAAGGACATGAGTCCCACTCGCAAGATATTGTCCGCTTTGGACACTAAGTCCTCACGGTTTTGTTCCTCTGAGGATAGCAAAAGGTCTCTTGTAAATTAAGATTTTCTAAGCCTTTATAAGCAAGGCCTCATACTACCCCCAGAAAAGGTCTCTTGCAAATTAAGATTTCCCAAGCCTTTATAAGCAAGCCCAAAAGTCCCTCCCTTGGCGATGTGGGACAAGAGACGTGCTTGTCCAGGTCCTTGGAACCCGGCAACTACTCCCCGCCCTCGTCGGACCGGGTCGTTACATTTTCCCCTCCTTCTCCTTCGAGCACAACGTTTTCACTGTGATTCCGCATGCGGTCAGGAGTAGGCTTTGATACCATTTGTAACGACCTGAGTCCTACTCGCAAGATATTGTCCGCTTTGGACACTAAGTTCTCACAGTTTTGTTTCTCCGAGGGCAACTCGTACTATCTCCAGAAAAAGCCTCTTGCAAGATAAGATTTTCCAAACCTTTATAAGTAAGCCAAAGGCTTTCTCCCTAGACGATATGGGACAAGAGACATGCCTCCCCTTGCTATCCTAGAAACTTGCCGGAAGTTGCTCCTTGTCTAGATCCTCGAACCCCGGTGACCACTCTTTGCTCTCGTCGGACCGAGTCGTTACAGCCTCTTAGTTATATTAGGGGAATTAAGATTGTTCTAACTCGTGAGTAGTGCATTGGTTTAATTGTTAAGATACGTTTTTATTTTGATAATTTTTTTAATCTAGATTTCTCCATTAGGGTCAATATGCGTACTTAAAAGAGTGAATTACTTGACACATTTCAAGATTTGACAAAATCAAAGCCACATTTTTAGTGTTCTAAAAACTATGGATGTCAGAACCGAACAAAAAAATCGAACCGAGATCCGAATCGAAAATTTGGTGCATTTCAGTTTGGATCATGGAAAATTAGTCGTATATTTTTTGAGATTTGGATTATTTCAATTCGGTTCGGTTACCGAACTGAAAGCCAACTTAAATTAAAATCTCTCGCCTTTCTCACCCCTCTCAAACCCTAACTGGCATCGAACCGAGAACCCTCGCTCTCTTCTCCGGCGGCTCCTTGGACCGGAGGAAGGACTTGGGGTCGGAGAGAGGGGAGGGGAAGAAGGATCCGTGGATGAACCGCGGCAGAGGAGGCGGCAGCGGAGGGCAGGGGTGGGTCGAGGGTGAGGAGGCCGTAGGTGGTGGAGGTGAGGGAGACGATGTGGTGGCCGAGGGCGGAGGTGGTCCCGAGGGGAGAGAACTCGTCGTCGTCGTCGTGACTCCGCCGGCTGCTGGAGACGCAACCCATGGTCCCTTGGTCATCACTATCGGAGCTCCAGAGCCTGCTAAATTTATCAGCTTTCCTTCCCCTTCTTCAAAGTAGAAACCGAGACAAAACAAGAAATTGAAGAAGAGATGGCACAACGTGGACAAGAGTTTGAAGGGTGTGAAGAAGAGTTGCCGTAAATTTGTGAGATAGTATTCGTACGCATTCGATTTTATGTTTTTTGCTCTGAAAATAATCTCCCACCCCACCCACCCAATATTTTAAAAGTCGATTCAAAATTATTTAAGAGCCCACATACGTCGGAACATGTCGTTTATCATCATTATTCAAAATCAAAACACATCGGCTGTTTTATAAGATGTCGGCCAATTCTGTAGACGAAAAGAATTCGAGAAAGAAAAATTAAATCTTACTCACGACCCCATTTAACTTTTTTATATTGAACGACGATGTACTTTGACAAGTACATGAAGAGTAATAGTCGTACACTTTAATTTAATCGGTGGGGAACGTGCCAGAAAGGAATTAATAAAAAAAATAATGTCGATTAAAAGAATAATAAAAAAAAGAAACATTTAATTTTCACGGCGCGCGGCCACCTGTGCCGCTGCCGCCGTGCGCGGCGTGCGTGCCGGGCTACCCCGGTTGCCCGGCGTACGGCCCGGCGGTCACCGCCTCCCTCCCCGCGTCGTCGCAACGGTCGGAAACGCTCCAAAATAAAGAGGGCCAAACTCCCTCACGCGCACGCCGCGCGCCTTTTCTCTCTCTTCTTCGTCTGAAACTCTCTCTGTCGCTGTGAACGACTCTCCTCTCATGGCGACCTGTTTCTACCCTAGCCTGGCGGCGGAGGATTTCATCCCTCTGCCGGAGTCCACGCCGCCCGACTCGATCTCGCGGCCGTCGCGCCGCCGCCACCGGAAATATTGCACCGTCCCCGAGTTTTGCGCGGCGAAATCATCGACCCGCGATTTCAACGCCGCCGCCGCCGCCGCCGCCGCCGTCTCTGTCCCCGGGAACCACCGCCGCGAGCGGTGCAGAGACGCGATCGGCGACGACCACTCGATCGGCGATCTCTTCTCCGTGAATCATATTCCTGACAAGATGAGCAAGGCGTCGCCGTCTCTGGGGCACGAGGATGAGTTCGAGATCCCAGGGCACGAATCGGAGATCGACCGTTTGATTTCCCAGCGTGTATGTAACGACCCTTTTTTACTCCTTTCCCTTTTTCAAATTTTACCCTCCTTTTTTTTTTTGTCTGTCAGTTTATGTTGTTTCGTCAAGTCTTTGATGGACTGATTAGGGTTTATTGCTTGTTCTGGGATTTCCAGAAACGAAACCCTGACAACTTTGCTCTTGACTTCTTTACAGATGCAGGGGTTGGCCAGAAAAATCAAGGAAAAAGAAGAAGAGATCGGGAAGATGGCGGAATTGAATCGGCTCCTCCAAGAGCAAGTGAAGTCCCTGTCGTCGGAGAACCGCATCTGGCGGGACCTCGCCCAGGACAACGAGGCCGAAGCCGGCTCCCTCCGTTCCACCCTCCAGCACCTCCTCGCCCGCGGCGGCGGCGGCGGCGGGGTCGACGACGCGGAGTCCTCCTGCTGCGGAAGCAGCAACGATCCCGGGAGGGAGGGAGCGGACGGCGGAGATGCGGCGGCGGAACCGTGGAGCGTGCACCTGTATCTGTCGCGGCGTGCGCGCACCCGCATCTGTCCTTGTCGTCGTCGTCGTCGTAACTGTCGGAAGGGCCCTGGGCTGGAAATGTAAAAAGGAGAGAAAATAGGGGCGAAAAGGGGAAAAAGGAAAGAATATGGGGGCAGGAATGAAATACGCCCCCCCGTTTTTTTGATAGGGAGATTCTTTTGATATCTTTTTAGTTGGAGAATAATGGGGAAAAAACCATCGAGAGGGATGGTTTCTCATTTTTGTGTAAATACAATTCAATACAATACATAATAAATGTTCTCTTTGGTTTTTTCTTGATCATAGTGTTCTTTTTTTTTTTTTAAGGTAAGGTTCTTGATCATAGTGTTCCTATTTTTCTTTTTTGGAAATCATTATTTGATGATGCAAAATAATTTGTTTCCTTTTTAATCTCCTTATTGTGCTAATATACGAACATTATTCCGACAAATCGTCGATATAAACTTCAAATCTTTTTCCTTTGTGGGTTAGCCTTTAAAAAATTTAGAGAAAAATATTTTAAATTTCGGGGCATTTTGCAAGTATGGGCACTTTTTGCATTGTGGGCTTCCGCATACATCTTCATTCAAATCAATCCGTTTCTGTCAAATTTTAATGCAAAGACATTCTCATAAAGAATTGATATAATAGTTTTTGACTACAAATGCAGCTTTGGTTTTGCCAAGTTTTAAAAACTTGTCGAAGCAATTTAGTCTTCTGAGCACACATTTGACCCTAAATGGAAATATTTAGATTAAAAAAATTATCTATGTACAAAATTTTCTTAACAATTTAACCAATGCACACTACTCACAAGTTAAAACAATCTTAATTCCCTTAAACTAACTAAGAGGCGCTCTCTCTCTCTCTCCCTCTCTTTTCTCAATTTACTTAATAATCCTCGACTGTAACCTAATTTCTACCCAGAATATAAATAAAGATAGATCTATAATACATTCCTTAATTTTTTTTTGGTCATATAATACATTCCTTAATTAAAAAAGCAAAACACAACTTCTTGTGCCGACTTCCCGGGCCGGTTATCCACGGTGGTTGAACAACCACAATCATACCAAACTTAAAATCAGAAATAGGAGCTTCACAACATGCTATGCGGACTTCACATGATAAGTGCTCTGTCTGAATGAGGCTGTCATTGAGTTAAACAATGTTTTAATTAACCAAATTTGATAATTAAAGCACCGTCTCACCATGGTCGGCTTTATTACATGCTTTTGTTACACCTAATTTACACCATGTTCGTGTTAATATGTAGTGCACATGTCACTGACAAGAACCCACAAAACTTTTGCATTAATTAGTACAATTTGTTTAGTTAATTATTTATTTGATTGCTATCAGAGAAAGGTACAAATTAATGCTTGGAGCCGTTGGGTCAGGCTATATGCACTGCCGGAGTTTTGTTGGGTTATTGCAGAACCAAATCTAAACAATAATCTTTACCAAAAAAAAAATCTGAACAATAATTACAATAAAGTACATCTGCTATCTCAGCTGTGATTAAGGAATTTTTAATAATTTTCGACTCTAAATCGATAATTTCGTTATGATAATAATGAGTTTTTTTCGGGAGGGGTCCATTATTACCAATGTGTCGATGGGTCATGTTGACCAATTGGCAAAGTGTTTATAGGACATGGTGGGCCAATATAGCCATTATGTATTTATGTTTGTCATGCATGTGCTGTGTTTTTTTTTTTTTTTGGAATAAATGCAGAGAAACGAAATAATTAAAATATGATAATACATACATACATATATATATATATATATATATATATATATATATATATTGAAAGCACGTGCATAATGTACTAGTTGTAAAAAATATAATGAGAAATTTTTCTCAAAATAATACAATATAAGCACGACGGTGATGACGCAATATGAAAATTGCTTGAGCAAATATATTTGTCCCGTTACTTTTATCTAAGTAAGATAAACTCATTTTTTTTGTTCGTTTTACTTTAACTTCCCTCTCTCTTTCAGACTAATTTGCTTTTTTGCCTAGTGTAAGAGTTGAACCTCACGTCCGAATCTAAACATCTTCACCTTATTCAATTTCCTTACCATTGAGCCAAGTGCCCATTGGGGATATCCAAAGTTTAGTCGTGGATTGTCATCTCATTGCCACCATTCAAATGGTAAATTCATGTTCATCTTTTGATTTGTTCGTACTCAAAGGTGGCCATTGTGATTAGAGTTAGATGGGGTCCACGAGGGGATTGAAAATGTCGTGGGAGATTAGCAATTTGTTGGAATAATGTTTGATTAATGCATTGATTAGGGTTTGCAAAGACCAAGTGCAATGAAGTCAATTTCGGTTCTCAATTACTTTGTTGTACGTGGGGTCAAAGAACGAATATGATTATGTTGTAAGTGGCTTCCCATGTTTGTGTGAAATTGCTTTCGAAAAGTGAAATTATTTTATCCTGACAATTATTTTAAAGTGCATTGGAATTGCACGAATCTTTTCTTTTTGTTTCTTTTCGTTTGAAAATACATTGAAAATGTTCGCCATTTAATAATTATTTGAAAATGCACTCTCTTTATCCCCTTTGTGTAGTACAAAGTTTAATCATCGTGCTTCATGAAAGTTTATAGAATATGTCTATGACATGTCCTTTGGACTAGAAAATAACCAACATTATGATGAAGAAATCGAAGTAATTGAAATTCTTCCTGGCGTTGAAATGATAATAGATAAATTTGAGAAGTGTTAGATGCATACGCATTATTAATTATAGTTTTCTCATTATCAATTAATTGATGAGTATGCTGATAATTATGACTATGACTAATTTATACAATATATTCCTTTTCCTGGCTAAAAATGTGCATCGAATTGCTAGGATAAATAAAGATTAAAGCTGATGTGCATCCAATCCAAATCCAATTGCAATTAACATCTATAAAAAAAAGCTGGAATCAGAATAATAATCTATTATACTAAATCGTATAGTTATTATCATGGTCTCCACGCCGTGTGCCAGGCACTAATTCATGGATCTTGATCTTATTTTTTTGGAAATTACCCTGTTGCCGCCAAGAAGAGAAAAAAATGGATTATTAACTATAGAAGAAAAATACAGAAATGAAACAAGTCACTAATTCTTCTTTAGATAATATAAGATATCTAAACTTTTCAACTCACTTAATTTTTGTACATGCACGCAAACTGCCCCGTCCATGTGGATCGATTGCGTACAATAATGCTTCCTTCCACCAGCGAAACTATGGGAAGCGACTCCCAAAGTTACTCTATGGTGGGAGGCGCTTTGATTTGAATGTGAAATTTGTTGGATCGAAGAAAAACAACTAACTACTTAGGTTCCGTTTGTTCCACAAAAAATGCGATATTTCTGAAAATTTCTTTTCAGAAAATCATTTCTTAGGAAAATAATCATATTTTCAAGTATCTGGTTAAGACATAAAAATGAAAAGGAAAATATTTTTTTTCTAAAAAGAACATATTCTACTGCATTGAGAGCTCATCCCCATGCATAGAAGTGTACATATATAAATGAAGGATTAATTTTTATATTTTATTTTTTCGCAAACATTTTTTCGTCAAAGCAGCTCGACACCCACAGTCTATGCACCTGATCGCTTTTGCGTTGAACAAGATTCGAGCAACCACCGCCACCACCATCTTCATCGACCTAAAAAATGCCCCATATCCGCAAGCACTCAACCCTAATTTCACTCACCTGGCCAACCACCACCACCGTGATGATGGCCAGATCTTCCCTTGCGGTGGTGCCTCACCAGCCTGACCCCTCGTCCCTTCCCCTTGTCGTCACCCTCGGGTTGTCCTCCCTCACTAGCGTTGCCTCAGTCGAGCACGTCCCTCCCTCTCAGCCGCTCCGCCTTCTCCGACCACACCACTGACTTTGCCTCCCCTGTCCTCGCCTTCCTCTCTCACGCCGCCCAGCGCCGCCTCCGCCCCTACCAACTCGTCCTTTGCCTCAGCTCCGCCGACTGCATCGTCGACTCTGCCCTCGTTGCCGAGCTGGGGCTTCGCCTCATCTAGGTGGACACCTCTCGAGCTGAGGAGATCGCTGGAGAGAAGCACGAGGCGACAAGGAGGAGTAGCTGGCAGAGAGTGATGAGCGAGAAGACATAGAGGAGGAAGGAGGAGGCATGCAACGAGAGGAATGGAGCTAGGGTTTTGTCTTAGAAAGTGGGGAAAATGATATCCATTTTTTAGAAAGCGGAAGTCATTTTCCCATAGTTTGAAGGACTTTTTTCAGTTGAAGAAAATTGTTTCCCTTTTTTTGTTCATTTTTCCTTGGGTCAAATATGAGAAAATTCAAAATTTTTTTTTTCTGTGAAACAAATGGAGTTTCAGTCAATCTCTTAGAGGTAAAATAAGCTGTTGTGCCATTGAAAGAAAACCAAACGAGAGATAATTTTTATCAGTTTCATGTTCTTCAATAATGTAAAGAGACACCACGTTACACGTTTCTATGTGATTTTATGACATATGAAGCTGAGTAAAATCTACATAATCACTATGTCTTAGAAGAAATTTGATTTAACTAAGAAGATCGATCCTCATAAGAAACGATAGCTAGGCCAAACAAAGCTCGCACAATCATTTAAGATTGGTTGCTCGTAATAAAATTCAAGAATCACCGAACATTGATTTTGCGGTGCCTTGAATGCTGTCCCATTCAATTTCCTTATCGAAGAATCCGACAATAAGAAAAAAGATTAAAAAGGAAAAATGATAGGGCCACAGTAAGGTTTCCCCTATATCATGCCCTAATTATCCAATTAAACTAACGAAGAATCAAAATGATGGGCCTTGAATTAGTATTCGATGGGTGTCGTGCATGTACCATTGTTATCACAATAGTTGTGTTACTTTGTAAGTTCAACATTCAATCGCTTCAATCGATAAATGCTCCATCTTTTCTATATTGAGTTAAAGTAGGCAAAGTTAGCCACCCTTACAGTCTCTTTCACTTTGATCGTTTCCTAACACCCACTTTTTTATATATTAAAGAAGGCGAAAGATCTAAAAAATAAAAATAATAATAATTTTTTTCATTTTTCACCATATCAATTAGTCTCATCCACTAGGTAACATGCTACGCACAAGAATGCATTGAATAAATGAACTTTGGGGCTTATCTCGCGAGACTAGATTGATATTAATTGATTTACATTTGAATTTAGCGAGAATAAAACCATAATCTAATTGAAATATTTATTGCGAAAAGATAAATTGCACCCGTGGACAATGTACTAATAATTGCTGTTTCGGTGATATTCTCGACTCATCGAGACGATGGCGTGTTGAATTATTGCGCTAACTCCATAGTTGTGTTACTTCATGTGCCACTTAATATCATGTTTCAAATTTGTAAAATGTTAGGTGATTCTGTTGGTGAAACGAATTCAAAGAATAAAAAATAAATCTACTTTGTGACTCCCTTTCTTGATCAGTGGTGTAAAATTGATGGGTTGTTGCCCAAAGTGTGAAAGTGGATGATTCGATTGATTCCCATTCACAAATAACATTTTCTATTTATGTTTTTGGAGGAAAAAAAGTACGATATTGAAAAATTAGGTTGAATATAGAAAAAGGTGTCTTGTCTGGTTTCTAGTTTCTAGGACACGGTGATGGACCCTCGTCGAGGACTTTGTCCTAAATCTCGGAAGATTGCACTTTTCCCAACATTTGGCGATTGATGAACCGAAGACACGTTATTCGCTCATCAAGGACAACCAATTAGCTCAACCCACATGGTGTGCCAACTCTCCATACACAAAGCATGAAAATGACACCAACCCAATTTGAGTTCGCACCTCCACATCCTCTCCATTTTTTTTTTCTCCCTCTCATGATAGAAATTAAATAAAATTGGACCCATTCCAACCTAAGCATGATCAGGGTTTTAGTATCTAGATCCATATTTTTGCCTATATAATACTTGGGATCTCTCTTATTTGGCCCACAAGACGATGGGCGGCTGGAGACTGATTTTACCCATCAAGATGGCGGTGGACGTTGAAATCTAGCTTGAGAAGCGAGTACCGTCCTTAACTAGAGAGGCAACATATATGAATTTTACATAAAATTTTTGTAATAACAGCTGCATCAAGCAACAAGTCGTTATGGGAGCAACGGATCCGATCATCTCCCCTTCACACCATCAATGAACCAAGCGGTAAGGAATCATAGTCAGTCACGTCCATGCCGTCTCCTATCTCACTTGGTGTGCGGTGACATGACGACTTGTTTATACGATGAAATTAGACCCACCCATGAACATGTGCAAGTTTGGGTTTTCTTAAAAGTAGGTGGATGAAAGGTTCATAAAAGCTCTCTTAAAGTGATGAGGATTTATCCTTACTCATTATGCACTTGTGGATGGTGGGGTTTGATATGGACATCATATTGCTTGCCCTCCGTTGGAAGAGAGAGAGAGAATCCATTTTGATCTGGCCCGAGGCCCCCGTCAACTCCCTCAGATCCAGCCTCGAACACGCCCTTGCTCGCGGCGGCCGGGATGATGACGCGGAGTCCTGCTTTGGGAGCAGCGATCCCTGGAGGGAGTGGGCACGGGCGGCCGCGATGTTGCGGCGACATCTCGCGGAGGTGACGGTGGTGGTGCAAGGCGTGCAGGGAGAGGGGGTTGGGGGTGGTGCTTAGTGTGCGGGCCCAGCCACCGTAACCACCCGGCGTGCGGCTAGGCGGTCACGGCGAGTGTGTACGTCGTCGTGATCATAAAGTTGAAAGCGCCCTGGGCGAAAAAGGTAAAAAGGAGAAAAATTAGGGGCAGAAAGTGGGAAAAAGGAAAGAATGAGGGGAGGAAAGAAATAGTCTTTTTTGGATTTATGTTTTTCGGATGATAGGGAGATTCGTTGATATTTTTAGTGCTGGAGAAATTGGGGAAAGCCATCCAGAGGGATGGTTTTTTTATTTTTCTGTATAATACATCGTAAATCATGGTGTTCATATCTATATTTTTTCGTTTTGGAAACCATTAATTGATGATGCAGAAATTGTTGGAGTTAATTCCCAAAAAAAAAATTATCAACTTTACCTTTGTGGAATAGCATTGATGAGAAAGAGCCTTTTTTTAACAAACAGAAATATTTTGCTTCTTGTGGAACAGCATTGATGAGAAGAGAGAGGAGATTCAATTTGACCGTAACAACAACCTAAGGACAACGCCTCCTTAGCCCAGGCTCGGTTACTTAAACAGATAGAAAGGAAATAGTAGGAGCCGAATCTCATGGAGTTACCTTGTATAAGAAGTACCGACCTTCATGTCACTTTTTTTTTTCCCACAGAACTGGTAAAAGATTCCGAGCGTTACGACCAGTAATCATCATTATGGGAAGAAAAACCGTTCAGCATGGTGTGTACTTGGCGTGTGCAAAGAACATCGCCAGCTGACGTTGAATGATCTGGCAAAAAATCAGGAAGGGGGTAGAAGAATCTGCATCCGATGCTAAAATTGGGTAAGAAGTAATTTGTAGTTTAATCCTGTTCTGTAGCTATGGGTTGGGAACTGAGGAGTCTTTCGGCTTCGTCATTTGCATCAGCTTGTAGCGTCCATTTCCGCGAGAGAAATGAAGGGACTTACTAATCGATAATTTTCAATGCGCATGCTGTTCACAATTGAAATGTCAGCTAGCAGCCATTTAGATCGAATCACCTAGGCAAACAAAATCATGGTGTATGGATTAACTGGAAAAAGGCATTGGTTAAAAGACTAATTCAATTTTATCATAAACAGTAGTGGTTCATATACCCTACTGTAATGTCTCCTCACAGTCACATGACATATTTGCAAAAATTTGTAGGAGTGTGAGCTTAGCATGTGTAAATACTAACAATCAGTTAAGTAAATTCTATTAAATAAGTTTATATGCAAATATGATTGCACAGCAGAGAATGCCACCTAATAGATAGGTTCTATTATAAAAGAAGAAAATCCATCTTTATCAGAAGAAAAGACTAATGTATACACAAATTCCGTGATTGCCATGTGGTGCAGTCACTTGCTTCCTTTCTAGCCACCATCATTTTTCAAATTTGCAAGAAGATAAGTGACATTTAAGTATCGGTCTAAGAAATGGTCTCCACTATAAAGTGAAGTCTTCCATCACTACAACCAATCTATGCCTCATACCCCGTAACTAATTATTTGTCAATTTCTCATCTCAGTTTGTTATGAGAAAAAAATAAATTCAGAGTAATCAGAACATACCTCTTCAAGTTTTTCTATCTCCATTATCTGCTGTATTTGTTCAGCAACACTTTCCTGTAAACAGAGATACGTTAGCTAGTCTATTTCATGCATAATAGATGGTTGGGAAAGATCACAAATCAGGAAAACAAACCACATTGCTCGCTGCTTCAGCTGCCAGAACGTCAAAGTCCATTTCTACCGCAATTTCAATCGTTGAAGATATCTAACAACCAAATCCAGTAAATAAGATACTAAAGAATGTATATAGGCTGAAATTAGGTGGCGAGAGACTAATGCGATAAGGTTTTCCAAGTCCTACTCTTGCATAACTTTCAATTAATTCAATCCGTCCCCTCAATGAGTTTTCCAGGCCTTCTTGCACCCTTCTGACTCGACCTTTCCGTGCCCTGAAAAGGCAGCAGGTTCCTATAAATTCGATGTCCATAAAAGAAGCAAATACTGGCTCAACATGTCAACAGAGAAATAATACTATGAAACATGCAAACGACAATGAGCTAACTAGAGAATCCATTTTAAAGAGGTTTACTGGTAAGAAGGTTCTCCAACAGCATAAATCTTGTTTTCAAGTTTACACATGCGCGCTAACATCCATACCTACATAGATGCACACTGTTTTGGAACTTCTCACCATCTTGTCATTTCATGCAAACAAAAGCAAAGAAAATATCTAAAGTCGCCGATTGAACTATCATAAGTCACAGCAAAGTGAAAGTTAGATGATCAGAGTTCCAGGAGCAGCATTCAGCTGCCAGGTTTGAAATAATAGGCAGCAATGGAAATTCATGCTCGAGACTCGCTTCATTCAAGATTTGAAAAGATCACGTTGCTTAATGATCCTTTCTTTTATTGCCAAAGAGGTATGAACCTACTATCTAATAAGATTGACTCCACACTTTCAAGTCTTGTTAGTTGCCCCCATGAAGACTGATAAACATGGAGTTAATCGAAAATAGAGAATATCTTCAAGGATATTCAGACTGGAGAGTGAAGAGGATCTTTCCATGTAAAATCACTCATTGACTTCGCAGAGTAAAAGAATGCCATAGCCAGATAAGCTAAAATGGCAATTTTAAGTTTAACGGTCAAATGCCAGGTAATGTGGAAGCGACGCAGTTTGAATCGGGGGTTTCCAACAAAACGGAGAGTTGACATTACAGGTTTACCCCCCATTTCCAGCTCCCGTCTCAACAGCAGGAGGCAGTTGCATTTTTATCAATGCAAAATGGTTGCTACATTGAAGGATTATACCTCTTTTTCAGCAGCTTGTTTCAGGTCTTTGATGCACGACTGGAGTACAGCATACCGAGACAGAAGTTGCTGCTTGATTGCAGTTGCATCGACTGATCTTTGCAGAAGCTGACAAATGACACAATGGATGACTAAATATGCATAGAACTAAGCTTATGTTAAAGGCAGATTCAAAACAAAATGTGAAATCATATGACTAGAATTCTTGGCAATTAGTACTTAAGGGAAAGTCTGAGCTCGTCCAACAGATCTGGACAGAGAGGTTAATTGACTGACATATAAATGCAGCATCTGGTATTTGGAGCGTGAGCAGAGGTATCAAAGCAAACATGCAAGATACTTTAGACTATGATGACATCACACAAGAATATCCAGCACACTCTAAAATCTAATAACAAAAGTACCTATTTTCATGATTCAATCTGACAAACATGGATTCCCTAGTGTTACCTTCTATTAAATGGAACTGACAATTAAAATACTAGGCAAAGAATTATTGACGTCAAGAAAAAAGCAAAATTTAAAAATGTTGCTGCAAAAGAAATTCAGAAGTAAAACTACACGGAATATGCAAAAGTCCACTCGCACCTACTGCATCAAACAATGTGATAAACTTACTCTGTTTAATTGGGTAAAAACCAGAACATTTAAAGTAGCCCCAACCGTGAGAGATGCAACTGCCCCAACTGAAAGGAGCTGAGGCAAGCTGGGATCAATAAATCCAGATGCAGCATCTCCAGTGGCCAGCACGGCCAGAAGTGGAAAAAGGACAGACGGATTGAATAACAATGAATTTCCTTCTTTTGCAGGTGCTCTTAAAAGTAGTGATTCCCCCCATCTTTGTGGTTCATGAGGCACATAGGCTCACTGGGGTGGAAGTTGGGAGCCTATGGGCTAAACTTAATTGGACCCACCTCCCGGTAAACATTTGATGGAGCTGCAAAAGCCATAGTTACTCTATCTCCTGCTTGAGCAGAAAGAGTAGCTGTTTCGGTGGCAAACCGGTGGGCGCGCGCCACACCAGAAGGGTCTGTACCTACAAATTGAACATGCACAAAAGTCTCTATTAAGTAGTAATAAAAGAAAATTCGCAATTTGAGCTTCAAATAAAGCTATTGATGCCATGTCTGCAAAACCTTTAATAGCTATTATATCAATGGGAAGATCAAACCCTTCCAGCTTGTTAGAGAAGAGAGGAAAAGATGAATCAGTACAAGTGCTGAGGAGGAGACATAAAAATTGAGTGGATAGTAATTTTTTCCAATTCATTTAATTGCATTTAGAAGGACAACAAGCGAGATAGCTTTCAGCGCTGCTGCAAAGATACAATCGGATAGATCTCGCAAGATTGAACAAACCGCATAACTCCTATGTCATAGTAACGTGAACATATCACAACAGAGTGAACTGCAGCAGGGATAGTTTGCTTTGTTAAATTCAGAAATCTTAGCCCCCATTTCCATGCTGGAACATCCATGCTGCGTTCGGCAGGAGGAGACCCTTCGAAGAAGCGAATATCCAAGGATCAACACCACACAGAATAGTATGTGTGATCAACTAGGAGACAATGGCTGTTCAAACTAACGATACCCGATCTAGCTTATGATTAGAAGCTATCATATGGCTGATCAAAAGAGGAAATAGTATGTAACAGTAGATATATAAACACCCAGGAGATCGAGAAAATAAAAAGTTCAATACAGGATTTGCTTAAGTTATATTCAATTAATTATGCAAGAAAGATAGAAGTAACAACTTGATCTCTTCAGAGTCAATACTAATAATGTAACCGGAAAATAGCTCATACTTGTAACGGCAAGTGGCACAGGAAACAATCTGCGGCAGCAGGTTCCGAATAAGATGTTATCACAATAAAATGTTTGATGAATACTTGACATAAATATGTGAATGAGCTATCATAAAGCTGAAGAGCAAATAGAACTAGACTCTCAAGGTCAAAATGCTCATCAGCAGAGTTAGGATGCGAATGGCAACCATTATGCTCTAGAAATCAAATTCTTGCCAGAAATTGATTTCTGGAATTATTGCTAGAAATTGATTTTTGAAGAAGAAATATATTTGGTAAAATATGACTAATTCTGCTCCAGAAATTGATTTCTGGAACAGAAATCTGTTTTGATTTGTTGATTTTTTTTGCACATAAAAAAATTTAAATTTTACTCAAAGTGAGTGGCTACAGGTATTATAAGCCATTCGGTAAAATTTTGAAATTTTTTATTTTTTTTTAAATTTTTTTGGGCACCTAAAAGAATTTAAATTTCACTCAAAGTGGGTGGCCATAGGTAGTCTAAGCCATTTTGTTAATATTTTTATTCTTTTATTTTTTTGGGCACCTCAAAAAATTTAAATTTTACTCAGAGTAGGTGGCTACAGGTATTCTAAGCCATTCTGTAAAGTTTTGAAATTATTTATTTATTTTTATTTTTTTGGGAACCTCAAAAAATTTAAATTTCACTCAAAGTGGGTGATCACAGATATTTTAAGCCATTTTGTGAAGTTTTGAAAATTTTTATTTTTTTTATTAATTTTATTTTTTTTGGGTACTTCAAAAAATTTAAATTTCACTAAAAGTAGGTGGCCACAGGTATTTTAAGCCATTTGTGAAGTTTTGAAATTTTTTATTTTTTTAGGCACCTCAAAAAATTTAAATTTCACTCAAAGTGAGTGGCCATATGTGTTTTAAGCTATTCTGTGAAGTTTTGAAATTTTTAATTTTTTTTAATTTCTTAAAAAAATTTACCAAATTTCATATTATCCCGAAATCTGACTCTTTTTAAGCCATTTTCTGGAAATTTTTATGAATTTTTCTAGAAATTTTCAATTTTTATGCATTTTCTAAAAAAAAATTGTGAGAAAATAGGGATAATGCATTCTGGAATCAAGAAACTACAAAAACTCATTCTGGAATGCATTTCGAAAAAGTAGCTTCTCTTTTTCTTACCAAAAACTCATTCTGGAATCAAGAATGCATTCTGAAATCAAGTATTTTTAACAAATACATTTTTATTCAAGAATGCAAAAATCTCTCTAGAATGCATTCCGAAAATGTTTTAACAAAGGCCATTTTGTTCCGGAATGCATTCCATGCGTACCTTTAACAAACGCATTTTTTTTCTAGAATGCAAAAATCTCTCCAGAATGCATTCTGCAAATTTTTTAATAAATGCCATTTTGTTCCGGGATAGAATTTTTATTCCGGAATGCATTCCATGCGCACCATTAGTTATTAGACTCATCAGGGCACAGAATTCTATGAACCCATCAACAAGTCTCTTACAAGTAAAATTGCATCCACCTCTTGGTCATTCATCGACAATAAAAAGAAGAAAACTCATGGAGGATGACTTAGTCGACCCTACTAATAGAAGAGTAACACGAACTCGACAGGAAAATGGACAAGGATTCATATCCATAAAAAGAACCATACATCGATATTTTGAACTTTGGAAAGGAGAAGGTATCACAGCTTACTTTAATCCTAACAATGACTCTGCTTTATTTATGCATCGCTAGAGAAAGTTGTGAAAGAACTCAAACTATGTGGCAAAAGGCAAGGATACTTTTACTGCGTAAATCACAATGATCATCCTATTCTAAAACCCTGCAGCACATCTACGGTGGAGTCCGCCTACCTTAACATCTAGGCACGCTTAGTAAGCAATACTTGGAACAAAGTATAGAACTTGAAGTTATCTTCGATAACGAAATGGCGTAATCAAGACTAAGAATTGAACTTTGGTAGCATACTTGAATACCATCTTGGGGTTGTGCAACAGCGACAGCTATCATACAACTTGGACATCTCACAACCTTTTCGAAAGGGACCTGCGAGAAGCAAAAAAATTCCAGGTAGTGCAGGGTCGATAGGAAAACTACTAGCAATTATCCAAGTAATAGTTTTCTATGGCAAATGCATGCATAATTGGCAGCCAAAACAGCTTTTAAATTTTAAAGCAAGAAACAATAGGATTTTACCTCTACACCAGGAGAAACCCTACTTGGCATGTGATATCAATCACACCTAGAGCATTAGAAACCCTTAGTGATGTTGCAAGACCTTAAAGTAACAGTGTGCATAAGCGCACGTCAGGCCTGGACCATCTCCACCGGTCGACATAAGTAAACATTAGATTCACAGTAACACATTTCAAATGATCTCCACCCCATTCCAGTTGAATTTCTAGACTTCCTCATACGAACCAAGCATATTCATTGTCCCTCCCTACAAAAAATTATATTAACGACATTTCTTCCCTCTTTAAGCCGGGGAACAGAAGAAAGCACCCACTTAGTAAGAGAGGAAGTTAAGGCACTAGCATCAACGGGCAATTGCAATAAATCATTGAGCACTTTATACGTTGCGATTATTGATGAACACTCAGTTCAGAAATCACAACCCCGAAACACCATGTATATGGAATAACAAGACACACTTTGATCCAAAGTCGCGCGCATGGCGTAGAACACGGACAGAGCCAACCCGGCATTGTCGTGCTCAAGCGCCGTGGCCATATTCGAGCAGCAATCCGACATGCCGACCACGCCGCCCCTCCCGCCGGCCTTCCCTGCGATGATCCGCAGCGCCTTGTTGGCATTGCTAGCACTGGATGCTTCGCCAACCACCTCGTCGCTCAAAACCGCCGAGAAGGAGGACGACGGCTTGCTGGCGACGCTGCTCTCGCTCTCGCTTAGTAAGGCCCTGCACTCGAAGGAGGAGTGCCGCGAGACGGCGGGGGGAGGAGCCGCCGAATCTCGGAGATGACGTGGAGCCGGTGGGCAGTGGCTGTTGCCGCCGCTGCTGCAGAGGAAAATGGATCGCAGGGCAGTCTTGGTGCTCGGGGAGCAGCATCGGGAGTGGTGGAGGGAGGAGGAGTGAGGGAAGCGAAAGAGGTAGGGCGAGCCCGAGCACAAGCTCATGGCCATTTTCGAAATTTCCGTCAATGGTGACGACGAGAAGAGGAGGAAGGAGACGGTGGTGGCGACGGCGAGAATGAAGCGGCTTCGTTCCTTGAGATTTCAAAGAAAATGAGAAGACGAATGCGATTTTGGGAGAGAGAAAGCTTTTGCTCGTGAAACTTTTATTTGTGTTTGTGACATGAAGAGTGACGGGGAGAGAGAGCTCCTTCTCTCGGGGAAGAGGGAGAGAGAGAGCAAGCGTTAACGGAGCTAACAGAAACAGAGATGAGAGGGAATTTTCAAAATACCTCGAGAGGTGGGACTCGCTTTGACATATGTTGCATGCTTAATGGACTGTCTCAATGATGATGTGGCAAGACAATCCTACACAATAACTAAGCATTTTGTCCAAACATTGTATTAAAACTACCAAACTGATTTTTTCGATTCTTCAATAGACCTCAAACTAAGAAACACTCAACATTTGATCCAACAAAGTTAAATACTTTCTGCAGAGAGAGACATAAGTAAACTTCATTCCAATTAAGTAAATTGGGGTATAGATTCACGAATATAAACAAAAGGGAAGGAAAACCCTAACCTCATCTTTGCTCGTCAAATGGAGAAAACGAGTAGGAGGTGTTGATGGGCTCTTGAAAGGTGATGGTGGAGGCAGCTTTGTTTGTTGGAGAAGAGAAGATGAAGTGAGGCGACGGCGGAAGCTCGTTGCGATTTTGGGAGAGACGTGAGAGGAAAACCCCAACCTCCGGCATATCTTTGCTCGTCGGATGGAGAAAACAAGCTGGAGCCGCTAATGAGCTCTTGTATGCGATGGAGTGAGGTGATGGTGGAAGCTTGTTGCGATTGAGGAGAGACGCGAGAGGAAAATCCTAACTTCCAGTAGATCTTCGCTCGTCGGATGAAGAAAACAAGTTGGAGCTGCTGATGGGCTCTTGTACGCAACGGCGGTAGCGACGGTGAGAATGGAGCGATTTCATTCGTTGAGATTTCAGAGAAAATGAGAAGATGAAGGTGATTTTGGGAGAGAGAAAGCTTTTGCTCATGAAGCTTTTATTTGTATTTGTGACATGAAGAGTGATGAGGAGAGAGAAAGTCCAAGAGGAGGGAGAGAGAGAGCAAGCGTTAACGGAACTAACAGAAACAGAGATGTAAGGGAATTTTCAAAATCCCCTGAGAGGTGGGACGCGCTTTGACACATGCCGCACGCCAAATGGACTGTCTCAATGATGGCGTGGCCAGACAGTCTTACATAATAACTAAGCATTTCATCCAAACATTGTATTAAAACTACCAAACGGATTTTTTCAATTATTCAATAGACCTCAAACTAAGAAACCCTCAACATTTGATCCAACAAAGTTAAATACTTTTCGCAAAGAGAGATATAAGTAAACTTCATTCCAATTAAGCAAATGGCGGTACAGACTCATGAATATAAACGAAAGGAAATAAGGACACAATGAGTGCTTTAACTTTTGTATGGCGCTCATTTAAGCGCTATAACTTTTTTTTTTTGGCTCACTTAAGTGCCAAAAATTTGAAGAAGTGATCACTTGAGTGCCATCGCTGATTTGGCTAACCGAAAATCTGACGTGGCATTAAAATAACATTAAAACAGCTGATGTATCTCGCTGACAAGTTGCAGTCAGCATTTGACATGCTAAACGACATCGTTCACCCATCTAGTCAGCAATTGCATGCCAAACGATGACGTTCACCCATTCAATTAGAAGAACCATTGCCTTACTTCAACAAATTGGGGCAAAATCCAATTTTTCTCTTGAGGAACCCTAACCCTAACCTTGAACTCGCAAACTCTCTTCAAATTAGGGCAAATCATTTTATCAAATTCACAATGGGGAGCAGCAGCAGGAAAAGTAGCTCATAAGTTTATGAACAAAGCGAAGATGGAAAACAATATTTCTGCTATTGTGGGCTGCGAAGTCCAACAAGAACATCTTGGATGAAAAACAATCCTGGGAGAAGGTCAATGACTCGTCAAGTATAGAAAAGACTTCAATTGTGGATATTTTAGGTGGATTGACACAAAATTTTCGAATCAAGCAACGAAAGTGATCTTGGAGCTACTTCAAGGACGAGATGAACCTCCACCTGTATTGAAAGATGAGTTGGACGACATAAACTCAATGCAAGTAGAAATCAAGGGTCTAGAAACTTTGGTGAATTATTTAAAGAAGGAAGTTTCAAGGATGGAAATTCAAAGAAATATTTATCGAGTGTTATTTGTCTTGTTGTTGTCGAGTTTGATTTGGTTTGTAGTCATACGTAACCTCGGTAATGAGAAAAAGCTACTGAGTTTACCATAGTAAAAGAACAATGAAATGTGTTGTATTTGGTGCAATGAATTTTAGTTATGTGAATGTTTTGATGTTGGAATGTTATTACTTTTGGCAAATTTGTATATATGGGTTGAATGTTGAATGACCAAGTTTGTGTTTACTTGCAGATTGGTGGAAGGTGTTATATGGTGCATTATTGTTGGTTTATATAAAGGATAGATGATTTGTAAGCTGTAGAATCTGCAGCAAGAGCAGAGATGGTTCTGCATTCTATAGTTGGTTTTGGCTTTTTTGCATATTGTGTTGAAAGACAGTAGAAGTTCCAAATAACTTTACGAAGGATTGTTTGAGTGCCACAAAATTTTTTTAGTGAACACTTTGGTTCATTAACTTTTTAAAAGTTACAACTTAGGCTCATAAACTTTTTAAAAGTGACCACTTAGGTTCCTCAATTTTTTTAATAAGTAAGCTATTAGTTTCACTTTTCTTAACCACATCCTGTACAGTTTAAGCAAGATTATCTCATTTTTGCCATCATGTAACAGTAAAAAAAAAAAGTATTATTCCACAAATGCCACTAGCCTTGGCATGGGTTAATACCAAATAACATCACATTTATACCAAACATAAAAACGTAATCATTACACCAGGAAAATCATGTTCTTTTACATCAACATCGATATTCTTACATTCAACACCGAAATAATAACATTGCTGTCAAGCACATCTCCAGCCAAAATATAGCAATAGATAATCTAATAAACACCTAACAACATTGCTGCTAAACACATTATCAACCAAAATGCAGCAATAATCTCAAATGCCTAACAACAAAATCATAAACATACATTGACACCTAAACATAAACAGACGATCTGCTCCCATTAGTTAAGCTCAACAACTTGGTCACTTCCATTTTTCTTCGATGGACTCTTGAAATTGTTCATGATTCTTACACTCTTCCGAATTGGAATTCTAGGCACATCATTCACTCGTGTTCTTTTTCCCACTATCTTATTTTTTGGAGGATCCATTCATTTCTTTGGGGCTTCATGTGTTTTGGTGTTGCCTCTTATTGAACTTTCAGTGATTGGTCTTGGCACTGTGGCAGTAGGTTGAGATTGATGTATATTGGCATTTTCAGGATTATTCAATTGAGATGGAGTTGATGTTTGGGTCTTTTTAGGTGTCTGTTTTCGAGCTGCCTTCTCTACTCTTTGTTTTGGAGCTGTCATTGGTTGTTGCTTCTTCGATTGTGCTCGAGTTATCATTGATTGATTTATCAGTGCTTGCCATTGGTTTCTTTTTGTAGATGTAGCCAATTCTTGACTTGGTCCTCCTTCAGATATCAACACATCCGAACTTCCCCCAAGCTACAACATATAAAAAACTTGATTAGTTACCATATCAATCAAATGACATACGTCAA
The DNA here is from genome assembly GCA_024500025.1 of Syzygium aromaticum. Taxonomy (NCBI): domain Eukaryota; kingdom Viridiplantae; phylum Streptophyta; class Magnoliopsida; order Myrtales; family Myrtaceae; genus Syzygium; species Syzygium aromaticum. Next base: position 13,092,682 of record CM044889.1, read on the forward strand.
ATGCATAATGCATAAAAAACTAACATTTAAAACCGTTATGCTGGTATTCATGTCAGTAAACAACCCATAGCCATATTCCCTTAACCTTTTTCCAATTGCATTATGTGTATACTGTGATGCAAAACTTTCAAAAGCCTCTTCAACTGCTCTATTTTTAATCTACAAAATGACATAATAGAATGAAGTTAATACACCAAGAAGTCATATATTGTTAATGACCATAATAAACATCTTACTTGAAATTTACTCCTCTATTGTACACTATTGGACTGGGTTGGCATTGTAGTTAGTCCTGTATCATTGCTTTTTGAGTTGCCCTGACATGCCTCTACATCATTGGCCTGTGTTGTCTCCTGCTGTTGTTGGGGTTGATAGTTTATTTTGTCCCAAAACTTACAACTTCTCAGAGGCTGTAACATGAATTGGTACGCAGTAAGATGCTTGCTTTTCTTGTAACAATCCTCTACATGATCCTCTGGATTAAGTTGCTTCGACTAGATTGCGCAAATGGCATGTGAACAAGATATTCTAGCCAATTGCCATGCTCGACAGGAACACTTTTTTCTATCCAAATGGACAACATACTTGTCATCATTATTCATGATCTCGTATCCATCGTCCCCATTCCAAATTGGATGATAGAACCTACTAGCAGCAATGTTGTCGTCCAATTTTTTTATAATCCTTGGCCACATTGTCTAGGCCACTTTGAACATTCATCTCTCTATCATTGCAGTCTCGTCATAACCATAACTCTGATGTCTTCAAGCTTATTGATAATTGATTTGCACCCGACTCCTATAATCTTGCTGTTGAAAGCCTCACATAAGTTATTGTCAACGGTATCACACTTGAATTCTTCAATGAATAAGGCTCTATACCAATGCTTTGGTTTGGTTTGGAACAATGTTTCACAAGCTTCAGTTGACAAGTCATTTAGAGCTTTTTTGTGAATTCTGAAATCTGCCATATTTGTGCTCTTCGCAATCAGGCAAAATTGCCTATGTAGTTGATCACTTATGTACTTCTTTGCTCAATTGGCATAAATGTGGTGAGCACACATAATTGCATCAACTCAGCTATCGCTGAACTAGTCCCTACAAAACTAGCAAACATTTGTAAGCTACATGAATGATATTAGAAAGTTAATAATTCAATGGCATTACCTTTTGTTGGTCACTCATGAATGCCCAACCTTTTCCATTAGTTATTTGAAGATCAGCCATTAAATTTTTCAGAAATCAGGACCAATTGTCCTTGTTCTCAACCTTCACTACAACCCATGCAATTGGAAACATTTGGTTGTTTCTATCTCTCCCAATTGCAGCCAGTAACTCTCCCTTGCATAATCCTTTCAAAAAACACCCATTTGACCCTATCACTTTTTTACAGCTAGCTAATAATCCAATTCTACATGCGTCAAAACATATATACATCCTACGAAACTGTGTTCCATGATCAGGCGAAGGTTTCTCCACAACTTCTACATGAATTCTACTAGGTGGATTCTGAAGCCTATATTTCCTAGCATAGTTCTAGATCTTTGCATATTCTTTCTTGTAGGTATTTAGCAATGTACTCATTACCTTGTGCTTAGCCTTTTTGCATTGATTTTTAGATACATTAACACCTAGCTGTTCTTTCAATAACTGTTTTAATTGAGGAGTCTTGATTTCTGACATCGCCTTGATGATGTTAAAGAAGTGTTTGGCCAACCACACACTAGTTACTCTTTTATTATCAAATACAATACCGCAATTATGCTCCTCTTGGAGTAACCGGATTTGAAATGAGCCACTCTTCTTATTCAATGCACCGTATATTTTCCATGGATAATTGTCTTACGCACACTTCGCTCTAATAAAATTCTTGGTATTTTTGATGAATTTAACATTTCTCTGTTGAGTGATAGAGTATCTAATAATATCATCTCTAAAATACTTGGCATCATCAAAATTCATCGATATGCAAAAGGCAGGAGATGTACCTATTGAATCGTAAGAGGGATACTGACTTCTCTTTTTATGCTGCACTGCACCATCTTCATCATCATCATGCTCCGAGATATTGCCATCATCATGCCCATTTTCCTCATTATCAGAATCATCACCATCAACCGCATGAACTCCTTTATCCCTATTGAATGAAATGTCCTCATTCACCACCCCAAATGGTACTTTTCTTCTTTGCTGAAATGTCCTCACTTTTTCCCTTGCTTGTGTAATGTCCTCATCATCAACATCACTTGTGCAAATAATATGCACTAATGTTTTCTCATCTTCGTCACTCGATAGTGCAATTTCTCAAGAGCCCAGGCTTATTCTAGTCGATTCTTCGAGCAATGTATCTTCACCATCAGATAAACCACCGATATTCTCAAGTTGGTCAAATAAATCTAATACAACATATATATGCGAAGTCTCAGTCTCCTCTGTTTTCACATCTCAATCTAAAACAACTCTATCATTGGCCTGGGTTTCAACATCAGCTTCGAACACTGCTTGCTCATCTTCATCGCCATGATATTCAGCATACACATAAACATCACTACCATGAAGATAATGATAAACAAAATCCTTCACACCACTATCATCATGCAGGTATCTCGAGCCATCCTTGAGACCCTTACTAGGTACTTGGTAAAGTGATTTCCCTATGTTGATTACAACTATTCCTCTATATCTTTCTTAAAGTCTTTATATGACAGCTTACTAAGACTGATAAGGATAACAGCAACCTTTTCATCAACATATTCCCACTCTTCCCCAATCACAAACCTCTTATAGTACCAAACTTTAATGGGTGCATCATTATCGCCCATGTTAACATCGCACCCCATAAAAAAAAGTTATTTCTGTAATAGAGGACCACAACACAGACAGGCAATTTTAATTTTAGTAATCAATCCCTACAACCATAATAAAAACACTGCACTGCATGCAAAAAAAAAAAGTTATTTCTGTAATAGGGATCACAACATAAACAAAAACTTCAGCTTTTGATCCTCACAACCACAAAAAAATCACTGCACCCCATACAAAAAAAATTAGTTTTGTGATAGGGGACTACAACACAAATAGGCAACTTCAACAATGGTCCCCGCAATTGCAATAAACAATCAGGGGTGTTGGTTAGTGAACACAAATCGACAAAGTATAACAACGAATTTATTAAAGCACTCACCTTTACACTATGGCCTCAAACCCAAATTGACAAAGATATCGCCTTTTCCCACTCTTTTACACTCTATCAACAACATGAAATTGAATAAGCATTTGCTTACTTTGTTAGTCAGTCAACACAAAATAACAAATCACTAACCTTTACTCTTTGTTGACCAAGATTCGTCATACAACAAGCCTTAACTTTTCCCTCCAGTCTATCGCCTTTTTAGTCTCTGTCCAATAGTAGCAAAAACAAAGATCGAAGGGGAGAAAGATTGAAATCCTAATTTGCCATTATAGAGAGTGCCAGTGAGAGCTGCGATTTGGGACTTTGGGCGTACAGAGAGAGTGGCAGTGAGAGCTCGATTTGCTTTAGAAGAGATGAAGTGTTGAGTAATCGAACAAAATCGAAACCCTAATTTGTGATTATCTCAAACAAATCGAGAGAAGGATGGAAGCCAGTGTGCATGAACAAGAGGTAGATGACGTGCGAGTGAGAAGCCCTAATTTGGCACTTACACGAGACGTCGTCGTTTTCAAGCTATTACATGCCCAGAAACGATGTTGTTTCTGTTAGAGGGAGAGATTTGTACACAATTTAGGAAACAACGTAATTTCTCTCGGACAAAAATTTCCACGTAAGATTTCTATTTATTTTTAAAAATTCCACGTCAGATTGTAAAATTAAGTAAAAAATCCACGTAGGACGATTTCGTTGGAAGTGGCACTCAAATGATATATTTTCGTCGGAAGTGGCACTTAAATAATCTATTTTACTCCGATGTGACATTCAAGTGAGCCCAAAAAGAGTTATGGCACTTAAGTAAGCGCCGTACAAAAGTTAAGGCATTCCTAGTGTTCTTATCCCCGAACGAAAGAGGAGGAAAACCCTAACCTCATCTTTGCTTGTCAGACGGTGAAAATGAGCAGGAGGCGCTGATGGACTCTTGAAAGGCAATGTCAGAGGCGGCTTCGTTAGTAAGAGAAGAGAAGGCGAAGTGAGGCGACGGCGGAAACTCATTGTGATTTTGGGAAAGGCGCGAGAGGAAAACCCCAACCTCCAGTAGATTTTTGCTCGTCAGACGGAGAAAACGAGTTGGAGTTGCTGATGGGCTCTTGTACGTGACAGTGTGAGGTGACGGTGGAAGCTTGTTGCGATTTAGGGAGAGACGTGAGTGGAAAACCCCAACTTCTAGCATATCTTCACTTGTCGAATGGAGAAAACAAGCTGGAGCTGCTGATGGGCTCTTGTATGTGACGGCGGCGGCGACGGCGAGAATGGAGCGGCTTTGTTCCTTGAGATTTTAGAGAGAATGAGAAGACAAAGGCGATTTTGAGAGAGAGAAAGCTTCTGCTTGTGAAGTTGTTGTTTGTGCTTGTGACATGCACAGTGATGGGGAGAGAGAGAGAGTTCTTTCTCTCTTGGAGGAGGGAGAGAGAGAGCAAGCGTTAATGGAGCTAACGGAGATAGAGATTGGAGGAAATTTTCAAAATCCCCTTGAGAGGTGGGACCTGCTTTGACACATGTTGCACGCCTAATGGATTGTCTCAGCGATGGCGTGGCGAGACAGTCCTACACAATAACTAAGCATTTCGTCCAAACATTGTATTAAAACTACCAAACTGATTTTTTCGATTCTTCAATATACCTAAAACTAAGAAATCCTCAACATTGGATCCAACAAAGTTAAATACTTTTTGCAAAGAGAGACATAAGTAAACTTTATTCCAATTAAGCAAATAGGGGTACAGACTCATGAATATAAACAAAAGGGGAGGACAACCCTAACCTCATCTTTGCTCATCAAACGGAGAAAACGAGCTCGCTGATGGGCTCTTGAAAGGCGATGGCGGAGGCGGCTTCGTTTGTTGGAGAAGAGAAGATGAAGTGAGGTGACGACAAAAGTTCATTGCGATTTTGGGAGGGACGTGAGAGGAAAACCCCAACCTCCAACATATCTTCGTTTGTCGGACGGAGAAAATGAGCTAGAGCCGCTGATGGGCTCTTGTATGCGACGGAGTGAGGTGACGGCAAGAGAATGTTGCAATTTGGGGAGAGACGCGAGAGGAAAACCCTAACTTCCAATAGATCTTCACTTGTCGGATGAAGAAAACAAGCTGGAGTTGCTGATGGGCTCTTGTATGCAGCGGCGGCGGCGACAACGGCGAGAATGGAACGGTTTCGTTCATTAAGATTTCAGAGAAAATGAGAAGACGAAGGTGATTTTGGAAGAGAGAAAGCTTTTGCTCGTAAAGCTTTTATTTGTATTTGTGACATGAAGAGTGATGGGGAGAGAGAGAGCTCCTTCTCTCCGATAGGAGGGAGAGAGAGAACAAGCGTTAACGGAGCTAACGGAGATAGAGATGGGAGGGAATTTTCAAAATCCCCTGAGAGGTGGGACCCGCTTTGACACATGTCGCATGCCTAATGGATTGTCTCAGCGATGGTGTGGTGAGACAGTCCTACACAATAACTAAGCACTTCGTCCAAACATTGTATTAAAACTACCAAATTGATTTTTTCAATTCTCAATAGACCGCAAACTAAGAAACCCTCAACATTTGATCCAACAAAATTAAATACTTTTTGCAAAGAGAGACATAAGTGAATTTTGTTCCAATTAAGCAAATGGGGTACAGACTCACGAATATAAACGAAAAGAGAGGAAAATCCTAACCTGATTTTTGTTCGTCAGACGGAGCAAACGAGCAGGAGGTGCTAATGGGCTCTTGAAAGGTGATGGCGGAGGAGGCTTCATTCGTAGGAGAAGAGAAGACGAAGTGAGGCGACAGCGGAAGAGTAATGGGCTCTTGAGAGAGAGAGAGCTTCTGCTCGTGAAGTTGTTGTTTGTGTTTGCGACGTGAAGAGTAATGAGGGGAGAGAGCTCTTTCTCTCCTGGAGGAGGGAGAGAGAGAGCAAGCGTTAACGGAGCTAACGGAGATAGATATTGGAATTCCCTTAAAGGTAGGACCCGCTTTGACACATGTCACATGCCTAATGGACTGTCTTAGCAATAACGTGGCGAGACAATCCTACACAATATTTTCTCACTAGGATTGAGCTTTTCGATGGTGAGGATTTTAATTTGTTTCAGTGATATAATTGATAGGTCTTGCTCATCGTGAACCGTAAGGTAGTTGTGTCTAAATAGATGATTTCGATAAGGTCGATAGCATCGTGTGCTTCTCCCTCTATGTAATCGATTGTGCTCGTCTGACATCTTTTGAAGAAGTTATTGCAAAATGGATCATGGTAAATAGAGCTCACGAGTTGAAGTGGACTATGTTGTGTGTTTACGTGGTGAGTATTTCTAATAATTATTTTAAAATACTAATTTAATTTAAATTATTATTAAGTGATTAGCTATATTGTTTGTTTTGTTTTCAGGTGGTTAGAATTTGGAGCAATATTTTTATGGATGAATAGAGAATTGAGTTTTATAATTATGTTTTATGTTATGTGTTTGTGACTATATGTGTGAACTTTTTATCGTTTATAATTGCACGTGACTATGTGTTTGAACTTTTATCATTTGTAATTGTACGTGACTACGTGTTTAGCTTATGGATTGCCGTTTTTGGTAGATGGGGATTTATGTTGTTCATCTTTTTCACTTTGAACAATTTTGTTGCTCATACTAGTTTGCTGTAAAAATGAACCAAAAAAAGGAACAAAAGAAAAAAGATTCTCGAATAAACCCTGGAACTATATCAGAAAAATAAGGTAGGTTCTAGGTTCCAAAAACGAAGAACTGATTATAACATTATAGATTTTAAGTTCCAGATAGGTTCTGGGTTTCAAATAGAGAATCTATCCATCCTAAAATCGATTACCCCTAGTCGACGATCTTCACCTTCAATCCTGCATAATATACTGAACTCGGATCTTCGACAAAATCCAGCAATATGGTTTAGTCTCTCTCTACTTTTGAACCTATACTGCTCTGGAGTCAGTACAGGACACTTTTATTTGCCAACCAATCTCACTCGACAATAAGTAATTCATACTTCTCTGATGGGGCATGCCATCTTTCGCGGACTCTATAGATTTAATGCCCCCAAGTTGAATGAGGCTGGACCCAACTTCCTTTTGCAAACCCTTCGCCTTCATCATCACCCTGACATTCTCGAAGACGTCTGTTGGTTCCAACGTAATCAAACGCTTGGCCAACATGTCTCCTAGCTCAATGTGAGAATGGATCCAACAGGTAGAAAGCAGAGCACCCCATAGTGAAGATCTTGCCTTTTTAGGTACTGCTTAATCAACTCTCCCGAATCCTTCACCAGTCCAGCCTGAGAAAGAAGATCAACCATGCGCCATAGTGCTCCACCTTAGGTTGGATATTGTAAACTCGAGACATCGGGTTGAAACACCACCGGCCTTCCAAAAACATTCTGGAATGTGTGCAGGCAGATAACATGAAGGTAGAATCATTTGGCATTGGACCTCTCTTCTCCATCTCCATGAACATTTCCAGGGCTTTCTCGCAATGTCCATGTGTTCCATACCCCTAGATCGTGGCATTCCACAAGAAATCACTTCTTTCAGGCATCTGATCAAACACTTTCCTGGCCAATCCATAGTGCTACATTTTGCATACATTGTCAATGTCGAAAGTAGCACGTCGGCTTCAATGTCATTATCCTTCACGTAAGAACAAACTAACTGGCCTGTATTGGCACGTGCAGTTAAAACACTCACAAGAGTAGCCCTATTGGGTTTAATCTCTTCCTCTCGTAGCATGCTATCAAACAAACTCAAACGCTCCGGTATAACCTTTAACACGTACATAAAGAGCAGGGTATTCCATGAAACCACATTCCAGAAAGGCATCGAATCAAAATAGCTGCAAGCCTCCGATGCATTTCTGATCCTTGCACACCCATCAATCTTACCATTACAAAACACGATATCCCTAAACAACATTCCATCATACGACCATCGTGCCTCGCCCATGTCTGCTCTTGCAACATAACCCGCAATCATCGAATCCTAACTGAAGACATCCTTTTTGGTCATTTCATCAAAAAGTTTGCGAAGCAACATTAACTTCCCCATTCTTCACATGACCATCAATCATGGAATTCCAGCTAACCGAATGCAACACAGCGCATCAAACGCCAAGTGCGCACTCCTGGCTTTTCGAAAAACCGAATACATGTGAATCAACGCATTCCTCAAGAATGATTTTGACCCAAACCCAAGTTTTAACACCCTGCCATGAACCTTCTCTCTGTCAGTCAATGACCCAATCGCCACAAACCCTTCACAACAATAAGAAACGTATAGTGATTTGGTGCAACATCGTTCCCCACCATCTGGTCAAAATAAAAATCTCACAGCACCACGCGCATCATCGGCGTTGACATAAGTTCGCATGCTAGTATTGCACAGAAAAGCATCCGGCTCTTGGGTACACTTGAAGAATGAAGCCGCAGGAGCAACTTCACGCAAAGAACAGAGCTGCTTCACGGCTCGGCTTGTGGCGGGAGAGTGTGGAGAGAGACGAGGGACAAACTAGCTGAGCATGGACCTGGTTGAATTTTCTGATGCCATCACTCGACTCCAGTCAAGACATAATCGGATGGGCTAACGCCAACACGTCGACTTCTTCGTCGTTTGTGGTTAGATTTCGTCGCTTGACATCAGGAAGCCAGAGCCCCGTAGTCGGTATGGAGAGTTTTTCTAGGATTTGATGAATTTGTCAAGGGATAGGCTGGGAAGCACCGACACTCTCCAGGGCCCTCCGTGTCACTATTGGATACGGACACTCGTCCGACGCTCTTTTATTTTATTTATTTATTTGTGGATTTGTGTTAACTTAATTTGATTGAAATAATCATAAAAATGATAATTTATCATGCATATTTAAAAATAAATATATAATATACAATGTGTCTCAACGTGTCGGAATTTCTAATTTTTTGAGAAATGACGTGTCGGCATGTCGTGTCGTGTCGCGTGTCAGTTTCGATTCTACTTACGAGATAGGAATTCGTCGCTTGACATCGCTCTTGGCTTGCATTTGGTTTTTCCGGGAAGCTTTAGGCTTCCGATATCCGAAGTTTCGATCTCAAATCGTGGTATAGTGTCATTGACTTGGCCGGTGCTGGAGGGTGCTGGAGAGTGCTGGAGTGACCGGGGGCAGAGATTCTTCTATGCACGACCATTTTTGCAATGGCCTTTTTTTACCTTAATTCAACATATGTCGAAGTGCATTTACCCTTTAAATGGAAATATATAAAAATAACCTCCGATCTACCTAAATGTCGAGTGATCCGGAAAGATGGTCAAATATGAACCCGAACGGATCTTCAATATCTTCAAATTTCACTTTATATTCTCAATTTTAGCACCCCATTTTTCTTGTCAACCTTTGCATACCTAATTAGAATATTCAAACAGAATTTCTTTCGGGAATTTGTCTTTTAAGGCTAGATATAGAAATTTTTATTCTCCTTATCCATCCTCAATGTTCGTCCAACCTATACATAAGAAAAAACGACCATCACTTTTGATTACCTAGTCATGAAATATGGATCGATTTCGACCGTTTGGAATATTCGAGACCGTCAAAAGGTCAAATACTCAATAGTACGGACCCATTTTATTAGGAGCAAAATTCCCTTTTTTATATTTTTCCTTCCTCTCTTCTTACAGACGCACAAACTCACATACATCAATGGCCCTCATCCTGAACACACGTGCATTTGCCATTTTTAATGATGAGATGCTGACCAGGAGGCCAATAAAAGCCACAAAGTTGTGCTGGTCCTTGCTCAATAGCCGAGTGATCCTAGCCCTCTCCTGGTCCTACTCTTGTTCGAGCATGTGAGACGACAAGACCTTTAAAGGAAGGAAAATGTGGAGGAACTCATCAGTGCAGTTATACGCATAGAAATGATATTAGTAAGATTTAATACCACAAAAAATCATAAACTGATACATTTGTGATAAGTTTACTTTAAATTATTTTTTTGATAACAAAAAATCTCAAACTGGTACACCCGTGACAAATTTGTCATTAACTAATTTTTTGACTACAAAAAACCCTAAACTGGTACACCTGTGATAAACTTACATATTTAGGCTCCGTTTTGTTTTGTGAAAAATAAAAGATCCAAGGAACATTTTACTCAAAAAATACTCGCTCGTGCCACTTACAAAAATAACTACACGAAAAAGAAAATTTTTCACCGATTACGAAAATGCTTCTATACAAATTACTAGGATAGTGAAAATATTTTTTTATTGACTAATTATTTCAAGTGATACAAGCAATCGTTCTCAAAAAAATAATTTATAATTTTTTTTTATTTCTCGTGAAATAGATAGAGCTCGTAATAAAAAAAAATAGAGAAAAAAATTGTATGCTCTTAACACGGCGGACAGGTTCACGTGTGCGAACCTGAAAATCTGGATTCCACCGCAGCCGAAACTCCCCAAGCAGCAGCAAGACTCGAGACTCGAGAGAGAGATGCAGCTTCTACAATGCCTCTCGCCTGGTTCTGCCAACGTCTCTTCTTCTTCTTCCTTTCCCCGCTTTGCTTGTCACCTCTGCAAACTCACGCCATGTGTTTGCCTGGCAGTGCAGCGTGCTCGCCGGAGGAATGCAGGGAGGAGGAGGGCCAGGAAGAGACAAGGACGGAGCTCCCTGGGACCTCGAGTGGGCTGGTTTCCCTGTCGCCGCCGTTGCTCCGCCTCTGGTCGCCGTGCTTGTCGCCTTGTCTCATCTCTGTGTCGCTCCAGGTGCGCCGCTTTCCTCATTCCTTGACTTGGCTGTAGCTCGTTGCCTCTGCATCTCTGTGTGTGGAATGGTGTGGTCTTGTCGAATGTGTTTTGAGTTTCGTGTGGAATTTCTTGGGGTGGATGGTGTGTTCTGGTTCTATCTGTTAGATTACGTCAGTTGACAGGTCATTTCATCAGAAAGTTCGCGAGCAACATCCACTTCCCCATTCTTCACATGACCATCAATCATGGTATTCCAGCTAACCAATTGCAACACAGCGCATCAAACGCCAAGCGTGCACTCCTGGCTTTTCGAAAAACCGATCCTCAAGAATGATTCTAACCCAAACCCAATTTTTAACACCCTGCCACGAACCTTCTCTCCTTCAGTTAATGACCCAATCGCCACAAACCCTTCACAACAATAAGAAACGTATAGTGATTTGGGGCAACGTCGTTCCCCAGCATCTCGTCAAAATAAAATCTCAAGGCACCTCGCGCACCATTGCTGTTGACATAAGTTCGCATACTAGTATTGCACAGAAAAGCATCGGACTCTTGGGTACACTTGAAGAACGAAGCCGCAGGAGCAACTTCATGCAAAGAACAGAGCTTCTTCACAGCTCGGCTTGTGGCAAGAGAGTGTTGAGAAAGACGAGCGACAACTAGCTGGGCATGGACTACTCGACTCCAATCTGCGCATAATCGGATGGACTAACGTCGACACGTCAACTTCTTCGTTGTTTACGGTTAAAATTCGCCGCTTGACATCGGGAGGCCAGAGCCTCGGTGTGGGTGTGGAGAGGTTTTTCCTAGGATTTGATGAATTTGTTGGGAGACAGGGATGAGAATCTGGTGTTTGGTGTGAGTTTACGGGCAATGCACAGTATCGTTCCTGGCTTGCGTTTGGTTTTTCCGGGAAGCTTTGTGCTTCCGATATCTGAAGTTTTAGAGCTCAGATCGTGCTATAGCGTCATGCACTTGGCTAGTGCTCGAGAGTGCTAGAGTGGCAGAGATTCTTGTATGCACGACTATTTTTGCAAAGGTTTTTTTTTGCCTTAATTCGGCATCTTATACAAAATGTCGAAGTGCATTTACCCTTTATTTGTGGATCTCTCATCAGGATACAGATTTTGTATTAATAGGTTATAATCTTTTTTCAATGGAAATATATAAAAATAAGCTCTAATCCACCCTTAATGTCGAGTGATCCGAAAGAAATACGAACAAGAATGCGACCTTCGATATCTTCAAATTTCCCTTTATATCCTCAATTTCAGCACTTCATTTTTCTTGTCAACCTTTGTGTACCTAATTGGAATATTCAAACTGAATTTCTTCCGGGACTTCGTCTTTTAAGGCGAGATATAGATTTTTTTATTCTCCTTGTCCATACTCAATGTCCGTGCAACCAATACATAAGAAAAACGACCATCACTTTTGATTACCTAGTCATAAAATATCGATCGATTTAGACCATTTAAAATATTCAAGACCGTCAAAACATCAAATACCCAATAGTACGAACCCATTTTATTAAGAGCAAAATTCACTTCTATATTTTCGCTTCCTCTCTTCTTACAGACGCACAAACTCACTCACATCAATGGCCTTCTATCCGGAACACATGTGCATTTGCCATTTTTAATGATGAGATGCTGATCAGGAGGACAATAAAAACCACAACGATGTGCTGGTCCTTGCTCCATAGTCGAGTGATCCCAACCCTCTCCTGGTCCTAGTCTTGTTCGAGCATGTGAGACGACAAAACCTTTAAAGGAAGGAAAATGTGGAGGATCTCATTGGCCCAGTTCTGCGTATAGAAATGATGATAGTAATTGAGAGATGAGAAGAAACCTACCAGATGCAATCACCAATAAAAAGACCATTGTGCTGAGCTTGGCTTGACCCTTCTCCATTTCCAAGTATATTGGCTTGATTGATTGTCCGAGGTGTGATTGTGAAAATTATGTGTTTGTGTCTCCCATTGACGTGGGGTTTTATAGATGTCTAAAGTTCAGTATTTTTGGAGTTTGAGTAAATGCGAGATTAAAAAAACTAGATAATAATTTACTTGCTACATATTTATATTCAGTTGCTGATATATTTATTGGGTGTTATTTCAGTGTTAACTTTATTTCACGGATCTCCATTGACATGCTCATTTGATTTACAAGACAGTAAGTATTCGCGGTTTACAATTGGATAATTCGAGATTTTCTTACTATAATTTGAGGATTGAGGATGAATTTACTTTTTTTTTGGAAAAGAAATTATTAGCCTACTAATAAAACTTAATCTAATTTGATCTCCTATCAACGAAGGAAGTAAATCTATCGGTGGCCTATCTAATGCTAGAGTGTCATTCACATCATATGATCAAAATATCCAATTTGCTAATAAATCTACACTTGAGTTTCCTTCCCTGAAAATATGTATGATTTTGACCCGTTTGAAATACTCTAACATTTTCCTAATCTGAGAAATGAGAATGTCGCAAAAATTAAGAGAGGGAGTCTCTTTTCAAAGAAGGGAAAGCCGCTTGTGAGTCCACCTACAAAATAGATTTGCGAATGCCTAACAAGATGGCCATTTTCATACTCAAATATATGCCCCAAAGTTTTGCTTCAAGTAAAGAGTAGAGTCCTACAGTTTGCACGAACTCAACAAGCAAATTGTTTGATTCATTTCGAAGAAGCCCACCTGTTGAACCTAGACTCAGGTTGCCCTTAGAGGTTAGGTTCGGATTGAGTTCGATCCATCCAGAAGGAGGGACGGTCTAACCCACAAACATATCCCGTTTCTCCTTCTAAAAAGGTTATGTTTTTAGTCATACGAGCCGAAAGAATGTCCATAACATATCTCAAAATCAGGCCCACAAGTGCACCAAGAGTAGAAAAATCCATCCGAAATAATCTCTTGTTTCTCAACTTCCGCAAATGCAGACAACTTACAAAAAAAAACTAGTGGCCAGTCAGCTTCTTTCAGCTGAGTTGTTGAAGTAGATAGGTTTGCCAGCAATCACTTGTGCAGATTAGGGGCAAAGAATTCGCCCCTTAAGCTTATTAGCAAATCTTTAGCCAGATGGCTTTTGCACACTTACAATCCTGAAGCACGTGTAAAATTGTTTAAGAGGATTGCGAATAAGAAGTGCAAAAGGAATCTGTACTGACTTTACGATGAATCTTTTGTAATCAATAAGTAGGCGATGATGAGAAACTAGCCACAAGAAATTTCTAATCCTTTGCACCCCATCCCAATGCCACGATAAAGTCCAGCGTTTATGTTTAGGCAAATGATGTCTCGATGAAATCAATTCGTAAGCTTCTTTTACGGTGAATGAACTGCTGCTATTGCTGCCCAGACTAGCAGTACCTAGAGCACGACTCTGAAGAACTTAAGAGACACGACTTGAGACACGTCTTCTTGAAGACATAAAACCCCCACTCACGAACTGAGGAGACGTCTATTAAAGGACGTCAATTAATAAACGTCTACTAAAGCTGCTTCTGATATGTGAAAGGACATGAGTTAAAGAGTCATGTCGGTCATGCTCACCTTTTGTTGAGCCCTTAATCCAGAATGACAATAATTAACCCACAATTGCAACGATTAAGACATGATCCTTTTTTTTTTTATCAACAAACATTATATCTTATACTCATTCAAGTAGAAGTTTGCGACAATATACACACTTCATAACAAAGCAATTCCAAAAGACAAGTAGAGGGATAAGCGACCCAATTAACCGGTAAATATTTATTGCGGTGGGCTTTGGCGACCAAATCCGCAACTTGATTACTTTCTCTTCGGCAATGGGTCATCTTTAAATTGCTGAATAACTTTGCACGGGCCTAGACTTCAGTGATCAATGCATAAGCTTCCCAACTCATTTGATCTGCTCCCTCGCTCATCATCTCCACCATATCAGTTTGATTTGACTCTAACACGATCTGCAGTTCACTTTTTGCTTCAAAATGTTTTAGGGCTTCAAGTATAGCAGTGGCCTCCGCCTGAATCGCCAACGAGACTATTACCGATCGAGCAAACCCATCTATCAAGATACCCCGGCTGTCTCGGCATACACACGCAATGGCCCCTTCCCCTGTTTTGGCAACAAAAGACCCATCTACGTTAATTTTAATCACCAAGGGAGGAGGAGGGGTCCAAATCGGAGGTAATTCTTTCTGTGTTTGCGGTTTTCCATTCGTTTTCTCTGACCATTTGCTGAGGTTTTTCTCTGTGGCGATGGCTGAGATGACGATGTGTTGGGGGTTTAACTTATGAGCTCTAAATACCAAGTTGTTTCGAGATTTTCAAATCTGCCATAATAATAAAGCAAGGAGCTCAAAGGATACAAAGGTATGTTTAAAATTTGGCAACCATTCCTCTATCCGAGTCATTGTGTACCTATCAACTTCAATATTTACTGATGGGTTGTTCCATATTTTCTCAGTCCAGGGGCGTAGCAGAAATAGATGCTCTATGGATTCTGGATTCTGTTGACATATCATGCAAGTGGCTTCAGGTATGATCCATCTTTGAACTAGATTCTCCTTAGTTGCGAAGGCGTTTTGGCAAACTTGCCAAAGAAAAAAATCTGATTTTGGGTTGTAATTTTGCCTTCCAAATTCTATTCCATAATTCTTTGGGGGATTGGTACGACGTTGAAGCTTGATTCTGATTTGGTGTTTCTTTTCGTGCTTTGATGTTGTTATACGTACTCTTTACTGTGAACTGCCCTGTTTTGATTGGTGTCCACACCAATTTGTCCTCTAGAAGTTGGGGGTTAATGGGAATGGCTAAAATTTCCTGGGTTGTTTCAAAGTTAAACACCTCTCTCACCCTTTTTTCATTCCATTTGGCTTCCTCCTTGACCATTAGTTCAGATACCCGAGTTGGATCCTCTCTGTTCACAGGCCCTCCAATCAAGCCTCTCGATAGACACCTATCTTCCCTTATGTTGATTTTCTCACCATTTCCAACCACCCATCGAATTAACCGACTGATTACATTACGGCCTAAAATCAAGTTTCGCCATCCCCATGAAGGACCTGAACCTTTTTTTGCATGTAATAAATTTGTATGAGGATAATACAATCCTTTAAAAAGCCGACTCCAGAGAGAGTATGGATTCTGGATTAGTCTCCATGCTTGTCGTCCCAACATTGCCTCATTAAACGTAATTAAGTCTCGAAAACCTAGGCCACCTTCATCCTTTCTTGATTTAAGAGTGTCCTAGTTTTTCCAGTATAACCCCCTCCTGTTTTTAGAATTTTTCCACCAAAAAGCTGCAATTTTCCTTTCAATAGTTCGACAAATGGATAGGGGGATTTTTAAGATGGACATTGCATACTGCGGCAGAGCTTCCACCACTGTTTTAAGGAGGATTTCTTTCCTTGCCTTAGGCTCCGTTCGTTTCAGGGAAAATATTTTTCCATGTTTTTCGGTATTCGGGGGCGGAAAACATTTTCCTTCCCCACCCCCAAATTCTTCATTGTTTTGAGGAAAATGATTTTTGCTTTTGAAAAGCGGAAATCATTTTTCGCCAAACTCCTCCTTCCCCCCTTCGGTCGCCGGCCGCCGCTCGTCGGTCGCCGCTGCCGGTTGCTGGCCGTGGTTGCCGGTGGCCACTCGCCGCTCGTCCGTCGCCGCGGCCGGCCGTCGCCACCGGTCATTGGCTGCTGCTCGTCGGTCGCCGCCCGTCGCTCGTTGGTCGCCGCCCGCCGCTCGTCCGCCGCCGCCCGCCGCTCGGCTACCGCCGCCGATCGCCACCGCCACCATCGGCAAAAAATATTTTTCGAAACTTTTTCATATTGGTTGCCGAACACCGGAAAATTATGTTTCGGGAAAATATTTTCCAGGAAAATAACTTCCAGGAAAACATTTTCCAAAAATACAATATTTTCCGCCAAACAAACGGAGCCTTAAATAAAAAATTTTCTTTCCAACCTTCCAGTTTCTTATCGACTCTATCGAGAATCCAAGCAAACATTTGTTTTTTTGAGCAGCCCCACTCGGATGGTATTCCCAAATACTTCCCTGTCTTCTCTATTTCAGGAACTCTCAGCTCGTATTTCATATTTCTTCTCAATTCCCTTGGGCAGTCTTTGCTAAAAAACATACCCGACTTGTTCAGATTTAGTGCTTGTCCAGACGCAAAATAGTATTGATTCAGAACCGTTGCCACATTTTGACACTCAACAATATTTCCTGCAAGGAAGAGTATTAAATCATCAGCAAAAAGTAGGTGAGATAAAGTTGGGCAAAAGTGGTTTAATTTGATCCCTTTGATACTTCCATTTCCCACTGCTGTGTGTAGCAAAACAGATAGCACATTAGCCATAATGATGAAGAGGTAGGGGGAAAGGGGGTCACCTTGTCTTATTCCTCTAGTAGGATGAAAGGTAGGTAAAGGTTCCCCATTCATTTTAACACTGTATGAGACTGTGGAGACACATTTCATAATCCAGGAGACCCATATTTTGCATAATCCCATTTTCAACATACTCATTTCCAGAACATCCCATTCCACTTGGTCATACACCTTTTTTAAAGACATGATCCGAAGACACATAATTATTATATATGAATTGAAGAGATTTGAATGAAAAGACGTCACATTAATGTTGAGCCATTAATATATTATAATTGCAACGATTTGTGCTTCTTATTTTTGAAATTTTAGAGCTCAGATCTTGCTATAATGTCATGCACTTGGCCAGTGCCCGAGAGTGTAGTGGCTGGGGTAGAGATTCGTTATATGCATGACCATTTTAGCAAAAGTTTTCTACCTTAATTCAACATCTTATAAAGAATGTCAAGCGCATTTACTCATGTGGATACAAATTTTATATAAATAGTTAATAACTTATTTTAAATGGAAATATGTAAAATCAGCTTTTTTGACATTTATTGGATGAGTTTTCATGTATACGTAGTAAGTTAATATGAAAATTTCGAATAAGAGTATGAAGTGATATCATTTTCTCCAGAAAATGACCGAAAGCGGATATTGACTTAAATATGAACATGAATAGGCCAACTTAATTTCAAATAAGCATCTTGGCTCACTGGCCACCCAAATGTTATCCGCAGCCAGGGGTGTTTCGTTTTCTTCCTTCTTTTTCTTTCTTCATGTTCCTCACGCTCCTTTGCAACATCACCTCCATCTTCAAAACATCTTCAGGCTCTCTCTACCATCTCGTCGTATGAAATAACCTGCTTTTTGTTAGAAGCAAGTCATTACAGCACAACCTAGCTTGTTGACGAATCTAAGTTTCATTCATCGAAATGGTTTAGGCGATTCCACGAAGCCAAAAAAGGTTAGCTTACAAATACATGATTACTTTTTCTCATCATTCATGCAAATTCCAGTCCGATTTAAGCGTCTTCTTGAGGTACTCCTCAAAACCCTTCACAACAATAAGAAACGTGTGGTGATTTGGTGCAACATCGTTCCCCACCATCTCGTCATAATAACGTCTCATAGCGCCACGCAAGAGATTGTTGAGAGAGACGAGCGACAACTAGCTAAGCATGGACTTGGTTGAATTCTCTGATGCCATTACTGGACTCCAATCTGCACAGAATCGGATGGGCTAACGTCAACACGTCAACTTCTTCGTCGTTTACGGTTAAAATTCGTCACTTGGCATCGGAAGGCCAGAGCCTCGGTGTGGGTATGGAGAGGTTTTTTCCAGGATTTGATGAATTTGTCGAGAGATAGGGATGAGAATCTAATGTTTGGCGTAAGTTCATGGGCAATGCACAATATCGTCCCTGGCTTGCGTTAGGTTATTCCGGGAAGCTTTGTGCTTCCGATATCCGAAGTTTTACAGCTCAGATCGTGTCATTACGACATGCACTTAGCCGGTGCTCAAGAGTGCTGGAGTGGCTGGGGGCAGAGATTCTTATATGCACGACCATTTTTGCAAAGCATTTTTTCACCTTAATTCGGCATCTTATAAGGAACGTCATAGTGCATTTACCCTTTATCTATGGATCTCTTTTGAGGATACAGATTTTATATAATTAATAGGTTATAATATATTTTGAAGGGTTAATATCATGAAAAACTCCAAATTGGTACATGTATGACAAATTTACCCCAAACTAATTTTTTCACACCAAAAACTCTACACTAGTACACCTGTAACAATTTTACCCTCTGTTAATTTCTATTAAATTTTATCATCAAATTTCTGAGTTAGATGATATGTGACAGTTGATGGGTGTATTAGTTTGAGGTTTTACCCTTTGTATGTCACAGGTGCATCTATTTGTAATTTTGCATGATATTAATCTAATTTAACGAATAGTAAATTTGTCATAAATGTACAGGTTTTTTGTGGTCAAAAAATTAGTTTGAAGTAAATTTGTCACAGGAGTATAATTTTGGGTTTTTGATGATCAAAAAATTAATTTGGGATAAATTTATCATAGGTATACCGATTTTGGATTTTTATGTTATTAACTTTATTGTAATATCTTACCTTACCAAAAAAAAAAAAAAAAAAAAAACTTTATTGTAATATGAAAATGTGTAAAAATAAGCTTGAATCTACCTTAATGTCGAGTGATCCGAAAGGATGGTCAAATACGAACGAACCAGAATGGATCTTCGATATCTTCAAATTTCCCCCTATATCCTCAATTTCTGCACTTAATTTTTCTTGTCAACATTTGCATACCTAATTAGAATATTCAAACTGAATTTCTTTCGGGATTTTGTCTTTTAAGGTCAGATATAGAAATTTTTTTTCTCCTGATCCATCCTCAATGTTTGTCTGACCTATACATAAGGAAAACGACCATCACTTTTGATTATATAGTTATAAAATACTAGGATGCAATCGATCGATTTCGATTTTCGACCATTTGAAATATTTGTGACCATCAAAACGTCAAATACTCAATAGTACGAACTCATTTTATTAGGAGCAAAATTCCTTTTTTATTATTTTTTCTTCGTCTCCTCTTCCAGATGCACAAACTCACATACATCAATGGCCCTCATCCGGAACACATGTGCATTTGCCATCTTTAATGATGAGATGCTGATTACGAAGACAGTAAAAACCGCAACGTTGTGCTGGTCCTTGCTGAATAGCCGAGTGATTCCAGCCCTCTCCTGGTCCTACTCTTTTTCGAGCATGTACAAGAACTTTCAAGGAAGAAAAATGCGGAGGAACTCATGAGTGCAGTAGTTCGTATAGAAATGATAATAGTAACTAAGCCATGAGAAGAAACCAACTGGATGTAATCACCAATAGAAAGACCCTTGCGCTGAGCTTGGCTTAACCCTTCTCCATTTCCAAGTGTATTGGCTCGATTGACTGTCGGAGGTACGATTGTGAAAGATATGTGTTTATGTGTTCCATTGAAGTGGGTTTATATAGATGTCTTCGGTATTTTTGGAGTTTGAGTAAACGCGAGTTAAAAAAAATAAATAGTAATTGACTTGCAATATATTCATATTTAGCTGCTGAAATGTTTACCGGGTGTTCTTTCCGTGTTAACTTACTTTCACGGGTCTACATCAAAATGCACATTTGCTTTACTAGATAAGACAATAAGTACTTGCAGTACACAATTGGATAATTCGAGATTTTCTTACTATAATTTGAGGATTTCTCGGAGTTAATGGGATGATTTTACTTTTTTTTTTTTGGGCAAGAAATGGTTAGCTTATTAATAAAACTTAATCTAATTAACCCGATCTCCTCTCAGCAAAGGAAGTAAATTTATCGGTAGCCAATACCAAAAAAAAAAAAAAATTTATCGGTAGCCTATCTAATGCTAGAGTGTGATTTACATCATATGATCGACATATCCAATTTGCTAATAAATCCGCACATGAGTTTCCTTCCCTAAATAAATGTACGATTTTGACCCGTTTGAAATACTCTAACATTTTCCCAATATGAGAAATGAGAATGTCACAAAAATTAAGAGAGAGAATTGCTTTTCAATAAGGGAAATAGTCGCTTGCGAGTCCACCTGCAAAATAAATTGGCAAATGCCTAACGAGATGGCCATTTTGAGACCCAAATAAATGCCCCAAAGTTCTGCTTCGAGCAAAGAGCAAACTCCTACGGTTTGTGTGAACTCAACAAGCAAATTGCCTGATTCATTTCGAAGAAGCCCACCTATTGAACCTAGACTCGGGTTGCCTTTAGAGGTTCGGTTAGGATTGAGTTCCATCCGGCCAGAAGGAGGGATGTCTAACCCACAAACATATCTCGTTTCTCCGCTTCTAAAAAGGCTATGTTTTTAGTCATACGAGCCGAAAGAATGTCCATAACATATCCCAAAATCAGGCCCACAAGTGCACCACGAATAGAAAAGTCCATCCGAAATAATCTCTTGTTTCTCAACTTCCGTAAATGCAGACAACTTACACAAAACAAACTAGTGCTTCTTTCACCTGAGTTGTTGAAGTGAAAGGTTTTTCAACGATCACTTGTGCAGGTCAAGGGCAAAGAATTCGCCCATTAAGCTTACTAGCGAAATCTTTAGCTAGATAGCTTTTGCATACTTACAATCTCTAAGCACATGTAAAATTGTTTAAGAGGATTGCGAACAAGAAGTGCAGAAGGAATCCACAGTGACTTTACGTTGAACCTTTTGTAATCAGTAAGTAGGCGATGGTGAGAAACTAGCCACAAGAAACTTCTAATCCTTTGCGCCCCATCCCATTTCCACGATAAAGTCCAGCATTTCTCTTTAGGCAAATGATGTCTTGGTGAAATCAATTTCGTAAGCTTTTTTTTACAGTGAAAGAATTGCTGCTTTTGCTGCCCCAGACTAGCAATATCTAGAGCACAACCCTCAAGAACATAGGAGCCACGACTTGAGACACGTCTTCTTGAAGATGGAGAACCCCTACACATGAACTGAAGAGACGTCTATTGCTAAACGTCTATTAAAGGTGCTGCCGAAACATGAACGGACATGAACTAAAGAGTCATGTCGGTTGTGCCCACATTTTGTTGAGCCCTCATTCCATAATGGCAACAATTAACCCATAATTGCAATAGTTAGGACATGATCCAAAGACACATAACGATTATACGTGAATTGAAGAGACGTCACACTAATGTTGAGCCATTAATAAACTATAATTACAACACTTAATGTTTCCGATTTCTGAAGTTTTAGAGCTCGGATCTTGCTATAATGTCATGCACTTGGTCGGTGCTCGCGAGTGCAGTGGCTAGGACCGAGATTCGTTATATGCATGACCATTTTAAAAAAAAGGTTTTCTACCTTAATTCAACATCTTACAAGGCATGTTAAGTGCATTTACTCATGAGGATACAAATTCTATATAAATAGTTAATAACTTATTTTAAATGGAAATATGTAAAATCAGCTTTTCTAACCTTTATTGGACGAGTCTTCATGTATTTGTAATAAGAGTGATGCCATTTTCTCAAAAAAGGTAACCAAAACAGATGTTGTCTTAAATATGGTCATGAAGTGGCCAACTTGGACCTCAGCTCACCGCCCAAATGTTATCCACGGCCAGGGGCATTTCGTCCAAGGATATTTTCAACATTAATTTTCTTTTTGTTTCTTCTTTAACTCTTTCGTTTCGTTTTCTTCTTTCTTTCTATTTCTTCAGGTTCCTCACGTTCCTACTCTTTACATCACCTCCATCTTCAAAACATCATCAGGCTCTCTACCATCTCGACGTATGAACATAACCTGCTTTTCTCATAAGCAGGTCATTACGGCACAACCTAGCTTGTTGAAGAATCTAAGTTTCACTCATCGAAATGGTTCAGACGATTCCACTAAGCTAAAACAGGTTAGCTCATAAATACACAACTACTTTATCTCGTCATTCATGCAAATTCCAGTCCGATTTGAACGTCTTCCTGAGGTACACCACGCGCTGCAAAGATGTTTAATGAAATGCCCAAATGACTGTATTTTTTTTTTAACAGTATTTAATTACAGATTTCTTCCTTTCTGATGTGACGGTCGATTGTCTAGGACTTCAATATATCAAATTGCTTGATGGCAAAAGGTATTGAGCAAAGTAGGAATGAGCAAAGAAGACCGCTACTTGTGCAAGTAGATAGGCAAGGCGTTCCTAGCCATATACATGCTCATTAAGGTTGTGTCACTCGACATCGAAACATCGCCCCTTCTGGTGTGGATGCCGAAGCCTCGGCCGAAGGAAGAAAACGAGCTAGCTCACTTGTACGAGCGGCAGCAATTTCCGCACATGCGCAATAAAGCAATGGAAGATGATCAGCACGATCGGTGGGCCCAATGGATTTGCCGAAGCTAATAAAGATTCTCATAACTACTGGAAAGAGTTGCAGAATTAAAAAATTCGAGCAAGAAGCTATGGTTTGGGAGAATATTGTCCAAAAAATCATAAACCTATTACACTTTTACCAATTTAGTCCTAAACTTTTCAATTTTACTAATTAAGTCTTAAACATTTTCAAGTTTTGCCAATCGAGTCCATCCAGCAAATTTTAGCCGAAAATCGTTGACGTAGACATCGACTAATTTTACTGAAAATCGTTGATGTAAACATTGACCGTCTGACAATGGCGTGGACGATTTTTATAATTTAAAAAAAAAATTGTCCACGTCAATGCTGATTAGACAATGTGACACTACCAGCGTCTACGTTAGCGATTTACAATTAAAATTAACTTGATGAACTCAATTGGTAAATTATCAAAAGATTTGGGATTCAATTGGTGAAATTGAAAGATTTATGACTGAGTTGCAAAAGTGTAATAGGTTTAGGACTTTTTGGACAATTTTCCCTATGGTTTAGGATGAGGAATGAAGTCACTGCAGAGCTCCAAGAAAAATGGGGTATGTTTTGAAGTAAAAAGCATGGACAAAAACACCACAAGTGCTACAACTTTCGTACGATGCTCACTTGAGTACCAAAACTTTTTTGTAATCACCTAAATGCCATAACTAATGTATAACGCTCACTTAAGTTCCATAATTATATATCCGATCACTTGAGTATCATTTAGCTTTTCAATCGATTACTTGAGCGACATAACTTTTTAAAAACGTTCACCACAAGTGCCATGTCACCTCTAATTTCCGGCACTTGAGTGAATATTTTTTAAAAACGTTCACCACAAGTGCCTTATGTTCTAGAGCATTTTCATTCATGATATCGGGTGTGTCACTCTTTTGGGACTACGTCCTTTAAGACCGGATATCAAAAATTTTATTCTCTTATCCATCGTCAATTGTTTGTCTGATATACACGTAAGGAATGCTGTCACGATTGACCCCTCGAGGGCCGCCTCGAAAGAGTGGGTTTAGAGGTAATTGTTCGAGGGACGTTCCAAATGGCACATCTCAAAAGGCTGCTCAAAAAGCGTCATCCTTAAGTTCATCTATAAAGTCTATCGATCTTGAATGAGAACTCTTACTCAGTCCATACCTTGCATGGCACGAGATCGTTTTTATGTCCTTTATCAACCTACATATATTTCTAGGAGTCGCCACTAGCCTTTGTTAGG
This sequence comes from Syzygium aromaticum, assembly GCA_024500025.1. Taxonomy (NCBI): domain Eukaryota; kingdom Viridiplantae; phylum Streptophyta; class Magnoliopsida; order Myrtales; family Myrtaceae; genus Syzygium; species Syzygium aromaticum. The sequence goes on from CM044889.1 coordinate 13,117,095, forward strand.
GATTGGCTAGAATACCCAATTGAAATATGGGAATTTCATTTTGATTTCTACAGAACTATAGATGTCTAGGTATGGGGACGTGCTTATGTTAATGTTTCCACTATCGTCGTTTAGTTATCACTAACTAGTTGGTTGTTTTCTAATATGGCCATGCAATTTTGAATTATCAATTTCATGTCAAAATCCTAATCCACTAGGTGATCATGTGACATGCTTGTGGGTTGGTTCGTTTGCAAATCTAAGCTAATCCTAAAAAAAGGAAATTGACAAGCAATTATATTGAAAATGCAATGTGGTAAGTAAACATCCAATTAAGTTGAAAGACAAGCTAATCTAAGTGTAATGAAGCAAAACCCACAACTCATCGGCTATTTATGACAAAACTAATTGAAAACCTGAAACATGGTCATGTATCGAATGGAATACAAAATGAGATAGGATTGGACATCGGTCTTTGGCCGCCCACTTCATGACCCTTGGCTAGCACCTCCATGGACCAAGTCGGTGGTATCGGTTTTTGATTGACTTTCCAATGCAGGCAAACAAGCAAGACAAAACAATAATACCCAATCATCAAAGCAATGAACTGGCTTCGGGGTTAGCCTTTGCCTTTCATGCATTTTGATCATCTCCCATTCCTAATGATTATGATTCATTAATTGATGGTTAATGATGATCGGTCACCATTTGCATTCATTAAATGATGGTCAATATCAATTGACCCTTAAAGTCGGTTCTAAACATCCTCGATAGGCTACCCGTCAAACAAGCACCACATTTAATCATTCATCTAGCAAACACATGCATAAGCAACAAATTAAGCATGCAATTAGGCCAAGTGGCCTTGTTTCTTAATCAATCACAAAGAGGAAGTAAGCCTCTTGAGGATCACTTACTCAATAAACTCCATATTTCAAGCAGATTCCATTTAGACTCAATTGGCTTATCAAATGAAGTTCAATTAAGTCGATTCAAGAACCAGTAGAAATTTTAAGATGTTAAGTTCAAAGCTCATGAAGATCATTTCGACCGTTTCTAATCTGATTTACCTGAAAATTGTGAATTAAACCGAATACCCAAGACTTGACCAGGTTCCGGACCATGATTTGAAAAAATGTGGGAAAAATATCAAACGAGGTAAAAAATACGTCAAATTTTACAGAGAGTTAGGACAGGGTATCCTAAACAACTTTTGTATTTTAGTATTTCACTGAAAAGCCCCTGATTTTTTCTAGTAATTCAACTTTTACCCAGGACTCAATTGAAAACAGTTTTCAGGTCAGATGATCTTAACCGAAATTTCTGCCAAATTACCCCCTAAAAAGTTGCTATTAGGTCCTCCAATTTTCTAGTTTACAAATTAAGACCCTAATGAACAAATTTTTAGTTTTGATTTTTTTGCAAAAAAGGACATGAAGTTCACCAAAAATTGCAAAACACGTTTGGATGCTCAAGACAATTTTCCAGATCTGAGTATGGAAATCAATCGGCATATGGATCAGACCCTTGAGCAACAAAACGACTTACAATTTTGATAAAATTGATACCATTGGAAATATCAGAATCTTAATTAAAACTTTCATGAAGAAAACGTTGTGAAATTCCAAATTTAAAAAAATCATAAAAATCATAGAACAAGCGAAGGTCAATAGGAAAACAGTCATCACAGAATTGAAATCGTCTCTTTGAGCAAGGATTGTATCGATCAAATTATCATGGAATTTTATGCAATTTTTAGGATAGAAAGATCAAGATGTTTTCTGAAACTTTCACGAAGAAATATTTTCTAGATTATGAGCACAAAAAATCAAAAAAATCGTTGAACCAAATAAGGTTGATCAGGAATGAATCATCACAGAAGAGAATAAAATTTTTCAGATTCTGACCTCAAATCACGAGGACGATTTGACATAATAAATGATGTCCAACTTCAACATGAAACCTACTAAATCGAAGCTGGGGATGTCTATTTTGATTCTCTAGTTGAACACTTTTCAAGATTTCAACATTTCAAGGCTCAAATCATTAGGCAAAGCTTGTTAATTCAGCGAGCTCTGATTTTCCAGAACATGATAACAATCAACAATCAATCCACAAGCAATTGCCAAGCCATTTCTACACAACATATGTCATTCGATCATCATTCTAAGCCTACAACAACAATCTCAATATTAGCAATTGGCCTTCACAATTTCACACGCATATTTGGCCATGTCATTCATCCTACATTTCCTATACTAAATTTAGAGACTACTCACCTTATCAATAGACTTTTCAACGCTCAATCAAGCTAATTGGCCACCGTATTACTTCAAACGACTTCACGAATCAGCCAATGGAAGCTCGTCAAGTAGCTGAATCGAGGGAGCAAAAACTGAAGTTAGAAACCGACTTAATGAACTCCAACGAGTAATTGAAGAAAATCAACCTAATTGAAGAGCTCCTGCGGCTATATCATCGGAAGCCAGCCACGACAACTCTGTGGATAAGATGAGGAACACAATCGCATGGGTTGGAGCACCGGAGGAAGGTCGCCCGTTGTTGGAACAGAGGCCGAAACCGTTGGGCAGCAGGATTGGCATGGGACATGGTCTTTGTGACCGGGAGAGAAATCAACTCAAATCGAGAGCTCTGGCAAAGGGCGGCCAAGCGGTGGTTGGCCGGTGAGGGCGGTGGAGACAATCGGCTAAGAGAGAGAGAGTTTTATAATCCAAAATGACCTCCCATATTTTTTAGGGAAAAATTTCTATGTGCTTCTCTAAGTTTGAATTGTAGCCCTTGAATTAATCCAATGGCTCCAATTATTTGCTTCTTGATTAAGCAAGCATTTCACTTGTCCATTTCAGTTCTCTTGGACTAATTGGATGGCCAAGATCTAGGATATCTGCATGTCTAGGATTATTTGCTTAATTATTAAGAAAATACTCTAATTGGCCTAAATTCTATGACATGGATTGATGACAAGGCTTTAGGGGCTTTTTTGTAAACACCTAAGGGCATTTTTAGTAATTTCATGCATATAGGAGAGGGTTGGTTGGTTAAGGCCTGATATGGCCGGTGATGGCCAAAATGAGGTCGTTCTCACCGGATAGGCTTTGTTATCGGTCTGACCAATTCAGGCCGGTTCAGACCACTTCAGGCAAACAATTTTGTGCATTTTAGTCCAATTTACTCTCAGGAGGACCTAATTGCAAGGAATTCCTAACTAATTATCAAAGAAATGAGCTAAATTTGAAGAATACAACTCAAATCCAATCAATTCGACTGAATTAAACTCATTATGAGCATCTCAATTAAATTAATTTGTTCCAATACATCATTGGTGATGTCAATTTCATCTCAACTGATTTACTTCATGCAAATTGGGGATTTTCAATCAATTGATGCAATTGTTGCAACTTTTCCCAATTGACAAAATTGATTTCAATTAAACTTAATTAACTTGAAAAGCAATCAATTGATTCATTTGAATGGGTTTAAAACACTCCAACATGCACAAATTGACTTTTACATAATGACTCGAATTAAACTTTAAAAGGAAATTGGTGCTTAAATGTCAAATTAAACCTCAATTTATCAAATTAACCCCTAGATTGGAATGGGTCAAGTTGAATTGCATCAATTAGACCAAGTTAACTTGATTTTGCAAGTCTTTGGTTAGCCAAATTGGTCAAATTGAACCAAATTCGTGTGAATTTTGTAACAAATGATGTTGAATTTGAGTTGCATAAAAATGAACTCGTTCACGGTTAATTACACGGCTTAGGAGGAACCGATTGGGACCACTAATTAGGGCTCAAATTGGGAATTTTTACTTTTGGCTTGGAATTCTAAAATTGAATTGGCAAATGGATGTGAAATGACCTCTAGATCAAATGTCATGAAGGAAGTTATCTTAAAAAACGACTAGAAAAAACGAAGTAATTTCATTTTTAGCCGAAGTTGGTTCTAAATCAATTTTTTTAAAATTGATGATGCCAAAATCAAATTAATGTAAAATGAGGTTGATTTTTAGATTTTGAATATTTCCAATTTGTTTTAACAAAATGTTGACCAAAAGCCAAAAATAAGTTACTAAAATGTCAATTAGTGGGTCAAACTTTGATTTTTTTGTCAAAAATTAACAATACAAAAGTGAAATTGACATTATCTTGGGCCAATTTCATGAAAAAGCCAAATTTTGACATAGGGTTGACTTTTCGGTCAAAATTTGACAAAAAAGTCAACTTGAAAGTCAACTTTTTGACTTTTTTAAAATTAAGTGTAAATGAAAAGGAAATGAGGGGCTAATGTAAAAAAAAAGTGTTAAATGACTCTTTTCAGTTGAGAAACGGGCTCTGTCGCAATCAGAAGACCTAATTTTAGATTTTTATTTTTATGATGCGCCGGTTAAAAATCAAGTGTCAATAAATACAGCTATCACGTATGGTTATCTTCGATCGATCGTTGGAAATATTTGAGACCGTAAAAAAGTCTAATACTCAATACTATGAACCCATCTTATTTAGAACGAAATTCCCTTTTTATTTTTTCTTCCTCTTCTCTCACATACGCCCAAAAGCTCACATACATCCATCAATGGTCTACATTTGGAACACATGTGCATATTCCATTTACAAGATCGAGATGCTGCCCAGGAAGACACCGTCCAATACAAACGTCTCCTGGTCCTTTCCGAATATCATTACCCGAGACAGCGTAGCTCCCTCCTGGTCCTACTCTTGTTTGAGCATTTGAGACGACAAGACCTTTAAAGGAAGGAAAATGCGGAGGAACTCGTTAGTGAAGCTGTACGTGTAGAAATGATAATAGTAATTGAGAGATGGGAAGAAACCTACTGAATGCAATCACCAATAGAAAGACTATTGTGCTGAGCTTGACTTGACCCTTCTCCATTTCCAAGTATAGTTGGCTTGATTGATTGTCTGAAGTATGATTGTGAGAGATATGTGTTTGTCTCCCATTGAAGTAGGTTATATATAGATGTCCAAAGTTCAGCATTTTTTGAGTTTGAGTAAATGCAAGATTCAAAAAAATGAGTAGTACCTTACCAAAAAAAGAGAGTAGTAATTGACTTGCTACAAAATCACATTCAGCTGCTGATATGTTTACTGAGTTTTTGAAATTCGTTGCCTTTATTTCGCGGATCGAGATGCATGTTTGCTTTAATAGGTAAGACAATTAGTATTTGCGGTATACAATTGGAGAATTCAAGATTTTGTTACCATAATTTGAGCATTTCTTGGAGTTAATGTGAGGAGTTTACCTTTTTTTGTGTTAGAAATGATTAACCTACTAATAAAACTTAATCATATTTGATGCCCCATCAACAAAGGAAGTATATCTCTCTGTGGCCTATCTAACGCTAGGTGTTATTTACATTAAACTTTCCAATTTCCTAAGCAATTGACACACGAGTTTCTTTCCCTAAAAGTACATACGATTTTGACCCGATTGAGTTGAGGAAGTTTTTGAGTCACTGTCAACTAGTAAACCCTGTGGAGGAAACAGTGAATCAGTGAACATCCACAGAAAAAAAACTCCCCTCCTCACCCATACAGGAGTGACGAGATACTTCAGCAACGACTCACATAGTTCGTCTTGAGCCTGTACTTCATCTATGATGTTTCGGGATCAGCAAATTGAACTATTTGTCCTGAGAAGATACGCTTCAGCAAGAAGTTGATAGCCAACATTACATTTAGACGATGTAACAAATTCAAAGATAAAGTATTAGAAAAGTGGTCCGCGCATGCATTTCTAGTACTTTATCTTTGAATTTGTGTTTACAGTGGTCCGCGCTTTTCTAATACTTTATCTTTGAATTTGTTACATCATCTAAATGCAATGCTTACCATGTTAAATCTTGTTTTCAATAACGGACATCGCTATAGCTAATACCAATTCCAGCATTTCTAATACTTTATCTTCGAATTTGTTACATTGTCCAAATGTAATGTTTACAATGTTAAATCTTGTTTTCAATAACGGACATCGCTATAGCCAATACCATTTTCAGCACCAACCGAACTATGACATTTGTACTCAACTTTGATCTTTTCCTTCGAGACAATGAATTGCAGGGAACAAGAGAGACAATAAACTGCACATAATCAGCTCAAGATTTACACATTTGAGAGAAAGTGCGGCTTGTCTCTGTTACGTTAATTTTAATGGATGAGGAATTGGTGACAGCTTCACAGGAGTCCGTTGCATCATCTTCTTTGGCTGACTGAAGCCTCCAAACCACTAACTCTTGCTCGATGATTAGCAAATTTCGCGCCATAGAACAGTTACGTTCCAGCAGGCGACTGTTTCAACCTCAGCAACCGTTTTGCCTCATCAATTTCGAAATTCGGGTTTGCCAATCTCGTGCGAATTCGATCTTTCAAAGCTCCTCTTTCACCTTTGCAATGCCGGTGCCTCCTCGTGGTAATCCCTACTCTGGAGACACCCACCCCGACTCTCCCCATTCTCATCAATGTTGACTCTTAAATTTTGATAACCATCAGATCATTCATTGCAAAGAAAAATTAGGGATGGAGCCTGACCCCTAAACAAAAATATTATTAATTTTCATCATAGCTATGAGGAGCATTTTCATAATAAATACGTCCACATAAATTGTACTCGAGCTGGTCGCGGATAGCATTTGAATTGGCCTCGCTTATTGAGTGAATTTGAACTCGGTTTCCGGATTTTATTTAAACTTCCAGGGACCAATCCGACACAAGCCCAGGCCCTCTTTAACGAACTTAATCACCAGTAAAGAAAGTGACGTTCTTGGCGAGCACAAGAAATCAGAAGATAAGGAAAAAATAGAAGCTCCGTGATCTTAAAGAAAAGTGGTAAGCACACTAAGAGGGATAATTGTTGAAAAAATCATAAATCTATTATACAGCGACCAATTCAGTCCTAAACCTTTTGATGATTTGTCAATTTAGTTCTAAACCTTTCAATTGTATCAATCTAGATGTAAACCTTTAAGTTTTTATCAATTTAGTCTCAAACCTATTATTTTGATAATTGGCTGAAAGGACTATATTGATAAATTGTTAAAAAAGATTAGGACTAAATCGACAAATCTTCAAAAGTTTGGACTAAATTGGAAAAATTGAAAGAATTAGAACTAAATTTGGCAAATTGTCAAAAGTTTAGGAATAAATTGGCACAATTGAAAGGTTTATAACTGAATTGACCGCTGTATAATCGGTTTAGGACTTTTTTGGACATATTTCCCCTGTTAAGATATAACTCTTGCTTGAACCGAAGCTTCATGATCGGGAGGAGTTCCTTTCTTGGCTGGAAAAGACAAGAAGACTATGGAGGCATGAACATTTTCATCAAAAGCGGGCAGAAACATTCAGTGGGAGAAGGCTCGGAAAAAAATTTGATGGAATATGATTCCGTGAAACAGAGGGCCAAAGGAAGAAAGACAAAAAAAAAAAAAAAGGCAACAATATTTTTCTGCGGAGAAGAGATCCATTTCCTTTGGAAAGTCTTCATGGGTCAAGGTCAAGAGACATCCTTTTACAGGTAATCACCATCAATATCGCCGTAGGATCTTCATTTGAAACCAAATTGGCCACTTCATACTTTTATTTGAGATAACCATCTACTTTGGGACATCTTTTGAAAAATTGACTTCATTTCAGGCTTTTATTTGAAATTTTCCTAAGCTTAATTATCGAGTGACAAGAAAGAATGCTCGAATACGAACACAGCCAAAAACGGAATCTTTGATATCTTTAGATTTTCCTTTATATTCTCAATTTCAGCAATTCATTTTTCTTGTCAACCTAAAGCATACCTAGTTAGAATATTCAAACTATGTTTCGAATTTTTTTGCCATTGAATTCAAAGATGTGAGGGGATATCGGGTGTGCCACTATTTCGGGACTTCGCCTTTTAAGACCGGATATCGAAATTTTTGTTATCTTATCTATCGTTTGATCTATACATAAGGAATACAACCATCGCGTTTGATTTCCTTCGATCGACCGTTGGAGATTTTCAAAACTGTAAAAAAGTCAAATGCTGAATAGTATGAACCGATTTTATTAAGAGCAAAATTCCCTTTCTACTTTTGCTTCCTCTCCTCTCACAGACGCACAAACTCACATCCATCAATGGTCCTCACTCAGAACGCACGCACTTGCCATACGGAGATGATAGAAAAGAGGACACCTTCCAATACAAGTTTCTCCAATAGCTGAGTGATCTGGCCGTCTCTTGGTCCTACTCTTGTTTGAGCATGTTATATCTAAAATATCGACTACATTGGATTCACTTTTGCGAGAATAGTTTCACAGGCCCTTATTTGAAATTGTCCCGTAATTTAATTGTCGAGTGATATGAAAGAATGGTCAAATATGAACACAACCAAAACAGATATTTCATATTTCCCTTTATATCCACAACTTCAGCACTCAATTTTTCTTGTCAACCTAAAGCATACCTAGTTAGAATATTCAAACTAGGTTTTGAATTTCTTTGCCGTCATATTCGAAGAGTAAGGACATTAGGTGTGCCACTCTTTCGTCTTTTATTATTCATCGTTAATCGTTCATCCGACATATACATAAGGAATATGGTCATCACTTTTGATTACCAAGTTAAAAAATACTAAGATTAATTTTGACCATCGGAAATTTCAAGACCATCCAAAAAGTCAAATACTCAATAGTATGAACCCATTTTATTAAGAGCAAAATTCCCTTTTCATTTTTGCTTCCTTTCCTCTCAAAAAGGCACAAAGCTTACATACATCAATGGTCCTCATACAAGTTTTTCTCCTTGAGGCGGAACACACATGCATTTGCCATTTACCAAGGCGGGACGCTGCGGAACAGGACAATGTCCAATACAAGTTTCTGTTGGTCCTTTCCGCACATCCGACAGATCCCAGCTCCCTCCTGGTGCAACTCTTGTTTGAGCATGTGAGACGACAAGACCTTTAAAGGAAGGAAAATGTGGAGGAATACATCAGTGCAATTCTACGTTAAGAAAAGATAATAGTAATTGAGAGATGAGAAGAAACCTACCGGATGCAATCACCAATAGAAAGACCATTGCGTTGAGCTTGGCTTCACCCTTCTCCATTTCCAAGTATATTTGGCTTGATTGAACGTCTAGGGTATAAGATTGTGAAAGATATGTGTTTATGTGTCCCACCGAAGTGGGTTTAAATAGATGTCTAAAGTTGGTATTTTTGGAGTTTGTGAGTGAAGGCAAGATTCAAAAAAATAATAGCAATTGGGTTGCTAAATATGCGTTTTCTGCTAATATTCTCATAGAGATTTTTTTTTTGTTACCTTTATTTCGCGGGTCTCCATGGAAATGCACATTTGCTTTATTAGGTGAGACTACAACTACTCGCAATATACAATTGGATTCTTCGAGATTTTCCTACCATAATTTAAGTATTTCTCCGGGTAAATGGGATGAACCTACTTTTTTCTTGGTAAGAAATGTTACTCTCAAATAAAACTTAATTCTATCTGATCTCTGATCAACAATGAAAGTAAATCTAGAGTGTAATTTAGATCAAATGATTGAAGTATCCGATTTGCTAATCAATATGGACACTAGTTTCCTTCCTTAAAAGTACATTTTGACCCATTTGAAATTCTTTCCGAATCTAATAAAGGATATTTAACATGTATATATTTCCTCATTGATTAAATACTCTCTTTTTTTCTCTAATTTTCATTGTTTGACCCGACATATAATGGTCATCTATTAATTATCAATAAATTTATAACGGTCTTTTTAATTGCTCTTTTTTTCGTTTGAATATAAAAATTTCAAACTATAACCCTTGTAGAAAATGAATCGGAAAATAGCTTTTCTTTCATTCTTATTTCCTTTCTTTGTTGGGTTATACACATAATGTTGTTCTCGTTCCTTCTAATATTCGGTGCGGAGTATTGAAGAATGCATGTTGTATCCTGGAAGGATAGCCGCTAGACCCTATTGCATCGAGTTTCGTACTCCAGGAGGCGAAATAATCCTTAAGGATAGTGCTTGCATATCTTAGATATTATGATTCTATTTTCGCATCTTTTCCAATAGATTTTCAATAATTTCTTATTTTATATAATCTAACATTTTTCCAACATGAAAAGATCAAAGTGTTAAGAGAAATACATGTTCGTTGTCCACTAGTGCAAATTATGATTATTGTGCAAGACATTTTACTCCACGTATTTACTAGTTTGTTCCATTCATCCGACATTTATGGAATCTAATCGTTCTTTACGTTCCTAAATATCCTTAACTAATTGCTTTTACACATATTGTGTCAATAATCCTATATTATCTCTCGTGTACTTGAATATTAAGATTTGAGTGTTTTCTATCCAACAACAAGATTCCTAAAATATTTTAGATATTGAGATACTTTTACTTTCCATATGTACTCAACAATTTATTTGGGGCAGGCTATTTCCACGCCCATTTTAGCTAAGACACTCTTTTTTCCTAGGTAACTTACCGAAATACCCTCCTCTCTCTCTTCAATGTATTTTTTCTTTTTTTTTATCAAGCTAACCCACAAAACTACCTTTATTTCTATTATCTCTCACATCAGTTTCACAATACAAATGCTCCATTACACCCAACAAAATATTATCTTACCATGTATCTTGTTATAACTTTGCCTAGACAATTTTGTCAATTTTAATATATAGTCTCGCATCTTCAATCACAGGATATTTCTATTTATGACAGCTTATGAACATACAATTATTTGCCTATTTTTTATCATATAGTATGATCGAAAGTATATTTCAAAGTCGAAATGAAAATTCAATTTAATTATCTAGCAAATCCTTATCAAATATGGAAAAGAAAAATTAATGAAAATATGAAAAAGGTTAATTTGTTAGAAGGATGATCAAAATTATATTTAGATCATATCTAAGTATTAACAAAAGATAAGCACATAAAGGGAAAAAAGGAAACTTCTTGCTGTTCTAATCCTACAATGAAGAAAGTAATTAATATAGATGGTAGATTCAATCTCATATCAAATGTATTAAAATTTTAAAATATACTTAAAATTTTCTTTTGAAAAAATCTTATATGAATTTGAAAGTGAAGAAGGTGTAAATTAATTGTCAACCCTTTGTGATATTCCGAAGTTCGACCCATTTTTGGGATTTATAAAACATGTATTTCGTCAATGTGCTTATAATAAAATCTCGTCCGAAATTGATCACTCTTAGGTTATTTTTAAACTGAGATTTTGCTATAATCGCATTCGATCGAATTTGGCCATTATTTAGAACCTGAACTTTGGTGTCGAATTTTTCGGAGTTTCGTGACGAATTTAATTGGACGGTGTCAATATTATTGTGACCAACGTCAATATGGCCCGGGATAAGTGAAAAGTGAAATTTTGACCAGGTGCGAATTTAGACTAATAGACTTCCCTTGTAGTGTGTTTTAGTTGATTATCTTTGACCCTTTTTCCTAATTTATAATTAGGGTTTTCGTGGGCCGTTATATCATTTTTGAATTCGAATTGTGGCTGTCGGATCGCACCCGAGTGCGATATTTGACTTTTCCTCTCTCTCTCTCTCTCTCTCTCTCTCTCTCTCCTCTGCCGCCCACACCCTACGCGCACATCTTCTCCCCTAGCTACGTGCGTCCCTTCCCCTACTGCCCCATGCAAAATCTCTCTCTCTCTCTCTCTCTCTCTCTCTCTCTCTCTCTCTCTCTCTCTCTCCTCCCTTTTTTTTTCTTCTTCTCTGGTTTCTTCTTCTTCGACCCTGACTACTTCTGCTTCTGCTCCTGCTCACTCGACCAGTCACCGCCGATTGCCCCTCACCGTCCGCCTCGGGCCGTCGTCGCCCCGACTAAGCCCTATCACCGCTCGTTGCTCACGACCACTTGTCGCTGGCCTGCCCGTGCTGCATGTGAGCAGCGGCTCGCCGCAGCCCGGCGCTACCCAGTCGCCCGCCGGCCCGTCCTCCATCGCTCGACCACCCACAACACCGCCATGACACCCCGTCGCCACCTATTCACCTTCTTAGCCCCCAGCTCCCCCTCTCTCTCGCCACTACCACCCCAGCTTCCCCGGCCTCTCTTTGTTCTAGACGAGCTCGTCGCCACCGCGCACAACCATTCCGGCCACCGTCACTCCGGCCACTATCACTGCTCTGTCCGCCACCATTGCCCAGTTCCCCCCCAAGCCGTCGTCGTCGCCGCCTTGACTGGATTGCTCGTGCATTGGCCGAGACAGTCACCGCCAGCTCACTAACCCGCCAGCTTACCGCCGTGTCGCCGCCGCCACCGCTCTGTCTGCCACCACCGCCCTAGCTCCTCGCCCCCAAGCCGCTTGTCACTGCTGCCCAGCCAGCTTGCTGGCCAGCCTAGGCCGTTGCTCAGCCGTGGCCGAACAGCCGGGCCAGCTTACCCAAGCCATGGCAGAGTAGCTCGACCGCCTAGCCCAGCTCGCCGGCCGCTGCCCCTACCCATGGCCGAGCGTCGGGCCGTGTGCCCAGCCATGTCGAGACTGCCGGCCAGCATGCCCGTTGCGGCCTCGCCCGCGTTGAGTCCGTTACTATTCACCCGAGCTATTTCGAGCCTGTGCGGGTTTTTCCTGGGCCAAATTTAGGTAAGTAACTTTCTAAATCCTATCTAGTATAATGGATATTATTTAGACTTGTTTATGGTATGATTAGTACCGGTTTAGTAGCGAAGTTAGGATTAGGATCAATATGTGGATGTGAATAATTGGTAGATTGAATTGTGATAATTATGTGGCATCATTTGTGGTTGATTTATGTGGGTGCGATGAACGGATTGTCGTGGCGTTTGTGGGTGAAATGGACGTTTGATTGAGCTGACTTGAGTGTTGGATTAGTGGGTTAGTGTGGTGAATTTGTGATTTGAATGCGAATTGTACGACTTGTTAAAGTGGCAAATTGTGTTGTGGTGCATGTACATGAGGAATGTCTTGAGGCGTGGTTACGCGGGACTAAGCCCAGATTAATTAGGGCGCTAACCTGAGACGTGTTTACACGGGTTGTGAGAAAATGTGGAATGTCCAGTGAGGGACTGAGCCTGAATTGATTGGAGGACTGACCAGAGATGTGTTTACGTGGGTCATAAGATAGTGTGGAATATCCAGTGAGAGATTGAACCCAGATTGATCAATGGGCTAACCTGAGGCGTGTTTACGGAGGTCGTGAAAAAGTGTGAAATGTCCAGTGAGGGACTGCGCCTGGACTGATCGGAAGGCTGACCTGAGGCGTGTTTACGCGGATCATGAGAAAGTGTGGAATGTCCGGTAAGGGACTGAGCCCGGATTGATCGAAAGGCTGACTTGAGGTGTGTTTACGCGGGTCGTGAGAAAGTGTGAAATGTCCAGTGAGGGACGGAGCCCGGATTGATCGGAGGGCTGACCTGTGGGGTATTGACCCGGGTCATGGAAAGTTGCTCGGTCACGAATGTGAAATGAATGTGATTGAATTGAGTTAATGTACGTGTGTATATGGCGTATGTATGATGGCAATGTGTTCATGAGTTATTATGATATTCATGTAATTTGACTAATGTGCAGAGCTGACGTGTGAATTGTGGCGAGGTAAGTGTGCATTAGTGAGTTTGTCATATCGATGGTTAGATTACATGCTAGACTCATCTGGGTACGCATTAGCCTAGGGGGTATAGGTTGTCTACTCATTGAGATTTATTCTCATTCCTGCAATACAAACCTTTTTCAAATTCCCAACCCTGAGCATGCCGCCAACTAGGCATTTTGGGGCCCCCATGCACACGGTGCATGAGGAGACCGAATATCCGGTAGGCCCGAATCAGTTTTACATTAGGCACTTTATCACAGTTTGGGTAAATGAGGGTTTAGAGGACCTGCAGCCCCATACTTATTTGGCTTGGTATCATTATATCGGGTTGGAGACTACTGGGACAATCCATGGTTTTGAGGGGCTACAGCATGATAATGAGAATGCAGTGAATTGGGAGCCCTGGGACAATTATACTCCCGATGGTGAGATGACAGATCCCGACGATCCACCAGAGAACCTTGACCCAGGACCCGAGCCCGTACCAGAACTCGAGCCCGAGCCTGAAGAGGAGCCTATGGAGCTTGAACCCAAGGAGGAGCCCATGGTGTCCGAGCACGAAGACGAACAGATAGAGATTAACTTTGATTATGAGTCTGAGTCTTCAGGGTCCGATTCGGATTGGGCACCGTAGGAGGATTTGGGTGCTGAGCCTTAGAAGTCTTTTTGGTAGAACTATTTTTTTGTGTATTCCGTAGTCTACCCGGCTACTTGTCCCATTTTGATAACGATGATGGATGTAAACCTAGGGGCATAACGTCTGACTAATTCCCATTGTTATGAGATTATTATTTTGTGTTATCCCTTTGTCATTGTTTATTGTCTGGGTTATTTAATTTCCGTTTCCACTTGCGTTTGTCTTCACGTGTTTTGTTTGGGTCAGCAACGCGTCCTAGGACGTCACATTCATTACGGTCATTGAAGGGGTGTCGCGAGCCGTTGGGGTTCGAGGCGTGACATCCCCATTGATTTGGTATCAGAGTAAGGTCAACTCGATCCAAGTTGGTCGAAACCTGAAGTGATAAGGAGCGATAATTTTGAGGTAGCCAACTAGGGAGACTCGTGTGCTATGCGTACCCCAGACTATTTGATTGTGATTGCTGAGTGATTTTATGCAAAAATATATGAGGTGCAGGTGCGTCAGGACTTAAAGTAAATGCACGAACTCTGTTGGTTGTGATTGAGTGTTGTTTATGATTGGCTGCCTACTTAGTGAATTATTATTGTGATTCACTATCTAGGGTTTTAGACTGGTATAATTAGCCTAGGTTTCTAATTCCTGCGTGGAATTATAGCAGGCGAGCATTTGTGAGAACCTGTAAGTTGAGCAGTCGAGGTCGAGGTCGAGGTCGTATGGACCCACAAACTAGAATGACAAATGATCCCAGGGTGGTTGAAATATGGAGGGCGCTTGAGGAAGCGAGAATATTATTAGGTAGATAGATGGGGGAAAGAAGCGCTACTGTCACCGTTGTAGTTACCAACGAGATTATTGGGAATAATGGAGATCAAGGGAATAATGTGATTGGTGGAGTAAATGCGATCAAGCCAATGTCCAAGCTAGTCGAACAGTTTCTGAGGTTGAAGCCCCCGGAGTTTGATAGGAGAGGCAATTCTGAGGCTGCACCAAGATAGGTAGAAGAGTTAAAGAAAGCTTTTGAAGTGCTGGGATGTACTGAAGAGGAGAAAGTAACTCTAGCAATCCACCGGTTTCAGGAAAATGCAAGCGATTGGTGGAGAGCCACCCGAGCTCCAAGTGTTCCTCGCTGGTACTGCCCCGAATTGGATTATTTTTACCGAGACCTTCAATGGCAAGTATTTCTCGGAAAGTGCCCGAGAACAGAAATTGGCTGAATTGATAAGACTTCGCCAGGGTCAGAGGTCAGTATATCAGTATGAAGCTGAGTTTGCAAGGCTGTCCAAATTTGCCCCCAAAATGGTGGAGGACCCGGTAGATAAAGCTAGGAGGTTCCGGGATGGGCTGAAGTCGAATCTTCTCAGTTAGATGATCTCACTGAACTTGAGGGGCTACCATGAGATCTATGAAAGGGCTCAGGCAACTGAGCGAGATCAAATGGATCGGGCTGCTACTTCTGGATCGCGGTATGCCCCGGCTAGGGATAACCGTCAATTTGGGAAAAGACCCATGGCAGGAAATAGTCATTTCGTCCTTCCCGTTCGGAGGAATATCGAAAAGCCAAATCGTTATCAGAACGCCCCGTGTAGGCTATGTGGAGGAAGACACGGGAATGGATATTGCCTAAATAGGGGTGGATCATGTTTTACATGTAGTGGAAGGGGCTATCAAATGAGGAACTGTCCTAACATCAGGCAGGCTAGGTCACTTGCACTACTGCCACCGTTGCCCCAGAATGTAAATCAATTTGGAGCTATCCAGCCAGCCAATCAGAATAGGCCATCAGCCCAAGGACGGGTGTATGCAATGGCAAGGAGGGAAGCTGAGGACATACCTAGCGTGGTCACAAGTATGGTCTCTCTCTGTGATCATGTTGCATATGCTTTGTTTGATCCAGGGGCGTCGCATTCGTTTATATCTAAACAGTTCATTAAATTATCCGGGATTAAGTCAAAGCCGCTTGAAGTTATGCTGTGTGTGACTACACCATTGAATGATAAAGTGTTGATTGTGTTTGATTGCCCTAATTGTAAGATAGTGATTGGCGATAAGGAAGGAATGATAGATTTAGCGGTTTTAACTATGCATGACTTTGATGTGATTGTTGCTATGGACTGGTTGGTTAAACATAGAGCTATTATGGATTGTAGTAGCAGGGTGATCCAATTTAATTCGGTTGGACATACTAGATTCAAGTTTGTGGGAAATCGAGGAGAAATCTCGATCCCTTGGATTTCGTCGAGCGAGGTAACAAAGCTGCTGGATAAAGGGTGCCAAGGATTTCTGGTATCCGTAGTTGATTCAACAGCTGGAAAGCCGAGGCTAAAAGACATAACCGTGGTGTGCAATTTCCCTGATGTCTTTCCCTAGAAATTGCCAGGACTACCACTTGATAGAGAAGTGGAGTTCGTGATCGAGTTAGCCCCGGTGATGGAACCGCTCTCGAAAGCACCTTATAGGATGTCACTGTCAAAGTTAAAGGAATTAAAGGCTCAAATGCAAGAGTTATTGGATAAGGGCTTTATCCACCTGAGTGCGTCTTCATGGGGAGCGCCATTATTATTCGTGAGAAAGAAAGATGGGTCTTTGAGGTTGTGTGTTGACTACAGACAGTTAAATCAGGTGATCATTAAGAATAAGTACCCACTACCAATGAAAGACGATATGTTTGATCAGTTGTAAGGAGCATCAATATTTTCAAAGATCGACTTGAGAACGGGTTACCACCAATTGAGGATTAAGAAGGAAGATATACCAAAAATGGCATTCAAGACAAGGTATGGGCACTACGAATTTACAGTGATGCCATTTGGATTAAGTAACGCCCCTGCAGCCTTTATGGAATTGATGAATAGGGTATTCAAAGAATTTTTGGATTAGTTTGTAATCGTGTTCATAGACGATATCCTAGTATATTCGAAGAGTTCTGCCGAACACGAGTTACACTTGGAAAAAGTTCTACGGACCCTAAGGGAATATGCACTCTACGCTAAGTTTAACAAGTGTGAATTCTAGCTCCATTGAGTGGCATTGTTAGGACATGTGGTATCCAGGGAAAGAATTACAATGGACCCGACAAAGATTGAACCGTCACGAAATTGGCTGAGGCCAACAACAGTGACCGAGGTTCGAAGCTTCTTGGGTCTCGCTGGTTATTACAAATGCTTCATGGAGAGGATTTCGGCATTAGTGACGCCATTGATGCGATTACTAAAGAAGGAGACGAGGTTTGAATAGACGGATAAGTGCGAAAGGAGTTTCCATGAGTTAAAACAGAGGTTGACGACCACTCCAGTGTTGACAATTCCGTCAAGTCCGGGAGGATATGAGATTTACAATGACATGTCACTAAGAGGATTGGGATGCGTGCTAATGCAACATGAAAGAATAGTGGCATACGCATCGCGACAATTGAGACCATATGAGCTGAATTATCCAACGTACGACTTGGAATTGGCCGCAATTATTTTCACTCTTAAGATTTGGAAACACTATCTATGTGGGGAGAAATTTCAGATTTATACGGACTATTAAAGTTTAAGGTACTTATTCTCCCAAAAGGAATTGAACATGAGACAACGCTGTTGGATGGAACTCTTTAAGGACTATGATTGCGATATTTTGTATCACCCTGGAAAAGCTAATAAAGTAGCGGATGCACTGTGCTGGAAATCGAGCATCGCGTATATGATGGTCAAGGAATAGACTCTGTTGTAGAGAGTTCGAGATTTGGAATTTAAGTTTGAACTGAGTCATATATCGAGCCTGCTTGCAGCATTGAGGATTGAACTGGAAATCCGGACTAAGATTAAGGTTTTACAATCAACGGACCCTGAGATTCAGAAAATTCTGAAAATGGATGTCACAAAAAGAAAATCGGACTTCTAGGTGCCCAAGGATGGAATTTTGAAGTTCCATGGACGGTTATGTGTGCCTAATGATACAGAACTTAAGGAGGAGATTTTGTCTGAAACGCACCATAGTAATTATAGTATTCACCTGGGTATCACAAAGATGTATCAGAACTTACAACAACATTATTGGTGGAACAGCATGAAAGAGGATGTAGCCAAGCACGTGGCCAAGTGTTTAACATGTCAGCAAGTGAAGACACAACATTACAAGCCAGGTGGAATGTTGCAGCCATTGGAAATCCCTGAATGGAAGTGGGAATACATCCCTGAATGGACTTTGTAATGGGATTACCAAGAAGTCAGATGGGTCATGATTCAATTTGGGTGGTAGTCGATCGGTTGACAAAGTCTGCACATTTTCTGCCAGTGCGAAGGGACTTCGCCTTGGAAAGGTATTCCCACTTGGGTCGAAGGACTGACCTGTGAAGTGTTGACCTGGGTCATGGAAAGTTACTCGGCCACGAATGCAAAATGAGTGTGATTGAATTGAGTGAATGTACGTGTGTATATGGCGCCTGTATGATGGCAATGTGTTCATGAGTTATTATGATATTCATGTGATTTGACTAATATGCAGAGCTGGCGTGTGAATCATGGCGAGGTAAGTGTATATTGGTGAGTTTGTCATATTGGTGGTTAGATTGCATGTTAGACTCGTCTGGGTACGCATTGGCCTAGGGGGTATAGGTTGTCTGCTTATTGGGATTTATTCTCATTACTGTAATGCAAACCTTTTTCAAATCCCTGACCCTAAGCATGCTGCCAGCTAGGCATTTTGGGGTCCCTATGCACATGGTGCATGAGGAGACCGAATATCTGGTAGGCTCGGATCAGTTTTACATTAGGCACATTACCACAGTTTGGGTAGATGAGAGTTTAGAGGATCTGCAGCCTCATACTTATTTGGCTTGGTATTATCATATTGGGTTGGAGACCACTGGGCAAATCCGTGGTTTTGAGGGGCTACAGCATGATAATGAGAATGCGGAGAATTGGGAGCTTTGAGACAAGTATACTCCTGATGGTTAGGTGACGGATCCCGACGATCCACCAGAGAACCCTAGCCTAGGACCCAAGCCCGAGCCTAAAGAGGAGCCTATAGAGCTTGAACCCGAGGAAGAGCCCATGGTGTCCGAGCACGAGGACGAACCGATAGAGATCAACTCCGATTATAAGTCGGAGTCTTCAGGGTCTGATTCGGATTGGGCACCGTAGGAGGATTTGGGTGCTGAGCCTTAGAAGTCTTTTTGGTAGAACTTTTTTTTGTGTATTCCGTAGTCTATCCAGCCACCTATCCCTTTTTTATGATGATGGTGGATGTAACCCTAGGGGCCTAACGTTTGACTGATTCCTATTGTTATGAGATTATTATTTTGTGCTATCTCTCTGTCATTGTTTATTGTCTGGGCTATTTAGTTTCCGTTTTCGCTCGTGTTTGTCTTTGCGTGTTTCGTTTGAGTCGACGACGCGTCCTGGGATGTCGCGTTCAATACGGCCATTGAAGGGGTGTCGTGAGCCGTTAGGGTTCAGGGCGTGACACTCTCATCTTGAAATTCTTATTAAAACATAAAAAGCTCAAAAGAAAGCACAAATCAGTGATGGTTAACATAAAATTGCCTAGATAATTAGATTAATTTTAATTTTCAACTTTGAAGTAAAGTTTCCCTCAAACTATTTGATAAAAAAAAGGCAATTAATCGTATGTTTATAAGCCGTTAAAACTAGAAATTTCTAACATTCTATGTAATTTTTGTGATTAAAAATATGAGATCATGAATTAAAATTAACAACCTCCTCTAGGCAAAGTGATAATAGGATGTAGGATAAGATAATATCTTGTTAGGTGAAATTTGATATTTATATTATGAAGTTGATGAGATAAGAGAGATGATAGAAATAAAAAGCAATTTCGTAAATTAGCCTGATAAAAAAAGAAACAATAAATTGAAGAGAAAGGATGAGAGGAGGGTATTTTGGTAAGTTCACAGGAGAAAAGGATTGTCCTAGCCAAAATGGATATGGAAATAGCGCCACCCTTTATTATTATTTTTTTGGTACGCCGCCCTTTATTTGTGTCGTAAACTTTTGTCAATAGTTTCTTCCTATAACTCAATTGCTTAGATATTCATTGATTAAGTCATTCGCTAATCTAATGGTCGGCTGCTTGCACACACGCCACACTCGAGCAATTGCTAGTTTTCAACAATTATTACGTTTTTGCATATTATCTACATTGACATTTTGTTCCCTGATGATTTATACGCAATGCGGGATAATTTAGTAGTTATTTCTTTTAAAATCGAATCAGCCATTAATCCTATTATATGTCTATCTCTCTCACAAATGATGAGCAAGTTCAGAGAGGTTAATTTAATTTATTATCAATTTTAGTTAAGTCCATTATTTGCCTCGTAGTATTTGATTTCCTTAATTACTTAAGAATTAAATTCAACTTTACCATAGATCTTATTCTAAGTTATTTTTACTGATGAGAACTCATTTTCCCCCTCCTAGACATCGATAAGATGGAAAAAACTTGGGACTACAACCTATCTAATCTTTACCTAATATCGGTTATAATTATTTAAACCGCTTTTGACATTTCGCATACCCAAGGGCGACAACTATTGATATGACTAATTTCATAGTCAAGTGACTACAAATCATTTCTGAGAACTCTAGGTTGAGCATGAGTTTGCCCTTATAACATTAGCGGTTCATCGAGCCAAGTTCAAGCTTGATGATCGAAAGGGAATCGATGCAAAGTTCCACCGTTGGAGGCTAGTCGAGTTCAGATATTAGATTGTCTCGACTTGGGTCGATATCAATTTTCACGATGAAGTATCTCAATCTCATGGGGCCTAGCCATTACGTACAAACGAACGAAACAAGTGCTACAAAAAAAAATAGTCGAACAGCTTGTGTCAGTTTAACACGTCTTCTTGAGAACAAGATCGATTCATTCAGCAATCCTCAGGCTTGCCGCAACTTGCAATCGGGCCATCCAGGCTCTTCTTATATTTGACGCATGTACATATGCCATCAAAACAGATGGGAGTACACCCATCAAGACACAGCTCAGGTTTGCAATCAGTGTCAATCCCGCAAGTCACGTCCCCAGCATGCGAGACCCGAAAACCTTAAAAGAAGGAACAATTGGGATGATCACTAACAATACTACTAATAATAATAAGTGAGGAGAAGAGAAAATGAATGGGATTGGTGACCTACACGACGCAACCACCCGCAGAATGGCCAATGCACTGAGCTTGGTTTGACAATTATCCATTTCCTAGGTTTTGTTTACACAGAGAGGATTGGGTTTTGATTATTGAAGACAGATGTGGTGGATATGTGTCATGTTCCACCGTGGAAATGGGTCTGATATAGATGTCTCCAGTTTTGGTTTGAAAGAGGGGAAATTTGAGAAAGAAATTGGAAAGGAAGATAGACTTAAGGTTTCGAATTTTAGAGCCGAGTCAATCGGGCACGGAGAACCAGAAGAACAGATATGGAATGATGGCTCGATCGAGGATATCATGGATTAAGGCAAACCCAAGAAGGTGATTTCTTGCATGCAAAAAGTTTGGGTAAGTGAATGTGTGCATTTTTGGAGACTTAGGGTTTTAACTAGCTCTCTAAAGTTCGATATAAATGTCGAGTTACTCTATTGCTTCAATTAAAGTTACAATTTCACATTCTTCTCTCTCAAATTCGATTTAGGATTTGTTCAAGCAAGAAATTAGAAATTATAGGGTTCAATTTGGGGGAAATCGGGACGAACAGTCACCATCTAATGGCGAAAAGGGGGCACAGGAATGACATGTGGTCGCCAGGGCGTGCTAGTCATTAGCGATGAGGTACTGGGTCATCTGGAAAACGGAGGTCCAATCTAGGAGGTGGCTTGAGATAAGTGTCTTTCTGGAGGCTTTTTTGAGCAAGTCAATCCAATCAGATTTGTATTTTGAAATTTTTCCGTGAGTTCTTCAATAAATGAGCGACTACTCTCCGGGGATCGCTGCTCTCGTTGCAGATCATCGTCCCCGCCGTCACGGGTGTGAGCGGGCTCGAGGTTGGAGTGGAGGGAGTTGGCGGTGGCCTCAAGGACCCGTCAGATCTGGTTCTCCATCAACAGGGACTTCACTTTCTTTTGGAGCAGCAAATTCAATTTCCCCGTGAAGGAGGGAATCCTCAAAATTGAAGGTTAAGTTGGTGAAATCTGATGAGACGTCTCTGCATCGAATAATCGCTTTCATATTATAAAAAAGGTTCCTCTAATATTTTCTTAAAATAAATAAAGAAGTTACGGGTGGTAATTAATTCGCTAGGGCTTGCGGTAAAGAAAGACTCGATTTTACTTAAGTAGTTTTTTCCCTTCTATAGCATGAGATATCTAAACTTTTAGACTCGCCTAATTTCTATGCATGCACGCAAAAGGTGCCCATCCACGGGCGCCAGACCAAGTATAATAAGGCTTCCACTCATGAAAGTATGGAGGGTGACTCCCAAAGCTGATGTTAGGTGGGAACCACAAAGATTTGAATGTAGAATTGTTGGATCATAACCAAGAAATTATCTATTCACTCAATCCCTTAGAGGTAAAATTGGCTATTTAATCATTGAAAATAAACCGATAATGAACCAAGTCATTATCGTTTAAAGGAGATCATTTTAATCATTTTTATGCACTTTGATAATGTAAAGAGATAGCAAGTTGTATGTCACGATGTGATCTTATGATATATGATTCCAAGTGAAAACTACATAATTATTTATGCCTTATAAGCAATGTGAACAAGATCTAACTACATAATTATTTATGCCTTATAAGCAATGTGAACAAGATCTATCCCAATAAGAAATCATGCTTTGTTCGTCGCAAATTTGCGACGGATAATATTTGTTCATCGCAAATATGCGACCGAGTTTTTTACCGTGGTCAATTTGGGACATATTTTTTTTCGGTCCAAAATTTTGTATCTCATTTATTTTGGATTGCAAAAATAAATGACATTTTCATAGCCGTCGGAAAATTGCGACAGATTCGGAAAATTGCCGTGAATTTCACTTTCGTCGCTAATTTTTCGATGAACAGTAGCCACGAATAAGTTGTTGTCTAAAAATGAGCGACGAAATTAGCAACGATCCAAATGCAATGGACAATAGAATATCGCAAATGTCATCGCACGAATAATATTTGACTTATCGTCATTTAGCGACAAATTTTCCGATGATCAATTAAATGAATAAGAATAATCGACAATAACAATAACAATAATAACAACAACAACAATAATAATGATGACAACCAAAACAACACTTGTCGTAATAATAATTACACATCATTAATGTTTTGTCACAAAAATTTTAATCTTCATTTTCGTCTTCGTCTTCGTCTTCATCCTCATCTTGATATTGATCTTCATCTTCATCTTCATCATTTGTCTCAAAATCAGATTCTCAACATTCTTGTACATTTAATTCGCAAATTTCAGTTAGATCCACATCTATCATTGCTCTACATGGATCTCGTAAAGTTAGAATGTTATATTCCTCAATTTTAACCGTATTACACACTTCCTCTTGTTGGTAGGCTCTATCCTTCCAGTGTTTCTCGATTTTTCTCTGTGCTTTAATTTTACATACAGCCCACCAATCAGTTTTGTCACGTTTCAAACTAGGATATGATGTATAACATACTCAAATTGCTTGTTGTGCCAAGACAAATGATTCATATTTCATATACCTTTTCTTGTGATTTATTTCAACCAAATTAAACTTCGTATACATCTTCATTCCTTTGACAGGGTCGAACCACGTGCACTTAAATAATACAACCCGCATCATTAATAGTCCAAGGTACTGTATCTCTATGATTTCATCCAACAAGTTATAAAAATTATCTTTTGAACTGCCACCATTGGATGACCGAACAGACACACTACTGTTTATTGTGGCTTTTCCCATTCCATATTCTTAAGTGCGAAAATTATATCCATTTATGAAATATGGTGGTCAACTTCGAACTTTTAATTGTGGACCCCATGATAGATGATATAGCAATCCTTGCTCTTCTAGTTCATCATGATTACTGTGAACCTAAGGTTACATATGCAAAATCAATAATATATATTTTAATAAATGATGTACAAAATTTTAATAACTTGGTTTTGGTCCATAGGCAACTTACATATGTCTTGAACCATGCTGCAAATTGTTTATTACACAAACAGTCAAACTCATTTGGTTGTAGTCAATACATTGAAGTTTGGAAAATCCTAATAATAAAAACCATTTACATATTAGCAAACATTTGACACATAATACATATATTTGCAAATTTACACTTACTTGAAGTATGGCTCGACTTTTTGGCAGTTCAGTAAAATATATGTATGGGCTGCACGAAATTCTTCGCCAGTTAAGTAACGAAACTGACATGCGCCGCTTGGTCGACCAAGATAATTGAAAATGGAGAATGCTTTGCAATTGGGATCAATGGGACCCTCATTATTTTTGATTGCTCTCCGCCTCTTGCACTACACGTGCGGCTCAAAATAGTATGATGCAAATATTGTCACTTCTTCCACAATATATGCATTACAAATTGAAGCTTCAACATGTGCCTTATTCTTCACTTTTTTCTTCAAATGATATAAGAATCTAGTTGCAATAAAAAGAAGCTTATCGGAACATAATATATAATAAAGTAATTTGAACTTTATTTTAAAAAAAAATTACCTCTTAAATGGATACATCCATCGAAATTGAACGGGACCTGCAACTTTGGCCTTATAAGACAAGTGAACTAAGAGATGCTCTATCGAATCAAAAAACGATGGAGAAAATATCATTTCTAAGTTGCAAAGAATAATTGGAATATCTTTCTCTCTAGTTTTTTCATGTGAGATGCTTTTAACACTGTCGAGCAAATATCATGCAGGAAATTATTTAACTCTGTAATGGCGCCCCATACAAAGTTCGGTAGAACTTCCTTCAAAGTTATTGGAATTAGTCTTTCCATTAATATGTGACAATTATGACTCTTCAAACCTGTCAACTTACATTCATTCAAATCAACATATCTCTCGAGGTTCGAAGCATATCCATTAGGAAACCACACAGATTTCAACCATTGACAAACAACTCACCTCTGCTCCTTATCCATTGTATAAATTGCTTTTGATTTTGGTTCCATGCTGCTTGCATCCACATCTAATATTGACCGATCACAAATATCTTTCATATATTTTCTTGCGTTCAAGTTGTCTTTTATTTTTCCGGCGACATCCATCACAGTATTTATGACACTGTTGAAAATATTCTTTTCTATGTGCATGACGTCAAGATTATGATAAATAAGATGGGCCTTCCAATATGGTAGATCCCAAAATATACTGCGTTTTGTCCACTTAAGTGTACTTCCATACGCAAAAGTCGTACCGTGCGGGTTCTCAACAACAATTGGAAAGTCTTGCACACACTCCCAAATTAGATCACCGGTCAACCTCAATGGTGGACATGTTCTTTTAGTCCTATTCTTGATGAATTCTTTTTTATTCCTTTTGAAAGAATGATTTAGCGGTAAAAATTGTCTATGACAGTCAAAATAGCTGGGCTTCTTTCCTTGTTTTAATCTAAATGACTTTGATCTCTCCAAACATATCGGACATCCTAAGATCTCAGCTATACTCTATCCAGATAACATTCTGTAAGCTGGAAAGTCATTTATCGTCCAAAGAAGCGCAACCTTCATTACAAATGTTTGATCGGTAGAAACGTCATACAAGGGGACACCTTCAACCCATAACTGTTGTAACTCTTTAATCAATGGTTGCATATAAACATCTATCAACTTTTTCGAATTTTGCGGGCCTATCAGGATCAATGTCAAAAACATATAAGGTGTCTTCATGCACATACCAGGTGAAAGATTGTACGGTGTTAAGAGAACTGGTCAACATGAATAACTTTTTTCCGATTTCCCAAATGGGGCAAATCCATCAGCACAGAGACCTAACCTGATGTTTCGAGGCTCCATCGTAAACTCAGGGTATGTTCTATTAAAATATTTCTATACCTCTGCATTTGAAGAATGACACATTAGACCCTATTCTGTTTCATGATTTGAATGCCAAGTCATGTGTTCAATAATGGCTTTAGACGCATAAAACTTTTGCAATCTGGGGATTAAGGGCAAATAAAACATTTGCTTGTATGGTCTACGCTTCTGATTACAATCCAGCCTCCTATTAATCTTGTATCTAGGTTGGCTACAGAATTTGCAAGATTCTGTATTTTCATCATCTCTCCAATATAACATACAACCCCTACTACATATATCAATTCTTACAACCAGAAGACATAAGTTATCCACTAGCTTTTTCATATCATAAAAATCACTTGACATGATGTTATCATGAGACATTGATTCCCGCATTACTTCAATAAAAGAGTTGAAGCAATCCGCAGATACATCATACTCTGTCTTGATATTTAACAGTCTTACTATCACCGATAACTTAGTGTGGTTTCATAACATGTCCATAAAGGTTCATCTGCTGCTTTGAACATATCCCAGAACTGATTAGACGATGGAAAAGTTTTATTATAGACATTCTCATCAAAACCCATTACTCCTATCTCTTCCAATTGTGATGCATGACTAGTACCCACTTGTTTACGTGTAGGAGTAAAACTAGTACTTGCATTATTCAATTCTGGAACAAAATTTTGACTAGCTGCATCAGTCACCATCCTCTCGTATGGATTCAATTGATCATAATAGCCACATTCTTCCCTAACTAAAAATTAGTCACTTCTTCGATATCCTTCATTAGATATAAATGGTTCACCATGGGAAGTCCAATTATAATAGTTCGAAGTAAACCCAAATCTACAAAGATGTTCTCTAACTTTATCACACACAAAAAATTTACCATTACCGCACTTTTTACACGGACACCTTAATTTATTTCCATCCATAAACTCATATTTACCACTAGCAAAGTCTAAAAATAGTTCCAACCTAGTACGAAACTCCTCTGTCAATCATCGACGTCCAGGTAAGTTTTTATTATACATCCAAGCCCTTTCTCTTTGCATTGTGTCTGTATTAAAATAAAAAATTCTCGTAAAATATTTAAAATATCATATATACTGTTCTTAATTAAAACCATAAAATTATGAAAATTATAATTTTGTTATTCACGCAACAATTACTTTGAAATTGCAAAAATTACCATGTAAAGAAGCCTCACCCAAATATTTAACTAAAATTTTGGTAGCAGAAATTGGTCAATTTGATGAGAATTATAACGTCCACTTGGATTGCCAGGTCTTCAATTGGACATGTATCTAAAAAAAATAATTACTTAAGAATCATTTTTTAATAATTTTAAATTTTTTTTCAATTTTTTTCTCTTTTTTCCCCATTATGTTTCTCTGGTCGCCGGTCCGGCAAGTTCAACCTCGCCGTCACCTGGATGTGGGCGGTGGCCAGGTCAACCTTGCGACGGAATTAGGTTTACATCGCAAATTTGCGACAAAAACGGAATTGATCCGTCGCAAATTTGCGACGGAACACTATTCCGTTGGAAATTTGCTACCGAATTAGGTTTCCGTCGGAAATTTGCAATGAATAAATGAAAATTCCGTCGCAAATTTGCGACGGAATTAAAGTTCCGTCACAAATTTCCTACGCAATCTAAGCCTCCCCTCATGGCCGGCGTGGCCGTTTGGCCTCCTCCCAAGGCCAGCGAGGTATCACCAGTCGTCGGTCGTTGAACCGGCGACGAAGTTATGAGAAAAAAAACAAAAAAAAATCTATAAAAAAAAAAAAAGAAATTCCAATCCAGCGATGAATAATCACGAAATTATGATACTTACCAATAAAAAAGCTTCACCAAGATTGATTTGTGCGACGAAGTTCCGTGGCAGATTTTGCAGATTTGAAACACACGAAAGATGGAGAAAAACGAGAGAGAGAGAGAGAGAGAGAGAGAGAGAAATTAACGGGGGGTGGAATAACGGGGAAGGTATAATAAACTATAAATTAGAGATGAATTCGTTTTCGTCACAAAATCCGTCGCAAATTTGCGACGATTATTTTATCCGTCGCTAAATTCATTGCAAATTTGCGATGGAAAACTTGTCGTTGCAAATTAACAACAGATTTTGCGATGGATTTATTTTTCGTCGTCTATTTGCGACGGATTTTTTATCTATCGCAAATTTGCGACGAAAATTAATCATCGCTAATTTGCGATGGAAAATGAAATCCGTCGCAATGTTCGTCGGAAATTTGCGACGATAAATTTCCCGTCGCAAATTTCCATGGTAAATTACATGTTTTTTGGTAGTGTAAGTCATTCGCTAATCTAATAGTCAATTTCTTGGACACACGCCACACTCGAGCAATTGCTAGTTTTAACAATTATTACGTTTTTGCATATTATCTACATTGACATTTTGTTCCCTGATGATTTATATGCAATGCGGGATAGTTTAGTAGTTATTCCTTGTAAAATCGAATCAGCTATTAATCCTTTAGGAAAATCTACTTTGAGTTCTCTTTTGAGAAAATAGTTTCACTCCAAGCCCTTGTGTAAAGATTTTCCCAAACTCAATTGTCAAGTGATCGGAAAGGATGGTAAAACACGAACACAACCAAAATGATCTCCGATATCTTCAAATTTCCCTTTATATCCTCAATTTCAGCACTTCATTATTCTTGTCAACCTAAAGCATACCTTGTTAGAATATTCAAACTAGGTTCTGAATTTCTTTGCCGTCATATTCGAAGATGTGTGGATATCAGGTGTGCCACTCTTTCGTCTTCTCTTAGCGATCTTTCGTCTTCTCTTATCCATCGCTAATCGTTCATCTGACACATACATAAGAAATGGGACCATCACTTTTGATTACCTAGTTATAAAATACTAGGATGCAATCGATTGATTTTGGCCACGGAAATTTTCAAGACCAACCAAAAAGTCAAATACTCAATAATATGATACCCATTTTATTAAGACCGAAATTCCCTTTTCATTTTTGCTTCCTCTCCTCCTCATACAAGTTTTTCTCCTTGAGGCGGGACGCTGCGGAACAGGACAATGCCCAATACAAGTTTCTCCTGGTCCTTTCCGAAGATCCGAGAGATCCCGGCTCTCTCCTGGTGCAACTCTTGTTTGAGCATGTGAGACGGCAAGACCTTTAAAGGAAGGAAAATGTGGAGGAACTCATCAGCGCAGTTCTACATTGAGAAATAATAATAGTAATTGAAAGATGAGAAGAAACCTACTGGATGCAATCACCAATAGAAAGACCACTGCGCTGAGCTTGGCTTGACCCTTCTCCATGTCCAAGTATATCTGGCTTGATTGATTGTCAAAGGTATATGATTGTAAAAGATATGCGTTTATGTGTCCCATCGAAGTGGGTTTAAATAGATGTCTAAAGTTCGGTATTTTTGGAGTTTGAGTGGAGGCAAGATGCAAAAAAAAAAAAAAAAATAGCGATTGGGTTGCTAAATATGCATATTCTTCTAATATTCTCATAGAGATTTTTTCTTTGTTACCCTTATTTCGCGGGTCTCCATAGAAATGCACATTTGGTTTATTAGGTAAGACTATATGTACTCATAGTATACAATTGGATTCTTCGAGATGTTTCTACCATAATTTAAGCATTTCCCGGATTTAATGGGATGAATTTACTTTTCTTGGTAAGAAATGTTACTCTCTAATAAAACTTAATTCTATCTAATCTCGTATCAACAAAGAAAGTAAATCTAGAGTGTAATTTAGATCATATGATCGAAATATCCAATTTGCTAATCAATCTGTACATTGGTTTCCTTCCCTAAAAGTACGAGCGATTTTGACCCGTTTGAAATTCTCTAACATTTTCCTAATGTAAGAAAAGATATCTAACATGTATATATTTCCTCATTTGTTAAATGCTCTCTTTTTTCTCTAATTTTCATTGTCTGACCTAACGAATACATGCAAAATTCATTAGTACCGCCAAAAGCACGAGGGGTGTGAATAATAGAAATCCGATTCACTGGGTTTTGAGCTTTTTCTCTTCAGTGGCTGCTTAATTTGCATGAGTCAGATGAGGAACTTAAATTTGACGTCTAACTCATATTTACAAAAATGTCAATGATTTTCCTATCATTTTTTATTTTATTGTCCGTAAATCAAACTCTCGTCACCTATGAAATGTTGGATATTTCAATAGTCGTTGTTAAAAAGAGATCACTTTAATGCCAATTGTTGTTAAAAAGTTATCATTTCAGTGCCAATAACTCTATGCGGAAATGCCACATGGATTGGATTTTTTAAATAATATACCATAAAAGCCACGTATTATTTTTTACCAGAATTTCAAGCCATTGGCACTTAAGTTATCATTTTTTCTTCGATTTAGCACTTAAGTGATTCAGCGAAAACTTACATAACTTATGTCACTTCTAATGCCCTTCTGCCGCAAAGGTGGGAAGAAATGTTAAATGGGAGAATAATAGAAAAAAGAATTGATGGAATTTCTCTTTGTGAAATAGAGGGCTATAGGAGGAAAGAAAAAAAAACTTGGTGATATTTTGTGGAATACTCGGTGAACTAGGATCTTTATTTGAGAATAAATTGACCACTTCAATCTCTTATCTGAGATATCATCTACTTTAGGTCCTCTTTTAAGAAAATAGTTTTACAGGCCCTTATTCGAAATTGTCCCCTAACTTAATTGTCAAGTGATCCGTAAGAATGGTCCAATACAAAGACAACCACAATGGATCTTCAATATCTTCATTTTTCCCTTTATATCGTCAATTTCAGCACCTCATTTTTCATGTCAACCTAAAGCATACCTAGTTAGAATATTCAAACTATGTTTCGAATCTCTTTGCCATCAAATTCGAAGATGTGAGGGTATTAGGTGTGCCACTCTTTTCGGGACCTTGTCTTCTCTTAATAATCGTTAATCATTTGTCCGACATATACATAAGAAATACGATCATAACTTTCGGGGTAAATTTGTCACAGTTCGGAATTTTTCGTGGTATTAACCCTAATGTTGGACCCAAAGTGACCCTTCTGTTTGAGGTTAGATACTTTTCGAGATTTCCCTTCCTATACTTGGCATGAAGAAATGCTTCTCTTTTTCTTTTTCAAGAATATCCGAGGAGAGGAACCTGCAAAATTGGATAGGAAGAAGACGGAAGAAATTTCAACTTTTTCGCGACATAATTCTCGACTATTCCATGTGCAAACACGATTGCCACTTGCCCCAAATAACTCGACGACCTTCCAATTCTTCTCAGGAAAAATATGCTCTGAATAAATTATTGATCCGTTTCTTGACAGTTTAAATTTTTAGAGGCAAAAAAAAATCGAATTATCCAATGCCATAATTGTCGTATCCCCCTCCCCTCAACCCCCAAAAAGAAATTATTTGCCATTTGGAAGAGATCACGGTGCGAAAACTAACGATGGCATTGCTGATTAGGACAACAATATTGGCAGTGCTTATGATGCATCCTGCCACGAAAACATCATGCTATATGGTCCAAAGCTTTATCTTTTTCACCACGTAATTAGTCTTTTTTTTTCGTTCATGTATTGCCCAGCAAAGTTGAGATGACCAAGGGCACCCAATGGCATGTGAGCTTCCTGGCCAAGAAAGCTGTTGGAATGGCTAATGAAAGAAATACTAATCCTTTGAGTTGAGACTTGGTCTGGGTGACATTGAGTGAAATCCCGACAGCGAGAGCGTGTGAGAGAGACAAAGAAAAGAGGAAGTTACTGAAATGTACTCCGTGAAATTGGCGCGACGACCTCTATTAAGGTCGCGATGGCCCACGGGAGACCTTGTTGAGGTTGCTAGGAGGCAGCGGCTCTGTCGCCACGTACAAGTGGTGCTCGGAGGCCGTGGCGAGGGGACTACCGCGGTTGTTCTTCGGTCAGGGTTTCGCGGATAGAATTATTTGTGTGGGTACGAAGAAAGAGTATGGCTAATTTCATCAGAGGTTGCAAAGTGGGACTTTCAAAATTAGAGGACGCAAAGTGATGGGGCAAGAAAAACTCGAGACCGGGTAGTTAGCTGGTAACAAATTCCGGCGGATGCAACAATCTCGACCGATGATGGTGCGCGGTTCCGACCGAGCTCTTTTGGGCTCGAGCCTTTTCTGGAGGACTAGGTCTTGTTGTACACCATAATGAAAGGAAATTTCCTGAATCTAACCTCGGTAGGACTCTCCGACACTTGAGTCGGTATCATGGGATGACGAAAGGAAAGGAGCCCGGCTCAGGAGCTTTCTCTAGAAGAGCGCCAACAAGCCAAAGAAAATGTGGGGCTCATCCTTACCCCTTTGTATATCACGATGTAGCTACTCTTTCTAGGCGCTACCATGAATGTCTTATTCCCGCTTGTGGAATGTTCGAAGTTTGATCCACAACTGCTCAATTCATTCGTAGGTATGTTAGCCGCCGCCACAGCCCCACTAGCACGCCAGAAGCCACAAACTCTCTCTTCGCATGAAGTAGCAAATACCTAGCGCACGAGCTGGCCGGACCGCTCACTCACGACATGACTCGTACTCGTGACCTCGTAGAAGACATCGAGACGTCTTTATCATCACCGAGCTGCTGCGCTGCTCGGTGGTGGATCCCGAGCTCGTCCTCCGAGCAGGGTTTCTAGGATCTCGACGGGCCATGGCCCACGTGGGATCCACATGATGACCGGACGTACCGTTTGGAAAACAAATTGAAAATGGGCCGAGCCTACTTGTACTTCTCATCGGACAACTCGATAGTGAATGAGGCCCAACCAAATGGGCATGATAATCTCACCCCACATCACCACTGATATGTGCGCGCCGCCCCCAACCAATTATGCGATCTTCATGCTTTTTCTTCTCTTTTTTCTTGAGATAATGATATAAACAGTCTCTAAACTTTAGCTTAATGTACAATTTGGTCCTTGAACTTAAGCCTAATGTTCAGTGTGGTCCCTAAACTTTCAATTTGTTTAATAACTTTTGATACATATTCAATTTAGTCCTTAAACTGTATGAAAATATACAATATAATCCATGAACTTGAATTGATAAAAGGACTACATTGAATATTTTTATAAAGTCCAAGGACTATATTGAACATGTACCAAAAATTCAAGGATTACATTGAATAAATTGAAAGTTCATGGACCACATTAAACATTGGGTTAAAGTTTAGGATTACATTAAATAAATTAAAAGTTTAGAGATCAAATTGTACAATGAGTTAGAGTTCATGGACTGTTTGTGTCATTTTCTCTTTTTTCTTCTAATTCTTCACGTAACAAATGTTGGAAACAGCTCGTAGTACCCACCTACGAATTTCTTTCGTGTTGTATCACAGCTCTACGAGCATGCGTTTCGGATGGATTAGATCATAATTTGCGTAACTCGAGAAAATCAAGCTTGTTCGGCATGATTTAACTCGCATCATGAGAATCACCGAAAAATCTCCAAAATAAGCGTCAATCGAGTGGAAGCCAAGACTAACAATTTCGCGTTAGAATCAAATAAGCAAATGTTGGAAATTGGAAGACATTCATTGCTGTAAATCTTTTTTCACAGAATACTTTATATAGTATGAGTTGGAATTATCATATGATGACAACAAATTATTCAACAAATTATTCTTTTTATTTATTTATTTATAAAACACTTTAGGTAGCGCCAATAGTAAATTTCATTATAGGCCGAAACTTAAAAAAAAGGGCATTTTGAAAACTAGTTCAAACATTAATCTCGCCACGTCATCATCTGCTTGTGTCCACGTCATCACGGATGCCTGTTAGCGTCACCATTCCCACACGCTCCATGCAGTGAAAAGCGAAGTCGGAAATCACCGTAGACCACAAAGACACCGACGCCATGCACGAGCATGGCTGCGCCTCGTCCGATTCTCTTCACTACCCTCCGTCCAAACCGTGATTTACCAGCAAACCACGCCACAAAAACCACGTAATTACGACAGCGATCAAGGTCATAATGGACATTTGGCTCACGAACTTCGCATCTAAATTGTAGGGGAGATCCCCCTCAATTCTCTATCACCAGAGCTTTTTAAACGCACTTCACTCACCACCCCATCGTACCCAGAAACAATGGCCAACACGTCCACTAATGGCCGCCGCAATCGCCGCCTCACCTCCGCCCTCCTCCTCCTCGCCGTCCTCGCCCTTGTCCTGATCCCCAATGCCTCCGCAGAGCCCGCCCCGGCCCCTCCGGCATGCGGGTCCGAGTCCCGCGGCGGGTGCCACGATAGGAGCGAGGCCCTGAAGCTCAAGGTGGTTGCGATTGCGGCCATCTTGGTCACGAGCATGATCGGGGTCGGCCTGCCGCTGTTCTCCCGGGAGGTCCCCGCGCTGATGCCCGACCGTAACCTGTTCGTCGTCATCAAGGCCTTTGCCTCGGGGGTCATTCTGGCCACTGGGTACATGCACGTGATGCCCGACTCCTTTGACGACCTGCGGTCCGAGTGCCTGCCCGAGGTCCCCTGGAGGAAGTTCCCGTTCACGACGTTCGTGGCGATGCTCTCGGCCTTGATCACTCTGATGGTGGACTCCTACGCCATGGCCTACTATAAGAAGATCAATGCCAAGATAAGCGGTGATGGCGGCGATGCGAATGGCCAGGCGAAGGACGCAGTGGCGGGGTTAGAGCACGGAGGGACCGATGCACATGCACATGGCGGTGCGCGTGGTGCGATCGATGGGGAGAAGGCACAACTGCTGAGGCATAGAGTGGTTGCTCAGGTACTGGAGTTGGGCATTGTGGTGCACTCGGTGGTGATCGGCCTCTCGTTGGGGGCCTCCGATAATCCGTGCACGATCCGGCCGCTCATCGCCGCTCTCTGCTTCCACCAAATGTTCGAAGGGATGGGCCTCGGCGGGTGCATACTACAGGTACATCAACACGAGAACCCGTTATTCGTTCAAAATTATTTCGTGCATTTTTGGCAATGATAGGATGCTATCATGAACGAGGCGACATGACGCGTGACCGACAGGCGGAGTTCGGGCTCTCGGTGAAGTTCACCATGGCCTTCTTCTTCTCGGCCACGACCCCGTTCGGGATCGCTCTAGGGATCGGCCTGTCGAACGTGTACAGCGACAGCTCCCCGGCCGCCCTGATCGTGGAGGGGCTGCTGAACGCGTCGTCGGCGGGGCTGCTGAA
This sequence comes from Syzygium aromaticum, assembly GCA_024500025.1. NCBI lineage: Eukaryota > Viridiplantae > Streptophyta > Magnoliopsida > Myrtales > Myrtaceae > Syzygium > Syzygium aromaticum. Next base: position 13,152,465 of record CM044889.1, read on the forward strand.
CTACATGGCGCTGGTGGACCTCCTAGCGGCCGATTTCTTGGGGCCGAGGCTGCAGGCCGACATGAAGCTCCAAACGTGGTCCTACGTCGCGGTCCTGTTCGGGGCGGGATTCATGTCCTTGATGGCGAAATGGGCTTAGCTTGATTTTTAGTGAATTAGGTGTTTTATTCCTTTTTTGTCTCTGTCGAAATTCGTATGAGCGGAATTATTGCATTGTTTTTTTTTCAGAGGGAATGGAATTATTGGTGGTGAAAATTTTCATTTGGCGTCGATATTTCTTAAATCCAGGAAAACATTTTTTAAATGTTCAATTGGACCGCCATCGAAAATCTAGCCCGACGCTCGAATTCTTCTAGCCCGATAAGAAAGCCGGGACCTTATCAAATCGATCTAGTTTGGGTTGAGCCGGGCTCTAAAATAAATTTTTTGCTTTTTTTCTATTGTGTGCGCACTTGATCCGCCAAATTTTAAGATCCAAAAACACAAATCTCTTATGAAATGTGCGTACGGTATTTTAAGTAATTTACACCGTAATACCGAGGTATCTATGAGTTTCAAACGATGTCACAGATAAAACCCGAAAAATCATTGCACAAATGATGATGATAAGAAGTCTTCATCAAGATCTAACATCTGTAATCAAAAGTTGTATGAAACCCCACAACTGATCCAAGTTAATATGCAATCATCAGCTACCACAATGCATGAGAGACATCACACATCCAACCTTTTTATTTAGATCATAAAAAAAATTTTGCCTAAGTTTTTACTGAATCATGAAAAACATGCCTCTACTTTTAAAATAAAAAGTTTGGTACCTCGACTTAGTAAATTTGTACATTCATTTACAAGATTGTCATTTCTCTTCTCAATAATGCTCTCTGAATCTCCTCACACCCACCCGCGTTTAAACTATCGTCAACAAGACACGAACCACAGACCCTCGTTAGCTGCCACAGACCCTGCAGCCAAGGTCTCCGGCCGCTTGCCTAGCCTCCTTCGACGCTACCTTGAAGCTATCCGTCCCAAATTTCATCATTCTAGCCCCGTCGTCCTCCACGATCGCCGCGCAAGAGAGAGGGGCATCTGACATAGCAAGGAAGAGGGAGGAACAGGTTCGACACGGCAACGGGCAACGTCGGCGGAGGTTTTAAGACGGCGGAGATGGTGGCCGACTACAAGGGAGGGCAGCGACAGAGCAAGGTTGAGAGTTCTGATCGTAGGCAATATAAGGGTAGGGTTTGGGGGATTTTTACACAAGGAAGGATAATTAGTCATTTTAACTAACGGGACCGAAGTATGTAATTTGTATTCTTGAAAGTAGAGCTATGTTTTATTTTTTTTTTTATCATGGATGAAAATTGAAGCATATGTTTGGTATTCCTCCCTTTTTTTGCCTGTTGCTCCAAAACAAAAAGCTGGGTTATTTGGATTAGGATCTAATCCTTTGCGATTTGATTGAAAGATCTAAGGATAAACAATGCTGATTTGGCTTAAGAGGTGATGCTGAGTATTTTTTTTTTTTTTTAGGTGTGCTGAGTTGGCTTATTGCAAAAGAGGGACTACGAAGTTTGCTGAACTAGCTTCTATTTATTGAAGTTTTTTTTTTAGTCGAAATTCTATTTATTGAAGTTTAATCGTCTGGAAGAATAGGTTTTGACTAGCCTACTTTTCCATGCTTCACGTGGGTCTTGTCTTTTTTAATTTTTAAGAAATTTGTATTACTAATGTTCCTTCTCTAACTTTGCATATTTAGCTTGTTTGAGAATATAAGCTTTTTGGAATTATAGTAATGACAACAATCATGAAATCTGATATATGAAGTAAAAAACAATTAAAAAGATTGTCACGCAAAAACAATATATATTGGTAAATACATAGATTGAATTATCTTAAGTATAAATTACTCTTATAAAAAATTTGATATGTCATATATTACTATAAATACAAAAATTAAATTAATTTTTATGGAGTAATTTCATTTATAATTGGACGCAATTGCTTTCTCGCCATCTTTTTAGACGACACAAAATAAAAAATATCATATCCTATTGCGTGTTGTATTATACAAAAAAACAGTAATGTTACTGTCTATATTGTGAAGTAGACTTATATTTATATAATTAGAGATATATCTCCATCACCAAGTCATATTCATCTACAATTATAAGTAAATCTACTGCATTATTTGATTGAAATTCTTGGCTGCACCACATACTGTATTGTGAACAATAAAGTCCAATTTTGTCCCGAATTTTTTTATAGGGATAGATTTGTAGAATTTTCCCTTTACCACATAATATCATATGCACAACATAGTTAAACTGATTCAAATCTATAGCTATGGATATTTTCTCATTACCAAATAATATCTTGAAAGTTGGATTCACATGATGTTTTTTTTTCTATCAGAATCAAGTATATTAGAGATTTTATGAATACAAGACACTTAGATAACTAACTTAAGTTCAACAAAAAAAAATTTAAACGTTATCATAGACGCACTTTAAGAACAAGCCTTTTAATTTTGTTGATGACATACTACAATTTACAAAGAGGGGAAATGAAGCGCCCATCACTTAGCAAAAGAAAAAAAGCAACTAAAAAGAAAAATGACATAATTAATTAAATTAATTTGAATGCTCATAAGTTGCAAAGTATTTAGCATAATATTTTGGATTAGATAGTATTAGATTAAATGTGCACTTCAATTACTTCACTTTCTTTCACTTTGCGGAATAATTAAGACATTTATATTTGTAAATAGTTTTTTCGGTCAAAATATAAGATTAATATTATGAAAAATCCCAAATTGGTACACCTGTAACAAATTAACAAAAAACTAAATTTTTTGACCACGAAAAACTCAAAACTGGTACATTTGTGATCAATTTACCTTCTGTTAGTTTTCGTTAAATTGAATTAATATCACAAAAAATCACAAACTAGTCGGAGGGTAAAACCCAAAACTAGTACATCATTCGGTTGCCGGGTGTTATTTAATAAATCAATTTGACAGTAAAATTTAACGGAAACTAATAGGGGGTAAATTTATCACAGGTATATCAGTTTGGAGTTTTTTTTTTGTGATAAAAAATTAATTTGAGATAAATTTATCACATGTATATCAATTTAGGATCTTTCACGATATTAATCCAAAAATAAACTAAAAGCAAAAGTGCAACACTCAACGCCCGCGTTCAGCACACACCGCAAGCATTAGAAATTATGGTGGGGCAAATGGCAACACCAACCCAATTTAATGCATTTTAACTCCTCAGTCTTTCGTTTATTGCAGAAGGTTTCTAAGTGCCCGAGTTGGTCCACGAGAGGACGAAATCTACGGCATGATTTTTTGCCGGGTGCTTCGTTATGTCCGCGAGGAACTGTGAAAGCTAAGGCTTCCTGCGCATGCACTGGCTCATAACCTTCGCCTCCCGTTACGGGCACTAGTGAAATCATCTTCCCCTGGTTTCTCGTCTTTCGAGTAGCGGAGAAGTTCACATGCAGATCATGCTCGCGTGACTGGGGACGAACTTTGCTCGTGGAGCAGCGACATGGTGCTTTTCTTTTAACCGCTTCCATTGAAGCCCATTGAAAATAGAAGTGATCGGTTTCGGTTGTCAAAATTGGGAACCGAGGACCGAACCGGCTGATCTTGAGACCGAGAACTGGACCGGAATAGTCCGGTCCAATGGAACTGGTCAATTAAGGTTTAGTTTGCATTTTACTTGTTTTTATCAATGAATTTACGTTAATAAAGTTCACTTACGGTTTAGTTTACCTTTTATTAATTTTTTTGAAGATGTAAAAAAAGTACATGTAACCGGTTCGACCCGATTGAGAACTGGATTGCTTGAACATCGGTTCTACTTTCAGAAATTAGGAATCGAATCAACGCTCTCGGGAACCAGATCTCTAGTCCAGGTAGTTCTCTATTTGTGCGGTTCATTTTTCACACCCCTAATTGAAACCTTAATTTGGCGAATTGGGTCAGAAAGATCATATTCTTCTTCTATATGTGTCCAACTGATTTGACAAAAACCCTAATTCCCAATTTGATCGAGCGCCTTTTATCTCTTCATCTTGTTTAGTTTCCCCTAAAAGATTTTGGTTTGGGAAACCGTTTCTAGGCTCATGTTCATGATCGATCCATCATTAGCCATGTTGGATCCTTCGTTCAAACGACGTTCACAACCATCCCTCCTTAATGCGTTTTAACGAGGAAAAGCTATCAGAAAGAAGATGAGAGTACCGATTTGAAATTTTACATAGAAGCATAAAAGTACGAATTTCGCGTATACCAACCGTACACCAACCTCGTTATACGGAAGCGTAAGAATTTAAACAAAAAAGACAAAGAGAGGAAATTACAAAAAAAAAATAAATAAAGTTGCGTGAAATTTGGGCCACGAACACGAAGGTTGACACAGAGAGACAGAGAGAGAGGCAAAAGCAAACGCTTTCAATTCCTCTGTTTCTCCGCCCAAACCCCATTCTCCTTGTGCACTGTCCCGGTGCGCTGCGGGGTTGGACAACCAACGCCTCGCCCTCTCAATTTCTCCGCCCGATTCACTCTCTCCCTCCCCGTATAAAACATCGCCCTCCTCTCTTTTCCCTTCGCTCTCCTCTGTCTCTCTCTCTCTGTCTCTCCCGTCATTTCTTGCGGGTTTTGCTGCAACATCTCCCATGGCCGCCGCGGTTTTCCAGGGATTCGGGGCGTCCACGGCTCTGTCGCTCTCCAAACCCTTCGACTCCAAAAGGGTCAAGCTCCCCTTCGGCAGATCTCTCTCAGGTTGGCTTCTTTCCCCTGGGTTTTCTTGGCCCTGTTCCTGGTGCGAATTTCGTAAATTAGTCCCCGCTTGGTCGCGGACGGAGCGTGGCCGGCGTGTTCATCGGATTGTGCCTTTTGGGTCGATCTCTATGGTTCGAGAAATGAAGGAAATGCGGTTGATTGATTCACGTGTTTAGTTAAGAGAGAAAGAGAGAGAGCCGAATCGCATTGCGTGGGAATGCTGGAGCATGATTTCCTTTCTGGGTATTGATTGCTTCTTCTTTTTCTTTGTTCCTGTGCGCTTTTGATGTAGAGAGAAGAGCAAGCCTTGCTGTGGTCGGATCTGATGGGAGAGTGGTTTCTGATTCGAGGCGTGCCCAAAGGCTCGTCACCAGTGCAGTTGCAGTTAATTTCTTTCTCTCTCTCCCTCGTTTCTTGGTTCTTTTAATTTATCGAATTTGGTATTCGAGCTTGAGATTCGGTTCTTGGTTTTACTTGTGGCCGTGTAGACGAAAGCGGATGGCGCGGCAGCGACTTCGGCATCCAAACCCGGGTACCTCATTCTTTCCAATCACAATTGATTGCTGTTTTGGTAGTCTCTGGTTTTACATTTGTTTGCATTTCCTGCTCGATTTCATTCTTTCATTTCGTGGGAAGCTTGCTCTACTGTCCCCTTCCTCTTTAGGTAAGTTTACATCATCAAGTAGCCCTTTTTTTGCCGAGCATGTTCAACAAACCAGAGACTGTCTCTAATCAAGCTTTTTAATCACATGGTTTTAGCATTTCTATTAGTAATTTGGTGTGTCGATTCTCTGGGTTTTAGAGGATGGTCTGATGTTTTTCTCTTCATTCTGGAAAAGAGTTGGGACCGTAATTCCTCTATAAATTGCATTTGTTTAGGCAAATAGGTGAAAGTTTGAAGCATGATTGGAAGTTTGTTTGCTTATGTCAAGCTTTGATTTTTTGTGTCGATTGTTAGGTAGCGGTATCTTTTAGTCCCCTTAGACTTTCCAAGTCTGATGAAGACATAATCCTATGTGATTGTCAGATGACGGTGATAGATAGCTTAGCTGGGTAATATCTAATGTGAAGCATCGTTGTGGAGACATGCTAACAATAAGTTTTTCATAGGTTCTGCTTCCCCTAGATGTAGGACCGACAACACACTTAGCTTACGTTTGGACCGATACAGCTCGATCGTGTGAATGAACATCAAATGATAGAGATATTGCTTGCAAGTCAAGCTGGGATAGCTGTTGGCACAAATGAGCTTTTTCCCCTTGTGTCGCAAATCTATGGTACAGCCCCACACGACTTCTGCAAATTTCGTATTATGTTTTAAGGTTACGGTTTGTAAAGTATCCTTCACTTTGAAGATGCCTGAGAAAGAATCAAATTAGAAATATTCTGCAAAACTAAGTTCTCATTTTGTGTGCTGACTTTGATAGAATGTAGCGTTATGAAGAACGAATCAGATTGCAGCTTCCAGTGATTTCATCCCTTAAGAACTTTTGCTCCCAAGGAGCAGATTCTCATTTTGATTTGAGTAGTAAGATGACAAAAGCTAAGTTGAATATATCTGGGAAAACTACAGAGGGCGGTATCACTGCACCACAACTCAGTCCGTAATTGATCCTCTGTCCACTCCACACTCCCGCATTAACGAACCGTGTGAAGTTACTCAAACCTGCCTATGTGCTTTCACTAGCTAATGCCATTAGAGAATCAAACTGTTGCATTATTCCGGGCCCTTTTGGAGGTCCATGCTTCAAAATATGACCTGCTTTAAGAGGCTTCCTCATTCTGTGGAGAACCTCCAAAGTGATTCCCAAAAGGTCTTGATTAACTCTCTCTCTCCCTCTATACAGCATCGATTGCTGAATTATCTTCCACTTAAATGAGATGAGTTTCTTGTCATTATCTCTGTTTCCCTAGAAGAAAATATCTTTGAATCCTAGAAGGTGAGTACACCTGTAGACCCAATAAAGATTTATATGTTTAATGCACGAAATTACTTTCTGTCATAGGATGAAATATTTGAATTAGAGATCAATGTTACTGTCTCATTTTCTGATTATCATGTAGCAGATGTGAAAAGTACCATTGGCTTGTTTTGTGAGATGATAGGCATTTTGATTGTGTTTATGCGATGCGCCGTTTGCTTTCCATTTGCATTTTTGCTGCGTATGCACATGGTATATATTGATGCAGAGGATGAATTTCATTTTTCTTGGAGAGAGAAAAACTGTGTATGTAATTTGCTTTGGTGAAAGAAATTCGAATCTGTGGTTCTGTGCCATGTTAGTCTAATATCGATGAACTTTTGTCTCCTGTGGACATGCTTTTTCGTAATTGAATACTGAAGCAGTACTAGATTCAGATTTATCTCTGCATTGGTGTTTAAACCATTGATAGTATTCTTCATCCGTTGCCATAGCTTTTCCTTGTCTGGGATGTAGGAACTTGTTGTATGATGTATGTGCCATTTTCTTGAACAGGTGATATTCAAGCTTCGTTTATAGTATGCTTTATCCCTCCTTGTCTTAAATTTTTAAAAACTAAGTATGCCTAGCCAGTAAAAGCTTTTGCCAGCCTTTACATTTTTACGGCATAATATTATCAACAAAAGCAATGTCCTTGCATCTAGACAGATCTGCATTTCCATGTTATAGGAGTTATTCTAATAATACTATGCAATTGAGGATCTAACTGAGTCTTTGTATTCGATCACTAGGCATGAGCTTTTACTTTTTGAAGCTCTCCAAGAAGGTTTGGAGGAAGAAATGGAGAGAGATCCTTGTGTATGCGTGATGGGTGAAGATGTGGGTCATTATGGAGGATCCTACAAGGTCACTAAGGGACTAGCTAAGAAATACGGTGACCTTAGGGTTCTTGACACACCCATTGCTGAGAACTCCTTCACGGGAATGGGAATTGGTGCTGCCATGACTGGCTTGAGGCCAATCGTGGAAGGTATGAACATGGGGTTTCTCCTTCTCGCGTACAACCAAATTTCCAACAACTGTGGCATGCTTCATTACACCTCTGGGGGCCAATTCAAAATACCAATAGTTATTCGCGGCCCCGGGGGAGTCGGAAGGCAACTCGGAGCTGAGCACTCGCAGCGTCTGGAGTCATACTTCCAGTCCATTCCTGGTATTCAAATGGTTGCTTGCTCAACCCCATATAACGCCAAGGGCCTTATGAAAGCCGCAATTCGGAGCGACAATCCTGTTATTCTGTTCGAGCACGTCTTGCTCTACAATCTCAAGGAGAGGATTCCCGATGAAGAGTACGTGTTGTCACTTGAGGAAGCCGAGATGGTCAGGCCTGGAGAGCACGTGACGATCTTAACCTACTCGAGGATGAGATACCACGTGATGCAAGCTGCGAAAACTCTGGTGAACAAGGGCTATGATCCCGAAGTGATCGACATCAGGTCGCTGAAGCCGTTCGATCTTCACACGATCGGGAATTCCGTGAAGAAGACTCACCGGGTGTTGATCGTGGAGGAGTGCATGAGGACGGGTGGGATCGGCGCCAGCTTAACGGCAGCTATCAACGAGAACTTCCACGACTATTTGGATGCCCCAATAGTGTGCTTGTCTTCTCAAGACGTGCCGACCCCATACGCTGGGACATTGGAGGAGTGGACGGTCGTTCAGCCCACACAGATCGTGACGGCAGTCGAGCAGCTCTGTCAGTAACTAAACGGCCAAAGTAGGTGCCACAGGCTGTGCGGACAAGCCACCGTTGTCCTTTTTCCTATTTATAGCACCATAATTCTTTCTGAACCATCTTTTGAGCACATGGTCATCTCCTTACGATAATTGAAGTATTTTCTGTGGAAACTTGCAAGTTCTTGACCGTCGTCTGAGGCAATAGTTTGGTGTTTTTCCTCGTTAAACTGGCACATAGGACCTTAACTTGTTTGTGATTTGACTTTCTATTGCGTGACCGCAGCTACATTATATACAGTAACCGCAGTTACATTACATATAGTCAGGATTTGTGTTTTGTATGTGAAGATATGTTTATTACGTGAAAAATGATCAATTTGAACAAAAAATTTTGAAGAAAAAATGAATAAAATATTTAGATTATTTGTATCGTTTATAAAAATGAATAAAATATTTAGATATAAATTATTATCGGTAATGAAAATATTTTTTATCGTGTTGCAAGCGATTTGAAAAATTATTTTGCAAAATATTAATTTTGGAGTTTTTTTTTTAACTTTTTATTATGAGGTCCAAATGAAGCGGCTCTCCCGACATCGATTGTATTATCATTGACTTTTGTGGGTCTGCTCTTTCTGGACATATCTATATCGGGAAAAAGAGGTACGATTGCTTATCATAAAGACATTTCAAATTATTGACGTTAAAATAAGAGTGATTAAACATAATCTATATATATATATATGCTACTATTTGGGTCAATTTGGACGTACTTTGACTTCACTAGGACGTATTAAGCTTGCTCGTATTTGCTTGTTATGGTGCTGATGATTTACTCCGCGATTGCAAAAAATGAATAGTATGATAGACGAATTTAGAGTAGACAATTTTGGAAGAGGCTAAATTTGTATAAATAATATGCAAATATCAACGCATCAGTCATACGTCTCGTGATGAATATTTACTTGAAGATAAGACGAATATCAACTTCTGTTATACGGATTGAGTCTCAAGCAGACGCTTTATTATAGTCAACTCGACTCTTAACAATAATAGTATGCTTTTAAACAATATTAAAAAATATGGTTAATATTACGAAAACTCCCAAACTGGTACACTTGTGATAATTTTATCTTTCATTGATTTTCGTTAAATTTTATTGTTAAATTTCTGAATTGGGTAACACGTGATGGTTGACTGGTATATTAGTTTGGAGTTTAGTGTACCGATTTGTGATTTTTTGTGATATTAAAAATAGTGTACCGGTTCAATTTAACTAAGGGTAAATTCGTCATAAATGTATCAATTTAGGATTTATAATGGTAAAAAAATTAGTCTAGGAGAAATTTTTTACAGATGTATCAGTTTATAGTTTTTTATTATCAAATTAGTTTAGGGTAAATTTATCATATGTATACTAGTTTGGGGTTTTTTATGATAATAATTCTAAAAAATAAATAGAATAATCTTACAAAATAAATACTTGATAATGACAAATAATATCAAATTATTTCTAGGATATGATATTTCTTTTTGGAACTTAAAAATAACTAAAAGCATTTCTTAAAACGTAAAATAAGTATAATACCACAACATACTCTTATAAAAACGTTTTATCGGTCAAGATTCCATACGCATCCAACGATTTAAAAAAAAAAATAAAACATTTAATGTAATCGATAATCATAAATAATATCTATTAGTTTAGGCTGTAAATTTCTTTCTGGAACCTTATTAGTGCAACCAAAGCCATTTGCTGAAATCTAAATCTATGGAGATATCATTAGGTTTTAAGACACCGAGCTAAGCACGTTTTCATTATTAGGCAATTATTCATAAAAAAGAAAAAGAGTAGTGAGAAATACACGTATTTTTTTTGGTCAAAGATATATGCGTATTTGATAAGGATAATGAATGCGAGGATAATTTAGGAAGTCTAAATAAATAATTTGGAAAATATTTTCTCAAATTAAATGCTTGTGGATGATGAAAGAAATTCCATTGATTAATTATTTTAAATAATTCAAGTAATCATTTTTAAGAAAATATTTTTAAAATTATTCATTTTTTGTGAAATAAATGAGGCCTAAAAGTGAAAAAAGAGATAGAAAATGAGTTATTATTTATGGAATGAGACAAAATTGTATACCAACCCCCCCTCCCCCCACCAGTTACGCCTACTTTTATGCGTCACGAAAACCCCTAAACTTGCTCACTATAATATAAATACCTATAATTTTTTTTTGTGTAGGGAAAAAACCCAAACTTATATACTCCATATTTCAGTTCCATCTAATACATTTGTCATACTGATATAAGTTCGAGAGTTTTTTATGACATGAGAAAAAATTCGGAATATTTGTATCATAATGGGGAAAATTTAGGGTTTTCATTGATAAAAAAAAAATTCGAGACATTCGCGTCGCGGCGGGCATAGGTGGAGAATTTTTTTTTTAGTGGCTTTAACCCTAGATATATTGATAATAATAATAATAATAATCTAATTTTGTGTGTGAAAAAAAGAAATAATGAAATTAATCTTATATCTCGAAGGGGGAAAAAAAAAGAATAGTGTAAAATATCTCACATATCTCTTTCCTCCTTCGTCCCCCGTTTCTCATTAACTCTTCTCCTCCCTTTTTGCCTTCTTCGCTCGCACGGCGCAGCCGCCCCTCCCTCGCCGCAGCCAAACCCTCGCCGCCATCGCCGCCGCCGGCCCTCCTCCCGCCCGCCGCCTCCCGCCTCCGCCCCGCCGCGCCCCCGCCGGCCGCAGCAGCCCGGCCCGAAGCGACCCAGCTCCATCCCTCTCGCTTTTGCTCCTCTTTCTCTCGCTCGTTCGCTCGCTTTCTCTCCCTCTATCCGCAGCGCAACCCTAGCTCCGCCTCTCGCTTTCCCTTCGCGGCCCGCCGACCTCCCCGATTCGCGGCCTTCCTCTGCCGTCCGACGTGCCCGGTTCGCCGATTCTCCGTCGGAAAACAAGGTGCGTCTTCGTTCCTCCTGTTTTTGTGTGCGAGGGCGGCTTGTCAGATCGCGAGATGCGCGGCGCCAATTGCCCGCCGCCGTGTGCGGGATTAGAACGCCGTCGCGCTGCCGCCCCCCATAGGTTGCGGTGGCGGTGATGGTGGCGGTGGAGGGGGGGTGGGTTTTTCTTCGCGCGATGCTGGGCAGGGGGGCTTGATCCCCGTGCCCGTCCCTAGGGTTTTCGGGAGTGTGCCTTTTGTTTTCTTGTCTCCCAAAGCTTGGATTTTTCTCTGGCTGGAATATGCGATTCTTGTGTGAGTGTGTCTATTATCCTATAGCAGTCAGCTTGCAACAACTGACGCGGGATTTTACCCTAATTTTCATTCGGCTGGAGTTTATACCGTAATCCCATAGAGAATATATATTTTATTCCTGTTTTCAGATTTCTCTGGGTGTTTCGTTGTTTCTTGAATCTCGACTATTTGTTAGTTCTGCAGAGCTGGATTCAACCTCATCCTGGTCTAAGATTCTTTGAGCTCAAAATGCACAGTTTGTTCCTTTAGGAGTTTCTGTTGGCTTAGGTGATGTTTGACAGACACTTAACAATACCTTTCCCACTGTTGAATTGCGAATCAGCGTGTGTATTTGGTATTATTGGCACTCTTGGAATACTCTGTTTCTTTATTATCTTGTGTTTTAACTTAACTGGAAAAGGGTAATCGAGGTACTTCACTTTGATCAATTTCTAATGACGAGAACCAACTTGAGTCACTCCTTATTATCGTCCCTAGTTGAATTAGATAATCTATCAGTTGGTATACTTGAAACCTGACAGAGGTACACAGAATTCGTTATTTGAAACACAGGAAAAAAGGAACACTAAATAGGAATATATCAGACCAAACTCCCAAATTGTATAGATAAAAATAGTCGGCTTGCTGAACTAATGTACTTTGACCCTGAAGCACCAACTTAAGAAATAATAAAGATCACATCTTCTAAGTAACGCGAATATACTTGTTAACTACCTCCTTATTTTTAGTTTCTGTCATTGTGTAGGTATCTCTTTCGAGCTCGGTCTTTTTGTACTTTTAAATCCTTTCTATCTTCTGGGATGTAAATGGGAGGCACGCCGTTGGTGCTCTTAAAATACTTATAAATCAAATGAGAATACTGTTTTATTTTAAGAATCTGTGCATCCGCTCTAGTTTGCTTGTCAAAAGTCTGGGAACTTAAGAGGCATATCCATAGCATGATATTAACAGCAAATGAGCGCAAAATTATGTAATTTAAACATATCGTAGTAAATAAGACTGTATCGTATGTGTGGTGCACACCATGGAATTGGCTTAATTGTTGAAAAAGGACTTGTTTGTGACAGGTTTGGTTCACGACATCTTACACAGATTTCCTTGTTGAGCCATCCTCTCCAGTTTTACTTGCTTCTTGCTTGATCCATAAGGTTGCTGGGTATTTATTGGGATCGAGAATTGCTTATCTAGTGTAGGCTTTCTGTCATAAGGATTATTTTGTATGGGCGAGCATGTGCGCGTGCATATGTGTGCAGAGGAGAGAGAGATGATAATAAGCATTGGTAGTCTGTGTTGATTGTTACAACAACAAAGCAAGTCTTATCTCACTAATTAGGATTGGTTATATGAATGCACTTAAGTCACGTGCTTGCTTATGTACCTAGTTTCCTGTGAGATCCTAGTATCCTGTATTTTTGTCGTTTCTTTCCATTTTGTTGTAATTTCTCCGTCCTTTTAAGTTTTACCTCTCTATCCCATAGTCACATCTCGCCACCTCCTCAAGCTTGCTTTCTCATCTCGATTTGGGTGCACTCACTTTTCCACCAGTATTTTCATTAATAATATCGTCCTTTTCTCAAATGCTCACAATTCCAGCAAAGCTGTCTCATCTATGCTATAGTCATTGTCCTTTTGTTAGGCTTCAATTGCTAGCTTATCCATGTCATAAGCATTATGCTCGATGCTGGGTACTAGAAGATTAATATACGAAATTAGTACATTAAATTATGTGACAAATAGCTAGGGGGAATTTTCTATAAGAGCGTATCTCATAAGTTGGTATATCAATTTTATAAATCGATCTTAAGATGCCTAACATTGTTCCCAACCTTATCGTCCTTAGAGTTGGCACAGTTGGTTGGGGTTGTCAGGGCATTCCAACAGAAGAGTTGTGGGTAACCTGTTCAGTTCCCACCAACTTTGTGGGAGCAACTTCAGGTTAGGGCCACTTGCATAGGTTAAAGGTCTGGACTTAAGCGAATCATGAAGTTTGCATGGTTTTTTTTTTTATACTTCTCCAGACAACTGGGCCTTCGTTCTCGCCCCTAGATTACAAAAAGAATTGGGATTTGATTGTTATTGGGGTTTTGTTAAATTCCCTTTCTCTTTTTTAAGTGGGATATCATATTCTCTTTCAGAGAGTTTCCTGTTCAACTACGTGCCTTGTTTATAGGTTCTATTCCAACTGGGGAATAGGTTTTTTTTAGAAGAGTCTTCATGTATGATTGTAATTGTTTCTTTTTAGTAGAGTTCATTAATTATTGAACTTTAGCAGGTCTTTCCATTTGAATCGTGTGCTGCAATTCTTCTCATGGTTGTGATGCTTAGAAAACTTCAAGTGTGATGCTTAGAGGAATATATTTGTTTTGAGTTATTGAGTGATTACTCTTCATGTTTTATATTATATTGGGCTCACTATTATGGAGGTCATCGTGCTACATGTCAATGAGTTGAGCTCAAGTCTAGAATTGTATTGGTTTGACAAATCTTGGTAACAACCGTAATGGTGGCTCTACCCCTTAGTGCTGCAATACCATTTCATGTTGCTATATTGAGTCTTTTATCTGTCATTTGTTTTTGTCGATCACATCTATAGATATCATATCTTAGTCTGACTCAGTGAAGGTCGATAGATGACTATAAATCATTGTTTAGATAAACTAAATGGCTGGCTACATCGGAGGAGAGTCTTCTTCGCAAGGACTACAGCAGCAACAGCAAGAAGAAGGTGTGGGAGGTCGATGGTACATGTCACGAAAGGAGATTGAAGAGAATTCGCCTTCGAGACTAGATGGAATTGACCTCAAGAAGGAGACCTATCTACGGAAGTGCTATTGCACCTTTTTGCAGGATCTTGGCATGAGGCTCAAAGTGTAAGCTTTATTGTCTTGATTGTCTTGTCCTTATTCTCAAAGTCAATACTTTGCTGTGTTAGGTTTGCAATTCTACTTCGAGTTATTGAGAACAGTAATTCGGTATCTTTGCAAAAATCTTTAATGCTAAAAAGATATTAAAAATTTTATGATAATGATATCATTGTTCGTGCCAAATTGCGAATTTGTTCTTCATTCATAAAGACTCCAAGTGCAGGATGCCCTTTTCTCTTAATTCCGGATTTTTGTAGTTTTGTTATCAGCGCTTTACTTTTACCTTTTCTGAAGTATTTGGAAGTTTAGGTCTGGGATGAGGACAGAGAAAGGTGTCACATTGTTGTTGTTGCGGGTGCTGTTGTTAGAAGACGTAATAACATTGTAGCTATTTAAGCTAAACTAGCGGTGTGGA
Organism: Syzygium aromaticum; assembly: GCA_024500025.1. Taxonomy (NCBI): domain Eukaryota; kingdom Viridiplantae; phylum Streptophyta; class Magnoliopsida; order Myrtales; family Myrtaceae; genus Syzygium; species Syzygium aromaticum. The sequence goes on from CM044889.1 coordinate 13,167,473, forward strand.
CATTGTCTCCAATATAGGAGCATAAATGTAGGTTTCACGGGGATTTTAACTGGATAGCTGTGGGCAAGGGAAAGAGGGTGGACAGGATAGACTGATAATTGTGGAGCCTTACTGGAAACCATTTCTTTAGGTTGTTGAAGTGATTTTTGGGTGGTGGTGTTGAATATTATTTGTACAGGGAACCTTTTACTGTATTAATGGCTTTTTTATGATTTTTTTATTATAGTGGGAGAAAAACAGAATAATATTTTTGGGGGTGATTTTCTCTTTTTGGGAGGGGGTTAGTTTCGAGGGGGTTTTAAGTGGGCTGTTGTGCTTGTGAAGGGGTGGCCCGATAAACTAGAAACTTGAAGCTTGATTGGGAGCCCTTTTCTTAGGTTATTTTTGTTATCATTTAGCTTGTTGATATCTTCTTTGCCGAGAGAAACTTAATTTATGCCTTATTACCATGTCAGTACGCCAAGTTCTGCAAATTGTTTCTACGTTATTAGTAACTGTTATGGCTTGCGGGTTGTTGAAATATAATTATTCATTACCATGTAAGTAGACCAAATTGTTTGGGTAAGGTTTGTGAGTTGTTACCCTTTGAAATCCTAGACCTACGTCTCCATTCTTGAATTAGAAACCTAAGTTATTTGTTCATTACCATGTCAGTACGCCAAGTTGTGGAAACGGTGTCTACGTTATTAGTAGTGGTTAAGGCTTGTGGGTTGTTGCAATATGATTATTCATTACCATGTCTATATACCAAGTTGTGCGGGTAAAATTTGTGAGTGTTGTCCTCTGGAATTCTAGATCTATTTTGTGTTGCTAATAGGTTGCTCAAATTACTTGGATGAATGACACACTAGAGCTTCATAATCATTGGATGGAGCTCACCATGAATCCTATTTATGCTTTTGTCTTGACTATTTCTTTAGGTTATATCGAATATGCGATAAAAGCTTCTGCATATGATCTTATTTACATCAGTTGGCCATTACAGACAAGAAGTCCAACTTTTTCGCTCTGGAAAAGTCTAGTAGCCTTGTTATTCCATGCTACTGAATTATGTTGTACATACGTGGATGTGACTGGAACTATTGTGGTTTATTGTTTAGGCCTCAAGTAACAATAGCTACGGCAATTATATTTTGTCATCGGTTCTTCCTCCGACAATCACATTCAAAGAATGACAGAAGGGTCAGTATGCAATCTTTATAGTTTTTCTGTTGTCTATTTGGTTATTTACATAAATGCATGGTGCATTAGCATTTGTATATATCATGTTCAAGATTGATTATTGGATGGCTTTCTTCTTCAAGCAAGCAGAAAACTGACTTTGGGATGTGGATTAATTTGTTGAGGTAAAAAGATGGCATTATATACTCACATTATGAAGAAAATTTATTAGTATGGAGTCAATTTAACCTGCTGTGGTTTTGAGATTTACTAGAAACAATCCTGAATGCATAACTACGTAGATATATGTAAATCCCCTCCCCCCAGACGCAACCAAACAAAAGAATGCCTTACATGCGCGTTATTTATGGATGGAAAGACATGACAATTGTGTGCACTATATTATTTTGGTTGATGATATGGTCATTTTTAGACTTTTAGCTATTTTCCCAAGCTAGATTATTAAATATAATTTGTGTCAACCTTAAAAGATCTATTAAAGTTGAGGCCTTGTCTTATGTTTGATGTACTTATGTTGGGTTTTGTTAACAAGTGCTCCTAGGGTACTAGTTATTAAGTTAACTAAAAGTGGAAATAATACCTCCAAGGCACTTTGAAGATGGAGGAATTACATATTGTTATAAAGTCACTTTATTCAAGTGGTAAATTTTAGATTTCCAAAGCATATTCAATAAGGCTTAACAGGCGCCCAAGGGGCACTCTTAACATTTCCATTATGTTAACTAGAAAATAAGCCTGAGAATTCCTGCAAAAGTTTTTATTCTCTTTGTCAAGAATTTTTCGACATGTCATTATATAGTCATGTAATAGTCAGCCATGGGTTTAAGTAAGCGACATAATCTTAGGGAAACTCTTAGAAAATTGATAGAAATGATGAACTTACGGATAGATATATGAAGTTTTGATGATTTAAAGTGAGAATAGACAACATAATTACAGTTTTCCTGATTATTTGAAATGCCTTTACCTTTTTCATTGAAAACTAATTGTGGTTAATAACATATGCATATCTGGTGGAGTTTAGGTTTGAAATAAGTAGTAACGAAAGTTGTGCTCCCACCAATTTTTTTTAATTTGTATGCACTGATCCCATTATATATTTACCTTAAGGGACTGGTCAATTAAAAGTAAATTGAAAAGATAAATATGAGCAATCAGCTGACATGAAAATTAGGAAAAGGGAAAATAAATACGAAACAAGGAAAAAGAATGGGAAAAACAAAAGAAAATGTAGATTATTGTTGGTGACTGGTAAATTGGAACATGGCATCTGGATGAAGGGAGAACATGTCACCACTGGACAGCTTATTTATGATGGGTTAGGTATGGGAACTATGTACATAAAAAAGAGTTTAAAGGGAACCAGACCGAGGACATCAGGGCACTGGGAATATGTCTGATGGACCAGTCGCATGGTCCCAGACCTTTCATCTTGTGAGAAGCCCACCCAGTTAAAACTCTTTTATTGCATTGTAGATAGTTAGAAAAAAAGAGGGGTGGGGGAAGAGGGAAAAGGATAAGAGGGCTGGGGAAGGGAAGTATGATGGCTATCTTAATTTGAATGACTGAAAATAATATGATACTGAAATTATTGGCTCTTTGACTCATCAGACAATGTGGTCTGGATGAACTCACTTAAAGAGCTAGTTGTGATGAACTCTCCTTTTATGACAATCTACGACCATTGTAAGATATATGAAGTGTTTCAATGTTTCTGTTGAATATTTGACATTTTGGAATTCGAATAACCTTGTTTTGAGAGGCTGGTTCTTTGTATAGTGCTACAATGTTAATTACCAAGTCTCTATCTGCTCAGATGAGACAGGATAAATTAGGCTAGTCGGAATTATTTTCATTTTCTTTTTCCAACTGGACCACTATCACCTGTCATCTTTTGGTGTTGAGTTATGCTGATCCGTGGGTTCCCTTGCTGTAGATTTTCAAACTTATGCTTCCTTATGAAGTTGGCATTCTGGGTACTGATAACTCAGAGCATTTCTATTTTTGGACATTGTCATGCATGTCTTTGTTTCATTAGTTGTGTTTTTATGTCTGTCTTTTTCTGTTGATGGCGTTAATTGCTTTAGGCCCATAATTTTCGGCCTTGATGAAATCGTGCTTTCAAGAAAATCTATATGGAGTGGTCTAAAATGGCACTTGTCTCCTGGTGACTTATTACTCTTGAATTAGATTTCCTAACTAATGGGAAAAAAATTAGGATGATTTTTCTTTATTTGATTGGTCTCATTTTCAATGCTTCACAGACAATTGCAACTGTGTGCATGTTCCTTGCTGGGAAAGTTGAAGAGACTCCGCGCCCACTGAAAGATGTTATACTTGTTTCTTATGAGATAATCCATAAAAAGGATCCTGCTGCTGCTCAGAGGATCAAACAGAAGGTTTTCCTTAACTCGCCAATTTGTTTTTGAAGAGATTAATTCTTGCCTTTTGGGTTGTTGCGAGTTCTTTTGCCACTTCTATTGTCTTGAACTTGCTTGTGCTACCTAAGTAGAGTCTGTTTATATTATTGCATACTGAAGTCTAATTTTACTGTTTGTATCATTGCACAGTTATAAGATAGGGACTATCATATCTTGTGTTCATCTGTATGGAAAGAAGGATCATTCTTGAATTTGTACAGGCACTGCATAGTATGCCTATGTTTGAGCGAACTTGGCTGACAAACATGACCCATGCTGCTGTTTTTTGAGAATGTTCGTCGATTTTAAGTTGAGAGAGAAATGATATGGGAGAAACGCGAAAGGCAATACCTACATATTTGTTTAAATGTATAATGAAGGAAATTGATGTGGAGAGGAAAGAAGATAGGACTTGAAAGCTCTTTGTATTATATTTTATGAAAATAGACTGGTAATACTGCAGTATACATGCCATGGGAAATTGATTTACTTCATTTCTTTCCAAAGTTGGGAGGAAATTGAAATTGTCTCACTAGGAAATGTTCCATCCATTTCTGTTCATTTCTCTCTTTGTTACAAGAACAGAGGAAATGTTCCCTTTAGAATTAGTTCCTCCCACTTACCTCCACTTCCCTCCGTTTAAACATAGCATTAATGAGATTATCCCTGTGTCATTCCCATTTCTGCATAATCAGTGGTGCTATTGAACGAAAAATCGTGTATTTTTAATGTCCTCTTTTGTCATTATATTTGTCAGCATCACGTGATGTCTTGATTTCCCTTGTCCTTTTCAATCTAAATCTGAATGTTCAGGGGTTGATACTTGTTTGGAATCTCTCTAAAAGTAAAGTTTTAGAAGTTTTAGAGTTTACTTCTTAGAATCCTTATATAAAGCTATTGGCAAATTCAATTTCAATAACTGTGGTCAGTTTCCTGCCAAGGTTATATGGCTTCCGAATGTTTTGCCCATGATATCTTTCTTTAAATGGGCCGCTTATAGAAACCTCACTTCCGAGAACCCCAGGAAGTGGAATTTTATTCTAATTGATCTGTGTTGCTTGTGCAAAGTATCTAGGGAATGTATGTATCACTTGCTTATTTATTGTGATTTGCTCAAAATCTTTGGCATTTCCTTTTTTCTGGTATATGTCGGGGTTACGCAATGTTAGTCCTGCAGTTGTCTTGTTTGTGCTCTCCTTTTGAAATTGGTGCGGAGTGCTGCTCCACTTTGCCAAATGTGGTGCGTTTGGAAGGAACGAGATGGGAGACTAATTAAAGGATCTGAATCTTGTCTTAATTTCTTTTTTCCTGATTTTAAAAATTTATGAGCTTCATGTTTTAATCTGTTTATGGAGTAGTGTGTGCATTAAGTTTCCTTTTCCTGTTTTCATATATTCCTATTGTACTTCTATTGAAAAACTTTGTCTTTCTAAGAAATATTGTGATTTCCCTTAGTTTTGGATGCTGTGACACTCATGGTTCTGTATCTTGCGCAGGAAGTATATGAGCAGCAGAAAGAGTTAATTTTACTGGGAGAGAGGGTTGTACTTGCCACCTTGGGATTTGACCTAAATGTTCACCATCCGTACAAACCTCTTGTTGAAGCAATCAAGAAGTTTAAGGTTGCGCAGAATGCACTTGCTCAAGTGGCATGGAATTTTGTGAATGATGGGTATGATCAAGATTCGTCTCTTTCGTTTCAGGTCTCTGATAATTCCAATTCAGTAGTCTCTTGCCTTTATGTTCTTTCACACACTGTAAGGTGGCTTGCAGACTGAGGACATCGCTCTGCCTGCAATTTAAGCCCCATCATATTGCAGCAGGTGCTATATTCCTTGCTGCCAAGTTCCTCAAAGTGAAGCTCCCATCAGATGGTGAGAGGGTCTGGTGGCAAGAGTTTGATGTCACCCCACGTCAATTAGAGGGTTGGTGTCCTCTTTTAAATTTTTCTGTGAGGATATTGTGGACACTTTGGGGCCTCTGTTGAACAGGCTCTCAGTCCCATGTTGCTTGTACGCATTGATATTTCATCACATTCAAAATAAGCCCATCAGGTTACTTATTTCTAGGAGTGATATCCCATTGGTTTGTCACGGATGTCTTTATCCCCACACTCTTTATGATGCACCGTTGCCTGTATCTCATGTTTTGACTCATACATTGCAATGTGGGTTCATATCTGCCTTTTTCTTACTATGCAGAGGTTAGCAATCAGATGCTGGAACTATATGAGCAAAACAGGGTTCCTCCATCTCAAGGGAGTGAAGTTGATGGAAGTGGTGGTGGTGGTGGCGGTGGCGTTGGGTCAGCTCATCGGCCCTCTTCAAAAGTTTCAGGGGCAAATGAGGAGCAGGCCTCGAAGCAAGTGTCCTCACGTGCTGCACTTGACCATTCGGTCTCTGACTATCATGGGTTACATCAGAGACCTGCTCAAAATCATGGTGCTGATCATGCTGATGTGGGTAGTGTTATTACTGATCAAAGGGTTGATGTGGGAGCTAAAGAGAATGCAAGAGAGCATCCCAACAAATACAAGGCAGATTCGGAACATGTTTTTGGAGACGATCAAGAAAGAAGTAGCAAAAGAAATGATTTTACGGAAGAAGGGGAGTGGATAGATGCTGCATCACGTAAATCGGTTGTCAATCGAAATCCAGATCTCCGGGAAGGATCAGTTGGTCAGTCGCCAAAGGAAGCCATCAAGATTGATAAGGACAGGGTTAAGGCTGCGCTTGAGAAAAGGAGGAAGGAGCGTGCAGAAACGACAAAGAAAAAGGATGTTATGGATGAGGATGACCTGATTGAGAGGGAGCTAGAGGATGGTGTTGAGTTGGCAGTGGAAGATGAGAAAAGCAGGAGGGAAAGAAGACCAAACTGGTCTAGAAGTGACGAGCTTGATCATGAAAAGGACCATGAGGATATGGGAGATGGGAAAACCCTGATAACAAAGGGTCAGTCATCAAGAAGAGCAGAAGGTGAATATGCGGAGGAAGGGGAAATGCTGGATGATGCTTCACCTATGCCAAACTCACGCAAAAGAAAAGGAAGCCCAATTGATAGACAAATAGAAGGAAAGAAGCGGCATGAACACCTATCAAATTTGAACCGAGAAACTGGAGATGACGGACACAGGATGGGTCGCGTTGGTTATGGAGAGAAGGATCATAGAAGGCATGGCCCTGAAAATGGTTATACTGCAGAGAGGGAGCACAGAAGACATGCGTTAGAGACTCATCGGTCATGATGGGGTGGTGCATATTCCTTGTCAAGCAATGTCAGATTGCATTGTTTTAGTGGGCAGTATTAGTATGTCACGTATTGCAACTGACTGTATTGGGCACATTATTATACCGGAGGACTTGTCCATGGATTGAAGGGACTTGCTGCATGCAGTAACTGTGCGACATCTCCGAAGAAGCCAAGAGTTTTATTTACTGATTTGTTTCTTTAAGTCGGAGTAAGGAACATATGCCGTATTCAAACTTATTCCTGCATTTGGGATTCCCGCGTCACGTCAAAACTTGTGCTTGTCGCTGCACCTACTGATGATATGTGTCCGACACTTACTGGGTTTGAGCTAATTCTTATCACTATGCCTGATGGTGTTGCTGAGATTCCTTAATTGTCGATAACTATACGTACGCAAGCTGTAAGATCATGTATTAAATGACAATTTTTCGCAAAGTCTTGATGTGAACTGTATGAAGAGCAACTATATCTCTCCTTTCTGAAATTCTATGTTGTAAATGGGAGGCACCCCCTTTGGTGCTCTATTTAATGGGGTTCCTTCTTGTAAGAAACAGAAAGGGTAAGTGAGATTGGGAGTAATTATAGGCCTCTTCATTAGCCTGAACTGTGTCAGTCTTTAGCCCAAAAGCAAGGACATATCTTCATTATAGGACGGATATTCATCTTTTGCCTTTTGAGTGTCCATTACAGGATAAAACCCAGTTGGGGGATTTTTCAGTCTAGAGCGTAATATCTTTGCCCGCCTATGTCAGGCGACACAGCAAATACTATTATCCTTTCAAAATGATGGTATCTGCCATCTGAGTGGATGAGAACATCATATACTTCAAAAACAACCGAAAAGCTCATGTGAAGTTGGCATGTGTACTCTCACTATTCGGGGTACAAATGACCTTAAGAGGACATGGAAACCCAAAATGTGCAAAAGCGAAGCGTGGGAAATCGAACTCGTAAAGTCATCTTGATTTTAATGCCATTTGATCGATGATGGAGCTTAGTTCGCTAACCTGTAAGATACTTAACAGTGAGCACATGTAAATGTTAGGTGCGAATCCTTAGACCCGTTAAATGGGTGGGTCAGGTTGCTAAATTGTCTCACTTAAATTGACCTATTTAATCCATTTTGACCTATTTCCAAGATCTAATGACTTATATTGGACTTAACTCATATGCGACTCGATCCATATTGTTAAAACAGTTTCATATTTAACCAAATCTAGAAAAATTCATATCTAAATTGAAGTGAGAGCTTGGAGAGAGTGAGTACAAGATTGAGTAAGGGCGACATAAGGCGAAGAGACAGTAATAGAAATAGGTTGGATATGAGTAAGTTATGAACCCATTAAAGCATATGTTATTTTAGGCCATTTCCCTTTCTAAACCTATTTACTGATGTAACTAACTCATATAACAACTCAGCTTATCAAATAGAGTTAAGAAATAGATTTATAACCCATTTTGATAGGCCTACGAATCCTATTATGCGTGGCTCTAATTACTCTTTTTTTCTTTGTAGAACCACTTTGTCTGGGGTGGACTATCAGCGTAATCATTTTCTCTGGGCATCATCATGAGGGTTCCATGCTAGCTAAGGAACATTCTTACTTGTCACCAAGCAAAACCATATCACCACACCCTCACCGTGGTGCTAGGAACCCATTCACCAAATGTAAATACACGCATTGCTAAGTTAAGCGGGCGCGATCTCGTATTTGGAAGTATTGGCCTTTAGCACTAAACTGTCACGTGGTGTATGACTAGTACTCATTTACCTAATGAAAGTACTGTTGACACCTAAATTTTGGCACATCATTTAGTGGTTAATTGCATAGAAAATTAGGGATTAAATTTTAACTCCTAAATAAAAATATTAAAATCGCATAGCATATAGTTTAGGTTCATATAAGTTAGTTACATTTGCATTGGACCAGCGGTGGATGGACTCGAGTGAACGGCTTTGAACTTAATGAAATTGGACTAAGTCCGGATTCAAGAAAATTTGTGGCCAAGCCCATGAACATTATCAGAGCTAAAATTTTCATTGGAAAATGTCGAGTTGGAAAATATTAGTCTGACAATCTTGATATTATCACGATTCAAATTGAATGAATTGATATTATCATAGAGATATTACAATATTCTCTTTGAATCAAAATAGGAAGTAATTGCAAGCAAAACCCTAAACTTTGCCTACAAATACAATCAGTAAGAAATTGTGAAGGGGGGCTCGAGAATTCCCAAATAATTTTTAGAAAGACGCAAGTGATACACGTGAGATTTGAGGGAGAGAGAAAGACTCGGCGGCGTACATATGCAACAGTCGCCGCGTTGCCTCATCGCTGCTCCTGCATTGCCTGCACTTACGTCATGTTCACCGCTGCCGTTTACGCTTCCATTACTGCCATTCGTCCAAAAGAGAGAGGAAGAAGAATTTTATTGAGACAACACTCACAAGTCTCTTCCTGGGTCAAAAGACTACACATTCAACACAAGAAGACACGTTCTACACACAAGGGATGACTCGTAGACGAAGGCACCATGTCCCAGCTCATCGCTCCGTGACTCCTTCACTTTGCCGTCTGCTATAGTCACGCCCAACCATTATGTGTAGCAAGTATGTCGCCAACGGTGTTCAGCTAACCTACGTGATCAGTACTAGTGAACCTTTGTTGCCGGACCTGCAAAGCCGACGATCAAACGAGCTAATCCCTGTACTACGATATCTCTAGTGTTCCTTGGAGATCACTTATTACTCTACGATTGGTTTCTTTAATATCTGCAGGTCTTCCAGTCGTTGTTGCTCATTCCCTAGGCATTATTTTTACTTGGAAGTTTCGTTGAAGTTGCTGCCAATTAGTCAGTCTATCATTTGCGATTCTTCTCACCAACACATATATTGCTACACTAAGATCATCAAGCCGTACTCCTCAGCCACTGTCAGCAATCGCAAGGTCAGTTCTTGCCGCCGCCACATTCGCCGGTCCGTTAGCTACCGGTCATCCGATCCGCAATCCCGATCCGCTGCAAATTCAAATTTGGAAAGAAATCTATAAATCAGGTAATTATCTTATCCCGATTTGATCTGAATATTTTGTTACCTAATTCGTACTTATTGATATCTAATTTTGCATATTTGAATAGTAAGCATTATTTCAATTAGGATTTATTTCTTTTTTTTTTTTTTGAAATCTTGGATATCTATTACTTATCAAATTTGGATAGAATTTAGAATTTTCAAAATCTTTTGAATATATCCAAGATATTTGAGAGATCAAAATTTTTTCAAGATGTGATCGATTAGGAAAATTTCTTAATCCGCAACCGCACACATAGAAATAAATCTATCCATCAGGCTTTAGATAGAGTTATTTCCATAGTGGGTATTTTGAATTTTAGGATCGATCTGTCAGGCTTCAGATCGAAACTTAATTCGAAAGATTTAGCGGTTATTTTTCTTTTACAAAAAATTTGTGATTTGAATTTAAATTCGAAAATACAAAAGAAAAATTCATAAAAGAAAATCAAAAATTTTTCTCTAAGTCAGGATTTATCAAAATTGTCAAATTGAGTATTTTTCCTGAGATTGGTACCGAAAGGGCATTAGGGTAATCTAGTGTAACCAAGTCCCCGCATTTATAATTTCTGGTTCGTAGAAATAAAATAGTACTCCCGCTATTTTATTTAGGTTTCTAATCAATCTACCTTAAATGATTAGTGGTGACTCCCATTGAAAATATTTGTATGCTCACAATTGGACCTAAGTTGCGATTTGGTAGAGTTTGAGAGAACTCGAGCTAGGTTAGTTAATTTAATTGATCTAGTAATCACTGTCACGACCTAAAAAATCGGGTTTTCGATCTTAGGCTAATGTATTACTAGATCAATTAAATTAACTAACCTAGCTCGAGTTCTCCAAAACTCTACCAAATCGCAACTTAGGTCCAATTGTGAGCATGTAAATATTTTCAATGGGAGTCGCCACTAATCATTTAAGATAGGTTGATTAGAAACTTAAATAAAATAGCGGGAGTACTATTTTATTTCTGCGAATCAGAAATTATAAATTCGGGGACTTGGTTACGCTAGATTACCCTTACGCCCTTTCGGTACCAATCTCAGGAAAAATACTCAATTTGACAATTTTGATAAATCCTAACTTAGAGAACAATTTTTGATTTTCTTTTATGAAATTTTTTTTGTATTTTCGAATTTAAATTCAAATCACAAATTTTTAGTAAAAAAAAATAACCACTAAATCTTTCGAATTAAGTTTTGATCTGAAGCCTGACAGATCGATCCTAAAATTCAAAATACCCGCTATGAAAATAACTCTATCTAAAGCCTGATAGATAGATTTATTTCCATGTGTGCGGTTGTGGATTAGGAAATTTTCCTAATCGATCACATCTTGAAAAAATTTTGATCTCTCAAATATCTTGGATATATTCAAAAGATTTTGAAAATTCTAAATTCTATCCAAATTTGATAAGTAATAGATATCCAAGATTTCAAAAAAAAGGAAATAAATCTTAATTGAAATAATGCTTACTATTCAAATATGCAAAATTAGATATCAATAAGCACGAATTAGGTAACAAAATATTCAGATCAAATCGGGATAAGATAATTATTTGCTTTGCAGATTTCTTTCTAAATTTGAATTTACAGCGAATCGGGATTGCGGATCGGATGACCGGTAGCTAACGGACCGGCGAATGTGGCGGCGGCAAGAACTGACCTTGCGATTGCTGACAGTGGCTGAGGAGTGCGGCTTGATGATCTTAGTGTAGCAATATCTGTGTTGGTGAGAGGAATCGCCAATGATAGACTGACTAATTGGCAGCAACTTCAACGAAACTTCCAAGTAAAAATAATGCCCAGGGAATGAGCAACAACGACTGGAAGACCTGCAGATATCAAAGAAACCAATCGTAGAGTAATAAGTGATCTCCAAGGAACACTAGAGATATCGTAGTGCAGGGACTAGCTCGTTTGATCGTCGGCTTTGCAGGTCCGGCAACAAAGGTTCACTAGTACTGATCGCATAGGCTAGCTGAACACCGTTGGCGACATACTTGCTACACATAATGGTTGGGCGTGACTATAGCAGACGGCAAAGTGAAGGAGTCACGGAGCGATGAGCTGGGACATGGTGCCTTCGTCTACGAGTCATCCCTTGTGTGCAGAACGCGTCTTCTTGTGTTGAATGTGTAGTCTTTTGACCCAGGGAGAGACTTGTGAGTGTTGTCTCAGTAAAATTCTTCTTCCTCTCTCTTTTGGACGAATGGCAGTAATGAAGGCGTAAAAGGCAGCGGTGAACACGGCGTAAGTGCGGGCAATGCAGGAGCGGCAGCGGGGTAACGCGGCGGCTGTTGCACATGTACGCGGCCAAGTCTTTCTCTCTCCCTCAAATCTCACGTGTATCACTTGCGTTTTTCTAAAAATTATTTGGGAATTCTCGAGCCCCCTTTTCACGATTTCTAATTGATTGTATTCATAGGCAAAGTTTAGGGTTTTGCTTGCAATTACTTCCTATTTTGATTTAAAGAGAATATTGTAATATCTCTGTGATAATATCAATTCATTCAATTTGAATCGTGATAATATCAAAATTGACAAACCAATATTTTCCAACTCAACATTTTCCAATGAAAATTTTAGCTCTTATAATGTTCATGGGCTTGGCCAAGAATTTTTTTGAACGCGGACTTAGTCCAATTTCATTAAGTTCAGAACCGTTCACTCGAGTCCATCCACCACTGGTCCAATGCAAATGCAACTAACTTATAAGAACCTAAACTATATGCTGTGCGATTTTAATATTTTTGTTTAGGGGTTAAAATTTAATCCCTAATTTTCTATGCAATTAACCACTAAATGATGCGCCAAAATTTAGGTGTTAACAGCTACCCCTCTTTGAGTGAAGGCTCGTAGAGATTTCGCTCAAAGACTGAAACCTAAATTTAAACTATGCAAAATGATGAATGATTTGATTTTTTTTTTTTAAATGCAATGATGCGTGATATGCAAATAATAAGGAACGTATGCTAAGGCTTCTCACTAGTACATGGACCCCTCTAATCTTTACTATTGCCGACTCCTACCATTTGCAAAGGATATAAATTTATATTTTATATACAATTTGTGGAATTAGAACAAAATCAATGCGTTGGAGACTGACATTTCCAACAGTACCGACCCCTTAGATGGGGATCAAAACGTCATCAACGTCCTGAATTTCTTTTTACCCTAGTGGCAATTTTCTAAGTTATTTACATAACTAGAGATAATTATCATAGAAGTGCGAGCTGATTAAACTAATCAAAGCATAAAAATCAACGAAGGCTAGACAGCTAATCGGTAATTTATGTCGAATAATCTATTGAGAAGCTCCCTTTCTTCCTTAATTAATCACACGCACTGATTATAAGATTGATAACCAAACTAATTACAATGCCAAAAGGCCATCAAATTGGGGACATAAATAAATTATTCTAGAATAAATTAAAGGTACAAAATGAATGTCCTAGAGATCCGTAACTTCTTCTTTTCCGCGCACTTAGAGGTACCAAAGGTTGGGGGAGATATATGATTATTGTAAGAAGTAAATTAGATGAAACGTTAACATTATTATTAAAGGAAGGTAATGGGACTTTAACCTTGTGGGGAAATCAAGGATTCGAGGTGAACAAACAAAGAAGAAAAAAAAAAAAAAAAAAAAAAAAAAAAAAAAAAAAAAAAAAAAAAAAAAAAAAAGGACCGACAAGCTTCTTTTTCTCGTATTTGTGCATCACTAAAAAAAAAAAATTGAGATAGCTTAAACATGTCCTTGCTACGAATATTTGGGTCAGTGAATAATTTAATGCTGAAAGGGTTCAACTTTATAATGAAAATGTTAAAATATCTAACTCAATAAATTAGGTTTACAAGTGGAGAGAGACCACGTATATATAGCTAGCGCATGAACCCCATAAAGAAGTGGTGCGGGATTCTTTAATGTTGGGATAATTACTAAAAAAATCCTAAACCTATTGTACGGATATCAATTCAGTTTTAAACCTTTTAATGTGGGGAAAATTACCAAAAATGTATAAACCTATTGTGCAAATGTCAATTCAGTCTTAAACATTTTAATTTGGTCAATTTAGTCCTAAATTTTTGACGATTGTCAATGTAATTCTTTCAGTCAATTTTGGTCGGTAATCACTAACGCAAATGCTGGCCATTCTACATGGCACAACTGGCATAGGACGGCTAGCAGCTAGTGCCAACGTGGACAACTTTACGCATTTTCTAAATTTTTATGAATTTTTTTTATAGTTTTTTTAATCTTCTTTTTTCCTTTCCTTTTTTGTTTTATTTTTTCCTCTGCTAGTTGCTAGCCATCGCCGAGGCCTGAGAAAAAAAAAAGAAACAAAAAAAATCATAAAAATTCAGAAAATTTAAAATAAAATGAAACAAATTGTCCATGTTAGCGCTAACTGTGCCACATAGGATGGGCGGCGTCCATATCAATGATTACATGCCAAAATTAGTCGAAATGACTATATTGACAAATCATCAAAAGGTTATAGCTAAATTAACCAAATTGAAAAGTTTAATACTTAATTAGCACTCATACAATAGGTGCAGGACCATTTTTTTGCAAATTTTCAGGGATAAACCCTCTTATTAAACGTGGAATTTGGACAAACTGGGGCTTGGACATGCGAGGGCAGAGCCTGATTCTATCACAATGTTAGAATGTCTTTAAATTAATAGGTGGAGTAATACACCATATATATATATATATATACCCAAAACAGGCCTAATGTGGAAATTTTCGAAAAAAATCAGAATTTGTCCTCATGGCATTTTGCATAAATTAATTATTCTATGTTTTTTTCGTTTTTTTTTTCTTGGGTGGGTGTGGATTATAATTAATGTAACTAGAGAGCACGCGTTGAGAAGACTTTACCACCATTTTGATTTTATTTTTTACATTTTGTCTCATTTGAGTTAATGACAGAGGACCACAGACATATGTTAAAAGCATGAAACCATCACATCCTCACACATTACATCAACACATTATAATATTAGCCTTTTTAAATCAAAAGGTCAAATTAGCACAAGGCTAGAGAATTTACATGTTGAAATTCCCTAATCTCCACATTAGTCAGCCCTAATTTGGGGTTGAGTCCTTATCTCATGTGGTCATCAAAATAGGAGGGTTTCCAATTTCAATCCATTCCCGTACTTGCAAGTACCACATTTCTTAGCACGTCATGCCTTGATATTATATACCCAACCAATCGTTGATTACAAGGGCAAATTATCCTAATCGATCTCAAACATATCGTACGGACAATAATTCAGTTTTAAACTCTTTGATTTTATCGATTTAGTCCTAAACATCGACACGAAACTCTAATGTAGTTGTTCCGGCCAATTCCCGTCAAGGAAATTGCCGACACGACGGTGTGCCACGTCAGCAAAGATGGTTTTTTTTTTTTATATTGCGCAGCGTACAATGTCACTAGATTAATGTAGACAAAATTATGTTCCTATTTTTTTTTTCCTTTCTCTATTCGCGCGACACACGCCTCGGCTCAGAAGAACGTGGCCTCCATGGGCACACCACACGTTCCCTCCCCCGTTTTGGCGAATCTGGGCATGCGCCCCAATAGTTTCTTCGCCGCCACGTGGCGCTGGATCGTGACATTAAGACAGAATAATATGGAAAGGACACGAAATAAATTAATCAGGCCCGACGGAAAAGAACAAAATGAAACGAGAGAGGCTTGAGAAGGCAGACATGTCGGGATTAGATCCGGTCATTATATGGAAAGGACAAAAAAATTGAAGTAGGAATCGGATCGCCATAAACGAAGAAGAGAAAAAAAACAGGAATGGGAGGGAATTTGATTCGCCATCTTTTCAAATTTACCAGCTTTGAACAGCCTAATGGGCGGGCGTCGTCGACCGATTGAAAATGCCGCGGTCGAGCTGCAGTCTCTTGCTTCAATGAAATAATTGCGCCGTTCTTCTCCAAAAGATTGCGCGCCTATGTGAATGAGCCGTCCCGAACCTCCCGATTCTTTCTCTCTCTCTCCCTCTCTACGCCTACCGGTTGCACCGTCATGAATAGCGGACCCGAATGTCAGCTCCGGTGCGCGCTCATTCACACACATCCATGTGCGTGGAGAGAGAGAGAGAGAGAGAGAGCCCTCTCTTTTTTGATAGGAGGCGATGTTGCAGTGGCTGAAGCATGCATATCAGTTGCCATAAGAAGAAAAGAGAGGAGGAGGAAAGGAAGAACGAAAATACAAATGATTAAGTTTTATACAGTAGGATGTGAAATTATGGATTTAATAAAATGTTTATGTTTTATTTTTTTTTCTGTCATATTTGTAACTCTCTTTGTTTTTTGCTTTTTTGTCTTTTGTTCTGCCTTTTATAAAGCGCAAGAATCGAATCTCGCACATGTAATATTAGCATCCCCACCCACCAATCTCTTGATCAACACGGTCATATGCCTATTGGCAAATGTCAGTGTATTTTAACACTTCAATCTTTGACCTCACATTTTAAATCATCAAACATACACTTTGCGTGTGACACTCAACTTATTTACACACATGAAAAGATTCACTATGTTTATTATAGAATATTTTCTTTCAAATGGTGCGAACTCATTTTGCTCTTGGGCTAATTTAAATCCAGACATTAATTAAATAACATAATTGTTAAAAGAAAAAAAGTCAGTTTTCCACTATATATTATAGAATTATACCATAAGTATATAAGGTTCCAATCCCCAAAAAATACTGTTTTTTTTTCGGGACAATGAGATGGATAACACATTCAAATAAGACTTAGTTATACAATTAATTCATACACTCATTCGCCCGACACTTGTATAAAACACTCTTTACACTAACGAGGATTATCTCAAGCTCATTTAGATCAACCCCAAATAATTGAAATTGTATTTATTGAATTTCGCATCATAAAAATTTATCATTATGTCCATTGTCAAATTTGTGTTATTTTTTTTCTATGATAGGAGGATTTGAGGAGTTTTATGAAATCATCAAAGTAACAAGCCCTAGATTCCTATGCTTGACTAGCTTTGTTGATTGATCTTTTTATCTTTATCCAAATGGGTCAAGAACTTGAGATCCGAGTCTTACTTGAATGAATTTTAAAATTTGAACACCCATGTGAATGTGACGCATCCAACTATTAAAGGATTAACATAATAAATCCTCCCATAATTCGACACTTGGGTAATTAATTTGACACCAATCACTGCAAGGAGCATTATGTGCACTGACCCGTGAACCCTAGCAATATAATTTATTGACATTATCACATGGTTCCACTAATTTCTATATAAAGGATTAATCCTCATCATTAATCAACTTGCCAACCCCTACAAGATCTCAAGAAGAAGAAGAAGGGGAGGAGTAGTTGGAAGAGAAGGGAGAGTGTTGGTCATTCATTAACAACATCCAAAAACAATGTCCACCTCACTCCTCAAGCTCACCCCCATCCTCCTGCTCACTTTCTCTCTCCTCGCCTTGCCGGGGCTCTCCGTCGTGCCCGAGGACTGCACCATTGAGTCCAGCAGCTGCATCGACAAGGCCAAGGTGCTCCCCCTCAAGATCATCGCCATCGTCTCCATTCTCGTCACGAGTCTGGTCGGCGTCTGCTCGCCACAATTCACCCTCTCGGTCCCGGCCCTCCACCCCGACTGTGACCTCTTCGTCATCGTCAAGTGCTTCGCGACGGGCATCATCCTCGCCACCGGGTTCATGCACGTGCTGCCCGACACCTTCGACATGCTTTCCTCATGGTGCCTGAAGGAGAAGCCTTGGCACAAGTTCCCGTTCTGAGCATCATCGGGATGCTGATGGTGGACTCGATGGCGACGAGCGCGTATGGCTGGAAGAAGAACATCGGCGTCATTCCCGAGAGTGAGAGCAGAGAGGGCAGCCGCGATGACCGGGAGACAGGCGTGGTTACCGCGGGGCATTCGCATAGCCACAGCCACGACCACGGGGCGGCAACAAAGGTGGAGACCGCGAGTTCTCAGCTGCTTCAGCACCGTGAAGTTGCAATGGTAAGTTCATACTTTCGATATTGTTAATTATATGTTTTTGACTTAGATTATTTACTGTATGGTACTACTAAAGTTCACATAGATATGAAGCCCGCAAGGCTCCGCAAGATAAAGTTTTCATTTACATGCACTATGGAATTCAACTTCGCATTGCACATGAAGAATTTTTTTGGGGGTTTATTTCCTTTTGGCTTTGAACTTAAAGGGAACAAGTGACGACATAGATGCAAAACTCACTTCATCTATTCAAGATTTCGTATTATATATGTTTCTACCTCGTGGACAGTTCTAATGTCTATAAACGGCACGTGGGAATTATTTTTAGGTTAATATCATAAAAAACTCCAAACTGATATAGTTATGATAAATTTACTTTAAATTCCACAATAAATTTACTCTAAACTAATTTTTTGATCACTAAAAACCTTCAAACTGATATACTATGATAAATTTAACCTCCGTTAGTTTCTGTTAAATAGGATTAATACCATGAAAAACTACAACTAGTACACCTGTAACAAATGGAATGTAAAACTCAAAGTCGGTACACCTGTCAACTGTGTCATTGAACTCAGTAATTCGACGGTAAAATTTAACGTAAACTAATGAAAGGTAATTTGTCACATATGTATCAGTTTGAAGATTTTGGTGGTCAAAAAATTAGTTTTGAGTAAATTTGTTACTAGTATACTAATTTGGGATTTTTCGTGATATTAATCTTTTTTTTTATTTAGTTTCTGTCAATCTAGAATTTCTGTAGCACTTGCGTTTGTTGAAGAGAAGTTGAAACCTAGAAAATTCCCCCAACCACTAAGTATTATGTCTAAAACAAGAAAATTGTCCAAATAGTTGTAAACTTATTGAATTTTTTCCAATTCAGTCATAAATATTTTCATATTTTTTCAATTGAGTCTATCTAGTCAATTTTACCTAGAAATCGCTGACATAGATGCCAGTCATACCGGCACTAACGTGGACAATGTTTTATAATTTTTTAAAAAAATTTGCTGACTTTTTTATAATTTTTTGTATTTTTCTTCTTTTTTCTTTTCTTTTCTTTCTTTCTTTTCTTTGTTCAGGGTCAGTGAAAAAAAGGAAAAGGAAGAAAGAAAAAGAAAAAAATAGAAAAATTCAATTTAGAAAAATTGTAAAAAATTATCAATATTAGTGTCAGCCGTCTTACGTGGCACTAAAGGCATTCACATTAGCGATTTCTGTGATTAAAATTGGCCAGATGAACTAAATTGACAAATTGTTAAAATGTTTAGGATTAAATTGACAAAATTGAAATGCTTACGACTAAATTGACAAAAATACGTTTATTTCTTCTGTGTATTTGGGAAGATACGGTTAATCTTAAGCATTCGTCTTATAAAACACAGAACCTGACAGACAAAGGCAGAAATTTCGATCAAATACAGACACTTCAAGGCAAGTTTAAGAAATCCAGAATAATCTGGTATAGCTACTGCTTAATCAGCTGATTAAATTTAACTCTAAGTGCTTGGAAGACGATTGTTAAGAATTTGACTTAGCTCGTCTTTTGGGGAATAAATATGGGATATCAGTGGCAAAAACAAAGAGGAATAAAAAGTGAGTGTTCTTAATAATTATTGAAAGATTAAAGAGGATTTCCTGAAGAAATTCTACATAAGATACATCAATTAGAAAGGTTTAAAGATTCAAATTTAAGGGACTTCTTAGGGTCTTTTTTCTACACCTAAAAAAGCATTTTCGTACTTTGCTTGAAAGGTCTTGGCAATATTAAAAAGAGAGTTGTGGATTATAAAAATCATGAACATATTATATAGTATCTTATATGTTAGCAGAACAAGACTTCCAGCGTTTCGGGTCGAAGAAAAGTCAAATTGCGAGTCGCGAAATTCGAAGACAATAACATTACTAAAAGTCAAAATTTGATAACGTGCATCCTTTCCTTCGTGAAATTTGATTTTCTCAAATGGGTGGTGGACTTTGTGTGATATATCTCTAATGGATTATTTGGACACATACTATCTCTCAATGAAGACCAAGTATAACTCTACCTCCACGGAAGTGTTAAAAATAAATATAATTTCTTTAAATTATTGTTTTTCTTCATATATGAATATCTTTTCTTGACATGAGAACTGGGACCGACTGTACTCTGGTGCTGGTGCTAGGAATAGCGGTGCACTCAGTGTTGATAGGGCTTGGATTGGGAGCATCAAGCAATGTGTGCACCATCAAGGGCCTTGTGGCTGCTCTCTGCTTCCATCAAATGTCTAAAGGCATGGGTCTTGGTGGCTGCATTCTTCAGGTAACACTTCATATCCACAAACCTCAAAACTTTTACAGTTTATAGCTAAGAAAAGCAAATCGATCTGCAGAAATTATTGTTACTTCATGTTTTTTGTGGTATTAACCCTTGTTTTTATAGTATTAGTTATACGATAAATTCAGTTTGATGGAGGATCAAAGAAGTCAGTTTGATCTTTTTTATGCACATGAGTATTAGTTATACAATAAATTCTTGCACTCATTGATTGTACGAAATATTTTTTACACTGATGAAGGATTATCCATAGCTCATTTAGATCAACCCCAAAAAACTAAACAAAGTATTTATAGAATTTCACATAAAAAAATATTTTTTCTATTTATCCAATCTGTATACCATTTTTCTTCTATCATTAGAGGATTAGACGAGTTTATTATTCAATGAAAATCAAAATATTGAAGTAGTTACCTTACTATCAATACGGGTCAACAACTTGACATGCCAGTCTTACTTGACTGACTTTTTAATAGTTTTAACACACATGTGAGGGTGACACATCCAAACATACAAGGATTAACATCATAAATCGTCCCATTAAGATTAACATAATACAAGAGGGGGCTTTGAATCTCTTGACAAGTAAGGGCCGCGCGGTACACATGGCGACCATCGAGTGGAGGGAATGCTCGCTTGCATGGAAGGCCGGACCTACCTAATATTTTCTCGGAAACCTAGTAACATGGTATATGTATTAACCAAGAAAGGAAAAGAAAAGCTAAATAGAGAAACAAATGATTTGCTCAAACGGGAAAAAAAAAAAGGAAGGGGGGAAGAAATACTAAATAACGAGGAAGTAGAGGAAAACATGGGAAAAAATCACGATATAATAAAGTCAACATGAAAAAAAAAAAAGGCATACTTACTTTATTAGAAAAGAAACAAGAAAGTATTATCTGGACCCAACTTATGGCGCCACAAGTTTCCATGTAAAGGAATAATCTCCCACGATCAACTTGCCAACCCCCAAAATCTCAAGAAGAAGAAGAAGAAGAGGGGGAGGAGAAGGGATTAGTGCTGGTCACCGAAAACAATGTCCACTTCACTCCTCAAGCGCACCCCCGTCCTCCTCCTCCTCCTCCTCCTCACCTTCTTTCTCCTCGCCCCGCCGGCCCTCTCGGCCGCGCCCGAGGAGTGCACAGCCGAATCCGGCAACTGCGTCAACAAGGCCAAGGCCCTCCCCCTCAAGATCATCGCCATCGTCTCCATTCTCGTCACGGGTCTGATCGGCGTCTGCTCCCCGCTGTTCATGCGCTCGGTCCCGGCCCTCCACCCTGACCGCGACCTCTTCGTCATCGTCAAGTGCTTTTCGGCGGGCATCATCCTCGCCACCGGGTTCATGCACGTGCTGCCCGACTCCTTCGACATGCTGTCCTCGCAGTGCTTGCAGGAGAACCCTTGGCACAAGTTCCCGTTCTCCGGTTTCGTCGCCATGCTGAGCGCCATTGCGACGCTGATGGTGGACTCAATGGCGACGAGCATGTATAGCCAGAAGAACAACGCTGGCATCAATCCCAGCAGCGAGGGCAGCAATGGCCGTGACGGTGACCTGGAGATGGGCGTGGAGAACGCGGTGCAATTGCATAGCCACGGCCACCACCACCACAGGGAGGCGGCGAAGGTGGAGGCTGCGAGTTCTCAGCAGGTTCGGTACCGGGTCGTTGCAATGGTAAGATCATGCTCAGTTAGATTTAATTTGCATGGTACTGCTAAAGTTCACATAGACGTGAAGCTCGCACGGATCAGCAAGATGAATCCCCTCCGGCCCACTATCATTATTTCACAAATAGCATCATCCATTTACATGGATGGACCATGTGAAATTCAATTTAGCAGTGCACATGAAGAACATTTTTAAGGCATTTTTTTTTTCTGGGGCTTGAACTTAAAGGAAACAAATGTCGACATAGATGCAAGACTCGCTTCATATGCTTTAGATTTCGTATTATACATTATGTATTATCTACTTCGTGGACCGTTCAAAAGTTTATCATAGGCGTGTGGGACCTCCTGCAGCTCTTGGGTTTGTAGTTAAATGCTTATGTATCGAATTTCTTGAAAAGAAAGTTGAAATCTAGTCTTTTGTGTACTTGGGCAGATTCGGTCTTATAGAACATAGGACCAGACAAATGAAGGCAGAAATTGCAATCAAACACAGACACTTCAAAAACAGTTAAGAAATGCAGAATACTTTGGTCAAGGAAGATGATTGTTGGTGTTGGTATAGCTAATGCTCAGTGAGCTGATTAACTTAACACTTAGTGGTTGGATGAGAATTGTTAAGAAGTTGCATTAGCTCGTCTTTTGGTGAATACATATCGGGATATCGGTGGCCAGAAAAAAAGGATAGAAATGGTAGTATTTTTAGTCATAGTCGAAAGATTGAAGAGGATTTCTTTGAGAAATCATGTGATCGACTTTAGGAAATTCTCGAAGAGAATTGTGTTCTACATAATATATATATCGATCAGAGAGGTTAAGGGATTCAATTTAAGTAACTTCTTAGGGTCTTCTCTCTACACTTAACAGCTATTTTCCTAGTTTATTTAAAAAAATCCTGATAATGTCAAAATGAGCGTTGTGAATCTTAAAAATCTCGAAAGAATGTATAGGGATCTTACATGTTAGCGCTATAAGACTTAAAAGTGTTTCAATTCGAACAAAAGTCAAATAACGAGAGTCGCGCGATTAGAAAAACAATAAACATTAGAAGTTGTGATTTGATTACGTGCATGCATCCCTCCTATTAGCGACCCTCGTACAATTTGATTTTCTCAATTGGGATAATGGAATTTGTAAGATATACCGAACTTACTTGAATTCCTACTTTCTCTTAATTAAGACCAAGTATATCTATACCTCGAGAAAAATATGATCACATAGTGTAGGAAATTAATATATTAGCTTCAAATTGTTTTCCTCACATATCAATTTCTTTTCTTGACATTGAAATTGGGATCAATTGTACTCAGGTGCTGGAGCTAGGAATAGTGGTACATTCGGTGGTGATAGGGCTTGGATTGGGAGCTTCAAGCAATGTGTGCACCATCAAAGGCCTTGCGGCTGCTCTTTGCTTCCATCAAATGTTTGAAGGCATAGGTCTTGGTGGCTGCATTCTTCAGGTAACAATTTATATCCACAAACCTCAAAATGTTTTACAATTTATAACGAATATAAACAAATTAATCTGCAGAAATTGTTGTTATCTCAAGTTCACATGCTGGCCCAAATTGGTTAATTGGAACTTATGCTTAACACTATGAACAGGCAGAGTACAAGTTGCTGAAGAAGCTGGTGATGGTGTTCTTCTTCGCAGTGACATCCCCGTTTGGGATCGCACTGGGGATCGCGCTGTCAAGTACATACCGGGAGAACAGCCCGAGCTCGCTCATCACGGTCGGCCTGCTCAATGCATCGTCTGCAGGACTCCTGATCTATATGGCCCTGGTCGACCTCCTCGCCGCCGACTTCATGGGTCCAAAGCTGCAGCGCAGCATCAAGCTCCAGATCAAGTGCTATGCTGCCGTGCTTCTGGGTGCCGGTCTCGTGTCTCTCATGGCCAAATGGGCTTGAGGTTATACTAATTATCCTCAATAACAAAATGTGTAACTGGAGTTCTATTCTTTGTTCTTTTTGCTTTTTGGTTTATGCTCATGCTACATGGTGGTTGGCTTTTGGCTTATAAACAACAACAGAATGTGATTATCGTGTATATGATATGCTCTCACCATAGAGGATGCTAAATCATGAACACGAAAAAAGTATTTTGTAGATCCGCTACGTTACGGCCGTGAAAAGACGGATTAGTCACTTTTGAAATGTCGTTGCCTCTTTATTGGACAATGCTGACACTCGCACCTCAACAAAGATGCCAATGACCAAATAAGGTAGAAAGACACCCGCCTTTTGAATTACTTTTTACTAATGAAAATCCGTGGATTGTGTTTCTTCATCTTAACAAATATAAAGGTAGATAAAAACATCATTTCAAATTAAATTGCAAGAAGTTTGAATTAATGTTAATTATAAAATTGAAAGTTTGGATGATATTTCTTTTCAACATATAAACTAATTTAATTTAAAGTACGAAATTAGCATCGTGTACGTATAACTTGCCACTAAATTATTAAGTAGACATTAAAACATGTACAGTAGAAATATGCATATCATCAATGACAAGTGACAACCTATAGTTATGTGCATTATGCAAAATTTTCAGGGAAAAGCATCCTCAGAATTTTCCGATATAACTAAAATGATTTTCTTTTTTTTTTCCTTTAAGGAGAATAGCAATATGTTAATTTCGTAGTTGGTGTAATTTAACGATTTAATTTTATTCGTTAATCCAAAATTCTAAAAAAGGTGAGTGCTGATATAAACAGGACTTGTTGTGTGAGTAAAGTGAACATTGATGAAGATTTTCTAATATTATTATTTTTGGTACTACTTTCCAATTTCATTTTTATTATACTTTAGTAGTTCGACTTTGCTAGAATCTAACTTCCACTAAAATTATTTCAACTGTACTAAGCTTATTTTAGTTGTATTTTCATATTGTTTTTTGGATCTTACATAAAAAACTAAAAATAAACTATAAACTTCCAACTAAAATAAAGGTCGCAATATTTTTTACTAAGCTTATTTTTATTCAAACTAAGAGAATGTACATATTAGTTTCAATTTCTCACTTAATTAAATAAGATATGAATAATTGTTCGTAATATATATATATATATAGTTTTTCATTTTAATTTTCCTCAGCTTTTGCATTAAGAGTGTAATGGCGAAGTGGAACTTGTTCACGGAATCAAATAAGTCGTACATCAAACTAAAATTATTTAATCTGTAATAAGATATGATTTTAGCCTTTTGTTACTCTGTTATTTAATTCACTAAGATACATATTGTTTATTCGTACAATTCATATTATAATCAAAGGGAAATTTTCCAATTTGTCCTAAACCTATTTTACGGATGACAATTCAGTCCTAAACTTTTTTAATTTTTTTCTAGTGTAATCCTACACCTTTGTATGAAATTCCAATATAGACCTTCCGGCCAATTTTCATCGAAAATCATCAACGTGGAAATCCAGTCATTATCGACCGTCCTATGTGATCCTCGCCCAGCTATACAAGGGTTGACCGGGGTTAGAAAAAAAAAAGAAAGAAAAAATAAAAAAAAGTTAAAATTTAAAAATTGTCCACATTAGCGCCGACTGAGCCACATAGAATGGATGGCACTGATAAGATTGTCACCTCACAAATTTCTGGCAAAAATTGGCTGGGATAACTAAATTAACAAATTGTCAAAAGATTTAATACTAAAATGGTAAATCGTCAAAAGATTATGATTAAATTGATATAATTGGAAAGTTTGGGACTAAATTGGCACAAGTGCAATAAGTTTAGGACTAAATTGACCAAATTGAAAGATTTAGGGCTAAATTAGCATTAGTGCAATAGGTTTATGACTTTTTTAGTAATTTTCCAATTTGCAAATTATAGACATCTATATTATATGCACATTTTGTGGAATTAGAAAAGAATCAAGTTGTTGGAGACTGACATTTCCTATAGTACGGACCAATTAGATGGAATAAAAATATCGTAGGGACCATTTTGTTGGTCCGTAAGTCTATATATTTTCTAGGAGAAACAAATATCCAAATCGCCAAAACGTCATCGTCCTGAATTTCTTTAAGCCCTATTGGCAATTTTCTAATTTATTTAAGTAACTTAAGATAGTTATTGTAGAAGTGCGATCCGATTAAACTAATCGAAGCACAAAAATCAGTGAAGGCTGGACAGCTAATCAGTAATTTATGTCGAATAATCCTCCCATTCTTCCTTAATTTATCACATGCTCTGATTGTAAAATGAATAACTAAACTAATTATTAAGGCAAAAGACCAGCAGCTTGGGAAAATAAATAAATTATTCTACAATTAATCAACGGTACTCGTTTCAATGTCCTCGAAATCCGGAACTTCTTCTTATCCACGAACTTAGAGGTACAAAAAGTTGGGAAGATAAATGGTTTTTTACGAACTAAATTAGATAAAACGTTAACAATAAAGGAAAGTAACTGGACTCTAACCTTGTGGGAAAATCGAAGATTTTGAGATGAATAAACAAAGATTGAAATGACAAAAAGAAGAAGAAGATGAAGACATAGACAAGTTTCTTTTTCTCGTATTTGTGCATCAATAAAGTCTTTTATGGTCCTTTTAATTTTTTTTGTGCGATCGATATTTTGGTCGGTGTATAACTTAAGGCTGAAAGCCTACAAAAAAATCTTAGCAATGTGAATTGCACGAAATTTGATGAATGAGGGCCGTACGTGCGAAATAAACTGAGACGAAATCTGACTTCAATACCGCTTTAAAACGTCTAACCCAAAAATCCAAAGTTACTAACATAGGGACACCGCGTGTACATATATAATATATAAACCCCTTAGATAGACGATGTTAGATGCTTTAACTTAGAACATAGCTAAATACGAAAATTTTCATAAACTTAAAATTTTTCGATTAATTACATACCCTCAAAGCATTTTGCATATATCAACTATTCTACAATGCGTTTTTCGTTTTTGTGGTTTTAACTTAAGTAGCTAGCGAACGTGCGTCGAGAAGACTTTCACCACCATTTTGATTTTGATAACCCCAGATAACCCCAGATATATGTATGTATGTTAAAGCAGGAAGCCATCACATTCTCACTTATTACATCAACAAATTATAATATTAGCTTTTCTAAATTCAAAGTCAAATTAGTATAAGGCTAGAGAAGTACAAGTTGACATTCCCTAAAGTATTCATTAGTCAGCTTTAAGTTGGGTTTAATAGCTTCTTATCTTGTTGAGTCATTGTCTGGTGTGTCATATTATTTAGAAATGGAGGTTTCGATATCAATCTGTATCAGTACTTGCAAGTACTACATTTCTTGGCATGTTGTGCCCTAATATTATATACAGACCAATCGATGATCTGGCAATCATTTCGGGTCTCGGGTTCGAGTTATTTCCGACCCGTTTCCTATGTTTTCATGTTTAGTTGAGTTGAGTTCCTAGTCTATGGACAATTTGAGGGCCTTAAGAAAAAAATTTCATTCCTTTCTCTCGTAGCCCTAGTTGGTATGTTGTTATTACTTAACTATAATTTGAATTTTCTAGTGACGTTAACGCGAGATTTGATTTGCAATCAGGTTTTTTTTTGTGTATTTTGCATGTTACTGTAGCATATGCCCCTTTGATAACCCAAGGAGGTTACTCAAGTGATAAAGGTTTGAGTTTGAATGACCATACTTGTGCACTCTCTTTGGGCCGCCTCCG
Source organism: Syzygium aromaticum (assembly GCA_024500025.1). Lineage (NCBI taxonomy): Eukaryota > Viridiplantae > Streptophyta > Magnoliopsida > Myrtales > Myrtaceae > Syzygium > Syzygium aromaticum. The sequence continues at coordinate 13,195,086 of CM044889.1, forward strand.
AGAGCACAAATTTATGTGTCTCTAGTAATTACTCGGTGTGAGTGGGAGAGGGAACCGTCGCACTAGATACATATTAATTGGATATACAAAGAGTCCCAAACACCCGGATGATACTAATAAATAGTCATGCCTTCTTGATTCTTTTTTTCCAAAGAAGATTATGTAGGGTCTACCGACACCCTCAGAAATCCAATCTCTAGCGTACATAAATTCGCAAAAGCACAATTAATTGAAGTCTGAATCTAAAATCTCTGGTCTGATACAACTCATAAGAACATTCTAAATTCTTGGGAAGAGAGTGAAATGATCAAGTATTCCTTTATCCGGTGGGAAATATCACATTGCTAGTATGTTGTAATTAGTTTGTTCATTGCCACATTGTTAGAGGTGACTATAGTATGAGCGCATTGCATTTTGATTTTGATAACCCCAGATATATATATATGTTAAAGCAAGAAGCCATCACATTCTCACATATTACATCAACAAATTATGATATTAACTTTTCTAAATTCAAAGTCAAATTAGTATAAGGCTAGAGAAGTACAAGTTGACATTCCCTAAAGTATTCATTAGTCAGCTTTAAGTTGGGTTTGATTACTTCTGATGGTGTTGAGTCATTGTCCTTTGTGTCATATTAGAAATGGAGGTTTCGATATCAATCGGTGTCAGTACTTGCAAGTACCACTTTTCTTGGCACGTTGTGCCCTAATATTATATACAGACCAATAGATGATCTGGCAATCGTTTCGGGTCTCGGGTTCGGGTTATTTCCGACCCGTTTCCTATGTTTTCATGTTGAGTTTTTTTTTTTGGGTCGAATTTCTTGTTGAGTTGAGTTCCTAGTCTATGGACAAGTTGGGGCCTCAAGAAAAAAAATGTCGCTCCTTTCTCTCGTGGCTCCAATTAGTATGTGAATTGTCCACTATTGTTAACGCGAGATTTAATATGCAATCAGGTCTTATTTGTATTTTGCCTGTTACTGTAACATGCCCTTTTGATGACCTGAAGAGATTATTCAAGTGATAAGCGTGTGTTGCTCTCCTTGTTTATGGTTTGAGTTCGAATGATCATACTTATGCACTCTCTTTGGACCTCCTCTGTGAGCATAAATTTATGTCTCTAGTAATTACCCGATGCGAGTGGGAGCGGCAACCGTTGCACTAGGTACAGATCAGTTGGAAGGGAGTCCTAGACACCCGGACAATACCAATATACATTATGCCTTCTTGATGCTTTTTTTCCGAAGAAGATTATGTTAGGTCTGCCGGCACCTGCAGAAAACCAAAACCTAACATACATAAATTCACAAAAGCACAATTGATTGAAGTCTGGATTTGAAATCTCCGGTCTATATAACTTGATACAGATAATAACTCACATGAACATTTTGAATTCTTGGGCAGAGAATGGAATGGTTAAGAGGTGATTGCGGTAGGAGCACATTATATGATAATACAGTCACGATAAAATCTTGCAATATAGAAAGTTAGAAATTAACAATGTGATGAAGTGATCACATAAGAACGCTCCACTGATCGATGCACCGCAGCAATCGGTACAAACAACGGTGCTGACCAAAACCATCATGATTTTATACGATTTAATAATTCGCCATGGGCGAGAGGTTTGGAATTTCAGACGTTTTGCTATCCTAAGCGCTGACACAATCACGACACCCTCGTTTTATGAGACGATCAAATTAAATAACAAGAAGCGACGAGCCCGATTCAGAAATCCAAATGTAAAATTGGTCGAGACGTTTATCACGCGATCCATGTGATGGTTTGTTCGTGCAATTCAAGTCGGCCCGACCCGAGTAAGATCCGACTCACGAGTCCTTTTTTTTTTTTTTTTCGGATCCCACACGACGCGCATCGTGGCTCAAAACGGCACGCGCTCTCCACGGGCATCCCACGGTGCCTCCGCCCGTACGGCTCGACGCATGCCGTTTTGGGGGCACGGGGCACGAGCCCTTACATCTTTCAGCGCCACGTGGCATCCGGTGGCCCACGGTACGGTAGCATCCTAAAATTTGGAATCTCTTGAAAAGTCAAAGGGTGGGCATGCATACAAATTAGTGCATGATTAGGGGCAATGGAAACGCCACATGGAGTTTTTACTTTGTGGCAATAATTGATTAGTGATTTTCGTGTTAAGTAACGTGTACGCATCTCACTAACCCCAAAAAAAAGAAATTTAATTTAAAAAGGGGGGAATATAGAAAATAATCCAAAAAGGTGAAAAAATAAAGAAAAGTGAATTTGACTTTACGATAATGTGTGGTGAGGTGCATTAGAACTCAGATGCAATCCATTGATGTCTTAAATTTACTCGCCTTAGGAAGCCGTAATTAAGCCGCACCACCAAAAATGTTCCGATTTTATCAAATATCGCGACATCTTATGTGTACACGAGAGAGAGAGCGCCCTCTTCGATTTGAGAAGGTTGGTGATGACATGCAGGAGGCGATGATGCAGCGGCGATAGAATGTGCATAGGCTGTCGCAAGGGAAGAGGAAGAAGAAGGGGAGAAAGAGAAAAGAAAATAGTGAAAAAAAATTTAGCTCTACGAAATAGAATTGTAAAAGAAATTAAACCCGACTATGGATTTAGCCAATTATTTGTGTATTTAATGATTTTTTTTTCGAGCTCACATTTAAACTTATCAAAACACACACTTTGTCAGTTCTACATTCACTTGTTTATGCGCATAAAAAAATTCGGTTATGTCTATTATAGACGATTTTCTTTCAAGTGACGCGAACTCATTTTGTTTTCCACCTGGTTTATCAATTGACACTAACGACACTGCATTAAATATTCAAAAGAAGTCACTTTTACACGATGTACAATAGATTTATCTCTTAAATGAATAAGATTTCAATCCACAAAGAAAAGATTTGTATAAGAGTCATAATGATTTGTTTTATGAGGACCTTTCGATAAGATAGCGCATTCAAATAAGTATTAGTTACAAAATAAATTCTCACACTCATTCATTATACAAAAAACTATTATTTTTGACACTGATGGAGGATTATCTTTAGCTCATTTAGATCAACCGCAAATAAGTAAAAAAAAGTATTTATAGAATTTCATATAGAAAAATTATTTTTTCCAATAAATAATTTGTATATACATATTTTTTCTATCATAAGAGGATTTGCATTATTATGGATACGAAAATAAAGGAAAAAAATTGGATTCAATTCTCAACTGCTCCTATTGAAAATGAGATTGAATGCAGATTCGAGCCATAGCACACGGTTTCATAAAACCGTACGATTTTCCCGGTCTAAATCAACAGGGTTTCGCATGAAGAGAAGTTTATTATACTTAGAAACTCAAAATATCGTAGCAGTTATCTTATTATCAATATGGAACTTGACATGCGAGCCATTCTCGAGTGGATTTTTTATATTTGACACACATGTGAATGTGATGCATCCAAAACATAATAGGATGAACATAATAAATCCTCCCATAAATTAACTAATTTGATAATTAAGTCCACTCCAACTAATGCATGGAGCACGACGTGCACTGACCAGTAAACCCTGGCAACATAATATATTAAAATTATCAGATGGTGGCACAAGTTTCTATATAAAGGGTCAGTCCTCCATGATCAACTTGCCAACCCCCCAAGATCTCAAGAAGAAGAAGAGGAGAAGGGAGAGGATAGTGTTTAGTCACCAAAAACAATGTCCACTTCACTCCTCAAGCCCGCCCCCGTCCTCCTCCTCCTCCTCACCTTCTCTCTCCTTGCCCCACCAGCGCTCTCCGTCGTGCCCGAGGAGTGCACCGCCGAATCTAGCGACTGCATCAACAAGGCCAAGGCACTCCCCCTCAAGATCATCGCCATCATCTCCATCCTCGTCACGAGCCTGATCGGTGTCTGCTCCCCGCTGTTCACCCGCTCGGTCCCGGCCCTCCACCCTGACCGCGACCTCTTCGTCATCATCAAGTGCTTCGCGGCAGGCATCATCCTAGCCACCGGGTTCATGCACGTGCTGCCCGACTCCTTCGACATGCTGTCCTCCCGGTGCTTGAAGGAGAACCCTTGGCACAAGTTCCCGTTCACCGGGTTCGTTGCTATGCTGAGCACCATCGCGACGCTGATGGTGGACTCGATGGCGACGAGCATGTATAGCCAGAAGAACAACGTTGGCGTCATTCCCGATAGCGAGACCATTGATGGTGACCGGGAGATGGGCGTGGTGACCGCAGCGCATTTGCATAGCCACGGCCATGGCCACCCCCACCACGGAGCAGCGGCGAAGGTGGAGGCCACGAGTTCTCAGCTGCTTCGGTACAGGGTTGTTGCCATGGTAAGATCATACTTTGGATATTGTTAGTATGTATTTTTTGCTTAGATTTATTTGCTGCATGGTACTAGTAAAGTTCACGTAGATGCGAAGCTCGCAAGGATCCGCAAGATAAAGGCCCTCCACCCCACAATCTTTATTTCACAAAATGGTATCATTTATTTACAGATGTCGACATAGATGCAAGACTTACTCCATATATTATAGATTTCGTATTATATATATTTTCTACCTCGTGGACCGTTCAAAACATTATTATTGGCATGTGGGATTTTCTTATTCAGTTTCTGTCGATTTAGATTTTCTGCAGCACTTGCTTCTGTCGTTAAATGATTAAATATCGACTTTCTTGAAAAGAATTTGAAATCTAGTAACTTCCACCAACCACTTTGCCTTCGGTGAATGAACATGGGACATCGGTGGCGAAGAAAAGAAATAAGAGATCATAGTATTTTTAGTCATAATTGAAAGATAGAAGAGGATTTTTTTAAGAAATCATATGATGGACTTTACAAAGATTTTGGAAAAAAAAAATGCACCACACAATATATATCAATCAGAAAGGTTAAAGTTTCAATTTGTGACTTCTTAGGGTCTTTTTTCTTTACTAAAAATAATTTCTTAGTTTGCTTAAAAAATCTTCAAACTATAAAAAAAAAAAAAGGGCGCTGTAAATTTTAAAAATCACGAAGGATTATATAGAATTTCACATGTCAATTAATATTATAAGACTTCAGGTGTTTCAAATTGAACAAAAGTCAAATCACGAGAGTTGCAGAATTCGAAAACAGTAAAATTTGAAAGTTCAATTTTGATTATCCGCATCCCTCCTAATGGCGACCTTCGTAAAATTTGATTTTCTCTAAAGAGACAACAGACTTTGTATGATGTATCTCTAAGAAATTATTTGGACTCCTACTATCTCTTAATTAAGACCAAGTATATCTCTACCGCGACGAAGCTATGATATCATAGTGTTGGAAAATCAATATATTAGCTTCAAATGATATCTGTTCTTCATATATAAATTTCTTTTCTAGACATTAAAAATGGGATCGATTGTACTCAGGTGCTGGAGCTAGGAATAGTGGTACACTCGGTGGTGATAGGGCTTGGATTGGGAGCCTCAAGCAACGTGTGCTCCATCAAAGGCCTTGTGGCTGCTCTTTGCTTCCATCAAATGTTTGAAGGCATGGGTCTTGGTGGCTGCATTCTTCAGGTAACACTTCATATCCACAAGCCTCAAAACTTTTACAATTTATAACAAAGAAAAACAAATTAATCTGCAGAAATTGTTGTTACTTCATGTTCCTATGCTGGCCCAAATTGGCTGACTGAATCTTTTGTGACCCTATAAACAGGCAGAGTACAAGTGGTTGAAGAAGCTGGTGATGGTGTTCTTCTTCTCGGTGACGACCCCGTTTGGGATCGCGCTCGGGATCGCGCTGTCAAGCACCTACCAGGAGAACAGCCCGAGCTCGCTCATCACGGTCGGCCTGCTCAACGCGTCGTCCGCGGGGCTCCTGATCTACATGGCCCTTGTCGACCTCCTCGCCGCCGACTTCATGGGTCCGAAGCTGCAGCGCAGCATCAAGCTCCAGATCAAGTCCTATGCTGCCGTGCTGCTGGGTGCTGGTGGCATGTCTCTCATGGCCAAATGGGCCTGAGTTTGTACTAATTATCCTCAACGAACAAAATGTGTAACTGGATGGTTTTTCTGTTTTCTTTTCGCTTTTTGGTTTGTGCTCATGCTACATATGTGTTTGGCTTTTGGATTATCAACAACTAAAGAATATGTCATAAATTGTGTATATGATATGCTCTCATCATATAGAATGCTAACTTATGAACACAAAAAGAGTTTTCTGTTGATCCGCTATAATACTGTCTTGAAGGGACGAACTAGTCACTGTATAAATGTCGTTTCGTGTGACACTTGCATCTCGGGAAAAGTGCCAAAAAAGTCCTAAATCTTTTGCATTAGTGCCAATTTAGTCATAAATTTTTTTTTGGTGTCAATTCAGTCCTAAACCTTTTTTTGATGCCAATTAAGTCCTAAACCTTTTAAATTGGTGCCAATTCAGTCCTAAACCTTTTGTTTTTGTACCAACTTAGTCATTCCGGCCAATTTTGACCGGAGTTTGCTTATGTAGATGCCTGCCGACCAGTGACCGGTCACCTGCGCCAACGTGGCGCTGAGTGAATAACTTAAATAATATTTTAATATTTTTTGAATTTTTATTTTTTTCCTTTTTTTCTTTTTTTTCACTTTTTTTTTTGGTTGTCCTTCCTCTAGCCTCTGGCCGGTCGCCGGATAAGTGATTGGCCAGAGGAAAGAGAGACCAAAAAAAAAAGTGGAAAAAAAAAGGAAAAAAAATAAAAATTCAATAAAATACTAAAATATTATTTAATTTGTCCACGTCAGCCCCACGTCGCCGGCCGGCAGGCGTCCACGTTGGCAAATTCCTGTCAAAATTGGCCGGAATGACTAGGACTGAATTGGCACCAATTTAAAATGTTTAGGATTAAATTAGCACCAGTGCAAAAGGTTTAAAACTAAATTGACATCAAAAAAATGTTTAGGACTAAATTGGCACTAATGCAAAAGGTTTAGGACTTTTTGGGCACTTTTCCCCTTGCATCTTGGTCAAGATACAGATAAACAAATCAGGAAGAAAGACGTTCTATTGGCAGGAATATGTAGAATGTATCTCTTCATTTTAACAAATATAAAGCAAGATAAAAATTTCAATCTTTAAATAAATTGCGAGATGATGGAATTAATGTCAATTATAAATTTAAAAGTTTGGATTATATTTCTTTTCAACATAAAAACGGATTTAGTTCAAAGTCGGAAATTAGCATCGTGTACGTATATCTCGCCACTAAATAAATGGGTGGATATTAAAACAACATGTGCGTGGAATTCTGCATAACATCATAGACAACCTATAATCATGTGCATTATGCTAATATATAGGGAAAAGCCTCCAAAAAGTCAAGTACTCAATGAACCCATTTTATTAAGAGCGAAGTTCCCTTTTCATTTTTGCTTTCTCTCCTCTCACTGATGCACAAAACTCTCATACATCAATGGTCCTCATACAAGTTTATCTCTTTAAGGCGGAACACACATGCATTTGCCATTTACCAAGGCGGGATGCTGTGGAACAGGACAATGTCCAATACAAGTTTCTCCTGGTCCTTTCCGAAGATCCGAGAGATCCCAGCTCTCTCCTAGTGCAACTCTTGTTTGAGCATGTGAGACGGCAAGACCTTTAAAGGAAGGAAAATGTGGAGGAACTCATCAGTGCAGTTCTACATTTAGAAATGATAATAGTAAAATTGAGAGATGAGAAGAAACCTACTGGATGCAATCACACCAATAGAAAGACCATTGCGCTGAGCTTGGCTTGACCCTTCTCCATTTCCAAGTACATCTGGCTTGATTGATTGTCAAAGGTATACGATTGTGAAAGAAATGCGTTCATGTGTCCCACCGAAGTGGGTTTAAGTAGATGTCTAAAGTTTGGTATTTTTGGTATTTGAGTGGTGTCAAGATTCAAAAAAAAATAATAGCGATTGGGTTGCTAAATATCCATATTTTGCTAATATTCTCATAGAGATTTTTTCTTTGTTACCCTTATTTCGCGGGTCTCCAAAGAAATGCACATTTCCTTTATTAGATAAGCCTATATGTACTCGCAGCATACAATTGGATTCTTCGAGATGTTCCTACCATAATTTAAGCATTTCTCAGAATTAATGGGATGAATTTACTTTTTTCTTGGCAAGAAAATGTTACTTTCTAATAAAACTTAATTCTATATGATTTCCTCTCAATAAAGAAAGTAAATCTAGAGTGTAATTATTTAGATCAGATGATCGAAATATCCGATTTGCTAATCAATTTGCATATTAGTTTCCTTCCCTAAAAGTATGCGCAATTTTGACCCGTTTGAAATTCTCTGACATTTTCCTAATCTAAGAAAGGATATCTAACATGTATATATTTCCTCATTTGTTAAATGCTCTCTTTTTTCTCTAATTTTCATTGTCTTACCTGACGAATACATGCAAAATTCATTAGTACCACCGAAAGCGCGAGGGGTGTGAATAATAGAAATCCAACTCATTGGGTTTTGAGCTTTTCCTCGTCAGCGGCTGCTTAATTTGCATGACTCAGCTCTGGAACTTAATTCTTTTTTTTGTTGGAGTCTATAATTATTATGAAAGCAAAATTTTAAATTTGACGTCCAACTCATATTTACAAAAATGTCAACGATTTTCCTATCCTTTATTATTTTGTTGTCCGTACATCAAACTCTTGTCACGATGTTGGATATTTAAAGTTATTAATTTTGTAACGGTTCTGTACTGTCATCAATTTGTAACGGTTTCTGTCTGCTATTAACATAAAACGGTTTTGTAATGTTTTATAACGGCTTTGTAACGACACAGTCTAAGGCTTTGTAACTTTGTTTTATTTCTTCATAAACTCTCCATCATTTGTTACGGCCATAAAATGGCCATCTATTAATTATCAATAAATTTATAATGGTCTTTTTAACTTCTCTTTTTTCTTTTCCAATATAAAATTTTCAAACCATATAACCCTTGAAGAAAATAAATCAGAAAAGAGCTTTTCCTTTTCTTCTTATTTTCTTTCTTTGCTAGGTTATACACAAAATGATATTTCTGTTCCTTCCAATATTTAGTGCATAGTATTGAAGAAGGTCTGTTTTATATTAAGAGGATAGCCATTAGAGCCTATCACACCGAATTTCGTACTCTGAAAAGTGGAATTATCTTTAAGAATAGTGCTTGCCTCCCTCGAATAGTTTGATTTTATTTTCGTGTCTTTTTCAATAGATTTTCATTAATTTCTTATTTTATATAAGCTAACATTTTTCCTAAATGAAAAAGATTGAAGCGTTTAGAAAAATACATGTTCTTTGTCCATTAATGCAAATTATGATAATTGTGCAAGACTTTTTACTCCACTTATTTACTAATTCGTTCCATTCAACCTACATTTAAGGCATCTAAACGTTCTTTACGTTCCTAAATGGCCTTCGCTCATTGCTTTTACACATATTGTGTCAATAATCGTATATTATCTCTCGTGTACTTAAATATTAAGATTTGAGTGTTTTCCATCCAACAACAAGATTCCTAAAGTATTTTAGATATTGAGATATTTTTACTTCCCATATGTACTTAACAATTTATTTCTGTCGTAAACTTTTATAAATATAGTTTATTCCCATAACTCAATTGTTTAGATATTCATTGATTAAGTCATTCGCTAATCTAATAGTCAGTTTCTTGGACACACAGCCACACTCGAGCAATTGCTAGTTTTAACAATTATTATGTTTTTGCAGATTATCTACATTGACATTTTGTTCCCTGATGATTTATACGCAATGCGGGATAGTTTAGTAGTTATTCCTTGTAAAATCGAATCAGCTATTAATCCTTTAGGAAAATCTACTTTGAGTTCTCTTTTGAGAAAGTAGTTTCACTCCAAGCCCTTATGTAAAGATTTTCCCAAACTCAATTGTTAAGTGATCGAAAAGGATGGTAAAATACGAACACAACCAAAATGATCTCCGATATCTTCAAATTTCCCTTTATATCCTCAATTTCAGCACTTCATTATTCTTGTCAACCTAAAGCATACCTTGTTAGAATATTCAAACTAGGTTCTGAATTTCTTTGCCGTCATATTCGAAGATGTGTGGATATCAGGTGTGCCACTCTTTCTTCTTCTCTTAGCGATCTTTCGTCTTTTCTTATCCATCGCTAATCGTTCATCATATACATAAGAAATAGGACCATCACTTTTGATTACCTAGTTATAAAATACTAGATGCTATCGATCGATTTCGACCACAGAAATTTTCAAGACCAACCAAAAAGTCAAATACTCAATAATATGATACCCATTTTATTAAGACCGAAATTCCCTTTTCATTTTTGCTTCCTCTCCTCCTCATACAAGTTTTTCTCCTTGAGGCGGAACACACACGCATTTGCCATTTACCAAGGCGGGACGCTGCGGAACAGGACAATGCCCAATACAAGTTTCTCCTGGTCCTTTCCGAAGATCCGAGAGATCCCGGCTCTCTCCTGGTGCAACTCTTGTTTGAGCATGTGAGACGGCAAGACCTTTAAAGGAAGGAAAATGTGGAGGAACTCATCAGCGCAGTTCTACATTGAGAAATAATAATAGTAATTGAAAGATGAGAAGAAACCTACTGGATGCAATCACCAATAGAAAGACCACTGCGCTGAGCTTGGCTTGACCCTTCTCCATGTCCAAGTATATTCGGCTTGATTGATTGTCTAAGGTATATGATTGTGAAAGATATGTGTTTATGTGTCCAAAACGAAGTGGGTTTAAATAGATGTCTAAAGTTCGGTATTTTTGGAGTTTGAGTGAAGGCAAGATTCAAAAAAAAATAATCCTTACCAAAAAAAAAGATTTAAAAAAATAATTGCGATTGAGTTGCTAAATATGCATATTCTGCTAATGTTCTCATAGAGATTTTCTCTTTGTTACCAATGTTTCACGGGTCTCCATGGAAATGCACATTTGCTTTATTAGGTAAGACTATATGTACTTACAGTATACAATTGGATTCTTCAAGATTTCCCTACCATAATTTAAGCATTTCTCGGAGTTAATGAGATGAATTTACTTTTTTCTTGGTAAGAAATGCTACTCTCTAATAAAACTTAATTCTATATGATCGCCTATCAACAAAGAAAATAAATTTCGAGTGCAATTTAGATCAGGTGATCGAAATATTCGATTTGCTAATCAATCTGCACATTAGTTTCCTTCCCTAAAAGTACGTGCGATTTTGACCAGCATGAAATTCTGTAACATTTTCCTAATCCAAGAAAAGATATTTAACATGTATATATTTCCTCATTCGTTAAATGCTCTCTTTTTTCTCTAATTTTCATTGTCTGACCCGACGAATACATGCAAAATTCATTAGTGTCGCCGAAAGTGCGAGAGGTGTGAATAATAGAAATCCAACTCATTGGGTTTTAAGCTTTTCCTCTTCTGTAGCTGCTTAATTTGCATGACTCAGCTCTGGAACTTAATTCTTTTCTTTTTTTTATTGGAGTCTATAATTAGTATGAAAGCAAACTTTCATTATGTCCCCCTTTGCCCCCAATTGAATTGCTAAAACCCTCAGGGAGTAGGGCTTATGCCCATGCTGACTATTGAGAGTCCATCCCTCTCTCTCACTCTCAGGTGAGAATGCACAATTGGTCCCCATTTTTGCACTGAAAGGTGAGAGCTTTCCTTCAGAAAATCCATCTTTTTATCAACCCATTATGCTAAAGGAACGCGTCAGTGCTCACCATCGATTCTTTATCTCAAACTCGTCTCAGGCTTTTCGCCTAACAAAAGCCGCGGTCGTGCAATTTAGCAGTAAATTTTTGTAGCATATGCAAGCCTAAAAATCCGTTCATGGTTTGTGCAGATGCATATACAACCAAAAATATTATGCCAAAAGAACATCCCAGACCTAGGAACTGAAGAATTATGGGTGATGACACATTTCAGTGCCAGACCAAAGTCTGCAATCTCTGCGCAGTCCGTAGCTCAGAAAGAAAAGTTCGACCGCTCTTGTCAAGTTCACAGTTGCTGTGAACAAGAACATTGATTTTAGGGTTCAATGGTCTTGCAACCAATCTTGAATTGCAGATCGCAGAGTCTGATTTGGGATGAGATCAAGGTTCGCAAGCCGGAGATTCGTCATAGGTGAAGTATTGTGGCCACTGGCAAACCAACACCTTATTGCATCTGCCTCATAGGTAAAACCATCTGCTGCCACATGGGGATTTTGCATAATTTCCTAAAATAAAATGTCTATGAAGCGTACAACCATTTCAAAGTAATATAAACATAATCATGCCGACATAGGCATAGCCAGAGATTAAACAGTGATAAATATCCTAACACAGAAACAATAAGCAAACTTACCTGGTAGATTGGACAAATGAAAGATGGAGGCGGGCTAGGCTCCTCAGGACCTGACCTAATGGACGATGAACCTTCACTAAGAATTCGCATCTGCTCGAGTACCGGCCACACTTCGGACTTGAGCTCAGGCCGGTTGCTGGGATTTATATGACAGCACCTCAACGCCAGGAGAGCCAGCTTTCTGGCTTGCTCAAATGGCCAGTGCCCTGCTGTAGAATCCAATATGCAATTTAAGTTCTCCACAATGAATGAACCTTGCACTGTCTCTTTCAAAATCAAGGCCGATTTCCCAATCAGTAACTGCAATACTATAAGGCCGAAAGAATATACATCTGAGGCAAACGATCGTTCTCCCGCCATTGGCTCAAGGGACAGTCCAGATTTTATTAGTTTCGGCAGGAAGTTGGTGTCGAGAAGAACATTTTCTGGTTTCAGGTCACCATGTGCTATGCCGCCATGGTAATGTAGAAAAATTATTGCAGCGCATGTTTCCGTACAAATGCGTACACGAGTTTGCCATGATAGAGGCGCAGTGTTGCCTATGCAGCAGAGTCGGTCTTCAAGGCTACCACTGGGGGGATACTCATAGATAAGAGTCCAATCTTCAGTGCAGACTCCGATGAGGTTAACCAAATTCGGATGTCTTAGCTTACTTGCTGTTTGGACCTGAGAGAAAACCCACAAATTTGTCAGTTTCCACTTAGGACCTTCCAAAATTTCATGAGTCAATCATCTCTCCAACTTCTTGAACAGAGAAGTTAAAAAGTTTTTAATTTGCCTAAAATGAAATGAAAATCGAAAAACCTCCCAATCTTTATATTTTAGATTGCCTATTTAGTTGATGGACCATGATATAAGCCTGCATACTTCTAATCATTTGTCAAAACAACTTCAACTATTCTTCCAGGAAAATATGCTCAGACTGCAATCGCCTTACCTCTTGATGGTACCATGAGCATCCTTGGACGAACATCTTTATGATGACTGGGATGTGACAAAGAAAGCCTTTATAAGTGCTCCCATATTCTCCTATGTCAATCCTCAAGGATGGATTGAAACTGTCGGTAGCTTCCATAATTTCTGAGAAAGAAAATTCAGAAAGGAAATCCTGCTGATTTACACTCGAGGATTCACTTGCTTGGTTTGCAAGGAGCTCCAGTGCATTCTCTAGCAGTGTCTGTGACTCATCGAGTTGGTTCTTCATCATTTTAAGTGCTTCCTTTTCTTTTGCTAGCGATTCCTCAAGACCGTTCGTCCTCCTTAGATCCTCCTCAAGTGCTTTAACCTGCAAATAGGCAACAATGTTCGGATATTTTATTAAATTTTCAAGATGCTCAAGATTCAGTCCCTACCAATGTTAACTTATAAGACTGTGCCATGCCAAGCACTTGCATAAAAAATGGACCGAGCAACTTCCACCTAACAGTCTGCTCAGACTTTAGATATACTAACTTTCTAAAATCTTTCAATTCCAGATGAAGGAACTTCATTAGATTGGTCTACAAAACTTTTGCATCCTCTAGTGCACAATCTAGAGTATTTTGTCCAGACATTGATGCTAGGGAACAAAACTTAAAAAAGTAGATTCTAGTAACTAAATCGGTCTCTCACGCACGTGTGTTACTGCTTTCTATCTCCACTACTCCAGAATCCGTTACTATTATGCATGCAAAACATAGTAAGAAAATCATGACAAGAACATTACTCTGCAAGTAGCATCAATTGCAATTTTTTCAGCTTTTCGACGATGGATCCTCTCTTTGTATGCCTCTTGCGTTGCATTTGCAGCCTCTGCCATTGCTCTGTCAAGTTGTTCATACAGTTCATTGTTACTTCCTTCCTGTCAGGAAATTTGGGCCCTTAGGAATGACTCGTAATCCGAGTATAAAACTATATATTTTATCTAAGTGATAGATGCGCTTGAAAGTAAAGAAATTTGTTCTACTTTAGTACAATATTGCATTGGAGGCTCACAACAAAGTTCATAGAAAGCTCTTTGACGATGGATCCACTCTTCATATGCATCTTGTTTTGAATTTGCAGCCTCTGCCATTGCTCTGTCAAGTTGTTCATAGAGTTCATCATTACTTCCTTCCTGTCAGGAAATTTGGGGCCCTAATAATGACTCGATATCCCAGCCTTCAGTTGTATATGAAATTACATAGTTTTTTGAAGTGGATACACTTGAAAGTAAAGAATTTTTTTTCTATTGTAGCACAATATCGTGTTGGAGGTTCACAAGAAAGTTCATAGGAAGGTTTATAAGAACATACAGAGCTTGATTCTGATTTATGATGGATCCTCTGGCCTCTCTCAATCCGAACCAAGGGCATATCATCTTCAACTTCACTAGAGCTGATGAACCTGTAGGACTTCTTAAGTTTTGTAATCCAGATTCCTCAGCAGAATTCACTGATACTGATGATGGGGAAACGACCGTATTGAGCTTGTTTAAATCTCCTTCCCTACAATTTTTCAATAATTCACATCAGCTAACATCTTAGTTGCGTCTGGCGCACAGCAAGTTGAAGAAGAAACTTAAGCAGCAATAAAGCAGATTGCTTCACTAAATGAAGGCGGTGATTTTGGACAGAGTGAACTTAAGAGAATACATTGAAAAGCATTCAAATGTAGGTTCCAGAAAAAATACACATAAACTCTCATCAGCATATGAGGATGCTCTCTGGAAACTCAAGATGCCATATTAAAATTTAGCCTAAGAGTTTGGGGATAGGTATGACAAGTGATGCAGGGAAAACCCTAACGAGGTACTTGATACCAAGAGCAAATAGGAACAATTTGTAAGGAAACAATGTAAAAGATTGTCTTCTGGACTTCAAGGCCAAGGAAAAAAAAGAATGTCTTTCTTGAAAAAGAAACTCTACTCAATCTAGAAAAATGAAAAATCTGAAAACAACTCTTTGAGACCAATAAATTAGCACAAAATCCTTCTATTCGTAGGGCTTCTACCTAAGAAAATAAACCTAATTGTGCTAGGACTCTTAAGTAAATTCCCAAAAAGACTTCAAAGACCAAAATTAGTAATCTGCTATAGTGACCATGAGCAGTAACTCGAGAAAATAGATAATATTGTCCTATGCTCCAAAACAAAATTTCTTATGTTCTGCTTGTTGCATCTTTTATGTTTCAATGACTTATTCTGTAATTCTCTACATGCTATTCCAAATTCGGTGGATGTTATTCAAGCCAAGAAGTCAAGTTCTTTGCATCTATGTTCAAAGATATAGTCGTAGTTACTGCTTACACTAGCTTAACTGCTTACCTCTGTCCCTGCTCAGGACAAGTACCGAGAATGTGTACATAAAACGAAATTTTGTTTTGGAATAATTGTCATGTTTGTGCTTGTCATCGACTACATGGAGAAACATAAAGTAAAAATAACGTCATGTTGTGTTACCTTACATAAATTAGCTGTCGCTTGCAGATAAACCAAATGTAACAAGATGGATCCGCCTGCTGGTTGACAAATATTGCACTTGTGGATTTAAGTTGTGCCATCCCACTGCAATGCTAAAGGCACATCAGCAAACAAAGATTTTGAAAAAAAAAAAACGAGAATGTTGTATCTGACTTATTAAAAAACTGCAGTTGTCAATAGGTGCCGACCTATGAAGAAACATAACAGCTCAACTGAATTAGTCGTCATCCAAAATGACTGAATTTTACTGTAATCTCTCTCTAGAGTTGCCGCACAAAAGATATGAGGAACCATATTCATGACAAACTACTAGCTCGCCTCTTCATAAAAAATATAATAATGTACGTGACTTAAGAAAATACTTTTGCAATGCATTTAAGATGCAGTCTCTGAGCAAAGTCAATGTCATTAATCTAAGACTAGGACACAAAGTAGCTCATCGACTCCACAGGTCACATTTTCTTTTGCCTTCTGGTCTATGCTAAATAAACGAAGATTAACTCATGAGTAAATGATACACAAAATAGCGCTTGTCTGTTGCTGCTCCCATAATCAGTTTCTCAATGGCATGCTGCTCAATAAGTTGCGGTATCCCCTTCCCTATATCTTGCATCTCGATATATCTTTTCTCCGCAGAAACCTGCAGAAAGGAAACATTAATGTATCCACACACAAGTCAGATACTGGACTCCAGCTTGCATGTCAACAATTAACTTCGAAAAGTTTCAAATGATGGGCTGATGTCAGGTTACATAAGCATGTAGATTTCTTGGTACACTTATCCAATTAAAACCTCAAAACAGAGCTCAACATAAACCTAATCAAATACAAAAAATTATCTCTCTAACTTCCACCACCTTTATGTACTCAGTTGATTCAGAACAACCTGGAGTATAGAATTCTGGGAACGAAATTAAGACAATCCGATCCAGACAAATTAAGAACTAACTTTACCAGTATCATGAAATAACCATCTGAAATGTCGAATAATCCTAAACTTCGGTCTATCATTGTCTTCTCTACTTCACTAAAATGGGCAAATGAAAAACAAATTCCTGCGCATTCAACAGTAATGCTAAGAAACAACGAACTAATCATATGGCAAATGTGGCAGAAGACATATAATTCAGGGGAAAACGAGCCTCCGCTTGCTTACAAATGTGAATGTACTCGTCCAGCATCTTGCCCCATTCATGTTCTGCCTCGCAAGTTCTTGAGGAGTCCTGACGCCAAAGTCATGCGACTGATTCACTGGAAATTTCACCAAGTCGAAGAAACTGCTGTTACTAAATTGCCGCAGCAGAAGAATTTAAGCCAATGCCAACTTGCACCTTAAAAAATCATGTTCTCGCCACAGCTAATCTGTCCTCAGAATAAGAAAGGCCTCGCAGCATGCAAACGTTTCATAAATGCATCACATTTGGACTATACCACGATTTCCAAAAATTACGGGCACATACTAACTTCCAGACTGGGGGTTATTTTCGCATGGAAAACTACATGACCAACGTCATCACAACAAAGTCCAATGACTTGTATATACGAGTCAGAAATGTTTCTTCAGACGGGGCGATAGGGAAGCACTTTCCACAAAATGTTAGTTCGGGATCACCTCACTGGTTAGAGGCACCAACACGAGGAACGGCCAAGCGTTGCATTCAACCACAAATTACCAAAAGTCACCTCACATGTAGCCACTTCTTTGTGGAATTCAACACAGCAATCTCTACAATATCTAATATGGGATGAACTCGGCTTATCAGCCAACAGTGCCAGAGATAAACCAAAACCATTCTCACAAGAAGCACCGCCATTGACACAGTCAGATAACCCAGTGCCCTTTTGGAATCATCATACATGCTGGGCTGCAGTCGGCATTCTACCAAGCTAAAGTAGCAAACTTTAACATTGCGTCTGTCATGTCCCGCTGCACCGTGTCCCTAGGCCGTCGTAAATCAGTTCATCTCATGTTGGTCCGACACGAAGTGTCTCGAACAAAAAAAGAAAAAGCCACAGAAAAACTCCCAAAATCATGCTCACCTCCATATTACATCAGATAATTTTTCGCCTAAAATAACGTCGTTTTCACGGCAGTGTACTTCGTTCACGGCATGAAGCGAACGAAGTCGTAGGCGGCGTTCCCGAACTGAAACTTACGAGATGGGTCGCGAGGGTCGCGATCGTCGTCATCATCGTCCTCGGGAGGCTGTTGAGCACGGAGGATGCGGAAGCGGCCGCCCAAATTCCGCAGCGCCCGCGAGAGGGTCGACCTGCTCTTCTGCACGTCGCCGCCCGCGGCCGCGTAGGCTCGATCGGCGTCCGGCAGCGGCGGCGATCGACCGCCGGCGGCGGCCTCCATGAGAGCAAGAAGTAAAAAGGAGCACCTTTTTAGGTGTAGTAGCGCGGCGAGGGAGAGGAAACGAGAAATGATCGACCGAAAAAGAAACCAAAAAGAGAAAACGAGAAATTTTTTAAGTGACAATATTTTTTAAAATCCTAATTAAAATAAAAAGCAATGCTGAAAGTATTATTAAAATGGATTAATGCCACAAAAATATCAAATTAGTATACTTGTAATAAATTTATCTTTTGTTAATAGGGGTGTGCAACCGGATCGAATTTACCTGGAAACCGGATCGGCTCACCCGAAAAACAAGTCCGGAAACCGGTTAGAACTGGTCCGATTTTCGATTCCAAGTAAAAATCGATCCAGGCCGGTTTTAGAACCGGTTTTGAGATAATGTTAAAAAAAAACACTAAAAACCCTAGATAACGTTACCCTACCCGGCTATCCAATCTGTCTCTCAGGATTTCTCTCCTCTCTTCACAACCACCTTTGTCTCTCACGATTTCTTTCTTCGTGAGCGCCTCCTCAGTCGTTGCATGAGCGCAATCCAGCTTGTCGCCTGCCTGCGTGTTGAAGAGGGCTAGGGTTCGGTCATAGCAGCATCCGTACCATGCATGTGTTTTTCCGCCTTTTTGGCTCGCCGATCTAGTAGATATGTAAGTACGTGACGAAATTCTCCTTGGATTCACTTGTTTTGCTGTCCACTCGCCGCGTTTTTTGCCACGAACTTTTTATCGATTGGCCTTTTTTATTTTGTTTCTTTATAGATCTGCATGATTGCGCGCCTGTTTGATGGTTTTTTTAGCCTGCTAGTTGCAGTTGCTTGCGATACAGAGGTGATGATGATGTTGACCTAGTGACTTGAAATTTAGGGGTGAGGAATTTCGCTGCTACGCATCTGTACATGAGAGATTTGTGCCATTTACGAGCTAAAAATTGGTGTTCTGACTTAAGATCAATTAGGGGTTCATCCTATGGATGGTGCCGACATTCTGTTCTCCAAGGATTCCTTTCATGGTAGTTTCTTAGTCTAGTCGTTGTTGGCTCATTTGGAAAAGTTCTATTGTATAAGGCACCTGGAAGACTGGCTAGAACTTCCTATCCTGCGGGGTAATTACCTTTCTCAAAGACTTTGCGGCCAAAGATGTCTCTTGTTCTCCATCTTTCTTGATGAGCCTAAATTTGAAGAAAACCTTTCCCATATCCTTGTAGTAAATCGCTTGCATGCTCGACCAATAGCCAATACGTGCATTATGCACTTCTGGAGGAAATTACTTGCTGCTCAGTATTGGGATCTATTTCACAATTATGAGCGAAACAGCACGGCCCTTAAAGTTATCCAGATACTGTGTGATTCAGATGAGATATATAGACATTTCTCTAATGAAAGCACATGCTTTGCCGCTAAGTTTCTTAATTTTCCTTTCAGGATATTTCATTCGGAAACAGAAGTGAGGAGTTCTCTCGTCATGGCGCAAAATAAAGAAGTAAACATGTTAAATAGATTCCCTGGAAATGTGACTCTTAAAGATTTATGCAATTGGACTATGTCTTGCCACATAGTGCTTTTGGATTGTTGATTTTGGATGGATTGTAATTTCAATTGCTCATTTTAGGGATTATTACTTTTGAAGGATAGTGGTTTTTATTATTCAGCTTTTACTTTGAATCGTTTCATTGCTATCTACATTATTTTGTTGGAAAAAAACGAAACAAGAAAAATGAACACAAAAAAAAAAAAAAAACAGGTTCTCAAATAGACCCTAAAACTGGATCGAAAAAACAGGGTTGATTCCAAAACATGGTCTAGGGAAAATAGTGCAGGTTTCAAATTCCAAAAATTGAAAGCTGGTTATAACAGGGTTGATTTCAGGTTCCAGGCGTGGACCCAACCCACCCTAGAACCGATCACTCCTATTTGTTAATTTCCGTTAAATTAAATTCATATTACGAAAAACCATAAACTAATACTCTAAACTAGTACACCTGTCAACTGTCACGAGTCATCCAACTCAGTAGTTTGATGGTAAAATTTAACGGAAACCAACAGAGTATAAATTTATCACATGTGTACTAGTTTGGGTTTAGGTACCGGTTTGATTTTTTTCGTAGTATTAATCTTGTTAAAATCCCCTTCTACTTTCTTACCTAGAAAAGATGACCTCCTTAAAAATAAGAAATTGAAATAAGTTATGATATTTATCAAAATCCTAATCTAAATAAAAGTAATCCGAAAATTATTGTTAAAATAAAACTTTTACATCAAGATTTTAATAACAAGTGCTAATCTTGAAATCTTGGTATCGACTCTTTCTCTCTAGTCCTATTAAAAGGATAGTGGTCAAGTTGTGGTTTGATACGGTGAAATTGCTCTTTGAGTATGGTGATAGCTTAAGGTCAACGTGTGGTGGTTGTTGCCACGATCTCTTTCTGTAGGGAAATACGATAGACCGCCTCCACGATCAGTTGCAACCATTCTAAGATGTAGCTGCCGCGTGGCACATACCCGCCCGATCCCTCGCGCAGGCGTGCGTTCGTTGCGCCAACCTGACGAATGGCGCTAGCGCGTGGACCACACGCGCCATGCTTTACACGACCACGCGCCTGTCCCTCCGGCGCGTGCGCGTGGATTCCACGCGCCTGCTGCCTCCTTCGCGCCAGTTCGCCGTTTGTCGTCTCCGCCGCGCCTTCCGTCGCCAGATTCTCCTCCGACGGCCCACTTTAGATCAAAATGAATGGTGGGCTTTTGATACCACGCCAGCCCGACCACATAATTCAAAGAATCGGCGAAAATGGCAACGAAATTACCCCGAATCAATCAAAATTCCACAAAAACGCAAACCCTAATCACCACGACTTGCGCCGCCTAATTCACAGCCGGCGAACATCATAATGCTGAATCAACTCAGGGCTTTTGTTGCCCATGGCAGTGCGAGTATGCTGGTCCAAAGCCGGGTGGCAGGTTACCCGAATTTGGCCGGAATCGCCAATTTCTCTTTTGCCTATAAATTGCCCCAATTTTTAATTCATTCATAACTCACAAAAAAAAGGCAAAGATATAAATATTCTCTCATACCAACTGTTAGAAAATTAACTATATTAGAAGACAGAAGATTCCGATTATTCATGTATAAATTATAATCACGCATAATCATAATTGAGTGCGGAAACGTGGAAAAAAATCTATACTGACCTCCAGTCATTGATGAAACGATCGTCAATAGGTGCTTCTAGCCAATTGTTCTCATCGATGGTGTGTTTTCCAATATCTCAAATCAATAAATGAGAGATCGATTTTCTTATTATGAGAGGATTTGGCTTAAATGACCTATTTATATCTCAATTCATAGCTTTATAGATAACTTCTCCCATCAAGAAAGTTATCTTAGTATTGAGCGATCATAGTTATCACGTATTTGAATGCGCTCAATAAATGTTAACGAAATTAATTAATGTGGACAGTAATAAGCTAAATGTAGGATCACATTATAGATAATAAAATTATAACACAACTTACTGGAAAAACATGCTAAACAATTTGATCTTTGTTATCGGCTCAAACCGAGTTTGCCTATCGTAATTGGATGAGTCGAACCACGGGAAGAAGCCCATTTGGGGTTTGTGTATGGAAAGCATTCTTCTAGTCCTTTGGATCTTACTGCATTACCCACCAAGCAACAGTTTTAGCGGAGATGCGGAGGAAAGGGGCTAAGGAAAATGAGCGGTTTACGTTGAGAAGTGAGAGAGAATTTTTAAGCAGACAGAAGTATTGCGGTCGAGCAAATAAGCATAGAGAGCCTGCTGTTTTTAAGGAGGGTGATCTTGTGTGGATTCATTTGAGGGCAAGAACGATTCGCGCCTGGCCATCTTGTCATGCCAAGTTATCTCCTCGAGCGGCGAATGGTCCTCTTTTCAGTTTTGGAACGCATCGAAGACAATGTCTGCAGAATTGAACTTCCTGGAGAGTATGGCGTTTGTCTACTTTCAATATCTGCTGAGCTATCACCATATCACGAAGGCCAAAGACTTGATGAAGTTGGCCTTGAGGATTTCTCTAGCCGAGGGGTGAATGACACCGAGAATATTTCTAAGTCCTTAATTGGAAATTTCAAGATTGCCTTGTCATTAGAACATATAGTTAGGATATATTCTATTAAGTTGCAAGTTTACTTTAAATATAATCATGAGTTATCAAGAGATTTCTGTATGCTTGGAGTGGCCTAGGGGAGACGTAGGCCATCTAGTGTCTTCCTTCCTATCCCCCATAGTGGGGTTTTCAACCTCGCCATCAAGACATTCCGGCGCCACTAAGTGGTGGCATCACAAGGTCCAGGACAAGAGAACCACATTCTCATCCACTCTTATCCCAGGCTTTTCACCTAACCAATCCAGAGATGCGGTTATGCAGTTTTGCAGCGATATTTGTAGCACATGGATGCCTATAAATCCGATATGGTTTGCGCAGATGCAAATTCAACCCAAAATCATCATGCCAAAACAATATCCCAGACCTTGAAACTGCAGAATTATGGGTCATACATTTCAGTGCCAGAGCAAAGAATCTCTGTGCAGTTCTTAGTTGGAAAGGAAAGTTGCACTGCTCTTGCCGGGTTCACAGTCACTCTGATCAGGACATTGAATTTAAGGTTCATGGTCTTGTATCCATTCTCGAATTGCAGATCGCAGAGTCTGGTTCGGAACGAGATCAAGGTTTGCAAGCTGGAGATTCGTCATAGGTGAAGTATCATGGCCACTAGTAAACCAACCTCTTATCGCCTCTGCCTCGTAGGTAAAACCATCTGATGCCACTTGGGGATCTTCCATAATTTCCTAAAATAAAATGCCAATGAGGTGTATAACCATTTCAAGGTAGCATCGATAAAATCATGCCGACATATAGCCAAAGATCTTAGACTTTAAACAGTGATCTATATCCTAATACACAAATAATAAGCAAACTCACCTGGTAGATTGGACAAATGAAATATGAAGGAGGCTGGCTAGGCTCTTCAGGACCTGACCAATTGGACGATGAATCTTCACTAAGAATTCGCATCTGCTCAAGCACAGGCCACACTTCGGACTTGAGCTCAGGCCGGTTGCTGGGATTTATGTCACAGCACCTCAATGCCATGTGAGCCAGCTCCCTGGCTTGCTCAAATGGCCAGTGCCCTGCTGTAGGATCCAGTAAGTCCTTTAAGTTCTCTAGAATGAATGAGTCTTGCACAGTCTCTTTTAAACTCAAGGCCGATTTCCCGATCAGTAACTGCAATATTATAAGACCAAATGAATAAACATCTGAGGCAAAAGATCGTTCCCCTGCCATTGGCTCACAGGACAGTCCAGATTTTAATAGTTTTGGCTGGAAGTTGGTGTTGAGAAGAATATTTTCTGGTTCCAGATCACCATGAGCTATTCCACCGTGGTAATGCAGATAAATTACTGCAGCACATGTTTCCATACAAATGCATACACGAGTTTGCCATGATAGAGGCGCAGTGTTGCCTACGCAGCAGAGTCGGTCTTCAAGGCTACCATTGGGGAGATACTCATAGATAAGAGTCCAAGCTTCAGTGCAGACTCCGATGAGGTTAACCAAATTCGGATGTCTTAGCTTACTTGCTGTTTGGACCTGAGAAAAAACCCACAAATTTGTCAAACTTTCCACTTAGGACCTACAAAAATTTCATGCGTTTATCGTCTCTTGAACTTCTTGGACGGAAAAGTTAAAAAAGTTCTTTATTGGCCTAGAATCAAATGAAAGTTGAATGAACTTTTTTACCAAAAAAAAAAAAAAAAAGTTGAATGAACTTCCAATCTTATGCTTTGGATTACATGTTAGAATGACGTACTGCGATATAAGCCTGCATACTTCTGATCATTTGTCAAAACAACCACAATATTCTTGAAAATATGCTAAGACTGCAAATGCCTCACCTCTTGATGGTACTGTGAGGATCCCTGGGAAAGCAACTTAATAGTCACTAGGATGTTACAAAGAAAACCTTTATAAGTGCTCCCGTACTCTCCTTCCTCAATCTTTAAGGATGGATCGAAACTGTTGATAGCTTCCGTAATTTCTGAGAAAGAAAATTCAGAAAGGAAGTCCTGCTGATTTGCAGTCAAGGGTTCGCTTGCTTGGCTTGTAAGGAGCTCCTCGTTTACTTTCAGTGCATTCTCTAGCAGCATCTGTAACTCATCCAGTTGATTCTTCGTCATTTCGAGTGCTTCCTTTTCTTTAGCTAGCGATTCCTCAAGACTGTTCCTCTGCCTTAACTCCTCCTGAAGTGCTATAACCTGTAAATAAGCAACAATGTTCGGATCGTTTATTATATTACTAAGATACTCAAAATTCTGCCTCTAACAATGTCAACTTATGAAACTGAGGCTGTGCCAAGCACTTGCATCAAAGATGGACTGAGCAACTTCCACCTAATGGAGTCTGCTCAAACTTTAGGAATACTATCGTTCTAAGCTCTTTGAAATCCAGATGAAGGAACTTCATCTAGATTGGTATACAAGACTTCTGCATCCTCAAGTGTACCATCTAGAGTACTTTGTCCGGACATTGACTTGAGGTAACAAAACTAGCAAAAAGAAAGCAGATTCTGAACCATTGATTAACTAAATTTGTCTCCCATGCACGTGTTGTCTCTGCTTTCTATCTCCAATACCTCAGAATCCATGAATACATCTGTGCACAGAACATAGTAAGATAATCATGACAAGAACATTACTCTGCGATTAGCATCAATTGCATTTTTTTCAGCTTCTTGACGATTGATCCACTCTTCATATGCCTCTCGTTTTGCCTTTGCAGCCTCTGCCATTGCTCTGTCAAGTTGTTTATAGAGTTCATCATTACTTCCTTCCTGTCAAGAAATTTGGAGCCTTAAGAATGACTCATAATCCCAGTGCTCAGTTGTATATGAAACTATCTAGTTTACTGAACAGATCGATACGCTTGAAAGCAAAGAAATTTTCTTGACCAAAAAAAAAAAACAAAGAAAGTACAGAAATTTTGTTCTACCAGAGCACAAAATGGCGTTGGAGGTTCACAAGAAAGTTCATCGGAAGGTTTTAAAGAAGGTCCAGAGCTTGATTCTGATTTATGATGGATCCTCTGGCCTCTCGCAATCCAAACCAAGGACCTATCATCTTCAACTTCACTAGAGTTGGATTGTGAAAGAGCTGATGAACCTATAGGGCTTCTCGAGTTTTGTGATCCAGATTCCACAGCAGAATTCACTGATACCGATGATGGGGGAACATCCATATCGAAAGTATTTAAATCTCCTTCCCTATAAATTTTTTAATAATCCACATCAACTAACATAATAGTTGCATTTGACAAAAACAAAAAACATCATAGTTGCATCCGAGGCATGAAAAGTTGAAGAAGAAGCCTGAGCAGCAACCTCCTTTATATGCATAAAATGGAGATGGCCTTCACTAAGAGATGGTGATTTGGACAGAGTGAACTTAAGAGAATACATTGAAAAGCGTTCAGACATGGGTTCCAGAAAAGATAGCATAAACTCTCATCAGCATATGAAGATGCACTCTGGAAACTCAAGATGCCATTTTGAAACTTAGGCTCCATGCGTTTCAGGAAAAATATTTTTTCCGGAAAACATTTTCCGTATTTTTTGGTGTTTGGGGGTGAAAAATGTTTTCCATTTTCCTTCCCCACCCCCAAATCCTTCATTGTTTTGAGGAAAATGATTTCCGTTTCTGAAAAGCGGAAATCATTTTCCGCCAAACTCCTTCTTCCCCCCTCCAGTAGCCGGCCGCCGGCCGTTGCCGCCGGTTGCCCGCCGCCACCGGTCGCCGGCTGCCGCTCGTCGGTCACCACCACCGTAGTCGCCGCCGGCCGCAGGTCGCCGGCCGCCGCTCGTCTAACGCCGCCGCCACCGCCGCCGCCGGCAAAAAATATTTTTCGAAACTTTTTCATATTAGTTGCCGAACACCGAAAAATTATGTTTCGGAAAAACATTTTCCATGAAAATGACTTCCGGAAAAACATTTTCCAAAAACACAATATTTTCCGTGAAACGAACGGAGCCTTAGCCTAAGAGTTCCCGGTATAGAACAACAACTGATTTAGGGTTCACCCTAACAAGGTATTCGTACCAAGAGCAGAATGGGACGAGAAAATAGGAACAATTCGAAAGAGAACAAACAATGTAACAGATTGTCTTCTGTTTATTGAAAAACACTTTACTCAATCTAAAAGATTCACTAATCAGAAAACAACCCTTCAAGACCAAACTAGGCATAAAAAACCTTTATTCATAGGACTCTTAAAACATAAGTAAATACCCAAAAGAACTGCAAAGACCAAAATTGAAAAATCTGCTACAGTAACCGTGATTTAGGGGTGACCAACCGGTCCGGTTCAATTTGGGAATGGAATTGAACCAAACCGGCCATACCTGACCTATTTGCATGAGGACCAAGTAGGTACTTGGGTAAAATATTGGGAAACGCCGTAGCTCTCGAATTTATACCGGTTTTCAAGTCTAGGAAATTCATCAATGTCTTAACCACTATGCCATATATTATTCACAGGGTATGTTTTCCTAAAATAATAGCTATATTACTTAAAGTTAGGCCTGGTTCCCTATGTACAAGGTAGGTTCAAGGTTCTTGGTCTCGACCCCACCCACCCTGAAAACGGTCACCCTTACCACTCGAGAAAATGGATGACATTCTCCTATGCTCCTACATCAACAAGAAAGAGGTTTTAAAGGGGTCGGCCATTCGGTTTTAGGTAAGTGCTTTTCTTATTATGCTTGTTGCACATTTCATGTTTCAACGACTTATTTTGTAATTCTCTACATGTTATTCCAAACTCTGGATGTTATTCTAGCCAAGAAGTCGAGTTCTACACAACTATGTATAAAAATATTAGTGGTGGTAACTACTTTCCACACACTGGCTTAATTCCTGACCTCTGTCCCTGCTCAGCACTAGTACCAAGAATGAGTGATTAGATAAAACGAAAACTTGTTTTGTGGTAATTGCCATGTTCATGCTTGTCATCAACTACAAGGAGAAATAAAGTAAAATATGGTCGTGTTGTTACCTGACATGAATTAGCCGCCCCTTGCAGATAAACCAAATATAACAAGATGGATCAGCCTGCTGGTTGACGAATATTGCTTTTTTGGATTTAAGATGCGCCATCCCTCTGCAATGTCAAAGGCGCGTCAGCAACCAAAGATTTTCGACAAAGGAATGAAAATGTTGTGTCTGTCTTTGTTAAAAACTGCAGTCGTCAATAGGTGCTGACCTATGAAGCAAAATAACAGCTCAACTGAATTAGTCATCATCCAAAATGACTGAATTTTACTGAACTCTCTCTCCAGTTGCCGCACAAAAGACATGAGGAACCATATCCATGGCAAACTACTAGCTCACCTCTTCATTAGATATATAATGATATATGAGACTCAAGATAATACTTTTGCAATGCACTTAAGATGCACTCTTTGAGCAAAGTTGGTGTCATTAATCTAAGCCTAGGACTCAAAGTAGCTTGTCGACTGCAGAGTTCACATTTTCTTTTACCTTCAGATCTATGCTAAATAAACGAAGAAGTCATGAGTAAATCATACACAAAATAGCGCTTATCTGCTGCTGCTCCCATAATCAGTTTCTCAATGGCATGCTCCTCAATAAGTTGCACCATCCCCTTCCCTATATCTTGCATCTCAATAAATCTTTTCTCCGCAGGAACCTGCAGACAGGAAAACATTAATGCAGGCACAGACAAAACCCATATCGGATTCCTGTGTGCATGTCAATGATTAACTTCAAAAAGTTTTGAATGATGGGCCGATGTCAGGTTACATAAGCATATATATTTCTGGGTAAACTTACCATATTAAAACCTTAAAACAGAACTTGACATAAACCTAATCCCATACAACGATGATATCTCTAACTTCCACCACCCTTTTGTGCTCAGTTAATTCAGAAGAAGCTGGGAGTACAAAATTATGGGAACGAAGTCAAGACAATCAGATTTGGACGAATTAAGCGCTTAGTTTTTCCCGTAATCTTGTCTTCTCTACATCACTAAAATGGGAAAACAAGAAAAAAAAATTCTTACAAATTTAACAGTAATGCTAAGAAACAACAAACTAATCATATGGCAAATGTGGAGGAAGACATATGATTTGGGTAAAAACGAACCCCTGTTTGGTTACAAATGCGAATGTACTCATCCAGGATCTTATCCATGTTCTGCCTCGCAAGTTCTCGAGGAGTCCTGGCACCATAACCATACGACTGATTCACTGGCAAATTTCACAAGTCAAGGAAACTGCTGTTATGAAATTGCTGCAGTGGAAGAATTTAAGCTAATGCCGACTTGCACAGAAAAGGAATATCAGGACTAAAATCATGTTCCCTCCAAAGATAATCAGTCCTCGGAATAAGGAAGCCTCTCGGCATGCAAATATTTCGTAAATGCATCACATTTGGACTATACTTCCAAAAATGCGAGCACACACAACCCCATAGACCGAGAGTTATTTTCGCATGGAAAACTACATGACTGCCAACATTACAATGAAGTCCAATTGACTTGTGTATACCAACCAGAAATGTTTCTTCAAATGGGGTAACAGGGAAGTACTTTTCACAAAATGTTAATTCGAGATCACCTTACTGGTTAGAGGAATCAGTATGAGGAATGGCCAACAGTTGCATTCAACCGCAAATTACCAAAAGTACTTAGTTCAACAAAACTAAATCGTGCCACCTCATATGCAGCCACGTCTCTGTGGAATTAAACAAAGCAATCTCTACAATCTCTAATGATGTATAGCGGTCGAATGCAGCTTATCAACTAACAATGCCAGAGAAACCATTCTCACAAGAAGCATCATCATCGATACAGTAGACACTCATGCCCTCTTAGAGTCCTCCTATAAGAAGATGCACTTGAGTTAGCATTCTACTTAGCTGAGGTATCAAACTTTACCGGTGCGGCTATCATGCCCCGCCGCACCGTGTCCCCGGCATCCTAGGCCGTCGTAGAGCAGTTCAGTTCCACGTAGTCCGATACAAAGAGTCTTAAAAAAGTTATTTTGTGATAAAAAAAAAAAAAAAGGGGTTTCAGTTTACGGCATCCTACGTAGATATACGTAGGTTGACGAAACTTACGAGGTGGGTTGAGATGGTTCCTGTCATGATCCTCCTCGGGAGGCTGATGAACATGGAGGATGCGGAAGTGGCCGCCGAAGTTCTGCAGCGCCCACAGGAGAGTCGACTTGCTCTCCTGCACGTCGCTGCCCACGGCCACGTACACTCGATCGTTGACCAGCCGCGGCGGCGACCGACTGTCGCCGGCCTCCATGAGGACGGGAGGAGGGGAAAGACGGAGCACCCTTTTGAGCTACAGTAGCAGAGGGAGAGAGGGAAGGAGGAGATGAGTGATCGCTCGGACGATGATGATGGTGGCGTGAGAGTACCTTCGCTTGAGGAAAGCCAAGAAGGCCAATCAGTGAAAGCTTACTGTGTCAAAAGAAATGTCCTCCCTCTCTCTCTTGTCTCTCTCGCGGAAAAGCAAACGAAGCCGCAGGTGGAGGTGGAGGTCGTTCCAAAGTCTTGGTGAAGTCGACACACCAATTAAAGAACTCGAAGAGTCGAGAAAACAAGGACAGAGACAAAGAAAAAGGAAAGGGCGGAGGCTACTTCCACACACAGTTCTTTTTCCTTGCTAAAACAAACATTTTAAGCTTAACTGACCAAATTATGGTTGAATATTTAGTAACATTTTTTTTTTACTCTCTCTCTTCAAACATTTCATGTTCTCTCTCCTATGTGTCGCGAGCCAACAATTTCTTGTGCAACATCTAGTGAGCCGAGAACACCAGACCGGCCTTCTTTGTATAAATTGCTCCTAAAAATGTTATGGCAAATTGCATCTTCGTATCAAATTGTGCCACGTCCAATTAAGCTCGAGCATCCCGTTCGTCAAGCATGACGCATAGATTATTTCAATACAATAACTAGTTTAGCCCTGCCATGATCTTATCAGGAGAGCAACATCAACTCCTGACCAGTTTATACACGGAAGACTAACCCTGCCTTTCAACTTGACTGACCAAATTTTGGTTCAATATTTAGTAAACATTACTCTCTCTGTATTAATACATTTCATGTTCTCGCTCCTTTTGCATACCCCAATTTACTAAGTCATAAGAAAATTGAACGAAAATTTTAAATAAAGATACGAAGTTGGGTGTTTTTTAAGAGATAGCCCAGCTCAAATTAGCCACTCAAGTGGCCAACTCAGTATCGAATGAGGCTTCGAACGCGTTTTTCAAGCCATGACAGGGGCATTCTCGTCTAGGGCAATTTCCTTTTTCTTATTCTTTCTCTTTTGCTTTTGCTTTTATCCTTTCGGTTCGTTCGTCTTCTTTTATTCTTTACTTTTTTCGTACTTCCGATGCCCGATCTCGCTCGACGTCATGAAGTCACCGGTGAGCCTATGCATGAAGTCACCGGTGAGCCTATGCCTCGGCATCACCTACGACTGCTCCTCCGTCCGGTGCTAGCTCAGCAACGTCGATGGCCGTTCTCTCTCTTCTCGCTCACGACCATGACCGTCAAATCTCCGACCTGGCTCTCGACCAACATGGAAAGCGAGTTCAACGTCGAATAGTGAAACTAAAATGCAAGATGCAATTCAGACGTCCTCATAATTTCGGATGCTTTTGGCCTCCAATTAGCTACACTGAACTTTAGATGATGTTAATTAGGTTCATGAGTGACTCCAAATTAAGTTCTGGCCAAAAAAATAAAAGCGATTCCAAATTAACAAACTAAACGAATTAAATCAGCACATCTCGCGTGCATTGCACAAATCCAAGATTTTCTCGTACGAGTTGGGTGAACATTTCCAACCATAACTTCACGCATAAATGTCCAGATTACAGCCAAATGAAGAGAGAGAGAGAGGCCATGGATGTGAGTTTAAAGCTAGAGTGGCCATGGTCACTAGCCCGGAGATTTGGCGGCCTTAGTCAAGAGCTCAGAGCTCCGGCGGGCATGGTCGCGAGTGAAAAGGGAGAGAACATCCATTGATGCCGTCGAACCAACACTAAATGGAGGAGTGATTATAGCCAATGCCGTTACAAA
Organism: Syzygium aromaticum; assembly: GCA_024500025.1. NCBI lineage: Eukaryota > Viridiplantae > Streptophyta > Magnoliopsida > Myrtales > Myrtaceae > Syzygium > Syzygium aromaticum. The sequence goes on from CM044889.1 coordinate 13,226,368, forward strand.
AGCTCACCAGCTACTTCATGAAGTCGAGCGAGATCAGGCATCAAAATTGGGAAAAAGAAAAGAACAAGAATGAGATGAACAGAAAAAAGAGGAAAAAGAAAAAGGAAAAAGAGAAAAAAATAGAGAAAAAATTCCTTGGAAACCCTAGTCATGACTTTAAAAATGCCCTCGGGCCGTATCTTAGATTAAGTTGGCCATTTCAAAGCTTATCGAAGAAGATGTCCATTATGGATCCTCTTTCAAGAAAATAGCCTCATTAAGGGGCATCATTGGAAATTTTCCGAGAAATTAATTAACTTATCTTTGCTTTTAAATTGTGATGAGTGTAGAACATGTTTGATAATTGTTTACCAACTTCAAAAGTAAATAATATTAACAAGAAAAAGTGTCTTCATTAGAAAAATAATTTTTCAAAATTGAAAGGCAAATTGTCTCTATTCAAATACGAATCCATTAATTTGTTAACGGTATGATGTTGTTGGTTTAAGTTATTAATACATTGTTCATCTGAGCGTTGCGTAATTTTGATGTGGGCCCAACCTAGTTACTATTTTTTGTATTACTCATATTTTTTTCATCAAAAAACTCAGTTACTTTCTCTATATATAATTTTCTGGAATTATGGGATTGTAAACAGGATTAATGACTTTCTTTATGGTAGAAACTAAAAAAATTTAATCTCGATATTCCCCGTTGCTTTTTGATTTTTTTATCTTGTTTCATCTTTATGGTTTTAAGATTGGAAGGGGCAAATAAAATAAATCTTAAATTGAATTTATAACTAAATGCCCATTTCTTGGATTTTTTGTTTGGCCTTTCTGAATGAAGAAGTAAATTATTATCTTCAATAGAAAATATTTTGAAGCAATTTTAAATAAGAAAGTAATAATTTATGTATCCCAATTGCCTAAAAAAATGTGTTATTAAGTATCATTGCCTGCTTAATCCCAGTTGAAGGCTAATTTGATCAATTAATTTAGAAATTGTGCATCTTAATTAAAAAAAAGGTGTGGAAAAGTCCCATAAAAAAAAGAAGAAAACGAAAAATGCAAGGAATTGTCCGCCTTGCTCCTTTTCTTTTTCCCCTTTTTTATGGCAACACAGATATTTAGAAGTGTTTAAAATAAATAATGAAGCAATAATGAATAAAATAGAAAGCTACTGAGGCTCCGTTTGTTCATGGAGAATAAATGGTTAGGAAAATATTTTCTTAAAAAAGATTGCTTGAAATAATTAATTAATGAAAAATATTTTCATTATTGATAATAATTTATTCCTAAACATTTTTGTAGACAATGAAAATATTTTTTTTTGGTAAGGACAATGGAAATATTTTTTGTACATTCATTTTTGTAAGTAATAATATAAATAATTATTTTTAGGAAAATATGCTCAAAAAGCATTCATTTTTCACAAAACAAACTGAACCTTAAGGTTTGCATCTACATATCAAAGGTCATCCTCACTTTTAAAATTTAGCAATTTGCATATCCTTCAAATAAAAAATATCCCTTTTCGCTCCAAGCCATATACATCTCTCTTTCTCCCTCGTCTATTTCTCCACTCTCCATCTCACCTCACTACAATCTCTCTCTCTCTCCACTTGCCGCCTTCACCATTGCCGATGCTGCTGCCAGCGCCCCTCGCCATTGATGATCCCCCTCTCCTATTTCTCACAAAGCTCGCACCTTGTCTTGAGCTCATGTAAGCTGTGAGGTCGACCTTGACCGCGTGGGGTCCCGGTGAGCAAGACAAGCTCCGTGACGAAAGCTCATAAGTCTCCCGTTGGCCACGGAAGATCATACCCTGGTCTGGTTCGAATCAAGCCGCTTGACCTCAAGATGAAGGCAAGCATCGCCGGCCTCATGTCCAAGGCTGAGGATGGGAGAGGGGGCCAGCTTGTTTTGGGCTAGGAGAGAGAAGTTTAGGTTAGATTTTGTGGGCTATCTTTGGAATGAGTGTAGTTTAGCAAGGGAATATCCATTCTGTAAATAAGTGGGAATGACGAGATGCAATTAGACATGACACAATATAAATTCGAATGCAAGTTATAGATTTCAAAAATTGTGACGGTATTTGATATGCAGGTGGAAATCTCAAGTCGTTTCTTTTACAATTAACCCAATAATAATTTGGTTATATTGATGTAATTTTGGATTTACGAGCATGTTTGATGGGCTTTGGATCTGGCTTTATGTGCATACCAAAAGACCCATCAATAGAAGCAATTGCAATCTCAACTTTATTATAATTTAAAACTATTTTGCAATCTCAGCAATTGCATCATGACAGCGCCACACCATCTCTCTCTCTCTCTCTCTAATGTGGAGGACCCCACATTTGACTCCTTCTTTGTTTGTATCCCTGTCTTTTCAATTTGATAATAAAATACACAGAAAATCAATTTATGAAGATTTCTCGAAAGGAACACCACATCGGTGGACTTGCTCTTTGTTTGTTTGTTTTTTTTTTTTTCACTATTTAGTGTTAATGAATATAGTACGTGGCAGGTCATACAGCCATTCATTTTGCTGTAATACCTTTTATTTTGCCACGATGACTGTTTGCCACGATGACGGTGCATCAGTCACCGCTAAAAAATATCTTCATATTGGCTCGTGATAAATTGTCGTGATTGGCTCAACTCAAAGGCCGGATGAAAAATTATCCAATCAGCTCTAAATTTATTATATAGATATTAATTTAATTTTAAATTTTTTAATTTTATCAATTGAATCCTAAATTTTTATTCATTATTTCGATGAAGTCATTTCAACTAATTTTCAACGGAAATCACTAACATAACGGTAAAAGCGAACATGATTCCAAGATCGAATCAACTGATCTGCTTTCAAATTTCAATGTGCCTCAATCTGATTTCCAGTTCCATTTTTTTAGGAAGTAAATCGGGGAACTGAGAAAACCTTAAAAATATGCCTTTAAGTTTTTTTTTTTCATAAGAACTTAGATGTGCATATCTATAGAAGGGTTTATACTAATTTATCTTGCAATCAATGAGGATTAATATGCTTGAGGTCGTATGTAGTTGAAATAGGGGTTACTCTTAGGGAGAGATCTAATTCTCTACTAATAGTCACTTATAAAGTTCTAACAAAGGGGTTAGACTGAGACTTCACATAAAACATTTTCAAATACCGGCAACTACCTACGTAGAGCGACAATAAAGTTGTATATCACACTAATCTTCTTCATTTCCTAAAAACAAACATATAACATTGGTGTCTTGCTGCAATTCACATCATTCTATGTTGTTGATAGACTGAGATAAATTACCTTACAGTATGTTATTCCAATGAGTAGGTTCCAGGTGGAACCGCAAGGTACTTAGAAACGCTCACCCCTACGTGGTGGTGTGTCACATTGTTAATTATGATCTCAACTCATTATAACCGATTTCATTTTTTCATAACTAGAGGTGAAATGTCATGATGGCTCTCCAAGGAATAAATTATTGTAGATCCTAACTTGGCTTTGAATATTCGATAAGTTGTATAAAATAACTTAGGAAGATTGAGGAGGCAAGGTCCACTTAGTAAGTAGTACTTACGACACACTCTTTGTTCGAAAATGTCCGAGACCCGTGAGACCCGGGAGAGCTTTGAAGCATTCACTATTAGTTATGATCGCAATATATCGTAATCAATTTATTGCCGTAATTCGAAGTGATACGCTAGACTAGCTTCGATATCGAATGATACCGAGATGCTTTCAATACCACCATGACAAGCCACCTCCGTCATCAGTTGCAACCATTTAAACCTACGGCCATTGTGGCCACCAATTTTAGGCATGTCTAACAATCTCCTACTAATGCATGTCAAATATTGGAGGTGAAATTACGAAAAAAGTCAAACTTATCGCACTTGTGATAATTCAATCTTAAATCTCTCAATTTAGCCAATTATAATTTGTCAATGCAGTCCATCCGGTCAATTTTGGTAGGAAATCGATGACATGGACATGTCGTTTTATATGGCACGCCCGACACTGACGTGGACAATCTTTTTTTTGTTTTGTTTTCTTTTTTTCCCCTTCTTTCTCCTTTGGTCATAGGGCCTCGTTGATGGGCAGCGAGGCTTGCCCTCACTAGATCTAGCTAGGGTTGACCTCATTGGCCACTGGTGAGGACTGACCTCGCCTGTTGAGCGAGGTTCGCCCATGTAGGGGCAAGGTCACTGGAGGCTGGCAAGGGTCGATGTCACTGGCCTCACCACCTGGCGAAGGAAGAAGGAAAAAAAAAAAGAAATAAAAGAAAATAATAGAAAAATAAAAATTTCAAAATTGTTTATGTTAGCACCAATTATCCTAGCGCCAGCCATATCACATAGGACAGCCGGTGTCCACATAATTGATTTCCGGTTAAAATTGATCGGATGTATTACATTGACAAATTATCAAAATGTTTAAGACTAGATTTGTTAAATTAAAAGGTTTATGACCGAATTGGTACAAATGCAATAAATTCAAGATTTTTTTTTTTGGTAATTTTCCCAATCTCAGAAAATCTTCGTTTGGTAATTTATGGAAGGATAATCAATACAACTTCACATTCAATAATAAGCTCAAGCGAACTTGCAGAGCTTTTGCCGTTCTCAAAACTCTCTTAACGTTTCACGTTTTTATCGTAGTATGATTTTATTACGTCTCCTTTCTCGTACCATCTTCCATGCGCGTAGCAACGGGTGATATGTGCCGTCCCAATTGCGTAAGCATGTTGCTATCTAATTACAAACATTGCTTACTTCACCCAAAATTACACTTTTCTAGTGGAGAGGAGACAGATGAAAACTCGGTAAAATCTGTGGGCTCTCAGTTCTCGAGATGTCACGAATTCATTAGGTAAATTCTATATTCAACATGCCAAGAACAGCTTCGAAATCTATGTGAATCGACCCGTTTTTTTATCATCTTTCATAAAAGTAATTTATAAATAGGTTAATACCATAAAAAATTTTAAATCGGTACACTTTTAACAAATTTAACTTAAACTAATTTTTTGACCACCAAAAATCCTAAATTGATTATACATCAAAAATCGCAAACTGGATAAATTTATTCTCCATCAATTTCTGTCATATTAAATGAATACCTCGAAAATCACAAACCGGTACATTCGTGACGAACAGAGGATAAAGCCGCAAAGTGATATACCTGTCAACTGTCACGTATCATCCAACTCAGTAATTTAACATTAAAATTTAATAAAAACTAACGAAAAGCAATTTCATCACATATATATATATATATGTCAATTTAAAATTTATTCATAATATTAACCCTTCATCTGTCGAAATACGTAAACATTATAAAGGTGATTGATTGGAGAGTCTAAAGGGGAGCTAGTGGGGTTTTATTGGGGCACATGATGTCACGTCTCGAAAACAATGCCTTCAATTATCCCGCAATGAACATTATCCTATATGAAGAAAAGCCAAGGCTATGCTGTCGTATGCTATTTATAGCCCGTCACGTTGACAAGGACGACTACCAACACCCACGATCCGACCGTCGACAGCAAAATGGTGGGATCTAACGGCTGACAACGGGGGATCTGTTGGAGTTTTTTTGAGGAGCGTAGAACCGGCCGAAATGCTAATTATCTTGCAAAATCTGCTTCTGGCAATCATGCAACGTCGACAGCAAAATCCGCTCGTTGCGACCTCAAATCAAGGCCAATCCAAGGTGGACAACCTTAGAATTGACCTTTACCGGAGATCACCATAGCCCAAAATGGCTTGGGGACTTCGAGGCCTCGTGTCGAGGTCGATCTAAGGTCGACCACCAAGGATCGACCTCAATGCAAGGCCAAGAAGGCTCGATAGCGGCCTAGGTCGCACGAGGTGGTGCAAGCATTACAGAGAGATGATAGAGCGGAGAGAGACAAGCGTTAGTGGCTATGGTTCCGTAAAGGCTTCAGTGTGTGCGCACAAGGGAGCTGGCCAGGAGGAGACAGATGTGCTACGGCGGTGACGGCTTCTAGCATTAGTGGTGGCTTCGTATGACTAGGCCCCGGTGAATAGGCTAAGGAGAGAGAGAGAGAGAGAGAGAGGGGGTGAGGAAGGAAGGATAGAGGAGAGACAAAATTATGGTTTTCCTTAATTAAATATTTTATGGACATGTGACGCGTGTTCAAATTGTGATTTGAGTGGAGATAATACATGGGACTATACACGGATATGAAACCCTCTTGCCTAGATTAATCACGTTAATGACAATTTTGGATAACATTGCCTGAAGTGATATGAAAGCCTAATCTTCACATAATCTATGTGTTACAGTTGTTGCATTGGTAGAAAACTCTTGTTTCATCTCACGAGATTACATACTCAAGATAGTTATATTGGATATCGAATGTAGGTGAATCCTGACCAAAGCGAATAATATTGTGCTTGCCTCAAGCTGCATCACTAGCCTAATTTTCTAAAAAATCCCAAATTTTTGGTTTAATCTCAATTTTGTGCCGAATTTTTTTTTTGTCTAGAAAAAAAATCCAAAATTTAGGTACTGTCTAAATCTGCCCCGAGCTTTTCTTTGTTTAAAAAAAATCCCAAACTTTAGATTTAATTTCAAATCTATTACGAACTTTTTTTTGCCTAAGAGAAAAATCGTCAATTTTTACTTTAGTCCCAAACCTGCCCCTATTAGCCCTTTACCCAAAAATCGCCATTAGTTGTCTCTAATTTTTATATCCTAAAATAGTTTTATTTTTGAGATAATTTTCCATGTCACTTTACTGATGTGGATTTGTTATCGATGTGGAAATGCCACTTCAAATTGGGACTGGATCGCGAGGCTAGATTTGAGAATAAATCGAAAGACGGTGGACATTTTTTTTTTAGACAAAATAAAATTCGAGGTAGATTCGGGATCGTACTAAAAAACTTAGGGTTTTTTTTTTCCGAGACAAAAATAAGTCCGGGGCAGGTTTGGGACCGGACCTAAAACACGAGGTTTTTTTTTTTTCCGATACCAAATAGAAGTCCGGGATAGAATTGAAACTAGACCAAATATCAAGATTCTTTTTCAGGGAATTAGGGCCCTACATCGTAAATCTCAAAAAAAAGAAAAAAACAAGAGGAGAAAAATCTTATCTCTTTCGCCTCTCCTGACGTCACGTCGATCCTGGATGCTATCCTAATCCTCCACACACAGACACACACACACACATACATATACATATACATATATACATATATTAATGTAACCTACATAGGTTTTTCTTTTGTTTGTCCTGGGGTCAAAAGCTACATAGTTTAGTGGCGTAAAGAAAAGCGAATGCGTAGAAACACCTCCCCTCCACCTCTCTCTCTCTCTCTCTCTCTCTCTCCCGTGATGCGACTTCGAGGAGAAGAAAATGGCTTCCCCCTCACGGGCCCCACCGAGGGGCGGGGGAGGGAAGGAAGACGAAACCACAAAAGAGGAGGAGGACGCGACCGAGAACGTAAGCAGGAGCCAGCGACCGAGGCTGACGCCATTCCCTTCGTCACCCGCACGACTTCACCTTCCCCCGTTCCTCCCTCCCTCCCTCCCTTTCCTTCCTTCGCACGCACGCCCGGTCAGCCGAACCCCCAAACGGCGATTCTTTCGTGCTTCCTTGCTTCCCCTTCACCTTGTTCTTGCCCCTCAGTATTTTACCCACGTCCCCTTTTTTGCCTCTCTCTCTCTCTCTCTCTGTGTGTCTGTACGTGTGCGTGTGTGGAGTTGGGAAAGCGAAAACTGAAGTTTCGTCTGGCCTCTTTCCGTTTGGCGTTCCCCCCTCTTTCCCTTATCCTTTCTGGGTTCGGTCTCTCCCTGCTCGGTCCGTTCAAACCACCCCCCGCCCCCCCCCTCCCCTCCTCCCCACCTCCCCCCGGTCTCGACGTCCGCCCGTTTTCCACGCTGCCGCTTTCTTGGTCTTCTGCTGCTTTTCTTGCCGCGGCTTGGACCCATCATCGGCCTCTGGAGTTCGTTCTTGCCATTGTGCTGCTTGATCCTGGGTCGTCCCGGCGAGATCTGTTGGGAATCGAGCAGGAGAGGTGTCCTTGGTGCTTCTCCTGGGGAGAATATCAGTTGGGCATTGCGTGCTTCCGGTGGCTTCCCTTGAGATTGTGTTGGCGTCCACTGTCTTGACCCAATTTCGTTTTCTTGAAGTTTTCCAGTACCCGCAAGTGGCTATATTAGATTCGGGCTCGTTCTTGTGATTACGCAATGTGCGGATTTCCAGTGCCGGAGTCCCTTGGTTCTATCACCCGTGTGCATGGCGTTTAATCCAAATCTTGGTGCTTCTGGTTTCGTATTTGTCGGTATCTTGAGTCTGTCCCTTGCTACACCTATGCATATATTTCATCTCTATGTGGTGTTTCTCTGATGCCCATTCAGAAGTTTCGGAACAGATTTCTTGAGGTGTTGGTGGTTGCAAATGAATAGATATTACCAAATCTGGCCTGCCTGTTGCCTCTTATATGTGCATAGTGCTTTGGTAAATATATGAGGTTTGTGTTAGACCAGATTGCCCTGCACTTACGAGCATCGCTAGCTAAACTGAGTTTCAGCTCTAATCATTGCTAGGAAGTTTCTACCCTCCTCTTGGGTTTCAAGGTTGAGCTGCAGTACAACACAAGTCCTTCAGTGACTTAGCCTTCCCTAGTTAGATTTATGGCTTCCTCGATAGAACCATCATCATCTTTGAGCTTCACTTCATCTTCCCATTTGTCCAATAACTCCGTCAGCAACAACCACCTATCGGGTTCTTGTAGCTCTGAGAACGGGCATAGCCTTGAAGTCATCAGTCTTGGCAAACTCAGCTCTAGTTTGGAGAGGCTTCTTTCTGATTCCACTCCCGATTATAGTGATGCTGATATTGTCGTCGAGAACATCTCGGTCGGTGTTCATCGATGCATTTTGGCTGCCAGGAGTGACTTCTTCAATGACCTTTTCAAGCGAGAGAGGGGATCCTGTGAGAAGGAGGGTAAACCAAAGTATTACATGGACAATCTTTTGCCTTTTGGCAAGGTCGGACATGAAGCCTTTCTGATTTTCTTGAGCTATGTGTACACGGGAAAGCTGAAGCATTCTCCGGTGGAGGTTTCTACTTGCGTTGATAATACTTGTAACCATGATGCATGTAGCCCAGCTATCAATTTTGCGGTGGAGCTGATGTATGCCTCGTATGTCTTTCAGATCCGGGAGCTGGTTTCCCTCCTCCAGGTCAGTCCCTTCCTCTCTATGCTGAACAAAGTGCTGTACCTGTGGAAATAGACTTGTCCATCCAGCGTATGTTGATTTTAACACACAAAATTCAGTCCTTTTTAAAGTGATTGCTCTTTTGTGGCCCCATTTATATGGTGAAAGATTTAAGGAATGTCAAGATAGCATTGTCACTTGAAACTCGTCCACATGGTCTGTGCATCTTATGAGGATCTCCCTTGCGGAAGTATATTTGAGAGTGACAACTGCAAGAATGGTCAGAGCCATGAGGGAGTCCAGACTTTGCTGAAATTTGTGGCGGATTTTTTAACTAGCAGTTGCCTTAATTTGGCTCCTGCAAGGCCATGTGGCGGAATTAGAAGGAAAGTTTTGGTGCAATCTAGGACTGTTTGTATCATCTTTATTGTCTCTTTGTGGTCTGTTATAAGCTGGAAACCTGCACATTTGACCTTTGTTTTTTGATCAATCAAAACGAACAAAATTTCCTTGTGCAGATGATTTGCATTGTGCTGTAGATAATTTTTGAATTGCTGTGTCATACATCTGCAGCGACATCTTGCTAACTTCGTTGGGAAGGCTCGATCGGAAGACATCATCCCAATCCTTACCGTTGCTTTCCACTGTGAATTGAATCAACTCGTGATGCAATGTGTTGATAGAGTGGCTCGATCTGATCTTGACGACATCTCTCTTGAGAAAGAGCTTCCCCATAAGGTTGCAGAAGAGATTAAATTGCTGCGTCTCAAGTCTGAACCTAAAGATGAAGCTAACTTGGAGATTACAGACCCCTTGCATGAGAAGAGAATTAGGAGAATTCACAAAGCCTTGGACTCCGATGATATTGAGCTTGTTATGCTTCTCTTGAGCGAGTCCGATATCACCTTAGATCAAGCCTTTGGCTTACATTATGCTGCAGCTTACTGTGACGCCAAGGTCATTTCTGAGTTGCTTGGTTTGGGCGTGGCTAATGTCAACCTTCGAAACCGGAGGGGATACACCGTGCTTCATGTTGCTGCAATGAGGAAGGAGCCTAAGATAATAGTCCCATTATTGTCAAAAGGCGCTCGTGCATCGGAATTGACATCTGATGGGCAGAATGCTGTCAGCATCTGCCGAAGGTTGACAAGGCCTAAGGATTATCATGCTAAAATAGAGCAGTGCCAGGAAGCAAACAAGGACAGGCTGTGCATAGACGTACTGGAGAGGGAAATTTTGAGGAATCCATTGGCAGGAGATGCTTCTGTTTCGTCTCCTATTGTATCTGATGATCTACACATGAAGCTGTTGTATCTGGAAAACAGAGGTACTGATTTTTTCGGCTTATATTTGGTTTCTTGTAGATTATGGTGTTGCACTGTATGTTGCAGCATTTGCTGCCTGAATATTCTTGAGATGATCCAAGCTTGTTATTGAAAATTTACAAGATGAACGGCAAAATTTGAGTGCTTATGTATCCCCGTATGTGCAGTGCAATGAATAGTTCCAGCAGGGATGTCATCTTTACGAGAATAGAAGGTTGTGTGGTACAGCCTATGCTTCGTGGAGGGTGAAAAGAAATTGAAACAAATGATGGTTTGAGTTGTTGAAAAGTTCACCGTTCTGGAAGGAGAACAACTAATCTGGATTGATTTCATGTAACCTGCAGGATGTTTTGTGTATGTCGATTCTGTGAATTCCACCCGCAATAGGTCGCATGTCTAACATTTCCTTGCTTTCCTTGTCCCTTTGAAACCTTCAAGTGAGATAGACATTTGGAAGATTGGAAGAGAGCAACATGCTAGCACAAGCGTAGATCCAGTAGTGTCCCACTGTTCTATAGTATGGAGAGAATTGTGGGGACAGAAATGATTTCTGTGCAAGTCATTGAATTGATGCACATTAGAGGCACCTAAACTAGTGGTTGTAGTGTAGGTCCATTTTGGTTTTGGGATTGACCTCAATTGACTCTTTGATAAGGCATCTAAATCATCTTGGTTTTACCTAGGGCGATTCTGAGAATCACGGCATGTGCTTTTCTTTTGGTTGTTTCTTAAGAAAGCTTAAGAAAATTCTCGGTATATTTTGATTTCACATTGTTTTCTTCGTGGAGAACGCTTTTTTTTTTTTATCAATTTATATTTATGCTTCTGCACTTCATGGATATCAATCATTTCTGCAGAATTTATTATCTCCCTCATTGCTAAGTTAATTAAACTTAATACGCTGTCGGTATCACGAACTGCAGTTGCATTTGCAAGACTGTTCTTCCCAACTGAGGCTCAATTAGCTATGGATATTGCTCATGCTGGGATGACAGCTGAGTTTGCTGGTCTTTCTGCAAGAAAAGGTTCGAGTGGAAATCTGAGGGAGGTTGATTTGAATGAGACCCCCATAGTTCAAAACAAAAGACTGCGATGTCGAATGGAAGCCCTCCAAAGAACAGGTAACTTGAAACGTACTCTTTTGCTGCTCAGCTTTATTGATTAAGAAAAGTTCTTCCTCTTTCGTCTTGGAATGATGTTGAGTCTATAACTAGTAGTTTCTTTAAAAAAGGGGGGAAGAGCATACCTTTGCTTGTAGTTAATTTTTTCTTGCTTTGAACGATTGAGTTTATAAAATCCAATGCTGGGCCAACAGCTTTTGTGAAAAGAAATTGTTTGTCTTACTATAAAGACGAAAAGAGAAATAAAGATCCAGCTAACAATGGCCGCAAAATGCTAATTCATGCTGTGATGTTGAAAGGGGTAGAAAGAGTGATATAAAATGCTTCGTGACTTCATGATGAAAACATGAGAGAGTGTTCTCTATATGCTTCCTAAAAGTGCTCCATGCTGCTTTCCTCCTCCTCCTCTTCCTCCTCCTCATGCTGCTCTCTCTCTCTCTCTCTCTCTCTCTAGTGTGCGCGCAGCACTTTGTGGGTAATGCCAGTTGTGCATTTCGGTGGCTTATGGGGCCAACGCGCATGCATGTCATTTCCTATCATAACTTTAATTTCAAGCTGACTGAGCAGTCTAATTAATCTATTTCGTGTCGCTGGGAGACATATTCTTGCTTTAGATCCCACATTCTTTGTGATGAGCATGCTTTCAGATGCTGAACAAACTGACTTGGATCATGATCTATCTGATTGTAAATTCGAACTCATTCGTTTTAGAAGTCTGGTGATTATATGTTGATTTGATGTAAACACAGTTTCTATATTGTTTTTCGTTGTCGAAGTTTCATGTGGATGAGACCAGTTCAGTTCAATTGTGTTATTCACTGATGAGAACCCATTGTCATGGTGGCAGTGGAAATGGGTCGGCGCTACTTTCCTAATTGCTCGGAGGTTCTTGATAAGTTTATGGAGGATGATCTGCCTGACCTGTGTTACCTTGAGAGGGGCACGCCCGACGAGCAGAGGTTAAAGACGAGAAGGTTCATGGAACTCAAGGATGATGTCCAGAAGGCCTTCTCTAAGGACAAGGCGGAGATGAGCCTGTCAGGGCTCTCATCTTCGTCGTCCTCATCATCCTTAAAATACAATAACAAAATTAAAAGATAGTGAAGACGTACATGAACCAATATGGAATAAACCAACCTGTTGAAGGGCAACTTGTTTTTTTTTTGTTTTAGATAAGGAAGCGAAAATTTTGGCTTCTGTCCTCATTTTGTTGAGCTGACAAAGATATAATATTCAGATGTTCATAGGATGTTTTGGTAGTGATCTGAGATGTTTTTGTCTTTTTTTTTGAGGTCTCCACTTGTTCATGCTACCCAACAAAGAGCTTTGAATTGCATCATGTACAGTTATGCATTATTTTGCTATCAGTCTGTTCTGCAAATGTTATATACTGGTATAATTATTTTCAACAGGTCAGATTCCATGTTTTGCTTTTAATTTTTTTTTCCGATTGTTTCAGTCCATCTTTGGCTAGATAAAAGTGACTATAATCCGAGAGCATCGCGCGATGGTTGGAGCTTGCAATGTTGGGAAATGCTCTTCCTTTGGCTTCCAATGCTTCTCCTTTGGCTAAAAATTAAGCATTTACGTGTCGGAAAGGTTTTCAAACGTGAAAGGATTTGCCGCAGGCCTATTATTCGTGGAGCTAGTTCATGCAATTAGTTCAAACAGGATGATGATTGACATGCAATTTTGTGGACTCCAAATCAGATGATAGGTACTGCTCAAGTTGGAGTTGGTAATGGTTGTGTGTTCAGAACTGAGTCGCAATGTTCAGCTTTAGATGTTAACATGAGTTTCTTCTGTTTCTTTGGTCGGACATTGATGCTGTAGATTCGAAGGATGATGCTGGCGCAAGATCTTTCGTCCTTTATTCGATGAAGTATGCTGAAACAGAACGTAGAGCCGATTTTATCAGGTGTTCCTGATCTTCAGGTAGATGATGATCAATGTCTAGAGTATGACGTACCGTTTCAATTTGATTTCCAAAATGGCAATCCTAACCTGCTGAGTCCAATGGCTCCGATTTGAATGCTATGACTTCCAAATTGCGACTGTCTTTACCCGATTCGATCAAGTGATGTGACAAACATCTTGACCTTCGATCAAGTGATGTGACAAACATCTTGACCTTCGATTTTGCCGATATGATTCTTGGCACCAGTATGGCGCAATCTCATAATGTACAAAAATCAAATCAGAACAACTGGTGAACAATGATCAGTATCACCTAGGACCCTCACAGCTTGGAAACTATCGCTCGTTTGCATTCGAATATATGTAAGCCTAGGTCCGCCGGCGGTTGTACCACTTCTTTGAGTAAGATACCTATATTAAGACGTAAGAGACAAATCTGCTCTGCATCCGCAAACCGAGATTTTTCTCAAGATTGGTATGTAAGAGACGATGCTTCGGATTTGTAATTCTAATGAACGAACAATTAGAACATCGATGATTTGTCAACATTAGTAGAGCAGTGTCAACGGGAGTATATTGCTATGCAAGCATTCCATCGCCTCAACTAGCAACAATTTTTCGATACTCGTGTTAAACCTCTTCTTACTGATTCTATCCTCTTCAGATGCAAACATCGATACACGAGCCTAAATCCCGAACATTTTCCTTACTTTGTGAGCAGCAGATCCATGCCATGCCAGAGTTGCTTCACTCGGAAATTCGTAGAACACCTAAAACAGTACTTCAACGGACCCCGACTGTCAGCTTCAGCGGGCTGCTACGAGCAGTGGGGACCGCAAAGAGGCAAGAACGTTCAGGGGCCTCCTGGAACAGGCAAGAAACAAACCGAAAGTATCGACATTATTACAATTCATTGCTCGGAAATTGGTCATCTGAAAGCTACAAGCAAGCTCGCCAGGGCAGTTCCGATAGTGATGCAACTGGATCGATTGAACAAGTTCTTCAGAGCATGGATCAGTTTACTCTCAGCAAAGCAGCTGGGACTTTAGCTATACAGCAGGAGCCTTATCGAGATGTTTCGACAGAGGCTGGATGCCCAGCATGCTGTTGTCTGTCCAGTATCGGATGTGCATCCGCAAGTCCGTGGTTTCCCTTCGAGTCATGGAGTTGGCTTTGTTGCGGATATTCATCGAATGAATATTTGCTCCAACTCGTGTTAGGAGAGCACAGAGACGGAATTCAGATTGTTTTTGTGTCGTCTGCTTGACAGGTGATGTGAAACGCTAGTGCTTTGTTTAGTCTGTTGACTGGGCTGCAATGACTGCTGATGTCAAAGCCAGAAACTGTTACATGGACATAGATTCTGTCCCCAAAGACTTCTTCATGCCTAAAGGACCAACTCGAGGGGGTCGAGGTCAAGTGGATCGAGGCAAAGATCGACAGACAGGGATACCAAGCTGTGGTCGGCGGTGGCACCAGAAGATGACGACATGCTTGCCTTAGGGGAAAAAAGCTCCGATGGTCGGAGGTGCTGCTCAAACGAGTTAAAATTGGACAGAATCAGGTCTCCCTTGAAAAAAACATTAGCCATAGTCATGCATGTATTGGGAGCGTGCAAAAGAAGCCCTATTTGCACTCAAAAACTTAGAACTAATGTGTCATAAATCAACTATGATATATTAATTATTCTACACACACCAATTCTTTGATGTGAGACACTTTTAACCCAACTCACACGTGTATCTTATTATCTTCTGTCTTTTGTTGCCACGACTCCTTTTATGGTTATTTATTCCTTGGAAAATCAATTCTTTGATTTAGATTAGGCGACGCATGCTCTGTTAGTGTTGAGTCATAATGTCATATAATATTCAATGGCTATCAAATTCAATAAAGTGAACAACCTGTATCTCCTAGATTATCGATAAATCATATATGTCTAGCAAAACATTTATCACTTTGTGGGAAGAATAAAACAAACTCCTAAGCCCTAATTCACAGGTCAATATTAACAAAATCTTATCATGAAAACGTTCTAGCAAAGACTCAAGCTGCTGCGTTGCTTGTGCCACAAGCAACCTTCCGAAGTACCATAAAATGGAACATGCATGCGTTCGTGTCCCAGAGCATCCGATCTCGTCGTCCTTTTCCAACCCTCGTCTCCTGACGAACTGCTTGTTCCACTCCCCGTTCAGCAGGTAGCTGTTCGACGACGCCCAGTAGCGGAACACGAGCCTGTGCTCGTTGCCCGTGTCCACATCCCTCACGGTGACGTCCATCCCTTCCGTGCTCTGGACCCGCCTCACCATCTCCGCTCCCATCCACTGGAGCACGTGGATCCTCATGCAGTCCCGGGGAACCAGCAGCCGCGACAAGTGCCCGAGGTCGCTGGGCTTGAGCTTCTTCTTGATCTTCCACGGGTCCTCGTAGAGCACCAGCTCCGTGGAGATGCCCTCGCAGCGCTTCTCTTCTTCCTTGTTTCTCGGAACGGACCGCTCGTTCTTCTTCGGGACGGCATTACATGATGATCTCTTCGTCTCCACGCACATAACGCGGGTTTTGTCGGAGGTTGACGTCTGGGCAGATTCCTGCATACTGCCCTGAAGCGTGGCGGGAGCGATTTCTTGACTCTGGTTGCTGCCATTGTTGTCCCCGACCGAGAAAGACGAGCTTTCTTGAATGTCAGTGCTGGTCTGAGTAGGGAACAAGTCGAGGGTCAGCGGAAGACGTGGAGACAAGACTTCTTCTGGGCTCCGATTCTTCCTCTCATTATCATCGTTAGTGTGGGCCACATAGGAACCACAGGGCGAAGAGACCTTCGACGGTGCCTGCGGCGAGCTGTCGATGATGATCGGAGGAGACTCGGGGTTGAAGAAATCGAACATCTTTACGGGTTTCTTCGCTTTCTTCTCATCCATGTTATGTCTTTTTTCCAGGGAGACAAGTGAGAATTGAGGAGCGTGGAAAATCAAGAGATTGCGCGATTGTGCATGAGACCGTCGCGGATCGTTAAAGAGTGATTGAACTACAGTTGCACAAAATCAAGTTGTGAAGTGGGCACTTCATATACAAAGTATTTACTAGTTCGGGTTGGATTAGGAAGGGGAATTCCAGATAGTGCAGTGACCGCGTGTCTGTGGAATAAGACCATATGTTTCCTAAAATGTGATAGTTTAAAATGAGCAAGTAAAAAGAACATTCATCCATGTGTTTCGCTATCATCTCTTAATAGAACATATTCAGTTCGAATGAAAAGTGTAAAATCCCAAGGGTTAACATCCTTTTTTTGGATTAATTTGAAGTATACGGCCCGTGTAATCTTTCTATTAATCTTTCCCTAATACCACTCGAGGTAGGAGATGCCACAAAGACGGGGATTAAACCTTGATGAAGCACTAATTTATGGAACTGCAAGACTGTTCTCTCTTTTATCAACGAAGCTTTCAATTTATTGGGTCACCCTCACTCAAATTTATGTTGTATATGAACTGGGTGGGAGTATGGTAATGGAATACCAACTTGGATGTTATCTAAAGAAGGTTATGAAAACTGCATAGAACGGCTATTTACAACAGCAAGCTACAGAATGTACCAATGTAGCAGTCGAGCAAGCACCCTTCAGAAACGGCAGACCCTACAGGTTGGGATCGCCACTTATGCCGTTAAATATTTGCTTGATACCCCAACCAGATTGGTCATCAATCAACAATGGCCATGGTACAAACCCCGACCTACTTCCAGGTGCAGACCGATGCCGATGCCGTGCTAGACAGCAGAGCACCCAGAGCCTAAGGATGTCGCCAATAAAGGAATGATTAGGGGACATTGAAACGAGGAAGCAATTTAAAAGCAAACCAGCATGTTCAGATGATACTTATTTATAGGTCAGGAATCTGGGAAACTAATAATGGGAACTTGTCAAGTATGCTTGATTAGGAACACTTCGATTTTCAAAGCAATGATTACACAAAATGAGAAAAGTAGTGTACTAAAAACCGTAAGCTTTCCTTGATTGCCTGCTTAAGCAGTGTCTTGAAGGCACTCGTTAATAAGATTCTTTGTTAATTTAGAGAGAAGAAACTATTACTGCAACAATCCTCCCCAGCTGAAAGAGAAAGTCCTACGTCCTTAGTCTCCCCAACTCATCAAAACAACCAACCTTGCCTTGTCCGATTTGCGGACAACATTGCTGAAGCACATCTAACCATGATGAAATGTTACAGTGATAAGCAACTATATGCGAAGAACCGGCGATGAAAGCATCTGGCAACTTTTTTCATTTACTTAATTTTGTTGGTGAAAGAACCAAGCACCTTGTACCAAGATGCTCTCATTGAAAGTGTTTTTAGAAAGTTTGTGTACACTGATAGCATCAGAGAATCAACGCTAAAAAGAATGTCAGGAAGGGTATCTTTAGCCTGAATGTGGTGACTGTTTTATACTTTCCCACATCACTGCACCTTCAGGATGAACATCTACAAAATACCGTACAAAACGAGCATCTGAACATGCAAGGATGGAGCTGATGGACATCATTGGCTTGACTGCACCTCTATCCCTCGACCAAATGTACATTGATATTCTTTTTTGTATTCTCTCCATATCATAGCATAGATATGCTGGAAAGGCCACAAGGATTTCTAATGGATAGCCCAACCGGTTGACTAAGCAATCAATCTTCTTCTCAATGACATCTTTCGTCTGGTTCAGCACTGTAGGAGCTTGTTTAACGATTTTTGAGGCCAAATTGAAGTCCAGACCAGCTTGTACAAGACAGTCAAACCTTTCCTGCAGCTGATCTCCTCTTCCTCTAAACCGTTTCAATGCTTTTGTCATCTCCTCTGAGTTATCAACAAAGCCCAACCTCATCAAGAATGTTTTTTTCTCTATGTATTTAGTTGGGTCTTGGTACAGTGTCCCTACCCTCCACTTGGATGCCAACTGGAACAATTTCAAAGGATCTTCCTTTATCATAAGAGCTAAGCAGTCTCTTATAACTTTCAATTCTTTACAAACAGTTTTGGGTCCTTTGAGGGAAGACGCGGCCAAAAGCTTCATGTGGTTGGAAACTATATCGGCTATTAAATCCATTTCCACTCTGATTTCAATCAGAAAGCTGACGGCTTTTGAGATATTTTTCAAGGACTTCTCAGACAGAATGAAGGGATTTTCAGCAAACAGTACACAAGCCTCATCCACATTGATGCCCACTTTCAGTAATAGGCCAAAAACCACATATACCTTCCTCCCTGAGCCATTGAACAGAAAAGCAGGATTCCTCTTGAATAATTCCCCCATCTGATTCTCTCCATTGTTCGCTTTCTCAAGGAACTCTATGGTGTCAAGAATTCTGCACCAACTGTATCTTTTCTTGTCAGATAAATACTCACCGATACAATTAATATCTACACCAAGCCCTTTCAGTTTATCTAGGACCTCGACAAAGTGTAAATTGGTGCCACTGGCCAACAGCGTGGGGCAACATATTACCAACTTGATAACTGTCGATTTACTCAGACCTAAATCCTCATACGCCTCCAATCTCGAAGGCAACACCCCAATATCACATCGAAAGATATCTCTAGCTTCTTTGAAAATCTTACCGATCCTGTTCCTCGGAATCCCATAATTACACAAGGTCTGAAAATTCTCTAGCATGAGATGATCATCACTTAAAAACATCCTGTTCCGCGGAAGAAGCGACTGCAGCTCAGATGGGCGCACGCCCACGCTCTCGAAGAAGGGCTCGAACTCATTGATAGGATTATACCTAAGAAACCTCTCTATAGCCGGAGCAACATCCTTTTCAGCATTGACACTGGAGAGTAGATCCTGCACGAAAATCGGCGAGTTCTGGCTAATGTACTCGGCATCGGAGAAGCTGAAGCTCCTAGTGCAGTGCAGGTAATCGAAGAGCGCGTCCTGCGCCCTGCTCCTGGCGACACGAGAGTACCGGTGACCCAGGCGGGAGCGCACCGGCGCACCCAGCTCGGCGGCCGGGGCCGCCCTCCGGTCGCAGTCGAGGCTCGACCGGCCGAAACACCGGACCTTCAAGGACTCGGAAGACGGGCTCGTTCTGGCCCGGGACTTTTCGCAAACACGAGGAGGGCACAGGAGGCGGTGGCCGAGTTGGGCCATCATCCTAGACAAAGGGGGCGACTTTCCGCGGGTTCTGCGGGTAAACATGGCACGACGCCATCTGGGTCGACGGGATGCGGCATGACTAAGCGAAGAGGCTTTGTGGGTCGTTCACCGTAGCTCTTTGCCACCGACCCTGCAGCTGAAAATGGACGGCTGACGGAGAAATCCGAAGAGGGTCCCGGAGGCTTTGCTCGTGCGTACCTCGGATGACTAGAATCAATGTCTGCTTCCGGGCTACACGCACCGAAGCACGAGCTCAACTGCAGCGGAATGTGAATGACGGTGAAGGAGAAAAACCCTAGTAAACCTCGAAGGAGAAGAAGAAGTGGGGGCCACTGCGAGTGTGGAGGTGACGTCATCGATGCTGCAGATTTTCCATGGGTGAATTTGCAAACCCCTCAAATTTTGGACTTTTCTCTTCGATTAGAAAAAAAAAGGTCAATTTTCATAGTATTTTTTTTTTTGGGTCGAATATTTTTCATAGTATTTAACTGATTACATATTTCAAAAAAATAGAAAAGGAAGAGTTCATTAGTTGGAAACTAGAACAAATGGTTCCTTCTGATTTTATGGGTAACTAGGATTCAATCAAAGAGCGCCTTGTCCTAAAAACCAACGGAGGTGGATAGCGTCGTTGTTAATGACGTTGGAACACGCAGCAAAATTCTAGTGCCTCAATTGGACCGCATAATTTATCGGGAAAATTTCAAATTAATATCCAAAGTATGTTCATTTTCTCGAAAGGAGATCCAAAATGGACATAGTATCAAATAAGGGCTCAAAGTGTCTAATCAGTCTCAAATAGGGGATCGAAGTGCCCAATTAGTCTCAAGTAAGGATTGGCGGAGACCACTCGATGCCGGCAAAGGCTGAGCAAGGGTCGCCCCACCCAGGCCCTTACTTGAGACTAATTGAGCACTTCGAGCCCCTATTTAAGACTGATCGTGCATTTCGGGCCCTTATTTGACACAATGTCCACTTTTGACCCATTTTCGAAAAAAATGACTCCACTTTGAATACCGATTTAAAATTTTCCCTAATCTATCTAATCTGATTAATCTCCACTCGGGAAAAGTTAAAAGCTCGAGCAATCGAAACGCAGTAACTATCTTGAAACCACATTGATTTTCTCCGATCTGAGATTTCATCTGACGCCCACCGCTCGCGCGCGCCCCTCTCGTACGGGAGGAATTATTATCATTGCACGGGAGAGACAAGGCTGGTCCTACATAAACCTCTGCGCACGTGGAAATTCAGGTAAAAAAACCGAAGGAAGTTTGACCTCGGGGAACCTGCAAGTCCGTCGCCGGGACAACGCGGCGTCCGTATTGTCCCGTGCACACAATAAATGCTTTTTTTTTTCCGGTGGGTGACCCGGACCCCCCACCAAAGGAAAAACAAAGACTTCATCTTTATGACATTGAAGTCATGAAGTTTTGATTTTTCTTGGATGAAAATGCAAGGAATGGCCACCCTCCCTCCTCCTCCACCGACCCAACCCAACACAGGAGAGAGAGAGAGAGAGAGAGAGTAGAATTCACAATCAGACAGCAACTCCGTATGTGCCCATCACGCACTTTGCCTCCCCTGCCCACCCGATCCCCCTCTCTCTCTCCCTAGGCCTTCCTTCACACTTTATTCGTTTCGCAATTCGCATACAGAGAGAGAGAGACGCTTGCGCGAGAAGCATTATTGCTTTCTGGTGGAGGGATTCCCTCATTGCTGCTGCCCCCGCCCCCGCGTTTTCCATCGATCCGGAGGGGCCTCTGGGGGGTTGGGTTCTCCACCCGGTGGTTGAATCTCATCTGGGTCCGCGCCATTTCGCCCCGCCTCGCGGTTCTTGATTTCTTGATTCCTTGATTGCCCACCTGCCGAAAGCCCACCTGCGTTCGCCTCTTCATCTCCGCCTCCGGCTTCTCCTCCCCCTGTATCGGATCGTTTGTGGTTCTGGGTCGGTCTCGGCTTCGGCTCCCCTCATCTGGGTTCGGGCGCTCGGCCGGCGTTCGGTCTTCGGTCCAGGTGAGTTGGGTTGCTCTCGTCTCCCGCTTTTGTATTCGTGGGCGATTCCGGCTCTCTGCGACTTGGGTCGTGCGCTATTTTCATTGCTTTTGCCTGTGCTGGTGTGGGTTGAATTCTCGAGTTTGGTTTGGCTTCTCAACTGGAAGTGGAAGTGCCATCCTTTATTGAAAGTCTTGTTCTTACCGTGCTGGCATTTGCTTTTCTCTTCTCCCTCTTTGTTGCGTGATGAATGGAATTAAAAGGTGTGTGATTGTATCAAGAGTTTTCTCAGTTCAATTTTTTGTGTACTTGTTGTTGTTCTAGCAGCTGATCTTCGCTCTGCTAGTGGGACTTAAGCTAGCACCACCTTGGGGTGTGAATTTAAGGTAACATCTGTTTGTGGGATGACCATGTTTTGATTAACAGAGGAGAGCACACGAGCGTTTTTGTTCGGTCGCGCTTTTGGTCATTCGATCAGTGCCGGTGTGCGTCCTTTCTGAGCCAGTGTGCTTCCATGTGTGTTCGCGGTTCAGATCTCTTTCGGTCGTTGTTATTTGTTTGTCCATACTTTGATGCCTCACTTGTTAACATTACATATTTTCCCATTGAGACCTTCCAAGTGTCTTCTCAGAACAGCTCTTGTGTCTGATACCTTGTCTCTATACTACATCGAAGTCCTGTTTTTCTTTTGGGTCACAATATCACATTAAAGTGCCTGATGTGCATGAAAGAGTAAAATGAGAACCATAATGGATAATCTTGAAGCTCTGGATGATTTTTGTGTTCAATTTTTTTGGCTGTTCTCAAAATAGAGCTCTTGGCGTGTGTGATGTGTGCATTTATTATGTTGAATAATATTTTCATTTCAAATATTGTGGTCGTGCAAGTTTAGTGAGAACACAGTAAGGGAAAAACAGCAAGCCTTAATGTGAGGTAGATGCAGATAAGAATGATTTAACTGGTTGTGCTTAAACATAGAAGTGCCCAAAGATTAATAGTTTCATCGTTATTGATGCAATTTCTCTGGCTGTTATTACTAACTCGAGGTTATGCATTCATGTATTGGGAAGTCAGAACATATATATCAAGATTCCACCAAACCGTCATCATCAATTTGACTCTTCTTCAGTATTTCAGTCGCCTTTTTTAACATATAGCCTGCTAAAGCATATTCAATAACTTGTTGGGGTGCAATTTCTCTGGCTGTTATGACTAACAGGAGGTTATGCATACTTTTCTCTTGGCATCATGTATTGGGAAGTCAAAATATACATCGCGATTCCACCAAACCGTTTGACTCTTATTAAGTATTTCAGTTGCCTTTTTTTAAAATATAGTCTGCTAAAGCATATATAATAACTTGTTGGGAAAATCCATCTTATGCTCTGAGCTATGACTGACTAATATGCTGACGCTGCTATCGAATACTAGAGTTTTTTTTCTTGGTCCTTTTCTTTTGTCAAGCCTTATGCCTGGAAATCATTGCCATCAATCATTTTCCTTTTATAATAATAAGTCTTGAATTGGCAAGCCTTTCTGAAAATGTCACTCTTTCTTGGTCGTACATGAAAAGCATATAGGGAAGTTTCGTTATCAACTTCACTTAGGTGCTTGCTGAAAGTTATCTTATATCAATTGAACCTGTCAATAATGGTGCTGTAGATGACTGATCCTTTCATATGCCTTGCAAATTTACCAGCTCTTTTATGAATTGCGGTGACAGCATAAAGAATCAAAATGGATAGGGAAAGATAGCACTAGAAGAGGCAGGAGGCACAAACAACCTGGAGATCCATATGTGACCAAAGAGTTCATCATGCGGGCAGTTTCCAAAAACACTGTTATGAGTATGGAGGCTTACAGGAACCAGGCCAAAGTGTTGGTCAAAAGCTATCTATTAACTGATACCTTACTTCCATTTACGTCCGTTGTAGCTGGCATTTTGGCTTGTAAATTGGTATGCTCTTTCAGCGAATTTACTTTTTTCCCTTCCATTGTGAAGCTTCTTTCCTCCAATTTTGGTTGGCTTGCTGGGCTGTTGGCTGGGTCCTCGGTTGTAGCAAGGCTATTTCTTTAATAGACAGTGACAAAAACCTCTTTTAACTAGAAAAGTATGCATGTGATTAGACATCTTATTTCTATGTTAGTAGCATATGGCTTTTTGTTATTCTTTTAATTTTGTTTTCCTGACATTTAAATATCTTACAGGTGTATGATCTCACCCAGTTAGTCAGTATGTTTTACTTCAAAACTTATGCAAGTCTGACAAAAGTACAACGCATTGAGTGGAATAACCGGTGGGTGGATATGTTAAACCTTGCTTAATGAGTTATAAGTATCTCTCCATGGTTGCTTCTAATATCAATCCTTTTTTAGTGGTATGTCAACAGTCCATGCCATTTTCATCACAACCATGTCACTGTACTTTGTGTTCTGGTCTGATCTCTTCTCTGATCGACTTGCTGGCCCCGTGACTTTTCGACATTCACCTCTGTCTACTTTTCTCCTTGGGGTAAGTTTCTCTCCTTCTCCTGAACTCATTTGAGGTATCATCTTCTTTCTGAATGGTTGAAACATGACTGTCCGTGCATAAAATGCAAAGTAGACAATTTCTAACCCTTTCTACGCCAGAAGTCTATCTAGTCATGAAACAGTTTTTTCCTCTTTGGAAAGGTCCTTCGTCTCTAGTATGCAAAAACTTATTTTCTAAGACCGATACACTCATATTCCATCGTTGTAACTGGGATTCATTTAACTATGGATGTGTTGGGCAATAAGTAGAGTTCATGAGCATATTCTTTAGTTAGACAGCCTATATCATATTCAATGTTGTGCTCTTCCACCTTCTTTCTAATGTGACTTCTCATATTTGCAATGAGATAGGTTTTGAATCCTGACCTTTCTTTCCTCTTATATAAAGTAAAAGGGGAGGACAATAGGATCAAGTCAAAACTCAACATGGGGAAGACTTTCCTGCATAAATTGCTTTGAAATCTGATCAGGAGAAGTCATCTACCATTGAAATTGTTTATTTTCTTCATTTCTCACTACCATTGTGGATGAAAAGTCTTCACCAGGGTTCCATTTCTAATAAACTTGTTGATTGAAATCATAGGACAAGTCCTTAGTAGTTGACTCCCTCCAGCTTTGATTTTACAAAGAGGGAAAACGTGTTTAAGGTCTTAACAGGATCTCTGCAGAGTGTGCACATGAGCGATAAAGCCACCTCAAATCCTACTTAATATGATTTTACGAAAGACACTAACAAAAACCCTTGTGGAGTATGAAGACAATTCTTTGTAAGGCCCTTGGCCTTGATGATAGCTTTTTATTCTCCCAGCGCCAGCCTTCAGTTCTGGTGGCCACACGCTCTCATTTTTTTTATTATCTGAGTCTTCTCTAGCCAGGTTTAGTTTCTTCAGATGTAACAGACACTCTATAGTTCTTCATTGAGAGGGCTAGCAAGTTCCCTGGGTAAATGGCGGAATCTTGGGACTAGCAGAGAAGCCTCCTGAGGATAGAGAAGTGTTCCTCACGTCCAACCAGAAAAATAAACTAAAATAGCAAATTTGAGCAATTATTGACTGTGTTTTGAAGTTATATGCTCAGTAGCCATTGTGAAACATAGATCTCAAAATGTGTACTGCCACTTTGAGAAGCAAAGTATATTTTTATTACCATTAGTTGATGGTGCAAAAGCAGCTGTATTTTGATTAATTTTATCAACCATTGTGCTTAATTAGTTGATTTGTGAAGTTTATTAGTAGTGCTTAATTTTTTTAGCACAAATCTATTCAAAATACTTGTAGAAGCACAACACTTCTTTGTTAGAAATAATTGGACTGGTTAAGTGCTAAATTGGCTATCATTGGCGGCAGTCCAAGGTAAGATCCACTTGATTATGTTCTCCTTTGAGAGGAATCTGTAACAATATACCAGGAAATGTTTTACAGAGATGCAACACTGTTTTGTGATTATGTCTTTTTACTTGCTTGCCTAGATAATCCACAGTTATGGCCCTTACGAAGATATTGCTCAAAGTGAAATCACTTACCCTCCACCGTCCTCCCTGCCCTGGCCTATCCTCCACTTATCATGCACCACTGTGTCAAAGAAGCTAGAATTTCGTAATTTGTATGATCCAATATCTTTTCTTTGGCATTTTATTTTCAATTGAGAAGTGATGCCCACAATTCCTGTTGATCCTTCAAGCTTTTCCACACCTAGTTGCAAAGTAACACATTGAGAGTTGTATTATTAAACTCTAGCCTATCATAATCCTTTCTCTTGAAACTAAGCTCAAAATTTTGAGAGATTTTTGTCCGTAATTGCTCTTAACCACTGTCAATCGTCATTCGGTGATCAATTTTTGAACAAAGTATTCAGTAGCAATTATAGTTCTCAGTGTAACTATAATAATAGATGTAGTTTGAGCTTGACCAAGAGTAGCTCTAATAGTTAATGACCGGCAATCACCACCACAAAATTTATTACACTTGAGACCCAGCTACTCGTGAGTAAATTTTGTTCCTAATACTTAGGACTTTGGAAATATCTTGTACATTCACTCCGACAATTTTTGAGGGGTGAAGCTTGGCTTAGATTTGACTTGATGTTGGGGAAGTCACAGAGTTCCACCGGACAATCGCAGGTAAGTGCTGTGTGAACTGTAGTAGCCTGAGCTAAGTAGAATACCCTACATGGATAATGAAATATCAGAATGGTAGGCTTCACCTGAAGTTTACTTCTGTTATATCAGATATACTTTCTATGGATGCACCCTGTTGCTGCATTGATAGTTTGCATCATTGCTGATGTATGCTCCGACAGTTATTCAGCTAGTGGAAATTTTTTTGGCAGGTTTCTGTTGGGTATTTTCTTTCAGATCTCGGAATGATATTTTGGCTCTATCCTTCTTTAGGTGGAATGGAGTATGTAAGTGATCTTATAATAAATTTTTACTTCTTGTTGGATCATGGGCAGAGTTTTCTCACACATGCTTTTTTTCGTCCTTACTGTCATCTTAAACTAATTTATATTTTTCTATTTAGCAAGGAAATGAGACTTAATTTTGTATTGCTAGTTAAATGAATAGGGAGATTGAAAAAGAGTTATATCTTCATAATTAAGACAGGTCTTTAGTTGAGTCTCATGCTTTATTGAATTTACTTGATAGTTTGTCAAAACCATGTTCAATTAAAAAAAGAAAAACCTTTGAACGGAGTTATATGCTCAAATACGGTATTGCAGATAATTTGACGCATGCAAATACATTGAGCAATAGAAAACAGTAGATTTTATCATAGAGGCAAGTAATTACCGCTGATGAGTCAGTACCCCTTGGTCTCAGGTTATACATCATTCACTCTCTGGAATTGCTGTAGCATATTCTATGGCTTCTGGGGAAGGGCAGCTTTATACATACATGGTCCTTCTCTCTGAGATTACGACTCCAGAGATCAATATGAGATGGTATGTTTGTTATATCTTGAGCCCTTCATTAGCTTTTCGTGTCGTCACTGTAATATGCATTTTGAAGGTTTCTCGACACTTCTGGGATGAAGAAGTCTGGTGCGTACCTCATTAATGGTGTGGTCATCTTTATTGCCTGGTTGGTGAGTCTCTATTTCCTTTTCCTTCCAAGATCTAGACCCTCTAAGGCAATATCGAGACAGAAAATATCTCAGATGTTTGCTTGGTTGGGCTGTTTGTTAAACCCAAACCAGGTTATGCTAATTGTATTTGTCAATCTTGTAAAGATATTTTCTCTGTTCGTATTCAGATATACCATGAACTGTCATGACTTGCAAGGTGGAATCTCTTTTTTGAGCTGGTTCTGACATTAGTGCTAAGCATACTTTCTGTTACATGCAGGTAGCAAGGGTTCTTCTGTTTGTTTACTTGTTCTACCACGTGTATTTGCACTATCATCAGGTGTGCAGATTTCTGAGAACCTGTTTACAATTTGTATCTGCAACTTTCCAAGGAATCTCCAACTTCAGATTCCTTAGAACACCTGTTACCTCCTTTGTCGTAACTAGTTAGTGTCTTTTTTCTTGGTGTGCATACAGAGTCGTTTTTTCAATGGACAGCACTGGCTGTTGGAAATGTCAAGAATTTTGACATTAGAACTGGAAATATGTGGATTCTAACAAGATTTGAGTTAACTGCCCTTCAGGGGAAAAAGAACGACTTAATGAACTTGGCCTCTGTAACATTATTTTTTTGGCTTCCCAGGCCTCTGACGCCATATCTCATCATTTTTAATCATACTGAAAGTACAGCTAATATACTTCTTTAAAAGTCCAATACCTACCAGTTCAATGCTATTCTTGTCTAGTAGTTTCGTCTGTTGTCTTTCGATCTGTCCATCGGTTACTTCTGTGTTCCTATGCAAATTTCAGCGATGGTACCATGCAACCGACTTTTGTCCTCTTTGGCAGGTCATTGAGATGCACATATTTGGGTATCTATTGGTTTTTCTGGTGCCGGCAGCGCTGGCAATCATGAACTTGATGTGGTTTGGGAAGATCATCAAGGGGTTGATGAAGACATTAGCTAAAAAGCGGTGAAGATCACACGTTTGTTCTGCTACGTGCCCTCCTACATTCTCTGTTGTAAAAGTTGTGGTTGCCCTCATAGTAAGAAGTCTTAAAAGCTCACAGAATCAATAGGATCATCGAACCGACCGACAATCACGTTACTGTACATGTCTATAGTTTCATTACAATCTCACGAGGCATCACTTCTATTTTTCCCCCCCTTAATAATCGATACGCTAGCAGAATTCTGAATTCTGATGCCTTAATCCCGGACGTATCATATAATCAAAAGCTATGAGGTCTTCTGACTTCGTGGACTGGTGGTGCTGAATCTGCTGATTTTCCTTCAATGGGGTATTGTGATTTTGTGGTCTTGATGATGCGCACTGACATGATCTTTATGAGACCTGCAATGCCAAGTCGATCTATGGAATGCAA
The DNA here is from genome assembly GCA_024500025.1 of Syzygium aromaticum. Classification (NCBI taxonomy): domain Eukaryota; kingdom Viridiplantae; phylum Streptophyta; class Magnoliopsida; order Myrtales; family Myrtaceae; genus Syzygium; species Syzygium aromaticum. The sequence goes on from CM044889.1 coordinate 13,255,033, forward strand.
GGTTGATGTGATTTCTAAGCCCACTAGCAAATTGCAAGCAACACGGAAAAGATTTGAGACTTTTCACAAAGCATAGATCCAAACGAGAGGGCAACAAGCCACAGAAAGATAAGCAGCGAAACTACAGTCTCAATGATCGACAGACCCAAGAGCCGCAGCCATGACAGACAAAAGGGTGATGGATGAAACCCAAGACAAAAGGGTGACGGATGAAACCCAAGAAGAGAAGGCAATGTACCCTGCAAAACGATGTGCTCGAGGGGGGTTAAATCCGAGGATAGATCGACATAAGACAGGACAAAAGTAGGCGATCGAAAGTCAAAAGAGCGGGCGGAGCACTAGGAGTAAGAAGTAAGCAAGTTAAAAGCGGATCTTTCAAGCCTGCACATTCCTGGAACTTGTCAGGGTCAGTTTATTAGAAGGAAAACTGTTTCCAGAAAATTTTTCGATCGGGTGGATCACTAGGAGTAAGAAGTAAGCAAGTTAAAAGCGGATCTTTCGAGGTTGTACATTATTGGAACTCTTTCGAGATTGTACATTATTGGAACTCGGGGTTCATTTGTTTGAAAGAAAATTGTTTTTAAGAAATTAATTTTCGATTTTCTGGTATTTGGACAATAGAAAACTAGTCGATCCATGAAAAACGTTTTTCATGGACGGAAAACAACAAACCAAGATGGTAAGAAGGAAATTACTTTCCGTCGACTAATAAACAAATGAAAACTAACCATTTTTCATGAAAATCATTTTTCATGAAAAATATTTTCTTTATTACGAAGTTTCCAGGTGAAATAGGTGCACCCTGAATCTAATTTTATAAAGCTTATCTCTATTTTTGTGGGTACTCGACGGGTAAGTGGTTTAGGAAAGGACATTCGTATCGGGCCGATGCAAATAAACAAGACTTCTATTTTTAAGGGGTCTCAATCATTTTTTTTCCTTCTCTATATTTTTATAAATATCGTGTCCATGGATGAATGTGTCATTTCACACTTTCTATTTTATCTTTCGCGTGTTATCCTATAAGAAATTTTCCTAATAAGATTTCAAATCCCAAAATATCATTCTTTTTCCATATATATATATATATATATATATATATATATATATATGTCAATACGCATTGCTCGTATTGTCCATTTTTATCACTAATTTCCTTATGTTATTCTAATAATTTAAAATCCCGTAATAAAATAATTTTGCTTGATGATTTACGTGTCAATTCTCTACACACACGCGACATATTGTCAGTAATTGAATTATAGCATTTAGATGCCCGCTTCGAAAAAAACCAACTAGCAACTACTAATAGTAAAAAGGCCAATCTGGCTTTATTTGTGTTCTCAATTTGGTGCATAATCCCTTTCTCAGTGACTTTCGGTACGCTATCGTGCTACCTTTTTTTTTTCTTTTTCGTATGGGAATATGAATCCCCCAACTATAACGATTGTTAATGGAGTGATTAGTCTGTATATCTGACGACCACATTTTAATTTTATTTTTTCTTTATTTTGGTCAATGGCTCTCGCCGGCTATTGGCGAGGGCCGCCTTGCCCCTAGTCGACGGGGCCGCAAAGGCCTAGAGCTAGGCCATCGTGGCCTTGCTAACCGCGGGTGAGGGCCTTCGTGGCCTAGCTTGTGTTCGGCGACGTAGCGAAGGCTCTCGAGAAGGGCCTTCGTGCCCTTGCTCGGTGAGGCTGCAATGGCCTCCTTCACAACCCTGCCGATCTCGAGTGAGGCGATCCTCGCCAGTGGCGACCCTCTTGTGTGGCCAAAATGAAGGAAAAAAAGAATAAAATTCAAAAACATTATTAAAAATTATTCACCTTAACGCTGATCGTGTTACGTAGGATGACTGACATTTATGTTAGCGATTTTCGATTAAAATTGGCAGGATAGACTGCAAAATGTTTAATACTAAATTGGCCAAATTAAGAAGCTTAAAATTGAATCGACACTAATGCAATATATTCCGGACTTTTTTGTTACTATATCACAACAAAAAAACATATTCTTTAGATTATTATTTTGTTATTTATTTTCACGATGGGTGTACTTGTAATTTAAAAAAAATGTCTCGTATAGATATAATATATATATATCCTTTTCAACAATCAAAGATGGCCGAAGACATAATCAAGGAAAGACAGCTGGGAATTCAATTGCCAAGACCAAGTCGAACAAAAAGAACCTAAAAATGACCCCAAAAAAAAAAAACAAATGAAAAAAGAATAAAACAAAAGAAAAGAAAAGAAAAGAAAAGGAGAAGATGGAGACATCCACCACGTTATTTCGTAAAGGCGACATGCCGGCTGCGATGTCGCCACGTGGAATTTCTGCGTGCACACCAAGATTAAAAATAAATTGGATGAAAAGGGTAAACGATGTAAACAGTCCCCGAACTTTGATTTTAATTTGCAATGCCCTCTTTTAACTTTCAATTTTTTCAATATCATCCTTGATCCTTATCCTGACGTGCAATATTGCTCTTAAAAACTTTTTAAATTTATTTAATAATGTTCAATTCGGTATTAAAATGTTCAATATAATTATCGGATCGGAATTAACGGAAGGATGGCATTGAATATTTACATATAGTTTAGAGGACAGACCAAGAAAATAGTCCAGAGGAATAAGCTGATTATACATCGAAAATCCAAAGACCACATCGAATAATTCGGGATCGATATCACATATGGAGCTAAATTTTAGGGACAGTATCGAATAAATTAAAAGGCGAAGATAAACAGAACCCTTAAACGACCACCCAAAAGGGAAAATAAAATCGACAAGGACGACGTACCAACCACGTTGGTGCCACGTGGAATTTCCGCGTGTACGCGAAGATTAAGAAATGGGGGAGGAAAAAATCAAAAAGCAAAAAGGTGCTGAAAATAAAAGTGGGGAAATTGAAGACCGCATCGCTTCAAAGAAGAAAAAAGATCAATCGCTTTCGGAGGAGACAAACGAAGCAGAGGAGGAAGAAGAAGACGCGGAAAGCTTCGTTGGTTGGACCGTTCCCCTCCTCCTCCCTCCCTCCTTCTCCTCCGTTTCTTCTCCCCGTGTTGGGAACCACCTCCTCCCTCCGCCGCCGCCGCCGACGCCCCGCCCCCCCTCGCCGGAGCCCGATCCGACCGCCGACGACGGGCCGACCGCCGCTCCGATCTCCGACCGTTCGACCCACCCGCCCGATGGCCACCTCCGGCAACAAGAACATCAACGCCAAGCTGGTCAGCTCCCTCCCCTCCTCCTGCCCACCCCCGCTCTGCTCCCCGTCCCCCACCTTCCCTTTCCTCCGGGGTGTTTGTTCTTTCCGCCGGAGAGATCAGGGGAATCGTGTGCCCTTTTCCGGGCTCGATGCGTTGCGAATTTCCCGTCTCCGATCGCGGGTGTTAGGTGGGTGGGTGGGGGATTAGCTCCTCGGTCGCGCGGGAATTTCCGTCGATTCCGATCGCCGAATCCGGTAGCGATGGTAGTAGTCTTATCGGCGATCTCTGCTTGGGGGCCGTGTGCTTTCTCGCCGAGAGAGAGGGTCCGATCTTCGCCAGCGTCGATCCTTTGGTGATCCTTTTGGGATTGGGATTGGGATTAGGATTAGGGCGAACTGGAGCGCGCGCGCGCGCGCGGGGTTTGTTTTCCTGCGAATCATCGCCGATTTGGGAATTCGGTGCGGGTGTTTCGCTATTGCTTCACGCATGCCCCTTGCCTTCTTCCCCTTGGGTGGGGTGGGCTTTTTGTATTTACTTGAGTAAGGGAGGGGTTCGTTTTTTACTCGGCCTCTGACCGTCGGTTTCTCCTCTTAAGGTAGCCTTTATGGAGCAGTTCGTTTTGCTGCTACCTGTTAATGCGTGTGCTCGAGCTGTGATTGATGTCCTCGATAGTGTTCGTGTTGCAGCTTCTCTGTTCTGTAAAATTTGTCGTTGCTTGCTTATATTAAATATGGGTTGCTTCATGTAGCGTGTTACGAGTGGTATGCAGCTTTATTGGGCTTCAAAATTTGACGTGAAAAATGGTCATTTTTTTTTTCTTTGTCTCTCTGGTTCTCGGGAGTTCTATATCTTCCAAAATGCCCTATTGTGCTTTGCTAGGTTATCGTTTCGAGAAGATAGTGCTAAAGAGGTGCAGCCAAGAAAAAACAAAGCAAAATTCAAAGTGGGAAAATAGAAGGGTAGAAAAGTGAAATTTTGGTAACGCCAGATTGAAAAAGTCAATGTATAGTTGATCGAAAGTGCTTATGTGTGCAATAGAAAGCTAATGAGAAAATAAAGATTGGTGGCTGGAGGCCCTTATGCAATCATTTTTCTGCATTTCTTCTCTGTGACTTTGCGGCCTTCTGCCAATCGCCTTGTTGCATAAGAATCTTGTACGTTATTAATGGTGATCCTGACACCAGAAGGATAAGTGTGATAAACATATTATTTCGTTTCCTTTGCTTACTAATAAAACTTGCCCAGTGAAAGGCGTATCGTCTCGTTGTTTCATAATCGCGGGCTTTTGTTGATAACCTCCATCTAGATTTCCTTAAGCTTTCATGCTTGCTTTAACTTGAAATGGTTATAATTCAGTATCATGATCTATTTCTTTCTGTGCTTCTTCACGAGCTGATTACTTATTTTATCTAATCTTCGGTTTTTGCTTGTCGTTTGTTGTACATTAGGTGCTTCTTGGAGATGTTGGAGCTGGCAAATCTAGCTTGGTACTGCGGTTTGTTAAAGGCCAGTTCGTTGAATTTCAGGTTCACAAAACTAGAGTGTTGATTTATAATTTTCGGCTGATTTCATTTCTTATCATAGTAGTTTGACTATGAAGTACTTCTGATGTTGTAGGAATCCACCATCGGCGCTGCCTTCTTTTCTCAGACTTTGGCTGTAAATGATGCAACTGTGAAGTTTGAGATCTGGGATACAGCTGGCCAAGAGAGATACCACAGCTTGGCTCCCATGTACTATAGAGGAGCTGCCGCGGCAATCATTGTGTATGACATGACAAACCTAGTAAGTGAAGTTAGCAACAAACCAATTATTGCCTGCAATGCTGTATGACGTTGCTAAGTCAACTAATCTTTGATTGTGGCTATGGATCTTCGTGCAAAGTAATAGTTTTCACTACAACTGAATTCATGTAATATGTGAATCAACTTCTTTTGGCTTTCGATTTTAGCATTCTAGCTCCTCGGTTTTCAAAAGATGTTTATTTTTTGATAATGGAGTTGCATACGCTGGTCCTTTACTTTTGATTCTTAGGAACCATCACTAACTTTCCACGTACAAGTCTGTATCCTCAAGAGGTCATTACATATTATTTAGTTGAAATTGTTACTCCCATGGTATGAGTTCTCCGTGGAATTATCAAAGAGTGAATTGATTTATCCATCTCCAGAGCCCTGGCTGACCTTTGTTGGGTTGGAGTTATAATTAATTGTTTGGTTTTGGTTGTGAAGTTGCTTCTTGGTCTTGCTGTGTATCTTGGCAGGTAGTGGCTTATAATAAACACAATGGGTATAATTGCTTAAGATATTGCACACTGGCAGTCAAACATCAATGATAATAATGTTGGCAGTCTCACAATTGTTCTGTTCTTGGATATCGGCATAGCATTTTAATGATCCTGTGGTGTCACAAGTGAACTTGTTTTGAGCATATCTCCATTAGATGCATACTATATTGTTGTCCTTGCTTATGTTGATCTAAACTTCAATTATCTATGTCGAAGAATTACTATCTTTCTTAAACAGGATAAACTTGAAACTGGTTGTTGATGTATTATTCTAATCAGGGTGCATGATCCAATTTTCCTTCTTAATATATTATCCCCAATTTTTTTACGGTCGATCTTTTCGCTGTGCACTCCCTAGCAAAATGTTTTGCAGGATAGTTTTATTTGGAATGTCTACTCTTTATCCATAAGGTTGGGGAAAGGAGGGAAGTCCCCTATCTCAAAAAAGGACCACTTTTTTTTTTTTTTTCGGTCAGAAAAAAAGAGGACCATTTGACCTATGCCTTTGCATGACATTACTGGTTCCCCTTGCTAATTACTCGTACTGCCCTTATAATCTGGCTTTTCTTTTTCTCTCTGTTCATATTTACCTAAGTGTCAGTCTTCTATATGAAGGTGAGGCATTGATCTGACTGTTTGTATGACATGACATATGATGTTTTCAAATATGGTTCTATTTATATACCTTTCTGAAGGTCTATGTCCATATAGGAGGGTAGAAGACTTTACCTATACAGTTCTGCATCTGCTTCGGTGCTCTGCAGCTTAGTGCTTTCTTTTGCCTTAGATGTTTTTCCTAGCAAAGTGACAAGACTGTTTTCTTTCTTGTAGGCATCATTTGAGCGAGCCAAAAAGTGGGTCCAAGAACTTCAAGCACAGGGTAGTGATTAAATCTTTTTGCTTAACTTCTCTATGTTATAGTTATTTGTTTGGCTTTGCCGTTGGCATTCACGTTTATTTATGTTTGGTGGCTTTTAAGTGGGTATACTTTTTTAACTTCTTGATCTCCAATATGCTTGTGACTTTTTGCTCTTCTTTTCATGTGTTAAAGGAGACATTTTTTATGTTTAGTATGATCTTGGGGAGCTGGTATACTTAATTATCACTTGTAATTTATCATGGAGATGTTTGGATGGGATCTCCTTATCTTTCTTTAGCTAGAACCTTATGTCATCTTACAATAATTTCATGGTTAGTATTTGAGTTAACTAGTTAGTCTCCATTCTTGTCAAGGTAACCCCAACATGGTTATGGCTCTTGCTGGAAATAAAGCAGATTTGTTGGATGCCCGGAAGGTTACTGCTGAGGTAATTACAGTTTTCTTACTGTTTTCCTTTTGAGATGATTGCTTCTGTTTCCTCCATAATTATGTTTTCATTTATCAAGAGGAAAGTGCAATTTCATTGAGGTGGAAATAATGGGGTGCCTACCTCAGTATCCGCTAGATGTAGGATGTCTACATCTTCTAATCTAATGCAATGTTTGGACAAGAAATTGATTGAGAAGAACCGAGACTCCTTTTTATTCACTATCTACTTCTGATAATGCACCTGTTCCACTCCCTTCTCTGTAGACAAAATGTTGTATGAGGAATCTTTTGTGGATACTTGTTTATCTTTGCACAGTCTGATACCTATCCAAGCCTTCAGTCCTCTACAGAAATCATCTCGTTGGATAAAGATGTGTGAGATCAGGAAAGTTAGTCTTTTGAAGTTTTATCCTTATTATAGATAATAGGCTGGGAGATTGTTCGTGCTGGTTTAGATGCTTACTCATGTCCTTGGGATATCCTTATGCTGTCCGACTCCTAATGAAAGGTGGAACTTGATACCATCACAAATTGCGGGCATCAAAATGATGTTATTTGAGTTGGTTAGATAGAGTGAACACAGAGCGAAGAACGAGTGTCTCCATTGATTTTTTTATGATCTGAGTTGACTCTATTTCAAAGCGGTCATTGTCATTTACGAGATGACCGACTTTTTTGGAGCTCAATGGGAAGAAAAGCTATGTTTAATTAGCCAACCCAAATCTTGTCGAGCTCACTGTCAATAGGCAAGGCATGAGGAGATGTTGATTGATTATGCAATGGCACTGTTGACAATGAGCTTGTGGCTCAGTTATTATTGAGTATAAAGCTTTTAATTGATCATGATATCAGTCAAAGGAGAAACTTTATTTGGAACATAGTGTCTGTTCAGTCCAGATTGTTAGATAAGGACCAGGACGTTACTGAGACTCACTTCAATCCTTGTCCTCTATAATTTGCTCATGTCTGGTCCCTTTTTACTGCAGGAAGCGCAAACATATGCCCAAGAACACGGTCTCTTCTTTATGGAAACGTCTGCTAAAACTGCTACAAATGTCAATGACATTTTCTATGAAATAGGTATGACTGTCTTGTCAACGTATTCGTCTCGTGAATGCATAGTCCATATCATGCACGCCATTGCATTGACTGGTTTTCATTTACATGTACTCATCTTTGTCGTAGATACTGCATTGCTGTGAACTCCGTAATTAGGTTTAGGAATTTGGATATTGCTTGTAATCTGTGTCTGCTCTCAACTGAGGATGGTGATTACAGTGAATTATATACAACACCTTCTACGATGAAATGTTCCTACCAATTTTTCTGGTGCACATTTTCTTACTTTGTCGACGCCATATAATTTACTGTTATTTTTCATCAATACAGCTAAGCGACTACCCAGAGTTCAGCCAGCACCGAACCCGTCGGGAATGGTTCTCATGGACAGACCCGCCGAAAGGACGGCGGCCGCATCGTGTTGTTCTTAAAAGCAGCCCTCTCCTGTGCTTTCTGTAAAAGCGCATGATGTGTTCTCCCGAAAAATGCATGATGAATTTTCGTCACTAAGGAGTTATCTCTGCCGAATTATCGGGTGGAATTGTACATGCCATGTCAATTTAGGCCCCCCTCTTAATGCACAGTGTTACCAAGGGTGTGATATAATCTTTCATATATATAATGACTGTGGTTTGGCTCCTGTATCGATTTCTGTACCTGAGGATTGCGAATCGGTTTCGATGCTCGTAATGACATTCCGACTTATATCTTTAACACAATAAGGTGGACGTAGTTTTCATTCTTGGTGCAGAAGAAAGCAAACTCGAGCCCATACATGATACAATGTATCATATCCTTGGGATGCTTTTGGTAGGATCGTAGTGTGATGGCCATTAAGTAGGCAACCTTGAACTCGTTTCATGTCCAAAATTAATCAAATATCATCGAAACAACCCACCCCAAAATGTATCCCTTTTGCATGGCTTTAAATTCGTACGACTGAGCAATCTACCGCAATCAACTTTGCTCGTTCGAAGTATTCCTTCATACGTATATAGAATGTATAAGAACGGAACAGGAGATTTCGTATATGACCACAATACAAAAGAAACGACTCAAGAATATTGAAGGCATTAGAATGGGGGCTTCAAGAGAGTCACTCGCCAAGAACTGAATTTCTAAGGGAAAATTAGAGATAGTATGACTGCATATAACAACAAAATTCCATCATTAATGTTCTTTTTCTAAAGATCAAAAATTTTCTCCTTGGTCACCGAACTAATTCAAGATCAAATCTAATTGAATGGTATGGTCAGTTAAGTGATCACTAGTCAGTTTCACAAGATGCTAATTTGCCTTACGAAGAAGGCTGAAATGGAACTTGCTAACGGTAGGATCCCAATAAATTCCGACCTCATCGCCAGCCGCCAACCCCCTCCGTTTCACGAACTCCTTGATCCAACCCCCCTTGAGGACGTAGGACCCAGACGACGCCCAGAACACGAACACCAGTCGATGCTCGGAGCTTGTGTCCATGTCCCTCACGATGATGTCGGCCCCCTTGCCGCTCTCGACTTGCCTCACTGTCTCCTCGCTCATCCATCGGAGCAAGTGGCTCGTCACAAAGTCCCGTCCGATCAAGAGCCTCGACAGGTGGCCGAGATCGCTCTGTGTAAGCTTCTTCTTGATCTTATAAGGGTCGTAGAGCAGCACCAACTCTGTGGAAAGGCCATTGCGTCTTTCTTCCTCTGTATCACATCCTGGGGCCTCTTTCTTCTCGTTCTGCGTTCTATTGTACTTCATCTTCTTCTCCACAATTAAGGTTTCGGCATCGGCGAGTGAGGCCATGGATTTTTGCTTCAGTTGGGCGGGAACGATTTCTCGACGAGGGCCACCGACTTCCTTCGTGGTCAGACCGGGCGTAAGGGGGAAGAATTCGCGAGCCACCACCACTCCTGCAGATGAATTTTCTCTTGCCCCTTCATCGCCATTCTTCTCCTGATCGTGCAGATTACAAACACACGACCAAGAGCCCGCCGACGGTGGCGAGTGGACCTCGTCTCTCAGGACGTCGCCAATGGGGGGCGACTCGGGGCTGAAGAACTCGACGAGCTTCATGGGTTTTCGGTTGAATAAACAGAAGAGTGCTTCGCAAGAACAACAAAGGGCAACTACACGGTGAAGGGAATTTAGAGAGAGCTGAAAGAGAGAAGACAACAACGTTGGAGAGAATAGAAAGAGACGAGACAACATAGGCTTGGAGGTAAGAGAGGGTTATATAGTTAACCGTTGGAAATGGGATGGGGAGTGCGCTTGGAAGTGAGGGACTCTTTCCTAATTCGAGTCAGGTTAAGATTAGTGTATGTGGAGGATTAATAAAATAGGATATAATTTCAAGATTCAAGATGAATTTACTACGGATAGTGCAAGATCACCTCTTGTTTCCTCAATGGATTAAAGGACAACTGCATTAATCTCCACTCAAATTTTCCATTGATAGATTTTAAAAAATATAATAGATAACCACGTGAATTTATAATTCTTTTACTTACTTCTGTTAAATTATCACATTTTAGGAAATTTATATGGTCTTGCCGCAGATGCGCACACGCACTGTTTAGGAAGTACTTTGTAGGTCGAGTGAGTACTTCACGAGTTGATTCTGTCTAACTGTAGTTTGATCGCTCTTGACAATCCGTAATGGTCACACACAGACGGATTTTGGGTTTCATCTTGATGACAAAAAAATCTCACGGTAAGATATAATTGCTCATATATTAAGCACAATAAAATGAATAAATACCTAATATATAGGTATGGTTTCTAACGTGCTAATCTAGAGAGATTTGGATTTCTCAGGTAGTTTTGTCACCTAAAACATATAATTCCTTTTGAATTATGGATACATCTTACTTGAACTCTTGCTCGAAGAAGTGAATTGAGGGTTTTATGCCCATGTTATGATGTTAAAAATCGGGAGCAATGAAACTAAGATGTACAATATATACAAGGGGTACCCGAAACATGCTATTTGTCCATTTGAGATCAAATAATTCCATCATTCAAACTTCAACCAAGTTCAAATAACAAGTGGGATTGGAGTTAAAGACTACTACAATCGTATGATTCCCTAAAAGAGACCAATGCTAGCAATATTAGAAAATTCGAATACAATTTAGTGACGCAAATTAAAGAAAAATGCAAGATCTTAAGATAAAATCGATACCCTACTATTATGATGTAGCAAATATTAATTGGGTATTGAAATAAATGCCCACTTAGAGTACGACGCGTCATCAATAGATTGGTCTAAGTATATTTTAGCACTACTCTTAAGTTAATCCCAATCTTGCTAGCTTCCTAACTCGAATGGTATTAGGGAAAACTAAAGCGTCGAGTGCTTCAATTAGGACAATCATTTAATGTTAATTATCCGTATTATCTTTTCAAGATTTAATAATGCTGAAGTCCGAAGGTACGTGTCTTTACACTTAACCCGAGTTTGTCTAGATTTTTAACACATCATGTCTACTTTTAACATTATCACAATAATAATTGTGGGAGATATTTTTCAATCGATTCTACATTTTTTCTTGTTAGCTTTCAAATTATTACATAACATGAAAATATAATATATTTGTTTCATAATCTATATACCCTTCAAAAAGTCATATGTTATAACGGGCACATTTAAGACCAACTGCACAACATCCCGGTCACTCTCTATAAATTTTGCCTGTGTGCACAGCCAATTTTATTCTGGAAATAGCAAGTTTCAAGAAATTGAAAACCTAAGAGTGACGGTTGTAAACTCAAAAGAGATTATCTTTTTATTTTTTAAGCTCCGTTTGCTTTGCAAAAAATGAACAATCTTTTTGGAAAATATTTTCCTAAAAATGATGATTTGTATCACTTGAAATAATTAGTTAATGAAAAATGTATTGACAATAATTTATATCTAAATATTTTCGTGGACGATGAAAATATTTTTCATTTATTATTTTTGTAAGCGATATAAGTGATCACTTTCAAAAAAATATTTTTTTAATTATTCATTTTTCGTAAAACAAATAGAGATGCTCCGTTCGTTTTGCGAAAAATGTGACGTTTTTGGAAAATGTTTTCCGGAAAGTTATTTTCCAAGATAATAACAATATTCTTCGGTGTTCGGCTGAGGGTTGAAAATGCACTGGAAAATATTTTTGGTTATTCAATATGGAAAATCCTCATTCCATTCATTTTAATAAATTTTTATTTTATTTTTTAAAATCAAAATTTAGTTATTTTTGAATATTTTAATATTTCTTTTCTTTTTTTAACTTTCTTCTCCGGTCGATCGCCGGCCATGATGATGCTTGAGGGTTGCCAGTGGGCAGTGAGGCTTGAGGCTCGCAAATCGGTGACGCTTGAGCGTCACCAGTAGGCGGCGAGGCTCGAGGCCTCGAGCTCACAAGTCGACGGTGAGCAAGCTTGCTAGACCGCGGCTCGCGAGGCGGCGGCTATCTCACTTGCCCAACCTCTGGCGAGGCCTCGAGCCTCGCTATCCTCTAAATGGGTAGGGTTGGATCGAGTTTCCATATGACTCGATCAGACCCGACCCGACCCGAATCATAAGGGTTGTGCGTTCTTTTCAGGTACGGGAGGATAGGGGCTTATTTGACACCCCTACTACTTGTGACCGGTGAAAGTCGAAACAACAACGTGATTAGAACTTTGGAGTTTATCTTGTTCTTCCCACAAAGTGACAAGTTTTTCTTTTTCGATTCGAATGTATATGATTGAATGCTCACTGAGGAGATGCAATTTGTTCACTTTATTGGGTTTGTCGATTAGCTAACTGTTGACACTTAAATTTTGACTAATCATTAATGATTAATTACACAAAAAATTAGGGATTAAATTTTAGTCTCTAACAACAATATTAAAGTTAAATTACATAGCATTTAGTTTGAAGAACATTTATTAAGTAATTGCATTTGCATCGGACTGGTGATGGATGGGCTTAACAAATTTTAATTGAATTGGAGTTAATAGACTCAAGTACAGAGGTTTTGAGCTCAATGAAATTAATTGGATCAAGCCTGTGTGAATTAAAGATTTGACCTAACTCGTTGTTCCCTGAAGTGGTCAAAATTGACATATGCATTGCGCATGTGATACATCGGATTAGGGGATATTGAGATAATACCATGAAAATCTTTTGGTCACATAGCTATTTGAAAGAATGGATACAGAGAAAGAAGGCAAAATTGATTTTTGGGGATTGCCTGCAAAAATTTGATCAAGAAACAATTGGAAAGCATAGCTTTATTGGAGCAAGATTTAAGGAAAGAGGATTCACTTAAGCTGGTGGATACAAACTTGCGGACAAAGGGATTAAAGAAAGGAAAGAAAGGATTGGTTAGAAGATGTGGGTTCTTTAGAAATAACAAAAGAAGGAAAAGAACAAAGAAATATATATTTCATTGCATCCACAGTTGGAAGCCACATCACGTTCTTTCCTTGAGGGCCCTATGTTGTCTTACATATAAACAGCAACTAAGAGGGCTTCAGAATTCAAAGCCAAACGAGCAATAGGAAGTGAGAAAGAGAGAATTGGCACACAAAACAAGAGACCCACGTTCTCCACTGCGAGAGAAAGATAAAAAGAACAGTCAAAGAAGAAGGGATTAAAGGACAAGTACATTAATCTCCACTCAAATTTTCCGCTGATAGATTTTAAAAAAATAATAGATAACCACATGAATTTTATAATTCTTTTTACTTACTTCTGTTAAATTATCACATTTCAGGAAATGTATATAGTCTTACGGCATGTGTGCGCACACACTCTTTAAGAAATACTTTGTAGTTCAAGTGCGTACTTCACAACTTGATTCGGTCTAACTGTAGTTCGATCACTCTCGATAATCTGTAACGGTTACGCGCAGATGAATTTTGGGTTCTGTCTTGATGAAAAAGAAAATCTTGAGATAAGAAATAATAGCTAATTTATTAAGCACAATAGAATGAGTAAATACCTTATATTAGGTATGGTTTTTTGCATGCTAATCTAGAGAGATTTGCATTTGCCAGGTAGTCTTGTCACCTAAAATTGATAATACCTTTGGAATTACGGATACATCTTACTCGAATTCTTGCTTGAAGAAGTGAATTGAGGATTTTATGCCCATGTTTTGTTGTTAAAAAATCGGGAGCAATGAAAATAAGATGTACATTATACACAAGAGGTGCACGAAACATGCTATTTGTCCATTTGAGATCAAATAATTCCATCATTCAAACTTCAACCAAGTTCAAATAACAAGTGGGTTTGGAGTCACAGACTACTATAATCGTTCGATTCCCTGAAAGAGACTAATGCTAAGCAGCATTAAAAGATTCGAATACATCTAGGGCTGCAACTTAAAGATAAATGCTACATCTTAAGATAAAATCGATACCCTACTATAATGATGTAGCATATATTAATTGGGTATTGAAATAAATGCCCACTTAGAGCACAACACGTCATTAGTAGATCGGTCTTGGTATACTTAGCACTACTCTTACGTTAATCCCAACCTTTCTTAGCTTCCTGACTCAAATGGTATAAGGAAAATCACTAATGCGTCGAGTGCTTCAATGAGGACAATCGTCTAATGTTAATTATCCGCATCGTCTTTTCAAGATTCAATAATTATGGAGTCCGGAGGTATGTGTCTTTATGCTTAACCCGAGTTTGTTTAGATTTTTAACACATCATGTCTACTCTTAACAATAACAAAATAATAATGATGGGAGATATTTTTCAATCAATTCTACATTTTAACTTGTTAGCTTTAAAATTATTACATAACATGAAAATATTATATATTTGTTTCATAATTTATATACCCTTCAAAAAGTCATATATTATAACGGGCACATTTAATACCAACTGCACAATATCCTGTTACTTTTTTTACATTTTGGCTGTGTGCACAGCCAATTTTATTCTGGAAATAGCAAGTTTCAAGAAATTGAAAACCTAATAAATTTTTCACCTGTTAGTAAAATGAATATGGTTACCAAAATCGAGATTTGTTCGCGTGTTGATACCTAAATCCTAGTGCAGCGGTTAAAGTCTTTCCATTAATTCGAGTCAAGAGTTGACTATTTAGTAATTAACACGGCAAAAAGAATCGAAGCTCAATACATTAAGAATTCTACGTGCACGAGGCTCGTATCTTTGTGAGTTCGATTCGTTGACGGTTTCGCATTCCAATCGATGCTATTCAATCGCTCTTGACAATTGAACTTCTGCCCCTTGGATTCATCTAAGGCAAAAGACAAATTGATCCCCCCCCCCTCCACAAATCTCACGGGCATGAACGAGTGGGAGGGATGTAACTTTTTTGGAGCTATCAAAAATCGTTAAAACTTTGCTGGGGTCTATCATCATCGAATGGTCCAAACCGCAGACACAGAGAGAGAGAGAGCTTGAGCTTGTGTCAACATTGACGGCAAAATGTAAGGGGTGTTGACCGTGAGGGCGACTGGCGCCTAGTGGATCAAGAAAAGGGTGGAAGGAAACCGGAAACAGCCCTTCGGTTTAGGCAACAGCCAGAGGGGGAGTTTTCCAAGTCTGCGACCAGATGAATTTAATCGATATCATTTGAAGTCCACATCTCCAACCTAGCATTAGCCTCCTAGAGACGTGTAGAGGGGGCTCTCCTCCTGTTCCTAGGCAATTTTTGCATCCGATACCTCTTGCTCCTGTTGACCAAGACAATTCGGATGGAATTGGTATTGGGGACATGACGCTGCCTTCCTTTCTTCTTTGCTTTTTTTTGAGTTGATTGATCCGTCCATCTACTGGTTTTGGACTTATGTTGGAGGTACTTAAAAATGTTTCAGTCTCTTCTGTTTTGCGCATCGTGATGCTACATGTCGAATCTGTTCGTGAATTCCTTGGCATCGAATTTTAGAGATCCTGAATTCGAACGGGCAATTTCAGATCGCAAAACCCTTTCTTCAGAGAAAACCGCCGGCAAAGACATTATTGGAAGATACGGGTTTGCACAGGGGCAAAGATCGCGTCATGCAATTTGAGGGTTTGATTTTTTGTTTTTCCAGCACAATATCAATTATTGGTGCCGTAGAAATTTAGGGATGTAATATTAGTTTTCGAAATCTAGATTTCTCTATAGGCATAATTATCAAAACATTCTTATTCTGAATCACAAAAATAAGAACACAGCACAGATCCTCTTGGACGATATATCTTGTTCCCTTACTTCTTTCTTTTCCGACATTCCCAGATAGCGTTATTTACCACTCCGCTATTGAATCCAGTCATGCCGCACATGTATTTGGTCGTAATTCTTGCACAAAGTAGTCATTCGACATTTGAAGCTATGCAATGAACAATCGAGATCCATTTATTCATTGGAATCACTTATGACGAAGAATAGTTGAGATAGGTAGAGAAGCCTCTATCTGCTAAAGGCTCGTGTACTAGCAACATAGCGCTTGGCTTGAGTTGTGACTATGGGATTCTAGGCTTTTCTTGTGAGTGTTCAATTTCATCAGGAGTTTTTCCAAATTTGCTAGCATAGTTTTATAATATGAATGAATCTAAATCTTGAAAAATTTGGTCATTGACTGCATTTTCTTGCGAGAAAAGTTTAATTTATTCCTGTAATTTAAGAGAATCCCGATTCTCATGACGATTGTTTCGTGAGGAGTGATATTTCCGCCTGATAATCAAATATTTAGCCCTCCCTACATCATTCAAACGAAGTGAAATCAATCAACAGTTTTTCAAATTTGTTAGCATAGTTTTATAATACGAATGAATCTAAATCTTGAAAAATTTGCTTGCTGACTGGATTTTCTTGCAAGATAAGTTTAATTCATCCGTATAATTTAAGAGAATACCGATCCTTACGACGAACCATTTTGTGAGGAGTGATCTCTTTGCATGATAGTCAATAATTTAGTTCTCCCTATATCGTTCAAACGAAGCGAATCAAAAATGGCGACCCCGTCGTATTTCTTCCTCAGACACTCGTCATTCGTCAGGTGCGTATCTTCGGTTGATCAAATCATTCCCGCTTCTTCTACGTCATTAGGGTTTTACCATTCTAACAAGATCTCGAATGTCGTGCGCAAATTGACTTATTCTTCTTCTTCCTCATCCTTTTACTCCCTCTAAATTCGTTTTCGCGCCTGCCAAGTTTTCTCCATCTGGTGAAGCATTCTTCTTCGACAGAGAGATTATGTAGCATTCAAGCGCAACACGTGGCGAATGACTCACCAACACACGATCTCCTAGGAAGTAATCAAAGAAATTTCATAAATCATGAATAAAGAGTAAAAGGGCTACGTACAAAAAGATTGTGTTGACCTTTGATGAATTGTTTAATCTGAGATTGATGTAGATTATGTTTGTTTCCCGAAAAAAATGAGCGATTTGAAAAATATTTTCTTAAAAGCAATAGTTTATATCACTTAAAATAATTAATGAATGAAAAATATTTTCATTATCGATAATAATTTATGTATAAACATACAATTAAGTTTGCTATTTGATTTCACATGTGCATTCGTCATCTTGAACTTAATGTCCGAGATTAATCAAAGATCATTTAAGCATCCTTACCCAAAATAGTTTTCTTAATCCAACCTGAATTAGGAAATACTTTGTAGTTCAAATGCCTACTTCACAACTTGATCTTGTTCAACTGTAGTTCGATCACTCTCAACGATCAACGACGTTCACAAACACACACACACACAATTTCTCGATCTCCAGCACTTCTAATTTCTCACTTCCTCTCCAAAGAAAGAAATAACATGGATCGTGAGAAAGCGAAGAAAAAGCCATCAGGACGTTCGAATTCTTCAACCACAAATCTCCTCCAATCATCATCGGTCACTCGCTGCCGGCATCATCGATGGTCACTTTGTCCTATGTTTCCGATGTTACCAACATTGACGATGATAGGAAGGAGAATCGGAGCCAGGAAGAAGTTTCATCTCTAGGCTCACCCTCAACTCTTTCCCCACTCAGACCTGCAATAACATTCAAGAAAGCTTCTCTTTCTCAGGTCGTGAATGACAGCTGCAGCAACCCGCGTCAAAATATTGATCCTGCCCCACTTCGGGCCAACGAGCGATGAACAATTAATAAAACATTCGGCACGAATGGATCGCTAAGAGTTGGGCGATTTCCGTGTTGCCTTAAAGAGTGACGATGCATGAGCCGAAAATCCATTTCAATTACACCCTACGGCGTCACGGAGATTGTGGTCACGAAACTTTGTGATGGGTATATGTCGTTGCGTCCTATCCCAGTCGGATAATTAGAAAGTGCCGACAGTCCAAAGGGGATCAAGACATACTTGTCTCCCGAATTCCCCGGAACTACAGTGATTTTCACTGTGGTCCTTTCACTGTGGTCCACACGCCCTCTCTCTCTCTGTCTGTCTCTGAGCAGGCTGCAGAGGGAGGGAGTACAAAGAAGAAGACGCCGAGAGTCTACCTGAATCCCAAACAAGAGATTGGCTGCAAAAAAGTGGTAAGATTTCTCATTACTATTCATGGTAGGACTTGATTCCCCCCCCCCCCCCCCCCTCTCTCTCTCTCTCATGCTGCCAACCGTCACTCTATTTGTGCTCCTTCGCTCGCTCTCCTCCTCTCTCCACTTAACAAATATAGGCTTCACCAGACCTCCCAAACCCAACCTATCTTCACGCACCGTGGCAACAACAGTATCAATGTCAGAACCACCCCTGCCGACCAACTTCACCCAATTCCTCCGCAGTGGTTCTGTGGCTTCTGCCCTAAGCTCAAATTCTCGATCACCACCCCATTGAGTCTTGGCGGTTGATGTGGACGAAAGAAAAATAGGCAAACTATTTGTCAAGATACATGAAAATTTCCAAGCTCCCAATAGAACTCCGTGCATGTGATGTTGCTTAGCTGCTTAGAAAGTACCGAGAGCCAAAAGGGGATCAAGACATATTCGTCGAGGACAAAGAGGATGGACAAGGACAGGAGAAATCAGAGAGCGGTTGAATTCAAAGTCCAAAGCAATAGTTTATTGAGAAAAGCTTCTTCGCATCCACCATTAACCTTAATAAAGATACATCACGGAGTGGTTTTATGGTATCTTTTTTTCTTTTCCACGAAACCTTTTCTTTGGGTTAGCCCATGCCCCGTTCTTCTTCTATTGATGCTAGCCATCGTCCATGCACGAAACGGAAGAGAGTACTCGCTAGATTCACCCCCGACCTCTTAGGGTGGAAAAAGAACACACCAAGCCGATTGCCATTCGCGAAAAGCAAAAGCTGATTTATGGTTCGAGTCGATCAAACATGACAATATAACACGAACTTCACCCGCATGTTCTTGGGTGCGGTGCGATCAATTCTATCTATCGCACTAGTATTGATACCAAGTCCAAACAAGATTTCTTGGGTGCGGTGCGTCGTGCAGTGCACGACGATGATCCTTCCATAATGTTGCTCCCCTTCAATCGAACGATTTCGTAAAAGTCGGGCTGTGAAATGAAGGACATGACGATGAATTTGTTCACTTTATCTGGTTTGTCGATTGGCTAACCATGAATTATTTGGTCATCAAACGGTGTACCTGTTCAAGTTCTAATTTGCCGCAATGCTAGATTCTCGAGCGCCAATTACCTTTTCAGAGCATCATCATCCCTTCTCCCCTCAAAGCGCGATCAATAAAAGCGACATGACCCAACCCTCGGGTCACCAAACATCTTACAGGCCCCACCCGTTCCACTCGTCGCATGTCTGACATGGTGTCAACTCGGTGCATGACGAGACAGTGCGATCATTCCATAATAAACGCTTCTTTGACGGTGCTCCTCTTCAATCAAACGAAACGAATCGGCCACCCCCTCGTGGTCCAGGTTCGACTTTTGAGAGAGAAGAAGAGGAAGCGAGGAGACGCTACGACCCACTGAAACCAATCCGATTTCCACGTGACATAAAGACAAGCAGCTTCCGTAGAGCGGTCGTGATCCTGGGGAATCTGGAGGAGGTTTCCACCCAGCTTTGTCTTTGATATGACATGTTCTGTGTCTCCTGCCCTAAAGCTCAAATTGAAAGTGTTTTCTTAAGAAATACTAGAGAACCATGCGGGTTAATGACTTTTGTACTTAGTTATATTACGTTATCATATTTTAGGAAACATTATATAGTCTTATCCCCCACAAACGCGCACTCATTGCACTATCTTTGATCCCTTTGTTCCTAATCCAACCCAAATTAGAAAACACTTTGTATTAAAGCACGCACTTCACAACTTGATTTTGTGCAACTGTAGTTCGATCACTCTTGACAATTTGTGACACGAAATATGTGGGATTTCCACACTTCTAATTTCATGCCGTCTCTCCAAAAAAAGAAATAACATGGATAAGAAGAAAGCGAAGAAACCCACGAAGATGTTCGATTTCTTCAACCCCAAATCTCCTCCTATCATTATCGATCACTCGCCACCGGCACCATCCACAGTCCCTTCGTCCTGCATTTCCGATGTTGCCAACATTAACGATGACAATGAGAATAATCATTGGAGCCAAGAAGACGATTTATCTCCACGTTTTCGCCTAATCCTCAACTTGTTACCATGCACTAACACATTCGAGAAAGCACGTCTTTCTCGGTTGGGGACAACTTGTTATCCTGCACTAACATTCGACAACAATTCATGCCTTTACTTTTTCGCGAACGATAAAAATATTTCTAGTTTATACATTTTTGTAAGTGATGCAAGCTATCATTTTTGGAAAAAAATATTTTTCAAAATGTGGATTTTCTGCAAAAAAACGAACTCTTAAGTTAATCCCAATCTTTCTATATTCCTAACTCAAATCGGGTTATGGAAGAACTAATGCGTTGAGCGCTTCAATTAGGACAACCATCTAGTGTCAACTATATGCATCGTCTCTCACGATTCAATAATTCTGGAGTATGGGGGTACGTGTCTTTATGCATAACCCGAGTTTATTTAGGTTATTCTAGAAATGAGGAAATTTAGGTTTCATTTGTTTCGTGGAAAATAAATGATTTAGAAAATTTTCCTAAAAAACGATTGTTTGTATCGCTTGAAATAATTAGTCACTGAAAATTTTTTTATTAACAACAACAATTTATGTTTAAACACTTCCGTGGATAGCGAAAATATTTTTTGCTTGTTCAATTTTTATAAGAGATACGGCCGATTATTTTTAGGAAAATATTTTTCAAATCATTCATTTTTTGTAAACAAACGGAGAGTGTCAATTTTTATCTTGCTTCATGCTCCATGCAAGATAGTTTTTGCTTTCTCAAAGAAAAGCTTAAACGATCCAACAATGTAGAGGTAGCATATTTCTGAACCGTTGCCTAATTAGCAAGTGTGTATTTCATTACTAATTGGCTGGATATCATTTGTGTTTTAAAATGGTTAAATAAAGCATGAGTTCTCACCAAATAAATCATCTGGCTATTTTAACACATCACTCCATGTCTACTCTTAACAATAACAAAATAATAAATTTGGGGAGATACTTTCCGATCGATTCCACATCTTAAATTTTTCAGTTTGCACATCATTTCATAACGTGGAAAAATCATATATTTGTTTCAAATTTGTGTACAATTACCTTAAAAGAAATCATATATTATAACGGACACATCTATCACCATATCCATTGACATCCCCGTTTCTCTTTATACATTTTGACTGCGTGCACAACCAATTTTATCCTGGAGATATCAAGTTTCAAGAAATTGAAAACCTAAGACTAAGAGTGACCCTTGTGAACTCAGAGAGAGAGAGAGAGAGAGAGAGAGAGAGAGAGAGATTATCTTTCTATTTTGTTTTTTTTTTTGAAGAATATGTTGGGTTAATCGTATTAGGAAATAAAATGGTACAGCACATGCACACGTACAAATCCAGTTTCCTGTTCTATTCGCATATGCATTCACCATAAATTGGGAAACGTCGAACGCCATGTCTGAGATTAATCAAGATCATTTAAGCAATCCCAAGCCAAAACATTTCTCTTAATCCAACCCCAATTAGGCAACACTTTGTAATTCGAGTGCCTACTTCACAACTTGATCTTGTCCAACTAGACTTCGATCACTCGCAACCATCTCTCAGTCTCCACCACTTCTAATTTCTCACCGTCTCTTTGGAGAAAGAAATAACATGGATCGCAATAAAGCAAAAAAACCCATCGTGATCACTTTCTTCAACCGCAAAACTCCTCTGATCGTCGTTGACCACTCTCCGGTGGCACCATCAATGGCCTCCTTGTCCTATGTTTCCGATGTTACCAACATTGACGATGATAAGAAGGAGAATCGGAGCCAAGAAGAAGTTTCAACTTGAATTAAAAATTTAATTTCTAAATTTTGTGCAATAAATTTTAATTGGGTAATTTAGGTGTCAACAATATGCAAGTGGGTAAGGACCGCTTGTATTTATACACGGAATTCCTAATTCCAATTGAAATGTACAATGATTCGGTAGATTAACTAAACCAAGAATTATATGGTTATTAAACGGTGTGCCTTTTCAAATTCTAACTTGCTGCAATGGCTAGATTCCTGCTCGCCAATTACCGTTGCAGGGCATCTAAACCTTTTCCCACCAGAGCCCCGTGTCCCCTAACATCGTGCGGACCCCAAAGCTCATGCGGACCCCACTCGTTCCACTTTTTTACTTTTGTTTTGTACGGACCGCGCGTCCCTCTTCAATCAATCGATTTCGCGAAGGTTGCGTTGTGAAACAACGGACAGGCGAATCGGACAGCCCCCCATGCGCCAGGTTTGACTTTTGAGACAGAAGAAGAGGAAGAGAGGAGACACTACTATCCTTGGAAGAGAGGAGACGCATCTTTCTTCGGTGTATTCATCCTTTCGTTTCAGACTCTCGCTCGTTACTTAGCAATAATCCATAATAGAGTTTAAATTGAATCGGTAAATTTAGTAATGTTATTGCTCATGAGCTTGCAAAATGGGCTTTTTATTGATTAGAAACTGCATCATTTTACTTTTATAATAATCTCCTCTCTAGAGTAAAAAACTTAATGTGAGCGGAATCTTCTTTAATTTATCATGTTGATGTAAGCTCTAGTTTTTCTGCGTAATATTTGAACTTCTCTATGCGATGGAACGTTTGGTTTAGCAAAAAAATAAAAAAAAAGACAAGCAGCTTTCGAAGAAGGATCATGTGATCTGGAAGAGGAATCCGCCAGCTTTCTAGTAAAAAGCTGAGAGACGCTTCAACCCACCTTTTGTCTTTGATTATATGGGCATGTTCATGTGGCTTCTCCACACAAGCTCAAATTCTCGAGCACCTCCCATTGAGCTGCGGCGGTTGATGTGGACAAAAGAAAAAGAGTGGAATGAATTTAGTGCTTCATCAAGGTTTAAATTACGGTAACTATCCCAAAGTCGGGCCACTTTTTATTTTTTTCGGACCCACTATGCATATGGTGATGAACGGGGATTGTGTAATAGAAAGATCACGCGGGCCGTACACGTCAAATTACTCCAAGAAGAGGGAGTTAATCCCAGGGATTCCGCACTTGTTGTTCAAATTGAATGTGTTTTCTGGAGAAATACTAGATAACCACGCGGATTAATAACTTTTGTACTTAGCTATATTACATTACCATACTTTAGGAATCATATAATCTTATACCCCGTGCACGCTCGCACTCATTGCACTATCTTTGATCCTTTTTTCCTAATCCAACCTGAATTAGGAAATACTTTTGTATTAAAGCGGGCACTTCACGACTTGATTTTGTGCAACTGTAGTTCGATCACTCTCCACGATCTGCGTCGTGAAATCTATGGGATTTCCACACTTCAAATTTCGCGCCGTCTCTACAGAAAAAGAAACAACGTGGATCGGAAGAAAGTGAAGAAATCCACGAAGATGTTCGATTTCTTCAGCCCCAAATCTCCCCCGATCATCATCGATCGCTCGCCGCCCGCACCATCCTGTGTTTCCGGTGTTGCCGACTTTGGCAATGAGAATGATAATCGGAGCCAAGAAAGAAGTTTTATCTCCACGTTCTCGGCTAACCCTCGACTTGTTACCCTGCACTAACACTAGAGAAAGCATGTCCTTATCGGTCGGTGACAACAGAATAGATTCCTTGGAAGTTAGTGGGCGATCAAGGTCATATTCGCGGAGGACTGAGAGGATAGACCCTACAGAGCAATTCAGAGAGCGGTTGGCATTCCATGTCGAAAGCTGAAGTTTATTGAGAAAAGCTTCTTGGCATCCACTATTAACCTTAATAAAAATACATCACAGGATGGTGTTAGCAGATCCTTTTTCTCTTTTATGGGACGAAAAAGAATGCGCCGAGCCGATTGCAATTCGCAAAAAGTGAAAGCTGATTTATGGATCGAGTCGATCGAACACGACGGTATAACACGAACTTCAGCCGCTCGTCATTGGGTCCGGCGCAATCGATTCTATATATCGCACCAGGATTAGTACCCGAATCGAAACAACAATTTGGCTGTGGAAAAACAGTTAGATTTCACCTAACTTTTTTACAGTGGACTGATTCGGTATTCGGATATCCTCCCTTGTTCCATCCCGTTCACTGTCCCCTCCTCTCTCCAATTATAAGCATGGGATGGAGGTGGTCGTGACGGACGATCGGGCCTGCTTTCTTGTAAAAACAGATTTCTTTTAATTGGATATGCTTAATGACTACCCCGCTGTCAGCAGCACACGTGTATAAAATCTAGATTTTCACGTGGTCATGCCACCTAGGAGCCTTGCATTCACAACAGTAATTTCCGATCAAAATTGATTGGAAGGGTTAAATTGACAAATCGTCAAAATATTTAGGACAAAATCGGGACAATTTTAACAAAAAAAAATCGGCACGATTAAAAGATTGAACGCAGACTTGATTCCTCTGTCTCATGTTGCCAACCGTCACTATTTGGAGATCCTCCATTATTCCTTCCCAACAAGGTGTGAAGGCAGTGCACGACGATGATCCTTCCATGAACTTCCTCAATGGACCTCCCCTTTAATCGAACGATTTCGTAAAAGTGGTGTTGTGAAATATAAAGGACATGGCATTGAATTTGTTCACTTTATCGGGATTGTGGATTAGAGCTTACCATGAATTATTGGTCATCAAACGGTGTACCTATTATTCAAGTTCTAATTTGCTTTAATGCTAGATTCTCGGGCGCCAATTACGTTTTCAGAGCATCATCATCCCTTCTCCCCCTTAAATCAATGAAAGCGAGATGACCCAAGCCCCGGGTCACCAAACATCTTACAGACCCACACGTTCAACTCGTCGCATGCCTGACATGGTTTAAACTCAGTGCTTGACGAGACAGTGATCGTTCCCCAATAAACGCTTCTTTGACGGAGCTCCTCTTCAATCAAACGAAGCGAATCGGCCAGTGGTCCAGGTTCGACTTTTGAGAGAGAAGAAGAGGAACAGAGGAGCCGCTACGACCTTTTCAAAACCAATCCGATTACCACGGGACATCAAGATAAGCAACTTCCATAGAGCAGTCGTGATCCGGAGGAGGTTTCCACCCAGCTGTCTTTGATATTTACATGGTAACGGCAGGAGCCACACAACCATGTGCAGTTGATGTGGACGAAAAAAATAGGCAAACTATTTGTCAAGACATATGCAAAGAGTGGAATGAAATTAGTGCTTCATCAAAGGTTTAATCCCAATCTCTTGTGGCATCTCCTACCTCCAGCGGCACACTTCAAGTTAAGGTAATTGTCCCAAAGTCGGGGCCAATTCTTATTTTTTTGGGACCGACCATGCATATGGCGTTGGGAATCGCACACTGATTCCAAAAAAAAAAAAGCGCCTAAACAAACAATCTGTACCAATAGAATATAGTAATAAATAGAACGAAATCAAATAAACGCACCAGAGAACCTGTTAGTGAACGTGGATAGCACAATAGAACGAAATATCGATCCCGCCCCACTTCACGCCAATGAGCGATGACCGATTCGGCATGAATGGATCTCTAAGAGTTGCGCGATTCATGTATTGCCTGATCCTAACGTGTAATGATGCACGACCCAAAAGTTCATTTCGATTGCACCCTGCGGTGTCACGGAGATTGTGAACACGAATCTAGATGATGGGGCATGTGTCGTTGTATCCTATCCCTGTTGGACCGAATTTGGTCCGTCTTTGTTGGCTTCCGCGCGTCATCACTTGACTCTTTGTTGGCTTCCGCGCGTCATCACTTGACGCGTCATCATTTGATCATTCCATAACAAGGGCTTTTTTAACGTTGCTCCTCTTCAATCATAGGAGGCGCGAATCGGCCGGCCTCCCATGATTTCTCCTATGATCGAGAAATCCTTTGATTTCTCGATCAATCCCAGATAGGGCCTCGGGTTGTTTTTCGCGCTCGCATCGTTTCAAATCTATACATCAATGTAGCCCATGTTCATCGAAAACCACAAGATACTTTGTTAATTTTAGGGATAATGACACAAACGATCCCTGAATTTTGGCTCAATGTGCAATTTAGCTCCTGAACTTTTAATTTGTTTAATATAATCCATGAACTTTAACCCAATGTTCAATGTGACCCCTGGGCTTTTGGTACATATTTAATTTAATCCATAAACTATATGAAAATGAGGGACTCAATTGAACATGTATCAAAATGTCATAGATCACATTATACATTTTTATATAGTTTATGAACTAAATTGAACATGTACCAAAAGTTTAGGGACTATATTGAACAGATTGAAAGTTCATGGATCATATTGAATATTGGGTTAAAGTTCATGAACTATATTAAAAAAACTAAAAGTTTAAGAATCAAATTGTACATTGAGTCAAAGTTCAGGGATTATTTGTGCCATTTTCCCTTAATTAATTTTACTTGCAGGTGAGGGTCGGTCTAGCCTTTTAAAAGTTAGGTCAAAACGCGAAATCATTTCCATTGGTCATGTGGGAAATCAACCAGGTAACGTGCAAGGAAAAGTCATGCTCGGTCCGACGTCAATGAAGAGATAACGGTGAACTAAAATTGCTGCGAAGTACTTAAAATTGCTGGATACGACCTCCAACTGCTGCGAAGTACTTAAAATTGCCAGAATCAAATGTCATATCTTGCACGTTTTAGGGAACAAACCAGGGAGATGCCGAAGGTTGGGCATGTGTCGTTGTATCCTATCCCTGTTGGACCGAATTTGGTCCGTCTTTCTTGGCTTCCGCGCGTCATCACTTGACTCTTTACATGCACAGTGTGTATGCGATGAAGCATAGCTTCGAAGAAAGTATGGACAGCCAAAAGGTGATCGTGACATATTCGTCAAGGACAAAGAGGTGGACAAGGACAGGAGAAATCAGAGAGCGGTTGAATTCCAAGTCCAAGTCCAAAGCGATACTTAATTGAGAAAAGCTTCTCGAAATCCGTTATTGAGAAAAGCTTCTCGAAATCCACCGTTAACATTAATAAAAAAGTCTTCTTTGACGTTGCTCCTCTTCAATCAAACGAAGCGAATCGGCCAGACCCCCGGGGGTACCGGTTTGACTATTGAGAGAGAAGAAGAGGAAGAGAGGAGACGCTACGACTTTTCAAAACCAATCCGATTACGACGTGACATCAAGACAAGCAGATTCCATAGAGCGGTCGTGATCCTGGAGGATCTGGCGGAGGTTTCCACCCAGCTTTGTCTTTGAGAAGAACTCCGCAGTCGTCGCTTGTTGTTTTCTCATGTGCTTCAGACTCGACGACTTGCACTCTCTCTGTCTCTCTTCCCCTCCCGTGCCCTCTCGCTTTATAAATACCCCGCCTATCCTCCCACCACACGCTGTGGCAATGATAGGATCAATGTCGGATCGGGAGTTGAGGAGAGCTCTCCGTCGACAGAAAGGTTCACTTTTGGTGAATACCGGAAGCAAGTTCAAGAGGACGTGGAAAGAACCGGCCGTAAAGTTGGTCTTCTTCCGCATTTCAGGCTAACAAGTAAGTAAACACAGTTCATTCAGTTGAAATATCCGAAAGCCATCCTATGGCGACCCCTCCACGGTTTATACTAGTCCATAATTCTGAGAACCCCGGAGTCGTCGACTCTGACGAAACCCGCCATTGTTTGTGCAGAGAGGAAGAGAGATCATCGCGTAGGGCCGTCCCGAACAAGAATGAGCGACCTTTTCCGAGACGAACGCGAGGGAGAAGAGATGTACCGTGCTGGCGTCTCCACGGACTTGGAGCTGTACTCAGACCCGTGGAAGATCAAGAAGAAGCTGACAAAAAGCGACGTCGGGCACTTGTCGCGGCTCCTGCTCCCGCAGGGCTGCGTGAGGACCCACGTGTTCCCGCAGATGGGCGAGGAGATGGTGAGGCGGGTCAAGAGCAGGGACGGAATGGAGGTCACCGTGAGGGACGCGGACACAGACTACGAGCACCAGCTTGTGTTCCGCTACTGGGCATCGTCGAGGAGCTACGTGCTGAACAAGGGCTGGAACATGCTGTTCGTCAAGGGGCGAGGGTTGAAGGTCGGGGACGAGATCGGGATGCTCTGGGACCCATCCCGTCCCAATCCCAAGTTCCACTTTAAGGTCCTTCGCAGGGTTGCTTGAGGCAGGAGCGATGCGGCGGCTTGGGTTCTCATTAGAAAGTTTTTGCGGTAGAATCTTGTTCTCTTTATTTTTCTTCTCTTTTTCGTCTTTTAATGTTGGTTTGTAATGGGTAGGGTGGGATTGGTTTTCATGGGACTTCTTCGCAAGGTTTTCTTCGTCAGAAAGTTTTCGCCATAAGATTTTGTTCTCTTCATTTTTCTTTTCTCTTTTCCTAATGTTAGTTCGTGACAGGCGTGTAAACGGTTGGGCTTTATTTGAGAACCCTAACTTTGGAGTTTATCTTGCTCTTCCCACAAAGTGATAAGTCATTTATTTTTCGATTTCAACGCAGTGCACAACGAGACAATGATCATTCCATAATAAAAGCTTCTTTAACGTTGCTCCTTTTTAATTAAACGGCACGCGTTGATTACCGAACAATGTGCGAAAGTACGGGCCAGCTTGGCAAGAGCCGAAGCTCCTTCATGTCACCTTAGGAGCAGGAGGTTACCGTGCGTGCCACCTGTCAGGAGTCGGCCGAAGTTACGGGCCCTAAAAAAAGAAATACCGAGATAACTTATGGAAAGATCCTTGTACGTGCGAATTCATGAAGGCCGTGTCGCGAAAGTAGAGCAGCAAGCGATTTTAAGGGCCCACCTGGCCCGCCGTGTACGACCCCGGGATACCTGACCCCGTTCCCACCTGACATACAAGGACAAGGCGGCTGTCGGATAAGGGATGACGAACGCGACGCGAGGAGGATTTTGCCCAGCCTTGTAGGAAAAAGTAGAATTCTTTTAATAATTAAATAATGCTTAATGACTACGCCACAGTCAGCACCGTAGGATGTGAATTACTGAAAGCTCACCCCCTTTGAGATATCGATTGCTCTCCATCTCTCTCGGTTGCTCCACTACAACAAGGCAAGATATCGATTGCTCCACGGGACGTAGCTCGATTCATGGCTGAAATCTCTCACTTTCCGCTAGATTCGTGGCTGAACTCTCTGCCACGATTTACGATTTGGGGTCTAAGGTTCTTCCACGAGTTGTTGAAACCTTGATTGCTTCACAAGGAGGAGCTCAGTTCGGTTATTCAAAGCCACAAAGTGATAAGTCTAGCTTCTTTAATGTCGGTCCTCTTTAGTCAAACGGCTCGCGTCTATTACCCGGCAAAAGTTTAATGAGAAAAAACTTTCTTGACACCCACTCTTAACCTCAATAAAGTGCATCACGTTGCTTATTGAGAAAAAGCTCCTTATGATCCACTAATAATAAAATACATCTAATGATGGTTCAATTCGAAAAGCTAAAAGCTCACTTATGGATTGAGTGGATTAAACATGACAGTGCAACATGTACTCTTTTTTGGTAAATTTTTCGTCGAATTCTCCTTCCCCCCCCCCCCCCGGGTCGGATCCCTTTTTTGTGCTGCTTCACTCTCTCTCCGCCTATAAATACCTAGCCTCTGCACTGTTGCTTTCTCACGTGCTTCCAGACTGCCAACCTTTCCCTCTCTCTCTCTCTCTTCTCCCCTCTCCATTTATAAAACCCTCCCAACACACGCTGTGGCAAAATCTCTTTTTTTTTTTTTTTCTTCTTCTTTTTTTCGATTCGCTTTGTCCTTTACTTTTGCAACTCCTTCAATGCACTCCTTAAATGCACTCCTAGAGAAGGACAACGCACTCCGGACGCGCTCGGAGCTCATGATATGTTCTCTTTAACTCTACTCGAAGAGTGCATTTAATGGACAAAGCGAATCGAAGAAGCAATCCTCTCCTTTATTTTCTTTCTTTCTTTTTTCCATCTTTTTCCACGAGACCGGCGACCTCTGCCAAACTTAGGCGAGATCCGTGACACCCTCGCCAACCGTAGCGAGGGCGTCGTGGCCCTTGCCCATGGGCCAGCGGGTTGCCGAGCCTCAGCTATTGGAAACAAAGAAAGAAATAAAAAAATCAATTTTTTGGTTCGGTTTCAATTCGGTTCGGTTCAAATTCGATTTGATTCAAGGGGACATCCTTAATGGTTCAATTTGGTTCGGTTTTCTTGAAAAACCGAACCGAACCGAACCATTTACATCCCTAGTGCTCCGCTACCGGGCGTCATCAAGGAGCTACTTGATGAACGGGGATTGGAGCAAGCTATTCCGTCAAGGGGCGAGGGTTGAAGGTCGGGGACGAGATCGGGATGTTGTGGGACACGGTCTCTCGCAAGTTCCACTTTACGGTCCTTCGCAAGGTTGCTTGTGGCACAAGCAATGCAGGGGCTTCATTAATCTATTAAAAGAGTGGAATGAATTTAGTGCTTCATCAAGGTTAAAAGTAGATTTTTTTTAATTAGATATGCTCAATGACTACCCCACCGTCATCATCACGCAAGCATAAAATCTACACTTTGGCGAGGATTTATCGACGATTTGAATATTAACTATTTCTGCGTTGATTCGATCAAGTATCGATTTTTCCTTTCTTTTTTTTTCCTCTAATTTTGGCCCACATGTTATATGGTAGTACTTGCTTTTGCATGCCGACTTTGTGAGGAAAAGATTTGTCCAGCGAATTTGTTAGATCTTACGTTGGTTAGAAATCATTGACATGGACGCAGATCATTGTACATGACATGGCCGGTGCTAACGCGAACAATTTTTGTAAGCTTTTTTTATAATTTTTTAGATCTTTAGATTTTATTCTCTTTCATTCTTTTTCCTTTTTTTCCACAGGACATGCGACCTTCGCTAGACATGGGTGAGAGCCGCGACACCCTTGCTAGCCACAATGAGGGCATCGCGGCCCTCGCCCATGGTCCAGCGGAGGTTGCCGAGCCTCGACCAATGAAAAAATAAAGAAAGAAAAAAACCATGAAATTTAAAAAAAGTTATAAAAATTGTTCACATTAACATCGGCCATATCACGCAAGAGGCCGACATCTACATCAATGGTTTCCTTTCCTGCCAAAATTAGCTAGAAGGGTTAAATTGACAAATCGTTAAAATGTTTAAAACTAAATTAACATAATCAAAATGTTTAAGACTCAATTGGCTGTCATACAATAAGGATGATCGATTTATGACTTTTTGGACAATTTTTCCTAGTTTTCTAATCAGGAGTGATCGGTTTTAGGGTGGATAGGTTAAATATATGGAACCTAGAACCTGCCATGTCAAAATTGGTTCTTGATTTTCATAACGGGAACCGAATCGATTGACCCTAAAATCAGTCTGGAATCGAAACGACCATTTCCATAATCGATACGAGATTTGGCCTACCTTCTTCTTCTTCTTTTTGATTTCTGTTTTTTTCTTTTCAAAATCGGGAACCAAGTTCCTTCGTGCCCAAGAAAAGCTTCTCATCATGTGTGATAGGGAAGAACTCGCGAGTCAACACCACTGCCGCAGATGAAATTTCGCTACCCTCTTCGTCGCGATTTTTCTCACTATCATGCAAATAAGAAACGCACGGCGAAGAGTCCATCAATGGCGGCGGGTGGACCTCGCCTCTCAGGACGTCGCTGATGGGAGGCGATTTAGGGCTGAAGAAATCGATGAGTTTCATGGGGTTTTCATCGAGGAAATAGAAAAGCACTTCGTAGGAACAATATAGAGCAACACGGTACAGAGAAATTTAGAGAGAGCTAAAGAGAGAAGACAACCTTGGAGAGAATAGAAAGACGAGACAAAGACTTGTAGGTTAGAGAGGGATAGGAAAAATTGTCCAAAGACTCACTTCTGACAATTCAATTCTAAACCTTTCTATTTTGTCAATTGAGTCATAAACTTCTTTACATATTACCAATTGAGTCCACCCGACTAATTTTGATCGGAAATTATTGATGTGGACACCGGCCATCCTAAGTGACACGGTCAACACTGACGTTGATAATTTTTTATAATAAGTTTTATTTTTTATTAATTTTTTTCTTTTTTCATTCTTCTTTTTTTTTGTCTTTTTTTTGTCTTCTTTATTTTCCCTCCGCCGTGCCTCTTTGATGGCCGGATGGATTCAATTGGCACAAAATGAAAAGGTTTTAGATTTAATTGGCAAAATTAAAAGATTTATGATTGAATTGGCAAAAGTATAATATGTTTATAATTTTTTGAATGATTTTCCTACTAGGGATGTATAGTTTACTGTTGGAATTGGGATGGAGAGTGACGTCATCAATCTTTACAGTCTAGTT
Source organism: Syzygium aromaticum (assembly GCA_024500025.1). Taxonomy (NCBI): domain Eukaryota; kingdom Viridiplantae; phylum Streptophyta; class Magnoliopsida; order Myrtales; family Myrtaceae; genus Syzygium; species Syzygium aromaticum. The sequence goes on from CM044889.1 coordinate 13,287,614, forward strand.
TTGAGAGTGCATTGGGGAGTAAGAGGGGCTTTCCTAATTTGAGTCAGGTTATGGTTAGTGTATGTGGGGATTAAAAAAAAAGGAAATAATTTCTTAATTCAAGATTAATTTCCTACGGATACTACAAGATCACCTTTTTCCTTAAGGAATTAAAGGACAAGTACATTAATTTCCGCTGACAGATTTTTTTTTACAAAAATAATAGAGAACCACATGAATTTATAATTCTTTTCCTTAATATGTTAAATTGTCAAATGTTAGGAAATATATAGTCTCACCGCACATACACACGCACTCGTTACCACACGCTCTTAGTTCAATTTCAGGAAAATTTGCCCAGAAAGACATAAACTAATTGCACTTTTATCAATTCAGTTCCAAACATTTCAATTTTGCCAATTGAGTTCTAAACCTTTTTCACTTCTTGTCAATTGAGTCCATTCGGCCAATTTTGGCCGGGCTGAGCCTCGCTAGATCTGGCCAGGCTCAACCTCACCAACAACTAGCATGGCTGACCTTGCCTAGCCTAGACGAGGGTGGCCCTCACTTGACGCTGGCGAGGGCCTCCTCCACCTAAGGTAGGTGACCTTTGCCGGCCCCGGTTATGGCCTGTGGAGGAAGAGAAAAGAAAAAAGAAAAGGAAAAGGAAAAAAAAAGAACAAGAAAAACATAAAGGAAAAAATAATAAAAAAGTTACTATTCCGATGCCAGAACAGTAACATTCTTGCCGGTCGGTGACCCATGCCCTTATTTAAGACTTTTTGGGCATTTCGGGTGTTTATTTAAGATCAATTAGGCATTTCGGGCCCTTATTTGACACCGTGTCCACTTTGAGTATCGAATTGAGAAAACGCTTTTACTTGAGGTACCAAAATGGAATTTTCTGATAATTAAATAATGTTTAATGACTACCCCATTGTCAGCAGTATGCATGTCAATTTTATGAGGAAAAAATTTGTTCACCAATTTTGTTAGATCTCACGCTAGTAAAAAATCATTAACATGAACGCTGATTATCATATATGGAGAATATTTTGAATACAACACATATATTGTCCTCTTAATATCGACGATGGTGACACTTGAATTTTCCAAACGGTCAAGATTAGAAAATTCAAGATTCGTAATTCCTTATCACACCGAGTTTCTTTTATTAATCCAAGAATTAGATTGGTGTCGCTAATATCTCAATTGTGCAATAAATGTCAATTTAGCATAGGCGTGCAGAATTAGGCCTTGGATTTCACATTCTCAAAAAAAGAAAAGAAAACAAAAGAAGAAAAAATTATTATTATTTTATTAATTTTTAATATTATTTTAGACATTTGATTTAGGGATAAGTACCTCGAATCTGATTATTAAAGAAATTTCAATCGCAAGAGCCGATCAAGCGTTCGGAGCATGACAACTTGCACCGTAGGATGTGAATTACTTGAAGCTCACCCCCTTTGAGATCCCGCCACTTGGCGCAGCTACGCGAAACCCTAGATGGAACTCGATTATTTTGTTTTGGCAGAACCCAAAAAAAACAAAGTGCGCTGGCGGCTAAAGAAAGAAGAAAACGGGGGGATCTTCTCGCTCGATCTCGCAGACCCCACATCCTTCACCCCGTCCGACCAGTCACCACCACCGTCGCCGTCCGACGACCTCCGGCTGGCAGCGTCCATCTCGCGGCTTTTCACTGCCGGATCTCGACATTTCCGGTGAGTCCGTTCAACCGTTTGGTTCGAGTCCCTTTTTCCCGATGACCTTGGCTCGGAGACATCGTGTACGAGGCGGTCGGCCATAGTTCAACTCGTCTCGAACTCGCCCTCTAACCGTCGCCTCCCAGCGGGATAGGGATTTTTGCGGTCAACACTCATTCCCGCGACCCCTTTTTCCTCGTCCTGTTTTGGCCTAACCGTGAGACCGGTTGTTGATTTTAAGTTTGGGAAAATGATATAAACACTCTCTTAACTTTGGCATAATGTGTAATTTGGTCCATGAACTTTTAATTTGTTCAGTAGTCCATGAACTTTAACCCAATATTTAATGTGGTCCTTGAACTTTTGATACGTGTTCAATTCAGTCTCTGAATCATGTTTGTTCAAAAACTTAAAAATGATCCCGTGTCACGTGAAGTATTGGCTTAGAGAGAGTCAACGTTTTTTATCAATGGCCCGCTCGTGGTGTTATCAAGGTCATTACTTGTACATACCATTTGAACCGCCTCATAAACAATTACCTCTAAACCCATCCGAGAGGTACGACCCTTGAAGGGTAGGCCACAATAGATGCGGACCAGTTTTGTTATCAATGGTTAACGATTAGTTTTCGCTAAATAATTTCTCGAGACTAAGGCTGTTTTCGACTACAGGTGATCTTGTGAATGTTGTTTGGGAGCTGCAATCTTTGCCGATACCTCGTAGCATCAATAACATGACTGTGATTCGCCTTATGATGCTATCGATAGAGCGATACTCTTCAAGAAGTTGGTGTTGTAGGGCCAGTCGTGCTTGGGTCGGGACACTTTCAGCTAGTAATTCTAAGTCGGATGCAGTCCTCAGGCCAAGCCAGTTCAATAGGCATCATGCATTTCTATCTGAGGTGATTGGGGTGGCCAGAGTCAAAGATCTTGAAGGCTAGTCCGAATCCAAACTATTCTCCGGTTGTGGTTTCAGACAATGCTCACACTGACATGACATGGCCGGCGCTTACGCGAATAATTTTTATAAGCTTTTTCATAATTTTTTGATTTATTTCATTTTATTTTCTTTCTTTCTTTTTCCATTTTATTCCCATAGGAACTTGGGCGAGAGCTGCGGCACCCTCGCCAAACATAGCGAGGGCGTTGTGGCCCTCGCCCATGGGCCAGCGGGGGTTGCCGAGCCTCGGCTAGTGGTAAAAGAGAAAGAAAAAAATCATAATTTTTTTTAAAAAAAGTTATAAAAATTGTTCACATCAATACCAGCAATGTCACATAGGAGGCCGGCATCCACATCAGTGGTTTCCGAACAAAATTGGCCAGAAGGGTTAAATTGAAAAATTGTCAAAATGTTTAGGATTAAATTAATACAATTTTGATCAAAAAAATAAATCGGCACAAATGTACCAATTTGGGGTTTTAGTGGTAAAAAAATTAGTTCGTGATAAAATTATTATAGGTGTATTAGTTTGAGGTTTTTGGTAATAAAAAAATTAGTTTTAGGTAAAATTATTATAAGTGTACCAGTTTGGGATTTTTTGTGGTAAAAAAAATTATTTATGATAAATTTGTCACAAATATAACAGTTTGAAGCTTTTTATGTTCAAAAAAATAATTCAAAATAAAATTATCATAAATATACAAATTTAAAATTTTCATGATATTAATCCCGAATTATTTGGTCGTCAAACGGTGCACCTTTTTAAGTTCTGATTTGCTGCAGTGCACTGATTCTTGGCCGCCGCTTTACCTTTCAAAGCATCATCATTCTTTTTCCCCTTGAAGGACAATCGATGAAAGCGAGATGACCAAAGCCCCCATGTAAACGAACAACCGTACGGACCCGCGGCACTAGTTCCACTTGTCGCATGCAAAACATAGGGCAAACTCAGTGCCTGACGAGACAATTATTATTCCACGGCAGCGACAAAAGCTTCTTTTGACATTGCCCGTCTTCAGTCGTACGAAGGGCGAACGGGCCAGCCCCACGTGGTCGTGATCTGGAGAATCTGGGGAAGGTTTCCGCCCAGCCTTGTCTTTGATATGGCAAGTTCTGTACCTCCTGCCCTAAGTTCAAATTCTCGATCACCCCCCATTGAGTCACGGCGGTTGATGTGGACGAAAGAAAAATAAGCAAACTATTTGTCAAGATATATGACAAGAATGGAATGAATTCAGTGCTTCATCAAAGGTTTAAATCCCAAATCTTTTGTGGCATCTCCTACCTCCGGCGGCATACTTCAAGTTAAGGTAATTATCCATAAGTCGGGGCCAATTCTTATTTTATTTTTTTCGGACCGACTGTGCATATGGCATTTGGAATCGTACGCCGATTCCGAAAAAAATATTCCAAGCAAACAATCCACACCGACATAATACAGTAATAAAAATAACAGAATAAAAAAAATGCACCAAAGAACCTGTTAGTGAACATGGATAGCACAATAGATGGATTGCACGGGCCATATACTACAAATTAATCCAAAAGAAGGAGTTAATCCTAGGGATTCCACACTTTTCATTCAAATTGAATAAGTTTTCTTAAGAAATAATTGAAAACCGCGTGGATTAATAACTTTTGTCATATTCTAGGAAACATAAAGTCTTATCACACACACATGCGTGCTCATTGTACTATCTTTGATCCTTTTTTCCTAATTCAACCACAATTAGGAAATACTTTGTGTTAAAGCGTGCACTTCACAACTTGATTTTGTGCGATCATAGTTCAATCACTCTCGACAATCTGTGACGCGAAATTTGTGGGATTTCCACACTTCTAATTTCGTGCCGTCTCTCCATAAAAAGAAACAACACTTCTAATTTTGATCAACTTTACAGAGGAAATCAGAGAGTGGTTGGTAACTTAAAGCCTACCATGTCAGAACTAGTTCCCGATTTTTAGAATGGGAACATAATCGATCGACCCTAAAATCAGTCTAGAATTGAAGCGACCAATTCCAGAATCAATACAAGAACCGGCCTACCTTCTTCTTCTTCTTTTTGTTTTCTGGTTTTTTTTTTTCGAAATCGGGAATTGAGTTCCTCCGTGCCCAAGAAAAGCTTTCAGTCTACTGTGATGGTGAATAACTCGTGAGTCACCACCACTGCCGCCGATGAAATTTCACTACCCTCTTCGTCGCGATTCTTCTCATTATCATGGAGATAAGAAATGAACGACAACGAGTCCATCAATGGCGGCAAGTGGACCGCGCCTCTTAGGACGTCGCTGATCGGAGGCGATTTGGGGTTGAAGAAATAGATGAGCCTCAAGGGGTTTTCGTTGAGGAAATAAAAAAACACTTCGCAGGAACAACAGAGAGCAACACGGTGCAGAGAAATTTGGAGAGAGCTAAATAGAGAAGACAACGTTGGAGAGAATAGAAAAACGAGACAAAGACTTGTAGGTCAGAGAGCGATATGGAAAATTATCCAAAAAATCATTTTACAATTCAGTCATAGACCTTATGATTTTATCAATTGAGTTATAAACCTTTTCAAATTTTACCAATTGAGTCAATTGGTTGGAAATTGCTGACGTGGACGTTGGTTATTTTGTGTGGTACGGTCGTCGCTGATGTATATAATTTTTAATATTTTTATAATATTTTTCAATTTTTATTAATTTTTTTCTTTTCTTCTCTTTTCCTTCTTTTCTATTTTTCATTTTCTCTTATTTTCTTTTTTTTCCTTTTTCTTCTTTCTTTTTCCCTCCGACGAGCCTTCTCGATGGTCGGATGGACTCAATTGGTAAAACATAAAAATGTTTAGAACTCAATTGGTAAAATTAAAATATTTATGATTGAATTAACAAAGTTACAATATGTTTAAGACTTTTTCGATGATTTTCCCATTTTCCAAACAACATGATGGTAACTTCCATGAGTTAGAGATAATTATAATATTATAATTATTGCTTGAGGCTAGCGAGGTCAACCCTCTCTAGATACCAACAAGGGGATCTTACCCCTGCAAGGCGAGGTGACCCTTACTTGGCCGGAGAGGTTGGCCTTCGCCAAATTCTGGTGAGGGCGAACCTCACCGGCTCTCTCCTGTGGCCAGTCACCGGCCATCGAGGAGGCCAGTGACCAAAGGAAGAAGAAGATGAAAAAAAGATAAATAAAAGTAAAAATGAAATTCTAAAAAATTTAATAAAAATTGAAAATATAATAAAAAATTATTAAAAATTATCCATGTTAGCACTAGTGGCGCCATGTAAGATAGCCGGCGTCCACGTCAACAATTTTTGGCCAAAATTGGCTGGATGGACTCAATTAATAAGAAGTGAAAATATTTATGACTCAATTGGCAAAATTGAAGAGTTTAAGACTAAATTGACAAAAATGTAATAGGTTTAAGACTTTTTGGATAATTTTCCAAATAGTCCTAAACCTATTGCAATTATGTCTATTCAGTCATAAACATTTTTTTTTATGACAATTGAGTCATAAACCTTTTAGATTTGTGCCCATTCAGTCCATCGGGCCAATGTTGGTTGGACGGCGTTGACATGGATAATTTTTGGACAATTTTTCATAATATTTTAATATTTTTTTGAAATTTTAAATTTTTTTCTTTTCTTTTTCTTTTTTTTTTTCCTTCCTTCTCCCTCTGGTTGGTCACCGGACCAGAGGTGAGGTTGGCGAGGTCAAATTCATCGGCCAGAGGAAGAAGGAAGGAAAAACAAAGAAAGAGAAAGAAAGAAAAGAATAAAAAGGAAAAAGAAAAAGATTAAAAAAATCGAAAAATATTAAAATAATATTAAAAATTATTCACATCAGCGCCGGTTATGCCGCGTTAGCCCTGGTCGTGCCATGTTAGTACCGGCTGGCCAAAATTGGCTGGATGGACTAAACTGGCACAAATGCAAAGGATTTGGGACTCAATTGGCATAAAAAATGTTTAGAACAAAATCTACACAATTACAATAGGTTTATGACTTTATGGTAATTTTTTTCATGTTGCTAATCAAATAATTCATCTGGCAGTTTTAGCACATCACTCCATGTCTACTCTTAACAATAACAAATTAAATAGTTAATTTGAAAGATATTATTCAATCAATTCAATATCTTAACTTGACAACTTGTTAGCTTTCAAATTATTACATTACGCGGAAAAATCATGTATTTGTTTCATATTGCATATAATTTCCGTAAAAAAATCATATATTATAACGGGCGCATCTAGCACCAACTCCATGACCTTCCTGGTACTCTTTTATACATTTTGGCTATGAGCACAACCAATTATGTTCTGGAAATAGCGAGTTTCAAGAAATTGAAACCCTAAGGGTGACCGCTTGGGAGATATTTCTCTTCCTTCAGTCAACCCAGATTAGGAAACACATTGCAGTTCAAGCGCCACTTCACAACTTTGATTTTGTTCGACTGTAGTTCTTCGATCACTCTAAAGTAAGGAAAAAAAAATGCATGGATCCCAAGAAAGCGGATAAATCCATCAAGATGTTCGATTTCTTCGACTGCAAGTCTCCTCCAATTGTCATCGATCACTTGCCGCCGGCAACAACGGTGGTCTCTTTGTCCTGCGTTTCCGATGTTACCCCCATTGACGATGATGAGAAGAGGGAGAATCGGAGCCAGGAAGAAGTTTCTTCTCCACGTTCCTGGCTAACCCTCAACTTGTTCCCCACTCGGACCTGCAATAACATTCAAGAAAGCTTTTCTTTCTCGGTCTTGAACAATGGCGGTGGCAACCCGCGTCCAGATATCGATCCCGCCCCGCTTCGTGACAACAAGTGGGAAACTCTGGAGTCGTTGACCTCTGACGAAACCCCCATTGTTTTTGCGGAGAGGGAGAGATCATCACGTAGGGTCATCCCGAACAAGAATGAGTGGCCTGTTCCAAGACACAAGGGAGAAGAGAAGTACTATGCTGGCAACTCCACGGAGTTGGTGCTCTACGAGGATCCCTGGAAGATCAGGAAGAAGTTAACAGAAAGCAACATCGGGCACTTGCCGCGGCTCCTGCTTCTGCAGGGCAGCATGAAGACCCACGTGCTCCAGTGGACGGGCGAGGAAATGGTGAGGCGGGTTGAGAGCAGGGACGGGATGGAGGTCATCGTGAGGGACACAGACACAGGCGATGGGCACTGGCTTGTGTTCCGCTACTGGGCATCATCGAGGAGCTACTTGCTGAACGGGGACAGGAACAAGCTGTTCGTCAAGGGACGAGGGTTGAAGGTCAGGGACGAGATAGGGATGTTCTGGGACACGGTCTCTCGCAAGTTCCACTTTATGCTCCTCCACGAGGTTGCTCGTGGCACAAGCAATGCGGTGGCTTGAGTTTTTATTGGAAAGTTTTGGCAATAAGATCTTGCTCTTTGATCTTGATACCGGTCTGTGATCGGCGAATGTCAAAACAAGAGCATGATTAGGGTTTAAGAGTTTCTCTTGCTCTTCTCACGAAGTGATAAGTTTTTCTTTTTCTACTCAAATGTATATGATTAAAAAATTACTGTGCAGATGCAATTTGTTCACTCTGTCGCGTTCGTTGATTAGCTAAACGAAGAATTATTTCGTCATTGCTGCAATGCTAGATTCTTGCGCGCCAATTCCTCCAAACTGTAGACTTTCATGGAAGCCTTAAAGCATCTAAACCTTTTTTCCCCTCAAAGCACAATCGACAAAAGTGATCGATGAAAGCCCCTGGTCATTAGCATTCTGCGGAGCCAAGCTCATGCGGATCCGACCTATTCCGCTTGTTGCATACCCAATGCGGTGACGCCGCAATGCATGACGATGATCATTCCAAAATCTTCTCCATCTTTATCTTTTTGATCAAACGACTTTATAAAAGTTGAAGCCCAGAAGCTCTAGGAGAAAAGAGGGGTTCAAATCCAAAACTTCGTGAGGAGGAGGAGATAAGCTAAAGAGCAAGGGCAACCTGACATTTTGGAAACACGGGGGTCAATGGCAACGTATTTTAACGGTGTTATTTTCATGGTGGCAACGATGGTGGCGACAACGGTGGCTCTACTGCCGGGATCTGCTGCCGGCGCCACCACCTGCGCATTCAAAAGTGGCGGTGACCTACACCTTGTCAACAAATCATCGATGTTTTGATCGTTCATCCATTGATGAAAAAGGGGCACTGTTTCTGGAGTTGAGCCTGTGATCATGCAAGATGCAACACCCTCTTCTCCCTTTCTGAGCAACTCTTGGATGAGAAATTACTAGGCAAAGCATAATATATGCTCTCAACTAAATCTCCTCCGTCTAGCGGAGTTAGGGAAAGACATACATTAAGAAAATAATGTCAACGTCGGGCCAAAGCTAATCGAATTTTTTTTGCCGATAATCCATGCGGTAATGGATGCGGATTGTGTAAAAGAAGGACTACAAAGATGTATACTTAAAACTAATCCAAAACGAGAGCGCGATTAGGATTCAAGAGTTCCTCTCACTCTTCCCACGAAGCGATACATATTATTTTCGGATTCGAATGCACGTGGTTCAAAACTAAGCGAGGAGATGCAATTTTATTCACTCTACTGTGCTTGCTGATTAGCTAACCATGAATTGTTTCGGGAAGACATTAGATAGCGTACATTGTCAGATTTTATTTTGATGCAATGTTGTAGGAAACAATGCTTCGGAGACATTTTTTTAATGGATAAAGACATGAATGATCGTATTCGGCTAAGTAGTTAAAGTAAACAGGAACGCACATGGCTCGAGTTTTGCTCTCCACACCTATTGACCAAGGAAGCGAATCCTGCTGGCGACGGCACTCAGATATCCACATCGCTTCTTTTGTCGATTAAACTCTTCCCAGGGATTATCGTAACCCCGGGCAAAGTAACCCATTTCGCTTTTTCGAGAAAACCACTTCCGGCAATATGGTAAAACCAGATACCTTAGGTTCCCAAAAAATGAAAAGGTAACGCACCAATTCTTCACGTTTAGACGAACCATCCCTTTCATGTTTTGTTTTGCAGGGCTTGAAGCATTACCATGAAAAGGATAATGGCCGATACCTAAAGCGGCTGGGGCTTCGCTTGTAGCACTAAACGCGTCTCTAATTTTCGCATGCAGTACACTCCCCGGAGTCATTAACCTATCACAAAGATCTACCCACATCTTCACAGGGAATAGGAATGTCCAAAGGATGTTTCGACACTACTTATTAATTTAAGGTCGCTAATATTTCTCCGTCAAGAGCATCAATACATCCCCCGGTAAAACAAGCCAGACCTGGTCCGAATACCACTTGACCGCACTCCCTGCTCGCAATGTAGGGATGGTTTCTAGCTGTTGCATTCCAACACTATCATTCCAGAATGGAGGGGATGATTCATTTTTCCATTTGGTGCAAAGATTTCATGGATCCACGCACGCAACCAGTGAGATACATAGCCTTCCCTAGACAAGCAGAAGAGCCACCTGAGTGAAACAACAGCAAAAAGAGTCGCGGAGAAGGAAGACAAGAAGGACAAAGGCCCTCCTCTCCCTTTTCGTCGGCAAATGTAATGTATTAAATATAACTAAGAGAGCATGCATCGACTAATCTAAATCAAAGAATTGAATTCCTACTCTAAATGAAGTTACAATCAGAATAAAAGGGAAATTATTCATTTATATACAAATCCATGCCCTCCCACACCTTGCCGAGGCATCCCCCATTGCAGATATGTCTCTCTTCCCCTTGAGGAAGAGCAAAAGCATTCCAACCAAGTACACAAGTTTTTTTTCTTTCTTTTACTCCCTTCCTTTCCTTTCATACAAATAAGAAGCTTCAGTGCAACTAAAGAGAAGGGGCAGTCACAGAGAAGTGTTTCCACCATCCACTTGTATGCCTAGAGAGACTGAGAGAGCCTGAGCAAGCAGAGCCCATTCAAGAGTCAAACACTCCTTTGACAAAAACTATAAAACTCTAAGTTTCTAGTCTGCATAAAATTTGCGTTCATGCCCACATTTCTATTTTCTGAGTGCCTTTCTATATATTTTTTCATAACACTCGTAAAAACTCTGGTATCCCCATGATGTAATTATCAGAAAACTACTTAGGAAAGCAACGTTCTTACCTTAAAATCCGACGCCAGCAAGTTTACTGAGACCATCTCATCCCCACAAAAGGCCCGATACCTGGCTCAGCAAAAAGATAGAGAGAGTGGCAGACCGGCCAGACATGTTGCAGCAAGGTTTCCTGTGCAAGGTGGGGTTGCAGAGGATTTCCGATCCTCTCTATGGCTAATCTCCTAAGAAACTTTCAATTATCAAACAAAAGTAGTTCAGCGGAGACCTGATTCTGTCCATTTTTCGCTTGTTTGAGCAGCGCCTCTGGCCATTGGAACTTTTCTCTCCCTAAGGCAAGCACCGTGTTCCACGTTTTTAATAAACGGAACACAAGGTGGAGCTTGAGTTTGGAAAAGATCAAAATACAAAGAGGACAAGGAATTAGTAATCTCTCTTCCACACTGTTCCAGAGGAACTCGGCTGCTTCTTCTGTGCGCCGTATTGCCAGGATTCTCTTGATCTGTCACCCACCTGATCAACACCATCCAGTGAATTCTCCACGGGTGGCTTAAGAGGCCGGAAATTCCCATTCCTGGGGATTAAGGATGCTGGCAACTTCTCGTCATCTTCTGGTGCCACCGCTGACCTGGGCTCTGTGTGCGTGTCTGTCAATCTATGCCTCGACCCACTCGACCTCAACCCCCTTGAGTTCAAAGGAGCTTTACCTGGCAGGGGAGCGAGAGTTGGTCCTTTAGGTATGTAAAACTCTTTGGGGACAGAATCCATGTCCATGTAACAATTTCTGGTTTTGGCATCAGCAATCAATGCAGCCCAGTCATCAGACTGAATTAAAGCATTAGCATTTCCCATTACCTATTAAGAGAAGAAAACACGTAAACAATCAGACTCTGTACCTGTAAGTTGACAAGTGAACAGGACAGGGAGTCAGCCAAAAACAGAAATGCAAAAGAACAGGGCAGATGAACCCATACCCATAAAGCTCTCCTAGCACGAGTTAGAGCAACATTCATACGACGAATATCTGCAACAAAGCCAACTCCATGACTTGAAGCACGAACACACGACATTATAATGACATCACGTTCTTGTCCTTGGAAAGCATCGACAGTATTGATATAAATATCCTTCCCTTCTTCTGAATTCAGAACCTCCTCAAACTCACGTTGAAGGCACTTTAACTGCAACTTGTAAGGCGTAATTATGCCCACGGAAATCTTCCCCACACCCATAGATTTCAGATTTTTCTGTAGATGCTCATATATACGTAGACAAAACTGTGCTTCGTGTAAATTTTGGTAGGAGACAGAACCACCTCTGTGGGATTCCCGCCCATGTGTAATGTCATAAAATAAGTAAGGTCTAAGCAATGGATCCCTGTAATATACCTCATCAGGTAACTTCACTACACTCTCACTATCACTTAGGCGTCCCTGGTAAAAATACCTGGAGGGGAAATCACGGATTTGTGGATGCATCCTATACTGAACAGACAACAACATCGTTGGGCATCCAGCCTGTTGAAATCTCTCAAAAAGGCTCCTGCTATATAGAAGAGTCCCAGCCGCTTTGCTGATCACAGTGGCAGGAAGCTGCTGTGGATCCCCAACCAGAACACATCGAGCAGCACCAAGAGAGAGGGGAGGAAGAACTGCCACCTCACTGGCCTGTGCCGCCTCATCAATGACTACCATGTCGAAACCATGAGAAAGGCGGGAGAATAACTTTCTACCACTGCTTGAAACAGTAGTGAAGACAATCTCAGCTTCATTGGCATAACTTGCCTCAAGACTGGCCCGGGCCTCTTCCAAATTAAAATTACTACCGGTACGAAACTTTACTTCTACAATGAGGATGCGAGACATCTCAACCAGCACTTTGTCCCTGTTCTCAACTGCTTGAGCAAGTTGCTTAAGCAACGCATCACGATTCTGGTCCCTTGCCATCAAAACATCGGGATCCACACCAACAGATCCTTGAGAACGAATAGCAGCAGCTGCACTGTTGAGTTTCAATTGAATTTCGGCTATCTCCTGAGAGAATTGAGCTTCATTATTTCTCAACTTGTGCAACCAGGCATACACCTCCTCTTTAACCATGGCAAGAAGTTGCTCAGTTCTCCTTTCAACAGAGACGGCCTGAGCTGCACGTGTTTGTGAGTCGACCCCAACTCGGGCTACATCAGGTTTATATATCCTCATTTCCCCATCAATGAAACCACGATCAAGAACACGAGCCAGGAGCTCATCTGTTGCTGCATTGGAAGGAGCACACACTAACATTCTAGGCTTTGGGCAGAGCTTTGGAAGAGTCCGAAAAAGACTCTGATCCATGCTCTGAAGAACTTCATCAATTGATCCAGTTGCATTATTATCAGAACTGCCCTCACTAGGTTGCTTGTAGCTTTCAGGTGCCAGTTTCTTGAGCAATGAGTTGTAATAATGTTGATACTGAACCAGATGGATCACATTTAACATACCCCATACAGTATGTGTCTTGCCTGTACCTGGAGGTCCCTGAACGAGAGTGAAGGGCCACGGTTCTTGCCTCTTTGTTGTCCCACTACTTGTACCGGCAGCTGTATGCATAGCAGCCCACTGAATCGCTGACAGTTGGGGTTCGTTAAAGGTCCTGTTCAAGTGTTCTGCAAACTTCTGAGTGAAGCACTCTGGCATGGCAGGGATCTGCTGCTCATAATTAGGAAACTGCTCAGGACTAGGCTGAAGTATCGCTGTTTGCATCTGAAGAGGATAGAATCAGTTAAAAGTGATCTAACACAAGTAACAAAAAATGGCAGTTATACTGAAAAACAAAAAACTCCAGCTGTACCTGCAAATTAAGGCGACGAAATGCATGCAAAGCAATATACTCCCGTTGAGTGGTAGCAAGAGAGCCCAAGACAGTTAAATACCAGATGCCTCTAGGCTGGAGTTTCCTTAAGATGTGATCTTCGCTGCCCTCACTGAAAATGTCCATTAAGAGAATACGATTAGAGTTAGTACATGGGTACTACACAACATAGATAATATATAGAAACAATTCCATTTGAGGTAAAATAATCTAACGCTGAATACAGCAAACTTAACCTGTTGGTATCATATGAATCGCCAACATAGAAGTGAAGGATTGCCCCAGGAGGATCACGAGTATCAATAGGCATAAATCGCCTAACCGTACCAGCCACACGTCCAGTTATCTCAGGCTCATCTCCCTCATCAACGACAGAGAAATTGTTTCTTTTGGATCTGAATGATCCAGGCCTAGGAGTTGAAAGAACCGCAACATCACCCTCCTTAAACATCCATTTGCACTCATTTACTGGAAGAACTGTCACATCGTACCATCCTGAGAAACAATTTAGTCAGTACATATATACATACAAAAATGTGTGTATAAATATATGAGAGAAAGAGAGAGAGAGAGAGAGAGAGAGAGAGAGAGAGAGAGAGAGAGAGAGCAAAAACCATAATTTGTACATTTACCATCTTAACTTTCTACAACCTATGATGCCTGAACTGCTAAAATGAAGCCTACTAAAGAATACGACCAAGTAAGCGCTAATCTACAAGTCATAGTCATCTAATAGTCAAAGTCATATAAACCTTCAATTACAAGAACACCTAATGAGAATAAATCCATCATGGAAAGAATAGGAACAAAAGAACTTCAACGAAACAAAAGCTAGGTCAGAGGTCCACAACATCTAAATCCAGTACAAGAGCAGCGCGTTTATGTAAACGTTTTCCAATGAATTTTTTTGTGCCTCATGCCTACCACACCAATCCTCAAAAAGTCTTTTACTCTAAGAGTAAGCTAGGCTGTGCATTAATGATTTCAAATCTGACAGCATCCAAATGACTTAGGTAACCCTCGATTCCTAGACTGACTGGTAAATCGTCCCACTGGGTAAGACAGCAGTCAGGATGTTTCTGCAAAAATAAAAATTCTCAAGACTTAAGCACGTAGGCCAAGCAAGAACCAAATGCTTGACCTGTTAAATAGGTACAACATCCAATCAGCCATGGACAGGTCTACTTGCTTTCAGCTTTTAAATTTTAGGTCATTCAATTACAGAGTCTAGCCTAACATAACAAGCACACCACTGCTGCAGCAAATGCACAGCATCCCTTACCATAATGTGATTCCACTCTGGAGAGAACCCTTTCAAAATGTTGACTACAAAATAATGTTATACATAAAAAGAGTGATATGAAAATAATAGATGTGTAAAATGTCCTAAGCAATATGCACCATAAGTTCCAGATTCCTGAAAGAGAAAACACCTCCAATTTGGTAAAAGTAATATTACCTCTTTCCCTCCTTTCGATATTCCGCACTCGAACCATTACATGTGTATCTCTGGAAAATGTTTCAGATAACTCCTCCCACGTACTGTAAAGCTGTGCACGGCATTCCTCAAATAGTAAAGGTTCAAATACTCTGACGTACTCTTCTACAGACTCAAATCGACCAGGAACACATTGTAGATCAGTCTCCCCTGGAACACAAGAAGCCACATCACGTTTTACACTTAAGAGAACCAACAAGGAATCAGACAGATAAACAAGCTAATAAAAACAAATACCACCATCTGCAGAAACAGACAAGACTATATAGGCTAATAAAAACCAATATCACCATCTGCACTATGACTAAACATGCATTTGGATCAAGATATTCTGGGACTCCCTTCCAAACTCAAATGCATGTCCTCGAGTGCTGCAACATGCAAATAAATGAATGGATAATCACGCAGGAGTCTGATGGCAGCCAACTCATGCCAGCCAAAGAAAGGGTTAGAATTCATATGTGGAAATATCCACATATGAATTAAACTCCCATGAATGGGAATTATCCAGGTCCGAATCACTTCAATAAGCTATTAGACCCTAACATCCAACTGACTCTTATACCCACCAAATGTTTCAAATTACAAGTACCGACTAACCCTTTAGCCACCCAGTCCAATCATCCCTATTAAACCAGTTGAACTGGGGTGATTTCCGCTTGATCCAGTTTTGGTCAGAGATGGTTAAGTAGGCAAAACCAGACCCAACTATGAACTATTTTCCTGCCCAAGCAGCCAAACCAGCACCATGATTTTAACTGAAAACTTTACAGCAACTTTGCACAAAAAGAATGAACCTTCTTAGTTCTTACAATGTGCTACACAAATGTCATAAATAACAAGTATGGCCTTTCATGTGAAGCCCTACGATTCTCCATTAAGCTAAAAGACAATGATGAAAAGTCCAAGTTTTGATTGCACAGCACATTATGCCCTTTTGATGTCTTTCAAGCATTATATTCATCAAAATACTATTGGGAAAAAGTTATCCAAAGGAATGAAACATATGCATCATAGCATCAGCAAAATTTTCCAGTGCACAGTAAGCAATTTTCAAAAAAGAACAGTAAGCATGGCTGCTGTTATTATACCAGGTTGTTGCCAAAATTTCTCATTGGTCACCTCGCGTATCATGCGCTCAACTGATGTATCTTGATAAGTAGAATTAATTATCGTTTGCTTCTTGGGAACAAGATGTTTCTTATTCACCAACTTTGAATCCAAGGAGATCTGACTGATTAAACCAGGCTTCTTGTTAGGAAGTGGAGAACTTTTCGGCTGTCTCAGATCCATGGGTTGCTTCCAGGAACTCTGCCTTGAAGGTTGTGACAATTCAGCCGGAGGATCATTATTGTTAATCAGTTTCTTAGGCTTAGCCAGTAGTCCAGCATCTACATCACCATTGCATTCGGGCTTAGACTCACTCTGCTCAGCAGTATTGCCTCCTTCAATAGCAGATACATCCAATCTTTTCAGGTCCTTAGAAATGGATTGACCCAGTTTTTCGATAATGCGTTCAGAAGGAGGAGGAATAGTTCGAGTTTCTTTCGCAGAACGAGTGCTTGGAGTTGATGAAAAGTTTGGTCGTCTTGGTGTTGAAGTCTTCATTTGTCCAGCTTGCTTTACATCTTCCAAATTAAGAAACATGGTCTGTCTGTTGCGCTTCTTGCCTAGCATAGCTTCTTTATGTTGGTCCATCTTCCTCTTTCCTGGATTATTAGCACATTTCAGAGCATAGCTTGCCTCAATGCCTTTGACTTCTTTCTGTTTTGTACCTACACTAGCTTCCTCCTGAACACCATTAGAAGAATCTATTTTGGCATTGCCCTCAACATTATGGCTGTCGTTGCTTTCAGAATCATTTGGATGCAAGTTTAGTCCAGCAGGTGCAGAAGCTGAATTCTCACCCTTACCACTTTCAGAGGCATTGCCATTGCAAGAAACAATCTCATCAATCACCCCTGAAGCATTAGTATCCTGCAACTCAGTCGATCCTTTTCCACGTGAAGCTTTGCCTGGTTCATGCAAACCGCTGGATCTATGTGGATCAGCAGCGCCATCATCATCTGACCATTCACCTTCTTCTCTCTCAACTTTATGACCTGCCACAGAGTCAGAAACCAACGGACCTGCCGGATTCTTCTCCTCAACATCACTCAATCTTGATGATGAGGCAACATTGCAATTCCTATCACCTGCATTCTTCCGTCCAACACGACCTAGCTCAGGGATACGAGCAGCTTTGGGACGAACAAAAGGTTGAAAACCTGACACAGATGATGCATGTGAGAAAGCGTTATTGTTGACAATTCTTTGAGGAACTACTGATGACACAAGCACGGTGGAACTGTCAGGATTTGAAGATGGAAGAGCCTTCTGCGGCAGTATGCTGACGACGCTGTCATTCTCTTCATCATCCCCCGGAGGAGGTTCATTCAGATCAAACATGGGCCTTCCCCGAGATGTCATCTCATAGGTAAATGCATACAAACTGTACTGTCAGTGCAAATAACTTCAACCGAAACCCGTTGCGCCGCCTTCTCAACATGCAATTCACACTTCCGACGGAATGTGTATGTCGAAATGAAATATCAACACCAAGAAATCAAAAGATCCTGATGGCCGAATTGGACCTGTAAAATCATAAGACGATAATTACAAGCATATCTAACGCAGGAACAAGGCTCCCAACAAAAGACCAGTGCTTGAAGGAAAAATGTTTCAATCGAACACGAACTGGAAGAAAAAAAAAAAAAGAAAAAGTAATCGCTTGATGAAGGATAGCCAAGGCTGCCCAATTGCTACTTCGATAAGTCAGGTGTCAAAACAGAGATAAAGATTCTACAGCCGTACTACCAGGGCCGCACCGTGATCCAGGACGCCACGGATCAAACCAAACCAATTCGATTTCCGACGAAAACCTCGAACAGAGCCGAACCGAATCGTTCCCATTAGCAAACCCAACCCAACCCAAACCAGATTGCAAGCATCTACCCAATCAGCTCCCATCCTCGCGGATTAAAAAGAAACCCTAAACCGACCAAATCGGCGCCTATCCCACCGCAGCACCCACACGATCTCGCCCGACGGAAGGAAAAAAATCAGAAACACACTAGCGCCCCACCACTCTAACCAAATGCGTATTCCACAATCGAAAGCTCCCGCCGCCCCCACCGACCGGCGGCGCCGATCGGTGGGCGGTTGGGTCAGCGGCCGACTGCGCGAGAGAACTCACCGCAGGGAGGGGGCGGGGCGCGCGCACGGAGCCAGATCGACCACCGAACCGGCAGGGGAGGCCGGGGACGGACCGGGGGGTGGGGGCGCGGCTCCGCCGTGAGGGGGGGGGCCGCCAGAGACTGCGGCGGCGCCGGAGAGGAGCGGCGGCGGCGGCGGCGATCGGTCGGGATCGAGGAGGGAGGTCGGCGATCGGTGGAATCGGAGAAGAAGGGGGGGGGAGAGGGCGAGGAGAGGAGAAGCGAAGTTGGATTCGATCGAGCAGAAAGCGAGGCCTCGATGATGTGTTCTTGGCGTGCGTGCGCGCGCGTGGGTGGCGACGTGGAGGAGATCTTGCGCGAGGAGGGAAGTAGTGAAGGAGGAGGAGAATATCCAACGTAAATATATAGGTAGAGGCGGGGGAGGGGAGGGCAGCATCGTGCCGTTTTTAGGTTGAGGCCACTCCCGTGCCAAAGCATGAAACGACACCACCGCCTTCTTCCCCTTGTCCTTGCTCCACGTCCTCCTACTAAAGTTAACTACTACTCACTACTAGTCTACTACTACTTTTTTGTGCGAATTTTTCGCTGCCCCTCCTAATTTCTTTTTGTATTTCTTCGACTTTTTTTTTTGGCCTCTTGGAACTTAATGAATTGTGGTTTTGGTTGGGTCAACGCTTGTGTCTACACTTGATTTTACATTTTTATTTTCGGAAAAAAAAAGGGTTTATGATAAAAGAGATTAGGTTTGATTGGGGGGGGGGGGGGGGGGGGGGGGGGGGGGGCTTTCAAATCGATAGAGGTGTCGGGGGATGCGGGCGAGTTGTGAGATCTGGGTTTTTGCTGAGGAGCGGGAAGGCGGGCGTTATTATGAAGGTGCGAGTTTTAGGGGCTCGATCTGGATATGTGCGAGGCGATTGGGATGGTAATAGCAATCCTGCGGCTGGGATTATTTCGGGGTAAGTTAGCTATTTCGGGATTCACTTGCGATTTTAAAAGACTTTACTTGCTTTCCTAGTGCGCGAGTGCTTCGGATGGATAGAAGGGTCAAAGCGCGTGAGTTGTGAGATATGGATTTCTTAAAGAGGCAGAAAAAAAAAGGAACATTATTATAAATGTGCAAGTTTCAGCGATTCAATTTGAATATATGCGAGACGATCAGGGGTGGCGACAAAAATCTTTCGATTGGGATTATTTCGGGGTAAGTTAGGCTATCTTGGGATTTACTTACGATTTAAAGCTTTACTTAGTTTCCATGCGCGCCTTGAGCACGTCCACAATTATTTTTCATTTCTTGTCCGACATCGCAACAAAGATTAATAACCTTAATTGGATGGAGAAATAAGAACTTTTAATATTACTCTTTTAAAACTATAAGGATCTTTATCTTTGAAATTATTTTTTTTTGAATGAAGCCTTTTGCTATTTTTGGCAATAATTATAAAAGGACCATTTGATCACAAATTTAGAAACAATTAATAATAGAAGGATTACGAAGAGGGTTATGTATAAAAAGAAGGGTTCATATCATGAAAAATCCAAAATAGGTATATATGTGACAAAATTTATCCACAACTAAGTTTTGACCATAAAAAATCATAAACTGGTAGACATATGACAAAATACTAATTTTTTTTATCTTAAAAAACCCACAAACTGATACACTTGTGACAAATTTGCCCTCCGTTAAATTGGATTAATATTACAAAAAATCACAAACAAATACACCTATGACAAAATGAGGATAAAACCCCAAACTGGTGAATCTATCAATGGCCATGCGTCATTCAATTCAGAAATTTCACTGTAAAATTTAATGAAAATTAATTGAGGGTAAAATTATCACAAGTGTACCGATTTGGAGTTTTTTATGGTTAAACAATTAATTTAGTGTGCATTTATCATAAGTGTATCAATTTGGGGTTTGTCGTGGTATTAATCCTTAAAAAAAATGGGTGGCTATTTAATAAATGGGCATTATATGTTTAAGACTTAAGAGTAATTCTGGAGACGGGGGCCACCCTAAGCCCCCATTGAATGCTCTTTACTTCGGGCAATGGAGGCATTGTAAATGACACTTTTGGTTTAATAATATGGATCCAAAAACTTTAGCCGAAAAAAAAGTTATGGTCAAATTTTCACTAATTTAGATGATTCAAAGGATGCCTAATGTGTCAACTGCATTACGAGAAGAGCGCCCTCTCATTTTTAAAGAATTTCGAAAAGCCCCATTTACGATAATCCCACATGAAATTATTAAAGAAAAAAAATACCCGATCCGCATATTTCTTCATTCTTTTAGTTAGCATAAGATTTGATTTATTGCACGACAGAACGAGTCTTTTAAATTTTGTTGTCGCAAAACTTTTGACAAGCTAAAATTCTCAATTTCGTCGGAATCTAGTTCTTTGGATATTACATCCGAAATCTTATTGACCAAACACTTTTAACCCTCCAAGGCAGCGTTAGAGGGCTTTACGTAGACGCAACTTGAAACAATCCCCCACGTATAGGCAAATCTCAAGTGACTCATTTTTTATTTTCCAAAAAAGAAAAATGCTAAGATACCCTACATAGAACAGTAAACTATAAGTACCAACGTCGACTATTGACTTTACTTGCATTCGGGAAACAAAATAGAAAAAATGACATAAATAATCTTTAAACTTTAGCTCAATATGTAATATAATTTATAAACTTTTAATTTATTCAATATGGTCTTGAGCTTTTGGTACATGTTCAATTTAGTTCCTAAAGGACTTTATTGAATATTTTTCTATAGTTCAGGAAATATATTGAAGATGTATTAAAAGTCTAGAGGTCATATTGAATAAATTAAAAGTTCATGGACCACATTAAATATTAGGCTAAAGTTCAAGGATTACACTAAACAAATTAAAAATTCATGAACTATTGTACATTGATCAAAATTCAACAACCGTTTGTGTCGTTATTCCATCAACGTACATTGCGACGGAGAAATGGTGGAAATTGGGTTGAGCCGGCCCAAATAGAATTATTTGGGCCTAAAGGGCCAAACTCTAGGCCTCGTCTACTTGACCGGTGGCCTTTGGACGGGGGAGCTAGCCCGTGGGCCCCCAAAAGCAAAGGGCAAGGAAAGTTCCTCCTCCTATAAATTTCCCTTCCCTACTCAAAGTCTCCTCCCGTTCTCTACTCAACCATTCTCACCTTAACTCTCAATCTCGCAACTCAATCGCACCCACGTTTTCGTGATGCATTTCGTCTCCATCTTCTTTAACTATCGATTGTCTAAATAACTTGTCCGATCGATCCGCTGCTAATGGCCAATTACAACCGTAAACCGTCAAATTTGTCTTGAATGAACTGGAAAAATCAACCAATCGGTCCTGAAATATATTGCATGGATGTTAACTCAATCCTAAACTTTTCAATGTTGTTAATTCAGTCTCGTACCTTTTCGTGAAATTCAAATGTAGTTATCTTGACCCAATTTCACTGAAAATTACCAACGCGAGGGTTCGGTTAGTATCGGCCGTCCTACCTGCCATGAATCTACTTCAAGGATTTTAAGTAGAAATCAATGGGGAAATTACCAAAATAATTTTAAATATATTGCAATTGTGTCAATTTAGTCATAAACTCTTTTTTGTACCAATTGAGTTATAAACTTTTTACATTTGTACCAATTTAGTTGATTCGCCCAATTTTCGATGGCCGGCGCTAACGTGTACAATTTTTAATAATATTTTAATATTTTTTTCAAATTTTTTAATTCTTTTTTTCTCTTTTCTTTTCCTTTATTCTTCCTCTGGCCAGCAAGGTTGACCTCATCGAATCTAATGAATGCTTGCCTCGTCGGCCCTCGCCTCTAGCCAGTCGTCAAACCGAGGTGACCAGCCAAAGGACGAAGGAAGGAAAAAAAAGAGAAAGAAAAGTAAGAAATAATTAAAAAAAATCTAAAAATATTAAAATATTGTTAAAAATTGTACATGTTAGCACTGGTCATGCCATGTCAGCTCCAATTGGCCTAATGGACTAAATTGACACAAATGTAAAATATTTATGACTCAATTGGTATAAAAACAGATTTATGATTGAATTGACACAATTGCAATTAGTCTAGGACTATGTTGGTGATTTTCCCGAAATTGTCCAGAAAGACTATATTGGAATTTCGTGCAGAGATTTGTAACTCAATTAATAAAATTGAAAAGTTTTGGATTAATTTGAAATCCATATAGTATGTCTAGGATTGAATCAACAATTTCCCCTGAACTGAACATTTCCCAGAATATGTTGCAACGGTGCTGCAAACTTAATTTAAGGCCGCACCATAAATGACCACGGCAAGTTTCTTTCAATCGATAGTAGTCAAGTTTCTTCCACTTTCGATTTATAAACTCATGCTAATGACATACCATATTTTTGTGTCGCTGGACATTGGATCATCCCAAATTAGGTCATGGAAAAAAAAGAATTTTTATGTTTCAAAATCTTAAAATTTTTGAAATTTTGGTGAAAATATTAGCGCTAGAATGGAAAAATGAACATAGTTCAAGAGTTGAGTATTGCCGATAAGGGTTTTTTTCGTTATGTTAAAATGCTTAGTGTAAACAACTCCATCGTTAGGCGCTTGAAAAGCTCACACGAACCCACTTTTACAATGGTGAACTCTTTCATTTATGGTGGTCGTGTGATGTCATTCGTTCGTACATGCATGATGAACTACATGTTTTAGATCGCTGCATGAACTGCATATGCTCATCGCTTACTGATGCTGCAGCATCTAACTTAACTCCATCAACAAAGTTAGCACCATCGATGCTTGTCGCGATCTAAAAATCAGGTTTTCCGATCTTAGGCTAATGGATTACTAGATTAATTAAATTAATTAACCTAACTCGAATTCTCTCAAACTCTACCAATTCACAACTTAGGTCCGATTATTAGCATGTAAATATTTTCAATGGGAGCTGCCACTAATCATTTAAGGTAGGTTAATTAGAAACCTAAATAAAATAGCGGGAGTACTATTTTATTTTTACGAACTAGAGATTATAAATCCAGGAACTTGATTACGCTAGATTATCCTAACGTCCTTTTGGTACCAATCTTAAGAAAAGTGCTCAATTCGGCAATTTTGATGAATTCTAACTTAGAGTTCAAAGGTGCGAAAAAAAAAAAATTTTGAATTTTTTTTTTTATATTTTTGATGCACTTTCAAATTTAAATTCAAGTTGTAAATCTTTTAATAAAAAAATTATAATCGCTAAATCTTTCGAATTAAGTTTCGTTCTGAAGCCTAACAGATTGACCCTAAAAATTCAAAATACCCGCTATGGAAATAACTTTATCTAAAGCCTGATAGATAGATTTATTCCCATTTGTGCGGTTGCGGATTAGGAGATTAATCCTAATCGATATTATGCCGATCACTCAAATATGCAAAGTTAGATAACAAAAAGCACAAAAAGAGCAATAAAATATTTAAATTGATTCGGATAAGATTTTTATCTAATTTGAATATTTTCTTTCCAAGTTTGGATGTCTCGGGATTGGACTCGCGGATCAAAACAGGGTAGATTGGCGATGGATCACGAGCAGCTCGTCTCGATGGTGGTTCACAGTCAAAGCTAGCCAGCAATGTGAACGCTCTCGATGAGGGATGCTCACGGAGATCTCAACACAGTTAGGCGCAGGGCTGCTACTTCATGGCTTTGTCGTCAGAGGGAATTACAATAACTGGCAAGAAAATTTATGGGACTTCCTAGCAAGACCAAAGAAACCTGTAGGCAACTCAAATTGGATCCAATGAATTCTGTTGACTTCGTTGGACCCATTGAGCAAGGAAGCAAGACTAAGTGAACGTTAGAGGCATGATAGTGGCAGCCAAGATTTACTTTCGAGAAGGGTCGATGCTTTTCGAGAATTGCTAAGCTGATGGCTGCCTGAAACTCTTGGTCTAAGATTAGACTGGATTGTTAGGCTTCATTCAGAGTGACGTCTGGAATAGCAGCAAACGTCACGGCGGGGGCAAGCGATCAATGGCAGCGAACGCGGTGTAAGTCTGAGCACGGCAAAAGAGCATCACAGGCGAAGAGCAGCGAGCAGGGCACGAGTGGCTCGAGTTGCAGGTTGAAGCACCAAGCGAAACGCCAAGGAAAGAGCCAACAGCTTCCTCTCTCTTTTCTTCTTAATGATATCTCTCTATGTTTCTCGTGTGTGATCAGACCAAAAAGAGAGTTCTCCCCAAAAGTCCTCCTGTAACTCTAAATGTGTGGCCCTTTTATAGTGACAGGATATCAAATTTTGGGATAAGGAAAAGAAATATACTTTTTGATTTCCTCTCAATCAAGTGAGACTGATTTTTATTTCTTCTCCTTTTTGCTATACTGCTAATATTGTGTGAATATGGCCAGAGGATCATGCATGAGTTCTTTCCTCTTTATTCAATGCTGATCAGTTTTCTTGCCCTCTCCATGTTGACCGAATTTTGCTCAATTGTACGGCTCAATGCATAATTTTCCTTCCAAGCGTGGATGTCACGCCCCGAACCCTAACGTGATTGCGACATCTCTTGTTTCGGTCGAACAGTTGCGACGTCCTAGGAATATCGCCAACCTAATCCAAACATCAGGAACACGTGTGGAAGCGAAAATAAAACCCCTGACTATAAAGACGACGATGGGGTAGCTCAACACGACAATCAATTAACAACGACATTCATTTACATACAAAGCCGAAGCATCCAACATACAAACATCATAATACAAACATACTTAGTAGACTAGCATCCAAACTCAACGACATAACAAAAGGCTCGGATGGCTTGGTTAAGTTAACTTCATTATAGGTCGATCTATCCAACGCAACCCCTAAAATACCCTAAGAAAACTACTGATCGCCATCTTCCATTCTGCTCCTGATTCTTCTAGCTTCTACTCCAGATGATCACCCGCAGCTCCACTAGGCCCCATGGGCAACTTCTTGAACTCCAAAAAGAGGAGGCGGGCCTCCTGGGTCTAAGGCTGGGAGTCTGAAATTGTGGATTATACAACTATGAGACGAATCTCAATAAGTGTATAACCCCAAACCCTACGTAGGCACTCACTTACCGCCAGACGAAACATGCATAACACATAACGATTAGCCAAACTAATAAACTCATACGAACCTACCTGGAACTTGTCATGCGCATTACATGCACGTTAGACAACAATACAACCAACATCCCACCGCAATGAATCATAACCGTGCGCGTGCCTCGATTATAAAACAAAACCTACTTGGGCACGTCTCGTACCATGCCTAGCAGATTTTATCCTATAATCGAGCACTATATCACGCGATACAAACACACTTGCACACTAACTCACACCATGCATCACTTTCACAATCCTCACATATCAAGTCGAATCCCGCTTATTCTCAACCTTTCCACCATACCGCGCCTGCGTAAAACGCATCAGGCCAACGGTCTTCTGACCTCGTCAGGCATCGTCACCTCGTCGGGCTAAGTATCGTCACCTTGTCAGGGACGGCATCGTCCCGCATAAACGAACACGCCTCAGAACGGAATCCTATATTTTCACTTCCTTAATTACCGCGCCTGCGTAAAACGCATCAGGCCAACGGTCTTTTGACCTCGTCAGGCATAGTCACCCCGTCGGGCTAGGTATCGTCATCTCGTCAGGAATGGCATCGTCCTGCATAAACGTATATGCCTTAGGACAGACCTTTTCCAATCAATCCTACACACCCGTACCTTCGTTCCACTCATACCAAATCTATCACACGGTTACACACAATCTCACAATTCACATACACTTCGCAAATACACATTTTCACCACATGAACACCACACGAACACCCATGCTTGGCATGCGAACTCAATGCGCAAATCACACTATCACGCCTCATGGCCACACACTCTCGGCAGACAATCACGCCCCATTCAACCCAAGACATAATCCAGAATCAACCAACAATCACAAATCATATATTCGCATATATGAACTCCAAAAATTTTGAAATTTGGATACATTGCATAAAACATCTTGCTAAATATTTTTCGTGAAGAACTCGAAACCCAGTTCCAACTGTAAACACCTCTTTTGGTCACTTGAAGTTAGACGAAAATCAACTCGTTCCAACAGACCGTTTTGTCCTCAAAATATATTTCTTTCAATACCTAAATCACCTTGAAAAGCCTTAAAATTTTTATGTCATAGCCACAAATGTCTCCAATAATTTTCGTGAAGGAAGTATTTTGAAAATAGGCATGGAAAAATTTATAAAAATTCGAATAGACCAAAAGGTCGAGTAAACAGTAAATCGGACAATTTTATTTCGGTCCAAAGATGGACTTCCAAATGGCCTCAAATGATTTCCAAAAATTTCCAAAATAAAGTATGTCATACATCAAGATGTTGGGAACAACTTTCATGAAGAAAATTGCCTCAAATTCGGTCCACAAAATTCTCCACAAAAATAGCAAGCCAGACGAGTATAGTAGTCACGAATCTGAGAATCACACAAAAGCTCACGGATTCAAACCATAATCGTTCCATATCATCACGGCCCTATCCGAACCTCCCAAACCTCACATTTTCCATCGCCAAATCAGTCCACAATCACCAAATACTCAGCCCTCATCACAGTCCTAAAACAACCACTAAATTCACCTAAATCAAGTCCTAAACGTGTCTAACAATACTTGAGGTTCTAGGTGATGTTTGGGAAAATCACTTACTTTGAAAAGGCGGACAAACAGGCTGGACAAGGGGTTGGAACAGCTGGCCCAACAGCAGCAGCAGTGTTGCCGGCCTAGCTGGGTTCACGCACGGGAATGGAGGGAAAAGCGAGAAAGCCGATCGGTGGGGTGAGGAGAGAGAGAGAGAGAGAGAGAGAGAATTTCAGGAGAGAGAGGGAGAAGAGAGAGAGTTGGCCGGGGGAAATGGGGAATGAATGAGAGGAAAAACAAATATATTAATAGGTCAAAGAAGTTTAACCAACATTTCCATAATTCCTACTTCGCCCCTTAATACTTGGCCAATATTTATCCTCATCCAAAAAGCTAGGGGCAATATAGTCCAAGGACAAATGAATTATTGGGCCGAAATACACATAAATTAATCCTTAATTTAATTCCCAAATATCATCCAAAATTCGGAATACCCCAAAATAGCTTAAGGGCAAAATAATCATTTTTCCGGTCTCGGACCGAAATCCATTTTTTTTTTTGCAGAAATGGGTGGCCCCAAGGTTGGCCAAGCCAAAAACGTCATCGGTTGCTCAAAATTATCACTTTCAAAATTCTCGATTCCTGGGTCCGAATTCTAAGAAATGACTAGAATCAAACAATCACGACTTTAGCTTATCTCTGGCTAACGGGTGGCTCTTTGGAGTTACGTACTCTCGACCAATGATTGACACTAAGTCAAATCACGTTTAAGTTTGTTCTAACCGAGGCTACCTCGATTGTCATATAATTGCGAGGGTCTGTTGCTAGTTTCTTTCGGACATGATCAATCAAATAGATTGCTCTTTGTCAGCCCAAAATATTCCCTCGTCAATTCTTATGGTCGAAGGTCGAACCAAGGTCGAGTTCTTTGGTCGTGCGAACTCAATCCCTTAATGGCCTTACCCCTAAGGTTAGCATCCTGAGAATGTGCAGTTCTGGGTGAGATCTCACTATATGTGCATTAGTCAAAATATTCATTTCATAAATCCCGGAAAAAGGATCGAAAATTCAGAATGTTACAGTGGATGGGCTTCTCCATATGCAAATCGGTGGCCGCGTACATTATGCTCTTCTTTATATTTATTCCTTCAAATAGTTAAGCATGTACGAATGTACTGGGAATCCATGCCGAATGCATTGTTTGTGACAAAAAATCTTGATAATTTCAAATATTCATCAAATTTTCCTCACTTGATACACATGATTTTAGCCACTGCGGGCTTAGTCCAGTTAAGCTCAAAATCATTCACTCGAGTCCATCTGCCGCCGGTCCAATGCTAATATAACTATATGAGCTAATTACTATAAATGCTCCTAAAATCTATATGCAATTTAACTAATAATTTTTTTTCTGGGAACCGGGATCGTTCCCTAATTTTTATGCAATGGATGACTAATTGGGTCTCCAAAATTTAGGTGTCAACAATGCTCATTTAACCTAAAGTAGAATTCGGTCATAACTTGTTTTGATGGATCACTGATAAGGAGATCATCAATTAAAGTGGAATTGATTTTTCTCGATAAGACTTTTGTCGATAAACCGATAAAGCCAAAGATGAAACTTTTCTCTTATCGATCTTATCGGTAAGACTTTTGTCATATGTCTATCTTGCCATTCGAAATCCAATATATTCGCAATAAGATTAATAGCTGATTTCAATATGGATTGATAATATATGAATGGAAGGTTGTTCTAAGCAAGTTCCTACGACGTATGCTGACTTAATAAGGTAGTTTTCATCTCATCAAGGCTGCAGCACAGATTTTGGGAGATTAGGTGCAATGCTCAAGATATCAAGTCTCCATGTGCCATAAATGCATTTTTTTAATTTCTTAGGTCTTAATTGGTCTGTGATTCTCAAGAGTCAAAATCCTTAGTTCCTAGGTATTTAATACTTTCTAGTTTCTAAGTCCTTAAATGGTTAGGTAATTGCCATGTCTTTTAATATTCGGTTATTTCTTAGTTCCCTTATAAATAAAGGAGAGTCCTCCATTGTAAGACCAGATAAGACGTCGAATGAGAATACAAAGAGATTTTCCTCTGATTGAGGGATTATCTAAATCGGTTTCTTTATCTTTGGAAAGTGGATTACTCCTCGGTGGTGAGCCAAGAAGCACTTTATCCTCGGCTGATGGATTTCCTTTAGGCCCTGATGGTGAGCTTATCCTATCCTGAAGTCTTTTATCCTCAGTAGATAGCTTGTCCTTTAAGCCTCGGTGGTGAACTTCGTCGATCTTAATCCTTATTCTTGGTTGGTGGCGTAACCTTTATACCTTGGTGTCGATCGTAACCTATCCTTCGGTTTCCTTTTACCCTTCGATAACTATTTCGCAAACACACACCCATCCATACACATAACTCAGAAAATCCCCATTTCCGAAATGACTCGTCCACGCACGTATCAAGTTGGTATCAGAGCTTCAGGTTGAACTCATTTGAGTGATTCTTTTTGTTCAAATTCATTCTCAACATGGATGAATCAGTTCTTAGAGGTTTGACCTTGGAACAAGCGCACAATGAAAGGCTAGACCGCGTTATTCGGAATCTCCAATAACAAATGGAGAGAGTCCTTAACCTTCTTGAAGATCCGACAAGACAAGGATAACCAGTAAGGCAACCTAATGATCAACATTAATGCAACGATTCAGATTCTCGTCGAAGCTCTAGTAACGAATCCGATTCCACTGGAGGTAACTCTAGTGATTTGCAATACCGAGTCCAGAGAAGAAGAGGGAGGCATAAGGAGGATGATCGTGAGATAAAAGCGGAGGCACCTAAGTTTGAGGGAAGTCTGAATCCCGACGACTTTGTCAATTGGTTATATGCTATCGAATGAGTTTTTGACTTCAAGTCCTACTTGGACGAGAAGAGATGCAAGGTTGATATCCTTAAAATGACAAAATATGCTTCTCTCCGGTGGGAGAATCTAAAGCATCAACGACTCAGAGAAGAAAAAAGCCGAATCAAGTTTTGGGATAAACTCAAGAAGTTGATGAAGAAGAGATTCTTGCCCAACAACTATAAGCAAGACTTGTTCCTCAAGCTATATTCTTTAAAACAACAATGGATGAGTATTGAAGAATACATCCGAGAGTTTGAACAACTCAAGATAAGGTGCAAAGTTCCAAAGCAAACCATCGCTTAATTCCTTAGCGGAATGAGTCGATAAATTGTTGATTTGGTTGAACTTCAACCTTATTGGTCCTTTGAAGACGAATGTAAGTTGTTAATAAAGGTTGAAAAGCAAATAAAGAGCAACAAGAGGTTTTCTTCCATAACCTCGACAAAAGGAACATCCTACTTTAAGGTGCTTCCTCGAGTAAGACTGAGAGTGGGTCAACAAAGACCAGGGCAAAGAAAAGTCTGTGGAACCTTCTAAAGATTTCCACAAGAAATATGATAGACGTGAGGAAATGCTTTAAGTGCCATGATTGTGGGCATTTGCAAGCAAATTGTCCTAATCGAAGAGTTAAGACTTTTCAAGATATCGAGAAGATTGATTTGCAACTTCAAAAGGCTGAAAAGGCTTCCGACCAGAATGAATCTGAATATGAAGATAAAGAAGAGTTTGATGATAGCGAGTTGTTAGTCATTCGAAGAGCATTGCATTCTGTGATTTCTCTTGGGGAGAATGGGCAAAGGGAGAACATCTTTCACACTTGATACACTATCAACGGAAAAAGGTGTGTACGGTAATTATCGATGGAGGGAGTTGCACCAATGTCGCATCAACAACCTTGATTGAAAAACTGAAGCTTCCAACATCTAAGCATCCTGAACCGCACAAGCTTCAATGGCTGAGTAAAGGAAGCGATCTTAAGGTAACTAAGCAAGTCTTGATTTCATTTTCAATTGGGAAGAATTACCAAGACCAAGTTCTTTGTAATGTTTTTCCTATGGATGCCCTTTTACCATTGAATCCAGTCATGACCCACGAAAATCAACCTGGGGAGGGAAACACTAGTAATGAAAGCCTATTCTTGAGTGAAACACGGGTTGAGAGAGCCATTAGCAAACAAAAGAATGTATTTGCTTTGCTTATGGTTGAGAAAAAGAGTGAGATAGAGGGTCCCATACATCCAAACATGCATTCCTTGTTTAAAGAATTTGCAAATGTGCTCCCGAAGGAATCGCCACCTAGATTACCTCCCATAAGAGGTATCAAACATCACATTGATTTGCTTCATGGTGCTTTTCTACCAAACAAAGTAGCATATCGTTGCAATTCGGAGGAAACAAGCGGAGTTAGCATTAGGGCTGTTCTTATCCAAGAGCAAAAGCCTTTGACGTATTTAAGTGAAAAGTTAATTGATTCTAAGAAGAATTATTCAACTTATGATGAGGAGTTCTATGCCATTGTTAGAGCTTTTGATCATTGGAGTTATTAATTGAGGCCAAAATAGTTTGTTCTTCATTTTGATAATGAGGCTCTCAAGTTTATTAGCGGCTAACGACAACTCAATTCGAGACATGCCAAATGGGTAGAATTTCTTCAATCATTTTCTTTTGTCTCAAAGTATAAACCGGGCCGTATTAATGTTGTAGCGGATACTTTATCAATGAGATATTCTATGCCTATTGTTTTGGATTCTAGGATCCTTGGTTCTCAATCGATGAAGGAACTATATTCTGAAGATCTTGAGTTTTCATCCATCATCGACAATTGTAAACATGGAATTCAAGGTACTTATTTTGTTCAAGATGGTTTTCTCTTTAAAGGAAATCGATTATTTGTGCCAAAGAATTCCTTTAGAGAATTATTGATCAGTGATGTGCATGGTAGAGGTTTGGCTGGTCACTTTGGTGTAAATAAAACTCGAGGTTTTTCAATAACATTTCTATTGGCTAAAGATGAGTAAGGATGTGTGTGTTATCATCTCAAGGTGTGTAACTTGTCAAAGAACCAAAAGTTGTTTCCATCAAGGGCTATACACTCCACTTTCGGTTCCATTACAACCATGAGAAGATATAAGTATAGACTTTATTGTCGCTCTTCCGAGAACTCAAAGGGAAAAAAATGCCATTATGGTGGTCGTTGATCGATTTTTTAAAATGTCTCATTTCGTTCCATGTCATAAAACGAATGATGCCTCTCATGTGGCTGAACTATATTTCAAGGAAATCATTTGCCTTCATGGAGTACCAAAGACCATTGTGTCAGATTGTGACTCTAAATTCTTGAGTTATTTCTGGAAGATTCTATGGAAAATGCTCGGTACGCGACTCTTATTCAACATCACTTATCACCTCAAACTGATGGTCAAACGGAGGTAACCAATCGTACCCTCACCATTCTTCTTCGAGGAATGGTTAGTAAATCCTTGAAAGATCAGGATTTGAAACTTGCACATTCTGAGTTTGCTTATAATTGATCACCAAGTTACACCATTGGTCGATCACCTTTCGAAATTGTTTATGAAATTAACCCTCTTATGCCAATCAATTTGATTCCAATTTCGTCCAACTCGCAAATGAACTTGGCAAAGAACGAGTTGAATTGATAAAGAAGCTCCTTGAGCAAATTCGATTTGATTCCATCTCGTTGAAAGAACAAGCTCATGCCAAGAGCCGATAGCCCATTCAAAGTTCTCGAACGAATAGGAGACAACGCATACAAGAATGATCTTCCTGGAAAATTCCACGTTTTGGTAGCTTTCAATGTGGGAGACCTACTTCCACATTTGGAAGATGAAGATTTCTTAGATTTGAGGACAAATCTCAAATAACCCAGGAGAATGATGCGGGAGCATTTAACTTAACTCCATCAACTAAGTCAACACC
The DNA here is from genome assembly GCA_024500025.1 of Syzygium aromaticum. Taxonomy (NCBI): domain Eukaryota; kingdom Viridiplantae; phylum Streptophyta; class Magnoliopsida; order Myrtales; family Myrtaceae; genus Syzygium; species Syzygium aromaticum. Next base: position 13,320,361 of record CM044889.1, read on the forward strand.
ATCGATGCTTATTCAACCTAAAGTATAATTTGGTCATAACTTGTTTCGATGGATCATCGATAAGGAGATCATCAATTAAAGGGGTAATTGATTTTTCTCGGTAAGACTCTTGTCGATAAACCGATAAAGTCAAGGATGAAGTTTTTCTCTTATTGATCATATCGGTAAGACTCTTGTTGATATGTCTATCCTGCCATTTGAAATCCAATATCTTCGTAACAAAATTAATAACTGATTTCAATACAAATTTATGATATATTGATGGGAGGTTGTTTTAAGTAAGTTCCTATGACGTGTGTTGACTTAATGAGGTAGTTTTCATCTCATCAAAACTGCAGCACAGGTTTTAGGAGATTAGGTGCAATGCTCAATATATCAAGTCTCAATGTGCCATTAATGCATTTTTTTAAAGTTCTCAGGTCTTAATTGGTTTGTGACTTTCAAAAGTCAAAGTCCTTAGTTCCTAGGTATTTAATGCTTTTGAGTTTCTAAGTTCTTAAATGGTTAGGTAATTGCCATGTCTTTTAATGTTCGGTTATTTCTTAGTTCCCTTATAAATAGAGGAGAGTCCTCCATTGTAAGACCAGACAAGACGTTGATGAATGAGAATATAAAGAGATTTTCCTCTGATTGAGCGATTATCTTTAGAGAGTGAATAACTCATAAATCGGTTTCTTTATCCTTGGAGAGTGGATTACTCCTCGGTGATGAATCAAGAAGCACTTTATCCTTAGCTAATGGATTCCCTTTAGGCCTTGGTTGTAAGCTTTTCCTATCCCGAAGTCTTTTATCCTTGACGGGTGACTTATCCTTTAAGTTTCGGTGGTGAACTTCGTCGATTTCGATCCTCATTCTCGGTTGGTGGCGTAGCCTTTATACCTTAGTATTGATTGTAACCTATCTTTTGGTTTCCTTTTACCCTTCGATAACTATTTTGCAAACACACACCCATCTATACACATAACTTAGAAAATCTCCATTTCCGGAATCACTTGCCTATGCACGCAACACTTGCTCGCATCGTGACTTCTCTCGTTGGGATACAACAGATGGTCGAACTTTTCTTGTGGCGAGGTGTAGATCCTGTTGAGTTTAGATCCAACGTGTGCATTTGGTAGAAGTCTACTTATGCGGCGTTGAGGATGTCGCTTGCATGGTTAACTTTTGCTGTTCATTATGCAAGGCTTCTGCGTTCTTTCATACCACTGCAAATGCATGGGATGACAACTCTTTGCTCGTCTCATACGACTCCAACATGGGATTAGGTGAGGAAGCCGATGGTGGCCACCTTCTCGTGATGATGAGATCGATATTGCATCATGCGCGCCGCGTGATTCAATGGGAGTACACTCGACCCCATCAACAGTAGTTGTTGTCCGCCGAACAACATGGATGAAAAGAGCGGCGCAAATGCTTTTAGCCTAAGTGGGGAATGTGGAAAAGATCGGGCTAGGGAGTGGGAGACTCTGGGGGACTTAGCAGGGTGGGTTAGGTTGGTATGGACTCTACCCCGTCTTGTTTATCCGTCCTGTTGTTATAGATCACTAAAAACTATATATATAGTTCACATATCAAAATACATGAAAAATTAGTGAGCTAACTAATTTTTTTTTCCACCAATCAATAGAAAGAGATAAGAAGAATACGGGGATTAGGGTAGAAAAATGCCGAAAAGTTTTTTTTTTCTCTCTTCTCTCTCCATTGTCTTCTTCAAGCTTAAGCCATGGGGAGGGTTTCAGCTAGTCTCGCCCTCCTCTCTCATGATTTTATTGGAGTCCTTTTGTTCTTCTCTTGTTTTTCCTTCTATCCCGATCTAAATCCGAGAGTTTTCTTCTCCCGGTTTAATTCTAGATCTAAAAATTTGAACTTTTATGATTTAGTTATAGACCTAGGAGATCTTCTCTCCCGATTTAGATTTGGGAGTTTAATAATGTTTTTGGGGATTTGATACCCCCGTACAGGTCATCTATCGCCAGTTTCATTCATGATCGTATGATTCTTGGCGTCTCGTAGAACCATGAAGATTTGCTCTTCCAAAAGTTAGATATGTGTTTTTTCAACCCGTTTTGGTTGTCCCCGTCCGGCAATGGTGCAGAGGAAGTCGAATCTAGGCACGTACCGCCAATGGGCAACGCCGTAGTTATTGAAGAAGGATTTTCAAGCGTGTGCTCATTATTGATGATGATTCGAGATATAGTGATCGACTGCTGATTATTTTGCTTAACATATCCATTTTTATGAAATGAGTATGTGTTTAACCTTGGCGATGCTCTATTAATCTTCATTGTTTTCTAGATTTGGCTTTGTTTTGTTGTATTCTGGGATTTGCTTTGCTTTGATTTTCTTTGTCATGAAAGTCACTACATCTTCTCATTTGGTGTACTATTTTAGATTATTTCATGTGGGATGATGTCTTGAGAGACTAAAAATGTGAGGTGTGATCACTTGATTATGAATTAGTTTAAGGTTCATTATTCATTCGTGCTTTTAGCATGACCGACCTTTTTCGTGTAGTTCAAGTTTGAATATATTTAATTTTTTTAACCATAAATATTCATTGTTATATTGGTTGGTTTGTTATTCCTCCGTACTTTTGCCGCACCCAGATGGCTTCTTTGGCTTGTTCAAGTTTGAAAATATTGCATTATTTTTGGGTAAAAGGACACTATTGATGCCATAACTTGTGTACGAAAATCACTTTAATACCAACTTTTTTGAAAAATGATTATTTTAGTGCCAATGCTGACATGATTTGCCGGAAATCCTACGTGATGGTGACATGGCTCGTCGGAGAGGTCCAGTCAACATTAAAAATAAAAAACGAGGCCGTTTAGTCCACTGACATGTATTTTTTTAGAAAAATAAATTTATATTATATTTATTTATATTAAAAAAACATAAAACATTGTAGTAGTGGCGAGGGCTCCCTCGTCGTTGCTGCTGCCACCACACTACCGCCGAGAAGGGCCGACAATGGTGGGTGGAGTGGTTGGTGAGGGTTGCCGGCCCTTGATCGGGGCTCGGCGACTCTCGCTTAGAGGAAGTGATCGCCTTTTCTAACAAGGCGAGACCTCGCCGTCGCTTAGGTCGCGATGATGAGGTTGGCCTCTCCTTTGTTGGGCGGGGCGACCTCGCCCAGATAGGGGCTAGCGAGGCTTGCCCTTGCCGATGGCCGGCCGGGTGAGCTTTGCCAAAGGTCGGCGAGGTCGGCCTCACCGGCCCTCACCGGGAAAAAGTTAGGAAAAAAAAGATTAAAAAATTCAAAAAAAAAGCCACATAATTTTCACCTTTATAAGTCAGACTATTTTTTTTAAATATGAATGTCACATCAGCTTTTTGGCCGGAATTTTAGCCGGAGTTACTAAAATGATCTATTTTCCTCCGATTTGGCACTAAAGTGATCCGAAAAAAAGTTATGATACCAAAGTAATTTCTGTACACAACTTATGACATTTCTAGTGTCCTTTTGCCATTATTTTTGTAATAATGATGTTTTGACTTAGTCAAATTTGGTATGCAATAACTAGAAAAGAAAAAAGAAAAATTTACTGGTCAAAAGAGGTGGGGATAAGCAAAATAAAATGCGGAAAGAAGAAAAAAAATGGATCACATAATAAATAGAGAAACTTGAGTAGAAAAGGAAAAACGATAAGAAAGGAAAAGAAAATAAGAAAGGAAATCTAACATGTACAAGTCTTGGAAACCTCGTCAAGTAGGATCTGCTTTGTTTCTCAGTGCATGGTAAAGTTTTAAACCTTTTGTTAATCTAAATAGATTAATTTTCGGAGTTAGGGCATAAATTTAGCATTGATATTATCGAAACAAAAAAAAGGGCTAATACAAAAAAAAAACCCAAATTAGTATACCCTTGTCATATTTACTTCAAACCAATTTTTGTATCGTAAACTCCCAAATTAATATATTTGTGCCACATTTACTACAAAATGTACATCCATGCTACATTTACCCTAAACAAATTTTTCTGGTACATCCGTGCCATATTTCCCCAAAATATGACATGAATATACAAGTTTATGGTTTTTTAAGATACAAAAATTAATTTTGAGTAAATGTGGCATGGGTGTATTAGTTTGAGAATTAGGTTTGGGTAAATGTGAAGAAGGCACACCTCATCTAACATATCACGGTGAAGCTTGGTTACAGAGGCACCTCTTCCTAGCTTTTCTGCAAAACCATAGGCAATATAGGTCTTCGGTCTCATGTCTGGCTTCAAGGCATTTTGTAGTAACTTCACAACCAGATTGAGGAAGCTAGATTGATGGTCGGTATAGGCATGAAATGGTAGTGCAGCTATGAACTCAAACTTGTCTGAAGAAGTCTAGTCCTTTAACTTTAGCATCTCAGGCAAAAAGTTAGGATATCTTTGTCACTCTAAGTAACCTTTGAAGAATTGGCATGTGCTAATGCCGGTCAATTAAGTTGCGATAAACAAAACATTCTAGGTATGATAAAAGATGATATTAAATGCATGAAATAGAAAAAGATGAGGAGAAAAATATGATATGATTGTCAATACTTTCGGTTCAAAAGCGTCGTAGAGTGTTGAGTGGTTGAAGGCGATGGAAGGAAATATATATGGTGAACACTTAATAAATTTTCCTAAAACAATATCTCCAAATATCTCTTAGAAATTATAAGAATCCTAACTATATGAACGAGTAATATTATGTCTTTACATGTTATTTGAAAACCAAAGAAGGATAATAATATTTACATCGAAAAATTTTGAACGAGAAGCTAAATCTATATTTTGACATAATGTATGCCACATTACCATGGGTTCACGGCTCAAACCAAGGGTCCGCTCTAGGACATTTGAAGAATGACAAGTTCACCTTTAACCCAGTGACTTCAGAAGTATGGAATCTCCTCTTCATCCAAAATTGCCCTTAATGTCAGACAAAATAAGTAATTGTCAGCGGACGTGAAGGCAAGGAAATGAAGTTGCAAATATAAACGAGAAATAATAAAAACGATTTTCTTTAAAAATATCTATAAAATACTAGAGAATTAAATGAGGAATTTAAAGCCACCCGAGGTGGGTGCTAGATAAGAGTTTTTGATACACAATCAACATGCGCAACGTACAAATCCCCCATTTCCCTATTCCCATATTCAAATTGGTCAAGTTCAAAAAAATAAAGGATAAATATCGAGGAGTATTGCTAAGAATTTACTAAAAAGACAAAAAAAAAATACTGGCTTATATATCGGAAAAAATCAAGTGTCAATAAAATGGCTCTGTTATTAGTGTTATCGTATGGTTTAAAGTGTTAATTAATGGTTTATTAGTTAGATCAATTAAAAGAAATCAAACCGGTTAAAAATAACTAGCTTAGAAACTTGTCAAGGTAAATTTGTAATTTCACAACGGTAGGGACTAATATGCCAAAATTGGAAATTCTAGTGGCGTATATGATTAGAAACGTCAACGTAATTAAGTTAATAATATTTTTTTAATTTAGATAATTCATCTAACTAGTCAAAATTTCGACGTAATTGCTTTAAAAGTGGGATGTTTTGGTAATTTTATAAGATTCATGTGATGTCTATACTGTAAATAAAATATTCATATGTCTTGGATAGCAAATGAATGGCCACCTTATGTACTTAATTCAATTTGTATAGCTTGATGAAGAGAATAATGGAAGGTTAAGGGTAAAGAAAATGTAGAAGGAACAATTTTGAAGAGGCAACTATGTAACTTTGGAATCTAGAATTATGTAAAATTAGTTTTAATTTTTATGATTATGGTAAATTTAATCGTGATTCGGTCTTAGTAATGAAACTATATGAGTTAACTAAAGTTAAGGCACAACAATAACTTTATGAGGTAGTCAAATTATTTGGAAAAAACATGGGATGGATGCACCAAAAGACCTAAATTTTATTTGAAAAGTCATTTTAAAAAAAAATGTAATCAAATCATAAAATTTATTAAATTTGTAAAATCACGTTCATTCGTTACTCCCGTCCGACTTGGCCGACATAAAAAAGGGCTGATGTGATTTTTCTTTTCTCCCGTTACTTTCTCAAGACATGCATCTGCGTGCATTCACCAAGCGCCACATAAAGTAAAGCTTGAAAATTTGAAAAAGAAAGAAGAAACAAAACTTGTTTAACCCATTCTTATTGTCACATACTTCGACCTTCACCATTCCTCCCCCACAGTCTCCGTCAACAATCTTTATAATATCAAGTTCAAGCCTGTCTTATCACCAATGATCTGACCAACAATGCTAGTTTTTCCAATTGCTCCATCCTCTCACTCATCACTTCATCGCGAGGCTTAACAACTGATCGATCAACAACGCTAGGTTTTTTTTTTTATCCTGATGTGGTGCTTAGTGGACGCTGCATCGATATCACGTGTCTTAAAAAATTAATAAAAAAAAATTTTATTAGCATTTTCCATTAGCCGAATTGACAAGAGTAATGGAGAGACTTTATTGCACAAATTTGACAAGATTTGATCTTGATTGCACTTTTTGAAAGTTTCAAAATTTAATTATACTTTTGTAATAAATTTTAAAACTTCTGATGCACTTATCCCTACTAATTTTATGGCTTCAACTAGAATGGGGCATCTGATTATTGATTTAGAGGAAAACTCGATCCAATTTGTCTGTGAAAGTTACGTAGGTCATAGTAGATTTTTGGGTTGGGTCGTTTTCATGATGTTTGATTGATTAATCTTGGACATGAATGAATTTCAAGGTTTCCTACTTTATGGCGAAAGCACATGCGAAATAGAAAAGGAAACTGAACCGTGAATGTGCATTGGTTGTATGATTCTATTTCTTAGTAAAATCACATGATCGATGCCGCGACATGTCCATCGAAATTAAACTTTTGAGATTACTACATCCCCCTTTTTATGTAAGAAAATGTAAGTTAGAATGTCATTACGAGCATCGAAACTTATTAGCGATCCTCACAGACAGAAACCGATATAGGGAGCCAAGCCATAGTCATTATATATGAAGATTAGATCACACAACTTGTAAACTGTGCAATAATAGGGACCAAAATTGACTTCGCGAGTACAATTCCACCTGAAAACTCAGCAGAGATAACCTCACAGTGACGAGAATTCATCGTACATTTTGTAAGAAGACAACATAAGCTTTTACAGAAAGCACAGACAAGGACTATATCAAGAACAACACGATGCAGCTGCCGTCCTTTCAGCAGGTCTCTCCATGAAAGCCATTCCCAAACGGGTTCGGTGCTGGCTGAGCTCAGGGTAGTCTCTCAGCTCTGTATCCACGAAAAATAACAGTAAGATATACGGCACAGACAAATTAAGAAAACGTGCACCAGAAAATTTGGCAGGAACATTTGTCATAGAAGGTATCATAGATAATTCGCTGTAACCACCATCCTCGGTTGAGAGCAGAGACAAACTACGAGCAATATCCAAATTCGTAAACCTAATAACGCAGTTCACAGCATGCAGTATCTACAGCAAAGACAAGTACAATTAAATGAAACCAGTCAACGCAATGGCATGCATGACATGAACTATGCATTCACAAGACTTATACATCGATGAGACAATTATACCTAATTCGTAGAAAATGTCATCAACATTTGCAGCAGTTTTTGCAGACGTTTCCATAAAGAAGAGACCATGTTCTTGGGCATATGTTTGCAGCAGTAAAAAGGGCCTAGACATGAGCAATTTATAGAGGACAACAATTGAAAGTGTGTTTCATTAACATCCTAGTACTTAATTAACAATCCGGACTATAACTACCCTTTTTTTCAGATAAACACTCTCCTTTGACTGTTATCTATTATAGAGATAATTAATTAAAACCTTTATACTGAACTATAACTCAGTCGCAAGCACGCTGTCAACGATGCCATATTTCCAACTTCCTTCTCATGCCTTGGCTATTGACAGTGAGCTCAACAAGGTTAGACTAGGCTAACTTAAAACTCAGCTTGTCTTTCAATTGAGCTCCGAAAAAGTCGGTCATCTCCGTAAATGACAATGACCACTTAAAATTGTAGTCGACTCAGATCTTAAAAAACCAATGGAGACCCTCATTCTTCGCTCTCAGTTCACATGTTCACTCTAACCAACCAACTCAAATCACGTCATTTTGATGCCCGCAATTTGCGATAGTTTTAAGTTTCCACCTTGAGGAATTAGAATTCATCAAGTTCCACCTTTCATTAGGAGTCCAGAATGCATATAGGGAGACCCCAAGGACATGAATAAGCACAAAAAGCAGCACAATCTCCCAACATATTATCTTTAAGAAGGATAAAATGTCAAAAGACTGAAGGCTTGGACAGGCTTGGACTGAAGATGATTTCTGTAGAGGACTGAAGGCTTGGACAGGCATCAAGCTGTGCAAATACAAACACAAGTATCCACAAAGATACCTCTTACGACATTTTGGCTACAGAGAAGGGAGAGGAATAGGGGCTTGATCATGAGTAGACAGTGAATAAAAAGAAGTCTTGGTTCTTCTCAATTGATTTCTTCTCCAGACAATGCACGTCATTGGAAGAGGTAGATATCCTGCATCTAGCAGACACTGAGGTAGGCACCCCCTTATTGCTACCTCAATGAAATTGCACTTTCCTTCTGATCAATGAAAACATAATTTTGGAGGGAACAGATGCAATCATCTCAAAAGCAATGAAGGAGGAAAACTGTAATTACCTCAGCTGTAACCTTCCGCGCATCCAACAACTCTGTTTTATTTCCAGCGAGATCCATAACCATGTTAGGTTTACCTTTGACAAGAATGGAGACAACTAGTTAGCTCAAAGCTAACCATGAAACTATTGTAAGATTATATGACGATCTTGCTGAAGAAAGATAAGGAGATCCCATCCAAACATCTCCACAAAAAATTACAAAATGATCGTGCATACCTGCACCCTAAGGTCATATTAAATATGAAAAGAAATGTCTCTTTTAACACATGAGAAGGAGAACTAAAAGTAGATAGCATATCTGAGATCAAGAAGTTTAAAAAGTCTACCTATTTAGAATCCACAAAACATAAATAAAAAGTGAATGCCAACAGCAAAGCCAAACAAATAACTATAACACAGAAGTTAAGAAAAAGGATTAAATCACTACCCTGTGCTTGAAGTTCTTGCACCCACTTTTTGCTCGCTCAAATGATGCCTACAAGCAAGTAAACAGTCTTGCCATTATGCTAGGAAAATATCTAAGCCAAAAGAAAACACTAAGCTGCAGAGCACCGAAGCAGATGCGGAACAGTAAAGGATAAATTCACTAGATACCTGAATAGATCTTCAACAATGCAGAGAAATAAAACCATATTTGAACCCATCATTTGTTATGTCATACACACAATCAGATCACCTTCAAATAGAAGCCTGACACTCAGGTAAGTATGAGCAGAGAGAAAAAGTAAAGCTACATTATAAAGGCATACGAGTAAGTAGCAAGAGGAACCGGTAATGTCATGCTAAGGCATAGGACAAAGGGGTCCTTTTTTGAGGATAGAGGGGACTTCCCTCCTTTCCCCAACCTTTAGGTTATAGAGTGGACATTCCAAGTTATATATCCTGTAAATATTATGCTAGGGAGTGCACAGTGACAAGATCAACCGCAAGTAAGTGGGGAAAATATTTTAAGAAGGAACATTGCATCATTCATCATGATTAAAATAATACATCAACGACCAGTTTCAAGTTTATCCTGTGGAAGAAAGAGAGTAAATCTTTGACAAAGACAGTTAAAGTTTACATCAACATAAACAAGCACAACAATATAGTATGCACCTAATACAGATATGCTTAAAACAAGTTCACTTGTGATGCAAGATCATTTAAATGCAATGCTGATATCAAAGAGCAGAATAATAGCGATGCCACAGGAAGGAGAATATATCGATCAACAGAGTGGCTACACGGATAGGATCTTACAACATTATCATCAATTACACAAGACTGCCAGTGTTCAATGTCTTAAATTTATTATAAGCCACCTCCTGCCAAGCTACACAGCAAGAACAAAAAGCACTTTCACAACAAAAACCAAACAGTTAATCATAACTTCAACCCGACAAAGGTCAGCCAGGCCTCTGGAGAAGGATAAATCGGTTCACTCTTTGATACTTCCACAGAGAACTCATACCATTGGAGCAACAATTTCAATTTAATAATATGTAATAACCTCAACAGGACACAAACATGTACGTGAGAAGTTGATGAGGTTCCCCAGGAATCAAAAGTTAAGGACCAGCATATGCAACTCCACTACCAGAAAATGAACATCTTTTGAAAACAGAAGTACCAGAATGCTAAAATTGAAACCCCAAAGAAGCTGATTTACATATTGCATGCATTCTCTTGTAGTGGAAACTATTGCTTCACAAAAAGATCTCTTGCCACAGTAAGATTTTCCAATTAGCAACTTCATACAGCATCAGAGCCAATATTTGGTTTCTTGTTAGCTTCACTTACCAGGTTTGTCATGTTACACAAAATGGCAGCTCCTCTATAGTACATGGGTGCCAAGCTGTGGTATTTCTATTGACCAGCTGTATCCCAGATCTCAAACTTTACAGTTGCATCATTTACAGCCAAAGCTTGAGAAAAAAAGCCAGCACCGATGGTGGATTCCTACAATATCAGAAGACTTTATAGTCAAGATACTATGGAAAAAAGAAACAAAAACAGCTGAAAATCAGAAATCGATAATCTAGTTTTATGAACCCAAAATTCAACAAACTGGCCTTTAACAAACTGCAGCACTAAGCTAGATTTTTGATTTTTGAGCTCCAACATCTCCAACAAAGACCCAATGTACGAAAAACAACAGGCAAACACAGAAGGTTTTATAAAATAAGCAATTAGCTTGTGTAGAAGCACAGAAAAAAATAGATCATAATACTGCATCGCAACCATTTCAAGTTAACGCAAGCATGAAGACATAAGGAAATATATAGAGAGGTTATAAACAAGAGCCTGTCAATTATCAAGCATTCAGGAAGTATAGAACTCCAAGAACCAAAGAGACAAAGCAAGAAATGATCACACAACAATTTCGTGTCAAATTTTTAAGTCCAGTAGACTGCATACCACTCACAGCGTGCCAAATGAAGCAAACCCTGTTTAATGTAATTAAGCAACAACTCATATTACAGAACAGAGAAGCTGCAATATGAAGACTCCCAAGGTCATTATCACAGCTCGAACACAAACTACCAGAGAGCAGCAAAACAAATTGCTCCATAAAGGCTACCTTAAAAGGAGAAATTGACAGTCAGAGGCCAAGTAAAACGAACCCTTCCTGATTCAAGTCATATAAAGCCCAAAGGGTGAAGCAAAAGGCCAACAAGCGAACAGCAAGGAGGTTCTGACGAAAACAATCTCATTCCAACCGAAAGAACATATAGAGCGAAGCATGCACACTTCAGTTCATCCTAACCCTAATCCTGAAATTACCCAGCGAAAGCATATCCAAGCAGATCATCACAACAACAAGCTTATTGCTACTGATTGGATGTTTAACATGGAGGAAATTCACAACCGAGAGGAGCTATAATCCCCACCTGAAAAAGCTCTCCAGCTCCAACCCCTCGTCCCTCGACGAACCAGCTCGTTCCACTCCCCCCGTTCAGCAAGTAGCTCTTCGTCGAAGATGCCCCAGTAGCAGAACGTAAACCGGTACTCAGCGCCGGTGCCCCACGTCCCCTCACGACGACTTCCGTCCCCTCCCCTCCTGTCGACCCGCCTCAACCATCTCAACCCTCGTCCACCGGAGCATGTGGGTCTTCTCGCAGCCCCGCGAAAGGAGGAGCCGCCGCAAGTGCACCCGAGGTTGCAGATCGGAAGCAGGGAGCTTGATGTGTCCGTAATTCAAAAGGGGTTATATAAATTATAAATGAGCTTTTTTCTTGTTGCGAGAGTAAAACATGTTGCCTCGGGAGTCTTACCAAAAAAAAAAAAAACATGTTGCCTCCGGAAGAGGAAGATCTCCCATTTCCGCTGTCAAGCAGGAAAGGGAGCTATTTTCCCGATGCCGCATAAGACATATGGGCAAAGCAAAGGTGACCGCATGCACCACCCGAGTCCCTGTTTTGCAGTTTGGTAATCGTAACAATGGAGGTCATCTCTGGCAATGGTTGTCTAGTGGGTTCGTCGAGATATACTATTTATAGATGTAATGGGTTCGTCTGTGTATGCATTCGGATGCTCTGTTGTCTATAGAGACACGCTTTCTGCTAAATAGTGACTGTACTAATCCACAGAGCGACTTTCTTGGGACAGAAGCTCTTGTTGCAGCTTCTGACTTCGTTGAAGTGTGCTCTAGAAAGAGACTTGGTACATATGCTAGACCCATTTCCCTCCTCACTTCATCATGCCTTGTGATAAGTGTGAGATTGCCAGTTGATACAACTAAGATAAGGAACTGGGATTAGTTTGCGCGAAAGAGAGAGAAAAGGTGCCTTTTTCTCTTGTCACGCCTCTCAAGACAGAAGAAAAAGGCCACTTGACACAAACTTGAAACTACCCAAAACACAGACACGACAAATCAAATTTGGCAGCCACCAAGTTTTAGCAGCATGTTATATGAGCCATGCGGTCTGAAAACAAAACATATCTGCGAACAGAAAAACATCAGGAGGATGAGATCGACTCTGATTCACTTTCTCTGGATTCAGACACTGGGATTGCTTCCTGAAAAGTTGAAGTTCATGTAAATAAGCATGAATGTTATGATCATTTGGAAGATATCCTGCCAGAAGGCACTCTGTACACTGGCCAGAATACTTCCGATCTCAGAAACGAAATTGCTAGAACAGCTAAGCTTGACAATCTCAATGGTAAACTGAATTCAAAGGGAATAGTGACTGGTAATAATCCAATGCAAGATTGGCATACAATGCACTAGACAATGAAAAAGGATGTCATGTGTGAGACCAGATTGGACCGTGTTTCATCGCTGAGCAAAAGCTGCTCTTTTCTTGAGGTAGACAGCTTAAAAGCCTCATCCCTCCCTTATCTATATGCCGGGATACGAAGTGTAAGAAAATCTTTTGTATCTTTAGGACCAGGTGACTTCTTCATGATGATCAAATATGGACATGCCAGATAATTGAAATTTACTATAATCAACTTTGCCCACTCGAAGATATCACCACAGTGAAAACTCGCACAAGAAAAATAGACGTGGAACCGGGCTTCAAAAGAAGCACTACCAAGAATTGAATTTCAGAGGAAGAAATGAGATAGTTTGATTGCATACAATAGAATTCCATCACTAACATCCTTTTCTAGAGATCAAAAATTTTCCTGTTGGTCACCTAACAAAAACAATACTAATTCAAGGTTAAGTCTAATTTGCCTTGTGAAGAAGGCTAAAGTGGAACTTGCTAGCACTAGGATCCCAATATATCCCGATCTCATCACCAGCCGCCAACCCCCTCCGTTTCACAAATTCCTTGATCCAACCGCCCTTGAAGACGTAGGACCCAGATGACGCCCAGAACACGAACACCAGTTGATGCTCCGAGCATGTATCCGCGTCCCTCACGACGACGTCGGCCCCCTTGCCGCTCTCAACTTGCCTCACTATCTCCTCGCTCATCCATCGGAGCAAGTGGCTCGTCACAAAGTCCCGCCCGATCAAGAGCCTCGACAGGTGGCCGAGATCGCTCTGCGTAAGCTTCTTCTTGATCTTATAAGGGTCGTAGAGCAGCACCAATTCCGTGGAAACGCCATTGCGTCTTTCATCCTCTGTATCACATCCTGAGGCTTCATTCTTCTCCTTTTGCGTTCTATTGTACTTTGGCTTCTTCTCAACAATTAAGGTTTCAGCGCCCGTTGGTGAGGCCACGGATTTTCGCTTCGGTTGGGCGGGAACGATTTCTTGACGAGGGCCACCGACTTCCTTCCTGTTCTGTTCAGGAGTGAGGGGGAAGAATTCGCGGGCCACCACCACTCCTGCAGATGAAATTTCTCTGGCCCCTTCATCGCCATTCTTCTCCTGATCGTGCAGATCAGAAACACACCACCAAGAGCCCGTCAACGGCGGCAAGCGGACCACGCCTCTCAGGTGGTCGCCAATGGGTTTCTCCTCGTGATCGCGCGGATGCGAAGAACCCATGGACGGCGGCGAGTGGACCTCGCCTCTCAGGACGTCGCCAATGGGAGGCGATTTGGGGCCGAAGAAATCGATGAGCTTCATGGGCTTTCGGTGGAAGAAACAGAGAAGGGCTTCGCAAGAACAACAGAGGGCAACAACACGGTGCAGAGGAATTTAGTGAGAGAGAGAGAGAGCTAGAGAGAGAAGACAACAACGTTGGAGAGAAGAGAAAGAGGCGAGGACATAGACACCGGAGGCAAGAGACGGTTTATATAGTTTACCGTTGGAATTGAAATGGCGAGCGCCGTCATCAATCTTCGCAGTCAAGTTTCGAGAGCGAGGAGACTTTCCTAATTTGAGTCAGGTTAAGATTAGTGCATGTGAGGGGGATTAACAAAATAGGAAATATTTTCAAGATTCAAGATTGATTTCCTACGGAAATTTAATAATGTCACAAATTCTGTAATTATATAAATAATGATTTGGAGATAATTCCCGGTTAGGTTCCTATGCTATGGACGAGCTTCTTCTTTTCGTTAAATTATTTTTTTCGTGTAATTGGATGGAACTTTTTTTTTTAAAGGTTGGGAATTAAAAATTTCTTGATTTTTTTTAGCAAAAGAAAGATTTCTAAATGTACATAATAATGACACGGTAGTTACATTAAAAAAAAACACGAAATAAAGAAAAGAGACGGGGTTGGTAATCAGTATGGTATACTGTAAGTTTGTTCTACATTCGCCTTCTTCTGCTTCTTCTCCTTCTTTTTTATCGATTTGTTCACATTTTTCAAGTGGGACAATATCTTGTTTAGGTAAAATTATACGTTCCCCTCAAGGTTTTAGTTGAATTTTGTTGTAGAGTGATACCACCAAAAATCCTAAATTGTGCTCATCATAACATTAATAATTAAAACTCTTTTTTATCACTAAAAATTCTTAATCCCACCCTCTCTGGCACTAATACTGAAAACCTATTTGTGTCACAAAAATCCTTAAACCTATACCGATATGACAAAAATAAGTTTAGAGTATTGATATCGCAGTGTGTAGAGTTTATGGTATTTGTGATAGTTAAGCGTACTTTTGTAAACTTGCACAAATTAGGGGGTTTTAGAGATATAAAAGAAAATAATTAGGATATTGGCGTTACGGCGGGTATAATTTACAATTTAGGTGGATATTTCCCCGTGTTTTGTATTCTCCTCCAACTTCTCTTTATTTTTTTTTCAAAAGTACGCTATTTTCCTCTCTTTTTTTCTTTCAAATTACAACATTTCTCTTTCCAATTTTCGTTCCTCTTCGAAAAAACGACGTATTCTTGTTCGCACTTTGTGGAAGAATGATATTCTTGTTCCACGTTACATCCTTCTCCCTGCCTCTCTCTCTCTCTCTCTCTCTCTCTCTCTCTCTCTCTCTGCCTTCTCTTGGCAATTTGACTTTGACATCAAAAGGAACGCAAGAAGGCCCTCCATCCAATCCCCAGAACTTTAACTGGGGTTCTACTCTTTGCACTCGTTGTCTGCTGTAAAGCATTTCTCATGCAGTAGCAGTAGATTCTGCAAAACTTGACCGACACTATCGTCAACCGATTTGCCAGATTAGGCAGGATTGTTCAAGATAAAAGAGGGAGAAGAAATCGGTAAACCGTAACCGTTCTTATGTCTTTTCTTTTTCCGTAAGTCATTCTCGTGACATTACTGTGAGATGATAGAAAAGTCGAAAACACTAGGACTCCATCTGCAGGATAAAAGAGGAAGTCGTTCATTTCGACTACTTTGGTCGTTGCACAATCTAAAATTCAAGTCTTACATTAAGAGGTTCTATCCATAAGGGGTAAATGGTAGAGTATAGATTAACTGCCTCAACTTGTAACGAGGATGAAAAATCAATGAAAGAATATCAAGTAATGAGGGATCATGGACAGCCTTTAACCGTTATTCTACCTTTCCAAACAGCCACTAGCTGCAGCTGACTTATAGCATCTGCTGATGTCGTCGCCCAGATTCTGAAACTATCCTCTTGTCTTGCGTGCTTTGGCTGCTCAATTACATTTCCAGAAGACGATGCATTCGGTCCCTACTATCCCTGAATATATGCATTTCTTTTAGACACCCTCGCTGATAATGTCATGCAAATGGCTCCAATCCGATGATCTGAATAAATTCTCCTGAGATTGAGCAAAGTGCCATTTTCACTGCATTTTCATAACAAAAATTTACATGCTTCATGGCTTGGTTGGGGTGTAAAAACTGCAGAAACGGAAGGGTGCTTTCTTGTTGCTCCAAATTCAAGCCTCGGCAGACTGGCATCTGAAATGAAGCCACTTTCACTTGGAGAAACTGTCGGTAGTTGTATAGGAGTCAATCCCACATCTTTACTGCATATTGTTTGATTTCAAGAGCATTGCCTATACATAGGGGGCCCTGCGATGTAGAACAAGCTGTTCCCAATCTGATCTAATTCCGAACATGTTCTCCTCGAGCCATCCTCTATGTATATTGGTATCTTGAGGCAAATTGAAAGCTTCCCTACCCATATCTCAGAAATTGCTGTTTCATCGTTACAGCAACTGCTTCAATGTCAGATTGTAAAAGGACCGAGAGATAAGCAACAATTGTTAGATAGAAGTCTAAGACATATTCGGATGCAAGAGATCGGGATTCTTTCAGTAATTAATACTACAGGAAAGAATAAACAAGAAGTTCTTAGGCCGATTTCCTAGAAGATGGGATAGAATTATGTACTTCTGACTTCTAACGAAAACATTATTGTCCCAGCATGGGGGAAAACTTCAAGAGCTTAACAGTGAAGCAGAACCTCCAGTTACCAAAGCAAGCAACTAGAGATCAATCTCGTGTCAATATCCCAAATTATATTTAGAGCAGTGCACGTTGCACATCTTCAAATGGAGACGCTTTCAGTTTCAGATGCGACGCAACAGCACTTTCCTTGGGCCATCCATTGCAAATGCCAATGCATCTTTTATTTAATGTCAAAGCTCCTATTTGAAAGATCATCAACGTCTGTGCCATTAACTATTTTTTATCAGCAGCAATCGTTACCTTTTCATTAGGGATGAGGATGTCGGCAACTGCTTCAACTATTGAGGTTTGAATCCTCCACCGATGTTCTGGTCTGTTAAAGTCAGGGTTTGGGCACTAGATATAACAGAGGCATCGGACAAAATCTATATAAGCTGCACAATCCTTTTTATGCGCATCTTATAGACATCGATTTCAGGGCAAGTTAGCGTAATCTAGTGGTGCAGGTCCCTCCATATTTGGACCTTTACAACATCCCACATAGTCATCACCACGCGATACTTTTCAAAACGTAGCATAATATCGTTTTTCATGCTACTCTGCATCGGGAATCTGAGCATCACGATCTTTTCTCTTCCACGCTTGATAAGCCTCTAAGTCATGCTTATGTTGTTCCGTGTTTCCCATTTCAGGCTCTTGAATTTCAGTAAATTTTACGATGCCAAACGTCATAATTCTGCTCATTCAGGTTGTCATCCTGATTGAGGTCGTCAATAATGCTCTTGGTAGCTGCCACATTGTCTCTAAAAAGACACAATAGCACATAATTTTATATTAGCACAACATATTAAAAAAGTATTTTGCAGCAATTCCTTGAATTATTTGATATTAACGTTCATACATTACAGAATCGAAAGAAGCTTAACACACTTCAATCATCTCCCACAATATGGAAAATGATACAAATGGTCCTTAAACTTTGGTCCAACGTATAATGCCATCCATAGACTTTCAATTTGTTCGATGTAATCCATGAACTATTCGTAAATGTTCAATTTAGTCCTTAGATTATATGAAAATAATGCAAAAAAAGGACTATATAGAACATTCACCAATAGTTCAAGGACCACATTAAATAAATTAATAGTCTAGGAACGAAATTGAAGAATTTTCTACCAAATGATGTAATAAAGAAGAACAAAAATTGTTCTCTGCTGATATGAAAGTCTGGCGAATCAAACTCAAGGTCCAGCTTTGATATGATACCGAGTCAGTATTACTGAGGCCTTTGATATGTAGTTTTCCTCTGGATCGCCACACACATTCTCTGCTCTGTGTTGCTGCATCTATCCCAAATAGAAATCTGAAATTACAAGACGCAATGCTCAGTTGTTCAGCCCCTTTACTTCCTGTTTCAGGGAAGATCTTTGTACCCTCATAGTCAATCTTTCCTGCTTGTTTAATCAGGTAAAGTTTTCAGAGCTCACTCTTGACGCTTTCAGGATGCTTCAGCGTTTGGAGTGGGAACCAAGTGGCTCATTTCACCAGTCACTGGAACTAAACTTGGTGCTTCTGCACGTACTCGCATGAACCACTTTCTCAGGGTAGTGTTGATCATACTTTGCCTCCAAACCTGGGAAAAGCTGTTTCATATCGACCATCAGTGGCCCATTTTGTGGCAGTCAGTATGTTACAGAGCCTAAATCCCCTCGTGCATGCACACAGCCCAAGAAAGAAAAAATGATTAACAAAATTAATAGACAAGAAATCTTGCTGGAATGCTACGAATGGAACATGTGATCCATGTTCAATCATGTTGATAGCCAAAGTAAAGGCAGCCTGAAGTACAAGTTAAGATTTGGTTTGATTTAGTATTACAGATACTCCTTTTTCATGTCATCATGTTGAAGTAGAATGTAGAGGAGTTATCATTATCACGCAGCAAGTATCGTGACAAGCAATATACCTTGTGGTTATAAACCAACAATTTCCTTGATGATTTATAAAGCCTGAGCCAATTGTTTAGCAGTGATGGGGAAGCCAACTCAGTTCACATCCAGGCAAAACATGACCACACTCCAATTGCAGTTTCCAAGCATGAAGTAGAGAGTGGCATGTAAGCTAGAAATATGTTAATCACTGTAAAACTTACTCACTAGGGGCAACTTGAATCAAGTATCCACACTTTGAAATACTTATTTAACATACAAACAATTGGAAAGTGGCAAAGCATGCGTTTTCAGGAGGGTCATTTTTCAGACTTCATTTGTTCTGATCTAAGGACGAGACGAATTATGGTCTTTCACTACCACATACAAACTGCAAGAGCAAAGTCAGAGAGACACAAAACCCTCCTTATATCACACAAGGCATTCTAGGCAATTGCTTACTTCTGCGTCCAGCTTCTTCCAGTGGCCTTGTGCATGGTTCTGTCATTCTTGTACATGTGCGCCATTTCCGGTACCAGAGGGTCATCTGGATTTGGGTCCTTCAAGAGTGAACAGATCGAGAGCAGTACCTGGAAATCGGAAGTATAAACCTTTGTCCACCCAGCTGTAGAGGTCACAGTACCAGATAGCGATCACAACAAAGCACCATTCACACTCCTGAACATATAGAACCAAACAATTTATGACATTGTAGGATGCAAAGCAGCATTTAGGATAGTTACAAAAACATTCGGTACAAGTTTTCTCCAAAGGACTTCCTTGAAAAGAATCGTCTACCAATTGCTGGAGACTAGTTTTAAAGTCTTTGACAAAACTTTTGAGGTCTTTAGGGAAAGCCTTGAACAAAGTAGCGTGAAACTGGTGTTTGGCCGTCAGGTAACGATGCAGCTTCCAGGAACTAAGTTGCAGTTAGATAAAATTGTTTTTCAATGTATATATGGGGTAAGACATACATTCAAAGTACAAGAGAACCAAGGCCAGAAATGCATCATCTCAAACGAGCTTTGATATTTACCACTGGAAATAAAATTGTACAACTTGTTTTCAAGTCAGCGGCAAACAACATGCCTCAAATAATGTCTCGAAATTTTAATCCAATGCGTAATGTGGTTCTCAAAAGTTGAGGGACCACGTTAAACAAACAAAAAGTTCAACAACTACATTGCACATTCAATCAAAAATCATGGACTATTTGTGTCATTTTCCTTTCTTTTTTTATATTGGAAATGGTCCTCTTATAGAAGAAAATGTACCTTCTTCACGATTAAGTAATATAAACTCTTTGACCAAAAAAAAAAAAGTACTAGAAATTCATTTATTTAGGTTTTATTAATGTCCACCTTCTGAGAACCACCAGATAATTTTCAACCCACTGATTTTTATTTGTATATAAGTGTTGCCGGTTCTAACATGAAGGGGTTCAACTAAATTAAATAACTAATTAAATTTGATAGTGTCGGCATCAAATAATCCCAAGAACAAAAAGGGCATAAAATTGTTCACATGCGAGGGAGGCACTAACTGCGAGCTGATTTATTTGTCTGTCGAAGTAAAATGTTAACAAGACAATTGTTCGTGCCTCAAGATCATGAAATGTCATTACGTATACTAGGAACATTTTAGTATAAGTAGACAAGATGCTAGCAAACGCATTAATGAAGAATATACAGACTGATTCTGCTATCAAATCAAATTAAATCAGGGGTTTGTCCCTTGAAAAATTAAGTAGGAATATAAAGCCATGCGTCTTACAAACATATTCAGATTATAGCACAAAAAGAAAATAAAAAAAAATGGAAGTGTGGTGATGGAAAATTTAACATATTCACTTTATTCTTAGAGCATCTGAAAAGAGAAAATTATTTTTGCGAAAACGAAAATTAGGTCAGTACGAAATCATGGACGACTCATAAAGCACATTTTTTCTTTATTCAAAATCCTATCGATGGATCTTCAATTATAGCATACCTAGACCACATTCCCGCGATGGGATTCCTCAATCTCTCTCTTGTTTTTTTGGTCTAAAGAATGGGATTCCTTAATCAATAAGTAAAAATCACCCACCTAGACCGGATAGCCTCATCTTGAACTTTAGACTCCTACAATTACATCATTAGACAATTCTTGCAGTCTGAACACAACATTATAAGAAAAATCAACGGAAACGACAACAACACCATAGATGTACGCGGTTCCGCGGTTCCGTAAGAGCGTTGATTTCTTTTAGAAAAAGCTACTCAAATTAGAAAACTACTTAAAATTAGAAACCACACAAATTAGGAAACCTACTTTGATTGGATTTCTTTTGTGAATTCAAACTCAGAATATATTTTCAACATATTATATCAAATATTCCCAAGATTGCTATGTTCTCAAGATTTTCACCATTTCCATTTCATCTCATAAAAACCATATGCTAAATAATTTGTAATCAAAATAGGAAACCACTTCTAGAAAAGTTACTCAAATTAGGAAATCACTCATGTTAGAAAACTTACTTAGGCTGCGTATGGCAACGATTCTGTGCCCAGAAATAGATTCTGCTCAGAAATGATTTTTTTTAATTCCGTGCCCGGAAATAATTTTGAAGAATTTAAAGGCATTTTATAACTGTCCAAAATTTTTATTCTTAGAACAAAAAAAGAACATAAATACTTTTAGTAACTTCATAAAATTTCTTTTTATTAATAATATTTTGAAATTTTTAATATTTCTTTCCTCTTTTTTTTTTTCTTTTTTTTCCTTCCCTTTCTTGGCCATGGCTAGTCGCCGGTGACCGGCCACAGGCCAAGGCCAGCAAGGGCGTGGTGGCCCTCGCCGGTCCTGATAGTGAGGTCGGCCTCGCCATGGCTGGGCAAGGCCTCCCTGTCGTAGCCGCAAGCCACCCTCGTCAGCAACTGTGCAGTGGCAAGCTGAGAAGAAGAAGAACAACAAACCAAAAAAAAAGAAGAAAACCAAGAAGAATTAGAAATGGAAAAGTTATTTTAGAATCATGAAGTTACTTTCTTTTTATTTTTGATTCTCTTCCAAAACTGATTCTGGGAACAAAAGAACAAAAATTTTTACTGTTTGACAAGTTGCCAAATAGGCTCTTAAACTAGTATCGAGATTCTTTTATGGGCTCAAACTCGAGATATATTTTCAACATGTTATATTAAATATTCACAAGTTTGGAATGTTATCTAGATTTTCACAGTTTCCATTTCAGGAAAATCATCCGCCAGATAATTTTATCCAAGATAAGAAGCCAATCAAACTAGGAAAGTGCAAGATTGGAATGTTCTTGACATATATTCCTTATACAGGCTCAAATTCGAGATATACTCTTAAAAGGTTACATCAAATGTCCACAAGATTGAAATGATCTCTAGATTTTCATAGTTTCCTATTTCAACTTAGAAAATTGTTTGCCAAATAATTTGTATCTAAGATAAGAAACCCCTTTTAGAGAAGTTACTCAAACTAGGAAACTATGCAAACTAAAAAACTTACTTGGATAAGATTTTCTTTATAGGCTCAAACTCAAGATATATTCTCAATATGTTCATCAAATATCATAAGATTAGAATGATCTCAAGATTTTCATTATTTCCCTTTTAAACTATCTGCCAAATGATTTGTAGCAAGAATATAAAAACCCCTTTTGGAAAAGATTCTCAAACTAGGAAACCACTCAAACCTACTTGAATTGAGTTTCCATTATGGGCTCCATCTCAAAACATATTCTCGACATATTACAATAAATATCCCCAATATTAGAATGTCCTCAAGATTTTCACTGTTTTTTTATTTCAACTCATAAAAATTGTCTGTCAGATAATTTGTATCCAAAATATGAAATCACTTCTAGAAGAGTTACTCAAACTAGGAAACAAATCAAACCAGGAAATCACTCAAATTAGGAAATCTACTCAATTTAGGAAACCTACTTGGATCAGGATTCCTTTATGGACTCAAACTCAACACAAATATTTACAAGATTTAAACGTTCTCTAGATTTCACTAGTTCCCACTTCAACTCAGGAAAATCATGCCAAATAATGTGTATCCACCCCATTTGGGAAAGCTAGTCAGACTAGGAAATCAATAAAACCAGGAAACCTCTCAAATTAGGAAATTTATTTGGATCAGGTTTCCTTTATGGGCTCTAACTTGAAACATTTTCTCAATATATTACATCAAATATCCACAAGATTCGTATGTTCTCAAGATTTTCAATGTTTCCCTTTTCAACTCGTTAAGAAATGTTCAGCCAAATATTTTGTATAAAGAATAGAAACCCTTTTGGGGAAATTGTTTTTTTGGTCTGTCTTTTGGGCAAAGTTACCCAAACTAAAAAACCATTCACGTCTATTTAGATTGGGTTTTCTTTATAGGCTCAATCTCGAAATATATTTTCAGCACATTACGTTAATATATCCACACAAGATTGGAATGTCCTCAAGGTTTTCGCTATTCCTGTTTCAACTCATAAAAATCATCTGCCAAATTAATACTCGTCCACCCAAAATATCCCCCAACTAGAACCAAAAAAAGAAAAAGAAAAGTCTATCCCCTACTTTCTTTTTTATTTTTTGGCTTGACGTACAAACAACAGCTTCATCGAAAAAAGACAAAGTTACGCCGAGTTGAACCCCGCCGACCTATCCTGCCCGTCCATCACGCGTTTTAAGGCCTCCCGCGTTGGCACATTGGATGTGAAAATTTGCCTGTGCCAACTCTCCCTATAAATACACCCCTCCCTCTCAAACGATCTCACAACACATACCATACCCTTCAGCTGTCATCCTTTGCCTGATTCATTGTCAATTCTAGCATCCCCCAAAGAAACAACCACCAACCATGGCCGAAGGACACCGCCACCACCACTTCCACCACCAGAAGGATCCTGCCGTCCCGGAGCCTGAGGTCGATTACAGGAAGAAGGAGAAGCACCACAAGCACCTCCAGCAACTCGGTGAACTCGGTGCCGTCACTGCCGGCGCTTTTGCCTTGGTAATAATTATCATCTTCTTCTCAATCTTGCAAAATTGTCCCCATTTTATATATAGATAAAATTCGCATCTTCACCTTATACACCTGAACCATTAGCTTGATCACAAGCATTGGATGCGAAGGATCGCGCTTAGACTCGCATATTTCAACCGGACATGATGATGGCATGCCATGCGAGAATGGATCATCCTTATAAATGACAATAGTTTGAATTCAATCAATTTCCTTCACCGATAAACTAGAGGAATAAGATTTCCCCAGAATTGGCTCTAACAGAAGACAGTTGTAATCCATAAGAGTATTTACATGATCAAATACATCTGCTCAAAGTTAATAAATTATTTTTTTTTTGTTGAATTTATACCATGCTTAGAGCCTGTTTAAAAAAAGTGTACATAACTTTTTTTTTTCTTCTTTACCTTAACTCATTTTGTTTCATTCACACAATTCCCAAATAATGATGTGCAAATTGCAGCATGAGAAGCATGAGGCCAAGAAGCACCCAGAGCACGCCCACAGGCACAAGATAAAGGAGGAAATAGCCGCTGCTGCCGCCGTCGGGGCCGGCGGGTTCGCCTTCCATGAGCACCACCAGAAGAAGGCGGCCAAGAAAGAATATGAAAAGTCTCATGGCAAGAAGCACCACCATCACTTCTAAACCATGGAGGATCTCCGTGTCTCTCTCTTCTTGCTATGTGTCTTATTTATGTAATTTCATTTCTCTAACCAAGTACGCTTCAAGATCACAGACCGCCCTCAATAGTTCCTGTACTTTGCAGAGGGTGGTTCTTGAATCTTGAAGCTGCTGCTGTGAATGCTTCCTGAGAGAGTGAGCCTGTGTGTTTGGGCTTTGTCTTGTACCGGTTGTATCTTGGGTGTCTAATAAAATTATCCTATGATGATCTCATTTCTTGCATTTACCATATTGTTTTAGGTACAACGACTATATTCAATATTATTTACCAAAACCATTCAGCTCAGAGTCTCCTCTAGAATGGATCCGCACCCAGTTAGTTAATGTTAATTCACTAGAAAGGGGTTGGGTGAGATTTAGAGAATCACCTGATCGCAATGTTATACACAATTATAATCCAAAAGTTATGTTAAAAAGCTGTGAACGATCGAGTCTCTAACGCGAGGACACGTGCAAATTAGCAAATTTATCTAATAATAGTCCATCACGATATCTTCATTGTGACCCCACTATGCGCATTGACATTTTCCACTAATTGCGTGGGATCATGTGGGCACCTTTGTCAAAAAATGTGGGCGCATGTCATTATCATCATCCATTATTGTGAGATTTGCTAAATCAAACACCAGGTCATGCGAGACATGATCTCATACTGCTTACACCCGAAATGACTAGACCTTCGACCTGGACAAGCATATGAACAACACGGATGCAGCCCATATTAAGGTCAGCACACATTCAAGTTCGATGACACTCTCGTCAATAAGCCTTATATCAAGAGACCTCATTGACAATTAAAGAACCTTATCGATAAGTGAAAAACCTCATTTTTGCCTTTGTCATAAAGATTTTATTATTACTCATACATTGGAAGCTTGCAACAAGACTCCTTGAGACAGCCACAAGCATTAGAAATATTTTACTTTTGATAGTTTCTAGTTTCTATGAGCTTTAATAATTCCTAGTTTCTAGATTCAACTTTAGTCTTTTGCTTTTCTTTTATTTTGCTATAAAATGCCATGAAGTTTATGTAAAATCAAACTAAATTTGATAAATTAAACTTGCTTAGTGCAATTCTCTTGAACCTCGAAGAGTTCATTCCCCTTAAAAACCTAAAAGAGTTTTCATTCCGTTCTTGAAAAGTTGGAGCTTTTAAAGTCCACATCATTGAAGAGTTGCAGCCATCAATTTAGAAGAATTGATGCCATTTCAACTTCATTGGAGGCCTAGAAGAGCAACCACTAAAGTTCCAATCCCTTTTTTTTCCATCCTGACCGTTTATGATCATCTACTTCCTTCCAAAATTGACAACTCTACAGTGCTTATACGAGAAAACTCAAAACACAAAAGTTGTGGATCTGGAAGTCTTCATTCTTTTGCTTTGGAATCGGGTCACTCCAATCTATATCAACAAAGTTATGACCATTTTCTCGAACTAATGCATAACTGAAATTTATGCTCGTTTTTGTGACGGAATTTCTGTGTTTACAAGTCACTCTCTCGATCCTATTGTTTTAGTAGTCGACCTTGGGCTGCATCCAACATGTAGACATTGTTGAGAAAACCTCATAATATATTTTGAAGTTGACAAAACTGTCCAAGAGTTATTATAAGTCTGACAAATACTTTTGAAGATTTTCTAAGTGTAGGAAATCATTTATGGAAGTACAGACTTTACAAAGATCATAAGGAAAAGTCTAAGTTCTACACAGCAAAAGACAAAGTTCAGACTTTACATGAATCGGAAGGAGAAGTTCAGATTTTATATCGCAAAGATAAAGTTCAAACTTTATAGACAACATATGAAGAACTTCATAATTGGAATCGAAAGGACAACCCATCTTGACTTAAATTCTAAAGGCGAGTCAAGAATCAGACTTTATCTAGATTTTGACGCTAATTCATAATCAACACAATGGCTCGTAATCTGACTTGGATTTCATAAACGAAAAGTTTTGATTGTTTCAATCCTAAAGGCTATTTTGCAAGGGATATTTATATAGCAAAATATCTTAATATGATTGACAATCAACAAAGACTGGTTTCCTTCTACACGGAGAAGCTCTTCTTATGGAAATCAAAGTTCTTGTTGTATGGGCAACCAGATTTAGTGGGATTTAGTGGGATCAAACTTTGTCGCTCAATGGCTACACAATCATTTTTATACAAATCTGTCCAAGTTGAAGAATTGGAAGATGATCCTCTGAAGATTGTCTAACGGCTAGTTTGGAAATGGATGAGTATAAAAGGAGACATTTTGAGGAGCAGAAGCAGAGACAAAAATCCAAAATCATCCATTCCAAAGTCTGAGCAAACTTCAACTAGTGTTACTTGTCTTTCTTGAGCTAAAATCTATGATCTTGAGAGACTTTTTTTAAGAGTGATTAAGTGAGATAGAGTGTCCTATCCTTCACAGAAGAATATCACTTAAAATTTATAATCTCGTTATTGATCATCTAGTTGGATCTAGCCAGTAGGCTGTCAGCGTAAGAGAGTGGACGTAGGCTTGATTTAAGCCGAACCACTGTACATCTGTGTGCAAATTTCTCTTCCCTATAACTCCTTTTATTGCACATTTATTTGTTTAATATTCAAAGATTGATCAAAATCTAAACATTGTTCAGACTTTACTTGAGATCAATTACTTCCGCATTAAAATTAATCAATTAGCATTCAAATCACCTATTCACCCCCCTCTAGATGATATTTGCTAGTCTCATTAGACATAAATAATCACATGACTAATGTATGAAAACTATCATGCACCTGATACCTTGCCGTCGATCATAGGGATTAATATTGATATTTACACTTAGTATTGACACACACCAGCGGCACATATCAACAAAAATTAACAATTAGTCGTTGATATATGATGGAAAATTGCTAATAACTATTGATATGGGCACCGATAAGTGAGGGACAGCAAGCCATCAAAACACTTTGGAAGCATGAAGAACATAGGAATGTGATTACAAAGTCAAGATCACAAGGAATGGAGCAATTGAGGATCGAAGAGCAATCGGCAAGTATATTTCGTATATTTGGAGGACAATTACATAGAAGCGGGGTTATAAAGCAATTATCATTTTGAGGCAAGACTATGGAATCACAAGATCACGAGGCAGTTATCGATGAGCAGTTACCACTTGGAGCAAGGCCATGGAATGGTTGTGGTTTGGAGCAAGATCATGCAATGACCAGCAAGAGCTGGTGTACGCTTTTGAAGGAACAATTGTTTAGGAACAAGACTAACACATGTAGGCACAAAACTTTTGAAAGTGGAGGAGCATGGAGGTAATTGTTGAAAACTGATCAAGAAAAGTGCAACCACTGAAAACTATTAGGAAGTGGTTATCACACAACTATTATAATTACCACTAGTCATCTACTAAGAGGCCCCCATACTAATTAAACAAATTTACTATCTTTTTAGTACCTTTATCTTCTTGCACTGTAGTTTATTTCCCAGTTGTAGGTTTTAGGTTTGCGTCATCGATTAAATTCCGGTGTGCATCTTTATCCTAAGTGCTATGTTGTCGATTAAATTCCGCATAGTATCTTTTTTTTACTAGGCTTTGTTGTCGATTAAATTTTGGCATGATTTGTTTACATCCAGTTACTTCATCAAGTCTATATCTTTCGAACATTGTTGTCGTTTAAACTACGATACGGTTTGTGTTTGTACATTCTTGTTTTTATTTAAGTTGTTGGTTCCTTTTGCTTGTGATATATCTTATCTAGAGTTGGCACAAAACCCTGATTTCCTTAAATAAAAATCGTAAGACGATTTTCGATGAATGATATTTCATCGCGGGATAAATTTTAGCAAAAATCCTTTTGACATGCTTGGTGGGACTAGCATGGTTGATTTGAGAGGATACTATGGCACGTACGAGGAATCAAGTTAATCCCGACAATGTTGGTGATAACAGTTCACCACCATTGCTTGACATTGAAAGGGTATGGTGTTTTGAATCATCAAATGCACATGTGGTGGCAAATCAAGCACAAGGTGAGATGTCAACATTTCAAGGCAACTCATCGACAAGAAAAGGAGACAATTGGAGCCTAGCTTAGTGATGATGGCTACCATGAGGAGGGTTTTTGACAAGCATCATAATAATTCTACTAACTATATGGTGAAGTACATTGCTGATGTAATTAAGCCGCTGATCGTCAATACTCTCCATGAATTTGCAAGTAGCCAAGGAACTTCGAGTAATTTTGTTCAAATGCAAGTCTGCCTTGCTAATCCTACACCTTTTTGGTATCTTCCTCATCCACTGCTACTCAAATTACATTTTGTAATGTAGAACAGGTTATACCTCCTCCACCACTACTTATGATTTTGCAAAGGGTTGAGACCCTTATTATGAACCAGACCTGTGGGAGAATGTTTACCGATGGAAATAATTTGCCAAATCATACTCAAGTTAATTTAGGTGGAAACAATAGTGGTAATATGACAAATAATAGCACTTAACAAAATATGCCATTACAAAATATGGAAAATGTGCGACTAGTCAGCGTAATGCTACAACCCAATGTAGCACCTATGTTGTAGAGGCCCAATGCCGTCATCAGTAACCAAGGTAGACTACCAACCCCGCCTAAAAGGTAGGACATTCCACAATTATCACAACCAATCCTACAACCATTGCCACAACAATTACCACAATCAACACCAAACCATTACCATAGCCATTTCCATAACAGTTACCACAATACTTACCACAATCACTGCTGCAGCCTGTTCCTTGAGCATAATCTATTGTGGTGCCTGTTGCGATGGTTCGTGGACAAAATCAACACAATACTCAACTAACACTTGAACAGATAATGCAACAATATGGGAATTATATGAAATATGTCAGACCTGTGTAGAGAAAACTATATTTGAACTTGATGGATATAATACCCCATTCGAGAGGTTTCAAGATGCTTGAATTCAACCTTTTTTTTTGGTGAAGATTATCAATCGACATTGGAACACGTTAGCCGATTTACTGCTATGTGTAGCGATGCAACACATGGCAATTGTTGGAAATTAAGATTGTTTCCATTATCGTTGTCTAAAACCGCTCTTAGTTGGTCTATAGCACTACCGGTTAACTCTGTTCACTAACTCTGTTCACTCTCGGGAACAAAATGGAAGCATTATTAGTTCCAGAGGTCTATTCTTGATGTAGCCGTCACAAATCTGGCGATTATGAAACAATAAAATAATGAGTCGGTAGATCACTTCATATCCCAAATTAAGAAAGCAAGAAGTAGATGCCTTTTGCCACTATAAGAAAAGTCTTTTGCCCAAGTAGCCTTTGGTAGCCTAAAGTTCTCTATAAGGGAAAGAATGGAAGGGTGGCCATATAACGACCTTTTCCAATTGGCAATAGGAGCAATCAGGCATAAGCTCTTGAAAGAGAAAGAAAGAAAGCTTGGTAAACATGATGTGGCCTTTGTGGAAGGGTAGGAGCCTAAAGATAACCTAGATCAATGAGAGTATGCTGAGATAGCTATTTTGTCAAGCACTGAGATCAGCCAGAATTAAAGAAAAGATGAAAGAGAACATCACTGTGAAAGCAAAAGAAACTTAGTATTACTTGTTCGATGTAGGCAAAATGGACAAGATCTTTGACATGCTTCTAGCTGATGGCCAGATTAAACTGACAGAATGCCAAATCATACCAAGTAGAGAAGAATTGGCAAACAAGAAATATTGCAAATGACACCACTCAAGGAGACATAATACTATCGGTTGCATTATCTTTAAAAAGAATGTTTATGAGGCAATTCGACGAGGCAAGAGTAAGTTCGCCGATGAGAAAAACAAAGCTCCAATGGCGGTAGATGCTGACCCATTCCCTCTCATGACTAGGATGGTATCGGTGGAGTTCAAAGATAGAAAACCACAACAACCAAACCTTTGTGCCCGATGTAAATGAGAAATAGGTCAAAACCACCATTCACCACCCAAAGGAAAGGCACCACAAATGAGAGCGCCTCTGTAGAACACGAGGAATAGTCGTCGACTGAATTATACCAACAATCCTAATACAGTGGGTCAAACAAGTCT
Source organism: Syzygium aromaticum (assembly GCA_024500025.1). Classification (NCBI taxonomy): domain Eukaryota; kingdom Viridiplantae; phylum Streptophyta; class Magnoliopsida; order Myrtales; family Myrtaceae; genus Syzygium; species Syzygium aromaticum. Next base: position 13,350,949 of record CM044889.1, read on the forward strand.
TCCTATGGTATTTTGATAGAATTACCTACCCTAAGGGACAACTTGTGAAGTAGAATTCATTCATGCAAAGGTATGAAGAAGGAGACCCTACTATTGATACATTGGGAGAACCAACTATTAAATTCGATTATTATGTCAACTATGGGTCACCACCCTCATATCCTCAAAATGTTACCCCTTCTGATAGGGAGAATGGTTTGATGGGCTACCTCCTGAAGGCACCGATTTATCTACTTTATGATCCATCGAAGAGCCAATGATTTGAATTTCGAGAGGTACAGGGACCAAGGGGTAGCATGTGCATGACTCAAAAAAGAAAAATGCAAAGGAAGAAAAACATGTTCGAGCTACAACAAGAAGTTGATCTGGTCTATATTAGTCAGGTTAGTGCAACCCTCATGGCAACTTACAAACCAAAGAAATTAAGGTCTAGGAATTTAGTTTGGAAGGGAAAGCCTGAGGAGTTAGCTCAAACCAATGTAGATTCAAAAGAATCAGGGTCTCGGAAGGAAGAGGAGTTTGAGTCAAGAAGACCTGCAATTCTATCAAGAGCAATATCACCAGCAAGTTCATGTATGGTTCAATTTAGATTACCTTTTGAGTTCATAACATCATTAAAAAGAGCAATAGAGGAGCAAGATTCGATAACTGACAAGGAAGAAAAAGCTTAATCCCAATTAGCCGATGAAGAGGTAATGGAATTCAAGAAACTTATCGCTCACAACTCTAAACACCTCAAAGCTCTTAGCATATCGGCAAGGTTTTGGTTGACGGAGGGCCTACCTTGAATCTCATCCCTTATAAGTTCTTCAACAAACTTGGGAAGAGAGATGATGAGATCAATCCTTAAAATGTTCAGCTTGCGGACTTCATAGGAGAAATATGTGAAGTCAAAGGTATGTTCATTGCAAACTTGACTGTTGGGTCAAAGACGTTCCTTTTTTGTCGTCGAAGCTCATGGATCATATAGTTTGCTATTAGAAAGAGATTTGATTCGGGTAATCAATGTGTACTAAATTGATAAATTATCAAAATGTTTAGAGTGACACAATTGAAAAGTTTAAGACTAAATTGGCAAATCATCAAAAGATTTAAGATAAAATTGACATAATTGAAAAGTTTAGGACCGAATTGGTTATCATATAACAGCTTTAGGACTTTTTGGACGACTTTGCCGATCAACTGGAATGGGAGATCAAGTGCAGGAAGACAGACCAAGAGGGATGTTGGTTTGGCCCTTTTTATTTTAACCTAATTGTTCGACCACCACCACCTCTGTCACCATCGTGTCCCGTTCTTACTAGTTTTCCCTTGGGCCATCTCTTCTCTGCGCTGGAGCCGGAGCCAATCCCACTTGGAGATGAAGTAGTTCACAGATTGATAGTCTTATGATCTGTTTTGTCTTTTGACGTACACGGTTTAAATTTTCCTCACTATCCCATAAATGATGTTGTGATGCAGTTGTCATGTAGGTGTGGAGGATTTCTAAGTTGAATGAACGCTGTGTCGAAGTTCCTCAATATGCTTGTCCTAAGTAGGGAAATCAAATTATACGTTAGATCACCCTTCAACGAATATAGATGGCTTAACTTATTTATAAGGCGAGCGTTAAGTTTCATTATGAAGAGAGGAACCAAGCCTAGCAATTGACGCGACAATTAATGTGCTAATTGTCCAAAATAATTACTGTTGTGACTTACTAAAAGTTGGCTCCAGTTGGAATCATTTTGATAGTTTTAGGGATAAAATCAAGAAAAACCTCAAACTAGTATAACTTTTACAAATTTACTCCAAACTAATTTTTTGACCATCAAAAATCTTAAATTAATACACTTGTGATAAATTTACCTGCAACTAATTTTTTTACCATAAAAAATCCCAAATTGATACACTAGTAATAAATTTATCTTCCACTAAATTGGTATAATAAAATGAAAAATCACAAATTGGCAAATATGTGACAAACGGAGGGATAAAACCCTAAACTAATACACTCATCAACTGCCACGTGTCATCCAAGTCATCAATTTGATAGTAAAATTTAATGGTAATTAACGGAGGGTAAATTTGTCACTGGTGTACTAATTTGGGATTTTTTTGTAGTCAAAAAATTAATTTAAGGTAAATTTGCCACATGTGTATTAGTTTGCCATTTTTCAACTATTGGAGTCCACCATGCCCAAAGTCGTTATGGGACTTTTCGTGAAGCGATAGCGCATTTAGACCAAAATGCCAGCCACTAGAAGTCAAAGATCATTTCGCTGACATTAGCGAAATATTGAAGTCGGATACATTTTTGTGAAAGCCGGCCGTGTCTAGCCTTTCGAATGTAATTACTTTATTTTTATTAAACCATGGTGCTTGACCAAAAATTACTATTATATTTTATGGTTAGAAGAACAATAGTTCTAGTCGGGATATATTTATATCGGTATTTACAAAGGGCGCCCATCAAAATTTCCTCTTTAAATCTCTGTCGTACATTTTCTGCCTATATAATAACCTCGGAAATTGACCACATGGATAATCATGAATTTTAAACCTTCATTTCGCGAAATGGAAAAAAAATTATTTAATGATACCCTTTATTTAAAAAGGCTATTAACACAAAAAATCCATAATTGGTACACCCATCAAAAACCCTAAATTAGTACACCTGTAACAAATTTACCCTCCTTTAGTCTCCGTTAAATTTTGCTGTCAAATTGTTGATTTTGATAGCACGTGACAGTTGATCAGTATACCAATTTAGAGTTTTATCCTCTGTTTGTTATAGGTGTACTAGTTTGTGATTTTTCGCGGTATTAATTCAATTTAACAAAAACCAACGGAAGGTAAATTTATCACAAATATATTAATTTGAGATTTTTGGTAGTAAAAAAATTAGTTTAAGATAAATTTATCACTGATGTATCAATTTGGGATTTTTTTGTGATTTAACCTTATTTAAAATATTGATCTATTATACACACATGCACATGTACCCGTACAAATATCATGCCCGTGTCCCGCTCTCTCAACCTGCACAACAAATGTCATGAAGTCAAAGAGATCGTGTATGATCAAGACCACCGGTCCAAAACTTCTTCATCAACCCCTCTCTCTCAGCTCCCTACCATTTTTGGTTAGTTACATTTTTTGAAGAAATGACCATGTTGAAGAGATGGACGTGAAACCGCTTTCCACAATCACTCGCGCCCATTTGAGAAATTTCGCTGTGCTGGAAGCTTCACTCTTAAGTCTCTCTCAGTTCCCTAAACATCACACTTGAGACACAACCCTCTCCATAGCCTAAAAACTGACCTAAAATGAACCATTTGATTTGTAGTCGGGTGGCAAAGCAGATGCCGATGCGAAGACTAAATGCTGGAAGCCCACTGGGAAGTCTGCCTTCCCGCGAGTCGCTAGGACTTGAAGGCTGCCAACTGCGGTGGCAAGAAGAATTTCCAGGGTGCGAACTAGAACCTATTAGGGAGATGGACGGCAAGGGTCCGAGATTCAGAGCAACGTGTACGGCAGTGGCTGGGCATGTATGAAAGGGCCAAGGACTTCACAAGGGTGTACGACAAAGCAGCACGAGAGCTACATGGAACAGATGCGATCACCATATTGGGATCCTACTGCTAGCAGGTTCGATTTCAGCCTTCTTTGCAAGTTGAATTAGCGTCTCATGAAACTTACGAGTGATTAATTGAGTGACCATATCATTCAATTCGATTTAATCTTGAATTAGTATTTCGTTGTTCGGTGACTAAGGGGAAACTTTTTTACCTTTAGTGAAAGAATCTTAGTGATGGAATTTTATTGTTATATGTAATCAAGCTATCTGTATTTTCCCCTAGAAATTCAATTCTTGAGTGTTTCTTTTGAAGCCCAGTTCTAACGTCTTTAATTTTCTTGAGTCAGTTTCTTTCTCATCGTGGTGATATATGAAATTTTCCTGTTTTGTTCATTTTATATATGTATGCCGATTATTATTTCAAATTTTAATTTTCAAAAAAACATCTCGCAATCTTCTCAGGACTTCACCGCCAATATTTATTTTATATATGTAATATGTTTGTCTAGGTATGCATATGAATACTGTATTGGCTATCAAGACATACATTCTGATTGCATCTGAGTGTATGAATTCTTTCAATTCCTTATTGTGACTGTAATAATCCACAAGGCTAGATGTAGAGCATACTGCACTTTTCTTGAGAGAGCAGCTCACGTTGCAGCTTCTGACTTCGTTGAGACATGTTGTGAAGACAAAAAAGCATCGGCAATCTTTGCCAAGTTTAATCCTATAAAGGAGATGTTCTACTATCAATGGAAAGAATTATCCTCCATTGGGCATTGTCATGCCATGGCTTGTGCACACGATCTTATCCTCCATCATTGTACGAAATAAAAATCCTGAAGACACTTTTGGTGTTGAGGGGAATGATTAGCGATCGATGTATTATGATAAGTGATTGCCAGTTGATGAAACTAAGATAAGAGAAGAAGTGTGATTAACAGCATATTATATGAGCCATGTGGTCTGAATACAAAACTTATCTGCGCACAGAAAAGCATCAGAAAGATGAGATTGACTCTGATTCACTTTCTCCGGATCCAGACTCGGGGATTGCTTCCAAAAAATTGAACTTCTTGTCAACAAAAAGATGTTAGCAATTTGCCGGACTACGCTTTGGACTGCAACCTGCATGATTTACGTTATCATTTGGAAGATACTTTGTCAAAAGGCACTGTGTACACTCCCAGAAAACTACGACCTCAGAAGCTAAATTGCTACAATAGCTAAGCTTGACATTGTCAAGTCTAAACTGAATTCAAAGGGAATAGTCACTGGTAATAATCTTGCAAGATTGGCATACAATGCACAAGACAATGGAAAAGGATGTCATGTGTGGGAGCAGATTGGACAGATTTTCCCTGCTGAGTGAATGCTGCTCCTTTCTTGAGGTAGCCGGCTTAAAAGCCTCATCCCTCCCTTATCAATACGACAAAGCATCCACCAGCTTCTTCTGATCTGTTGGTTGCTTTTGACAATTGTTATTTCCACAAAGAGAGGTCTATGCAGAGCTTACGAAGTGTAAGACAATCTTTAGGATCTTTAGGACCAGGCGACTTTTCATGATGATCAAACAAGGACATGCCAGATAATTGAAATTTAGCAGACAATTAAGCTGTGCAGGCAAAAGCTGGAAAGCTACAAGAAGTTAACTTTGGCGCCTTTGGATATGCTATGCTAGATATGTTGTGTAAAAACTACATAAACTAACCAGCTGAACATCTCTGTATAACAGCATGTGGAGTCACATTTGGAAAAGCATCTGGGCTATTGATTTGGAGAGTTCAGTAGAAACATCTTGATGAAACGGTAACTAAAAACCAGCTTATGCATTCACTGTTGAGGTGAAAGTGCAAAATGTCTTGGCAAAAGTCAAATGTTACTAGGATCATTTAAAATTTGTGCCCAGACAGGATTACAAAAGTCAAATGTTGCCGGTCTACAATAATCAACTTTACCCATTCAAAGATATTTCCACAGTGGAAACTCACACATGAAAATTAAAGACAGAACCGGACTTCAATAGAAGTCATCACCAAGAATTGAATTTCTGAGGGAAAATAGAGATAGTTTGATTGCACACAATAGAATTACATCACTAATATCCTTTTCTAGAGATCAAAAATTTTCCTGTTGGTCACAAAAAAAAACAATACTAATTCAAGATTAAGTCTAATTCGCCTTGTGAAGAAGGCTAAAGTGGAACTTGCGAGCACTAGGATCCCAATATATCCCGACCTCACCACCAGCCGCCAACCCCCTCCTTTTCACAGACTCCTTGATCCACCCCTCCTTGAGGACGTAGGACCCAGACGACGCCCAGAGCACAAACACCAGTCAATGCTCCGAGCATGTGTCTGCGTCCCTCACGATGACATCGGCCCCCTTGCCGCTCTCGACTTGCCTCACTGTCTCCTCGCTCATCCATCGGAGCAAGTGGCTCACCACAAAGTCCCGCCCAATCAAGAGCCTCGACAGGTGGCTGAGATCGCTCTGTGTAAGCTTCTTCTTGATCTTATAAGGGTCGTAGAGCAGCACCAATTCTGTGGAAACGCCATTGCGTCTTTCTTCCTCTGTATCACATCCTGAAGCCTCTTTCTTCTCCTTTTGCGTTCTATTGTACTTTGGCTTCTTCTCAACAATTAATGTTTCAGCGCCCGTAGGTGAGGCCACGGATTTTCGCTTCGGTTGGGTGGGAATGATTTCTTGACGAGGGCCACCAACTTCCTTCCTGTTCTGATCAGGAGCGAGGGGGAAGAATTCGCGAGCCACCACCACTACTGGGGATGAAATTTCTCTGGCCCCTTCGTCGCAATTCTTCTCCTGATCGTGTAGATAATAAACACGCCACCAAGAGCCCGTCAACGTCGGCAAATGGGCTACGCCTCTCAGGTGGTCGCCAATGGGTTTCTTCTCGTGATCACACTGATGCGAAGAACCCATCAACAGCGGCGAGTGGACCTCACCTCTGAGGACGTCTGTTGTTGTATCAAGGCTACACTATCTATTTTCTATTAAGTCAGTTTTCTGATGTCCTATTTTCTAAGAGTTAATTAGTCATGGTTTTACTTGGTCAGTCATATTTTGTAGGAGTGTTTAGCTTCATGTTTTCTTTAACTGTTCTGTTAATTTGTTGCTAGTTTTGTGGACCAAGCAAGTTGTTAGTTAGTGGGCAATGTGTAGTTAGTGAAAAAGCTTTAGTCTGTATTTAAGTAATTTCAGTTTTATGAACAAAAGTGAAGTTTCCTTTCAATACATTCTGTCTTGATGCAAAAATACAGATTTTGCTGTCAATTCTTATTCTGTCCTTTAAAAAACAACATTGGTATCAGAGCTTTCTTGATCTTAAGGGGCTGTGAGTGACTTGTGAGATTGATTGAGAGGTGTGTCTGCATCCATAGAAGCTGAAGGCAAAATGGAAGCATGATTGAGTGGTTTTTCAGCAATGGCTCCACCAGTGTTTGATGGAGAAAATTATCAAGCCTGGACAATGAGAACGCGAGCCTATCTAGGGGGTTGTGATTTTTGGGAAGCTGTGGAACAAGATTATGAAGTTGTTCCCTTTCCTGACAATCCAACCATTAATCAAATCAAGTATCACAAGGAGAGGACAACAAGGAAAGCAAAGGCAACGTCTTGTTTATATGCTGCTGTCTCACCTGCCATTTTCAGTAGAATTATGGCTTGTGAATCAGCCAAAGCTATCTGGGACTTCCTCAAAACTAAGTATCAAGGAGATGAGAGGATTAGAAGCATGAAGGGGCTAAATCTGATCACAGAATTTGAGAGACTGCAGATGAAGGAGTCTGAGACAATTAAGGAGTATTCTAATAAGTTGATAAGCATTGCAAATCAAGCAAGAGTTCTAGGCACTGACCTCTCTGATAATATGCTAGTGCAGAAGATTCTTGTCTCCTTGCCTGAAAGGTTTAAGGCAACCATTGCCTCTTTAGAGAATACTAAGGATTTGTTTTAGATCAAGTTGGCGGAATTGCTAAGTGCTCTGCAAGCACAAGAGCAGAGGAGGTTAATGAGGTTGGAAGGAAGTACAGAAGGAGCTTTGTAGGCCAAAGAACAACAAAATATAGGAGGGAAAGGCAAGAAGTAGAAAGAGAAGAAAGGGAATGGCAGTAGTGGTTCAAAAGTTGCTGCAAGAGAGAATAGTGCAGGCAACTCTAAGAACAATTGGAGAATGTATTCCTCATGTCAGAACTGTGGAAAACAGAATCATCCACACTTTAGGTGTTAGAAGAGGCCAAATGTAAGGTGCAGAAAATGTCATAAGCTTCGACACATTGAGAAGTTCTGCAAAGAGAAGGGAGATTAACAGCAAGGTAAGGCACATGCTGTAGTCCAGCAAGAGGTAGATCAATTATTTATTGCCTCTTGTTTTTCCTCTAGTACTCCGTGTGACAATTGGTTTGTTGATAGTGGTTGCACAAACCACTTGACAAGTGATGAAAAACTATTTATAGACCTTGACAAGTCATTGAAGTCAAGGGTGAGGATTGGGAATAGGGAGTGCTTAGAAGTGAAAGGGAAATGGACTGTAGCAATAGAGAGTTGTGCTGGAACTAAGCTGGTTTCTAATGTGATGTATGTGCTTGAGATTGATCAGAATTTGCTGAGTGTGGGGTAGTTGGTAGAAAAAGGATTTAAGGTGATATTTGAAGAGGGGAAGTGTTTGATCTTTGACTCTAGTGGTCAGGAGCTGTTCAAGATAAAGATGCAACAGAAAAGTTTTTCTCTGAATCCTCTCGAGAAGGAGCAAGTGGCATTCAAGTGTCAAGCCAGTGATTCAGAGATATGGCATAAGAGGTTGGGCCACTTTCATCACAAAGGCTTGCTGTTCATGCAGATGAATGAAATGACAACTGGATTACCAAGCCTAGAGGAGCAGATCACAAGGTGCAAGACTTGTTTATTGGGCAAGCAGACAAAACTTCCCTTCAAGGAATCCACTTGGAGAGCTATAGAGAAGCTGCAGCTGATTCATACATATCTCTATGGTCCACAAGTGACTCCTTCACTAAATGGCAGGAGGTATTTCATTATTTTCATTGATGATTATACTAGAATGTGCTAGATTTACTTCATGAAGCAAAAGTCAAAAGTTGCCGAGGTATTTTTGAAGTTTAAGAGATGGGTTGAGAATTAAAGTAGCTGCAAGATTCAAGTCATTAGATATGATAATGGAACTGAATACACTTCACAGAGGTTCAACATTTTCTATGAAGAGGCTAGAATTAAGCATAAACTTATTGCTCTTTACTCTCCACAACAAAATGGAGTTCGTGAGAGAAAGAATAGAACCATTATGGAGATGACTAGGTGTTTGCTGCATGACAGGAATCTACCAAGAGAATTTTGGGCAGAAGTGGCAAACACAGCAGTTTTTCTGCTGAATAGACTGCCTTTAAGGGTATTGGAGAAGAAGACACCCTTTGAAGCTTGGTCTGATGTCAAGCCAATTTTAAGAAATTTGAAGGTATTTGGTTGTCTATATTTTTCTCATATTCCGCAGGTCAAGAGAGACAAGCTGGGAGAGAAAGCTGAACCTGGGATCTTTGTTGGCTACAGTTTAGTGTCAAAAGCCTATAGGATCTATCAACCACAGTCAGGCAAGGTGATCACTAGCAAGGATGTTCATTTCCTAGAAGATGATCAATGGGACTGGACAGATGAGCCACAAGGCAAGCACAAGGAGGTCTCACTGGAACCTGATGAGCTGGTGGATGATGTTCCAGTTAGAGGTACCAAATCTCTGATTGATATATATCAGAGGTGCAGTGTGGCTGTTTTGGAACCTGCAGGTTATGAGGAAGCTAAAAATGATCGGAGGTGGATGAATGCAATGAATGAAGAGTTGGCTATGATAGAAAAGAACCAGACATGGGAGCTAGTGGTGAGGCTTGAAGACAGGAAGGTGATTGGAGTAAAATGGGTTTTCAGGACCAAACTCAATTCTAATGGCTCAGTGAATGAGCATAAGGCCATGCTGGTGGTGAAAGGATATGCACAGGCTTGGGGAGTTGATTTCTCAGAAACCTTTACTCTTGTGGCAAGACTGGATACAATTAGAATGACTCTTGCTCTGGCAGCTCAACAAGGATGGAAGGTGTATTAGTTAGATGTGAAAACTGCATTTTTGAATGGAGTGTTGCAGGAAGAGATTTATGTTGAGCAGCCAGAAGACTTTGTTACATCAAGCCAGGAGGAGAAAGTTTACTTATTAAGAAAGGCTCTCTATGGCTTGAGGCAAACTCCCAGAGCATGGTACAGTAAGATGGATGAGCACTTACTAAGCCTGGGTTTCAAGAAAAGTCTCAGTGAATCCACTGTATATGTCAAGAAGTTAGTATCTGACTTAGTGGTAGTGTCTCTTTATGTGGATGCTATGCTAGTGACAGGGAGTAATAGTGCTCAGATTACTGCATTTAAGCAAGAGATGATGAAGATATTTGAAATGACTGATCTTGGTGAGATGTCGTATTTTCTGGGGATGGAGGTTAGGCAGACTCAGAATGAAGTTTTTATCTGTCAGAAGAAGTACATAAAGGAGATCCTGAAGAGATTCAATATGGAGGAGTGTAAGAGTGTGAGTACTCCAATGGGTCAAAAGGAAAAGCTTCAAAAGAAGGATGGATCAGAATCTGCAGATGAAAGAGTTTATAGAAGTTTGATTGGTTGACTGATCATGTTTACTGTAAGTGTCTTGTCTAGATTTCTTAATTGTGCAAGTGAGTTGCATGTGGTAGCTGCAAAGAGGGTGTTGAGGTATTTGAAAGGTACTCTTTCATATGGAATTAAATTCTACAAAATTCAAGAGTTTAAGTTGCAGGGGTATTCTGATAGTGACTGGACAGGATCAATGAATGATATGAGAAGCACTTCAGGGTATTGCTTTACATTTGCGTCGGCATGTTTTTCCTGGTGCTCAAAGAAGCAGGAAATAGTGGCTCAATCAACTATAGAAGCTAAGTTCATTATAGCTACTGCAGCTGTGAATCAAGCATTATGGTTAAAGAAGCTGATGGATGATCTGCATTTGGAGCAAGAAGAAGGCATAGAAGTATTTGTGGATAATCAAGTTACTCTGGCCATTTCACAGAATCCGGTATTTCATGGAAAAACAAAGCATTTTAAGGTCAGGTATTACTTCTTGAAAGAAGTGCCGAAGGCTGGAGAGGTGAAGCTGGTGTACTGTAGTTCAGAAAACCAAATTGCAGATATATTCACTAAGTCATTTCATGTTGGTCGATTTGAACTTCTCAGGGCAAAGCTAGGAGTGTGCAGCACTTGATCCAGGAGGAGAGTGTTGTATCAAGGCTGCACTATCTATTTTCTATTAAGTCAGTTTTCCGATGTCCTGTTTTCTAGGAGTTAATTAGTCGTGGTTTTACTTGGTCAGTCCTATTTTTGTATGAGTGTTTAGCTGCATGTTTTCTTTAACCGTTCTGTTAATTTGTTGCTGGTTTTATGGACCAAGCAAGTTGTTAGTTAGTGGGCAAAGTGTAGTTAGTGGACAACGTGTAGTTAGTGGAAAAGTTTTAGTCTGTATTGAAGTAATTTTAGTTTTCTGAACAAAAGTGAAGTTCCATTCCAATACATTCTGTCTTGCTGCAAAAATACAGATTTTGCTGTCAATTCTCCTTCTGTTCTTTAAAAAACAACGACGTCGCCAATGGGAGGTGATTTGGGGCCGAAGAAATCAATAAGCTTCATGGGTTTCCGGTGGAAGAAACAGAGAAGTGCTTCTCAAGAACAACAACAGAGGGCAACAACACGGTGCAGAGGAATTTAGAGAGAGAGAGAGAGAGAGAAGACAACAACGTTCGAGAGAAGAGAGAGACGAGGACATTGACACCGGAGGCAAGAGAGGGTTTATATAGTTTACCGTTGGAATTGAAATGGTGAGCGACGTCATCAATCTTCGCAGTCAAGTTTCGAGAGTGCACCGAGGAGTGTGGAATTCTTTCCTAATTTGAGTCGGCTTAAGATTAGTGCACGCGAGGGATTAATAAAATAGGAAATATTTTCAAGATTCAAGATTGATTTTCCTACGGAAATTTAATAATGTCACAAATTCTGTAATTATATAAATAATGAGTTGGAGATAATTCCCGCTTAGATTCCTATGCTATGGACGAGCTTCTTCTTTTCGTGAAATTATTTTTTTCGTGTAAAAGGATGGAACCCTTTTTTTAAAGGTTGGAAATTAAAAATTTCTTGATTTTTTTTTTAACAAAAGAAAGATTTCTAAATGTGCATAATAATGACACAATAGTTACATTAAAAAAAAACACGGAATAAAGAAAAGAGACGGGGTCGGTAATCGGTATGGTATACTGTAAGCTTGTTCTACATTCGCCTTCTTCTTCTTCTTCTCCTTCTTTTTTATCAATTTGTTCACATTTTTCAAGTGGGACAATATCTTGTTTAGGTAAAATTATATATTCCCCTCAAGGTTTTAGTTGAATTTTGTTGTAGGATGATACCACCAAAATCCTAAATTGTGCTCATCGTAACATTAATAATTAAAACTTTTTTTTATCACCAAAAATTCTTAATCCCACCCTCTCTGGCACTAATACCGAAAACCTGTTTGTGTCACAAAAACCTTTAAACCTATACCGGTACGACAAAAATAAGTTTGGAGTATTGATATCGCGGTGCGTAAAGTTTATGCTATTTTTTGATAGTTGAGAGTAGTTTTGTAAACTTGCACAAATTAGGGGTTTTAGTGATATAAAAGAAAAAATTTGGGATATTGGCGTTACAGCGGGTATAATTTACAATTTAGGCGGATATTTCCCTATGTTTTATATTCTCCTTCAACTTCTCTTTATTTTTTTTTCAAAAGTACGCTATTTTCCTCTCTTTTTCCTTCCAAATTACAACATTTCTCTTTCCAATTTTAGTTCCTCTTCGAAAAAATGACATTCTTGTTCGCACTATGTGGAAGAATGATGTTAAACTGAATGTTGAAGAGACTAGTTCCACGTTACATCCTTCTCTCTCTCTCTCTCTCTCTCTCTCTCTCTGCCTTCTCTTGGCAGTTTGACTTTGACATCAAAAGGAACGCAAGAAGGCCCTCCATCCAATCCCCAGAACTTTAACTGGGGTTCTCCTCTTTGCACTCGTTGTCTGCTGTAAAGCATTTCTCATGCAGTAGCAGTAGACTCTGCAAAACTTGACCGAGACTATCGTCAACCGATTTGCCAGATTAGGCAGGATTGTTTAAGATAAAAGAGGAGAAGAAATCGGTAAACGGTAACCGTTCTCATGTCTTTCTTTCTTTTTTTTGGTAAGTCATTCTCGTGACATCACTGCAAGACGAAAGAAAAGTTGAACTCGCTAGGACTCCATCTGCAGGATAAAAGAGGAAGTCGTTCATTTCGTTTACTTCAGTGGTTGCATAATCTAACGTTCAAGTCTTACAGTAAGAGGTTCTATCCATAAGGGGTAAATGGTGAAGTACAGATTAACTGCCTCAACTTGTAACGAGGATGAAAAATCAATGAAAGAATATCAAGTAATGCGGGATCATCATGGAAAGCCTTTAACCGTTGTTCTACCCTTCCAAACAGCCACTAGCGGCAGCTGACTTGTAGCATCCGCTGATGTCGTCGCCCAGATTCTGAAACTATCCTCTTGTCTTGCGTGCTTTGGCTGCTCAATTACATTTCCAGAAGACGATGCATTTGGTCCCTACTATCCCTGAATATATGCATTTCTTTTAGACACCCTCGCTGATAATGTCATGCAGATGGCTCCAATCCAATGATCTGAATAATTCTCCTGGGATTGAGCATAGTGCCATTTTCGCTGCATTTTCATAACAAAAATTTACATGCTCCATGGCTTGTTTAGGGTGTAAAAACTGCAGTAATGGAAGGGTGCTTTCTTGTTGCTCCAAATTCAGGCCTTGGCAGACTGGCATCTGAAATGAAACCACTTTCACTTGGAGAAACTGTCAGTAGCTGTATAGGAGTCAATCCCACATCTTTACTGCATATTGTTTGATTTCAGGAGCATTACCTATACATAGGAAGTGCTGCGATGTAGAACAAGCTACTCCCAATCTGATCTAATTCTGAACGTGTTCTCCTCGAGCCATCCTCTATATATATTGGTATCTTGAGGCAAATTGAAAGCTCACCAACCCATATCTCAGAAATTGCTGTTTCATCCTTACAGCAACTGCTTCAATGTCAGATTGTAAAAGGACCAAGAGATAAGCAACAATTGTTAGATGAAAGTCTGAAACATATTTGGATGCAAGAGATCGGGATTCTTTTAGCAATTAATACTACAGGAAAGAATAAACAAGAAGTTCTTAGGCCGATTTCCTAGAAGATGGGATAGAATTACATACTTCTGACTTCTAATGAAACATTATTGTCCCAACATGGGTGAACACTTCAACAGCTTAACAGTGAAGCAGAACCTCCAGTTACCAAAGCAAGAAACTAGAGATCAATCTCGTGTCAATATCACAAATTATATTTAGAGCAGTGCACATTGCACATCTTCAAATGGAGACAATTTCAGTTTCAGATACGATCCAACAGCACTTTCCTTGGGCCATCCATTGCAAATGCCAATGCATCTTTTATTTAATGTCAAAGCTCCTATTTGAAAGATCATCAATGTCTGTGCCATTAACTATTTTTTATCAGCAGTAGTCGTTACCTTTCCATTATGGATGAGGATATCGGCAACTGCTTCAACTATTGAGCTCTGAATCCTCCGCCGATGTTCTGGTTTGTTAAAGTCAGGGTTTGGGCACTAGATAGAACAGAGGCATCGGACAAAACTCTATATAAGCTGCACAATCCTTGTTATGCGCTTCTTATAGACATCGATTTCAGGGCAAGTTAGTGTAATCTAGTGGTGCAGGTCCCTCCATATTTGGACCTTTACAACATCCCACATAGTCATCACCACGCGATACTTTTCAAAACGTAGCATATATCGTTTTTCATGCTACTCTGCATCAGAATCTGAGCAACACGATCTTTTCTCTTCCACGCTTTGATAAGCCTCTAAGTCATGCTTATGTTGTTCCATGTTTCCCATTTCCGGCTCTTGAATTTCAGTAAATTTTACGATGCCAAACGTCATAATTCTGCTCATTCAGTTTGTCATCCTGATTGAGGTCGTCAATAATGCTCTTGGTAGCAGCCACATTGTCTCTAAAAAGACACAATAGCACATAATTTTATATTTGCACAACATATTAAAAAAGTATTTTGCAGCAATTCCTTGAATTATTTGATATTAACATTCATACATTACATACCTTACCAAAAAAAAACGTTCATACATTACAGAATCGAAAGAAGCTTAATACACTTCAATCATCTCTCACAATATGGAAAATGATACAAATGATCCTTAAACTTTGGTCCAACATGCAATGCCATCCATGGACTTTCAATTTGTTCGATGTAGTTTATGAACTATTCGTAAATGTTCAATTTAGTCTCTAGATTATATGAAAATAATACAAAAAAAGGATTATATAGAATATTCACCAATAATTCAAGGATCACATTGAATAAATTAATACTCTAGGGACGAAATTGAAGAATTTTCTACCAAATGATGTAAGAAAGAAGAACAAAAATTGTTCTCTGCTGATACGAAAGACTGGCGAATCAAACTCAAGGTCCGGCTCTGATATCATACCGAGTCAGTATTACTGAGGCCTTTGATATGTAGTTTTCCTCTGGATCGCCACACACATTCTCTGCTCTGTGTTGCTGCATCTATCCCAAATAGAAATCTGAAATTACAATAGGCAATGCTCAGTTGTTCGGCCCCTTTACTTCCTGTTTCAGGGAAGATCTTTGTACCCTCACGGTCATCTTTCCTGCTTGTTTAATCAGGTAAAGTTTTCAGAGCTCACTCTTGACGCTTTCAGGATGCTTGAGCGTTTGGAGTGGGAACCAAGTGGCTCATTTCACCAGTCACTGGAACTAAACTTGGTGCTTCTGCACGTACTCGCATGAACCACTCTCTCAGGGTAGTGTTGATCATACTTTGCCTCCAAACCTGGGAAAAGCTGTTTCATATCGACCATCAGTGGCCCATTTTGTGGCAGTCAGTATGTTACAGAGCCTAAATCCCGTCACGCATGCACACAGCCCAAGAAAGAAAAAATGATTAACAAAATTAATAGACAAGAAATCTTACTGGAATGCTACGAATGGAACATGTGATCCATGTCATGTGATCCATGTTCAATCATGTTGATAGCCAAAGTAAAGGCAGCCTGAAGTACAAGTTAAGATTTGGTTTGATTTAGTATTACAGATACTCCTTTTTCATGTCATCATGTTGAAGTAGAATGTAGAGGAGTTATCATTATCACGCAGCAAGCATCGTGACAAGCAATATACCTAGTGGTTATAAACCAACAATTTCCTTAATGATTTATAAAGCCTGAGCCAATTGTTTAGCAGTGATGGGGAAGCCAACTCAGTTCACATCCAGGCAAAACATGACCACACTCCAATTGCAGTTTCCAAGCATGAAGTAGAGAGTGGCATGTAAGCTAGAAATATGTTAATCCCAGTAAAACTTACCCACTAGGGGCAACTTGAATCAAGTATCCACACTTTGAAATACTTATTTAACATACAAACAATTGGAAAGCGGCAAAGCATGCGTTTTCAGGAGGGTCATTTTTCAGACTTCATTTGTTCTGATCTAAGGACGAGATGAATTACGGTCTTTCACTACCACATACAAACTGCAAGAGCAAAGTCAGAGAGACACAAAACCCTCCTTATATCACACAAGGCATTCTAGGCAATTGCTTACTTCTGCGTCCAGCTTCTTCCAGTGGCCTCGTGCATGGTTCTGTCAGTCTTGTACATGTGCACCATTACCGGTACCAGAGGGTCATCTGGATTTGGGTCCTTCAAGAGCGAACAGATCAAGAGCAGTGCCTGGAAATCAGAAGTATAAACCTTTATCCACCAAGCTGTAGAGGTCACAGTACCAGATAGCTATCACAACAAAGCAACATTAACACTTCTGAACATATAGAACCAAACAATTTATGACAATGTAGGATGCAAAGCAGCATTTAGGATAGTTACAAAAACATTTGGTACAAGTTTTCTCCAAAGGACTTCCTTGAAAAGAATCATCTACCAATTGCTGGAGATTAGTTTTAAAGTCTTTGACAAAACTTTTGGGGTCTTTAGGGAAAGCCTTGAACAAAGTAGCGTGAAACTGGTGTTTGGCCGTCAGGTAACGATGCAGCTTCCAGGAACTAAGTTGCAGTTTGATAAAATTGTTTTTCAATGTATATATGGGGTAAGACACATTCAAAGTACAAGAGAACCAAGGCCAGAAATGCATCATCTCAAACGAGCTTGATATTTACCACTGGAAATAAAAATGTACAGCTTGTTTTCAAGTCATCGGCAAACAACATCAGTACTTGAATGCCTCAAATAATGTCTTAAAATTTTGATCTAATGTGTAATGTGGTCCCTCAATTTTCCCCCAAAATTGAGGAACCACATTAAATAAACTAGAAGTTCAAGGACTATATTGCATATTAGACTATAATTCATGGACTATTTGTGTCATTTTCCTCTTTTTGTTTTTTGGAAATGGTCCTCCTATAGAAGAAAACGTACCTTTCTTCACGATTAAGTAATATAAATTCATTTATTTATGTTTTATTGATGTCCACCTTCTGAGCACCACCGGATAATTTTCAACCCATTGATTTTTATATGTATATAAGTGTTGCCGGTTCTAACATGAAGGGGTTCAACTAAATTAAATAACTAATTAAAATTGATAGTGTCGGCATCTAATAATCTCAAGAAGAAAGGGCATAAAATTGTTCACATGCGAGGGAGGTACTAACTGTGAGCTGATTTATTTGTCTGTCCAGTAAAATGTCAACGAGACAATTAATCATGCCTCAAGATCATGAAACGTCATTACGTACACCAAGAACATGTTAGTATAAGTAGACAAGATGTTAGCAAACGCATTAATGGAGCATATACGGACTGGTTCTGCTATCTATTAAATCAGGGGTTCGTCACTTGAAAAATTAAGTGGGGATATAAAGCTATGCGTCTTACAAACAATCTAAGATTATAACACGAAAAGAAAATTAAAAAAAAAATGGAAGTGCAGTGGTGGAAAATTTGGCATATTCACTTATTCTTAAAGCATCTAAAAAGATAAAATTATTTTTGCGAAAACGAAAATTAGGTCAGTATGAAATCATGGACGACTCATAAAGCACATTTTTTCTTTATTCAAAACCCTATCAATAAATCTTCAATTATAGCACACCTTGACCACATTCCTGCGATGGGATTCCTTAATCAATAAGTCAAAACCACCCACCTACACCGGATAGCCTCATCTTGAACTTTAGACTCCTACGATTACATCATTAGACAATTCTTGCACTCTGAACACAATATTATAAGAGAAATCAACGGAAACGATAACATCATAGATATACGCGGTTCCGCGGTTCCGTCTGAGCATTGGTTTCTTTTAGAAAAGTTACTCAAATGAGGAATCTACTTAAAATTGGAGACCACACAGATTAGGAAATCTACTTTGATTGGGTTTCTTTTATGAATTCAAACTTGAAATATATTTTCAACATATTACATCAAATATTCCCAAGACTGCAATGTTCTCAATATTATAAGAGAAATCAATGGAAACGATAACATCATAGATATACGCGGTTCCGCGGTTCCGTCTGAGCATTGGTTTCTTTTAGAAAAGTTACTCAAATTAGGAATCTACTTAAAATTGGAGACCACACAGATTAGGAAATCTACTTTGATTGGGTTTCTTTTATGAATTCAAACTTGAAATATATTTTCAACATATTACATCAAATATTCCCAAGACTGCAATGTTCTCAAGATTTTCACCGTTTCCATTTCATCTCATAAAAACCATATGCTAAATAATTTGTAATCAAAATAGGAAACCACTTCTAGAAAAGTTACTCAAATTAGGAAATCACTCATGTTAGAAAACCTACTTAAACTAGTATCAGGATTCTTTTATGGATTCAAACTCGAGACATATCCTCAACAAGTTATATTAAATATTCACAGTTTCCATTTCAAGAAAATCATTTGCCAAATAATTTTATCCAAGATAAGAAACCAATCAAACTAGGAAAGTACAAGATTGGAATGTTCTCGACATATATTCCTTTTACGGGCTCAAATTCAAGATACACTCTTAAAAGGTTACATCAAATGTCCACAAGATTGAAATGATCTCTAGATTTTCATAGTTTCCTATTCCAACTCAGAAAATTGTTTGCCAAATAATTTGTATCTAAGATAAGAAACCCCTTTTAGAGAAGTTACTCAAACTAGGAAACTGCACAAACTAAAAAATTTACTTGGATAAGATTTTCTTTATAGGCTCAAACTCAAGATATATTCTCAACATGTTATATTAAATATTCATAAGATTAGAATGTTCTCAAGATTTTCACTGTTTCCCTTTTAAACTGTCTACCAAATGATTTGTAGCAAGAATACAAAACCCCTTGGATCAAGTTTCCTTTGTGGGCTCCATCTCAAAACATATTCTCGGCATATTACAATAAATATCCACAAGCTTGGAATGTCCTCAAGATTTTCAATATTTTTTTCATTTCAACTCATAAAAATTGTCTGCCGGATAATTTGTATCCAAAATACGAAATCACTTCTAGAAAAGTTACTCAAACTAGGAAACAAATCAAACTAGGAAATCGCTCAAATTAGGAAATCTACTCAATTTAGAAAACCTACTTGGATCAGGATTCCTTTACGGCCTCAAACTCGACACAAATATTTACAAGATTTAAGTGTTCTCTAGATTTTCACTGGTTCCCACTTCAACTCAGGAAAATCATGCCAATAATTTGTATCCACCCCATTTGGGAAAGCTAGTCAGACTAGGAAATCAATAAAACTAGAAAACCACTCAAATTAGGGAACATGCCCAAGTTAGGAAATTTACTTGGATCAGGTTTCTTTTATGGGCTCTAACTTGAAACATTTTCTCAATATGATACATCAAATATCCACAAGATTCATATGTTCTCAAGATTTTCAATGTTTCCCTTTTCAACTCATAAAGAAATGTTTTGTCAAATATTTTGTATCGAGAATAGGAAACCCTATTGGGGAAAGCTTTTTTTTTTTGGTCTGTATTTTCGGGAAAATTACTCAAACTAAAAAATCATTCAAACCTATTTGGATTGGGTTTTCTTTATGGACTCAATCTTGAAACATATTCTCAGCACATTACATTAAATATCCACACAAGATTGGAATGTCATTAAGATTTTCGCTATTTCCTGTTTCAACTCATAAAAATCAACTGCCAAATTAGGGAAAAAATCACCAAAAACCTTAAACTATATCACCTGTGACACATTTACCCTAAACTTTTTTTATGACACAAAAAATCAAAAACTATGTTATTTGTGACGCATTTACCCCATTGTACTTTTGTCCATGGACATTTTTGTCTTTTTTGCTTTTTCTTTTCTTTTCCTTTTTTTTTCCTTTCCGGCAAGGGCCTCCCTCGCCCAATGCAAGCGAGGGCCACCCTCGCCCGACGCAGGCGAGGGCCACCCGATGCTGACAAGGGCCGTCCTGGCCCGACGTCGGCAAGGCGAACCTCGCCCGACCCCGGTGAGGGCGGCCCTCGTCGGAAAGAAAAAAAAAAGAAAAAAGCAAAAAAGACGAAAATGCCCATGGACTAAAGTACAATGGGTAAATGTGTCACAAATATCATAGTTTGAGATTTTTTGTATCACAAAAAAAAATTTAGATTAAATGTATTACAGGTGACATAGTTTAGAATTTTTGGTGATTTTTTCCTGCCAAATTAATACTCGTCCACCCAAAATATCCCCCAACTAGAACCAAAAAAAGAAAAAGAAAAGTCTATCCCCTTATTTCTTTTTTCTTTTTTGGCTTGACATAGAAACAACTGCTTCATCGAAAGAAGATAAAGTTGCGTCGAGTTGAACCCCGCCGACCTATCCTGACCGTCCATCACGCGTTTTAAGGCCTCCCGCGTTGGCACATTGGATGTGAAACTTTGTATGTGCCAACTCTCCCTATAAATAAACCCCGCCCTCTCACGCGATCTCACAACACGTACCGTTCCCTTCAGCTGTCATCCTTTGCCTGATTCATTGTCAATTCTAGCATCCCCCAAAGAAACAACCACCAACCATGGCCGAAGGACACCACCACCACCACTTCCACCACCAGAAGGATCCTGCCGTCCCGGAGCCTGAGGTCGATTACAGGAAGGAGGAGAAGCACCACAAGCACCTCCAGCAACTCGGTGAGCTCGGTGCCGTCAGTGCCGGCGCTTTTGCCTTGGTAATAATTATCATCTTCTTCTCAATTCTTGCAATTCTTCCCCCATTTTATATATAGATAAAATTCGGGTCTTCACCTTATATACCTGAACCATCAGCTTGATCACAAGCATTGGGTGCGAAGGATCTCGGTTAGACTCACATATTTCAACCGGACATCATGATGATGTGATGCAAGAACGGATCATCCTTATAAATGAGCAATAGTTTGAATTCAATCAATTTCCTTCACCGATAAACTAGAGGAATAAGATTTCCCCAGAATTGGCTCAAACAAAAAATAGTGCGTACATAGTAGAGAACTTTTTTTTTCCCTCTTTACCTTACCTTAACTCAACTCATTTTGATTCACTCACACAATTCCCAATTAATGATGTGCAAATTGCAGTATGAGAAGCATGAGGCCAAGAAGCACCCAGAGCACGCCCACAGGCACAAGATAGAGGAGGAAATAGCCGCTGCTGCTGCCGTCGGGGCTGGTGGGTTCGCCTTCCATGAGCACCACCAGAAGAAGGAGGCCAAGAAAGAATATGAAGAGTCTCATGGCAAGAAGCACCACCATCACTTCTAAACCATGGAGGATCTCCGCGTCTCTCTCTTCCTGCTATGTGTCTATTTATGTAATTTCATTTCTCTAACCAAGTATGCTTGAAGCTCAGAGACCGCCCTCAATAGTTCCTGTACTTTGCAGAGGGTGGTTCTTGAATCTGAAGCTGCTGCTGTGAATGCTTCCTGAGAGAGTGAGCCTGTGTGTTTGGGCTTTGTCTTGTACCGGTTGTATCTAGGGTGTATAATAAAATTGTCCTATGATGATCTAATTTCTTGCATTTACCATATTGTTTTAGGTACAACGACTATGCTGAATATTATTTACCAAAACCAATCAGCTCAGTCTCCGCTAGAATGTATCCGCACCCAGTTAGTTAATGTTAATTCACTAGAAAGGGGTTGGGTGAGATTTAGAGAATCACCTGATCGCAATGTTATATACAATTATAATCCAAAAATCATGTTAAAAAGCTGCGAATGATTGAATCTCTAACTCGAGGATACGTACAAATTAACAAATTTATCTAATAATAGTCTATCACGATATATATCTTCATTGTGACCCCACTATGCGCGTTGACATTGTCCACTAAGTTGGTGGGATCATGTGGGCACCTTTGTCAAAAAATGTGGGCGCATGTCATTATCATCATCCATTATTGTGAGATTTGCTAAATCAAACACCAGGTCATGCGAGACATGATCTCATACTGTTTACACCCGAAATGACTAGACCTTCGACATGGACAAGCATATGAACAACATTGATGCAGCCCATATTAAGGTCAGCACGCATTCATGCTCAACGAGACTCTCATCAATAAGCATTATATCGAGAGACCTCATCGACAATTAAAGAATCTCATCGATAAGTGAAAAACCTTACTTTTGATCTTGTCACAAAGGTTTTATCATTACTCATACATTAGAAGCTTGCAACAAGGCTCCTTGAGACGGTCATAGGCATTGAAAATATTTTACTTTTGATAGCTTCTACTTTCTACGAGCTTTAATAATTCCTAGTTTCTAGATTTGACTTTAGTCTTTTGCTTTTCTTTCATTTTGCTATAAAATGCCATCAAGTTTATGTAAAATCAAACTAAATTTGATTAATTAAACTTGCTTAGTACAATTCTCTTGAATCTCGAAAAGTTCACTCCCCTTGAAAACCTAGAAGAGTTTTTATTCCGTCCTTGAAAAGTCAGAGCTTTTAAAGTTTACATCCTTGAAGAGTTGCAACCATCAATTTATAAGAATCGATGCCATTTTAGCCTCATTGGAGGCCTAGAAGAGCAACCATTAAGGGCGTAAATGATAACCATTATGCTCTAGAGACAATTCTCATAACAGAAATAGATTCCCAGGATGAGTTTCTGATAAAATAAACCCATTTGATAACGACCAAAAATTTCTATTTCTAGAATAGAAACCTGTTTGATAGCAATATAAAATTTCTAGTTCCTCATTTGATAACAACACAAATTTTTATTTCCCGAAACATAAATCTATTTTTTTTAGAACCCCTTTTGGGGGTTAAACCCCTTTTAGGGTTTTTTAGGAGTTAAAACCCCTTTTAAATCCCTAAAATAAGGAGTCTTCAAAAATACCATTTGAGCACCTAAAAAAATTTTAAATTTCACTCAAAGTATTTTAAGCGATCCTGTGAAGTTTTAAAATTTTTTGATTTTTTGGTTTTTTTTTAAAAAATTCACCAAATTTTCTATTTTCCTGAAATCTGACTTTTTTTATTTTCTGGAATTTTTCAATTTTTATGGATTTTCTGAAATTCTTTTGACATTTTTAGAAAATTTCCGGATTTTCTAAATTTTTTATGAATTTTATGAATTTTTTTATTTTTTCTGAATTTTCTAATTTTTTTAGAATTTTTTTTATTTTCCCACTGGGAATGAATTGGACCGAACCAATTCAAATCGATCTAACTAGGTTAGACCGAGTCCAAATTTAGGAAAATATGTGTTTTAAAAAGAGAAGACAAGTTCTTTTAGAAATAGTTTTCATTTCTCGTTCAGAAACAGAAAACTTACTTTTTTTGTTCTAATTTTTTATCCAGAACCAGATCTGGAGCAAAAAGTTGTTCTAGAAATAGATAAATTGAATTGCATTACTAAATGGGTTTCTGTTCCAAACATGTTTTCAAGAACAGAAAGCTAATTCTGAACAGAAACATAATAATTATCATTTGTGCCATAAAATTCCCATTCTTTTTTTTTTGCATCTTGACCATTCACAATTGTCCACTTCCTTCCATAATCGACAACTCTACAGTGCTTATATGAGAAAACTCAAAACACAAAAGTTGTAGATTTAGAAGTCTTCGTTCTTTTGGCTTTGGAATGGGGTCATTTCAATATGTATCGACAAAATTATGACAATTTTCCCGAACTAACGCATCACTGAAATTTATGCTCGTTTTCGTGACGAAATTTCTGTGTGTGCAAGTCACACTCTTAATCCTATTGTTTAAGTAGTCGACCTTGTGCTACATCAAACATGTGGACATAAATAATCATGTGACTAATGTATGAGGATTATCATGCAGCTAATACCTTGCCGTTGATCATAGGAATTAAAATTGATATTTACAATTAGTATTGACACACATCAGTGGTGCATATCGACAGAAATTGACAATCGATTGTTGATATACGATGGACAATGGCTAATAACTATCAATATGGGTACCGGTGAGTGAGGGACGGCAAGCCATCAAAACACTTTGGAAGCATGAAGAACATGGGAATGTGGTTACAAAGTTGAGATCACAAAGGAGGGAGCAATTGAGGATCGAAGAGCAATCGGCATGTATATTTTGTATATTTTGGAGGACAATTGTGTGGAAGCAGGCTTATAAAGCAATTATCATCCAGAGGCAAGATCATGGAACCACAAGATCACGAGACAGTTACCAATGAGCAGTTACCACTTGGAGAAAGCCCATGGAATGATTATAGTTTGGAGCAAGATCATCAAACAACCAGCAAGAACTGGTGTACGCTTTTGAAAGAACAACTGTTGAGGAACAAGGCTAAGAGATATAGGCACAAAACTTTTGAAAGTGGAGGAGCATAGAGGTAATTGTTGAAAACTGATCAAGAAGAGTGCAACCGCTGAAAACTATTAGGAAGTGGTTATCACACAACTATTATAATTACCATTAGTCATCTACTAGGAGGCCTTCCGCATTAATTAAACAAATTTACTATCTTTTCAGTACCTGTATCTTCCTACATTGTAGTTTATTTCCTAGTTGTAGCTTTTAAGTTCACATCGTCGATTAAATTCCGGTGTGCATCTTTATCCTAAGTGTTATGTCGTCAATTCAATTCCGGCATAGTATCTTTTTGTTATTAGACTGTGTCGTCAATTAAATTATGGAATGATTTGTTTACATTGGGTTACTTCATCAAGTCTATATGTTTCGAACCTTTTTGTCGTTTAATGGCACATTTTGTGTTTGTCTAGTATTGTTCTTATTTAAGTTGTTGGCTCCTTTTGCTTGTAATATCTCCTATCCAGAGTTGGCACAAAACCCTAATTTCCTTAAATAAAAACGATAAAACGATTTTCGATGAATGATATTTTGGCGCGGGATAAATTCTGGGGAAAAATCTTTTCGACAAGCTTGGTGGGACCAATGTGGCTGATTTGAGACGATACTATGACATGTACGAGGAATCAAGTTAATCCTGACAATGTTGGTGATAACAGCTCACCACCACTGCTTGACAATGAAAGGGTATGATGTTTTGGATCATCAAATGCACATGTGGTGACAAATCAAGCACAAGGTGGGATGTCAACATTCTAAGGCAACTCATTGACAACCAAAGGAGACAATTAGAGCCTAGCTTAGTCATGATGGCTTCCATGAGGAGGATTTTTTACAAGCATCATAATAATTTGACTAACTATATGGTGAAGTACATTACTAATGTAATTAAACCGCTGATCGTCAATACTCTCTATGAGTTTGCAAGTGGCCAAGGAACTTTGAGTAATTCTGTTCAAATGCAAGTCAACCTTGCTAATTCTACACCTTCCAAGTATCTTCTTCCATCCACTGCTACTCAAATTACATTTCGTAGTGTAGGGCAGGTTATACCTCCCCTACCACTATTTAGGATTTTGCAAAGAGTTGAAACCCTCATTATGACCCAGACCTATAGGACAATGTTTACCAATGGAAATAATTTGCCAAATCATACTCAAGTTAATTTAGGTGGAAACAATATGGCAATGTGACAAATCATAGCACTCAACAAAGCATGCCATTATAAAATATAGAGAATGTGCAACTAGTCGGCGTAATGCTACAACTCAATGTAGCACCTATGTTGTAAAGGCCCAATGCTATCATCAATAACCAAGGCAGACCACCAACCCTGCCTAAAAGGCAGGACGTTCCACAATTATTACAACCAATCCCACAACCATCGCCACAACAATTAGCACAATTAACACCAAAACCATTACCATAGCCAACAGTTACCACAATACTTAGCACAATCGCTGCCGTAGCCTGTTCCTTGAGCATAACCCACTATGGTGCCTGTTGCGAAGGTTTGTGGACAAAATTAGCAAAATACTCAATTAATACTTGAACAGATGATGCGACAATATGGGAATTATATGAGATATGTCAGACTTGTGTATAGAAAACCATACTCGGACTGGATGGATATAATACCCTATCCGAGAGGTTTTAAGATACTTGAATTCAACCTCTTTTTTTTTGTGAAGATGATCAATCAACATTGGAACATGTTAATCGATTTGCTGCTATGTGTAGTGATGCAACATATGGCAATTGTTGGAAATTAAGATTGTTTTCATTATTGTTGTATAAAACCACTCTTACTTGGTCTATAGCACTACCGGCTAACTCTATTCACTCTTGAGAACAAATGGAAGCTTAGTTAGTTCCAGAGATCTATTCTCGATGTAACTGTCACAGATCTGGTGATTATGAAACAACAAAATAACGAGTCAGTAGATCACTTCATATCCCAAATTAAGAAAGCAAGAAGTAGATGTCTTTTGCCGCTATAAGAAAAGTCTTTCGCCCAAGTAACCTTTGGTAGCCTGAAGTTCTCTATAAGGGAAAGAATGGAAGGGTAGCCATATAACGACCTTTTCCAATTGGCAATTGGGGCAGTCAGGCATGAGAACCTCTTGAAAGAGAAAGAAAGAAAGCCTAGTAAACATGATGTGGCCTTTGTGGAAAGGTATGAACCTAAAGATAACGCAGATCAAGGAGAGTACGCTGAGATAGCTATTTTGTCAAGCACCGAGATAAGCCATTATTAAAGAAAAGATGAAAGAGAACATCAATGTGAAGGCAAAAGACACTTAGTATTACTCGTTTGACATAGGCAAAATGGAGGAGATCTTTGACATGCTTCTAGCTCATGGCTAGATTAAACTGACAGAAGGCCAAATCATACTGAGTAGACAAGAATTGGCAAACAAGAAATATTGCAAATGGCACCACTCATAGAGCCATAATACTATCAATTGCATTATCTTTAAAAAGAACGTTTAGGAGGCCATTCGACGAGGCAAGATTAAGTTTGCCGATGAGAAAAACAAAGCTCCAATGGGGATAGATGTTAGCCTATTCCCTCTCATGACTAGGATGGAATCGGTGAAGTTCAAAGGTAGAAAACCAAAACAACCAAACCTTTGTGCCCGATGTAAATGAGAAATAGGTCAAAACTACCATTCACCACCCAAAGGAAAGGCGTCACAAATGAGAGCCCTTCTGTAGAACACGAGGAATGGTCGTCAACTAAATCATACCAACAATCCCAATATAGTGGGTCAAACAAGCCTTCCTCGGGTATTTTGATCGAATTACTTACCTTAGGGGACAACTCGTGAAGTAGAAGTCATTCATGCAGAGGTATGAAAAAGGAGACCCTACTATTGATATATTAGGAGAACCAAGTGGCAAATTTGATTATTATGACAACTATGGGTCACCACTCTCATATCCTCGAAATGTTATCCCTACTGGATAGGGAGAATGGTTTGATGGGCTACCTCCTAAAGGCACCGATTTATCTACACCCACCCACTGACAAACATTGAAGATACTTTATGATCCATCGAAAAGCCAATGGTTTGAATTTGGAAACCAAGGGATAGCATGTGCATGACTCAGAAAAGAAAAATCCAAAGGAAGAAAAACATGTTCTAGCTACAACAACAAGTTGATCAGGTCCATATTAGTCAGGTTAGCGCAACCCTCGTGGCAACTTACAAACCAAAGAAATTAAGATCTAGGAATTTAGTTTGGAAGAGGAAGCCCGAGGAGTTAGGTCAAACCAATGTAGAGTCAAAAGAATCAGGGTCTTGAAAGGAAGAGGAGTCTGAGTCAAAAAGACATGCAGTTCTATCAAGAGCAATATCACCAGCAAGTTCATGTATGGTTTAAGTTAGGTTACCTTTTGAGTTCGTAACATCACCAATAAGAGTGATAGAGGAGCAAGATTCGATAATTGACAAGGAAGAAAAAGCTTAAACCCAATTCGCCGATGAAGAGGTAATGGAATTCGAAAAACTTACTGCTAACAACTCTAGACACCTTAAAGCTCTTAATATATCGGCTACGTTTTGGTCGACGGAGGGTCTATGTTGAATCTCATCCCTTATAAGTTCTTCAGGAAACTTGGGAAGAGAGATGATGAGATCAATCCTTCAAGTGTTCAACTTGCGGACTTCATAGGAGAAATATGTGAAGTCAAAGGTATGTTCATTGCAAATTTAACTGTTGGGTCAAAGACGTTCCTTTTTTGTCGTCGAAGCTCATGGATCATATAGTTTGCTATTAGAAAGAGATTGGATTCGGGTAATCAATGTGTACTAAATTGACAAATTATCAAAATATTTAGAATGACACAATTGAAAAGTTTAAGACTAAATTGATAAATCGTCAAAAGTTTTAGGATAAAATTGGTACAATTAAAAGGTTTGGGACTGGATTGATTACCGTATAATAACTTCAGGACTTTTTGATAGATAGGAAGACAGACCAAGAGGGATGTTGGTTTGGCCCTTTTTATTTTGACCTAATCGTTCGACCACCGCCACCGCCACCTCCATCACCATCTTTTCTCGTTCTTACTAGTTTTCCCTCGGGTCATCTCTTCTCTGCACTGGAGCTGGAACCAATCCCACTTGGAGATGAAGCTAGTTCATAGATTGATAGTCTTATGATCTATTTTGTCTTTTGATGTACATGGCTTAAATTTTCCTCACTACCCCTTAAATGATGTTGTACTGCAGTTGTCATGTAGGTGTGGATTTCTAAGTTGAATGAATGCCGTTACGAATTTCCTCGACATGCTTGTCCTAAGTAAGAAAATCAAATTATACATTAGATCGCCCTTCAACGAATATAGATGGCTTGAGTTGTTTATAAGGTAAGCGTTAAGTTTCATTACGAAGAGAGGAACCAAGCCTATCAAGTGATGCGACAATTAATGTGCTACTTTTCCGAAATAATTACTATTGTGACTTACTAAAAGTTGGCTCCGCTTGGAATCATTTTGATAGATTTAGGGATAATATTATGCAAAACCTCAAACTAGTATATTTGTGACAAATTTACTTTAAACTAATTTTTGGACTACCAAAAACTCCAAATTAATACACATGTGACAAATTTACTCAAAACTAATTTTTTGACCACAAAAAATCCCAAATTTGTATACTTATAATAAATTTACCTTTCATTAAATTGAATTAATGTAAACCCGTGACAAATGGAGGGGTAAAACCCCAAACTGAGACACCCGTCAACTGTCACATGTCATTCAACTCAGTAATTTGATGGTAAAATTTAATGGTAACTAACGGAGAGTAAATTTATTATTGGTGTACTAGTTTTGGGTTTTTTGTTATAAAAAAATTAGTTTGAGGTAAAATTGTCATATATGTACTAGTTTATGATTTTTCAACTATTAGAGTTGGCCATGCCTGAAGTTGTCACGGGACATTTTGTGAAGCGATAGTTCATTTAGACCAAAATGCCAGCCACTAGAAGTCAAAGATCATTTTGCCGACATTGGCGAAATATTGAAGTCGGATGCATTTTTGTGAAAGTCGGCCGTGCCTAGCCTTTTGAATGTAATTACTTTATTTTTATTAAACTATGGTGCTTGTCCAAAAATTACTATTTTATTTTATGGTTAGAAGAACAATAGTTCTAGTCGGATATATTTATATCGGTATTTACAAAGTGCGCCCATCAAAATTTCCTCTTTAACTCTCTGTACAATAACCTCAGAAATTGACCACATGTATAATCATGAATTTTAAACCTTCATCTCGTGAAATGGAAAAAAATTATTACCCTTTATTCAAAAAGGTTAATACCACAAAAAACCCATAACTATTACACCCATAAAAAATCTTAAGTTGGTATATATATGGTAAATTTATCCTCTCTTCGTCTCCGTTAAATAGTCAAATTGCTGATTTTGATAACACGTGACAATTGATCAATATACCGGCTTAGGATTTTATCATCTGTTTGTTATAGGTGCACCAGTTTGTGATTTTTCTTGATATTAATTCAATTTAACAGAAACTAACGAAATGTAAATTTATCACAAATATATCAGTTTGGGATTTTTGATAATAAAAAAAATTAGTTTTTGGTAAATTTGTCATAGGTGTATCAGTTTGCAGATTTTGATGGTCAAAAATTTAATTCAGGATAAATTTATCATTGGTGTACCAACTTGGGATTTTTCGTTATTTAACCTTATTTAAAAATTGGTCTATTGTGCACGCATGCACATGTACCTATACAAATATGATTATCATACCCCTATGTCCCTCTCTCCCCATCTCTCTCTCTCTCTCTCTCTCTCTCTCTCTCTCTCTCTCTCTCTCTCTCTCAATCTGCACAACAAATGTCATGAAGTCAGAGATTGTGCATGATCAAGACCACCGGTCCAAAACTTCTTCATCAACCCCTCTCTCTCAGTTCTCTACCATTCTTGGTTAATTACATTTTTGAAGAAATGGCCATGTAGGAGAGATGGACATGAAGCCGCTTTCCATAATCACTCACTCCCGTTTGAGAAATTTCGCTGCGCTAGAAGCTTCACTCTTAAGTCTCTCTCAGTTCCCTGAACATCACACTTGAGACGCAACACTCTCCATAGCCTAAAAACTTACCCAAAATGAACCAATTTGATTTGCAGTCGGGTGGCAACAGAGATGCCGCTGCGAAGACTAAATGCTAGAAGCCCACTGGAAATCCACCCTTCCCACGAGTCGCTAAGACTTGAAGGCTGCCAACTGTGGTGGCAAGAAGAAGGTGTGAACTAGAACCTGTTAGGGAGATGGACGACAAGGGTTCGAGATTCGGAGCAACGTGTCCGGCAATGGCTGGGCATGTATCAAACAGCCGACGACTTCGTGAGGGCATATGACTAAGCAGTGCGAGAGCTACACGGAACAGACGCGATCACCATATTGGGATCCTACTACTAGCAAGTTCCATTTCAGCCTTCTTTGCAGGTTGAATTAGCGTCTCATGAAACTTACGAGTGATTAATTGAGTGACCATATCATTCAATTCGATTTAATCTTGAATTAGTATTTCTTTGTTCGATGACTAAGGGGAAACTTTTTTACCTTTAGAGAAAGAATCTTAGTGATGGAATTTTATTGTTATATGTAATCAAGCTCTCTGTCTTTGAAGCCCAGTTCTAACATCTTTAATTTTCTTGAGTCAGTTTCTTTCTTATCGTGGTGATATATGAAATTTTCCTGTTTTGTTTATTTTATATATCTATGCCGATTATTATTTCAAATTTTAATTTTCAAAAAAACTTCTCCCAATCTTCTCAGGACTTCACCGCCAATCTTTACTTTATATCTGTAATATGTTTGTCTAGGTATGCATATGAATATGGTATTGTCTATCAAGACATACATTCTGATTGCATCTGAGTGTATGAATTCTTTCAATTCATTAATTGTGACTGTACTAATCCACAAGGCTAGATGTAGAGCATACTGCAGCTTTCTTTAGAGAGCAGCTCTGATTGCAGCTTCTGACTTCGTTGAAACATGTTGTGAAGACAAAAAAGCATCGGCAATCTTCGCCAAGTTTAATCCTATAAAGGAGATGTTCTACTATCAATGGAATGAATCATCCTCCATTGGGCATTGTCATGTCATGGCTTGTGCACACGATCTTATCCTCCATCATTGTATGAAATAAAAATCCTAAAGACACTTTTGGTATTGAGGGGAATGATTAGTGATCGATGTATTATGATAAGTGATTGCCAGTTGATGAAACTAAGATAAGAGAAGAAGTGTGATTAACAGCATATTATATGAGCCATGCGGTCTGAATGCAAAACATATCTGCGCACACAAAAGCATCAGAAAGATGAGATTGACTCTGATTCACTTTCTTCGGATCCAGACTCTGGGATTGCTTCCGGAAAATTGAACTTCTTGTCAACAAAAAAGATGTTAGCAATTTGCCGGACCACGCTTTGGACCGCAACTTGCACGATTTACATTATCATTCGGAAGATACTTTGTCAAAAGGCACTATGTGTACTCCCAGAAAATTACGACCTCAGAAGCTAAATTGCTACAACGGCTAAGCTTGACATTCTCAAGTCTAAACTGAATTCAAGGCAATAGTCACCGGTAATTATCTCTTGCAAGATTGGCAGACAATGCACAAGACAATGGAAAAGGATGTCATGTGTGGGAGCAGATTGGACAGATTTTCGCTGCTGAGAGCCGGTCTGCAATGCTTTGGTTATTGTTCCTCGAGGTGTTTAGCCTTTTTTTCGCATCCAGCTTTGCTAAAGATCCAGTTGTTAAAGCTAAAACGAACCAAACCAAACCGACTTAAACCGAACCAAACCAAACCGGTTTTTCAGTTTGGTTCATATTCAGTTTGAGTAAGATTCAGTTCAGTTCAAGAGCGGATTCTTAACGGTTCGGTTCAGTTCGGTTTTTCAAGAAAACCGAACCATTGACACCCCTAGATTTTGCAAGCACATACAATCGAAAGACTCGGCTCTTCATCCCTCGGATAAATTGGACCCTGAATTAGACTCACTTAACCGTGCCACTCAATGCACCCGATAAACTATACAGAAATGTAGATAATAGATTAAACATATCCGGAAAACTATCCTTCCAATTTTTTTTTTGTATGGGTTGATAATCAAAAAAAGGAAATACCATGAGTTCCTTTCTTTTTAATATGTTAAAAGCTTTTAGAGTCAATACGAGAGTCTATTCTACTTACAATAATAATCGCAGAAATTACGTATTTCAAAAAGTTTTAAGCTATTAAAGAAGAAAATGGGAATGTTGTGTATACCAAACCGTGCTGAATCTATTAAGTGATCTCCTATTAATTGGACCCACGGACGTAAGATGTGACGATACTATGGCTAATTTAATATGTCTTTATTAAGGTCTTCGGTTTCACTGCATACGCTGTGGAGAGATCTTTTCGTTATCGCCGGAAAATAGGAAAAATTGTCAAATCAGTCCTAAACCTATTGTACGACGGCTAATTCAGTCCTAAACCTTTTAAGTTTGCCGATTCAGTCCTAAACATTTTAAATTCCTGTCAATTCAATCATTCCGGCCAATTTTGGCCGGTCGGCGCTGACGTGGCCGCCGATCGGTGCCAGCCATCCGGTCAATGCTGACGTGGCAATTTTTTATTTTTTTTATTCAATTTTTTTAATTTTTTTCTTTTTCTTCTTTTTTTTTCTTTTTTTTTTCTGCTCTCTCCCCTCTGGTCGGTCCGGCGACCGACGATCGGCGGCCGGCCAAAGGGGAGGGCCGGCGAGGCCTCTGGCAAAGCTTGCCCCGCCAGCCACCGGCGAGCCTCCCCAGCCCCTGGCTGGGCGAGGCGAGGTCGGCCGCGCCGTCGCTTGGGCCGCGACGGCAAGGCTCGGTGAGGCAAGGTTGAGCCTCGCCGTCGCCTGGGTCACGACGGCGAGGCGAGGTCGAGCCTCGCCGTCGCTTGGCTCGCGACGGCGAGGCGAGGCCGACCTCGCCTCGCCCAGCCAGGGGCCGGCGAGGCTCGCCCTCGTCGGTGGCCGGCGGGGTGAGCTTAGCCAGAGGCCTCACCGGCCCTCCCCTCTGGCCGGCCGTCGGTCGCCGGACCGGCCAGAGGGGAGAGAGTAGAAAAACAAGAAGAAAAAGAAAAAAAATTGAAAAAAATTGAAAAAAATAAAAATAAAAAATTGCCACGTCAGCGTTGACCGGACGACCGGCGCCGGTCGGTGGCCACGTCAGCGCCGACCGGCCAAAATTAGCCGGAATGATTGAATTAGCGGGAATTTAAAAGGTTTAAGACTGAATTGGCAAACTTAAAAGGTTTGGGACTGAATTGGCCGTCGTACAATAGGTTGAGAACTGATTTGACAATTTTTCCCTGGAAAATATATATGCCGATTTTGCAGTTAGATCATCAAAAAAATTTAACTTACATGCATGGTTTGTGTAATGAAATCGTTTTACTAGCACTCTGCCAACAAGCTGACGTGTCAATGCTACGTAAGTGAAATACGACACGCCATGCTAATATGCCATGCCACTTCCGCAGTGCATGAAGCTTGAGCGAGAACCTGTTGGCACCAACGCATGAGAAAGCTGGGCCTCCGCCGCACCCATATTTGGGCCAGAGCCCTCACACATATATACGCAAACTGACTGTTATCATCACCGTTTGAGTTATGTTTAGGTAATACTTATAAGTTGTCGCAGTGTGAGTAAGATTTAATTTGAATTTTAGTAGGCACGAGAGATTTTATGAATTGTTTTAATTTATGAGGTGGCTCACTGTTTAGGAATTGACGCACCCTCATCATTACTCTTGATAATTACAAGCTTGGCTATATGGAATTTTCTGTTGCAAGTTCGGGATTAAGAGTAATTTAGGGTTTGTTTTACACGATAGATAGATGAGAAGATGTCCCTTTGTTGCTCTCTTCTTCTGATTTTGTTGCGTTGAAGTCCGATTTATGTTCCCTGCTCAGTTGAGCTTGCACATATGCATTCCATCACTAGCTATCGTGGCATTGGTTATGTGATATCCAAAAATCTTAGGGAGATGGACTCACGCAGTAAATAATTATCAAAGTAAAATGGATGGATAAGGCTGAGAAGGGAGAGCGTGACATATCGATTGCTCTATATCAATCTCGGTTCAATTACTTTGAAAGCATTGTGTAGGAAATAGACGATGCTCTTTATTAGCTACATCCTTTGATTATCGCCTCCTCTATTAAATAGATGGTAAGAGTCGATTGAACTGATCGAATTTGTTCCACACTTGCCTTGACTCTAGAAGTGACAACATATTTTGGGTCCTCGAAGAGACTTTACTTGAATGTCATATCAACTCCATAAACAAGTACACATGAGACATGATGTAAAGTCGTCACTCGAAAGTTCTCATTGTCTACACATGTCATTCAGGGACACTCCTCCTATCTGATGCGTGATTAGGTCGATTAGAAACTCTGCTCCATCCTAGAAATCTACCAACAAGAGTAAATCCTTTGAACCCTCCATCCTGCCTCGTAGGATTGGCTTGGGGTCTAACCTCTCTTGACCAACACTTGTATTGAAGTAGATTTTGCTATGATACCATTTGTTAATAAACCGACTCGTACCATGTGAATCAATTACCGAGAAAAAGTACTTGGGTGGTGCACATAGTGACCCTCTCGGGTGGGTCTTTAGTTAAGTTTCGATCACCCTTCCCAGCTATCAAATGTTGGACTTAAAAGTCTTTACAGAATTATCAGATTTTTGAATTAGCTGAAAATATGGGAAGCATAATATTTTTTATTTTTTGCCCGAAAAACGTTATTTAAATAGTCTGTATCTAGGTTCAATCAAAATACGTACACAAGTGCCACGTAAAATAGTATATTTTGTTAACAAAAATTGGTTATATTTGATATATACTAGTGTGTGCAAGCATTGCATGAATGCAAACAAAAAAACTTGAATTGAAAAGATTTTCTAAAATTGTCTTATTGCATCATTTTTAAAATATTAATCGGTGAAAAGAAATTAGCCAGACAATAGTGTATCTATATATATGGAAGAGAAAAATATTTCAAGATTTGAACTTTTCTAGTAAGGTAGTAAGACAGAAAAGAATAAAATTTAAATTTACAACGCGTGCGGGGTAAAATGGAATTACTCATTTTGGCATTTGTCCATTGATATAATACAAATATAATAACAACTACTTGCGGATAGTTTGTGGAAGAAAAAAAGAATTGCGATCCTTGGGTCCTTAATTTGTGTAATAGTGATTATAATAATTAAATAAAGAAATAAATTTCAAAGAAAATAAAAATTTATTAAATTTGAGAGAGAGAGAGAGAGAGAGAGAGAGAGAGAGAGAGAGAGAGAGAGAGAGATTTTCAAGTGAAACTTTCACCAGAAGAGATCATATCTGTTTCGAATTCAACTGAACTTATTTTTCATGTTTTCAAATTGAAAGTAGTTGAAATTAAAGACCACAATTTAAGAAAAGCATGGCACGTCATATGAAACTTTACAAGATATGTTTCGATGAAGAATCAATTTAATGCACATCCTGTTGAAGCCAGATTGGGAACCACGAGCTTGTTCTGCAACTTCATTGGGAAACTGATAGCTACCACATCAAACGGGTTTGGGCGTTTCGGTTTTGCGCCCGAACGACTATTCAAATATTACTATTGAAGGGTTGTTGGATTGTATTGAACAGGTGGCAGTCTATGGATGAAAAGTGGTGATGGGCGTTACAAATGATATCCATACCGTTCGTTTCAGAAGCCAATACATGTCTAACTTTTAATTAGTAGCGAAACCGGTGCGTGCCCAATAAAATAACAATGAGGGATGTCTTGTCATGGTCGGCCCGGCGGACAATTAGGTGTATTTGCCGGGTCGAATACTCATACCCGTCCATCAATATTGTGTGTACCCATCAGCATAATAATGACGGTTGATTGGTTGGTCAAAATCACTCAGTATCACTCTCATCACATTCATTCATCGAGTCTCCGGATTAGTTTATGTAAATATAGAACTGCACATATATAGGCTGCGCATGTATGAAGATCCTTCTTGTTGACAGACCAAGAATTAAACTACTGAAAAGAATTTTCATTCGTGCAAGCTTATAGAGATGGAAGTAGATCGGATTAAATCGGTTTCCAATCCACCATGATTCGATCTATACGAAAATAAAGAAAAATATTGGCAACTTTATCTTTCTTTTTCACATACCAACATGATTTTGATGTGGACTGGGGATAAACTTGTGATGGTCAAATTTAGCTTTGGAACGTGCCCTTCTTCCCTCCCTACATGCTTAATACCGCCGGTTGACCATTTATATCGATACCTATCCCTCTATATGAAAATGGGTAGCAGCATATGTTTCATTTCTTAATTTCGTTTTTGTTTTGAAAAAAAAATGAGAAAAGGGGAAGAAACACTTTGGGTGTGTCTGAAAGCACTTCAGGGAAAAGTTTTAGGGAAAATGCAAAAAACCTTAGGATATAATTAGGCTTACTATGCACATGATTTCCCTCGATCTAATAATTTAGACTTGCAGAGTCATGCTTCTACATCTTGCATACCCGAAGGTTAGATTTATTTTGCACGTGTGGCTTCCCGCTCTTCAATTTCACACGTCTTCTTCCATGCGGTTTCAGCCCGATTTATTGCATTCTCAACTTTGAATTTAGCTTGATTCTTCAAGACCCTTTTCAATCATTTATTTGTTTCCCATCATATTTATGCACAATGCGCTTCAACGATATTCTTTCACCCATCCTCATCGGGTTGCACGCTATTTTGTTCGTCCTCATTGAGGAGAGTGTTCAAATATATAAAATACTTCACATCGTATCTTATTAACTTATTGAATTTAACTTCATAATATGATATCAAAGTTAGGTTTCATCCTAGATTTATTTGCGCATGGTTCCTCAGTCGGTAATATCACGTCTCATTCTCAATCTACTGTCCTGAATTATTTGAAAATATAAAGGTATCCACTATCTATCTATGAGGTTTTAATGAAGCTAATATATTTACTTTCCTTTCATTTATCAGAATAAACTTTTCGTATCCGACAATAACACGGTGGATACCGTAGCTTTTTAAGCCATCGACCCGAAAGTTTTCTTCTTTCATTTTTCAAATTGCAAGGGTGAGTTGTGCAATAATTCCTGCTCAATAAGTGTGACAAGACACCGAGCATGTCCCTAACATCTGATTGAACGGCATGGCAAGACAAACTACTTTTGAAAGAGGACAGAGTTCGTGATGCGTTTGCTCTTTATCACGGGGACTCCAATTGATCTTAAAATAACCACTAAAGTACAAACGAAAAAGTCAGGTAGTTAAAGGAAAAAAAACATGTGTTAAAGTACAATTGAAGGGTCCCCCTTGTTATCCGAAACGCATATTTAAAAGGGTTTTGAATATTCTGTTCCAACGAGGCGTGATAAATCAACTCAGGAAATCGCAACTCAACTTGCAATTTTAAGGAATATATGTGGTCAGCATAGCAAACACTATAATTTTATTAGTGTCGATCTCAAGAAGATGCTCTAGAATTCCGGGATGTTGCGCCATCTCCTTGTCAGCACTAGCTTATCAAAGTACAGTAGCCAAAAGAAAAAGGTTCCAAAAGTGGTCTTGGAGTGCCTCGATCTAAGTACGAAACTACATAAAATAGTGGGTCGAGCACGTTATGCATTCGCGACGAAAATATGCAAAAGATCCGGCACAATTCACGCCATTTCAAGGAATTCGATGATCTGATTAGTTGTAGAGCACTATTGATCAATGTTCGCCTAAATATATATATAGACTCGGGCTCCGTTTGTTTTGCAGAAAAAATAAATAATTTGAAAAATATTTTATAAAAAATAGTGGCTCATGTTGCTTGAAATAATTAGTCAATAAAAAATATTTTCCCTATCGATGACAATTTATATCTAAATATTTTCATATATAATGAGAATATATTTCATTCGTTTATTTTTATGAGTAATACATTAGGAAAATTGTCCAAAAAGTCATAAACTTATTACACTTTTGCCAATTTAGTTATAAACATTTTAATTGTGCCAATTAAGTCCTAAAAATTTTCACGTTTTGTTAATTGAGTCCATATGGCTAATTTTGATAGGTAATCAATGATGTAGATGTTAGCTATTCTACGTAGCACTACCGATACTAACGTTAATAATTAATAATAATATTTTAATAATTTTTCCTTTTTTTTATTTATTTTCTTTCTCTGTATTTTATTTTGCTTTTCCTTCTTCCTCTAGTCGGTAGCTAGGCCTCTGCGACTGGCCCAAGGCAAGGGCCGGTGAGGTAGACCTCGCCGGTCCTCGCCTCTAGTCGGTCATCGGCCATTGCCAAGTTCTTTGATCGGTTAGAAGAAGAAGAGAAGGAAAAAATAAAAGAAAATAAAAAATCTAAAAAATGTTAAAATATTATTAAAAATTCTCCACGTCAGTACCAACTGCTCCACGTTAGTGTCAACGGCATCACGTCTAACGATTGGTATCCACATTAGCGATTTCCAACCAAAATTAACCA
Organism: Syzygium aromaticum; assembly: GCA_024500025.1. Classification (NCBI taxonomy): domain Eukaryota; kingdom Viridiplantae; phylum Streptophyta; class Magnoliopsida; order Myrtales; family Myrtaceae; genus Syzygium; species Syzygium aromaticum. Next base: position 13,390,137 of record CM044889.1, read on the forward strand.
AATGACTCAATTGACAAAACGTGAAAATGTTTGAAACTCAATTGACATAATAAAAATGTTTATAACTGAATTGGTAAAAGTACAATAGGTATATAACTTTTTAGATAATTTTTCCACAATGCAAGTAATCATTTTTAAAAAAAATATTTTCGAAATCCTTCATGTTTTGTTTAAATGTTAGGAGGTCGAACCCACCATGCAAAATCTGGACCCTCTAAAATCCTAAACGAAACATCTCTTTCTCCTCCCACCTGACCTACCACACAACTACAACCCCCGTTGCATCGAGCCTCCCTTGTCACTTGCTCTCGGTGGCCATCAGACGTCGCACTTGTTATTGTTGCCCTATGGACGAACTGAGTCTCAACTTTTCTTTTGAAAGCTCACGGGTACAGGCATGGCGGAGTCTTGGCATCCCAGAGGTCTATGAAACATTCTGGAAGTCTCCTATACATGTTATGTTTAGACCTTTTGGCCTGTACAGGTGGCCCTGACCCAAAATAGTTGGCACACAGTTGGTGCAATTTGAATTGTAACCTCCACTCTTTGAGTGGGAAATCCTCTAATGCCTCAACCTACTTCGCCAACTCTAGGTTAAAATAGAAAGTGTTGAGGCATGGTGGGTTCGACCTTGTGACCTCTTGTAGGTAATAGAATGCCTCATCTACTGGAGTAGCCGTTGTTGTTAACTCAGTCTTAACTTAATCTCTCTCTCTCTCTCTCTCTCTCTCTCTCTCTCTCTCTCTCTCTCTCTCTCTCTCTCTCTCTCTCTCTCTCTCTCTCTCTCTCTCTCTCTCTCGCCACGCTTAGCCACCACCATTTGCTGGCTCTGTCGTCGTTTGTAGCCCTTCCACCTCCTTGTTAGCTTGCTATCTCTCCCCATGAGCCTCTCTGACAAATGGAAAGTGTAGAATCATCTTAAATATATTATATTTATGTCAATTTAGTTTTAAACTTTTTAATGTAATGTTAATTCAGTCCTACATATTTTAACGTAGAGCCAATTTAGTCATTTCGACTAATTTTGGCTGGATACTGCTAACTTGGATGCTGGCCGGCTTACGTAACATCGCTGGCGCCAACGTGGACAACTTTTAATAATATTTTAATATTTTTTTGATTGATTGATTTTTCATTTTTTTTTCATTTTCTTTCATTTTCCTTTTTTTTCCTTCCTTTCCTTCGTCTCTAGTTGGCCGTGCAACGCTGCCATGTAAACCGGCCGACATTCACGTCAGCAATATCCGATCAAAATTAGCTAGAAGGACTGAATTAACACTATATCAAAAGGTTTATGACTAAATTAACACAAATGCAATATATTTAAGACTTTTGTGATACTTTTCCCCTCTGACAAACAACCCCTAGATTCATGCAGTGGCGACCACCGCACAAATCACTCATGTAGTGGAGGTCTACTAGGGTGACCTTCAATTTGGATTCCCTTAGGTCACGGCCTTCGGACCTAAAGCGGAGTGGATCAGGTCGGGGTGGAGCGGTGGCGAGGTCGAGCGTCTAATGTGTCAATTTTCCAAGAATGTAAATTCAGATCGCAATCCTTCTTGCAAAATCAACACAATATTAATTTATGAACACCTTCTTCTGAATTTGAACAAAAGATACATTTTCCTTGATTTATGACGGTAATATCAAACCAATACCATTGTAGATATCTTTTTTTACCCTTTTTTTTTTTGGATTTAGAGAGCAATAGTAGATTTGCCACTCATTACATACCTGACTTGACCAAACCGATTTGTTACAAGATCTCAGAAGATGTGGAGTTCGTACTCTTTTTCTAGGCTATAATGTAGAACACTAAATCGATAGCTTTGGAAAGATAAGAAACACATCTCTTCTCTTCATATAAACTTTCAAAATTAGTACAAATTACAAATTATAAATGATTCCAATAACAAAGAATAAGAGAACATACATACTAGGGCACATGCATCCACGAGGGTTTTGCTGCATAACTCGCATTTATCTGGACACGTCGCCCTCCGTTTAAATGTCAATTCCTTTCTTAACTCGTGCCTCCCACTGTCATCGAGACGATGGACTCGTGAGCACTTTAAACATTAATATTTTGTGGGACACGAAATGAGGCACGAAGAAGTGCGAGTTGATACCTTATTCTGCCAGAAACCTACTTGTAAATCTCCAATGATGATCAAAATGATGCTTCCCAAGTACTCCTTAACCTTAAAGCATGCGCACTAATCTGATTCCCCTTTGGCTTTGGGGATGACATCGTACCTGTCAACTTATGTTGCTTATCCATTCATGGGGCGCCGCTCAATCGCCACCTTTCCTCTGTAAGTAATAATCCATGCAATTGATTCTTCCACGACAGACGCTCCATTCATCTCCCGCCACGTGCTGATTTCACTTAGTGATGAACACATCAGCAGAAGTTCCTTGCCAATCTCTCGCCCGCCGCCCCCTCCTTCTCTCCTGCACCATTCACGGCGGCTGTTGCCAGAACCACCCTATGGCGACGCCATCTCTCTCTCTCTCTCTCTCTCTCTGGTGCCCGTGCGGCATGTTCTGCCATCGCTTTTGTGAAGGACACTGAACGGCGTTGAGGGTCCTCAGTAGTTCAGATCTCAAAGTCAGATTTATATTTCTCTGCTCATTCGTGACTTAACGCAAGCAGAGATGCAGGTGGTGGATGTCATTGTTGTTGTAAGCGACGATGGTAGATATGGTGGCTTCGACAGGTTAAAACGGCAGCGGCTGGTTAAGGAGAGAGAGAGACAGAGAGAGAGAGGTGGATGCGTTAGGGTTTGGTGGAAATCGAGTGTTACTTTCTGATGTGGCTCAAGTGAGACACAATTGCCATGTGCCAATCATATAATGGAAGGCCAAAAAATTGATTAAGTCTAGGCCTACCCAAATTTCTCCTCTCTCTCTCTCTGTAATGCCAAAGATTATAGAATTATCATAGAAAATTGATTTGCAAAGTGATACGATAGATTTAAATAACAGTGAGAAAGATAACAACTTATACATAAAATTGATTTCTAATTGGAAAGTAATTCTGAATATGTAAATTGTGTTAAACCACTTAATAAAAGGTTGCCATGTTATATATGCAGCAATTTTACGACTGATTTTTTGTATAGAGCTAGCATTAATATTTTAGATTAGAGAAATGCACAAAGTCTCAAATGATCACTCATTCATTCAATTTAACTCAGCTACTTAGTCTATGGGTCGCCTATGCCCGAAAACATAAAACCTTTAATTAGCCATGATTTTGTACATTAACGTGTCATTTAATATATCAATCTTATTAAACATTCGTATTACTGACATTACATGAGACGCAAACATGACATCAATTATCAGCAAGTTGAGTATTCAAATTGAACTTTACTGGGCTATGGAAATTAATGGTTTAATTAAACCGGTAGCTCAATCTACAATGCCATGGTAATGGTATCGTATGCCATGTGATATAAATGTTACACAAAATCAATTTTTCTAGGCGATTGAGATGAATGGTTTAATTAAACAGGCAGCTTCATCTTCTGTGTGCGTGCAATACGTTTTTCTTCAGTTACCTCATCTCAAAATCCTTGGGCTATCACTACACCACCTCTCTATAAATAAGGGTTCTTGGAATAGCATCAGCATAGTTGTCTAAACAAAGAAGAGCTCAAGATGGCATATAAGCCTACATACTTTTCCATACTTCTCCTGATTTCTTCTATATTTCCTACCTCCAACAAGTGCTTCTGCTTTGCAAGTGAGGAAAACCCTAGTTCACTCGTGCTAGGTCTGAGAAGTTCCCGAACCGAGCTTCCATCACGGAAAGCTTCACCTTATTCTAGAAGAAAGACCCTGGAAATGCAAGACATGGTGGAGCCTCTAAGAGAAGCTCGAGATGGTTACCTCATATCTCTCAACATAGGAACACCCTCCCAAGTCATTCAAGTATATTTAGATACCGGTAGTGATCTCACATGGGTTCCATGCGGGAACTTGTCTTTTGATTGCATGGATTGTGGTGATTATAGGAACGGCAAACTGAATGCCGCTTTCTCTCCATCTTATTCCTCATCAACACTTAGAGACACTTGCTCTAGCCGGTTTTGCACTGATGTTCATAGCTCAGATAACCCATATGACCCGTGCATCATTGCTGGATGCTCATTATCGACTATCCTCAAGGGCACATGCGCTTGGCCATGCCCCTCCTTTGCCTACACTTACGGTGCAGGCGGGATCGTCGCCGGGATATTGACTAGGGATACTATCAGGGTTCATGGTGCTAACCCTAATGTTATAAGGGAAATTCCAAAATTTGCATTTGGGTGTGTCGGGTCCACCTACCATGAACCGATAGGGCTTGCGGGGTTTGGGAGGGGATCTCTTTCTCTTCCTTCTCAATTAGGGTTCCTCCAAAAGGGCTTTTCCCATTGCTTCTTGGCGTTCAAGTATGCAAACAACCCCAACATCTCAAGCCCTCTAGTCATAGGAGATGTGGCCATAGCCCCAAAGGGAGACTTGCAGTTCACCCCAATGATGAATAGTCCAATTTACCCCAATTACTACTACATCGGTCTCGAGGGCATCACGGTGGGGAACGCAAGCATGACCACCGCACCTAATAATCTGCGAGAGTTCGACTCTCAAGGGAACGGGGGTCTATTGATAGACTCGGGAACCACGTACACCCACTTGCCGGAACCATTCTATTCACAGCTTCTCTCCATCCTAGAGTCAGCAATAAGTTACCCGAGGGCCAACGAAGTGGAGGCACGAAGCGGATTCGATCTTTGCTACAAGGTTCCATGTCCCAACAACACTAACCCAATGAATGATGACCTCCCTCCAATCACACTCCATTTCTTGAACAATGTGACCTTGTTGCTTCCTCATGGGAATAGCTTCTATGCAATGGGAGCTCCAATCAACTCAAGTGTGGTCAAGTGCTTGTTGTTCCAGAGCATGGATGATGGTGATGGACCAGCTGGGGTTTTTGGGAGCTTCCAACAACAAAATGTGGAGGTTGTGTATGACTTGGAGAATGGAAGGTTGGGTTTTCAGCCAATGGATTGTGCATTGGCTGCTTCTTCACAAGGACTACTTCACAAAGGCTAAAATTCAGTCACTCTCTCTCTCTCTCTCTCCCTCTCCGCTTGGTTAGTTAATGGCAGTTCTTGCTGTTGGCTAGGTGTGGGGCTCTTTCTCTTGCATGATTACGAGGATCAAGAATTGAATAATGTGTTGTAACATGTCTTTTTTTCGATTTCGTTCTGTTGAACTTTGTTTGTGTGTGAGTTGTGTGGCTTTAATGAAATAAACAAGAAGAATGAGCTGGATATATTCTTGTTGCTTGTGTGCCCAAGAATATATTGAGGTGGAATGGAAGGTACTCTTATGTTTTTATTCGTATTGCTATTAATCTTGGTGCACTTTTCATATGGGTACCCACATCTAGCAAGCAAGAAAAAGTATTAGCAAAGTAACCTAAAACAGCCACAACAAAGTACCTTTTACTTGCAAGTTTTAGTAGTCTGAGTCTGATATCTGCACTTGATCCTAGTTTGATTACAAATTTTTAATTTGTCTCCATTTGGATCACCTAATTTATAGAAGTTATGATTTTTGTACCGATCATTGTGCTTTGTTCTGCAACTAAATTAACATTCACCCGCGGTCTTGAATAACAAAAAAATTATAAACTAACAATCAAATTATATTAATACAGCTTGATATAATCATAGTAGTACTACTATCAGAAATTTCAAATTTGTGCTCTTGTAGAATCATAATGTCGCGAGGCAACAATTTGAAAAGATACGTAGAAATATTTTATAAATGTACTTAGAATGATGGATCTACCATCTCGTCAAAGTATAGCTTCAATCACATTCAATACACTAATTAGATATTGTTAGTAAGAATCGAGGATAATAATTTCAAGGCAGTAGTTTATGTGAGTATATACATTCCAAGTTAATCCTAGATAATAATTTAAAACATATATTAAAATGACATATCGGAACTGTTAAGGATTAAGTCATAGGTTAATACCACAAAAAATGTCAAACTCATACACCTGTGATAAATTTATCCTAAATTAATTTTTTTATCACAAAAAACCCAAAATCAGTACACCTATGGCAAATTTACCATCTGTAAAATTGAATTAATTTCACGAAAGATCACAAATTAATAAACTTGTGACAAACGGAGGGACAAAACCCCAAATTGATATATCCGTCAACTGTTACATGTCATCCAACTCAATAAATTGACAGTAAAATTTAAGCGAAACTATCATAGGATAAATTTGTTACAGGTATACCAGTTTAAGGTTTTTTATGGTATTAACCCTTAAGTCATTACTTATATTTTCTACATGAAAAAAATTTGGATTCAAGTTTTATATTATAAGAAAGTGCACTCTACATTAAACTATGGTTGTCAAAATACATAATTACGTTATGAATTATTCAGATTAATGGTCATTTATTAAAACATCTCCAGATGTGATCCTCGTTAAATTACATAAAATGTGTATTGATAGTCTAAACTAACCTCGATAAGTTCACGTAAACATGTCGCCACTGATAATAATCACTAAAGATTACAATCCAATTACCACTACGAGAAATTGAAGGTCTAAAACAAAAGAACTGATAAGTTGCTAAAACTTGCTAACGTGGCAAGTCATTGAAACACATGGAAGAAATATAAGTAGATGCTCAACTTGACTAGTTAGACCAAATTTTCATCTTCATCTTCATCTTCATCTTCATCCTATAAAGAAATATATGTAAGCTGTAGTAACAGTTAGTTTTGAAGCTCTTAGAAGAATTTCATAGAATGTGGTTATAATATGAAAAAAAGAGAGTAGAATTAAGCACTTAAAATAAGATCGTTGAAGCCCAAAACTTACTTAACAACACCACACTAATCTAATGGAAGGATATAAATAACAAGATTCTCTCGCTTTCGAGCATCAGTTATATGTAATTGAACTCGAACTAGTAATTTTCTTGCATTATGAAGCGAACTATTTACCTCAGTCATTGAAGGCTAGGCTTAGCGATTCTTCATGATGTCATTCTTTCACTCCTCGAATAGAACCGAAACTTGTTTGGAATCAATGCTTTCGATCTGACTCTTATTGATTCAATCGTGCCTTGAAGCTCCTCAATCTTTTCGTCCGCTACCTACATGGATTTTGAGGCCTGATCTGCCCGTCTAGTCTCCTCTTGAACTTTCTTTTCTGCAAATTCACATATCTTTCTACCATAAGTGGCTTTCCAGATTTTTGGACCCCACTGCTGCCATGAATACATCTTGATTTCTCTCCAGCCCAAGAACTTTCTCAAGCATCTCATCATCATCCATTGTAATATCTCCACTTCCTTGAGCTTTCTCTAGATCATTTAAGTTGATGCCAATAAACATGTCGTCACCTCTTTTTGAACTATTATCCAACGTCACTTGATAATGAATCCTCAATTCTCTTTATACTCATGTAATCTCCCTTCACTTATTAACTTAAACTTTTGAGTTGAACATTATAAGACAGTATCAAACCTATTATAGATTGAGGAAGCGCCCATTGAGTTTATAACAAGGTGGTGGTTGTAGTAACATTACATCTTGCCAAGTGCTATTACGCCACTTCCTTTTGCAAAACTGACACCACCATAACAAGGTGGTGGTTGTAGTAACATTACATCTTGCTGAGTGCTATTACACCATTTCCTTTTGCAAAACTGACACCACCATTAGACTCACCACCCTCACAAGAACAAGACCTTGAAATTTCATCGCCATCCATGCCCCATGCCGTTACACTCCGCCACGTCTCGAATTCACCAACCCCAACACCTTTCGATGCTATTCCAACACTTTCGATATCCTTTCGTGAGTGTGTGTCCACCCTCAGAGTGGTGTAAAAATATTATCCCACATCGCTTGACAATGGGTCCTAAATGTTCTTTATATTCATATGGTTTTCCTCTACTTGTTAGCTTAAGTTTTTGAGTTGGACTTTTGAACAGTCTCCTCTATCAAATTCATCTTCACCTAAACTATGGGAAAATTTTCTAAAAAGTCTGAAACCTATTGTACTTTTGCCAATTTAATTCTAAACATTTCAATTTTGCCAATTGAGTCATAAACATTTTCAAATTTTGAAACTGATTCCATCATGTCAATTTTACCCAAAAATCGCTAACATGGACATTGGTTGTCTTGTGTGGCACGGCCAGCCATCGCCGGCTGACCATCGCTGTCAATTTTAATACAATTTTAATTTTTTTAATTTTTTTTTTCTTTTCTTTTCTTTCCTTCCCCTCTTTTTCCAAACCTGGCCGACCATCGCTGGCCACAAGCAATGGCCTCCATGCCTTCGACTGGCCACAAGCGATGGCCTCCATGCCCTTCGCCTGCCACAGTCGACGATGTCGGGCCCTCCCCCAAATCTAGCAAGGGTATCACAGCCCTCATCAACCAAGGTTTGGAAAAAGAAGGGAAGGAAACAAACAAAAAAAAAAGAAAAGAAAAGGAAGGGAAAAAGAAAAAAAATTAATTAAAAATAAAAATAAAATATTATTAAAAATATCAATGTTAGCACTGGCTATGCCGTGTAAGATATCTAACGTCCATGTTAGCGAATTTTGGCCAAATGGACTCAGTCAGAAAAATGTAAAAAGGTTTAGGACTCCATTGGCAAAATTAAAAGATTTAAGACTGAATTGGGAAAAGTGCAATAGATTTATGACTTTTTGATTAATTTTCCCTGTGAACTATTCACATCAAAAACATCCTCTTCATGATTGAACCATCGAGCATAATTATGATCTATCTGAAACTCAAATGAACCTCCTCCCACATTATCACCGAGTATTTCGAAACTGTATTATTGCATTTGATACAAGGCACAATATCCTACTCCCAATAGTGTTAGAAACTGCAATCTCTAGGAGGAGTCCTACGAATATTGACCCAAAGTTTTTCCATTTATCAACCAAAAAAGAAAATCTAGTAATTTATTTAGTATAAAAGATCTTCAAATATGTTGATGTTAACAATTTCTCAAACACCTTACCAAAAAAAAAAAAAAACAATTTCTCAAACACAACCACAACAATTTGAATAAAACCTAATCGCGTCTGCTCACACTACAATTCCAAAAGGAAACAATTGACAAAGAAAGAGTTTTTGTAATGGCAAATAACATATTGTAGCTTAACAAAATGACAGAGTAACAAAGCTAACTCAAATTGATCACTTATTGGACCTATTTCAATGGCCAAAATTTAAAAAAAAAAATCCTATTTTTCTCATTCATAGAGAGAGAGAGAGAGAGAGAGAGAGAGAGAGGTGTCTTTGCATATTAACAGGAGGCTCAAGTGAGATCGATATTTTGCATGATATATGTTGAAGGTTATGGGTTTGAGAGAGTAGATAGTGTTTTGCTTGAAGTATTACACTAAGAGATGTCAAGTTTGAAATGTTCAATAGTGTTACCTCCAGCATAGATAAACCCTAGAGTTTATATGAAAGTTATTGGGCTTCAGCCCATATGGGCCTAACATAATCATGCTTTAAACCTATTGAGCTTGTATGTAAACATATTATTTAGACTATATTAATAATATATCCAACAATCTCCTCCTATGTTCACCATACAGCACAATCCAATACAGTGGTCAGTGTAATGTTCAAACAAATATGAATTGTCCACATTCAGTCCAAGACAGTCAACTTGGATCGGTCAAAGAGTTTTAGCATTAAATATTAAACTCAATCATAATTTGCAATCTAAATAAGTGAATCATCCTTATCATGAATCTATTCTGAGATTAGCATAGAAAATTAAATATGAAGAGTTTCAGATTCAGTCTAAACTCATCCAAATCCCAATATTCAAATAAATCTTAGAATCAGTTCACAACCAACATATGCATAATAGTCAATTATAAATAGGCCATCCAAAATAGTCCAAAGCCTTATAAATACAAGAACCAAGCACAATAATATTCACAAAATAGAGATATCACAATAGAAGTCTCAAGTAAATGGACTCCATCAAAATGGGCAATAGCAGGTGACTTGTCAAGTCCCTACATACTCTAAATGATATATTCATTCATTAAGTAGATCATCTCGATCAGGATCCCACCCAATAAGCTCTCCTCCATCTTTGCCATCCTCTGTAGAATGTCAAATATGAATTTCATATTATTATGAATTCAATCAAGCAATCAAGCAGATAAGAACATATATTAATGTCATAAAACATCATAATATCATGTTCATAAGCATCAAGCCAGTTTCATAAATTATGAACAAGGCCTAAACAGTTTGAATTACAAAGAGCCATCAACTTCGATTTATTTGTAAGAGAATAACCATTGTCTAGTTTCAAAGAACAGGACCAATAGTCATGTCACTTACAATAACCAACAGGCATCTTATGCAAACAACTATCTCTATATTTCAATTTGGAATGTCACAATTACTAATTCCTTAAAGTCAAATAATCTAGCATCAAGTTTGGAACGAGATCATTTAACCAAATGGATAGTCCAACCTAGTTGGATTGTATCATCACATTTGAAATGACACAAGCTCCCTAGATAGAATCTTTGAATTGGGTTAACGTCATCTTCATCAAGTTTGGAATGAGACAACTCACCATTTTCAAATTAATCAGCAACCATAAACATCGATAAAACACATAAACTGTGCTTATCATTGTGGCCAACAAAGGAAGATTCGATAATGCAAAACATACAATTAGAAGGTAAGTAAATGGTAATTAAGACGTATCTACATAGTCTTTAACCCTATTTCCCCCACTGTTTTGAATAATCGATCTATAGGCATACCCTTCGTGAGAGCATCAGCCATGTTATCCGTCAATCGCATATCGATCAAGGTGATAACTCTTTGTTCATGCAGATAATTCAACAACGCATGTCTCAGTCTCACATGCATTCTCTTGGAATTAAAGAGAGCATTCTTGACGACTTGGACAGTAGCTTGATTATCACTGAACAAGTTTAAAGAATTAATTTTTAGCTGAGTCAAAGGAATATCCATAATCAGATTCTTTATCCACTCTGCCTCTTCGCCAGCTGAGGCTAAAGAAAAAAGTTTTGATTCCATAGACGACAATGCAATACAAGTCTGTCTTTTGATTTCCAAGTAATAGTAGCTCCACCCAAAGTGAATACATATCCACTAGTAGACTTACTATTTCCAATTTTTGAACACCATAAGGCATCAAAATATCCATCCACAGTTGGAGGATAACCAGAATAACATATAGCATAATCTTTAGTACCTTTAAGGTATCTCATCAGCCTACTGAAGGCATCTAAATGCCCTCTACTAGGATTACTAGTGAAACGACTCCGCATTCCAACTGTAAAGGCTATGTCACATTTAATGCAACTCATAGAATACATGAGACTACCAATCAGTTTCGAGTTCTTTAACTAATCGACACTGGTCCCTTCATTAGGACTTAGTCTTTTATTATAATCACATGGTGTCGCACTCAGTTTATACTCACTGTATTCCCAGGTAGAAAGTAGTTGCTCCATATAATGAGTCTGGCTAAAGGAAATGACTTGCATTTCAAAGCTTACTTTCATACCAAGAATGGTACGAGCAATACCAAGATCTTTCATGTCAAATTCTTTAGCTAAAGTAACTTTTACATCACTCACTACAGAATGATCGGAACCAAGAATTAACATATCATCAACATACATACAAATGATGACTATCTTATTTGACATAGAACGATAGTAAATGCATTTATCTGAATAACTAGACTGAAAGCCATAACTTTTTACCACTTTGTCAACTTTAAGATGCCACATCTTAGGTGATTGTTTAAGAAAATACAAAGATTTGTTTAATTTACAAACTTTGTCCTCAAGACCTTTCATGATATACCCTTCCGGTTGTTCCATGTAGATTTCCTTATTTAACTCTCTATTTAAGAAAGCTGTTTTTACATCCATTTAATGCACTACAAAGTGTTCAATAGATGCCAAAGCAAGAAGAATTCTTATAGTTGATAGATGACACACAGGTGAATAGACATCAAAATAGTCTATTCCACTCAGTTGTTTATAGCTTTTAGCTACTAAACGTGCTTTGTATCTAGCTATTGATCCATCACTATTCAGCTTCTTCTTCAATACCCACTTACAGCCTATAGCCTTAGCCCCTTTTGGCAAATGGACTAGCTGCTAAGTGTAGTTCTCCAACAGAGAGCTCATTTCCTCATCTATGGCTTATGTCCATAGTAGGGATTCCCTAGATTTCATTGCTTCCTGATAGGAGAATGGATCATCCTCTAAATGGTATGTAACAAAGTTCTCACCAAAACTTTTGAGAACTCTATCTCTTGTAGATACTCTAATTAGAACTCGTTCAATGGTTAGCTATGGGGAATTAGTGTCAGAAGAGTTTGCTTCAAATTCTACATAAGACTTTGAAATCATATCCGTAGATCCAGAAACATTCAAGCCATAATCTCTGAGAAACTTGTTCTAAAAAAATTCTACATCTCTAGATTTTATCACTGTATTAGTAGATAGATCTAAAAATCTATTTGCAGCACTATCTTCCGCACAACCGAGATATACACAAGTAATGGTTCTACGTCCCGCTTTAGGTCTTTTAGGATATTGTATTCTTACATAAGCAACACAGGCCCAAGTCTTAAAAGTTTCATATCTACAAAAACACTTATTCCATATCTCATAAGGTGTCATAGACAACTTAGAGTGCGGCAACCTGTTTAGGATGTGATTAACAGTTAGAACTGCTTCTCCCCAGTAGGAGGAAGGCATGCTAGCTGTAAGTAACATGAAATTTAACATTTCAGTTAATGTTCTATTCTTACGCTCAGTAACACCATTTGCTTGGGGTGTGTAAGAAACAGTGGTTTCAAGTATTATGCCCTATGAAGCACAAAAGTCCTTGAACCCTGTTATTGTATATTCTCCTCCTCTATCACTTCTAAACCTCTTAATTTTCAAGTTGAGTTGATTTTCTACTCTAGACTTGAAAATCTTAAACTTTTCAAAAACCTCATTTTTTGATTTCAACAAATAAACATGACAATATCGAGAAAAATCGTCTATGAATGTTAGTAGATACTTCCGACCACCTCTAGTAACGTAATTTCTAAAGTCACAAAGGTCAGAATGTATTAGCTCAAGAAATTGTGTGCTTTTAGAAACTGACTTAAAATGTTTTTTAGTGATCTCAGCTTGTGCACACACTTCACATTTGTCAAATCGAATAGAAGTATCCAATGGAATGTTGTGAGTTTTAGCTAGATGTTGCATTTTCCTGTAATTCACATGTCCAAGTCTATTGTGTAACAACTTTGGGTCAATTAAAGTAGAATTCATATGGTTGATGATATCAGTATCTAAACTCAACCTATACATACCATTAACCATGAATGCACAAACGAAATAACATGAGTTAATAGATAAAGTTACTCTATCATTTATAGTTAAAAAGGACATACTAGCTTTATCAAGTAAACTCATAGATATCAAATTCTTTTTAAGTAAAGGTACTACTCTAATATGTTTCAGAGTTAGTAATTTACCTGAAGAAAGCACCAAACTTGTAGTTCCAGCATGAATCAACTCTGCCTCACCACCATTAGAATTTTCTACGGTGTCCTTCACTTTTATGACCTTAGTAAGTGAGTTCTTGTTATTTGTAGCATGACAAGTAGCGCCATTATCTAACCACCACTCAGAGGAGACACTGGCCTTTCCATTCTTCATCATTCTAATGAAGGCTTAAGGCTTAGATTTACTAATTAACATATTAGTCACAATTTGTGGTGTGTCATTTTTTGGCATCTTTTGTAGCTTACATTCTGCTGTCCAGTGACCCTACTTTCCACAGTTACGGCACTTGCCCTTCTTCTTCCTTTTGAAGATAGTCTTTTTGGCCTCTAACTGTGAAGAGGATTCACCTTTCGATGACTTGAACCTTTTCTGAGGTTTATTGGAATGTGAAACTAAGTTTGCAACTGACTTTTGTTGTCATTCTTGTTCCAAACTCTTCCTAGATATGTTTTGATCTTCAATGTGAATCTACCTCTTTAATTCATCCAGTCTCATCTATTCTTTTTGTTTGTGCATTTCAATCTTGAAAGAACTCCATTCAGCAGGTAGCTTACTTAACACAAGACCAATAAAAAGATTATCGGACATATCAAAGTTATCCTCTTTCAACTGATTCCTCATGTTCTCTAGTTCAATTAATTGAGAGGTGATACTCGAATTCATATTGAATTTAAAGTCAAAGAACTTCTCCGCTAAAAGAGTTTTAGAGAACCCCTCTTGTTTTTGGAACTGAGTGTTCAAGTGATCCCATATCTCTTTCGCTATCTTAAACTTACTATAAGTCATAGCTAGACGAGTATTTAAAGAGGTCAACAAGTAATCTCTACAAAAATCTTCATCTTTGTTCCATTGATATTCATCAACATCTTTAGTGGTAGATGCAAAATCACTCAGTACAGTGTAAAATATTTCACATTCTTTCATGCCAAATTGAACATACAATTTCCAACCATGAAATTTAGTGACATCAAATGATTATAGCTTGATAATATCATAGGAACTATGTTTTGCCATTTTAATCAGAGCAAAGAAGTAGAAAGAGTGCACCTTGAAGTGCTCGGAGCTCACAAAGTCGAATAAAGCCCCTAACCTTGGTCAAACCGCTCTGTAGAGGTGGAGTTTGTCAAAACAGACCTCAAAAACAAATCCAGAGTGCCCAAAAACCTTAAGATGGACTGCCCTTGTTGCTGAAAGCCGAGAAGTAGCTGGACTTCCGGTTGTCGTATCTCAGTCGTCTGACCTCTGTTCAATGCGAGTGACCACTCAAAATGCTCGTATTAACGAGTAGAACAAGATCCAAGTGGTTTCACCCTCTAAAATTAGCTATAATTTCTGGGTTCTTGAATCAATGATTTTGGCCGATCCCACCGTTGAAATCGAAAATAAATAATACCTGCAAGTTCGTCTCGATGAGATTTTCAAGTAGATACCTTTCTTGCTCAAATCCAATACACGAATCTAATACTTCAAGATTGTTGAAGGTTATGGGTTTGAGAGAGTAGATAGTGTTTTGCTTGAAGTATTACACCAAGAGACATTAAGTTTAGAACGCTCAACATTATTATTTTTAGCGTAAGTAAATCCTAGAGTTTATATGTAAGCTATTAGACTCCAGTTAGTCATAGTCATGGGCCGATTTTGGCTCAGAACCACCCGCAGTTTAGAATCAGAGCCAGCCCGTGGCCTACAGGCCCAATTCCGGTTCCAACAATTTTGGAACCGTCGGTGAAACCGTTGATTCCGGTTTCGATTCCAAATTATTTTTTTAAAAAAATAATAATGAAATTTTAAAAAATCATTATTTAATTTTTTTTTTATAAAACAATTTGAACTCTAATTGCCATGCATTGTAAGTGCATTGATCTTTAATTACAATGCTTGACTTGGGTGTATTAAACTCTAATTATAAGGCTTGGCTTGGATTTTATACATAATAATTCTAATGCCTCTTTGTTCCCATTCGATGTAGGACTCTCGGCTTGCCTTGAACACCTTCAATGTGAGACTCTTGACTTGTCTTCATGCAAATGCCAACACTCTTACATCGAATGGGATTGAAGAGACCATCAAAGAGGTTGTTTATAAAACCCAAGCCAAGCCATGAGCATGTGAAGTTGTATGCCTTTTTGGTTACGATCTTTTGCTAGTTAAGAGTAAAGGGTTCCATTGGACCTCCTAGAACCAGATCGGGCCAATGGTCCGGTTCCCGGTTCTATGATTTGCCTATCCAGTTCCTAGTTCTAAAATTAAGAGACTAGTCTTACCGATTCGATTTTCATTTGTGAGCGGAACCGGACTGAACCGGGAGCCAATCACCCTACAATTTACATTTTGATTATAATTTATATTAAATAATTCATTATTTCATAATTTTATAATTCATTATTTTTTTATTTCATAATTTATTTTTAAAAATTTTAAATTATGAACCGGAATCGGCCAATTCCAGTTCACACATGGCCATGAATCGAAACCGGCCGATTCGGAATCGTGGCTATGCCTAGCTCCAGCTCATATGAGCTTAAAATAACCATGCTTTAAATCTATTGAGCTTGAATGTAAACATATTATTTGGACTATATTAATAATATATCCAACAATTTAGAGATGGAAACAACAACACATTTTGACAGAAAGAAAGAAGAGTTGCAAATCTTAAAGGAAAGTCTTTTGTGTACTCAAGTAGGAACACTGCACTCTTGCTTGCCCTTTCGCAGGCGGTAGTAGGCAAACATCGAGAACGAAAAAAAAATGCAAAGTATAGTTGAATGGTAACATTTCTCTTTGCCAAGGAGAAGATGTGGGCTCGATTCCTGCTATCTGCCCTGGTTAAAGTAATGTAGTTAATGATCTACCCGTTACCACTATATCACTCTATTAATTAATCACACTGAAAATATTTCCTTGTTTTTTCATACATAACTTCCCATCGCACGTGTCTCGACACTAGTGGATAATTAAGGAAAAAATTTAATTTTATTTAAGGCTGGTCACAAACATACACTTTTCGTTAATGTTGATATCTTCCTGATTGTTCATGTGATAGGACAAGGCAATGTCCGAATTTATACTTGTGATTCACCATGAGAAAATCTTAAGATGTTTATCTTATATGGTTTGAAAAGTCATGTTTTATTTCACCCTTGATCGGATGTCACGTTTTATCTTATATGGTCCGGATGTCATATTTTATTCTATCTTTTGGTTGGTGAATTATAAATATAGACATTGCTCATAATTAAGTTTGTGCAGGCGAATATATCCGTAACCTGTCACTCACTAGTCAAAAGCAGGAGAAAATTTCTCCGTCAAAAGTCGGAGGAAGATATAGCCGAGTTCAAAGGACCAATTACCCAAATCATGCGATAGGGTAATCCCGAGCTGATATTAAAAGCTTTGTGGGTAATTACTTAAAAGTGAAACTCTAGCAATTTCCTCGTGACATTATTGGCATATTTGGTGTTATTGTCTAGAACATGCAGATAATTGTATAGGGAAATTTGTTAAAAAAGTTTTAAACCTATTACACTTTTGCTAATTCAATTATAAACCTTTCAATTCCGTTAATTGAGTCTTAAATTTTTTTCATATTTTGTTAATTAAGTCTATCCGTCCAACTTTAACAGGAAATAGTTAACATAGATCGGCACTGACGTAAATAATTTTAATGTTTTATTGATTTTTTAAATTTTTTTCTTTTCCTTTTCTTTTATCAAGTTTGGCAAAAATCGCCAGACAACCCTCTTTGGTCACAGGCAAGGGTGAGGGTCATGACCCTCGCCTAGACCTTGTGAGAGCCGCGAAGCCCTTGCCCATGGTTGGCTAGGGCTTTTTGACCCTCGCCAGATTTGGGCAAGGGCCATGATACTCGCCGCACTTGGAAGAAGAAAAAAAAGAAAAGGAAAGAAAGAAAAAATAGAAGATATTAAAAATTGTCCACGTCAAAGCCTGCTGAGCCATGCCATGTAGGACGGTTGGCATTTACGTCAGCAATTTCTGGTTAAATTGGCCGAATGGATTCAATTGGCAAAACGTGAAAGGCTTTGGGACTCAATTAACAAAATTGAAAAGTTTATGACCAAATTGACAAAAGTGTAATAAGTTTAAGACTTTTTGGACAAATTTCCCTAAATCTATATGAAACATTGAATCTAATGAATTTAGTATCGAACCGTCAAATTTAATGGCACAAATAAATTTAGAGTCCATGCCCCTACTCTACTTAAATAACTTCTCGATTTCCATAATTGAAGCTCTTGTGAGCTTGTGTCTTTGTAGAATTACGAAGTAGCCACATGTTTTACAAAGGTCTGGACCGTCGATATAAACGAAAAACGTATTTACCTTTGGTATACACTGAGCATGGAAAAAAACTTATTTTTTCATGCAGGGCTCAAACAATACATACACATATTATCATTTTTAGTGGCTAAGCACATTTCATAGGCCAGCACAAAAAAAAAAAAAAGCACACACATATCTGTGTAAAAAATGTAAATCTCTTTATAAAATAAAGCAAACCCGAAAAAAAAATATTTAATCTCAAATTTTCGCTTCGAATTTCACGTAGTACCTACACTAGATATAAAGAAAACGATAATTGTGTATTACTAAACAACGGACGAAATAGTAATGTGAACAAATTCTTTTATTTATCAAATACATCTCTCCCATGTAGATTCTAAATTTAAATAAATTTCTTGAAATAACTCAAATTGCATTTTTCCTTTCCTTCATAACTATTATTTCCACAATTTGCATAGGCATAGCTTGTGCTGTTTTTGCTGGTATTAATGAAGAAAATAAAAAGGAAAAGAAAAAGTAATTTGACTGCTTTAAGGAATTTAATTGAAATAATTACAATTGGAGGAAGATATCAAGTTTAGAATCTACGAGAGATTTAAACAATCGTTTGATTTTTTTGTGGGGTCTTTTTAAACTATCATTCGTCCATTGTCTAGAAATATATGGTTATCATGCACTAGATACCAATGAGGGATGATAAAATGCTAGGTATCCACGCCAATGAATTCATATACTAAGTAATATAGTAGACTGTAATTTAGCCCGATAATTGGGTTATATTTACCTTTCAACTACAAAACTTGATATTTGACCTATATTATTATTATACAAAGTAAGGTGAATTCCCTAAAAACTTCAAACTTTAGGTAAAGTCCCAAATTTGCTCTGTACTTTTTTTTATCTAAAAAAAATCTTAAACTTTAAATCTAGTCCCAAATTTGGCCCAAACTTTTTTTTGTTTCAGAAAAAATCTCAAACTTTAAGTTCAATCTCAAATCAGCCCCGGATTTTGTTTTTATTTTCAAAAATATACCTTCGTGATCTAGTCTCAATTTGACGTAGCACTTCCACGTCGATAAAAAATCTACATCAACAAAATAATGTTGCGATAGGTTCAAACCGATGTCACATTTCCACTTTGATAACAAATCCAACCCAATAAAAATTGTTGAAATTCTCCAAAATAAAACCATTATAGAATATGAAAGTTAGGGACGATAGCAAATCCATCCAAAAAAAATATTTTTTTAACTTAAAAAAAAGAAACCTAATTTTTAGGTTCAGTCCAAATTTGCTCCGTACTTTTCTTTGTCTAAAAAAAAGCCCTATTACCTTATTGATGTAAATTTGTTATTGACGTGAAAGCGCCACGTCAAGTTACGATTGGATCACAAGAGTATATTTTTAAAAATAAATTGAATTTTGGTGATTTTTTTACATAAAACAAAATTCGGGGCAGATCTGGGACTGGGTATAAGTTTGGAGTTTTTTCTGAGATTAAAAAAGTTTGAGGCAGATTTGGAACTAGATCTAAAGTTTAGGATTTTTTCTTAAATAAAAAAAAATTCATGGCTGGGGTGAGACTTGACCCAAAGTTTGTGGTTTTTTAGGAAAGGGAAAATATTACCAAAAACTCTAAATTTTACTCATTGTGAGACATTTACCTTAAATTTTTTTTTTTTGTGATACCAAAAACCTCAAACTATAGCCGCTGTGACATATTTACCCTAAACTTTTTTTTTGTGACATCAAAAACCCCAAACTATGCTCACTGCGACATATTTACCCTTAGTTAGGATTCGGATAAAAATCACCATTAAAATCTGACGTGTCTCCGATGTGCCGTCTGATGTGGCGCCACGTGAGCGCCCAGAAAAAAAAATAAAAATTAAACCTAAAAAAGAAAAAAAAGGAGTACTGTAACCGCGGTTACTGTTCATCGTCTTGGATGCACTGTTCATCGTCTTGGATGCATTGTTCATCGTCTTCGAGCGCTCGTCCAGCACTGCCCTCTGGCGCCTGTCCATCACTGCCCAGAGCCCCTGGACATTCGGCTATGTATAATTCATCTTTTGCTTCTTCTTTCCTTTTTTCTCTTTTGTTGTAATCTTCTTCCTTGTACCTTTAGGGTTCATCTTTCTGAGTAAATACCTCCATTTTTCCTCTACTTTCATTAGTCAAAACACTGGCAAAATCAAACCATAGACTTCGCCACTTTAATCACCGCTTCTCCAAACGTCGGAAATCTATCCACTGGAAGATTGGCAAGTAATAGCCCATCGCACTGTCGTGACTCCAAGGCACGTTCCATGATACGGCGAAATTCCGTGACTTCGAGAAAAAGAGGGAAAAGGTTCAAGAGCTCCTGATGTTTTACTGGAAATGGGTTGAAGACATGGACAGTAGCCCTAGTAGTGCAGAAGCTCGTGAGAAAGAGGAGGAATAGAGTGTCATGGGCAACTCGGCTACTCCAGATCTCGGCGAGCACGGCCCCCAGATAAAACACAAAGTTGGGTTTAAGAGCGAGATCTTGTTCTTGAACATCGAGCAAGGCTCATAGTCACCGGACTGCTGCGACGACCTTAGAATCGAGGTGGCCGAGCAAGCCCCCACGTCCTCGATCCCAGGTCGGGAAGCATGGACAACCTCGATTGAGGTCGACGTCCATGGAAGACGATGAACAGTAACAGAGATTACAGTACTTCGATTTTTTCCTTTTTTAGGTTTAATTTTTATTTTATTTTTTTTCTGGCCGGGCGCTCACATGGCGCCACATCAGACACCACGTCAGAGACACGTTAGATTTTAAGGTTGATTTTTAACCGAATCCTAACTTAAGGTAAATGTGTCACAATGAGTATAGTTTGGAGTTTTTGGTATCAAAAAAAAATTAGGGTAAATGTGTCACAGTGGGCATAATTTGAGATTTTTTGTGTTACAAAAAAAAATTTGAGGTAAATACGTCACAATAAGCAAAGTTGGGGGTTTTTAGTGGTATTTTCCCTTTAGGGAATTAGGCCTAAAAGTAAAGAGTACTTGCTACTTTTTTTTCTTTGGGAAAATACCACAAAAATCTCAAACTAATACATCTATGATAAATTTATCCTAAATTACACATCAAACTGGTACACCTGTAACAAATTTACCCTATGTTAGTTTCTATTAAATTTTGCCGTCAAATTTATAAGTTGGATGATACATGACAGTCGATGGATGTATCAGTTTAGGGTTTTACCTATCTATTTGTTATAGGTTTTGCCAGTTTATGATTTTTTGTGACATTAAACTAATTCAATGAATGTTATATTTGCCACAAGTGTATTAATTTGGGGGGTTTTTAGTTGTCAAAAAATTAGTTTAAGATAAATTTGTCACAAATGTCTCAATTTAGGGCTTTTTCGTAATTTTTCACTAGTGTACCAGTTTAAAGTTTTTCATGATATTAACCCTCATTTTTTTTTGTCAAAAGAGTGCTTGCTACTTTAAAAGGTTCCTATTCATTCTCTTTTCACATTATATCATCATTGGTTACTTATTTTAGAGACATTAAATTCGTTAATAATAAGGAAGTCAATAGTTCTATTAGATGCTCCCATATTTCAAAACTAAAATTTAAATGATTTCTATCCTAAAATAGCATTCCTGAAAAATTCCGAATTTTGAAATATGTTTACCCTTCGGTGTATATTTGTATGATTTTTTGTATGATGTATTTTTATCAATAATTCAAATTATTCAAGTGATTTTTGGAATACGACGATTTCGCCTAATATTTGATATTTGATATGTCAATGTTTTTGCATAGACGTATCGCTTGTACACATGTGTTAGTATATACTAATCTAATTGTTATAATTAATTAAAATTTAGCATTATTACTAAAAAACATATGGTCGGCCAGCATAAAATTTAAAAAATTAAAAATTAAAAGCTACAAAAATCGAAACTTATTGATTATTATTATTATTATTATTATTACAAACTCATTACATGCACGGACGGTGTTCACCGTTTCAAAGCGCTCGCCAAAAGTCAACGGGCGACCATGTCGTCGTCCTCCTCGTACCTGTCATCGAGGCCCTCCGCAGCTCACCGGCGGACCCAGCCCCCGAACGCCGGCGGAGCCGCCGCCGCCCTCCACCGCGACGCCGCCGCCGATCCCGCTCCGAACCCGCTTCCCCTTTTCCGGTTCGTCTCCTTCGGGCTCATCGTTTTCCTCGGAATCCTCCAGTTCTTGCCGGCGACACACGTTCGACACCCCGCCGATCCTCACAGAAATTGGTTTCCCATCGAAAACTTCCTGAACGAATCCCACTCCTTTTCCCCAGTAAAGCTCCGTTCTTTTTCTCTTCGAATATGTGTATGCTTGTTTTTTAGTTGGAATGGACATAGCAATGTTGTTTTTTACTTGCTCTGTTATGATGTCGAGCCATAAGCTGGTTCCACTCAAACAGTGTCTGGCAAGTTTATGACCTGTTCATGACGCTTCAGTGGCTGAATATGGTGTGTTGTTTTCTGGGATTTCTAATGAATAGTTGGGTTGGATGCTTCCTTTTCCTTTTGTTAAACTTGAGTTTGATGGGTCATTGCATTTTCCTTTAGAGTCTGATTACTGCCCATGAAGTGCTCGTTCTAATGTTCCAAATGTTAAAAAATGAGTTTTGGGTGGCCCAAACGACAAGAGCATGACTCTGGAGTTGCCAATAATAAGTTATCCACAATGTCTCTTCAGAATCCAGGATATATGATCACGCCGAACGTGCTAGACAGATAATGATATAGCATAAGGTGTTAATGGTGACAAGTTGAGTAACGATCACACTTGCCTATACTTGATAATAGTTATTGATGTTCAAGGTTGTATTTGTAGGGTAAATTGGAGTGTTGACACATGAATTTGGATGGCTGATGCTTAAGTCGTCTAGGCTCTAGTTTTTGGATAGCAGACAAATACAGGTGTATTCCATGGTTATTGCTTGAGGTTACTCCTGTTTAAAGATGGTAGTGTCTGTTGTATCCTGTTTTACTCGTCATTCAAACAAATCAAATAAATATCTTGAAACTGCTCCTTTATACACTGACAAGTTCAAAAGCAGTTACATCATCGATGCAGTATTTGCTTTTGTTTTCATCTGGTATTATATGTATATGAGTCAGAGACAATGGCCTGATTAGCAGGATGGATTTTTGTAGTTCTGATGATTGTTTTTTCAAAGTCTTATTCCATTTGAACTGTTCAAACAAGGCTAACTGATCAGCTTGTGTAGTTGGGCAAGTTTGGGGCTTCTGGTGGAGAAAACGCCAAAGTGGTCACATCAAACTATGAAGAGGTTGGAATGGTGCATGTTGTTTCTTGGATGGAGTGTCTGGACCTTCGGCTGCTTGCAGTCCTCGCCAATTCAACTTTGACTAGCTCAAGGTATGATGTCCTTGTAACTTGGCATCTTATTGGACATTCATGTATCCCATCTTTTGTCTTACCTGAAGCAGGCACTGGGGTCTTTGTTCTTTCAGTGCCCGCCTAAATCATCTGAAAATGCTATGTTTACATATCTTGACTAATATATACTTCTCACCACACTACCATGCTTTTAGTTGTTCAAACATATTTAGAATCACAACTAGATATCTACTATCTGGTTTGAATAGTGTGATGCTACTTTGTTGCCCAATGAGACCAGAGGTCAATGACTTCCATGAAACTTCATCTACATGATTCTTTGTAGCTACTCAGCAGATGTATTCCATTTTGGGTTCTGGAATGAAACCATACCGCATGCATATGATTTGTGACATCTAATCCCACTTTACATCTGTTAAGTCAAGGAAGATTCTAGATATAACAAATTGTCTATGGCAAGTATAACGCCAGAAAGCAATCATATAGCATTTCATTCTTCCTTGTGATTTGTGACTTTGAATGCCGTATTTTGCCCTAAAAGCAACCAACAAATTCTTTTTTTGGCTGATTTTTGTTGAGCTGCTTTTCATTGAACTTCATCCAATGCTTTTAAATTCTACTGTTTTGGGAAACTAAATTTGGTCAGCATTTAAAAGACTTTCTCCTAGTTAAGCATACTGCAGATTTTCTTGCATAGGCAGTAAATTTCTTTGCAACTGCTAGTAGCTCACACCCCTGGATGGATTCTTGATATTCATACTGATTTTATTGGCTACAGAAATCCAGATTTGATGTATTTTCATTTCTTTATTCCCGGTGGAAGTGAAGACAAGCTATCATTTTATAAGTTAAAGGTGTTGTTCCCAAATTCACATCTAGAAATT
Organism: Syzygium aromaticum; assembly: GCA_024500025.1. Taxonomy (NCBI): domain Eukaryota; kingdom Viridiplantae; phylum Streptophyta; class Magnoliopsida; order Myrtales; family Myrtaceae; genus Syzygium; species Syzygium aromaticum. The sequence continues at coordinate 13,414,385 of CM044889.1, forward strand.
CACGGGTAAGTCTTTCCTGATAGTTCATTTTCACATTTCAGCTTTTGGTAGCCTATATGCGAACGTTTCTTTCCGTTATTGTAGGCAGGAGAATATCAAGGAACTAATTACAAATGCCATGTTCCCTTTGGAGCCAAATTACGAGGAATTAGCACCATTTGCAATACCAATAATTCTTCAGTCACTAACGAAGTTCATATATTTCTCATCGGACCTCGTAGTGAAGGTTGGCATGTTTGACCTCTGCTCATTTTGCTGGCTACTCATTTTCCTCACTTTTGATTGTAAAGTTTGGAGCTGTACACTCTATTTGTATTACTGCTTATTTTGTGGACCTACTTTTGAGTATATAACATGAGCTGTTGTGATTATTCACTTGAGGTGTGCGTATCATTAGAGATTTTTCATTTCAGGGGAGAGCTGAGGAACTGATTTCTCTTGACTTGCAAAGTTACGGTATTGCTGCAGCAGAGGACTGCTCAAAGAGATTGACAGACTATGTGAAACCAGAAGTCTTGGATGCCATTCAGAGATCAGCTTCAAGGCCCTGGGTATCTGACACACCATACGAAAAGAATGCTTGCATTCCCAATCTAAGCGTGCTCTTAATTGGCGCAAGAAATTTGAGAAAAGACTTTCTTCAGGCAGTTTCATGGTGGACTACAGTACTAAATTGGAACAAAAGGTTGGCTTCACTTCACTCTTTCATTGACATGTCTACTGTGTTTAATTTCTGATGATTTAATAATGTATTTTCTTTTTACATCCTTCTCATAGTCACCTAATTTGAGCATCTCTCCTCCCTCTTAAAAATCTATAATCAGAACTCTTTTTCCCCTTACCTAGTATTCATTTGGGACAATTTCAATGAACTGCTTATTAATTATCAGACTATTGGGTTCCTACTTGACTTGTCACTGATGTCCATGAATTGTGCACAAATGTTCTTTGAATGGTTGTTATATGTCATTGCTACTTCAAGAAAATTTCAGTAAGTAGGAATATTGGTGGCCCTAAGTTAGATCAAAGTTCAAAACGTTTAAGCTCAGTGTCACACCATACATTATGTGTGCATGTAACGAGATTGGCTCAACCAAATTGATCAACTAAGAGCACTGCCGGCTTGACCAGAGCTTGGTTTTCCTCTATACATTAGCATATCTCCTTTTATCCAATCAAGTTACATTTTGCAGTAGTACTGTTCTACACGTCCATGTGTTGTGATCTCACGTGCATTTTGTTGATTTGCAGCGCTGGTGAGGGCAACCCTGCCTTATTTTTAACACTCTACCACAATTACTCTAAGCTTTCCTCTTCTTGGTTGTCAGTCGACTATAAAGCGTTACCTGAAAGCATATTAAAGAAGATGGTTATCCCTTATGATGGTCCCAAGAAACTTTGCTCAGCACTTGGAGCTGGATCCACTCTGCAGCTCGAAAGAGGCGAATTATGGAAACAGTACCTTCCTCCGATGTCGTCTCAAATGCTAGGACCGTAGTTTTTTCCCAAAGATATGTAGTTCAGGCCTATTGTTGAAAGTTGGGTTTCTGTGCAAAATTTTTTAAGTACCATTGACATGCCGCTATGTGTATGCGTAGTTTGGCTGATGTAATTTAGAACTTAAGAGGATAATGTTTGTTTTCCTACCCAGGTGATTATAGATGATTAAAAGGGTTGCAGTTCCTTCGAGTTTGCACTTCGTTACTCTTTTAATCACTAACTATAAGTCCAAATAAGAGGTACTGGGGTTTCTCTGAGTGATTAATCAGGCTTTCTGTAGCTTCGTCTCTCTTTGTAAGATGGCAAGGATAATGTCAAAGCTATGGGGATCAAAAGGCCTGATATGAAAATCAGGCGACATGAGCCAGAAGCCTGACATGGAATTGAATTTTCAAACTCTATTTAATTTGAACAAGAAAACGTAATTTGTGCGATTGCACAATGAGTAAAAGTTTAGGCTTGTACAATGCCATTGCCTCTGAAAGACAATGATATCCAATATTAAGGACCGTGATAATGTTAAAGGTAATAATAAGATGCGTGACTGCATGCGAAGGCATCTCCATGGGATATGTCCGCTTGAAGTATTACCAGAAGTTTCATACAAGACTCTCATCTCATTACATGTTCATTCATTTAGAAATAAATTGTAGTTCGTCGTATCCTCTGAAAATTCATCATATTACCAGAAGTTTCATACAGAACTCTTATCTTGACCATTAAAAGCATCTTATTAACGTAGGTTATGACCACGAATTGCATTCCTCAGCTGTCAACTGACTTTCGGCCGATGGTGTGTTCTATAGTAAAAATATTAGAGCCCAAAACTGGGAGTGAACATGCTCTCCGTTGAGCCTCTCAGCAATCTTATGAAAGCAAAAAATAAAAGAAAAGGAAAGCGAAAGAAAAATGAAGATTTCGAGATCGAAAAATATTGGAAAATGCAGCTGCTACTCTATGCATCGTCGTTTTTTGTGTGATCCATACTTTAAGCAAAGCGCCTAGATCTGGAGAACACAAGAGAACCCAAGTCATAAAATTATTAAATTTTTGGAAATGCAAAAATAAAAACTGACTTATTGTCTTAAAATTTTTCTGCAATTTAGGGGTTCACACGCCAAGAGAGGATTAAAGTTTTGTAACAAATTAAACTTGAGAGTTGACCTCCAGTACTTGGGAATGGAGCAAAGATTCTTACCAAATAATTGATCTTGAGCTTTGACTTCAATTTTTCAACCGCTCTCATAAAGACCTTTCAAATGGCGACATGTGCATGATTATCATTCCAATCCATTCTTATCCAGGATTTGAATTTTTTTTCCTTTTGGGTGAGTGGATGGCCATTTTCTGCAGTTGTTACAGCATAGTCAAATGATGCACTAATTATGGGATCTGCACACTTGTCAATTCTTTATCAGATATTGTCTGAATTCAGGCATCCGCAAGTTACGTCCACTTTGATTCTTTATGAATTCACCCCTGCAAGCTACTAGAGCAGGGTTTATCTGAACGCAGGATTATAATATTGCTCCACTTTTCAACTCGTAAAGGGTCATTTTTTAACTTTTTTTTTTTCCAAATACCGAAGTCATTGTTTGTATCAAAAGCCAGATGGGCATTGGCCAGATGGGCATTGGCCAGCATGTAGTAGATGCATTAGTTTATTGATTCTGAAAAATGTTGACGGATTCTTCGAAGACTTAACGGAATGGCGAAGCTCCTCAGGTTGGCGGTATATTATTTTCCTTTTTAAGGAAAGTAAGGCAAAATGGCAGGCCTGCATGATCCAAGAAAAACCCCAAAGCTTCGCATCGGACGTCGCTGTCCAAGAAGACAGACCAAAAAAATGCATCAACCTCCGAGTTTTATATTGCTGTGCAACATTGGAAAATGAAGACAATGCAATGAAAGAGAAGACTTCTTGTATAGTACAGGTCATGAAGGGTAATTTGTTCTACATATATAGTTGAGCTATGTGATGTTACGAAGGCGTGTTGATCCTGGATGGAGGGAACGCAGGATTGTAATTCGTGGGATTTCGTTTGGTTAAGGTCTGATGTAGTTGTAGGAGCTCTATTCACTTTATAGAGGGAAGGCGACTTGAAATTCTAGTTGGCAAGCGAAATGCAGGAGTCAAGCGGAAGAACAAAGGGGAAGATACGATGGAGCAAGCTGTACACATTCTCGTGCTTCCGGCCCCCCAATGCCGATCAAGTTCCCATCAAAAGCCTTATAGGATGGCCAGGATTCTCGCGGGTTGTTTTCTGCAACGAGCCTCATCTGCATAGAATGAAACTTCACAAGTACCCAACAAATTACGTATCCACGACCAAATACAACGTGTTGACGTTCCTCCCAAGTTCACTCTTCGAGCAGTTTCGAAGAGTGGCCAATCTTTATTTCCTGCTGGCAGCAGTATTGTCCCTCACCTCGTTGGCTCCTTTCACTCCACCGAGTCTGATTATCCCTCTCGTTTTTGTGGTTGGGATCAGCATGCTCAAGGAGGCGATAGAAGATTGGCACAGGTTCTTACAGGTACGAGGACATTGAATTTTTTCTCCAGTCATCTTACTATTCCTCATATGTTGGTTGTTCATTCTTTTTCTTTATCCAGTTTTTGGCTATGTAACTTGAACCTTCTTCGGAATGGCCATAATGATCCTGCTAAAAATGACTTCCTAAGAATTTCTTGATTAACATTTTGTATTATGCTCGCGCTCATTCTAAACCATTTCAGTTTTAGAGTACTGTGAATTGGGCTTTGTCAATGTGGTTCTGTCCAAACTCATTTTAGTGCATTTAATCTTGTCTGTCATAAGCCAAAAATTGAAAAGTGCCTTGAAGTCTTGGACTAATGCTGTAGTTACTAAAACTTTTCTTAGGATTTGGAAGTGAACTCCCGTTTCGTGAAGACTCACATAGGGGATGGTGTCTTTGTCGAAAAACTGTGGCAACAAGTCTCCGTCGGGGATGTTGTTAAAGTACAGAAAGATCAGTATTTTCCCAGTGACCTCCTTTTACTCTCTTCAAGCTATGAGGACGGCGTTTGCTATGTTGAGACTATGAATCTCGATGGAGAAACCAATCTGAAAGCTAAGAGATGCATAGAAGCCACTCTCAGTTTAAATGAGGATGACGCCATGAGTAAATTCGAAGCTACTATTTACTGTGAGGACCCGAATCCGAATTTGTATTCCTTCGTTGGAAACTTGGAATTTGAGAATGAATCGCATCCTTTGTGCCCTGCACAATTGCTTCTGAGAGATTCCAAACTCCAGAACACAGAGTACATATATGGAGTCGTCATTTTCACTGGACCTGACACGAAGGCGGTGAGGAACTCCATGAAGTCGCCCTCTAAACGTAGCCGGATTGAGAGGAAGATGGATCGTGTCATCTACGTTCTTTTCTCAATGCTTGTTTTAATTTCACTGGTGACGTCTATTGCTTCTGCATTGCTTGTCAGTTCCCAGATGACTAGTTGGTGGTACCTCCGTTTACAAGACGAAGATCTATTCTTTAATCCGTCAAAACCAGTTTTGTCAGCAATTATGCAATTCATAAGGGCTCTGGTGCTGTATGGCTATTTGATTCCTATTTCTCTCTATGTGTCTATTGAAGTGGTAAAAGTACTTCAAGCTGCCCTCATTAACAAGGATATACAAATGTTCGATGAAGCGACATGCCAGTCGGCCCAAGCCCGCACTTCGAATTTGAACGAGGAGCTCGGTCAGGTATCAATCATCTTATCAGATAAAACGGGGACTTTGACCTGTAACCAGATGGAATTTAGGAAATGCTCCATTGCAGGAGTCTCGTATGGCGGCGACTTGAATGAAGTGGATCTAGCCGCTTCTCAAAGGATGAATTCTGATATGGTTGCATGCAGGTCTAGTGTCGATGAATCTGATGCAACGAGCCAAAGCATCGAGATCTGTGAATTCCCTGCAGACGACATTGGCACTCAGATGGTTTATATAGGTGCTCCAGAATATTTAGAGAGTCCAAACTTGGAAAACCCAAAAACTTTGGATGTTCACAGAGAATATTCCATTAAGGGATTTAACTTCAGGGATGACAGGCTGATGGATGGGCAATGGACTCGCAATTCCCATGTGTTCGACATAGCAATGTTCTTCAGAGTGATGGCTCTGTGTCACACTGGCATACCCACTACAGACGATCGAGCTGACAAGTTGAAGTTTGAGGCAGAGTCGCCGGAGGAAGTCGCTTTCTTGATAACCTCTCAGGAATTCGGTGTACAGCTCTGCAAGAGGACACAATCAGTGATGGTTCTCAAGGAACTCGACCCAGACTCAGGAAGCGTTGTGGAAAGGTATCCTCTTGGCTTTCTGATTCCATTATGGTGTCGTTTATTCATTTGTTTCCTTGAACATATGTTTTAGCGGTTGAGGAACATCCTCTCTTAGTAACATTCAGGGAGTACAAGCTTTTGAACCTGTTGGAGTTCAGTAGTTCTCGCAAGCGGATGTCTGTGATTGTGAGCACCGAAGATGGTCAAATCTTTCTTTTGTGCAAAGGAGCGGACAGGTATTCGCTGATTTCTGAAAGAATCAATCAGATCCAATTTTTATTTGTGTTCTTGGGGCATCCTGAATCTCATAGGTCTATCTGATTTGCTTTCCCAGCATCATTTTTGAGAGGCTCGCTGACAATGGGAGGTCATACCAGGAGGCCACAAGTTCACACCTTTCGTGTTACGCTGAGGATGGTTTTCGAACTCTGGCCTTTGGTTATCGTACTGTCGAAAGGGCCGAGTACGAACACTGGAACTCAATATTCACGAAAGCCAAGACCACCGTGGGTCCTGAAAGGGATGAATTACTGGAGAGTGCGTCTGAAATGATCGAAAAGGACTTGATTCTGTTGGGGGTTGCCGCTGTCGAGGACAAGTTACAAAAAGGGGTTAGTTAATTCTCAATGTCATTTTAACTTTTCTTTTTCTATATCTTTGGTTTTACTTTAGGTCCTTCTCCGATTTGATTGGAACCCAACTAGTTACATAAAGCTGGAAAAATAAGACGTAGATGAAGTGTTAGTTTCTCTGGTTTTCATGCATTGAAGAACTAACATTGCTGAAAAAAACATTGTTCCTTCTGTTTCCTTTCAACTGCAGAAATAATATTTCCACTCTTACTCAACAAAAAGAAAGCCATACTCCGGTGTTATTGCAAAACTAAGTCAATAAATCAGTTATTGTAATTGATACATCATCATCGATCATTAAGATGTTTATCAAGCATTTGATATGTATCTCCTGTACAAGTTTTTGGATAAAAAGGAAGAGAAACTTATTTTACCTCTACAAAGTAGAACTTCTGGATTTGAAAGACAGTACATTTTCTTGACTTGCATAGGTTCCAGAATGCATAGACAAACTCGCTCAAGCAGGCTTGAAGATTTGGCTGCTTACCGGTGACAAGAAGGAGACTGCAATCAACATTGGGTGTGTCTCATCATTTGAAACTCGCTAGCTGTAATGATACTTGAACAGTTCATCGTATGGACCAATGTTTATGACCATCTTAATCTTGTAAAAAGCTAATCAGTTCATCCATTTTCTCTTTGCCTCTGTTAGATTCGCGTGTAGCTTGCTTCGACAAGATATCAAACAGTTTCATTTGAGTTCTGTCAAGGACTCGGGATGCAGCAACCAATCGGAGGCGATACTCGTAAGATTTCCAACACATGAATATTTAGTGTTGTTATAATGTTAGTGTAATAGAAATGAGAAAATTCACATGCTTGACAATACTGTGCATCAATAATATTTACTAATCATACAAGAATTTGCAGTACTATCTATTTAAAATTAGTACGAGTCAGTGACTTGGGTCGGTCATATATGAATTTAAATTCTTTTTCCTTTTTTGGATGATCGAAGATATATGTCAAGATCAGAAAAATGAAGGCAAAAGGCATCAAAAGCAAGAGGGCAAAACATAGGTTTATGAGCGAAGTAGTTACTGCGATCAAAGTACCGGCAGTTGCCTTGTAACGATTTTTTAATTTGTTCTAGAAGATGTTTCAAATGCCTGAGATCCTCCGCTTCTTTGAGGTTGGTGATGACCAGCAGCGTGTCATTTTTTCAGGCGGCGAAAAAAGCTTTAGTAAGCCAAATCGAAAGCTTTTCTCAAGAAATACACGAAGAGCACTACAAGCACATGCCCTTTGCTCTAGTGGTGGACGGGCAGGCCCTCGAGATTGCTTTGAGAAGCGATGTGAAGGATCAATTCTTACGGTTGGCTGTCGAGTGTGCTTCTGTCATATGCTGCCGCGTGTCACCGAAACAGAAAGCCCTCGTAAGATTTCAGTTTTATTTCTAAGTATTATCGTCAGAAAGAAAATCCTGCTTATCTTGCTTAATAAGTTTTTCTATTCACACCCATAGCGCTAAATAAGAGAATAGGGACACTAAGTAGGAACTTTCAGATCACCCGATTGGTGAAGGAGTTCACCGGCAAGACTACCCTGGCAATAGGAGATGGCGCAAATGATGTTGGCATGATTCAAGAAGCCGACATTGGAGTTGGGATTAGCGGCATGGAAGGCATGCAGGTGAAGACTAGTGTCACTTCATGTCGCCTTTTTGACTAAGCAAATCTTTTCTGAATTCTAATTCAGATCCCCATTGAAAGCTGAACTATGACATGCTGTTAATTTACTTATTTGTTTATTTATGTTGCAGGCCGTCATGGCTAGCGACTTCTCGTTGCCCCAATTCTGGCTCCTCGAGCGACTCCTGATCGTGCATGGACATTGGTGTTACAAGAGAATCTCCAAGATGGTACTAATTTGTCCAAATTATTCTCTCGAGGACAAATGTTAGTGAACTTTTATATCTGATGTGTTGCATTTGTTTAACAGATCCTTTACTTCATATACAAGAATATTGTGTTCGGCTTGACGCTATTCTACTACGAGTTCTACACATCGTTCTCCGGCCAGGTACTGTATGACGATTGGTCCATGACGGCATTCAACGTCCTGTTGACATCGTTGCCAGTCATATCCTTGGGAGTTCTTGAGCAGGACGTTCCATCAGATGTGTGTCATCAGGTAGAGTCTAAAAAAATCCACGAATCGCTGGTTTACTTCAAGTACTGCAAATAGTATCTGTCTTCTTCTTTTTCCTTTCTTGATTTATTACGGCTCACATACTTAACAAGCTTTGTCATCTCTGCAGTTTCCTGCCCTCTATCAACAGGGTCAAAGAGGCATATGCTTCTCTTGGAAGAGAATCATCGGATGGATACTTAATGGCGCAGTTGCTTCCTTGATCATCTTCCTCTTAACCATACACGCACTCTCTTCAGTCGCCTTTTCTGGGAAGGGCAATGCTGCTGACATAGCACACCTCGGCACCATCACATACACATGCGTGATATGGACAGTAAATTGCCAAATTGCCCTCATAATCAGTCACTTCACTTGGATCCAGCACCTGTTCATCTGGGGAAGCATATTGCTGTGGTACATTTTCCTATTCGTATACGGCGTGCTCCCTCCCTCCTACTCAAAAACGGGATTTCATGTGCTGACTGAGGCCATTGGAGGCTCTCCCAGCTTTTGGATCATCACACTGCTTGTGGTCGTTGCGTCACTGCTTCCATACTTCGTTTACATGGTCCTGCAAAGGACATTTTACCCATTGGACGACCACGTGATCCAAGAGATGAAGCACCGCAAAAAGGACGTCATTGACAAGCAGATGTGGTTGAGAGAGCAGCAAAACTCAAATAGGACGACGCAAGTTGGGTTCTCAGCTAGAGTCGACGCGAAAATAAATCATCTGAAGGAAGCTATACAGCGGAGGAGAGCATCAATCTACAAGTCATTCACCAACAGCCCTATCTACAGGACACTGCGAAGTAGCCCATTGTTCCAATAGCCGCAGTTATTCAGAATTCTGGGGAGAAACCGTGCTCGAGATTATACATATTCTTTGATTAGTTTCCTTCGTAACACACATGAAATACCGATAAAGATTACACTTCTTGTATGTACTTCTGACAAAAGTTTCGCTTTCCTTTTCACTTGCCTGGGCTATTGATTTGGGCAGTGGCTACTAAGGCTCAAGGAACGAACATAATTGCTATACATGGGGCTCTTGATGTAGTTTACTGTAACTGCTTGCTTCGTTTTATGCTTCATGTGGTATAGTCCTGCTGTGGCCTTTTGGTTACTCCGTCTCTTTTGGGCAAATTTGTTCAAAGTCAGGACACTGCTCGTGAACTTGATCACTTACCTACACTTACTAACGGGAAACAAATTTGTTTTTTAGGGGTTAAAGTACAACCAAGTTCAGGCAGGCCTGGCCAATACCGGCCAGGACCTTGCCGCGCTAGCCCTTTGTGGACCGTTTCATCTCCGATCGGGGTGGGCCCACTTTCGGGCCTAGCAAAGCCCAGCCTAGTAGTCCGGGCCGGGCCGGGCTGAAAATTTCATTTGAGCCCGGCCCGCACGGACCATGGTTACTCCTGATGCGCAATGAGATTGATTAATTTGGGAGGCATTGTAGCCCGGTCAACTCACCTCGTGCTTCTTCGGCACTAGGCCTATTTGGTAAGACTGAACATTTAGGTCGTGAGAATCTAAGTGTTGATAAGTGTTGAAATTAGAGATAAAGAGTTGCTCGATGAAAATTTGAAAATCGATAAATATATATTATTAATCTCTTACCAAATGTTAAAAATGACCATCATTGGTAGGTTTTTCATCAATATAGTTTGAAGGATTTTAACTACCATCAATTATTATTCTATTGAAAGAATTGAGTAACCGTAATATTACTCAACAAATTAAGTGATTTTTTTACTTAATTGAATCATTTAAGTCAAAACTATTTATAATTATCAGACTTAGTTAATTTTATTTAGTGCGGATGTATTACTTTTCAGTACTAATTGAAGTTATCACACAAGAAACTGATAGCCATATAGCATGCGGCCCAGTGATAATGGAATTGGAAAGTGAGGACGCTACTATCACAAGTTGGGCTGATTTGACTCTCATGCTATGGAAAAAGGTAAAGCAAAAGTCTCTATGAGAGAGGTAAAGGAGAGTTAGCAATCAAACGAAAAAAAAAAAAAATAGAATCTAATAAGTAAGGATGGGGATACTTATTAAATAGAGAAAGTAGACTCCACGTCAATTTTAGCTAATTATCTCCGAATAAGCAGGTATGGTAATCTTCCGTGCTTGAGATGACAAGAGGGAAAGTCTCGACTTACTATGGGTTAGCTTATGCTTTACACAAGTCTATCAACCGACTAATTAACCTATACCCCCAGTTTACAAACTCGTGCAAAATGTATTAATTTTTAGTACTAATTGGAATTATCACACAAGAATCTGGTAGCCACACAACACGTGGCCCATTGCTAAAGGAATCGGGAAGCGAGGATGCTAGTATTACAAGTTGGGCCGATTCGACTCCCAAACTTTGTAAATAAGTAAAATAAAAGTCTCTAAGAGAGAGGTAGAGGAGAGTCAGTGATCATACAAAACAAAAAAAAGAATCTAATAAGTAAGAATGGGGTTACTTAATTCCTTTAATATAATTTAAAAACTTGGTTGCTACCACATTAAAAGCCCAAAACCTACCGGTAATATTCATCATTCCATATTGGTGTAAGAAGGTAATATTACTCAATACCAATATTTTGGCTAGGCCTAATTTCAACAAAAAGTATCAACTTTACCTTGAGTGACAATTCTAACCTAAACTCTTTTTTGTCTCATAAAAATTCATTAATTTTCACTTAAATCCTAAGTATAGTTGGAACAATTTGAAAATTTATATCATGGGGTTTAAATTTGGAACTCAAGTAAAAGTTGATACTTTTTATTAAAATAAAAAAAGTTCGAGCCAAAATTGTCACTTAAAATAAAGTTGGTGTTCTTTTTTTTTTTTTTTTTTTTTTTCGGAATTAGCCCATTTCGACTATTATCAACACTACCTTATATTTTTATTTTGGGGCACTCCAAATTGAGTACTTACTTTCGGTTTTTACTTTTGGTTTTACAAAAAAAGTGCAAATTAGTATCTTAAGTTGATTCTATTTTAAAATATAAAAAACAAAACTATCTAATCAATTTGTTTAATTTTAGATTATTGTGTTTAACCCTTGCAGTTAATGTTAAGCTCAGCTTCGCGGCAAACTATCACTGCCTTCTCTCTCTCTCTCTCTCTCTCTCTCTGGTGTTCGGTCGGTCGGCCGGTCGGTCCAAGGTGCGTCCATGGATTCCGAGGAAGACATCCTGGGAAGCAACAGCGTCGAGGATGTCGCTTGGCTCTGTTCGCTGTCGGAATCGGAGCTCGTACGTCTTCCGTTCTCCAATTTGCATCTCCGGTTTTCCAAGACTCCTCGCTGCGTGTCGTCTGTTTCCTGTCGAGATTTTTTGTTTCTGTTTTTCTCGTTTCTGTTTGCGAAGATTTGACGAGGGATTGCCGTTGGGGGGGGGGGGTGTTGTTTTTGCCGCAGGATCTTCTGATGAGCTTGAAGGCGCTGGCGCTCCAACGAGCGAGGGTGATCGGCCGGGAGCATCTCGCCGAGAGGTTCGATCTGAAGATGCTCCGAGCCATGGGTACGTGCGCTGTTTCTCCTCTCTTTAAGCGAATTGGGTTTTGTGGTGAGCTACTTGGGGGTGCGAGTATCTTCCTCTGCGACCGAAAAGAGGGAATTTTTTACCCTTTTCTGGATTTTTTTCTCGCCCGTGTAGGGAGTTGATCGGACATGTTAAAGATGATTTTTTTTTTCGGGCTGCGGCACAAATTTTACTTCATGCTTTCCTCCCTTGATTTAATGGAATGGGTTGAGGTTAACTTTGGCTGAATCTGGTGTTATGGTTGTAGTTGATAATGTGAATGCACCATGTTACGGTTTCCAATTATAGTTCCCGAGCGTCCAAATTGGTGTCCATCTGTAATTTTGGTTCAAGGAAACAATGACAAACGCATTATCTGCACGAGCTTCTATGGACTTTCCTATTGTTTTACGAGAAGTTCCTAGTCCTCTATGTGCTCATGTTGTGGTGTATAAAGTTTACTGGGTGAAGCTCTGTTACTGTACTGGTAGTTTCTGGAAGGATAACCACTCTTTGTAGCCTTCTGTCGTCCTCTTTTATTGCGATTATTTCCTTTTGTCAAATCAAGTCAAAAGCTTACTTGAAGAATGCTGCAAAATTTTTATTCGAAGTAGGGGACTGGCTATCCATTCAATGATTTGTTGGTGCTGGGTTCTTGAGTTTCCCAATCTGTCAGCAATGTTCCTGTTTTCACGTTTCTCAATCCGTCGGCAATATTGATAGATCTTAGTTTTTAATAAAATCTATGAGTAGGGAGTTAGGTAGGGATATCATTGATTGACAAAGTTCATGACTTGACCATCTATATGTCAGGGAGATTCATGCATCCATTCTTGTCGAGATTGCTTCATGCTTTCTCCTTCTTTGGCAGCTAGTTCCAGGTCTCCCTAAGTCCACATGCTATGTTTACTTTTGTATACATGGGCTACTCTAGGTGCTTATGAGTTATGGATGGATGTTGGTTCTAAGTGAGAGTCAGTAATACGCGTGTTAGAACAGAAAACGAGATGCAAAAATGCTGTGCTGAGCAAAGAAAAAAGAGAGAGAGGGAAAAATAACCTCAGCCATTTTAGAGGGTTTTTATATATATGTATAAAGTCCTTGAAACCTATGCCAACTCATTGTGTTTTCCAGGTTCAGTAGTGATGCTATCTAATTCCTGTTGGAAACCTTTTTGAGTTGAACAAGGATTGAGTTTTCCTCCTCCTGCGCTTTTTAAAATTTGCGCTTCTCATATATTTGGGTAGGGACCATATGTAGGTACTTATTGCACATATTATGTCCTTCTCCTTTGGTCTGTCATTGCTAGGGACATTAAAGTTTACTTAGATGTAGTAGCTGATGTAGTCAGAGAAACAAAATATAGCAAAAGGAACAAAAACAGGGCTAAAATAGAGTTGATTAAAGTTGGAACAGAGAAAGGTTATTCTGGGGTTTATAAAAATGAATTATGTTTACTGAATGAGAAAAACTAATGACAAAGTTACTAAAAAACCTATATATACACCTTGATCTAACATAACTACTTCTAATCTAAACCATCAGAGCTCATTGAAAGCCACATGACTGGGACATGAGTGTTTTTTAACCTAACAACATATTTAAAGACTCAATAAAGAACAAAACACTTAAAAATACAAATAAGCGTGTCTCTGGATCAACCTTCTTCATCTCCTCTGCCAAAATCCAAGAAAGGTACCAGATTTACCCAACCATTTCATGGGAACTTTCCATCCATATTACCATTCCCAGTAAGTATCATTCTTTGATTGGAGAAAACTCGGCCTCGATGTAGTGGATTCCTTCCAATCATCACTAATATTCGAATCCCATCATCAAAGCAATCGAAGTTTTCTTGCTTCCCGAAAGCTTGCCAATTGATACTTTCACTCAAACCCTCAAATTGATCAGGAATGACAAAATTTATCATCAACATGAACAATACTCTCTCTTCATCTTTAAATTAGCCAGCAGTTCCTTCACATGCTTGCTCATCTTCTTCTTTAATACCTAATGCATATTGATAAGTAACTGAATCAAAACCTTCAGAAAGACTTTTCCCCGTCTCACTTGAACCATCAGTACTTTTGACAATTCCATCTTCTGCCAGTAAATTTACTGCAAACGCTTTGTCTTGATCACGATAGTCAATCCCGTACAATTGTTGCATGACTTTGTCATCATCTCATGTAACTGTTGTTGTTTCATTTTCAAAATCTTCACAGAAAGGATAGATCTCTTCATCATGATCTAAGGCATGATGCAGTAGCTCTTCCAATCCACGTTTCTCTGGTCTGGCACATGAAAGGGATTTTCATCAAATATTATTACTATCATCGTTGAAACCACCCTCCGGCATGTCCAGGATTGCGGTGACCTTCTGGATTCTTCATATGGGCTTTCACAGTTTCCTGTCACTGCAAAGTTTGAACAGCCTGCAACAAATCTTCAATCATGCATCGCATCTCAGCCATCTCTATTTGTTGGGTTCGATTGCCTCTTCCATGACCTCTTCCCTGTCCAACCATCATGTCGAAACGAAAACCGTAATTGCAAGTTGGAATCTTTGTAGCCCTAATAGCAATTGATAAAGGAAAACCATAGCAAGGGGATCTAATACCAATTTGACGAGGTTGGAGAATTGAAAGATAGCAAAAAGAATTAAAACAACTTGAAGATGGAACAGAGAATGGTTATTCTAGGAAAAACAGAAAAACTAATGACAAAGTGAGTAAAAGGCCTATTTGTGCACCCTTGATCTAACATAATAATTTTTAAGCTTGACCATTGCAGCTCATTAAAAGTCACGTGACTACTACATCACTGGTTATTAGCCTAAAAACTTGATATAAAACTTGTTAAAAAGACTACACTTAAAATTCTAAAAAAGATTAATTATGTTCCTGCATCAGTAGCTCTCTGTCATCACATGCTATGTTGCTGTTGTAGCCTTGACTTAAATGGGTCATTCATATGTCTCCATTCTCTCAGTCTTCAATAAGTTTTTATAGCTCATATGCATGAAAGTTTGGTTCAAGATATGCATTCTGACCAAATTTTTTTGTTTTTATCTTTTGGGGTGCTTTATAGGGATGATTTTAATGGAACACCTTAAAGGGAAGGTTAAGGATTTGGAAGGAATCCCTGGTTTGGCTGGTTCTGCCTCACATCTAGATGCATCCAATTTATTGAAGTCAAGTCTTGAGAATGTTATGACACTCGAGGACATAAAGGCATGTCTGGATACTCATTTGAAGAAAGTACCATTAAAGAGGTAGGTCATTGCTTTTATGAATATGTAGTCAGTCCTGTAACTTAGCTTATTTTGTTATTTTTATCTTTATTTTATAGTGGATCAACCAATTGTGAATGATCAGAGTTATTGTTACTTTGCAATGTCCTATTATTTTTCGAATACTTTGCATAGTTTCTTTGGCTAGTGTTTTAGGGTTGTGGAAGTATGTGTTAGTGTGCCTCAGGGTGAACCACTAAAACTAAGTTGATGAGGATACTGTGATTGAGGTATTGTATACATTAGCTGTTTCGTGTGATTCGCATGATGCGAAAGTATCAGCTTTTCTTTGCTTAATAATTATAACAAATAATTTGGTGATGGTATCTGTATGCTACATTCCGAGTTGTTCAAGCCACACTAACAAAACACACAAAACCGTAGAATGATGTTGGGTTTCTTTTGCCCTTTCTGGATTCTTGTACCTGTTTTTTTCAGTCTAATTCGTTCTCGCAATAGTCAGTGGAGTATGCTTTATTCAGGGGGCTTTGTCAAACGCGTTAGAGCACAAACTGACCTCAAATTAAATGTTATAGTAAAGATGGTATCTCTTACAATGAGCTAGCTGCCATACATCTTGTCTGATTTAAGCCATAGATTGGTCTGAAGCACCCATAGCTGCACTTGGAAGGAACTTGACAATACCCAGGAATGAAACCAATTATTTCTTTGGCAACGTGAAGGAGAAGCTGCTCAGTCAGACTTCTGTTATGAAGAAAGCAACCAAGTGCAATATTTTCCTTGATGCTTAACAGCATAGTACCCTTGTTATTGGGGAGACATGTTGTCTCTTATGGACTGATTTCCCAGAATTTTGTGGTTTTAGTTGCTTTTGCTCTCCTATTAATCCAGTGCTGGGTTCTGGAAATCGATTGGCTTTTTAACCTGTCAAAGTGGGTCAAAATTGGAATAGAAGGAGATGTACCTGGATTATGGTGGCGAAAGTATGGCTGGGACTAGTTTTTGTCGCTGCGGGAGATGTGACATTGCATTCAAATTTGACTTCCCAAATCGGCTCTCTGTTATTTGGAAGAGCATTAGTTTGATTTCCAGCGGAAAGAAAAAGAATGATCTGATTGGAAGATCACAAAGTAGATTGATTTGATTGACAATCACCAAAAAAGGTATATGACAAATCAGTTAAAGAAATAAAGATTCTCATATGCCATCATGTAACTTGTTGAAACAATCTTCACATTAGCAATATTAATGGTTGTGGTTTTTGACTTCCAAGTGGAGTATTGTTCATGCTAAAATTTTTCATGCGAAGTAGTTGGAGTTCTTTTGTTGTTGTTGTGAAAGAGGTTTTTGTACAATTACCTGTATCTGATTCCGAGGCTTCTACTGCAACATAAGATTTATCTAGAACCTGTTCCATGCACCAATGGTAAGAAAATAAATTTGACAAGGGGAATATACAGAAAAGAAAACCGTCTCTTGATATCCAGCAGCTACGTTATGCACACATGCTAATACGTTGAATTGCTATTGAATCACTTTTCAGTTGAGAGTTGTCATCTCAAACTCCTTTTGTGGTTTGTTGGTGTCAGCATCTCATATTCACAAACTATCTTTATTGGAAGTTTATACGTCTTTCCTCTATTTGTTGATGCAAGGCAACACGAAGAAGTGACGCCAAAGGAGAAAAGGCAGGATGATGAAATGTAGAAGTTTATGAGACCTCATCAATTCGAAGGGACGAGTAGAAGATTTTCTAAGCACTAGATGCTTTCTCTGTTGTTTGTATGTATCAATGGTTCTAACATGCTCATAAAGACTTCCATTCTGCTAGCTCTTTTCCCAAGTTGTTTGCCAATTCTCTCTAATCAACTTGCCTCTCTGAATTGCTTACAGGTGCTGATAACGTACACAACAATTCAGCAAATCTCAGTTGTCATTTGCTCAGCGCATTTCTGAAGCTCTGCGGTAAAGAAACTAGTGCAGGCGATTTTCTCTTAGTATATACATTGTTATGACTCTAATATATATGTGACATTAATTGATCAAGGGTCCTTTCTGTCATGGATAAAGCGCAACCGTTGAAAGAACCATTAGTCGGTGTACTCATTGGTTAATTCATACTCGCCGAGCTTGTCGTATTCTCTCCTTGCTGAGATCTCCGAGTGTGGTGAAGCTGTGACATTCGAAGAGTTTGCAGGCATTTACATAAAACCCTATATGTTGTCTGACGGAGATGCACCTTTCTATACATGTGTGTGCTAGCATGTGCTTATTTTTATCGTTGTATGACTCTCTGGTGGCGGTTGACTTTCAATCACAGTAGGACTTCCATCGTGGGGATATTCACTTGCGAAGTTGAACAGATGCGCGCCAACATGCATGAGAATAATATATATGCACGAAGGATGATTATTCAGATGGTCAACGGTATTTCCTCTCTGGGCCATGCAGCTATTCCCTAGTTATCACATCAGCATATTGTTCTTGTTCTTCTGATTGCCGTTATATTGCTAAGAATGGGATGTGTGCCTTTCGAGCGTGGGAGTCATCCCACTCCATACAAACAATACTTTGTTATGAACTAGTCTCTGGTTGTTGAAGAAATTGTCATGTACATGCATCCTTTGCTCTCACATTTGAACGTGCGTTATACAAGACACATTGAAGATGGAAAAACAAAAAATAAGAAAGTCTAAATGGTTCTTAGGGCGCGTTTGTTAATGCTTTTACTTCTCTATTTTTCTGTTATTCTGTTCCCTAGAACAAAATAAGAATATAAATCTGTTTGGTAATGTATTTTATTTTTCTATTTCCTGGAATAGAAAAATGGCCAAGAAATAGATTTAAAATAGAAATAAGAAGTAGATCTTTTCTACTTCTTTGTTCCCAAAAACAAAAAAAGAAATAGAAAGGTTCGGTCCTCAAGCCGCTGCCTCAGCTCCTCCTCCATCCTCCGTCATCTGTAGACTGTCTTAAAGCACTAGTTTGGTCCATTCCCGGAGGGAGTAATAAATAAAATTCAATAAAATTTAAAAAAATTAAAAAAATTTCAAAAATTCATAAAAATCAGAAAAATTCTCAGAAAATCCATAAAAATCAGGAAAACTCAGAAAACCCATAAAAATTTACAAAATTCTGAAATTGAAAAAATTTTAAAAAAATTCATAAGAAAGTTTCTGGAAAATAAAAAGAGACAGATTTTGGGAAAGTAAAAAATTTTAATAAACTTTTCCCCAAAAAAATAAAAATAAAAAACTCACAAAATGGCTTAGAATAAATTAAAAAATTTGAAAATTCATAAAAATTAGAAAAATTTCATAAAAATCCTTTAAAAAAAATTAGAAAATTAGAAAATTCCAAAAATTCATAAAAATCAGAAAACTTAGAAAACCCATAAAAATTTGCAAAATTCCGATATTGAAAAAATAAAAAAAAAATTCATAAAAAAGTTTCTGGAAAATAAAAAGAAACAAATTTAGGAGAAGTAAAAAATTTTAATAAACTTTATCCAAAAAAAAAATTCACAAAATGGCTTAGAATACTTGTGGCCACCCACTTTGAGTGAAATTTGAATTTTTTGAGGTGACCAAGTGGTGTTTTTGAATATTCCTTAGTTTAGGGATTAGAAGGGGTTTTAAACCCCTAAAAAGGATTAGACAAATCAATAAACCATGCTTATTGGTTGTTTTCACTTATAACTTGTACTTATAGTTAAATAAAAGATACAGATTTGAATGGAAAAAATTGGAAATAGAAATTTTTTTGGTTGTACCAAACGCATTTATGTTCTTTTTCTATTCTAAGAATAGAAATTTTGTGCAGTTACCAAACGCATTCTTTTGCTCAAAAATTCATCCAGGAAATAGAAATAGAAAAAACTATTTCTGAAAAGAAATTGTTCCCAGAAACAGAAACGTTACCAAACGCTCTCTTAGTAGCTTTACTCTGATTTGTGAGTTTGTCTCAATTTTAAGTGTAATCTTTTAGTTTTGTCTAAATGAATTATATAGTCAGTAGCTGGTTTTCTAGTTAGGAGTCCAAGCGAAGCGATACAACTTGTATATAGTTAATCAGTCGGTTGATATCAAATGGTTATCATTCGCTTACTTCTTCGGGGGATTCGGCTTGAAAATGGAGCATACAAATAGTACCAGAGCAGGATATCAAAGAGTAACAACCAAGTGCTCCCTAGAA
The DNA here is from genome assembly GCA_024500025.1 of Syzygium aromaticum. NCBI lineage: Eukaryota > Viridiplantae > Streptophyta > Magnoliopsida > Myrtales > Myrtaceae > Syzygium > Syzygium aromaticum. Next base: position 13,433,943 of record CM044889.1, read on the forward strand.
TGACAATTTGCGGCATCACGGGAGTCGACTCTTAAACCTTCATTGCTATAAATGTGGGGTTTGTGTCGCAACCTAAATCTTCCGTGGGTGCAACACTTAGGGGTTTGGCTAATGGATTATTAAGACTAAGCTTGATTTGGACCCTCTCAAGCTTTACTAATTTGCGACTTAGGGTTAAAGTTCTTAACGTGCAAATGTTTTCATGCTTGAAATTATCATTAGTTTATTTACGGTAAGTCGATTAGAAACCTAAATAAAACATAGGGAGATATGTTTTATTTCTACAAACCAGAGATTCTAAGCTCGGAGACTTGATTATGCTAGATTTAGTTTAAAGCCATTTCGGTACATTTTCTTTTCAAAAAAAATGTTTAAGTAGATAGTTTGGATCTAATTTATTATCTAGATACTAACATGTGGGGTGACCATGCGGATGCGCAATCCACCAATTTAACACCCAATAAGGAAAGCAGTAAATAAATTGCTAGATTAGGAGAATAACGTACCTTAAAACAACGAAAACATCTGTATTGTTAGCTAGAAAATCATACAGACAGTCCTAATATGATTTTTAATTAACAAAGCAATCCACTCAATATGTTCTTTAGGATTTTCTCTTTATTAAGATGAAAACTAGCCTATGTGCCATGATGTGCAAATTATGACATGCGTTTAATAAACCCTAGCATGTGAAACTATATGATATGCGACAATATGATCTATTTCTAATGACAGGTAAATGATTTATTTTTTGGTATTTTTCGAATGAAATTCGGAATAAATAAAATGCCTAAATTAACATGCGATCTATCCTAGAAAAAGCAATTTTATTTATTCTAAAACGACTTCTTTTTTGGTATTTTTTTATTGAAATTCGAAATTAAAATTTGCTCAAATTAACATGCAATCTATGATAGGGAAGATGACTTAATCTATCCTAAAGTGACTCTTTGTGGGTATTTTTATGCAATTCAAAATAATTAAATATCCTAAATAATCTATTAAGACTAGAACAATCCATAATTTAATCTAGGAAATAAACTACCCTAAATCCCAATTTAAATCAGATAATTATCCTATCTTTTTTCATTCATTTAGGATTGCCTAAACATGCAAAATTCCTAATTTAAATCCTAACTAACATATTTTTGGATTTTCTTTATTTAAAGGAAAATAAATCACACACAAGATAACAATCAAAGACCAGTCATCCATGCGATCCGCAAGATCTTTCTTATCACGTTCGAATTAGGAAAGGGAATCGAACTAGTGGTCATATCTATAGGGTTATAAATATCGACGGAAAGCCGATTGTTCGAATTTGAAAGCAGATAAGATCTATTATCGTATCCAAGCGGTTATGGATAAGATAATAATCTTTCCATACCGTTACGTATCGTATCTTGAGGTTAAGGTCGGATAGTTATTCATATACGTTGCCAAATTACCCAAAATTCCTAATTTTGGGTGTTTCAAATATTTGCGGATATTGCATGCATTATCCCTAATATCTAGCAATCCATCAAATATTCACAGAATATTTAAAACACCTAAACTAGGAATTTAAAATATTCTAAGAAAATATTGGATATTGATCGTACTTAATTTGGCGGATATTTCCAAATTTGAATCGTCGGGATCACAGATTGGGATCAAGTGGAGAGACGGCCAGCGAGTGGCCGATGGCGGGTGGTCTGGCGGCGGTGGATAGCGGCAAGGTGGCTCGCCGTAGGGTAACCTTGCACAGGTAGAGATAGTAGCTCGATGGCGAATCAATGGCGGGGCTGACGCTGGGCAGAGCAACAGTAGCGAGCATCACGGCGAAGCAATAGCAAGCTCAAGCAGTTAACAACGTGGCAGGCTGCAGCGATGGGAGCAAGCGTCGGCGGCTGGATAGCGGAGTAGGAGCAACAACGACTGTTGGTACAGCGACAAGCAATCCGTGGACTCAAGCTTAGGCTCGAGCAGCGACAGCAACAACGAAAGTTCAGCAATAGCAGAGGTGCCGCTGGTCAAGCTCGTATTAGCAGCAGCAGCGTCGGTGTCAGGTGGGAGTGGTAGTGCGCTGCAACGGGAGCAGCATTAGTGGGCTGCAAGCATCTACGATGTGAGCGTTGGCAGTGGGACGCGAATAGGAGCAGCGGGAGTAATGGTAGTAATTCACGGGCTCAGTTGCAGCGGCAACGACTGGCACCGGTGCGGCAAGGAGGAACGGGCGTGAGGTGGGTGCACGGGCAGCGGCACGACGTAGGCGCGGTTGGACCCACTTGTGATCCTGTTTCACTCTCTCACTCACGTGTGTCTCTCGCACTCTCTGGAATTGTTTTGTGGAAATTATTAGAGTCCTTCTGATTATGAGGTATAACGACATATTTATATCACATACCTAGGTTAATTGACTGGGCTTTCTAATCCTAATAGGCTTTAGCTTAAGCTTTATCATCTAATTTTATTTTAATTCCAAATGGGTTGAATTAATTTGGGCTTTTCTCTAATTAAGCTCAATGGACTGATTTAAGCTCAAATTTAGACAACTAAGACCCATTACCCCATCCTCTGAATGAGCCGAATTACGCTTGGTGCTCGAGCTTGGTTTACATGATGAATTTTCAGCTTATTTGCTGCCACCGGTCCCATGCGGAATACAATTAATCTATATGAACCTAAGTTATTATGCTATGCAATTTTAATATTTTTGTTTAGGGGTTCAAATTTAATCCCTAATTTTCTATGTAATTAATCACTAAATGGTTGGTCAAAATTTGAAGGTGAGCTCATAGAGGTTGCATTCAAAGACTAAATGTTACCTAAATTTTGACCATGCAAATGCAACAAGTGTTATTTTGCTGGGAGCGTCAGCCCCCCTTTTGAAATGCAATATGTCATGATGCATGCTGACGCAAATGAAACATAATTGGAGTTACTTACCTGATAGGAGTGGTAGTGTAATTCGAGGCATGACTTTAATTCTTGAGGTTGTTTGGCAAATATTTGGGCTCTGTCCCAAAGGTATTGCCTTATGAATTCCGATGGTCTTCAGTGACCTGCAATTCAGTCAAGACACGCGAATAAAATTTGAGGCACCTAGTTATCATATGGGGTTCTCGAGATTGGGGGAATATCTTAAGATTGGAAAAATATTCCGACCTTTACGAAATATCTATACCTTCCTCATAGGTACTCGTAAAGATTTGGCAACTGCATCTATATCTTCCTTATAGGTGCGTCATGGGGGAATATCTTCCAAGACAATCCGGTTGTCATCTGGGAGAGATGTGCCTAACAAAATATCTAATTGTCATATGAGATATTTGAAAAGACTAGATCAATAAATACCTGGATATCGTTGCGGATACTTAACGATTGAGCGAACAAGGGGATTAGCCCGAATGCTCAAGGTTTCCTTGATAAAGCACTTGGATATCATCAGAGGTACCTGGAAAGGCTTGATTAATAGACGCTTGTATATCATCAGAGGCGTCTAAAGATTGCAACGAAATGATCAAATATGGGGGGTCTGATGATTGCTCGTACAGGTTAAGGATACCTGGATGGCCACAGGCATCTAAGGGTGAGCATGATGGACTGTCCGGACTAGGATCAGACATGATTGGCTGGTTTTGATTCGGTTCTCGAGAGTATCGGTTTGGTTCTCGGTTCCTAAAAATGGAATCGATTTTTGGGCAGTCTGGTTCCCGGTTCTAGGGTAGGAACCGGACCGATCCGATTGGATCAATAAATAAATATATTTTTAGTTAGAAAATATATATTTATTTACTTTTTAAAATTTATGAAAAAAATAAAAAGCCTAATCTATTCCCTCTTGCCCTTTAGGCTTTTACCAGTTTACCTCTGCAGCAAAAGTCCTTGTTATTTCCCATAAAGAAAAGACACAATCCAATGCTCTAATATTCAAAAATAGAAACCCTAATCTATTATCCCCAATTCACTCTTGCCCTTACGTCTGAGGCTCTGCCTAATTCCTCACTCAGTTTCCCTTGCTCGCTTTGTCACTCGAAGCCTAGAACGCCTTTCTTTCTCGCGACCTCACTCATGCCTAACTCGATGCCTTTCCCTCTCATGGCCTCGCTAGTCGCCTCACGCCTCGTTTGACGTCGACACCTTTCCTTCTTGCCTTAAGACTCGTTCAACGTTGACGCCTTTCCCTCTCACTGCCTCGCCTCATGCCTCGCTTAACATCTATGCCTTTCCCTCTTGCTTGACGCCTCGCTCGATGTCGACAGCGCTTAGCTCTCACTTAACTCTCAGTCTCCAACGGATAGCCCTTGATTTCCTGTAATCGATAGGTTTTTCTCGTTCAACTTTCTATTGAAGTGAGAGTTTGCGTATAATTTCTCTTGGGGTCAAGCTGTGGCATTCTTCTTTAAGATTTGCTCATTTAAATTCTACGAATGTGATTGAATTTGTTTTATTTTATGGAAAAGTGAAGTCCCATGGATTTTTTGGTCGGTTTGCTTTGCATGTGCTCTGTGACTTTGTGTCGCCATGCTGAGGACATGCCTTGTGCGCAAACGGCACTTGTGTATCTGAGGAAGTATAACATGAAGAAAGATAATAGATACATCAGTTGAAAGATTTCATCTGCAGATACTTGTGAACTTTCTATTTACATAATCAAAGCCCAACTCATATCTAGTCATGCAAACAGTGCAAAAAAAATGTACAAATATGCCTGGGATAGTTGTTTGCATACACGTGCCAACAATTCTTCTCCATTTAGTGTAGTATTGCTATAGGGTTCAACATTAAGTTCAGGCAAGCAATGTTCACTTTACATCCCAAACAGAAGTGTATTTCTAATGGCAAGACAAGGTTGGACATGAAACTCAATAAAGATCATTTACAAGAAGAATCATATGTGATAATGTTTAAATTCTTGATGTCAATCCTGATGGTACAATTATTATTGAATTTGGTGGGTGTTCTAGTTTGATGGCTCCAATTATGTTTTGCTTGATTCAGGTAATCTATTTAAATGACAATGGAAGTGGACAAATCCAATGATTTTATGAATCCGATAATTGACTCACTAGAAGATGAAGGTGAAGAAGACTTCGTAGAGGGATCCGACACGAACTAGGTATCTAATACTTGTCCTTTTGGTAAACAAAAATCAGTAGCCGGGCTTCATTTTCATAAAGGAAAAACTGAAAATGGGAAAATCGAGATGTTTTGCAATTATTATGGGGCACACTATACGTAGAGTGTTGGTAATGATACTTGTGCTATGTTGAAGCACTTGAAACTGTGCAACAAGTATCCTCGCAATATAGATAAGAAGCAAAAATTGTTTGTTGCACGTAGAGTAGATGGGACTCAAATGACAAGGGGGCATACCAATACCAGTAGTGCTAATGTCTTATCGACATGGACGTTTGATCAAGATCGTTGTAGGCAAATGCTTGTTCAAATGATCATAATGTATGAATAACCTTTTTCGATGATTGAGCGTGTTGGATTTCATGATTTTATTAATCAGTTACAACCTCTCTTCAATCACATCTTACAATTTACAGTGGCTAGAGATTGCATGAAGTTGTATATTTGTGAAAAAACAAGTTTGAAGACTTACTTCCACAAGCTTATGTCTAAGGTCGCACTCTTGATCGATATATGGAGTTCCATTCAGAACTTGAACTATCTATGTCTCACTGCACATTTTATTGATAATGATTGGAAATTGCACAAAAGAATCATCAATTTTGTGGCGATGCCTAGTCATAAGGGGAAGGATATTGGGAAAATGGTTGAGAAATGCATCTACGCGTAGGGAATAAAGAAAAAAGTGTCCACAATCACTGTGCATAATGCTAGTTTGAATGATGTTGCCCTTGGTTTTTTGAAAGAAAAATTATCAAGAGATAGGCTATTGATCTAAGATGGTGATGTTCTACACAAGATGCACGGCTCATATTTTAAACTTGATTGTGAGGGATGGATTGAATGAGGTATGTGATTCTATTGCACGTATTTGAAACGTGGTTAGGTATGTGAGAGGTTCTCTCATGAGAGCTAAAATATTCCAAAATTACATTGAAAGTGCAATGATCACTTATAAGGGTTCAGTTTGTCTTGATATCACAACTAGGTGGAACTCCACTTACTTCATGTTAGACACCGCTTTAAAGTTCAAAAAAGCTTTTGAAAGGATGGAAGAGGAAAATCTTTCTTTTTTAACCAAGCTTGATTATGTAACTCCTAAACATGAAGATTGGGAAATTGCCAAAATTCTTTCCATATTTTTGAAGAAGTTTTATGATGCTACCAACAAGATGTCCGGGACTTTGTATATCACTTCGAATGTTATTTCAACGAGATAGCTACTTTATATAAAACTCTAAAACAAGCGGAGAAGGCTTTGGATCCTAGGATAAAAGCTATGGGTGCAAAGATGAAGGATAAGTTTGATAAATATTATGGGAGTTTCAAAAAAGTAAATCTGGTGGTGTTGATTGCGGTAATATTGGATCAAAGAAAAAAGATGAATTATGTGCGGTATTGTTTTAGACTAATCTATGATGATAGTGCCAAAGTTGATGAGATGTCCGATAAGGTGAGGATTGCCCTGGAATGTTTGTTTCATTTTTATGAAAAATCTTTTCTTGGTTCTAGAGACGGAAATTTGGGTGGTCAACTTTCCATTGATACTGTTAGCAGTTGGGATCCTGATAGTCATGAGGAGAGTGACAAGGACGAGCATAATTTGGTTGAGGATTTTGATTTGAAAAAGGCATACGAATTCTATCTTTATGAGGAGAAAAATGTCTGCGGGCAACTTGTCTAAGCTCAATAAATATCTTAAAGCTGAACGTGAAGAAGGTTGTGATCTTGACCTTTTGGTGTGGTGAAAAACTGTTGGCCAAAAGTTTAAAATCCTCTCTTTGATGGCTCGGGATATTTGATCTATTCCTGTAACAATTGTAACATTCTCAATTTCAGTCCTTGGGAAATGGCCATGGTTTAAGTTTGGTGATTTTTCAATTGGAGCTAATTTTATTCTTGTTTTGGAAAACCTAGATTCGTATACTTTATACCCTTTTGTTTTATTATTTTTTTGGAAACTTTTGTGACCCGAATTTCCAAACACTTCCTTTTTAAAAATTTGTCCAAACATCCTGAAGTTTTACGTACTTTAATTTCAGAATTTTTGGATTTGACACGAGTAGTACGATAGCCTAATTTCAGACCATGTAAAACTGCCCATAATGGGTATTTTTGTGATGTCATACTTTCTCGATTTTCTACAAACTTTTTTGGGCCGATTTTGAGCAAACTTCCTTCACAAAATTTGTTGAGAACTTCTTTCTCTATAACAAACATAAATTTGGGAATGTTTGGAGATGATTTGGATTCTAAAAATAGCTTACTTTTAGAAGTAAAGATTCTGTTCTGGCAAATCGATTTTAGTCTATCTTTGAGCTACTAAAAGCCGTGTTTACAGAAAGATTTAGATTTTATGTTCCCATGGAAAATGTTTGATAAGGTATTGTTTATGACATATTCAAATTTGGGAATTTTCGGAGTTTATTTACTATGTTTTTAAGCCTGATTTCTAGAACAGTGCAAAAACTACTAGTTTTGTCATATTTTAAAGATTCATAATTTTCTATATGAGAACGTTGGAATCTCGACTTGTTGTCTCCTGGTGATTTAATGTGCTCATTCTAAGCTTTCAAATGAGTTATGCTAAGCTTTGATTGGAGGTCACACAAAGGGGGGAGATATGAAAACGAAATTGGCCAAGTTGAGGGCCAATTTTTCTTGTTGAAGCCACCATTATTGAGTCTTGCTTAGGTGTCCGCCTCCATAATTGCTCAATAGCTGAAGTGTCCACCCTCATTATTGGAGCATGGTGACTCATTGTCACCAATAATGAGCTAAAAACAAATGAAGAAGTCGACCAAGAAGGAGGAAACTGAGAGGGAGCCAAGAGAGAGAAGGAGAGAAAAAGAGAGCTATTAATTGTTAAGATTTTCTAGATTGTTTCATTTTTTCATTTTGGCTCTCCTCCATTAATGTCATTAATGATCAAGATTTTCTAGATCATAGTCATTATGGCACTTGACTTTAGGGGCTATTTCATTATGTCATTTGTCTTTTCTTCATGATTAAGCTTGGGGAACAAGTTGGCTTTCCTATAAATAGGCTTAGTTTCCTCCCTTGTCACACCACTTCCTCGCCTTTCTCTCATCTCTCACCCTCATACCAAACACTTCTCTCTCTCTAACCATTTGCCGCCGCCAATCGCCGTAGACGTTTTCTTGTGATTATAGGTGTGTGAATTCCCTAACAGTTGGATAGGGTGGTGTGTTACATGATTGGAACGCGGCATGTAAGTGGATTCCCTAATCTCGGGATAAGAAGTTATGATGCATTGTTAGCTTGAGTTCTCACCCGAACCTTTGTTGAGACTTGCGTGCTGTTGTTTGTCTCAATGTTGCATGTATCGCTTGTTACCATGCTTGATGTACTCATCAATGCTTGTTGATTTATAAGAGGATAGGACGTGGTGTTTCGAGTTTGGCTCGAGTAGTGACCGTGCCTGTGATGCTTGATGTTTGCATGAATGAATCTTGTTTTGCTTCATAATCATAAGTCAAGGCACATACGAGTCACGAAACGGGGTATCATATGGTCTCGTACTCATATTGTGGCGTCACGGGACGAGTTCGGCTTGGTGCGGGTTTACATTGGGATGTGTAGATCCAAGCCAGGTTTGACTTCGAGCTGATGCTTGGCATGGCGGACCAAACCACGTGCCCTTAACCACGACCCGCATGTTAGGCGAATGTTCTAAAGATCATGATTGCACAAGCACGACACACCTTTGGGCTTGATTGCATGGGCTAATGAAATCAAGATAAAAAACTGGCTTGTGTGACCCATGATGTGTGATCACTAAATAAAAGAAGAAGACCGTCGTCATATAGCTGTGGCGGCAATGCCTTGGTAAAATAGCACCAAGATGCCCTAATTGAGCTAGGATGCCTAGATTGAGCCTGAATGCCTCGGTAAACTAGTGCCGGAATGCCCTAGTTGAGCTAAGATGCCTTGGTTGAGCTTAGATGTCTCAGGTAAGCTAGCCTCGGGATGCCTTGGTTGAGCCAAGATGCCTACCATGAAGCTGGATGCCTTGGTTGAGTCGGGATGCCCTGGTTGAGCCACGATAACGATAAATGAATCTTATATGTGTGCCGGTATGTAATAAATGAATTCTATATGTGTGCTGATTTGTGTGTTTATTGATAAGCCAAATTTATCTAACCGAATAAATGTGAGTTTCCATGTGAACATAGCAAGGGCAAGGTCAAAGTCTTTACTATTGATTTGCCATCAACATAAGATGGGAAAAATATTTGTATACGTTAGTACAATGGCGAGGCATCATCCTGCATGAGTATTAGTAAATATACTCATTGAATCTCCTGGACTCATCCCCCGTTGTTTTCCTTTTTAGGTCCATAAAATGGAGGATGACATAGAGGAGCTAGGATTAACCTCGACTTTCGCTTGTGATATGATTTGTATGTGGAACGGCCCATGGAAAAAGGGCTTGTAAAATATGTTTAAATAAAATGGCAATAATGTGTCTTGCCTATTATGCTTTTTCTTATTTCTAGCTATTATTATGTTTAAGAATTTCTTTATACACGATTCCGCTTGTGCTTAATAATCAAATGAAAGAAACGGGACGACGACAAGCTTGTAATGTCAAATTAATAACCCCGAGGGTAAGATAAAGGCGTTATAACAACTGTTGCTTCGGAGTCAACTTTCAGTACATTCGGTTGTGTGCTTGATGGCTTTTGAAGTTCTTTGACTCTTAGAGTGGTAGAAGCTTTGATTTGCACTCAAGATTGGTTGAGAGTGGTTACCATGCCGATTAATGTTGAAGAGTGCATCGAGAATGCAGAAAAGTTTGAGTGTGGTAAGTCTAAACATATCTTTTTATTTTGTAATTCTTTCGTATATCTAACGAGTGAATGCTTTATTTAATATTTTGTTTTTGTTAGATATGGACGATGTTCACTCAAAGCTTACCGGTAAATAGAGTTTGTAAGTTGAAGTAGAAGAAATATAAGTGGTGAGTTTTTTCATTAATTATTTGAGTTCGATTGCTAATAATTCTAGTTTAGAACTAATCTCTAGTAATCATATATAATATATTGCAGGACTATCAACAAGTTTAGTCGTGATTTTTGGATTCTTGGCTTTGATTATTTTGATCATATTTTGCTTACTTAATCAAAGAATATGTTTTTCCAGGGTTATGTAATCGTGACTGATTCAGTGAGATGTGTGGAGTTTGGCAGTTTAATGTTGAACATCTTTCTCTTGCTCTTATTGTAGAATTTGATTTTGTTTTTTACTCCTCAGAGAGTTTGTTCTAGATTAGTTATAACCATGTTTTCTTTATTGTTTGTATTGGTGATATGGTGATTGGGCTGATGCTTAAAGCGTATTGGGAGGAGTTCCAATTGGGATAATTGTTCAATGTTTCTCTAGTTATATATCTAATTCACTTGCATCTAGTTCCGTTAGGCTAAGTTCCGGCATCAACCTTGGATACTAGCCGTGAAAACTTTACTGCATAAAGTTTCTTTTGTGGACCGATGAGACTGCCGATGATCATTTGAAATAGATGACAATACAAGAGCAAGTAAAATTGGTGACAATACCTTTAATGAAAAAATCCGCAATTGCCCTTATTCTGAATAGCTATACACTGCCCAGAGATGAGGTATAGGAATGATAGCAAAGCACCTATAGTCACATTTGCAGAACAGTCAATGAGAACTTTGGAGTTAAGCAGACTTCTCCCATTGAAAAAGGATTTAGGATGCAGTGGTATGATGTAAATAAAGTCCTGAAGTACTTTTTTGCTTGGTACCTACCTTTTTAAATCGTGTGGCAATTTGTACTCTCTATTTTGGTTGATTTGAAAATAGTGGAACAAGAGAGCCTTTGGAGGAGAGCAGACTTCTAAATTTATGTAGTTCTTGAAAACTGGTTTAAACTTGTGCTGTAGTGGTGGAAGTGCTTATGCCGATCTAGATTGTAAATGCTTTATCTTACATATGAGTGCTATTTCGATTCTTTTGCTCCGTTTGTTATGAGGATGACTCCCTTGGTGCTGTATCGTGTATCTTTACCCATCAAGAAAGAACTACAAGGAAGTTTTTCTTCACCGTTGTGGTCCAATCAAAGATGTTGAAGGTCCAAAATGGAGGTTGCAATGTACTTCCCACTTTTCTTGTTTTGGCCTTTTCCCATTTCATGCTAGAAATTGGCATCTGGAACAGCACACTGTCTTCTTGCTATAGCCATTGCTGGTTGAATAAAATTGAACGTCTTTCTCTTACTCTAATTGTAGAATTTGATTTTCATTTTTCAAAGTATAGATTTGTCATCTGTGAATATTGAGTAGCATATGCAGGTCCCTCGTTTCTTCTGTCTTTTTCTTGGACAACTGAACATTGATTTTCAATTCATTCTAATAAGTGATTTGTTCCACTGGAATCAAATCGGACCGATGGTCCGGTCCGGTCCATGGTCCCAAGACTAGTTGGTCCGGTTCACGATTCTTGGGTGGGATCGGACTGGATCGAGAACTGCTCATCCCTACAAGCATCCAAAAGGGGTAGGGATGTACTTACTTGATGATATCTCCGACTCTTGAGGGCGCGTTTCCTGCTAGACATAGCTATAGGCAGTATGCAATATGCATTCATGGGCAATTAAGGACGTATATACTCATGCACTATAGAGTCAACTGGTTTTCATGCATGATGATTTTGTCAAATCAACATCACTAAGTTTTACTGGGGAAAATCACGGCAAGACAATCTGAACTCACAAGTGAGTGTCTCAAAAATGCTAAATGAGGGACCTTCGGTTCGAAAGGGCTTTCACTCTAATTGAAAAAGGCTAACTTATGAAAATTACTCTATCTCACTATCATCATGTCGAGAAGGGTCTGAGTATTCTCGCAAACAGTACGACCTTACCAATCTGAGAGATCTTTGTCAGGACCACAACATGAGCTTGGTCAATGGCTTAGCAAGGGGAACTCTTCGAGTTGAGGCTATTGAAAGAACAATACTCCACAATTGTCTCAGGGTTTATAAGTCAAGAACTTTGCAAAATGAGATAGAAATGGACTTGCTTGCACTTCTTCAAGCTAAGCTTATAATCATTTGAATCCTACGTTAGGTTAAGTGCCCTAATTGAAGAGCCTTGGTAAGGGACGTCGCGTAGGCTAGGCTCATGGGTTGAGAAATGAATAGATCATTAAGCTCAAAATGTGTATAGTTAGGGTGAATAAGTTGGTGATCATCTCGGCATTGTCACTGGTATTCTTCTTCATCTTCGAGAATTGTCCTCTCAGTAAATGCTTCATTGGGATTGAATTCACCACTTCTCTAAATTTGTAAGACTATGACTACCTCATTGGGGATGCTTCTGATACACTTATTTTCTCTATTGGGCATCGATCTTGCTTTTACCAGGCACTCTGCTTTTTTCACCTACCTTTTTTTTTTTTTTTTCATGTTGCTTGACATACGCTGTTTACAATACATACATTTGCTAACCATATTCTGGCTAAACGACTTGACATTTGGACTTCAAGGGTAGTTGTCTTCAATCGGCATTCCGGATATACTACTTGGTGGTGACGGCTTTTACCTTACCCCAGTGTGGGGAATGAACACTAACTGAGTTTAAAAAATGAATTTGCAGGCTTAATTGGGCTTAACAAAGGATAAAGCTTGTGTAGGATAGAGAAAGAAATGCTCTTCGTCATCCTAAGGCACTTGAATTTTGAGCGAATTCATTTGAAAAAACAACACTCGAAGATTGATGCAAGTGAGAGCAAGATGATCTCTATTCATTTTTCACCTTATGATGCCTACTTACCTCCAGTTTGTCTCAATGTGGGGTGGCTCTTGATATGAGTAATTTTGAAAGAGTTTCTCCAAGTGTTTACGCTCAAAGTGGCAAAACAATGGGCAATCTATGGTGTTTGGGATAGAGAAACAAACTGCCTCTCATCATTTCGGCTGTCGTACCTTTTGCGAGATAACCCTTCACTTTACCAACATGGAATTTTTTCACTCAACTTACTGGGGATTAGTGTATGAAACTATGTATGGAGTGTATTTTGCCTTTTTTCATCCTGGTGCACCTCATTTAACACATTCAATTTACTCCACATGAGTTATTAGATTGTCCAAGTAGATTCCTCTTTCGAAATTAATGATTCAGACTAACAAAATAACCATGCAGAATTTAAGGGCAATGTACACATCTCAACTTACATTTGATTGAAACCATTTATTCATCAGTTAAATATTTGCATTTGAAAATATAAACCAAACACTTGAAAAATTTTGCTATAACATGCTAGTAACTATCAGGGATAATATATCTTTACAGCATTAGAATTAAAAGGAGTTGAAAACTCATGACCGTCCATTTTTACGAGAATCAGAGCACCTTCGGGAAGCACCTTTTTAACCACGGATAGACCGATATAGTTTGGGGAATATTTTTCCCTGGGAGCAGGAAAGACCAATAGTACCTTCCTCAGACTAGATCATTTACCTCAAAGTGTTTTAGACGCACCTTTTGGTTGAAGGACCTAACTATCCTCTGTTGATAGGTTTGACCATGGCAAATAGCTCTCGGTCATTTCTCATCAATTAGGCTCAACTACTGATGCCTTTGTCGCATTCATTCCACTTATGATAACTTCACCTGGGACAAGACTCGTAAGGAAGGGATCTCTACTTCGACGGGCAAGATTGCTTCCATGCCATATACCAAGGAAAAATGGGTTGTCCCGATAGAGGTTCGGATCGAAGTCCGATAAGCCATTAGTGCAAAGGGCAACCTTTCATGCCAGTCACAATAATTTTCAACTGTTTTAGCAAAATCTTCTTAATGTTCTTATTAGCGGCTTCAACCGCTTCATTCATCTGTGGACGATAGGGAGACGAATTCAGGTAACGAATCTTGAATAATCTGTGGACGATAGGGAGACGAATTCAGGTAACGAATCTTGAACTCGTTGAGCAACTGATTAATAAATTTGTTGTTCAAATTTGTCCCATTGTCAGTGTGACAATAGCCTTGGGGATGCCATAACGAGCAATTATGTCTCGCCTGATGAATCTCACAGCGTTCCATGCAGTGATGTTTGCATAAGACGCCGCTTCTATCCACTTAGAAATAATCAATCGCAACTAGGATAAACCGATGTCTATTTGATGCCTTGGGATTAATTGGACCAATTATGTCGATGCCCCACATTGAAAAGGGCTATGACTCAGACAACTGATGTAGCTCAATCGGGGGGACATTTATTTTATTCTTGTGAACCTGACAACGATGACATCTCCAGACATGTTGGATGCAGTTACTTTCAAGGCTAAGCCAATAGTAGCCCAACCTCATGATCTTTTTGGTTAACATATGGCCATTTATGTGTGGACCATATACTCCTTTATGTACTTCTTGCATGATTCTGGTAGCTTCAGCTGCGTCCATACACCTTAGCATAACCAAATCATGGGATCCTTTGTATAGCTTTTCACCATTGACAAAGAATTCCGAAGCCATTTTCATTTTGTACTTCCTGTCGGCTGGGGTGCTTCCTTTAGAAATTCTTGTCTCTAGATGTAGTTCATGATATCGTAATACCATGACTTTCCATCAGGTTCTTCGGTCACGACCATATAATAAGCCGATTTTGTCAAAACTTAAATCTTCAGGGGTTCTACCTCCAACCCACCGGTCACTTACAGCATGGATAATAACGTAGCTAGTGCATCAGCGAACTGATTGTGAGATCTCGACAAGCATTCAAAGGAGATGCCCTCGAATTCCTCTATGATTTCTTCGAGGTATTCGTGGTATGGCACTAGTTTAGCATCGCTCGTGTTTCACTCCCCTACAATTTTGAGAATGATAAGAGCAGAATCACTGAACACTTTCAACTTAGTTATCCCTATTTCAACTGCAGCTTGAAGCCAGAGGATGCAAGCTTTGTATTCGGCTATGTTGATGGTACAAGGGAACACCAACTTTGTTACTACTAGATAATGTTGTCCGTCTGGTGATATTAGAACTGCCGCAATGTTGGAATCAGCTAAGTTTGCTGCTCCATTGAAAAGCATGGTCCACGTGTCTTCTTTTATCGCTAAAATGCGATCCTCTAGAGAATATTTATCATCAACTGGGACTCCAAGATTTTCGGCTAACACATCAGTAATTACTTGGCTTTTAACTGACTTTTGTGGCATCGCCTGGATATCGAACTCTGAGATTAAAATCTGCCACTTGGCTAACTTTCCTACCAAAGCTGGTTGATCAAGTAAATACATAATGGGATCATTCTTAGTCACAAGAAACATCTAGTGATGCAGTGTGTATTGTCGCATCCTATGGAGCACCCACACTAGTGCATCATAAGTTTTCTCGACTTCAGGATAATTCAACTTTGAGATGATGAACTTCTTACTTAAGTAATAAATGGCTCACTCTTTTCCGTCCCCAGGCCTTTTTTGGGCTAGCATCAAATCCAGAGATTCACTGTAGATTGTGAGGTAAAGAATCAAGGGCTGCCCCGACACTGGTGGGACTAGCACTGGTAGTTTCATTAGGTACTGCTTCAATTTGTTAAACACTTCCCGACATTCATTGTCCCATTTCACTTGAGCATTTTTCTTGAGCAATTTGAAGAATGTCTTAACAGTTTCGGATAGCTGGGAAATGAAGTGAGCTATGTAGTTCAACTTACCCAGAGGCTCCGTACTTCTTTCACAATCAATGGGGGATGCAACTCAAATATCGCCTTCACTTTAGAGGGGTCGACTTCAATGCCTTTACTGCTTACTATGAACCCAAGTAGCTTGCCCAAGATTGCTCCGAATATGCACTTTGCCAAGTTGAGACGGAGCTTAAACTGACGGAGTCTCTTGAATAATCTCTTTAGGGTATTAACATGACTCTCTCCGGGTTGTGACTTGGCGATCATGTCATCGACGTAGGCCTCTATCTTCTTATGTATCATGTCATGGAAAAGCATCACCATGACCCGTTGATTTGTTGCCTCGACATTTTTAAGGCCGAAAGGCATGACCTTGTAATGGAATGTTCACTAAGGGGTAATGAATGCCGTTTTTTCTTTATCGTTGCCTTTCATTTTTATCTGATTATAACCCAAGAAACCATCTATGAAGGAAAATAGCTCGAACCTAGCAGTACTGTCCATCAAAACGTATATGTGTAACAATAGGAAGTAGTTTTTAGGGCTAGCCTTATTTAGGTTGCGGTAATCGATGCAAACCCAAACTTGGCCATCCTTTTTCATGACCGGCACAATGTTAGCCACCCAGCTGGAATATTGAGTGACTTTAATGAATCCCACTTTCAAGAGCTTCATAACCTCTTCCTCTATTTTCTTTGAAAGTCCTAGCTTAGTTCTCCACAACCTCTGTTTCTTGGGCGGTATATCCGGATTGGTAGGTAGATTGTATTCACAATAGAAGGGTCTAAACCTGGCATATCAACGTACGACCAGGCAAAGACATCGTGGTAATCTTTTAGCAGTTGGACCAAGTGTTTTGCTTCACCTTCGGGAAGGGTTGCCCCTATCTTCACTTCTTTGGGTTCCCTTAAATTATTCAGGTTGATAGTGACAGTTTGGTCTGACGTGAGAACTTTGAGCCTTTCATGGTGCTCTAGATCGCTATGAATATCTAAGGAGTCGTCGAGTTCGTTAATGTCATTAGGATCAAGCTCGGCGGTACATAATTCATCAGATTGGACCGTTCCCATACCCTTGTTTATCACAAGATTGCCCCTAAAACATAAAGTAAGGGATTCAAAAGAACAAACAGGGCTAAATATTACATTTTTTCTCAATTTTTAAATTTTTTTTGGTGATTTTTTTTTCAAAATTCTTTTAAAAATGGTTTTAACACGATGAAGCATGAAGAAGTCTATGCCTCGGAATTATCCTTGGACTATGTTTTTCTTTTATCAGTTGGATACCATCACCGAGCTGATTTGACATACCTCAACATGCCTTCAAAAATGAAAAGAACTTGTAATTTCATTGATTATCATCAAATGAATTACATTTATTGAATGAAAATTGTGACAACTCGTTATTAAAAAGGAAAAATCCTAAAAAGTAGCTCTCGAGACGGGACGAGTCTTAAAAAGCAGTAAAATTTCTCACACAGGGGAAAATGCGGAAAAGTAAAGATGTTACTCTTATGAGCCGGTGCCCATTCCCTCCAACGGTCCTTCTTCGATTGCTCTAATAAGCATGTCATCGAACAGGGTGGCGATTCCTTCCATTATGTTATCGGGGTCTTCTATCACTAACAAGGTTGGATCATCCAAACCCCCATCCATCCAGAACAATGTCATGAGGGTCAAAATAGATGCTCGAGGTAGCCGAGTATTTTACATAGTAGTCGAACTTGCCGCTCGGTTGCCCCCGAGTGTCAATCACCTATTTCTCTTCATACATCATTCTTCCAAGGCCTAGGAATGTGATGCGGATGTGTGAAGGCAACCTACCACGCCCAAGCTCTCGGTTATTTTGTGTAATTCCACGCCCACATTCTGCACCATTTAGCTCTTCCTTAGATCTTTGTCTATTCTACCTGTTTCCTCGGCCATGTCTACGTTCTTTGGCAAATTGTCCACTTCCACGTTCATGTTCACCACTATTTGGTTTACTCGGCCCTTGATACCCCAACCCAGTTGTGTGGGGTATCAAGGGCTTAACCATTGGACTTCCATTGGTTCACCACTATTTGGACTTCTATTGGTTGGCAGATACCCTGACCATTCCTACCAAGGCCTTCAACCAAGATAAGATCGTGAGACACCATCACTCCTCCAACCATGACTGCAACATTTGACACCCCAGGAACAGGTGGTGATGAACCCCGAGACACGTGTATGGCCGATACAAGCTTGAGCGACTAATAGCTCGATTCTGTTTTGCAATATGGCTCAACATAAGAGATAGCAGTTCCGTGGTAAATTGGGTGCTTTTCTTCACCGTGGACTGTGACTAGCTTTTTATCCACAATGAACTTCACTTTTTGATGTAGACTTGACGGCATTGCTCCAGCGGTATGAATCTAAGGACGTCCCAACAGAAAATTGAATGCAATAGGAATGTCCATCACTTGAAATAGGATGTTAAACACTATTGGTCTGATCTATATGTCAAAGTGGATTTCTCCCATCACTTCCTTTTTCGTTCTGTCAAAGGCTCGCATGAAGGTCTTGGTAGAATTTATCCTGGAGGGATCTATCTTGAGGTGATGTAAGGTCACTAGAGGACAGATATTTAAGGCTGATTCGTTGTCAATGAGTACCTGGGTTACATGTGAGGTCTTGTATTTGACAGAAATGTAGAGTGCCTTGGTATGCCTCCTCCCTTCTAAGTAGAGGGCCGACCTTGTATTCTTCGGTGTTTAGTGCACCAAACTTCTTTTCCCAATCAATGACCACTTCGGAGATTATGGAGACGATACTGGTGTGATTAGCATAGACGATCATCCCGGTTTTCACCATTCCAAAGATTATTTCCCTGATGATAGTTAGAGGAGGGACCTCATCACTCGGGTAGTAATTAGCTCTCACTAACCTATCGTAGACATCGGCAGTGTATACCTTAACATTCTTGATTTAGCCAGCATTGAAATTGAATATGGCATTTACTTTACTTGCGTGATCAGGGAATGGGTTGTTCTGAACATTCGGCTTGTCAGGTTGGAATGAGAAAGCCTTCGTGTCCAAGAGATTCTGGACTCGGTGCTTGAGGGTAAGGTAGTCATCGGTTGAGTGCCCCACTTCGCCCATATGATAATTGCATTTCTTAGAAAGGTCATGGTTGTATTACTTTTCAAGGTTAGGTCGCTTTGGCTCGGTGGTAAGCAAACCTTTCTTTCAAAGGATTGCCAATACTTAGGACAATGACCTGGGGAAAGGGGTGAATTGCCTTATGTTATACTTCTTCTGAAAGGGTTGATGGCCTATGTTCTATTGTTGAGCATCTATTACTTGGATCGTCGGGGTAGAATTAACATTCCTCTAACCTAGCTAGGTATCCGTCACATTCACTTTAGCTATTGGCTCTTTCTCCTTTCTTACGCTAAATCTTTTTGGTCGAAGAAGACGGTTCTATAAACCACCCATCTCTCAGCCCTATCTCAATTTGCTTGCCTATAGGGATGAGTTGATTGAAATTCTTAGCTGGAATGGCTACCGTCCAATTACGGTACTCGAACGGGAGAGTTTTCATGAACATCCTCTTTAATTTACTGTCTATAGGTTTTGGGACAGCCTGAGCGGCTATATTTCTTCATTTGATAGTGTAATCTTTGAATGATTCGGTCCTTTTCATCTGGGCATGTTCGAGATACTCGCGGGTGTAAATGATGTCCGTTATGAACCTGTACTGCTTTGGGAATGCTTCACTAACTTCTTTCCAGGTCTTGAGGCTATTTATCTCCTTCATGAGATACCGGTTCAAGATAGGACCTGTTAAGCTTGCTTCAAATACATGGATCATCAGGAGGTCATTATCAACATATGGTGTCATCTGTATGTGGTACAGCTACAGGTGGGCTTTTGGGTAACAGGTGCCATTATACTTATCAAAATCCGGCATCTTGAACTTTTTAGAATTTTGATCTTTGTATAAAGAGATAAGTCGATTAAGGGCGAATCATGCAAGCCTTCCAGCTGTTTCACTCTTTCTTCAAGTTTATTGACCCGTTTGTCATGCTCTGCACTTTACGCACCACCGAGTTTATCTTTGTTAACGACAATCTAGATGGGATCATCTACTAAATCAGGAAGATTGTCATCTTATTCACTATCAACATTCTTTCCATATTTTTGCTTTGAGGCTGATACCTCAGGGGATGTAGGAATGGGAGTTAGTCGAAGAGCTTTGATCTCGGACAACATTTGTTGAATTGTGGCAAGGAATTGCTTCATTTGATCCTCTATACCAACGACATGATCTCGTAAGTCAGTTTGATCGGCCATTCTATCTCTCAACCGCGTACGAATAGGCGATCGTGATCGGTCCATAATTATCTGATTTCGCAAATAAAACAAGCATACATAAGTGTCAAGAAGAATCACGCGCCGATCGATGACATTGGCTTAACCGCTTTGATTAAAAAAGTGACCCCTTTATTGAAATGAAGAATTTTTGCAACGATATAAAGATAATAATTTGAAATCACCTGAACAAAAATGCTAGAAAGTAAATGACTTAATTCTCTAAACAATAACAAGACTAAAACTGAAATGAAAACATAGATTCAAGCCCTTTTTATTCGACTTGATTTATAGACATATGGGAAGCGGCTTCCTTTTTCAGCTGTTCATAAGCTTGAGCTATCTTGGAGACCTTTTCTTGAGCATCTTTAGCCTTCCTTTTGAGACGGTTGTTCTCTGCACAAGTGGCGGGCTTGAGAGGCACCTGGGTATCTTCAGGAATAACTCCTGTGGGATTTTGTGCCGTTGAATATACTCGATCGTCGCGAAGTAGGATTTCTGCTCCCCCTTGAGTTCTTTCTTAGGCCGGACTATCTTTAAGAGACAACACTTCTTCCACATCTTCTGGAGCTGGGCTATGGTCCCTTCGTGGTCTTCATTGTCATTGGTGAAGTTGACCTAGAGGAGTTCCAGCTGTAACGCCGGAGGAAGCCTTTGCAAAATCTGGTACTGACGAGATACTCTGGCCGGGTAGTATTCAATTGCATTAGTGAAGCCCAATAATGGGACCGGCTAGACTCCGTCACGTGTCAGCCGAGCTTCCTCAACCTCGAACCAATTAGCATGCCATTAACCTTAGTCTAGCATTTTTTATGAAAATGATCCATTCAGAGTAGTGATAATTGGGTACGTCTCTCTGTTTTTCTTTAAACCTCAAAATGAGATGGCTAGAATTATTAAGTTTGGATATTGTGAGTAAATTGCCACGCCCTTTTATGTGAGACAAGAACCAAATTTGCAAAAGTTCAAGGGGGTGTGAAACATTTTGTCAACATATTGCTTAAATTTAGTGAGGGAAATGAAAGTCTCGAATAAAATGGTGTTGACAAAATTCTTTTCAAGGCAAACTTGTTGGACCAACCATGTGATCAACGGGCTACACGCATTTTTATAATAGGGAAAAATGACGAACCCGAAAAATGCTAGTAAAAAGATTCTACCTTTTTGAAAAGATGTGGTTTTATCAAAGCATTGACTCAGAAATGAAAAGGGACATGTCCCGTAATTTGCTTTCAAAATTTTTCCCACTTCATCTTTTCTGACACCCAAAAGTTCAAACAACATTAACACGGAGTCGATCCCTAGAGGTGGTGTAACTAATTCCGAACCCAAAGGTTTTCCAATGATCATGCTATATTCTTCCAAAGCCGAGGTAAGCTCGTGCTTACCGAAGATAAAGGTAGATGTCTCGAGACACCAGAAGTGTGCTAATGCTCAAACAAGGCCGGTTCAGACTATGACCTCCAATAAAGGGAGTAGCCTCTCGATGTGGCCCTCAATTAGCTTGCGATTGGTCAGACTAAGTAGGCTCCACCAAGTGTGAAGCTCGTCCTTAGGAGCATCGAGAATCCGGATGTCTGCTCCTTCCATAGTATATAGACCAAGACTCACGACTAACCTAATCTCATGAACCGATCAAAGAAAAATATGAGAACATAAATAAACTGTAGGATAAAGGTTTAGAAAACTTATTTCACTCGGTAGGACTATGGCAATCACATAGACATGCACATGAAATGTGATGTTCGATTTCTATCTAGATTTTGGCTTGCAAAGTGGAGATGCAAGGATCACAAAGCTAAACCAGTCATGGTGGTGATTAAGCCAGGGTTCCCCTGACTCCGGCTCAATCAAGGAGCCAACCCGGGTTGCAGGGTGGCAATCGTGGTGGTAACTCAATGACACCGTCAAAGAAACTTCGGGACCGAGGAGGGCGACTTTTACCACGCAGATGTGGCGAAGGTGTCCACTGTCTTAGTACCATCCTAAACATATGCCGCCCAGGTCCGGCAACGGGTAGTGTATACAGTGTAGTGTAAATGCAAGGCATGCACAACAGGTTATATTATACAGTGCTTCGTGTATAAAATAAACCATACATCCAAACACCTCTCTGCAAAACAAGGGTTAACAATCACGCCTTCCCTTATACCTCCCATTCTACAAAAACAATTAATACCTAAAATGTTAAGGACGTACCTGGGATCCTTGCTATTAAACAAAAATATTTTTTGGAAAGAAAAACTGGCCTAAGTCCACTAAGAATTTTTTCCAAGTCCCCAGCGGAATCGCCAAACTGTTGCGATCTAAACCTCTAGCGAGTGCACTACCTAGGAGTTCGGCTAATGGATTATTAAGACTAAGCCTAACTCGAGCCCTCTCAAGCCCTACCAATTTACGACTTAGGGTTAAAGTTCTTAACGTGCAAATATTTTCATGCTTGAAGTCGCCACTAATTTATTTACGGTAGGTCGATTAGAAATCTAAATAAAACATAAGGAGATATGTTTTATTTCTACGAACCAGAGATTCTAAACTCGATGACTTGATTATGCTAGATCTAGTCTAATGCCCTTTCGATACCTTTTCTTTTCAAAAAAAAAATTTAAGCACGCAGTCTTGATTCATTTTATTACCAAGATACTAACATGTGAGATGACCACATAGATACGCAATCTACCAATTTAATACCCAATAAGGAAAACAATAAATAAATTGCTAGATTAGGAGAATAATGTACCTTAAAGCAACAAAAACATCTGCATTGTTGGCTAAAAAATTATTCATATAGTCTTAATATGATTTCTAATTAGCAAAGCAATCCGCTCAATATGTTCTTTAGGGTTTTCTCCTTATTAAGATGAAAACTAACCTATGTGCCATGACGTGCAAATTATGACATGCAATTAATAAACCCTAGCATGCGAAACTATATGACATGCAACAATATGACCTATTTCTAATGACCGGTAAATGATTTATTTTTTTGGTATTTTTCGAATGAAATTCGGAATAAATAAAATGCCTAAATTCACATGCGATCTACCCAAGAAAAAGCAATTGTATTTATTCTAAAACGACTTCTTTTTTGGTATTTTTTATTAAAATTCGAAATTAAAAATTACTCAAATTAGCATGCAATCTATCATAGGGAAGATGACTTAATCTATCCTAAAGTGACTCTTTGTGGGTATTTTTATGAAAATTCCAAATAATTAAATATCCTAAATAATCTATTAAGACTAGACCAATCCCTAATTTAAACTAGGAAATAAACTACCCTAAATCCCAATTTAAATTAGATAATTATCCTATCTTTTATATATATTTAGGATTGCCTAAACATGCAAAATTCCTAATTTAAATCCTAACTAACATATTTTTGGATTTTCTCTATTTAATAGGAAAATAAATCATACACGAGATAACAATCAAAGACCAACCATTCACGTAATCCACAAGATCTTTCTTATCATGTTAGAATCAAGAAAGGGAATTGAACTAGCAATCATATCTATAGGGTTATAGACATCAACGAAAAGCCGATTGTTCATGTAACACTCCGGGTCTACACTGTGTAATATTGTCCGCTTTGGGTCCGCTGACCCTCACGGCTTTAAAATGCATTACACATATATAGAACATCAAGCCTTATAAGCTAGCCCGGAACTTCCCCCCTAAGCGATATGGGACAAGAGAGGTACCCCACTTCCTTGTGCACGTTCAAGGTAGTGGCGTGAATGTACCACCATCTCTCCTCCCCACGCTCCACTGCTTGGCTTGGGCCGTTACTGTGACATTCCGAATTTCGATCCATTTTTGGGATTTATAAAACGTGTATTTCGTCAGTGCGCTTATAATAAAATCTCGTTTAGAGCTGATCACTATTGGGTTATTTTTTTAAATTAGAGATTTCGCTAGAATCACAATCGATCGAATTTGGTCGTTATTTAGAGCTCAAACTTTGGTATCGAATTTCTTGAAGTTTCGTGACGAATTTAATTGGACAGTATCGATATTATTGCGGCCAGCGTCAATATTGCCCGGGATAAGTGAAAAGTGAAATTTGGACTGTGTGTGGATTTGGACTAGTAGACCTCCCTTGTAGTGTGTTTTATTTGGTGTCTATAGGCCAAATCCTAATTTATTAATTAGGGTTTTCCGTGGACCGTTGGATCAATTTCGGTTTTGAATGTGGGCTATCGGATCGCACTTGAGTATTCTGTTTGACTCTCTCTCTCTTCCTACCCGCGCACGTTTCCCCCGGACACGTCCACTCACCCCCTCTGCATGCAGACCTATCCCCTCTCCTTTCTCTCTCTTCCATTTCTTCTTTTTCTTTTTCTTCTTCTTCTTCTTCTTCCCCGCAGTTGCTCCTACTTCCCTGTTCTTGCTGCCCAACGTTGCTCGCCGCTTGCCGAGACCAGCTTAGCCACCGCCCACCATCCGCCTTGCACCGCCGCTCACCCAGCCACCGCGCCGTCCGTCCGACCACCTTCCCCTAACCCGACTACTCTTCTCCTTTACATCGCGCACAGCAGTAGGTCACCGCCACGTCCGCCACAGTTCGGTGCTGCCTAGCTACCGCCAGCCCACCCTCCGTCGCCTTGCCACCCGCGATGCCGCCGTGTCGCCTCCGGCTGTCATGCAACCTCCTCTCCCCCTGTTTCTCTCTTCCTCGGCCTCTCCCTTGTTTTGGCTCCCCTACTTCGCCGCCTCCGCCACTAAGCCTCTCCCCTCAGTCACCTCCGCCACCCAGCTGCCCCCGCTTGGCCGCCATCACCTCCCTTTCCCCTATTTTTCCTCTTCCCTGACGTCTCCCTTGTTTTGAGCTCTCCCCGGCTCCTCCGCATCCAGTCGCCGCCGTTACTCCGTCTGCCACCACCTAGCTCCTAACAACCCTGCCTAGCCACTTGCAGCTGCCGTGCTCGCCTGGACAGCCCAGCACCACTCTAGCTCCACTTTGGCCGGATTGTCCCGGCTGTGTTTGAGCCTCCGCCGCCCAGCTGCCGTCACCATCGCCGTCCACGTTGTCACGTGGCCTCCCTCCGGCCATGATCCCAGCGGCTGCCCCTGCTTCAGCCCCCTGTCCGCTTCCTCTCCCGTGTGGCAGCCACTTGTTTGTCACCGCCACGGGTCCGCCAAAGTCGCGTCTGTGCCGACGCCGTTGCTGCTCCATTCTGGCAATCTTGCTGCCCTCCACGCTTGACCGTTCTCGCTTAGGCCCGAGGTAAGCGACACCCTAAACCTTGTCTAGGACTTTGGGTATTTGTTAGACTTGTTTATGGGTTGTTAGTGTAGGATTTGCAGCTGATTAAGGGCTGTTTGAGGATGATTTATTAACCGTTTAGTGCGAATTGGTGGCTGAGTTGTAGGCTAGTTCGGGGCGAGCGAATAGGTTGGAGTATGGGCTGAATCGAGATGGTTTATGGTTGATTTTTGTGGTTGGATTGGAGGTCGTTAGTGCTAGAATTTATGCCGAGATCGTCGATCATTCGTGATCGTTTGATGGTAGTTCGTGTTGATGATTCGTGATGGGGATAACGCGCCTATTGTGTGTTGTGGCTTAATGTGATTGTATGAGGGGCCGTTAATGCTAGAATATCAATTTAGTGTGTGATCGTCCTGTGTGATCCAATGCTTGAATTGTGTTCATATGTGGTGAATTAATGGTTGGTTGTGATCGCTCTATGGTGTTCATAGGTGTTTGTTGAAATGCAACGTGAATTGGTGGAACCGTGGCCTTTTGGCGTAAGTATGGCAAATTGTGTTGTGGTCGTTTGGAAATGGTTATGTGATATTTGATTCTGTGAAAGACGTGAAATTGATTGAATTAAGTGGCGTGTGTATTTGCTTGAAAAGTTCGGATTGATCGGAGGGCTACCAACTTGAGGCGTCGTTACGCGGGTGTGGCGAGAAAGGCAAGAAAAGACTTGAGGCGTGTTTATGCAGGTCATTAGAGGATGCTGAGCCTAAGACGTGTTTACACGGGTCATTAGAGGATGTTGAGCCTGAGGCGTATTTATGCAACCTGTGGAATGAAAGTTGGACCTGAGACGCGTTTACGCGGGTCATTGGAAAGTGAGAATGGGCCTGAGGTGTGTTTACGCGGGCTGTGAGAATGGGCCAGAGGCATATTGACGCGGGCTGTGAAAATGGGCGTAAGGCATGTTGACACGGGTTGTGGGAAAGGACATGAGGCGTATTTACGCGAGTCGTGAATAGTTGGATGGACATGCATGTGGAATGTGCTTGATTGAATTGGGTGAACGCACGTATGTATGGTGCTTGAGTGATTGTGATGTGTTCTTGGAATATTATTGCTTATAGTGATTTGACTAATATGCAAAGTTGGTGCATGATTAGAAGCGAGGTAAGTATGTTTATGTGATTTCTAGTACGTCGATGGTTAGATTGCACGTTAAGACTTATCTAGGTATGCATTAACCTAAGTGGGTTTAGGGGTCTGCTTATTGAGATTTATCTCATCCCCCATTGTTAAACATTTTCAAGTTTAGAGTGACGGCTAGTCGTCACGTGCGGTTTAGAGACCAAGAGTGACCTTAGGCATTTGACGCTTCGCTTCATCCTTGGATGCCTCCTTTTGTATAGTGAAGTAGTCTACCCAACTACCGTTTCCTTTTTATGATCATGGTTTATTCATTAGTAGCCTGGGTTGTTTTGGCGTAAATGAAATTATTGTTTTGTGCTATCCCTCTATCATTATCTTTTGTCTCGGTTGTTTTATTTTCGCTTCTGCTTGCGTTTGTCTTTGCGTGTTTCATTTGGGTCAACGACGCGTTTTGGGACGTCGTGTTCAACATGACCGTGGAAGGGGTGTTGTGAGCCCGTTGGGGTTCGGGGCATGACAGTTACACTCTCCACCCTTTACGGGCACAGCGCCCTCGCTATGGGCCCACATGCGGTCGGGAGTTGGCTTTGACACCATATATAACACTCCAGGTCTACACTATGTAATATTGTCTGCTTTGGACCCATTGACCTTCACGGCTTTAAAACGCATTACACAGATATAAAACCCCAAGCCTTATAAGCTAGCCCGGAACTTCCTCCCTAGGTGATGTGGGACAAGAGAGATACCCCACTTCCTTGCACACGTCTAGGGTAGTGGCGCTGATGCACCGCCATCCCCCTTCCCTGCGCTCCACTGCTTGGCTTGGGCCGTCATAGTTCGAATTTGGAAAGCAGATTAGATCTATTATCGTATCTAAGCAGTTATGGATAAGATAACGATTTTTCCGTACCGCTGCGTATCGTACCTTAGGATTAAGGTCGAATAATCATCCATAAATGTTGCCAAATTACCCAAAATTCCTAATTTTGGGTGTTTCAAAAATGTGCGGTTATTGCACGCATTATCCCTAATATCTAGCGATCCATCAAATATTCACAGAATATTTAAAACACCTAAACTAGGAATTTAAAATATTCTAAGAAAATATTGGATATTGATTGTACCAAATTTGACAAATACTTCCAAATTTGAATCGCTAGGATTGCGAATTGGGACCAAGCAGAGAGACGGCCGATGAGCGGCCAACGATGGGTGGTCTGGCAACGGTGAACAGCAGTGAGGCGGCTTGCCGTAGGGCTGACCTTGCACAGGTGGAGACAGCCGCTCAGTGGAGAATCTGCGGCGGACCTGATACCGGGCAAAGCAACAACAGCAGGTGTCATAACAAAGTATCAACAAGCTCAGGCGACTGACAACATGGCAGGCTACGGAGACAGGTGCAAGTGTCGGTAGCAGCTGGACAGTGGAGCAAGAACAGCAACGCCGGTGTGAGAGTCAAGCGAGAGCAACGACGGGTGCAGCGGTTAGGGGATTAGTAGTAGCAGCGCCAACGTGAGAGCAGCGACACGGTGAAGGAAAACAACACGAGCGTGAATCAAAGAGGCACGAGCCGGGAACACTAGCAACGACGGCTGGTACAGCAGCAAGCAATCCACGGACTCGAGCTTGGGCTCAAGCAATGACAGCAGCGGCGGAAGGTCAGCAACAACGGAGGCGCTAGTCAAGCTCGTATAAGCAGCAGCAGCATCGGTGTAGGTGGAAGTGGTGGCACGCGGTAGCAAGAGCAGCATCAGTGAGTTGCAAGCAGCGGCGATGTGAGCGACGGCAGTGGGATGCGAATAGGAGCAGCAGCAGTAATCCGCGGGCTCAATTGCAACGGCGACGACTGGCACTAGTGCAGCAGGGAGGAATGGGTGCAAGGCGGGTGCAGCGCGAGTGACGGGATAGCATAGGCACGAGTGGACCTACTCATGATCCTCTCTCAGTCTCTCACTTACGTGTGTCTCTCGTGCTCTCCAGAATTATCTTCTGGAAATTATTAGAGCTCTCTTGATTACAAGGCATGACAACATATTTATATCGCATACTTAGGTTAATTGGTCGGGCTTTATAATCCTAGTGGGCTTAGGCCAAGGCTTTATTATCTAATTTTATTTTAATTTCGAATGGGTTGAATTAATTTGGGCTTTTCTCTAATTAAGCTCAATGGTCTGATATAAGCTCAAATTAAGACAACCAAGACCCATTACCCCATCCTCTGAATGAGCCGAATTCGCTCGGTGCTCGAGCTTGATTTACGCAATGAATTTTCAGTTTACTTGCCACCATTGGTCCCATGCGGAATGCAATTAACTTATATGAACCTAAGCTATTATGCTACGCAATTTTAATATTTTTGTTTAGAGGTTAAAATTTAATCCCTAATTTTCTATGCAATTAATTACTAAATGATCGGTCAAAATTTGGATGTCAACAGTTTGCATCATCATGATCTTACCTGTTATGAATTTAACGTATGCTGACCGAGCAAACCAGATTGAAATGTTCGAAATGTACTGCAGTATCTCGGCATTGAAATACAGGGAACAGAGAAGGGGACGATTCTCTCTGGTGATTGCTTTTAGTTAGAATGTTCTGGTTCTATCATCTTTTGAGAAACTGGGAATTACACTTTAAGAAAGCAACGAATCGCCTGTCTAGTATAATGGTAGTCAAAGTGATGGAGAAATCTTGTAGGTACGTGACACAGCAAGTATCGTGGTTATTTCCCCATTCTCTCCGAATTAGTTTACCAACTGTCCTTTGAATTCCTTAGGAGTTTTATGAACTCAATTCCATAGTTTGGTTTAGGTTTTAACAGAAATGGTTGGGTTTAAATTTCGAGATTCATTTTCATTAAGAAGACATGGGACTTAATTAAGACTCGGTCTGCTTATGCCTTGCTAAATGAACTGAAAATTTATTATATCGGATTTCACCTGAACCTCCTAAAATTGGTCCTAGTATTTGAGGATTTAACTTCTGACTTGTATATGGATTAGGCACATAACACAGATTCTGTTCCCCACATCACTTAGGGTGCGTTTGGTTGGGCTTATGGAGAAAGTCTTTGGAGAAATACAAAAGCCTTTAGCCTAAAGGGTTTGGTAAATTGTAAAGACTATTTGGTAAACTATAATTTTTTTTTTTTGGTTGGATGGTAAACTATAATTGAAAAGTGCATTGAGAAGCAACTTTGGAGAAATGCTAATTGGTAAATATATATTTGGAAAGTCCTTCAGTGAAACCAATTTAAGTTTTTTAATTTTAATTGTTTAAAATTTTTTAAAAAAAACACAATGACGGTAACT
This sequence comes from Syzygium aromaticum, assembly GCA_024500025.1. Classification (NCBI taxonomy): domain Eukaryota; kingdom Viridiplantae; phylum Streptophyta; class Magnoliopsida; order Myrtales; family Myrtaceae; genus Syzygium; species Syzygium aromaticum. The sequence continues at coordinate 13,463,736 of CM044889.1, forward strand.
TTTATATTTTCACGTTGAGAATAATGTAAAAGAGATATATTAATAAATTTATAAATAAAAAAATCACATCAAAATGTATCTTTCTCGATTAAAAGTAGTCATTGCATTATAGTAAACATGATCTCATATGTCTCGAGAAAAAAAAATGTTTCATCCTTAAATATTATAAACCTCCTTAACTATTTCTTACACTTATGGCTATCTGATCATGTAAACGTGCTATGTTAGGAGATGCATCATCATTTAAAGCACTCGCCCCTTCATTTCCATCATCACAGTCAACTAAATATCCATAATTGTTGATCTCCCATCACCAGCAATACACTTAACGAATTTACTCTTTCAATTGAACACTTCTTTGAGCAAAAAAAAAAAATTGAGCACTTCAAAACAATCACGTTCAAATTTGCTCTGCAAAATGACGCACAAAATGTGCACGAGCATCAAGCATATTCATAATGCTTTTACATTCAAACAAAATGCGAAACAATGTTTAATCGCACTCAGAAAATACCATCAAGCTACTCACAGCCACACACCTCACCCGTATGTCCTCCTGCACCTGGACATCTTTATTCTGAACAATTACTAAACACGCACACACAAGAAAGAGATAGCAAAGCATTCCAAACTTGCTGATGATCACATCTAGCAAAGCACACAAACAATGAATTTCTTCCGTAGAGGACCAATTCCTTCCCTTTTGAATGATTCTATGCTCCTGGAGATCAACTATCTGCTGGACTTGTGGATATGCAAACTTCATGCCTTGTAGAGATACCCATCTAGTTTTGCAGTTGCTAGCGCCACCGTACACTGCAACAAAAATCACAATTCTCAGCTTCCAAAGCCATTATAAGAGTTTATGATAATGCACCGTCTAAGTTTGACGTTGAAGGCTCTTGGATTCAATCTATCATAACCGCCAACACCAAAGCATAAATGGTGCATTATACACAAACCTGCTCTATTGCAAGCAGCCATTCATACGGATTTCATCGAAATTAGTTAAAAAGAGCATCACAGATTTCAAGTGAAATAACTTGCAAAAAAGGAAATACATTACTTCAAAAGAAAGAGAATTCAATTCGTCACAGATTTCAAACAATTTCCCTATATGTTTTTTCATTTCTCTAAACCTTGTCATTGCATTAACCAAATTCTGACCTACAAAAGAAAGAGAATTTACTTCGATCCTCTCGCTTTAATAAAAAATAAAGGAATTTGAATCAAACAAAGCACTGTCTCCACAATTCATCAACTCAGACTAGCAGAAAAGGCAATACCCAAGGCTTTGGCAAATGCAAGCGCAGCATGTTGAACATTTTTGCACCAAAATGCCATAGAGTCCTCAAAACTAAGTAAAACTATGAGCAGCTAATCTAAGATAGCTACAATACTGCGGGTTACACGAAACATATGCACCCAAGGCAGACAAAAATTGAAAGTTTTATTTCTCCGGTTCAGTTGATCATCCCAACCAATTCAACTAAGATAATCCTAAATTTTATGTCACCAATAACGTCAATGAACAGAATCCCCCAATCTACTTCTGGATACCTCGAACTCTTCCATCTCCATCAAAAACTGTATTACTTGAGCAGTAATATCCTCAATCAAGCACAGTATCAAAAGTACGAAATCATCGTGTACTCAAAAGGCAGTCTCCTACCTGCCTTGGGCTTTCAGCCTCCAAAGGCTAACTTTCCCGTAATGTGGTTTCCAAAAAATTCCCCAAACACTCAATGTCTGCCCAAGGGGCTTTGGATGCCCAAAGTGGCTTGGCAAAGCCCTTCCCAAACGCAGTCTTAATACAAACAATTCCATATTTAGGCCATCCGCCATAGAAAGATCATTGGATGATTGTTTGCAAGTCATTTCATATGGTTTGGCTGTGAACAACACCAATAGCTAATGATAATGAGCACATCTTAATTATGGGTATCGTGATGGTATCAAACCCTAGAAAGTGTTGGTCACTTGTTGTCATGCCCTGTACCCTACGAATACGTAACATCCCACCGCGGTCGTTAAGAATGTGACTCCCAGGATTCTTTGCCGACCCGTTACCATCGAATAAGAGAATATACGAGGAAGCCAAACGAACACTCCATTCAACAAACATTCAAACAGGGTAATAGAAAGACAATTTAAATAAACCAACAAACCATTTTATAAACTTAACGTCATATACAGCGATAACATACACAAGCCTTCCTAAGGCCACAAACTCAGACCATACATACTCAAAAAGGGATAGAGTGATCGATTTATTCCACTGCTCTATTTAAAAGAGGAGCTCCAAAAAGATAAGAATCTCTAACCCTATCAAAAACCTCTACAGTATCCTGACGGTGCTCCTAGTGAACCCAAATCAAATGCTTCGCTATAAGAACCAGGCAGCAAAGGCTCCAGTTCAGGGTCTAACTCCTCGAATGACACCGGGGGTTCCGTAACCATCGGTTCAGACTCAGGATTAACTACAGCTCCTTCAGGGGGGATCAATCTCTATAAGATCCCACACTCCTAAATCATCGTCAAGGGGAATATCAAATCCCCAGAGATGACCAAAAGTCTGAGCTCTATCCCTTAGAAACCAAGCCATATACTTGTGAGCTATCAAGTATTGCTCACCATCATCGACTCAAACTGTACTCTCATACTTCTAATACTCTTGATCCTCACCAACTGGGTACTCAATCACCCAATGCTCCGTCTCCGTTGGTACCCCAAAACGTAGCAGAAGCTCAGTTATAATCAAGGTCGAGGGATTGAAATGTTTAACAACGAGGAATGAGATAAAATCTCAATAAGTAAACTACCTAAGCCTCAATTAGGGCAATACGTATCTTCGGCACCCTAATTATGCAATTCCAACCAATAAGGTAAGTTCCTATCAAACGAACAATGGTACCACATACTATACAAAGTCTCGAATTGCATCACAACCATGGCATACTGTCAAAATGTATAACGGCAATAACAATAATCCAGACATACTCAATCATTCACACGAGTCTCAATTATAAGATGAAATCACTTCAGCCCGTCCCATACCGTGCCTCACGATTTTATCCCATAATCAAGCGCAAAGCTTGCTATATGCACATAACACTCAAAGTTGTCCAGATTGTTAATGACCCACCATAGGTCACATCGAACTCCCGCCAGTCTTCCGGCATAGCCAAACATCACTCCACTACTTTGGGCGTGACAATGTCCGGGATCGACCCCCCCTCCCCCGACAAGTCAGGTACTGGACGGCATTCCATTTAGGAGCATCGATCCGGTCTCCACCGCAATCGACAATGTCTGGGATCGAACTCCTCCGACAAGTCGAGTACCAAATAGCATCCGAACTTCCGCCGGGCATCGTCTAGAACTCGTTTTAGATGGAACTCATCATGGCCACACACGTAAACAACCACCATTGCCAATTTTAATCTTCCTTAATTAGCCAATGCAAGTGTTTATGACGTGCAATTTACTACAAATAAATATGCCATGAATCGCACTCGTTTTCGTATCAAACATCAATATATGATCACGATATGCTATGCTAAGCCAACAATAGCCATGATTAATCACACGACCCACTTTTAAAATCCTACAATTATTCATCAAGTGCATGATTAACCATGAAACATCAATTTCAACCATACAATCTTTGTTCTAGACCACAAAATTATCATTCCAACCATGCGATCAAGCCATAGTCAACTACTCAGCCATGATTAAATAAATTAACCATACGATTAAACAATTTAACCATGCGATTAGCATTAAACAACTAATCCACCACACGATCGTCATTAAACATTTAATCGACACATAATCGACTAATTAGCCATGCGATTGTCAATCAAAGTCATACGATCAACTTCAAATCTCTAATAAGCCATATGATTAGCTTTTATCACGTCCTAATTTAATCTAAACTGTATAATCAAAATTAGCACATAATCATGTTAATTAAGCCTTAAAATTAACATTAACCAATCTAGAATCAATGGGGGCCATATAATCAATGTCCAAATCATCCAATTCAGCCATTACCACATGATTATTGCAGCCACAAGACTAACCCACGAATTTAATTAAAACAATCAATAAACAATCATAATTAGTTAAATTAAGCACAATTAGCAACATTAAACATATGCTCAAGCTCAAGTCACATAACCTACCTATCTTAACATTCAAATCAGCCATACAATCATCAAATCCAACCACCAACAAATTCTTAATTCAGCATCTACCATAACCCCTAAATTAACCCCTAAAATAACCCCTAAATTACCATAACAACCCCTAAATACTATCCATCGGTAACTTACTAACCTAATCAAGGTTTAAGGAGTTACTTACTACTAATTTAAGCTAAGAACCAAGCCAAAACTAGCAGCACCAGTCCCGGCCAAGCCAAGAGCTCCTGTGAACAGCAGTGGCCCAAATGGCGATCCGGCGAACGGTGGCTGCTACAGGTGTGAACGGCGGCTTGGAGGCAGCTCACGGTGGTCCACGACAGTCTAGGGTGGTGGCGTGAGGTGCTAGTAGGTGGTGGACGGTGGCGGTGGGTGTCTCGGCCAAGGGAGAGAAAGAGAGAGAGAGAGAGAGAGAGAGAGAGCAAGGAAAAGTGAGGAGAGAGAGAGAGAGAGGGCTGAACATATCTCTCAAAATGGAGGACTAGGATGAGTCTTTGGTGCCCAAGCAAAAATCCAAAGGCTAGGAATGCATCTTGACAAAAGGCTTCTAGAAGGGCATTTTTGTAATTAATCAAAAAAGCAAGGGCAAAGCTGTCCAAGAGAGGAAAGTTCGGCCACTAGGGTAAAAAGACCATTACGTCCTTCCACTCAACAAATAAACTCTAGAACACACAGGGGTAAAATCATCTTTTCTAATTTCCGAGCCAATTTTCACTTTTTCGAGAATTTCCGAGCAAACCGATAATAAATCGAGCTTAACGTGGTGTCGTCAAATATAATAATTTTGATATCCTTGAAAGTTCGATACCTAAGTTCAGATTTCAATTCGTGGCCAAAATCGATCAAATGCTACTTTCATGTATCTCAAACTAACGAGTGGCTTTTAAGGTTTATGCGTATCAACCCGTGGTTGATTTGATATTAATTTATGTTTAAGTTTACTCGAGCCATGGTGACTTCAGTTGTCATGTAATTACGAGGGTCAATCACTAGTTAGGAATGACACGATCGCTAGAAATTGATTTTGGAACGTTCGGAATTTATACAACGATTAAACGGAATCACCTGTGGCTCAATTGTATAACATTGTTAAATTGTTCCATAATCATTCTTGGATCGGCCTATAATGGCCCAAAATATCCATTCGTCAATCCTTATGGTCAAAGTGCCGATCCAGGTTCGAGTTATTGGGTCGTGCGTATCGAAATCCTAAGTAGCCATTCCCTAACGGTTAGTATTTTCAAGAATAGCCAATTTCAAGTGAGATATAACAGAAAATGCATTGATGATAATATCATTTCATAAATTCCGAAAGTGGGTCGAAATTCAGAATGTCACACTTGCTCATCTGATTGGAACATTGATCACAATGTTAATAGAATTGACAAGGCTAGGAATTCGCAAAATAAGCACTGGAGTTGATCGGGAGCAGTTCTTGCAATTATGAGCAGGAGATAGACTCTGACAAGAGCACACTAACTATTTTGGGGAAACTGCCATTGTCAGAGAGACGTTTTGACAGTTGCAAGAGTTAAAGAGATGTTCTACTGATACTAAAGGTAGAACTAACGGCTACTTGATGGAGTTAACTTGGAAACAGTCATCAAAGGTTGGATGGTTGTATATTTAATTCAAGAGAACTAATGAGGTGGGTGGAAACTAACAAAACTAGTCTATTGCTTTGAGTGTTCTTCTTTGTTCAGTTTTTGTTGACATTTGTCGTATGTTGATGATAATATCTCTGTGAGATGCTAATGAGTTGTAATCGTGATATAGTCAAGTGCACAAGTGTAATGGCAGTGGTTATGTCCTATTGTGTGATTTGTCAGTTGATAGGAGCAATGCTTGTGGATTGTAACTTGCTTTGAAGATTACTAGTTAATTCTAGCCTTTTTGTGACCTTTGGTCAGAGAGTGTGGATGTAAGCTTGGTTATAAGCCGGACCACTATAAATCTCTATTTGCTATCTTTTACATGATCATCATTTATATCTTACTAATGGCACCATGTGTAACTATCATTATCTGCATCAGCTAATTTTTAAGTGTTGACACTTGATATTTTTATATCTATTCTTGCTTGCAAATCTTCTATCTATCCACTATTACCATTACATGTTCATTACTACCAACATTTGTTCATCAATAGCTGTGCACCTGATTACGTTAATCTATTTCCAGTGTTGTTGAAGTTTAATCTGTTATGCTCTCATAATTTCCATACAACCTATTCACCCCTCCCCCCATTTAAGTTGTATCGTTAGCCCGACATGATTTTCTAGAATTCTAAGTGCCATTTTCATTTGCTTAGTAGAGTTCCTCTATGAATAGAGGAGTAATCTCATTTGTACAAACCGGACTTGAAATTTGATGAATACATGAGATTTTCTTCAAGTAAGCAAATTTTTATTTTCGGTTTTTTTATCCAATTCCTTTGATGGTGAACCAAAAGTTATTTATCCTTAACTGGTGGTGTGTTCCTTTATGCCTTAGTAGTGAGTTTAAGTTTTTTATCCTTAGCTGGTGGTGTGATCGTAGCTTTGGTGGAACTCCATCTATGCCGACTTCAATTTTCCACTATTAGACACCCATTTAAAACCATGCCATCGACCATTTCTAGAAAAACCTAACCATACACCCAGAAAATTGAATTTGTTAATTTCTCCATTCCATTATGCATCAAGTGCAACCACACCACTACTTACCTAACCATGGGAGATTATGGGAAGTGCCGTGTTTTAGGTTATGACATAAGGCGCACATGCTTTATAACTATGTTTTAGTGGGGTATAATGGGGTTTTATGCTCTGTTTGATTCGCAAAATATTTGACATTTCTAAAAAATATTTTTCAAAAAGTCATTTTTTAAGAAAATTATAATATTTCTGGTGTTGAGTTGAAATATGAAAATGAATCATAAATTATATTCTATTGTTTAGAAAGGAAATCTTGCTTTTATTTTCTTTAAGAGATGTGAAATATTCATGTGATTCAAGGGTTACATATGCCCGATCACAGGAGCCGAAGTTTCTTGGGCCCAACACTTATGGACTTGGGTTTGGCCACCAAGGAATTGGACCTAACCTGGAAAGACCCAGACTCGGCTTTGATGGACCCAGCCTAGGTGTAGATGACGTGGGCGCAAGAGCGGGGAACTTGAGCAATGTAGCCGAGGCCACCTTGGCCTATATGGACCCGAGCTCAGTCTCTATGGACCCGAGCCCATGGCTAGGCAAAGGTGGAACCATCAAATAAGCATGACCTTGTCTTATTTCATATCCATACCAAATTAATGGTAAGAATTTACCTGTATCCATCTAACATTAAATAGATCCTCAGACTCATCTCCTCTTCCCAATTACAGTTCATCTATCAATTGTAACTAACTATCACTCAAAGCTATCGACACGTTGGCACCCTCCATTTTCGGCACCATGCAAGGTCCACACCCCCTTTCTCCTCCTCTGCCCCTTCTATTGGGGATATCTTTGTTAGAGAGAGGGATAGAGTAAGGGCGTGCATGATAACAATTCTATTTCTTTATTATTTTTTTATTTTTCTATTCTCGAGAACAGGTTTGGAACAACAATGCATTTAATAACGCAATTTCATTTTTCTATTTCTGGAACAAATTTTTAGTTCAGAAATAGGTTTGTACTAGAAATAAGAAGTAAAAATTTTCTACTTTTTCATTTCTAGAACAAAGAGAGAAATAAAAACTCTTTTTATTACTCACCCTCGCCTCCTACCACTCGCCGCCACCCCCCACCAGTCGCCCGCCAACCGCCGCCTCCTGCCGCCTGTCGATGTATGGAAAAGAGCGTAAGATGGAAAAATTTTGTGTCGTTATCAAATGCGTATATCTGTTCAGAAACTGGTCTAGGAAATAGAAATAGAAAAATCTACTTCTGAAATAGAATGATTACCATTCGCGCAGCGAACTGATGGTGGCTATTATTTTGATGGGTCACCAAAAAGTTAACGGCAGCCAAATTTAGCCAACAACTTCGAGTTTTTTCAATCAATAGTGGTGGTTAGTATTATGATGTAGAGAAAGAGGCCTAAAAAGTGTACTTAGTGATTTTTTTTCGGGTCTTCTTTAATTAATAGGTACAAAATAGACACTTATCAAGTTAAGATAAGCTACTGAAGTAGGAAAGAAGGAAAAGAGAGGCGATCAAGCCATCCACGGTAATGAACTCAACTTAATTGAACTGAACAAGAGTTGCATATCTTCTTAGCCTCCCCAGCTAGATGAGAGTCTCCTCACGCTAGGCCAACAACGGTCGCCGAATCATCGCAACCTCTGGCAGCCCCCGCCATGGTGGGGAACAAATCTTCAAAAAGAGAAGGTCAAAAGTCATAATACAGTCTAAGAAATTTGTAAAGAGAAGTCGCTGCAGTGCCCAGTGTCACCGTCGACACAAAAACAAGGCGGGCGTTTCTTTTTCTTTTGACAATTGAATAATGTGCCGGTCTCGGGGTCCTCAATCTCAGTACACTAATCACGGTAGACATAAACTACAGAAAATAGCGATTTAAAGATAACGTGGTTCCTCAATCTCAGCCGCTAATCACGTGATGCTTATACACACACAAAAAAATGACTAACTTTTGCTTATTATCAACAAGTGGTACATTTAGTTGGCGAGAGCAAAATTTGTTCAAGAGAGAAGTTGTCAATGAATAAAACAATCGACAACAGAAGAACTTCCCATTCTAAGAAAGTTGGTCTCCTTTTGAGTCAAATGATTGATCTTGTGGTTTTCCAAGCATGCAATCATCTAATTTAATTAAAAGAATCAACAACTCGTCAATGAAATCATCGACAACAAATACTAAAAGAGTTATCGATGAAGATGAAGCTCCCTAGTGCCGGTTGGTTACTTTTATGATCTTGAAATTGTAGCTCCTTGTGAATAACCTTTATTAGTTGATAAGGGATCGTGTCTAGGACCTTAGGAATTGCTTATCGATAACTGTAGATAGTTCTAGGAAGTTAGTAGTAGATTCAAAATTATAACAGTTTGTAAGTAACCGTTGCTGTTGGGACGCATTTACCCTTGTTGTAATCTAAGGTAAAATCCAATTCTTCTGCACTTCTATTATCCTCTTTACTTTCATGCAAATTTACACTGTCAGTACCATTAATTCCTACGCTATTATTACTCTTGTACCAATCACATTCCCAATACTCACACTTTAAAAACTTTTACTTTCGAAGCCATTGACTTTCCTATCCAAGATTAACGAAGAACTTATTTTCCTTAAATATTCATCAATTTCATCCCTATCATTAGATCTTTCACCTTTTCGATGAAACATTAATTTGGCACGCTTGTGGGACCCCATTGTTGATATGAGGAAATTCCAATGGGGAGAACCATAAATCAACAAGAGAATGAGAATGCTGCTGGTAGTAACAACGTGTTGCCACAGACCGGTAATCAGGCAATCGTGCCATCTGAATATTTAGTCGCTAGAATGTCGGCAGAAGATAATCGCCTGGGAGATTGTGATCTTCCAAGGCATTTGACTAAAGAGGAATTGAGAGAAATTGCAGTAAATCCTAACATGGTGTTTACCATGAGAAGATTGCTCGAAAAAGAGCACAACGACATGGCCAACTACATTACTAGACACATATTGGATGTAATCAAGCCCATGGCCGTTAATGTTGTCAATGGAGCCATATCAAGGCCGGGAACATCCAATCAACCACCACCATTCCAAGCAAATTCTATAGTGCAAGGGTGTGTTCCTATTTCCTATGGTAAATTTCATACTGCTAATAACTTAGGTTAGATATTTGCAACCCCCCCCCCCCCCCCAAATCATCAACTTGATTCGCAGATCAGCTACAATGGGCCACTGTTAGGTTAGTGAAATGGGCCATCCGGATTCGAGCTTCCGGGGTCAACGCTTCCACTTCCCAGCTCACATGACTCTCTTCTTGCAGCATCTTTATCGTTTCAAGGCTATCAGTCTCTAGTTCAATTGTCTCCTCTCTCCTGTCAAAGAAGAACTTTAGAGCTTGTAGCAGAGCTTGCAATTCTATGTGTAATGCCAAAGTCGCTGAACTGTCATGGCGAAGCCGTCCAGCAAGATTTCAGCTTTGTCTCTAGGGATCCCCGACACTGCTCCTTCTGCTGCACCTCCAAGAAAGGAGCCATCCATGTTGATTTTGAAAGAATTACCCTTCGGTGGGTTCCAATTCAGAGGTAAGAGGCTCTTTTCAGCATACAGATTGAAGCTTTGATGATTCCACTTGCTATAGTTTTGAAACATAATCCTTGCCGACTCAATTAAGGTTCTCGGATTTGGGGGTTTTCTTCGAAACACCAATTCGTTTCTCGCCTTCTAGATAAACCACAAGAGGATAGCAATCTCATCTAGAGTAAGCAATTCACCTGGCTGTGACTGATAGTTTTGAATCCACACCTCAATTCATGTTAGATTCTGACGTGTGATTTTGATTTGAACTGAGGGATTTGTCCATATTGCTTTGGTCCAGGGGCAAAGGAGAAAAAGATGCTCCACTGTTTCAGCTTCTTGATCACAGAAAGGGCATGCTGGTCAAGGTAAAATTTTCCTCTTATAAAGATTTTCTGTTGTGGGGAGAGCATCTTGGCATACGCTCCATAGGAAGATTCTTACCTTGGGAGGGATTTTTAGGTTCTAGATTCTGCACCATAGTTTGCAAGATGGCTAGAAAGATGATGATGCTTTCATTACATGCCGTGGGTGTTCTTTTTCACGAATTTGATTATACTCACCTTTCACCGAGAAGACCCTCGACTTTGTAGCTGTCCACACTAATTTGTCTTGTGTTGCATGACTGCAGAGTAGCATTGCTAACACCTCGTTCACTATCTGCTCATCAAATAGCCTTCTAAGCATAGCTTCATCTCATCTTCTCTCCTCATGTTGGATTAGGTCTGTAATTCCGGATGGTTCTTCAAAGGTTGCAGGTCCTCCAATTATTCCTCTTTTTAGCCAACTATCTTCCCGAATGTTGATTCTCTCCCTTGTGCCAACTAACCATATGACCGAATGTGATATCTTCTCTCTCCCCATCAAAATACTCTGCCATCCCCAAAAGGGCCGAAACCCCTTCCCAGCCTGCCAAAAGGATCCTGTAGGGAAATAGATTCCTTTGAGAATTTGGCACCATAAGGATGACTAGTTTTGAGAGAGTCTCCATGCTTGTTTACCAAGTATAGCTCTATTAAAAGATATTAGATCTCTAAATCCCATTCCCCTCCTGATCTTTCCTGGTTTTGAGAACTTCTCATCTCTTCCAGTGAAGGCAAGTCCTTGATTCACTATTTTTCCATCAAAAAGCTGCAACCTTCTTCTTTATCGACTAACAAATTGAAACTGGAATTTTGAATATAGAAATTGCATATTGAGGAAGAGCTTGAACAATAGTTTTAATCAGAGTCTCTTTTCCTGCCTTTGAGATTAACTTTTCCTTCCACCCCTCTAGTTTCATATTCACTCTTGCCAAAATCCAAGCAAACATTTATTTCTTAGATGCACCCCAATCCGAAGGAATCCCTAAATATTTCCCAATCTTCTCAATTTCTGGGACTCTAAATTCAACTACCATATTGTTTCTTAAATTCTGTGGACAACATGAGCTAAAGTAAATTTCAGATTTGTTTAAGTTAATTGCTTGCCCAGATGCATAGCAATATTGACTCAGAATCAATGCAAGATTCTGACATTCGTTAACCTTACCATCTAAGAAAAAGATAGAATCATCAGCAAAAATGAGGTGAAAGAGGACTGGACAGTATCTGTTCAGTTTAATTCCCACTAACGTACCATCCTGGACTGCTTTTCTCATCAATGCCGAGAGTGTGTTGGCTACAATAATAAACAAATAGGGAGATATGGGGTCCCCTTGTCTTATCCCTTATGTTGGCTTAAAGTAGGGCAATGGTTCCTCATTCAATTTTACACTGAAAGAGACAAAAGTGACACATTTCATTACTCTTTATACCCACCAATTGCTGAATCCCACTTGAACATGCAAGCCTCAAGAAAATCCCACTCTACCCTATCATAGGGTTTTTTCATATCAAGTTTTAACACCGCTTGAAACTTTCTCTTCCTTTTTTTTTATTCTCAATTGATGAAGGACTTCCTAAACAATAAGAATATTATCTTGGATTTGTCTACCACCAACAAATGCACTTTGTTCTCCTTGTATTAAACCCGGAAGCCAAGGTTTCAATCTATTTGCTAAGATTTTCGAGATAATTTTGTTTGCAAAATTACATAGGCTGATTGGTCTGTACTGATCCAATCCTTCCGGGTTAGGAACTTTCGGGATCAAGGCAATATGGGTTTTGTTTAGTTCTGGATTTAGACTTCCAGAATAGAAAATTTTCTTTACTTCATCAAAGACCCCATTCTTTATTCCATCCCAATGGCTTTGATAAAATTGGTCATTCAAACCATTTGGCCTTGGTGCCTTCAAAGAGCCCAATTGAAATACTGCAATATGGACCTCCTCCATTATGACTTCAGCTGTCAAATTTTGGTTCATCTCAGCCGTGACAAGAGTAGGGCATTGTTGCGATGCAGGTTCAAAGTCTTGGGAAACCCCAAATTTATAAAGCTCTTGAAAAAAGTCCACTGTCATTTCTTTTAACCTCTCTGGATGTCGAATTCATATGTGTTCAGCATTTTTAAGCACAAAGATTCTATTTCTCTGTTTTCTTTGAATCGTTGTGGCATGAAAATATTTTGTGTTCTTATCTCCCCATTTCAACCTATTGATTCTAGACCTTAGTCCCCAATACATTTCCTCCTGTCTTCATAATGTTTCAATCTGTTCAGTGATTGCCATCTTTCTATTCTGATCAGCATGGAATTTCTGATTGTTAGTTATGCCCAGCAGCTCTTCTTTCAACAACTTGATTTTCTTATGGCTGTTCTGAAAATTTTGCCTACTCCATCTTGCCAATTCTATTGAAACTTCTCATATTTTCTGCACAAGAACAGATTCTTGTAACTGGCAAGATTCCAAATTTGTTTAATTATCCTACCACAATCGTCATTTTCCGACCAAAATGCTTCGAATATAAACATTCTCTTTCTCCTAACAGGTTCAGCTGATACGAGCAGTAAAATAGGGCTATGATCAGATTCGATGGTTGGTAAAGCAAAAGCCTTAGCTTGAGGGAACGATACTCTCCAATCAATATTGTAGACAACCCTGTCCGGTCTTTCTTTAACAAAACCATACCCTTCGCGATTGTTTGCCCAAGTAAAAGCACAACATTTGCTCTCTAAATCCATTAAACCACAAGCATTGAGGAAATTTCTAAATGCGTTCATTCTACATAGTTCAGGAGGCCGCTTCCCACCTTTTTGCAATAATGCAATGTTTCATTGAAGTCCCTTATGCACACCCAAGGCAAGGTGTTCTGGATGCTCAGTTGCTTCAACTCTTCCCATAATTTCATTTTTTCTTGAAAAGTTGTTGGAGCATGAACAAAAGTAGCCCTGAATTGTTTTATCATCTCGTCATCCTCAAGAGTAATGTCAATAAACTCATTTGTGGATAAATTCACACTCAAGTAAATCCCAACCTTCCATAGCAAAGCCAAACCCCCCCTAATCCCTATTGGATTTACTACATTGTAGTTCTTGAAATTTAAATTTCTGCATACACGACGTACTAGAGATTCTTGATTCTTAATCTCCATTAGAAATACCACATCGGGCCTTTCTTGGGCCATAATGGCCCTTGGAGCTTGAACTGTCAAGGGTGTGCCAACCCCTGATAGTTCCAACAAAAAAGCCTCATTTGTAACCCAGTGGCTTATTAGGACTAGCCACCAAAGCCTATTGTTTGGGTTCTTTGGCAAAGTGCACTGGAGTTTCTAAGAATTGTGTTTCATCTAGCATTTATCCTTCTAAAATCTTATGGCCATAAGATCTATACCTTTTGCCCTTCTTGTAGTTCCTTGCCTTCAATTTTCTATTTTTACCTTGTAGTATTACACCCATTGTCTATGATGAAGAGAGCTCAATCCGCAACGGAACAGCTAAATCAGGATCAGCATCATCTTTGATTTCCCAAGTACTTGATAAAGCTATATGCCCCTTTTCAGTTAGTTTTCTCTTACCCCTATCCTCTTGCATGTTGTTCAGGCTAGTCTAGGGGCTGCTTGTATTGTTCCTGAACCAAAGTAATTTGTCCAGAATTTTCAGAGGTTTCTGGCACCATCTCCTGCTCTACTTCCTCCTCCAAATTCTCCCCATAAAAGGCCTTCCAAATTGAATTCTCTTCAACTTTCAGCCAGGACCCGTATAATATTTTTTTGTTTGTGGAAAGGAAGTCCTCATCTTAAGGCACGAGCTCACAATTCTTTGCATAATGCCCTATTTTCTGACGCGAGTAGCAAAAGTGGGGAAGTCTTTTGTACCTAAAGTCTGTCCAATGCTCCCTGCCTCTAAGGCTGGAGAGGATGTCCGATAAGAGAGGAGTAGACAATTTTAACAAGACTCTAGCTCTCCCTACCATAATTGATGCATATCCTTTGGTTTCTGTTCGCATTTCTGATACCTCGCCTACATTTTTAGCAATTTCTCTAATTGCTTCTTCAGTTCTCCCTTCAATAGGCAGCCCATGAAATTGAACCCAAAAGGAACAGGAGTCGAAAGTGATGCAGCGTGGAGGCATACTTGGTTCCCATAACTTAATCATCAACAAATGGCTTGAGAAGGACCATGGTCCAGAATACATAATTTTGTCTCTTTCCTTCACAGACTCGAATTCAAAGGAAAACAGACCAGGTTCTAGATGCTTGCAGATGACAATATTTGTTTTCCAAGCTTTCTTCATAGTGGCTTGAAACGCTTGGAAGTTAACAAAATGACTTCCATGAAGTCTACCAAAGACAGTACGTTCACTCTTGTAATTCCTCTTCAGTCAGTACATTGTCTAAAACAACAATTTTCTTGCCTGTCCAGAGATGTCCTAACCTTCTACACAAGGCAGCCATTCTGAGTTCTCGTTCTCTATTATCTTCCATAATGCTGAACTTCTGTGACTAAGTAGACCTAATGAACATAGCATGCGATTTCCTTACATCAATTTGAGAGAGATTCAAAGGCCAAGATTTTGCCTATTTGTTTCAATTAGCAACAAGAGTATCTAAGTATGAGACAATTGCTTAAAGAAAAAAAAATAGAAGGCCACATAAAGACTTTAAACAAAGTACGCACTCCTTTTTAGGCTAGAAAGGCAGCCCAGAGGGGGTGAGTAGGTCGATTTTTATAACTCGATTTATTTTTGCGGAATGATTAAAATCAAGTTTGATAATTGCAGAATATGTTTGATAGATGCAGGAGTAAACTAAATAATATCAAGTGTGATACGCTACAATCAGATAAATAAAAAATTAAGTAAAGAGATAGAAGATGATGCACACGTATCTTATAATGGTTTGGTTTAGACCAAGCCTTGCCAACCAACAAAACTGGAATCTAGAAGTAATCTTGGGAGTAGTCACAATGTAGTATGTGCTATTTTTACCCAAAACCAATAGATTCCACTACCAATAACAAAGTACTACTAACACACTTGTACACTACTCAAATCACATTGTACAATCAGTAGCAAAAATAACTCTCAACATTGTCAAACAACAAGTGAATATAAGCACAATCACTGCAAGCATAGTGTGTGACTATATTAGAATTTATAGCTTTCTTGACTTCTCTCGTCTTGTTCTTCAGCATGCAGTATGTAGTCTTCAATCTCCAAACTAGCTATTGGATATCTTCAAGAGACATTGAGAATGATCAATACAATCACCAGAGATTTGTTCGCTCATATAGTCAAATCTTCTAAGCAATAATAAAGTTTCCCAAATAACATGGCTATATTTAGCAATAGTCCACTTCTCTTATTAATTGAGTAAATAGGTAAGAATTGATTTGATTCATCTTTAGTTCTCAATTTCGGAATTCCAAGTCTGAGGCTAGCTATTAAGTCCATATGACTTATAAAATTAGTCAAAGGAATATATGGGTCTTCCTATCTAGAATGCGTAAGCACATGAAATGCACATTCTTCACAGGTGATATAGTGAGCTGCTTATGTCAGCAATTCATGAGTATATCGAAGTTTCTCATTGTTTTTTACTTATGTATTGCTTTCCATCTGATGAGTACATCAATGATCAAAACTTTACTAAACTGTTCACCTTGTCACGGCAGCTAAGTCTCCATGAACTTCCCGTTCTCTTTAACTTGTTCACCCTCCATCAAGGTTTATCCAATCTTTATAATTCTTCTCACATTGTACTTCAGGATCCCTCCAAGGTGATAGTGCTCACCTTATATCAACACATCATGAAATAACACAACATGTGCATTTAATTATGAAATAATAGTGAAAAACAGATGGTTTTGTCAATTTCAAAATATCATAGGAGGCTATCCCAATAGCTCTAATGGAAAGCATGAGTTAGAGGATGAATCTAACTAAAATGAAAACAATGAAATAGCAGTGGCTAACATAGAACTCGACAATCCTTATTTTGTCCAGCTATGAAACTTGCCTAAGTGAAAGAAAAAACAATGGCTAGGGCTAACAATATTCATTATTACGTGTTCGATATCATTAAGTTGGATGAAGTCTTTGATTTACTTTCGAAAGATGGTCCAAAGAAATTAACCGAGGCCAAGTACTTACAAGTAAAGAAGATTTAGTAAACAAAAATATATTGTAAGTAGCGTCATTCGTGACATAACACGGTTAATTGCATTGATTTTCTCGTGAGTGGCGGCACAAGTGGCCTGGGACAGCGCTCCATCTCAGTCGCTACTCCCGGTGTACGAAAACAACGTGAAACAGGGTGCAGAGACTCCCGGCGCAATTCCCGCCAAAGAAATTCCAGTTCGGAAGAGATGGGCAGCTGCAAGGGGATGGAGGATCTTTCTAGTTTATTTAAAGGAACGAATCAAAAGTGACAATTATCAACCGATGTTCATTTCACGAGAAATTGAAGCGCAACTTTCAAATATTTCATAATGACATCTAGCATGGGATTTGTCTGGATCATTTTAAGATTTTGCAATCCATTAAATAGACAAACGGGACACTTTTTTTTTGTTTTTAGTTTTTTTGGGGGTGTTGGCAAATAAAAGCACAAGTCAGCCAGTAGTAGTGTTGAAGGAAGAATTCATCGATCAGTCCCTTGATTTTGATCGCGAGAAGATGAGGTATTCGACATCAAATTTCACCTCTTCATCGTGAAAATATTATTTTCAGAAAAACAACCCTCAATGCCCCCCAGCTCCCCTCCCCCTTATTTCTTTTTCATATCCCTTTCGCGTAGATGGAGGTCTCATCGATCAATGGGCAACGGTGAGAATTCCTCCACTCTACCTAGATCTTAGTAATCCCGAAAAAACGAGAGCCCTTTCTAAACTAACTCAAGTCGAGGAGCACAAACGACAATTAACTCCCTCAATCTTGAAGACAACATTTTTAATCCTAATACTCGTAAGGCCAACACTACATAAATATGTAAGATGGTATCGCCACTTTCCTCCACCATTTAATGCTTGTAAGGCCACACTATATGTATGTATCTATACATACATACATACATACATGTATATATGTACATATATTGAGTGCTCCTCGTATCGATAAACACGTATGGGTCTCTAAAGTCCCTTTGCTTTATTATTTTCATTAGATATCGAGGGAAAAGAGGTAATGGGGCCTTTATTTGATCATTTTCATTGGTGAACGGAGCCACACCCTCCTCGGGGAAAATGATATTTTATCGATTTTAGTGTCCGGCACTTATAGACCGCCACTCTCCTCCTTCACTTACTATTAAGCCACGGGCCCCGGTTCGCCTTACGAGCAATCTCTCCTTTTCATATATATAAATGAGGTGGTGTCAAAAAAAGACTTCGACTCGCGGCGGCAGCACCGGAAGACGAACCAATCCCTTAAGGATCTTCTACTGTGGTTAATCATTTCTTTGGCGAGGGGTCCCCCCCTTCCTTTTCATGGGTTGTGGGGCCCCCCGTCAGAGCGCAGGCTTCTGATATATAAATGAGGTGGCGTCAAAAAAAGACTTCGACTCGCGGCAGGACCGGAAAATGAACCAATCCCTTGAGGATCTTCTACTGTGGTTCCAACCTCCCCCCACGGACAGCACGTGATCCCCCCCCCCCCCCCCCCCCCCCCCCCCCCCACGGACAGCACGTGAACCCACGCCTTCCATCTATAAAATATCACTGAATCTGCTTCGCGCACAACAATCTCATAAGCGATTGCGAACTCCCGACCTCTCGAGGAAGCCAGGCGAGTTCCCAACATATCAAGCCAGGGGCGATGTCGTCCGCCATCCAGCCCTCCAAGGGGCATCAGCTTGAGCCCCGGCCCCGGTGGCCTAGATGGGGGTGGTGTGGGCGGCGGAGAGGCCGCCGCCGACGGTGCAGAGTCAGGTCTTCATGTTATCCATAAAACGATTTTCTTCCGTATTAGTTCGAGTCTCAATATGTAAGGATTTGGAGTTCTTAGCGTTTGTTCATGTGTCGTGAATTCGTTATGTACGAAGGATTAATAGTTTCCGTTGATGCAGAGCCAAATTCCAATTAGACTTATTGTAAGGTCCCATTGGCATGCATCCGGTAGGAATCGCACCTACGAATCTGCCAATAATGAGTTCAGGGATTTAACCATTCGGTCGTGGATGCTTAGCGGGGATCCTCGTGCGCACGAGGTCGTCCGTCGCGGGAGCGCAGGAGGAGGAGAGTGAAGCGGCGATGGAGTCGGCATTACAGAAGGGGTTTGCGCATGTGGTCTGGTTCTCGGGGCGTTCAATCTCCATAAACAAATCACACGGTTTTCGACAGATACGTCCTCCGTCTCCCCCCTGCAAAAATTTGTCTTCTTCCCACCTGTCCATTCCTTCTTTCGATGTGCCGGTAAGCAGAAACTATGAAAAGTAGCGCGCCACGACCAAAGAGAGAGTCAACATCGATTCCCCCGCCAAAGGACCAAGCAAAGCAAAGCTCCATGAAAAGTAGCGCGCCACGAATTCCCGCCAAAAAAGCCCGCGCAACGACCGAGAAGGTGCAAAAATGTAAAGACCGATTCCCGCCAACAGACTAACCAAGCAAAGCTCCCGCCAAAATAGCCCGTGCCACGACCAAGAGATGCAAAAATGTATACGCCGATTCCCGCCAATGAATCGAGCAAGCAAAGGTTGTGATTCTCTGTCCTCAGCTTCGATCCAGTCTCCCCCGTTGATCTATTATCACAGTAACCACGGTATGAATAAATTATAAAAATTGGTGCGCCCAAATCGAAAAGGTGCAACAATGACGACACCGGTTCCCGCCAAGGAACCGAGCAAGCAAAGCTCAGCACTCAACGTCCCGAGTCTCCCTCGGCAAATCCCTATATAAAGTCAACCCTTTCCTTCACACGATGTATCTTCACACACACGCACAGAACCAAGCAAGCAAAACTCATCACTCACTCAAACCAGAGAAGAAGAGGAAGGATGGCGGATGGTGGCATCAGGAGGAGGGCGTGCGCAAGGTGCCAGACACTAAGAAAAAGGTGCCAGGAGGACTGCATGTTTGCTCGATACTTCCCGGCCGACCAGCACGAGACGTTCACCAGTGTCCACAAGGTTTTCGGCGCCAACAATGTCACTAGGATCTTACAGGTCGCCCCCTTTTCTCTTTTGAAGCAAATTTGTTTCCCACTCCACTCAAACTTTATTACTTTTCCCGAGTTTACATGGTGAGATAGATTGTGCACCTCATCTCCACATTTGTATACGATCATATAATACTTCTCGAAAAAAATTATCAAGAAAATTTTAAATTTATTGCACATATACCAATTTTGTCATAGGCCTTTTAATAATTTGCCGATAAAGTCTATTTAGCCAATTTTATTTGAAATTATTGATGTGAACGATGGCATTAACATGAATAATATTTTTAATTTTTTTTCCTTTTTGACCTTTCTTTTTTCTTTTCCTTTTCTTTTTGGCAGTCAATCGTCTACCACCGCCTTGGCTTGTTCAAGGGTCTCATTGCCAGATTTGGCAAGGCCACCACCCTCGCTCAAGCCATGGCAGCCTCGTCGGGCCTTGCTCTCAGTGAGAGCCCTCCTCATTAGCGAGGCTTGGCGAGTGCTCTCCCTCGCCCAATCGATGCTTGGTGAGGCCGCCCTAGCATAGGCGAGGGTCAGCTTTGCCAAATTAAGGGCACTCGCCTAAGCAAGACCAACCTTAGCTCAAGTAAGGCTAGCTCTCGCTAGCAACCAGTCGTTGACAAAAAGAAAGAAAAAAAAAAGAAAAATTTAGAAGAACTATTAAAAATTTGTAAAAATTATCTACATTAACATCGTTTGTTATTAGTCGTGATACGTTGGACAATTACCGTCTATACCATCTATTTCCGATCAATTTGAGAAACTAAAAAGTTTAAAACTGAATTGATACAAGTACACTTTCATAGTAATTCTCCCTTACTTCCCCATGGAATTTGGATATGAGTTTTAATTTTATAATTTTTGTGAGGTTTAGATTAATTTTTCAAAAATGTAAAATGACTTCTATAAAATAATTAGGGAAAATGACACAAATAGTTTATGAATTTTAACCCAATGTGCAATTTGATTTATAAACTTTTAATTTATTTAATGTCATCTTGAACTATACGAAAATATTCAATGCAGTCATTTTCATTAATTCAAGTTTAGGAACTATATTGAACATTTTCATATAGTTCAGGGACTGAATTAAACATATATCAAAAGTTCAAAAATGACACTGAATAAATTAAAAGTTCATGGATCACATTGAATATTAACTTAAAGTTCATGGACTACATTGAACAAATTAAAAGTTTAATGACCAAATTGCATATTAGATCAAAGTTCAGAGACTGTTTGTATTATTATTCTAAATAATTATACTCCGATCATCTTCTTTTAAGGGGTAAGTCTAAAAGAACATCAAATTATGTAGCCACGGACTTGACTCGAATAAATTAAGCTCTACATCATCATGCATCACCAAGTCCATGTGATCATTGACTCACTTGGATATGAAACATCCTAGGAGCTACCAGAGGACCAACGAGCAGACGCCGTGCGTAGCATGGTCTACGAGGCCAACGCCCGAGTACGGGACCCGATCTATGGCTGCTTCGGGGAGATAACAGCTCTCCAGAGACAGCTTGCTGACAAGACTGCCGAGGTGGAGCGCCTTATAGTCTTGCTGGAGGCGAACCAGTCTAACCACAACCCAAGCCGGGCCAGCCCGAGCCACGGCGAGTTGCCCTTCTAGCGGCTCATGGCCTGCCGAAGCAAATCCATTCTAAGAAATGTTATGTTTCGGTTTAATTTGTGTAAATTAAATCTAGGTTGATGGCTGAACAGCGTTTTCATTTGAGCCATGTTTAACTGGAGATCATCGAGTTGAAAATAAGATCAGGCTCAAAGTTTCAGAGTCTTTAAACTTTATCCAAGCCTACCTAAAGATATAAATCTGACGCTGGCATAAATGGGCCAATCAGTTTGGGCTTTCACACCGTACGATTTAGACTCGGCAACTTTAGCTCTATGATGATTCGACTAGTGGTTGAGTCGACACAACGGGTCATGTCATATTCAAAAATCAAATGTGTTTCTATCAAGAATTTTTGCATGATGGCTCAAATCGGGACTGGGGGGATGGTACCGCGTCACCTATGGATCAATCGAGAATTATTTAACATGAGATTAGAAGCAGTCGCAAGTTGAATGTTTAGACCAAGACCAACAAGCCCAATCATCCCCGACGTGTACTCGTGATTGACTTACTCTATCTTTCGTACAACCCCATCAAGCAATCCATGTATGCGTTAGAACTGAAAATGATATGCAAAAATTCTGTGCTGAGCAAATGAGAGAGAGAGAGAGAGAGAGAGAGAGAGAGAGAGAGAGAGAGAGAGAGAGAGAGAGAGAGGCAAAAATAGCCTTCGGCCACTAGCGGGGCATTTTTCTTGTGTGCATCAAGTCCTTGAAATCTATGCCAATTCTATAGTGTTTTCCAGGTTCAGTAGTGATGCTATCTAATTCCTATTGGAAGCCTTCGGGTTGAATAAAGAATGAGGTTTCATCCATCCGCACATTTTAAAATTTCAGGTCATGTTAGACTTGGTGGTGGGGACCATTATGTCCTATTCCTTTTGTCTTTCATTGATAGAGACATAGAGTTTACTAAGATATTGTACCTGATGTGGTTGGAGAAGCAAAATATAGCAAAATGAATAAAAACAGTGCTAAACTAGAGTTGAATTGAAGATGGAACAGAGAAACGCTATTTCTTAGGGTTTATAGAAACTATTGACGTTCATTTGAATGAGGAAAAACTTATGGCAAAGTTACTAAAAAACCGATTTCTGCAACCCTTGATCTAACACAATAACTTTTTAATTTGAAGGCCACATGACTGGCACATGATTGTTTATTAACTTAATGACATATTAGAAGACTTTATAAAAAAAAAAAAAGCACTTAAAACACAAAAAAAGAAAAGTTCAATTATGCTCCTGCGTCGTTCACCCAGTTTGGAAAGAATCAAGCTCGGTATTGAAAGCTTTGACGGACTAAGCATGTCTCTAGATCGATCTTCTTCATCTCCCCTACCAAAATCCCTGATTTACCCAACCATTTCATTAGGAACTTTCCCTCCATGTTACCACTCCTCGTTAGCATAATTCTTTTTCGACTGGAGAAAACTCTGCCTCGAGTTTTGGCGTGTCGAATGATGAGATGTAGTGAATTTCTTCCATCCATCATTGAAAATTTGAATTGCATCATCGAAACATTCGAAGTTTTATTACTTCGCGAAAGCTTACCAATTGAACCTTTGCTCGAACACCGAAGTTGAGCAGGAATAACCAAATCATTCATCGGCGAGAACAGCACTCTCTCTTCAACTTTAATTTGGCCAGCATTTCCTTCGCGTGCTTACTCATCTTCTTCTTTATTACCTAATTCATATTGATAAGTAACTGAATCAAACCCTTCGGAAAGACTTTTTCCCGTCTCGCTCGAGACATCAATCCTTTCGCCTGCATACACTTTGTCTTTGTTAGAACAAAAAAATAAATCGGATATCAGATTTCCATAATTCGATTGGCATGGCCTACGACTACAGAGATGTCACGCCCCGCGTCCTCTGCGGCGTGCCACATCCCTCCTCTTGGTCGATTCGAGTGCGATGTTCCAGGAAACGTCGCCGACCCAACACTCGACACAGAGAATCATACACAAGCGGAAGCAGAACAAATAATAATACCCAGACAGAAAACAATATGAGAACAATGATAGCACGATAGAAATTACTGATTACAAAATATACACTTTTATACATATACAAAAGCCTTTACAATATTCATTTACAACCAAAATAAATGATCCCAACACAACAGCAAAAGCGGATCATAGCCACCACACTAGGCAAAAGGAGAGGCGGCTAGGGAGAACTACCGACAAGAGGGGAAACGGAGGACTCGATCCCAAAAAGTGTCAGTCCTCACTACGCTAAAAAGGGGGATCTACCCTAGGGCTCCTAGTCGGGGTCTGAGCTCGACGCCTCCGAAGAACTCTCGGATATATCCTAGTCCTCATCAGAATTGACTGCCTCAGACTCGGTCTCCATCTCCGGATCCTCGTCCACCTCCATGGGCTCCTCTGCTTCCACATTCATCGGCTCCGAGGCCGAATCGACAATCTCGAGCTCAAAATCCACGCCTCCCAGCTCCTCGTCCTCCTCACCTAGCTCGGTCCCTCATCAATCTCCTAACTCATCTCCATATCCGTATCGGGATCGACTATATCTCCATTAGGGCACTGCGGATCTAGCTCGCCCTCCCCGTTCAACGGGATATCCATAGAACGGAGGGGTCCATACTCTTCTCCAAAATAATATCTAAAGCACCAAGTCACATACTCGTGGGTCTCAAAATGTGTGGTTCCTACGTATACCCAAACTAACGTATAATGTCTAAGAAACATCTCCCCATTCCCTATGGGGTGAACCAACATGGTGTACTCAAGATGCTGCGAAATCCCATGTCGCACCGGTGCATCGGGCACCTCTGGCATCGTCAAGGTCTGGGGTCTGAAAAGTTGGGTTACACAATCGTGAA
Organism: Syzygium aromaticum; assembly: GCA_024500025.1. NCBI lineage: Eukaryota > Viridiplantae > Streptophyta > Magnoliopsida > Myrtales > Myrtaceae > Syzygium > Syzygium aromaticum. Next base: position 13,488,154 of record CM044889.1, read on the forward strand.
ACGAATCTCAGCAAGTAAAACCCACTAAACCTAAACTAGACTAACATGCACCTCCTAACGGGGATAAAACTAAATCAAACAACAACCACTGATTCAGGCCCTTGGGCCCAGATCGCACTTACCGATGACCCTGCAGGTTAGGTAATTTAAAATAATAGTCAAGCACATCCTCGGGCATACACGGTCACACGTGCGTCATACGCATGCTCAAGCTCATAAATGTCTGGTTTACATTCCCATTACCGAGTTTCACACGTATTCATACTCGTCCATGCATTCTTATGTATGCCAATGCATTAATGTAGTACAAGCGCGCGTATTTGGATTATAAGATGGAACCGCCTGGGCACGTCCCATACCATGCCTAGCAATTCCACCACATAATCTAATACTCTACAGATTTACTAATTCCACCACATAATCTAATACTCTACAGATTTACTCATTATCTGATCTTTCCACAGCCCACTGGCCCAACACATAAACAACTCTTCGTGGCCAGCGTAAAAACGCCCCCGGCTCAGTGCCTCTAGCCTGCTACAAAGTGCATGAGATGCAACACCAATCTCCTTACGAACCAAGTCTGCCACAAAGTGCATGAGACTGGTCGTCTTCCGGACACACTGGGTATCGTCTTGCTACAAAGTGCATGAAGACGGAATCGACCCGAAGGCCTTAAGTGATCACATGGCACACCGCCCAAATTTTATCTGAACCCGGCGTCAAGCACATCGGGCAATTATAAGTGATCACATGCTCATGGCAGACTCGCATTCTCGCATAATTTTCATCACATGCCTCACACTCGGTACACACATAATGCGCAGCCATGAATGCTTATGCTCGGGCAATATGGAATATACATGAGCACTAATCATTACAATTCAATGAATTCAAGCTCATCACACTACAACGTGCTCAATTGCTCAAATCACACTCCGCACAACGTTGATCACGCGAACACGCGGCATGGCAAGCCACAAATAGACATCCAAGCATACAAATCACCCAAATCGAATACCACAATGATCTAATCAACTATTCGGGTCATCCCAACACTTTAATCGAGCTAATTCGTCAACTTGTCATCACTCAACCCATTATTTGCCACTATGGATAGCCACTACTTGTTCTTGTTTCGGCCTCCAATCCCCTTCAATTTCTCCTCAATAAACCAATGATGTCACTCCGGTACTTTTCCGATCAAGCAATAATTCATAATCAACCTTAATCACACTTATTAATCACTAACGACACCTAATCCCGATCTAAATGGCATTATTGTTCTAATTAGGGTTTAGAGGGCATTACTCACCTAAACTCGGTCTACGATGACGGGAAAACGGCAACCAATTACCGATGAACGGTAAATCGGCGGCGACGTTTTCGGCGGTGACGGCAGCAAGCGGCGGCGGCGGCTCACGGTGCACGGCCTCCAAACGGCCAAGAGGGAGAGAGAAAGGTGGTTGGTGAGGGTGGCGGCTGAGATGGTCGGCGGCTGCTCACCGGGCGAGCGGAACGGCGGCGGAAACGGTGGACGACGGGGACGGCTTCGAGCGGACGACGGCGGCGGACGGTTCGGCTCCGGTGATCTCACGGCCAAGAGGAGAGAGAACACGGGAAGAGAGAGAGAAAGTGATGGCGAAAGGGTGAGGTGGTGGTGGCTTGGCGTGGCGGCGGCGTCACGGTGGCGACGGATTGGCGTTGGCGGCGGAACGGCGGTCTCGGCGTGGTCGGCAAGGGGTGGCCGGCGAAGATGAAGAGGGAGAGAGAGGAAGGTGAGGTTGGCTTAATGGAGAAAAAAGAATGAGGAGAGAGAGTGGGAGAGGTGAGCTCATAGTGGGGTTGGTGGGAGTTGGTACCACTTGTCAACATCCTAAGCAATTAGATTAACCTACCCTTGATCCAATGGCTTGCCTTCATCCAAGTCCAATAATTGATGGGCAAAGTGGTCATTGCTCACTCCACTAAACCTTGTCCCCTTATCCATTAAAACCAATAAAAAATCCTCCAATCAAACCTCAAAATTCGGAACACTACTCAAGGCTTAAAGGCAAAGTCATCATTTGTTCGATTCCGAGCCGAAATTCCATTTTTCGACCAGACTCTACATTCACGGCCAACATATTTTGACGTCGTCCAGGCGAAACTAGTCCAGTAAACCCTCGAAAATCAACCTCGAAGTCCGGATCAAATTTCACGATCAAACTAGTTAAATTTCAATTCTCGAGTCTCTTACTAACGGGCGGCTGTTTAGGGGTTACACGTATTGACCTAAGGTTATATGAGTCGTGACTGCCTCAATTACCGGGAGAACGAGAGGAATTATCGCTAGTTCCGGAGATAACGATCGTTCGGTTTAAGTTCGGGACTGGTCGGCCACGTGCACTTTCGATCTTACAGAATCACCTGCTATCCGAGATAACGATGTTGGCCTTGGCCAATCCGAGTCCGTCACCTTCCAAAGATCGACCTACTTTGGCCCAAAATATTTTCTCGTCGTTTCTCGAAATCGGTGTCCAGTTCATGATCGGGTCCTTAGTCCACGTACCGTTATCCTAGTTAGCCATTCCCATCTGGTCAGTATCCCTAAAGTGATCAGCTCCGGACGAGACTTACGAAAATGAAATAATAGATAAGACTCGTTTTATTGATTTCCGGAAATTGAATCGAAATTCGGGATGTTACAAGAGAGAACAACAAATAATTCCACTATGGATCAAGAAATATAATGGAGATTACAACCCTACTCAAGTTACTCAAACACTTTCAGTATTTTCCAGTCTCAAATTACATTTAATAACTCACGCAGTATTTAGTCCTCATAATTTCTCACGAAACAATGTATCAATCTCACAAAGGAATTACACAAATCGTACTCACAAGATTTAATTGGTTTCAACACTTACATATTGATTTGGGATGTAATTCGCGAAAGTGTGCCCAATTGATGAAATTCACAATCTGCTCGAGAACTTCACCAAATTGATCGACCATTAACTCAACACAGTAACAGCGCTCCCTTTGGAGCACTTAAACGGCACACACTAATAAAACCCAAGAAAATAGTATGTTTATATGTGATCGTGGAGACCACCTTTTTTTGCCGACTTCATCATAAAGAAAGGAAATCCATGTAAACGTCCGAATACAGTCAAATTTGGAAGTTTCCCTTTTTATTCCCCTCGGCAGACTTTAACTTGGAGAAACTTAAAGGCAATGATTTGTCAATCAAGGAAAAAGAATATGGAGAAATAAATCAAAATCACAAGATGATTCTTAGAGATGCCGAAATCAAGTAATTGACAACTCTTGTAATATAATGATATCTTCATTTATTATTTTCCATTGTTGTATTATTTCCTTATGAATTGCAACATTTGTAATATCTTTATATAATGAAAATCATGTCAACAATTGTAAGTTGAGATCAAGAATAAAAAACCTTTATTCTTTTATGGTATCAGAGCATATCTTCGAAAGAAATGGATCCTTAACCTTGGCTTCCACCAATCCTAAGTATCCATGCCCCTCGCCTTTAAACATTAGCAATTTTGTGTCACCAAAACTAACACAAACAAACTTCTGACCCAAAAAAAAAAAAAAAAAACTGACACAAACAAACTATTTTTGTTAGAGAGCCCAGATGCTTGCACTAATTGAAAGTCAAGATCTGGTAGGATTCATTGATGGTGAGTACCAGATGCCGAGTCTAACAATGGTCACCCCCTCTGATTATGAAAAAGAAGCTAGAGTCTGAGAAGAAGTGGACAAATTGGAGTTTTTACAGTGGAGAAGGTCAAATCGCCTTCTGCGGGGATGGATCATTGTGACGCTCTTTGAAGAAGTTCTTGCTCAAGTAGTAGACTTGAAGACATCTGTTGAGATGTGGTTAGTTTTACAAAATATTTTTGCCAAGGTATTTAAGGAATATAAAGTTTCAATCTACAAATTCAAAAATGTCATAGAGATAATTTTTCTTCTCTTCACAAGCATCTTGGGGCTCTTCAAAAATATTTGAATGAGTTATCTGCTATCGGATGTCCCCTTGAGTTAAAAAAGAAGGGTTTCTTTGTTTTGAATGGCTTAGGTGATCAATATGATTCATTCACTACCTTCATGTTGAAGCCTCCAATGCCAATATTTTCTGACTTGATTTTGCAATCACAAAGCTTTGAGAGTCGGCTCACAAATAAAAGTTCCCTTGTAATTCAACACGGGACGGCTTTCTTTGGTCAAATAAACAATTTTAAGAGCAGCAAGAAGGGAAAAGAGTTCCAACATTCCAACAACAATTATTTTTCTTTGCATGGAAGAGGGTTTTCTCACAATGGTCCAAGAATGAAAGATTCTCAGGCTGATTATATGTATTCGCAGGGTCACATGTCACAATTTAATCAAAGCAAGATCAAGAAGCTTGTGAAAGGAACAGACAAAGTCGTATCCTGTCAAATCTGTAACAAGCAAAGACTTACTACTTTAGATTGCTTTAATCGGTTTAATCAATCTTTCCTTCCATCAAACGTGCCAAAGGCATTTGCTACACTTACTGTTGCAGATAGTAATGATTCGGAATGGTTTACTGATAGTGGAGCTTGAAATCACATGACCAGTGTCGCGACCTAAAAAAAATTTTCATTTTTTTTGGGCTAATGGATTATTAAGACTAAACTTAACTCGAGCCCTCCCAAGCCTTACCAATTCGCAACTTAGGGTTTAAGTCTTTAACATGCAAATGTTTTCATGCTTGGAGTCGCCACTAATCAATTTGTGGTAGGTTGATTAGAAACCTAAATAAAACATAAGGAGATATGTTTTATTTCTACGAACCAAAGATTCTAAGCTCGGGGACTTGATTACGCTAGATTTAATCTAACGCCCTTTCAGTACCTTTTCTTTTTAAAAAATGTTTATGCATGCAGTCTGGATCCATTTTATTGCCTAATCACTTACATGTGAGGTGTTCATGCGAGTGCGCAAACCACCAATTTAACACACAAGAAAGCGGTAAATAAATAGCAGAATAACATACCTTAAAGCCACGCAAGCATCTGCATTTATTAGTAGAAAATCACACAGACAATCCTAACATGATTTCTAATTAACAAAGCAAGGTACTCAGTGTGTTCATTAGGGCTTGCGCTTTATTAAAATGCAAACTAACCTATATGCAATGCCATGTAAAAAAAAGAGAAAAAAAATGACACGCAATTAATACAACCTAGCATGCGAACTATATGTCATGCGACGACGTGACCTAATTCTAATGACGGACAAATGATTTATTTTTGGTATTTTCTAATGAAATTCAGAATAAAAATATGCCTAAATTAACATGCAACCTATGATAACTTAACATACCCTAACATGACTTATTTTTTTGGGATTTTTGTTAAAATTCGAAATAATAAATTACTTAAATTAAGAATGCAATCTATCCTAATCTACCATAAAGCAATTCATTCTTTTTTGGGGTTTTCATGAAAATTCGGAATTAGAAAATAACCTAAATAATCTATTAAGATTAGAATGTTACTTAATTTAAACTAGGAAATAGATTATCACAAGTTCTAATTTAAATTAAATAATTACTCTATCTTCTAGATACATTTAGGGTTCCCTAAACATGCAAAACTCAAATTCAAATCCTAACTGATATTTTTTGAATTTTCTGTTTAAAGGAAAGCAAATAATAAAAAAAAAACAAGGATAGCAACCACATTCAAATCGTCCACACGATCCGCCAAATTTGTTTCAAACTCGGATTAGGCACAAAAATCGAACTATCGGTCATATCTATAGGGTTATAGATATTGACGGAAAGTTGATCGTTTAAATTTGGAAAGCAGATAAAGATCATTATCGTATCCAAGTGATTATGGATAGGATAATAATTTTCCGTATCGCCGCGTATCGTACCTTAGGGATAAGGTCGGATAGTCGTCCAGATACGTTGCTAAATTAGGAAATTTTCCTAATTTTGAATATTTTCAAATATTGCGGATATATCGAATATTATCCTAAGATATCTAAATATCCACATGATATTCATGAAATATTCAAAACATGTAAATTAGGAAATTAAATATTTCGGAAAAACATTCGGATAATAATCTTACCTAATTTGCAGATAATTTCCAAATTTGGATTCGACTCGGGATTGGGCTTGTGGATCGGGATCGCAACAACTGATGACTGGTGGTCGGCGTCGGGAACAGTGGCTCACGCGCGATATCGAGGACAACGGCGGTGTGGATGTAGAAGACGGCGGGGGCGATGACGACCTCTCAGTCAAGGAAGAACTGGCGAGTGTGGCTCTCGGTGACTAGTCAAGCTCGTCACTATCGCGAGCGCGTTGGAGTTTCGTCAAAGCTGGAACACTGTACATAAGCTTGTCGGTGCTGCTTGGAACGGACCGGATGTCTAGGAAGTGTGTGTGTCTCGGCTTCGTCGTGGCTAGAACAGAAAGCCACAGATCAGCAGAGGTGACGATTGTTGTGCGGGCGCGGCTGTTCTGGATCAGCGAAACCAACCCCCCACTTTTGACTTTTTCTTGGCTTTTTCTTCTTCTCTCTCTTCTGTCTTCTTGCCGAGAAGAGCCCCCCCTCTCTATTGACCAATTCTTTTCCACTTTCTCCTCTCCCTCGTCTCTGTACGTGTTCTACGTACTTTGCATGGGAACGTTCTCCTCCCCCTTTGCGTGTGTTTCTCACGGTGAGATCTTCAAGGCTGTGGGGGCGTCGGTGAAGATGGAAGGACATGGCATGGGCCAGCGAACGGCAAAGCAGCAACACTCGCGGGTCTTGCGTAGTGGTGGTGGTGCCGTGCGGCGGCGCGAGGAACGACGCGACCGGCGGTGACGATGTAGCAACACCGATCTCCCTTTCTCTCTCACGTGTACTTTCAAAAATTTCAGATCTGAAATTGTGTCGTCCCCCCTTTAATTTCTGACCTAAACATGTTTATATAGTGCTAACTTAGGTCAATTAGATGGGCTTACTAATCCTAATGGGCTTAGGCTTGGGCTTAGGCCTTAATCTAATTTCTGATTTTATTTAATTCCTAAGCGGGCTGAATTAACTTGGGTTTTAATTTAATTGAACATAATGGGCTGAATTAAGCTCAAATTAAAACGACCAAACCTATTTGACTCGTGATTTCTGGCCCTTGCCTTTCCGAATGAACCGAGTCCCATTCGATGAAATTTAAGCTTGTTCGCCATCACCGGTCCGATGGAAAATGCGATTAAATTAAAATGAACCTAAACTATATGTTATGTAATTTAAATATTTTGTTTATGGGTTAAAAATTAATCCCTAATTTTTATGCAAATTACAACTAAATGGTGAGTCAAAATTTAGGTGTCAACAGCTGCCCCTCTTTAAAGGTGAGCTCGCAGAGGTTGCATTCAAAGACTAAATGATACCTAAATTTCAACCATGCAAATGCAATAAATGTTATTTTTGTCGGGATTATGAGTCCCATTTTTTTAAAATGCAATAAGAAATGATGTATGCTGACATGAATGGAAAACATACCTAGAATTACTTACCTGACAGAACGATGGCGCAATTCGAGGCACGACTTTGACTTGTATATTGTTTTGGCAAATGTCTGGGCTAAGTCCCCTAGGTTTTGCCTAATACACTGTTGATGAACTTTGGTGATCTGCAATTAAGTCAAAACACACGAAGAACGCTCGACGTATCCAATCATCGTCTGGAGTTGTGAGAACAGTTCCGACCTTTATAAACTACCTATACATCTCCATAGGTGTTTGCAAAGATTTGGCCACTTCACTTATACCTGCTCATAAGTGAACTGCGGGGGAACTTTTGAAGTCAAGAGGATATTCCGACATTGACATATACTTGCTCATATGCAAAGATTTGGTCGCCTCACTTATACTTGCTCATAAGTGAACTGCGGGGGAATACCTGGAGTTGAGAGAATATTCCGACCTTTACATATACCTGCTCATATGCAAAGATTTGGCCGCTTCACCTATAATTGCTCATAGGTGAATAGCGGGGGAATACCTGAGATTGGGGAGAATATTCCGACCTTTACATATACCTGCTCATATGCAAAGATTTGGCCGCTTCACCTATACCTGCTCATAGGTGAGTTGCGGGGGAAATCTTCTCGAGATTGTATGAAAATCTGTGATTTGGTGAACAAAGGGGCTAGCCCAAGTGTTCAAGGGTTCCTTGACAAAGTGCTTGGATATCATCAGAGGTACCTGAAAAGGTTTGATCAATAGACACCTAAACATCATCAAAGGCATCTAGAGATCGTAATAAAAATGATCAAATAAGGGACCTGACGATTGCTCAAACAGGTTGGGAATATCTGGATAGTCATAGACATCCAAGGAATAGAGATATACTTACCTGGTGATATCTCCGACTCTTGAGGGTGTGTCTCCTGTTAGACATGGTTTTAGGCAACATGTAATATACATTCGCATTATTAAGAACACATATACACATACACTATGATTTCAACCGGTTTTTCATACATGATGGTTTCGTCAAATCGGCATTACAAACTTCGCTGGGGATAAATCATGACAAGATAATCCGAACTCACAAGCAGGTATTTTGAAAATGTCGAATGAGGGACTTTCAGTTCGAAAGGTCTTTCACTCATTCTCATTGAAAAAGGCTGATTTATGAGAATCTCTCTATCTCACCGTCATCATGTGGACAAGGGTCCGAATATTCTCGCAAGTGGTACGACCTTACCAATCTGAGAGGTCTTTGCTAGGAGTGTAATATGGCTTGGTCAATGGCTTAGCAAAAGGGACTCTTCGAGTCAAGGCTATTGAAAGAAAATACTCCATAATTGTCTCCGGGTTTCAAGTCAAGAACCCTGCAAAATGAGATAGAAATGGACTTGCTCGCACTTCTTCGAGCTAAGCTTATAAACATCTGAAATTCTACGTTACTTTAAGTGCCATAATCTGAAGAGACTTTGTAAGGGACGTAACGTAAGCTAGGCTCATGGGTTGAGAAATGAATAGATCATTAGGCTCAAAATGTGTATAATTGGGGTGAATAAGTTGGTGATCATCTTGGCATTGTCACCGGTCTTCTTCTTCACCATGGATTATCTCCTCGGTAGATGTTCCATTGACTTCGAGAGTTCATCACTTGATTCCTTTGAGACTTGTAGGATTACTGCTCTACTGAGGATGATTTGATATGTCATATCCTGACATTTTTCATTGGGCATTGGCCTTGCTTTTACCAGGCACACTACTTTTTCTTGCCCTTCCTCTTTTTTTTTTTTTTGACTTTTGACACACACTGTTTACAATGCATATATCGGTCAACGACACTTTGACTGAATGACTCGCCATTTGGACCCTCAAGGATTTTCATCTTTTATCGGCACTTCGAATACACTGCTTGAACAATGATGCCCCAGTATGGGGGATGATCACCAACTGGGTTTAAGAAATGAAATTATAGGCTCAATTGGGCTTAGCAAAGGATAAAGTGTGTATAGGATAAAGAAAGAAATGCTCTTCGTCATCCTAAGGCACTTGAACTTCGTGTGAATTCATCTGAAAAAGCAACACTCGAAGATTGATGCAAGTGAGAGCAAGAAAATTTCTATTCATTTTTCACCTTATGATGCTGACTTACCTCCAGTTTGCCCCGATGTGGGGTGGTTCTTGACATGGGTAATTTGAAAGAATTTCTCAAAGCATTTAAGCTCAAAGTGGTGAAACAATGGATAAACTGTAGTGTTTGGGATAGAGAAATGAAATGCCTCTTGTTATTTCGGTCGTCGTACCTTTTGCAAGATAACTCTTTACCTTACAAACATGGAATTTTTCCACTCAATTCATTGAGGATTAGTGCATGGGATTGTGTATAAGATAGGGCTTGCCTTTCATCATCCCGATGTACCTCATTCAACACATTCAATTCATTCCACATGAATTGTCAGATTGTCCAAATGGATTACCTTCCTTGAAATCGATGATACAGACCAACAAAATAACCATGCAAAAATTAAAGCCAATGCAAACATCTTAGCTTGAAATTGTTCGAAATTATTTATTCATCAATGAATTGTTTGCAATTCAAAACATGAAATCAAACATTTGAAAATTTTGCTGCAAAATGTGAGATTTTATCAGAGATAATACATCTTCACGGCATCAGAATTAACAGGAGTGGAGAACTCACAACCATCCATTTCTGCAAGAATCAGGGCACTTTCGGGAAGCACCTTTTTTAACCACATATGGACCAATGTAGTTTGGGGCAAATTTACCCCCAGGAATAGGAAAGACTGGCAGTACCTTCCTTAGGATTAGATCATTTAGCTTGAAGTGTCTTTGACGCACTTTATGGTTGAAAGACTTACATACTCATGCGGCAACTGGATTGGGCGTTTCGTCTCACTCTCAGGAAGAATTGCCCCTATTTTTACCTCTTTAGTTTCTCCGAAGTCACTCAGGTTAACGATGACAGTTTGGTCTACTGTCAGGACTTTAGGTCTTTTATGATGCTCAAGATCACACTGACGGTCCGAGGAATCATCAAGTTTGCCGGCATCATAGGGATCAATCTCGGTTGCATATAATTCATGATGTTGGACCATTCCCATACCTTCATGTGTCACAAGATTATCTCTGAAACATAAAGTAAGGGATTCAGAAGGACAAACAGGGCTAAACATTGCATTTTTTTTTTGTAATTTTTGTTTTTTTTTTTGAAATTCTTTTCGAAAAAATTTTAACACGAGGGAGCATGAAGAAGCCCAGGCCTCAGAATTCTCCTTGGACTATATTTTTCTTTTATCGGTTGGATATCATCACCGGGCTAGTTTGATGTACCTCAACATGCCCTCAAAAACTGAAAATAACTTGTAATTTCATTGATCATTTCGAAATGAATTACATTTATTGAATGGAAATTGCAACAATTAAGTCCTAGAAACGAGAACGGAAAGCAGCACCCGAGACGGGGCAAATCCTAAAAAGCAGTAAAAACTCCCACGCAAGGGAGTGTGCGAAAAAGTAAAGGTTTTACTCTTATGGGCCAGTGTCCATTCCCTCTAACGGTCTTTCTTCGATAGCTCCAATGAAGACATCATCGAACAGGGCAGTAATTCCTTCCATTGCATCATCAGAATCTCCTGTCATTTGAGGTGTTGGATCATCCATACCTCCCCATCCGTCAGAAATAATGTCACGGGGGTCAACATAAAAACTCGGGGGTGCTGAGTACTTCACATAATAGTCGAACTTACCGCTTGGTTGCCCCAAAGTGTCGATCACCTCCTTTTCTTCATGCATAATTCTTACAGGACCTGGGAATGTGGTGCGAATATGTAGAGGCAACCTACCACGCCCACGTTCTTCATCATTCGGCTCCTCTTCGGATCGCTGTCTATTTTGCCCATCTCCTTGACCTCGACCTCGACCACGGGCACGTCCACGTCCATGTCCCACATTATTTGGCACGCTTGACCCCTGGTATCCCAACCCAGTAGCGTGGGGCCTCCGATAGACCTCCATCGATTGGCGGATACCTTGACCATTCCTGCCAAGGCCTTCTCCCGCAGTAAAGCCATGGGACACCATTACTCTTCCAATCATGACTGCAGTATTTGACACTTCAGGAACGGGTGGCGATGATCCTCTAGACGCATGTATGGTCGATACGAGCTCGAGCGACTGATAACTCGATTCTATTTTGCAATCTGGCTCAACATAAGGGATAGCCGTTGCGTGGTAAATTGGGTGCTCTTCTTCACCGTGGACTATGACTAACTTTCTCTCCACAACGAACTTCACCTTCTGATGTAGACTGGATGGCACAGCTCCGGCAGTATGAATCCATGGACGACCCAACAAAAAATTGAATGCAGTGGGAATGTCCATAACTTGAAATAAGATGTTGAACATTGTTGGTCCTATCTGTACGTCAAGGTGGATTTCTCCTATCACTTCTTTCTTTGTTCCGTCAAAGGCTCGCACGGAGGTTTTTGCAAAATTTATCCTAGAAGGATCTATCTTAAGGCGGTGTAAAGTCGCAAGAGGACAGATGTTCAAGGCTGATCCATTATCAATGAGTATCCGAGCTACATGCAAAGCCTTATATTTGATAGAAATGTAAAGTGCTTTGGTATGCCCTCTCCCTTTTAAAGGGAATTCTTCATCCGAAAAGGCTATAAGGTCTTTAAGGAGTATGGAACCCACAAATTCCTCCAATTTGTCATGATCGATCGTCTCGGGCACGTGGACTTCACTTAACACCTTCATTATGGCCTTTTGATATTTAACAGACGTTTGGAGGAGTTCAAGCAGAGAGATTTGCGCAGGCATCTTACGCAGTTGCTCAACTATGTTGTATTCACTAGCCTTGATCACGGCCAGAAACTTCTTAGCTTCTTCATCAGTAACAGGTTTTGCAGATTGGGCATTAGCTTGACCATAAGTACGTCCAGATCTGGTAACTAAGTCAACATCGAGACTGTAAGACCAAGGGACTGCTTTATTATCATAGTACTTATATGGTTGAGGTATTTTGATCACTATCCCTTCATCAGCTGTAGGCGTGCTTACTACGATCTCTTGATCATTGATCGCGTCTTCGAGCGGAGGCATGTCTTCAAGCAAAGAATCGAGCTTGTCCTTCCCGATGTTCAATGTAGTAAACTCCTCGTCCCAATTAATAACCACTTCGGAGATAGTGGAAACGATGCCAATGTGGTCAGCATAAACGATCATCTCAGCTTCTACCATTCTTGAGATTCTTTCTCTCATGATAGCCAGGGGAAGGATCTCATTACTAAGGTAATAACCGGCTTTCATCAACTCACCGTAGACATCGGTGGTGTATACCTTGACATTCTTAATTCGACCAGCATCGAAATTAAATATGGCACTCACATTGCCCGCATGATCAGGGAGTGGGTTACTCTGAACATTCGACTTAGCAGGTTGGAACGAGAAAGCCTTTTGTGTCCAGGAGGTTCTGGATTCGGTGCTTGAGGACATAGCAATCGTCGGTTGAGTGCCCCAGTTCGCCCATGTGATAATCGCATTTCTTTGACGGGTCGTAGTTATAGAACTGCTCAGGATTGGGCTGCTTTGGCTCAATAGTAAGCAAGCCTTTCTTTCGGAGCACTGCCAATACTTGAGACAACGATCCGGGGAGGGGGGTGAATTGCCTCTTGTTGTTTCTCCTCTGAAAAGGTTGACGACCCGGGTTTTGGTGCTGAGCTTCTGCTATTTGAATTGCCGGGGTAGGATTAACATTCCGCCGGCTCGATTGGGTATAAGTCACATTTACTTCAGCTGCCGGTTCCTTCTCCTTTCTTGTACTAAATCTTTTGGTCGATGAAGACGGCTCCACAAACCACCCATCCTTTAGTCCTATCTCAATCTGTTCGCCTATGAGGATGAGTTAGTTGAAGTTGTCAGCCGGAATAGCCACCATCCGATTACGATACTCGAACGGGAGAGTTGTCGCGACCTAAAAAATTTTCATTTTTCGGGTTAATGGATTATTAAGACTAATCTTAACTCGGGCCCTCCCAAGCCCTACCAATTCGCAATTTAGGGTTTAAGTCTTTAACATGCAAATATTTTTATGCTTGGAGTCGCCACTAATCAATTTACGGTAGGTTGATTAGAAACCTAAATAAAACATAGGGAGATATGTTTTATTCCTACGAACCAGAGATTCTAAGCCCGGGGACTTGATTACGCTAAATCTAGTCTAACGCCCTTTCGGTACCTTTTCTTTTCAAAAATATTTTGGCATGCAGTTTGGATCCATTTCAACTTAATTACTAACATGTGAGGTGTTCATGCGGGTGCGCAAACCACCAATTTAACACTCAATAATTGAATATTAAATTGCAAGATTTGAAGAATTACTTACCTCGAAGCAACGCAAACATCTGCATAGTTAGCTAGAAAATCACATTAACATCATAATATGATTTCTAATTAACAAGCAATTCACTCAATTTCTCTTTTGATTTTCACTTATTTAAATGAAATCTAATCTATATGCAATGACGTGCAAAAATGACACGCAAGTAATGCAACCTAGCATGCAAACTATATGTCATGCGACAATGTAACCTAACTCTAATGACATGCAAATGATTTATTTTTGGTATTTTTTTAATGAAATTCGGAATAATGAAAAATGCCTAAAATAACATGCAATCTAATGACTTCCTTTTTTTGGTATTTTTTTTATTAAAATTCGAAATTTTAAAATAACCTAAATAATCTATTAAGATTAGAATATTACTTAGTTTAAACTAGGAAATAGATTATCTCAAGTCCTAATTTAAATTAAATAATTACTCTATCTTCTAGATATACTTAGGATTCCCTAAACGTGCAAAACTCTAATTCAAATCCTAACTGATATTTTTGAATTTTCTTTTTATTTGAAAAGGAAAGCAATCAAACAAATAAGGATAGCAACCATATTCAAATCAACCACGCGATCCGCCAAATTTGTTTCAAACTCGGATTAGGCACAGAAATTGAACTATCGATCATATCTATAGGGTTATAGATATTGATGGAAAGTCGATCATTCAAATTTGGAAAGCAGATAAAAATCATTATCATATCCAAGTGATTATGGATAGGGTAATAATTTTCCGTATCGCCGCGTATCGTATCTTAGGGATAAGGTCGGATAGTCGTCCAGATACGTTGCTGAATTAGGAAATTTTCCTAATTTTGAATATTCAAAATATTGCGGATATATATCAAACATTATCCTAAGATATCTAGTAAGCCAACGAAGAATATCCACGAAATATTCAAACATCCAAATTAGGAAATTAAATATTCTGAAAATATTGGATAATGTCCAATTACCTAATTTGCAGATAATTCCAAATTCGAATCGATCGGGATGAGCTTGTGGATCGAGATCGGGACAACCGGCGGGGGCGGCGATGATTCACGGTGGCGGCGGCTACGTCGTGGCGAGACAGCAGCACGGCGTTGGAGGTGGCGGTTACGTGCGGCAAGTGGTACGGCGTCGGGGCGGTGATGCTCCGGTGTGGACGGTGGAAGTTAGGAGGATCACGGAGCCGCCGAACAACGGAGACTTGGATGAACGCCCACCAAATTTCTTTCTAAAAAATCTCTGTTTGTTTGCTGCGGTTGTTCCACGTTGCTGATGTAGATCCCCAAAGTAACATGCAAGATTGGTGATGTCAACAACAAGAGAGCAACGCACGTTGATAGTGCAGGGACAAGCAGCAACGAAAACGTTGACAAGTCAGGACTCCTTAGGATGTTTCTCAGTTGACTGGAAAGATGGCGTGGTGCAGGAAGAGGCGATGACAAACGGTCGCATAGGTGGACGTCGATCACGGATTAGAAGGCGTCGCCATGCAGGAGTTCCTTGGGCTGGGCAACAGCTTCGTCGTCAATGGTCTGGTTCAGCGTCTTTGAGCCGGGACTTCTCGATGGTGCAGGCTGCTGTTCAAGCGGTGCAGCGAGGTCTGGCGCACGGTGATGGCGCGTGAAGGGGCGGTGACGCGGCGGCGCGATTCGCTAGTCTCTCCTTTCTCTCACGTGTGTCCCTCTCTAAAATTCAGATCTGAAATTGTGTCTCCTCCTCTCAAAATTCTGATATAAACATGTTTATATAATACTAACCTAGGTCAATTAGATGGGCTCTCTAGTCCTAATGGGCTTAAACTTGGGCTTAGGCCTTAATCTAATTTCTGATTTTATTTAATTCCTAAGCGGGCTAAATTAACTTGGGTTTTAATTTAATTGAACATAATGGGCTGAATTAAGCTCAAATTAAAACGACCAAACCTATTTGACTCGTGATTTTCGGCCCTTGCCTTTCCGAGAGAACCGAGTCCTATTCGATGAAATTTAAGCTCGTTCGCCATCACCGGTCCGATGCAAAATGCGATTAAATTAAAATGATCCTAAACTATATGTTATGCAATTTAAATATTTTTGTTTAGGGGTTAAAAATTACTCCCTAATTTTTATGCAAATTATAACTAAATGGTGAGTCGAAATTTAGGTGTCAACAAGAGTTTTCACGAACATCCTCTTCAACTCACCGTTAATGGGTTCGGGACGACCTGAGCGGCTAAATTCCTCCATCTGATAGCATAATCTTTGAAGGACTCAGTCTTTTTCATCTGAGCACGTTCGAGATCATCACGGGTAGGAATGATGTCTGTTATGAACCTGTACTACTTCAGGAACGCCTCACTAGCTTGCTTCCAGGTTTTGAGGCCATTTATCTTCTTCATAAGATACCAGTTCAAAGCAGGACCCGTTAAACTGGCTTGAAATGCATGGATCGTCAGAAGTTCGTTGTCAACATACGAAGTCATCTGTACGTGGTACAACTGTAAGTGGGCTTTTGGGCAGGAGGTGCCATTGTACTTGTCAAAATCTAGCATCTTGAACTTCTTTGGGATTTTGATCTGTGAATACAGAGATAGATCAATTGAAGGTGAATCCTGTGAACCTTCCAGCTGCTTCACTCTCTCTTCGAGTTTGTTGACTCGTTCATTAGGTTTGTCCTTATTGACGACGATTTGGATGGGGTCATCTTCCAAATCGGGAATATCGTCATCTTCCTCAATATCGGCATCTTTTCCACCCTTATACTTTGGAGTTGATGCCTCAGGGGATGCTGGAACGAGGGTTGACCGAAGGGTTTTGATTTCAGCTGACATTTGTTGCATTGCGATGACGACTTGCTTCATCTGGTCTTCCATGCCAACAACAAGATCTCAGAGGTCAGTTTGATCGGCCATTCTAGCTCTCGAACGTGTACGAATAGGCGATCGTGATCGGTTCATAATTACCTAATTTGCATGAAACAGGCATACATAAGTGTCAAGCAAAATTACACGCCGATCCATGACATTGGTCTACCCGTTCTGAATTGAAAAGACCTCTTTATTGAAATGACGAAAATTTTACAACGACTAACGACTTGAAATGATTTAAACAAAATGTAAAGACAAATGTCTCAATCCCTAAACAAATTCAAAGACTAAAACTGAAATGAGAAAACAAATTCAAGCCTTTTTTATTTAGCTTGATCTATAGACATATGGGAGGCGACTTCTTTCTTCAACTGCTCATAAGCTCGAGCTATCTTGGCTGCTTTTTCTTGAGCTTCGTCAGCCTTCCTCTTAAGACGGTTGTTCTCTGAGTGAGTAGCAGTCTTGAGGGGCACCTTAGGTATCTTCGGGAGTATCTCCCGCGGGATTTTGTGTCGTCGGATGTACTTGGTCGTCGCGAAGTAGGACTTTTGCTCCCCCTTGAGCTGTTCTTCGGGTCGAGCTATCTTTAAAACATGGCACTTCTTCCACATCTTCGTGAGTTGAGCTACGGTCCCTTCGTGGTCTTCACCCTTGTCGGAGAAATCGACATGGAGGAGCTCGGGTTGTAATGCCGGAGGGAGCCCCTGGAGAATCTGGTACTGTCGGGACACTCTGGCGGGGTAGTATTCGATTGCGCCAGTGAAGCCCAAAAGTGGAGCCGGTCCAACACCATTACACGTAAGCCGAGCCTCCTCGACATTGAACCAACTAGCATGCCATTGGAAACCTTGGGGTCTAGCATTTTTCATGAAAATGATCCATTCGGAGTGATGATAATCAGGTGCATTCCCTTGTTTTTCTTTATAGCTTAAAACGGGATGGTTGGAATCACTAAGTTCGAATATTTTGAGTAAATCGCCACATCCTTTTATGTGAGACAAAAACCAAATTTGCAACAGTTCAAGGGGTGCATGAAATGTTTTGTCACCATTTTGCTTGAATTTAGTGAGAGAAATGAAAGTCTCGGCTAAAATGGTGTTGACAAAATTCTTTTCAAGATAGACTTGTTGGACCAACCATGCAATTGACGGATTACATGAATTCTTGCAGTGAGAAAAAATGACGAACCCGAAAAATGCTAGTAAAAAGATTCTGCCATTTTGAAAAGGTGTGGCTTTTTCAAAACATTGACTTAAGAATAAAAAAGGACATATTCCACGATTTGTTTTCAAAACTTTTCTTAACTCATCTTTTCCGACATTCACAAATTCCGACAACATTAATGTGGAATCGATTCCCAAAGGTGGTGTGATTAACTCCGATCCTAACAGTTTTCCAATGATCACGCTATATTCTTCCAAAGTCGGGGTGAGCTCATACTTACCGAATATAAAGGTGGATGTCTCAGGACACCAGAAATGCGCTAATGCTCGAACGAGGCTGGTACGGACTCTGACTTCCAGAAGGGGGAGCAGCCTCCCAATGTGGCCTTCGACCAGCTTGCGGTTGGTCGGACTGAACAGATTCCACCAAGCACAGAGCTCGTCTTTAGGAGCATCGAGAATCCGGATGTCTGCCCCTCCCATAGTGTATAGACCAAGACTCACGACCGACCTAATGTCATAGACTGACCAAAGAAAAAGGACGAAATGTAAATAAATTGCGAGATAAAGGTTGAAGAAAACTTACTTCACCGAGTGGGGAAATGGCAATCACATAGACATGCGCATGAAATGTGAGGTTCGATTTCTATCTAGACTCTGACTTGCAAAGTGGAGACGAGAGGATTACCGAGCTAAACCAGTCATAGTGGTGGTTAGGCTGGGATTCCCCTGACTCCGGCTTAGTCAAAGAGCCGACCCGGGTTGCAAAGGATGCAACCGTGGTGGGTACTCAATAACACCATAAAAAAAACCTTCGGGACCGAGGAGGGCGACCCGTACCATATGATTTTGGTCGGGGTATCCACTATCTCAGTACCATCCTAAACCTATGCCGCCCAGGTCCGGTAACGGGTAGTGTGTGCGGTGTAGTGTAAATGTAAGGCATGCACAACAGGTTATATCAAACAACGCTTCGTGTATAAATTAAACTATACATCAGAACACCTCCCTGCAAAACAAAGGTTAACAATCACGCCTCCCCTTATACCTCCCATTCTGCAAGAACATTTAACACCTAAAATATTAGGGACGTACCTGGAATCCTCGCTGCCAAGCAAAAATTATTTTTGAAATGAAAAATTGGCCTAAGTCCACTAAGAGTTTTAACTCAAGTCCCCAGCGGAGTCGCCAAACTGTCGCGACCTCAAAAAAAATTTTCATTTTGTTTGGGCTAATGGATTATTAAAACTAAGCTTAACTCGGGCCCTCCCAAGCCCTACCAATTCACAACTTAGGGTTTAAGTCTTTAACATGCAAATATTTTCATGCTTGGAGTCGCCACTAATCAATTTGTGGTAGGTCGATTAGAAACCTAAATAAAACATAAGGAGATATGTTTTATTCCTATGAACCAGAGATTCTAAGCCCGGGGACTTGATTACGCTAGATCTAATCTAACGCCCTTTCAGTACCTTTTCTTTTTAAAAAATGTTTATGCATGCAGTCTGGATCCATTTTATTGCCTAATCACTTACATATGAGGTGTTTATGCGAGTGCGCAAACCACCAATTTAACACACAAGAAAGCGGTAAATAAATAGCAGAATAACATACCTTAAAGCCACGCAAGCATATGCATTTATTAGTAGAAAATCACACAGACAATCCTAACATGATTTCTAATTAACAAAGCAAGGCACTCAGTGTGTTCATTAGAGTTTGCGCTTTATTAAAATGCAAACTAACCTATATGCAATGCCGTGTAAAAAAAAGAAAAAAAAAATGACACGCGATTAATACAACCTAGCATGTGAACTATATGTCATGCGACGACGTGACCTAATTCTAATGACGGACAAATGATTTATTTTTGGTATTTTCTAATGAAATTCGGAATAAAAATATGCCTAAATTAACATGCAACCTATGATAACTTAACATACCCTAACATTACTTATTTTTGGGATTTTTGTTAAAATTCGAAATAATAAATTACTTAAATTAAGAATGCAATCTATCCTAATCTACCATAAAGCAGTTTATTCCTTTTTGGGGTTTTCATGAAAATTCGGAATTAGAAAATAACCTAAATAATCTATTAAGATTAGAATGTTACTTAATTTAAACTAGGAAATAGATTATCTCAAGTCCTAATTTAAATAAAATAATTACTCTATCTTCTAGATACATTTAGGGTTCCCTAAACATGCAAAACTCAAATTCAAATCCTAACTGATATTTTTTGAATTTTCTGTTTAAAGGAAAGCACATAATAAAAAAAAAAAGACAAGGATAGCAACCACATTCAAATCGTCCACGCGATCCGCCAAATTTGTTTCAAACTCGGATTAGGCACAAAAATCGAACTATCGGTCATATCTATAGGGTTATAGATATTGACGGAAAGTTGATCGTTTAAATTTGGAAAGCAGATAAAGATCATTATCGTATCCAAGTGATTATGGATAGGATAATAATTTTCCGTATCGCCGCGTATCGTACCTTAGGGATAAGGTCGGATAGTCGTCCAGATACGTTGCTAAATTAGGAAATTTTCCTAATTTTGAATATTTTCAAATATTGCGGATATATCGAACATTATCCTAAGATATCTAAATATCCACATGATATTCATGAAATATTCAAAACATGTAAATTAGGAAATTAAATATTTCGGAAAAACATTCGGATAATAATCTTACCTAATTTGCAGATAATTTCCAAATTTGTATTCGACTCGGGATCGAGCTTGCGGATCGGGATCGCAACAACTGATGACTGGCGGTCGGCGTCAGGAACGATGGCTCACGCGCGATATCGACGCGGCATCTCCGGGAACGGCGACGTCGAGGACAACGGCGGTGTGGATGTAGAAGACGGCGGGGGCGATGACGACCTCTCAGTCAAGGAAGAACTGGCGAGTGTGGCTCTCGGTGACTAGTCAAGCTCGTCACTATCGCGAGCGCGTTGGAGTTTCGTCGAAGCTGGAACACTGTACGTAAGCTTATCGATACTGCTTGGAACGGACCGGATGTTTGGGAAGTGTGCATGTCTTGGCTTCGTCGTGGCTAGAACAGGAAGCCACAGATCAGCAGAGGTGACGATTGTTGTGCGGGCGCGGCTGTTCTGGATCAGCGAAACCAACCCCCCACTTTTGACTTTTTCTTGCTTTTTCTTCTCTCTCTTCTGTCTTCTTGCCGAGAAGAGCCCCCTCTCTCTATTGACCAATTCTTTTCCACTTTCTCCTCTCCCTCGTCTCTGTACGTGTTCTACGTACTTTGCATGGGAACGTTCTCCTCCCCCTTTGCGTGTGTTTCTCACGGTGAGATCTTCAAGACTGTGGGGGCGTCGGTGAAGATGGAAGGACGTGGCATGGGCCAGTGAACGGCAAAGCAGCAACACTCGCGGGTCTTGTGTGGTGGTGGTGGTGCCGTGCGGCGGCGCGAGGAACGACGCGACCGGCGGTGACGATGTAGCAATACCGATCTCCCTTTCTCTCTCACGTGTACTCTCAAAAATTTCAGATCTGAAATTGTGTCGTCCCCCCTTTAATTTCTGACCTAAACATGTTTATATAGTGCTAACTTAGGTCAATTAGATGGGCTTACTAATCCTAATGGGCTTAGGCTTGGGCTTAGGCCTTAATCTAATTTCTGATTTTATTTAATTCCTAAGCGGGCTGAATTAACTTGGGTTTTAATTTAATTGAAGATAATGGGCTGAATTAAGCTCGAATTAAAACGGCCAAACCTATTTGACTCGTGATTTCCGGCCCTTGCCTTTCCGAACGAACCGAGTCCCATTCGATGAAATTTAAGCTCGTTTGCCATCACCGGTCCGATGGAAAATGCGATTAAATTAAAATGAACCTAAACTATATGTTATGCAATTTAAATATTTTGCTTAGGGGTTAAAAATTAATCCCTAATTTTTATGCAAATTACAACTAAATGGTGAGTCGAAATTTAGGTGTCAACAACTAGAGATGAAGGTAACATTTTCAGCTTACAACCATATATTAGGAAAGATAACATTTAGGGTTGGGAATGATGATTCGCTTAAAATTTCCCAAATCGGTGACGCTCATATCAATTTGGGCCATAGTAGCATTGACTTAAAAAATATTCTACTTGTTCCTCATATGAAAAAAATTATTATCAGTGAGCTAATCTACAACTAACTATCCTCTAAATTTTGAGTTCTCTGTCACTAGTTTTGTGATAAAGGATAGGAAAACGGGAAAGGTTCTAACAATTGGAAACCGTGAATGGGATCTGTATACCTTGAAGGGGCCAAAAGAAGCACTATTTTTTAATCGGTTCAGGAAAGTTGATGAAAGTACTTGGCATCAAAGGTTGGGACATCCACAATCGACGACAATTCGTCATTTGTAAAATAAAGGTGATATTATTGTTACTGCTTGGAATAAACCTACTACCATATGTAGTAGTTGTCAAATGGGTCAAGCATCTCAACTTCAATTTTTGCCTTCCAAATCCAGTACAATTTAGGGCCCATTGGTAACTTGCTAAATAATGAAAATTTCTATTATTTTATTCTCAAAATCAGTTTGGGAACAGAAATGCATTTGTTAAATTTTTTGTGACCAGGCACAATTGTGTAAAAAATTGTTCCCATAAACAATTTTGGAACAAAATCAAAAAATAAAAAAAGTAGCTTCTTGATTCTTGAACAATTTTTCCATTTTTTATTCTTTTTGGTTTTCTTTTTTCTTGGTTTGTTTTTCTTTTTCTTTCTAGCTTGCTGCCGCCTGTCACCCACCTACCTCCGGCCAACCATCACCACCAGCCACCGGCCATAGGCTAGGGCCGACAAGGGTGTCGCCGATGGTCAATGAGGGTCCCCCTCGCCACCTAGGCGAGGGTGTCACGGCCCTCGCCGCTTGGGCGAGCACGGCTCACGGCCGCAACGGCGAGGCCTCGCCCAGATTTGTCGACGACAAGGTTGGCCTTGTGGCGGCAAGGGCCGCAACGCTCTCACTAGCCATGGCCAAGGAAAGGAAGGAAAAAAAAAGGAAAAAAAATTCAAAAATTCAAAATATTATTAATAAAAAGATATTTGGTGTAGTTATCAAAAGCATTGCTATTCTTTTTCTATTCTAAAAATAGAAATTTTGGGTAGTTACCAAATATCTTCAAATGCTTAGAAATCGTTCCCGAGCACAAAATAAAAAAAGAATCATTTTTTAGCAGAATCTGTTCCCTAGCACAGAATGGTTGCTGTAACACCCCAACATTGGGGTCATTCACGTGACGTCCCGTTCATTATTATCTTTTTTTATATACAAACAGAAGCAATTCTCGGGACAATCAAAATTAATTCACACAGCGGAAATAAGACAAGAAACATCATGAGCAAACTTTATGTTTACAGGGCATGCAAACATATTTTAACAAGCCCTTCGGGCCATGGCAAACAACACATATTTTTATAGCCAACTTTGAATAGCAAAACTTGACTTGGGTTATCCTATACCCACTACGGCTTTTGCTCCTCACTTCTTCACCTCTACCCCGTTCCCGTCCGCCTGGCTATCTCACATCCCACCTGTGGCTTTATCCCGGAGCCGGCCTGCCCGCATCGCCAAAGCACCGTTGAACCTACATAGGGATCCAATCTATTTTCCGTTCGCATAGCGATACCACGCCACGTACAGATAAGGCACCAAGTCCGTTAGGCCCTCATCGAATATCACAAGCGTCGTGATTCGGCGATAGGCGCAGTCTTCTCTAACATTTATCACGGTGAGCACTTCGGCTCCATCTCCACGGGATTGCCAATGCGGGTTACGAGAGATACCATCCTACGGACCTGAAAAAGGGAAACAACGGGAGATGAGTCGGGAAAACTCAGCAAGTGAAAACACTAATATCTAGTAAGGACGAGACAATCGTCATTCACATAAGTCGATTCTTACCGTACCAGCATCAATGGCAATTCAAATAGCGAAGTCATGCTACGAAACCAACAAAACAAACATCAAACGTGAGTATCACACGTGAACATCATTAGATGAGAAAGAACGAACAACCATGAAACCAAGAAACGGGCCAACCAACCCATGTTACAACGTATCGTAACTTCCTTTCCCAATATTAAGGAATTCACTTACCCGACAACTAACAACACTAGAGAACGGGTTAGAAACGGGTGAGCTCGGGAAATTTCGAGCTTCCTACTTGCTTCCTTCTTGCGTGGTCGAGCAAACCTAGGCCTACAAGGACCAAACCGTGGGCTCTTGGGTAGGAATGAGAAGAGACACTGGCCGGTTCAGGATTTATTTGGGCATGAGTTTCTCGAGCCAATAGATGAGAAAACAAGAAACAAAAAGGGAGAGGAAGAAGATGGTGAGATTGGCGTGAGATGAGAGAGAAAGGGGGGGATTGTCTTGCTATTTATAGGACTCTTGGAACTTCCTAGAAAACCCTAGGCTAAGCCAATAAGAGAGGGCTTCTTAGTCAAGAGTCATCATGACTTTCATTTAATGCCATTAATGGACTAAGCCTCTTAGTCAAATTTCACGGTGGCATGTATTTAATGTTATTAATGGACTAAAATGATGAAGAAGCCAACCTTATCTTCTTCTCATTGGCCCTCTCTCTCTCTCTCTCTCTCTCTCTCTCTCTCTCTCTCTCTCTTTTGTCCTTGGCCAAATGGCCTTTGCTTGGGTCATGGCTTAGGTCATCAAGGGATTAGGTTATGGCTTATGTCACTAAGAGATAAGGTCATTTATGTTCATTTATGTATAGAGGCCAAAAGCCATGATGAAAACTCGAAGCCATTTAATGGCTTTAATTGTGGCCTTTCTCTTCCTTTCTCTCTTTCTCTCTGTTTTCCCTTGGACCGACCTCCAATAAAAGTGTAACATATCTCATTTGAAAGATCATAACGTGTGATTTAAATCACCAGAAGACATCAAGTCCAAATTCCAATGTTCTCGTATAAAAAATGCTAAATCTTTGAAATTTGACAAAACTTGACAGCTTTGCATTGTTCACAAGATCGGACTTGAAAATATAGTAAATGGACTCTGAAAATTCTCAAATTTGAATATGTAATAAACAAGGCCTTAACAAATATTTCATATGAGAACACAAAATCTGAATCTCTCTGTAAATACCATTTTTAGTAGCTCAAAGACAGACTAAAAACGGTTCGCTGGAACAGGATTCTTCTTTCTCAAATTAAGCTCTGTCTCAAATCCAAATCATCTCGAAAAATTCCCAAATTTATATGTGTTATAGAAGAGGATGTTCTCAACAACTTTTGTGAAGGAAACTTTTCCAAAATCGGCTCATAAAAGCTTGTAGAAAATCGATAAAGTGTGAACATTACCGAAATACCCATTTTGGGCAGCTTTACACGGTCCGAAAATCAAGCCATCGTACTACTCATCTCAACTCCAAAAATTCTGAAATTAAAGTATGTAAAAATTCAAGATGTTTAGATAAACTTTCAAGAAGAAAGTGTTTGGAAATTTGGATCACAAAAGTCTCCCCAAAAATAACAAAACGAAGGGGTACAAAGGATCCAAACTGGGTTTTCCAAAACTAGAGTAAAAATTTAGTTCCGATTGGAAAACCACCAAAATTAAACCACAGTCATTTCCCAGGGACTGAAATTAAGGATGTTACAGTTGCCATGTGCAGCCTTAGCCTTTTGGAAAGATATATTGTGATTTGTGGGGAAAGGCTCCAATAATCTCATTTCAAAGGTTTAAGTAATTTGTTCGCTTTGTGGATGATTATACGCCATATACTTGGCTGTTTCATTAGGCAAAATCTTACTTTTATGCATGTTTTCTCATTTTCGAGAAATATTTGGAAAGGCAATTTAGAGGACATATTAAATCTTTCAATTTGATGGAGGAGGAGAGTTCAACCAAGCATATTTCTTAATTCATTTGCAAAAGAATGACATTATTAATCAAGTATCTTGCCTAATTACTCCGGAGCAAAATGGAGTTGCCGAGCGAAAGCATAGGCACATATGTGAAATTGGCTTGACTATACTTCATCAAAGTGGAATTCCTAAAGAATACTAGGTCGAAGGCTTCCAAACTGTAGTTTTTCTCCTGAATTGGCTTCCTACAAGGGTGTTGGGCATGAAATCACCTTATGAATTCTTATTTGGAAGAAAACCATGTTATAATTCTTGCGAGTTTTTGGTTGTAGGTGCTTTCCTTATCTTAGGAACTACACCAAAAATAAGTTTGATGCTCGGTTGTTGCCACGTGTGTGTTTCTTGGTTATAGTGATCACCATAAGCGATATCAATGTCTCTATCCTCCAACTAGTCTAATCTATATATCACGACACGTCGTTTTTTATGAGACCATATTTCCTTATATTGTATCTAGCTCATTATTTCAGGATCAAAGTGATTAAGCAAGGATATCTAAATTTAGAAGCTAACCAAATCATGACACGACTTTGTATTTGCAACAAGGTGAGTTCTTTGTTAACTCTGATCAATCGCATGATGATTGATTAAATTATGTTACCCATGATACTTCTCATGAAGACAACATTGGTGGGAGCGAATCACATGTTCACCAAAATCATATTGAAATTGGTGACTCATTGAGTGCTCTGCTTAATTGTCCATGCAATTTGGAAAATAAAGATTCCTCTATGGATGTCCTTCATGATTCTTCAATAGCACATTCACCCACTCAAAATCATTCAACGATTACTCCAGCATCTGCTGGTATTGTGAAGCTTAATCCAAAATATGCCAATTTACATATCATGGATTCTATACTGAAGGAGTCAAACAATGTGTGCTCTGTGTTGAAGCATCTAAGGTGGTCAATAACAATGAAAGAGGAACTCAAGGCATTGCATCAGAATAAAACTTGGACT
This sequence comes from Syzygium aromaticum, assembly GCA_024500025.1. Classification (NCBI taxonomy): domain Eukaryota; kingdom Viridiplantae; phylum Streptophyta; class Magnoliopsida; order Myrtales; family Myrtaceae; genus Syzygium; species Syzygium aromaticum. The sequence continues at coordinate 13,514,960 of CM044889.1, forward strand.
CTTGTTGTAACGCCCCGGGTCCTCCACTGTACATATATTGTTCGCTTTGGGTCCCACTGGACCCTCATGGTTTGTTCTTCTGGGCTTCGCCCAGAAAATGTGTATATATAGATAGAGAATCCCGAATCTTATAAGTTAGTTCAGGACCTCTCCCTTAGGCGATGTGGCACAAGGGAGACTCCCCCTTTCCCTGCGCACATGTTACGCCACGCGTTCGTGTGCTAGAATGGAGGTATTTTTCTACACGGGTCTCTCCCAGACCATACCTCACGTGACAACAGGGTTTATTTGATCTAAATTTAAACTTTGAATCGCCACTAGTCATTTATGGTAGATTGACTAAAAACCTAATCAAGGTGTAGGAGAAATATCACAATCCTGCTAACTAGAGATTTTGAATAATAGATTTAATTACGTTAACAATCCCAAATTGAGACCATTAATGCCCTTTCGGTACCTAAGAATGATATAGCATGTCTAACGTGTCACACGAATTCCTAAGGTTAATTCACTAATCTAATCATGAACAAACAATTAACCACCAAATAATTAAATGCACAATCAATGGCAAATCAATCATAGCAACCCTAATTTGGACACTAAAGTTGAAAATCAAGCAAAATACCCAAACCCTAATGAAACTCTAATAGCTTGTTCATTTTATGATTTACACTTTTTTAGGGTTTCAAGGTTTTTTAGGGGTTATAACTCTTAAATTTGGAATTTTCCAAAAATGCCACTTGGGCATTTTCGAAAATTCAAATTTCACTTTTTATAGCTAGCCACGATGATTTTGAATGAGACTGTGGATTTTCAAAATTTTTAATTTTTTTTAAACCAAGAATTGATTTTTAAAGATTTTCTGAAAATTTTTATGAATTTTCCAAATTTTTTTATTTATTTTTCTTAATTTTTTTATTTTCTTTTTTTTGAATTTTTCGAATTTTTATGAATTTTCTGAAATTTTTTTGAATTTTTAAGAATTTTCTGAGAATTTTTTTCAATTTTTATTATAATTGTGTCCTAGATTTTTTCATTTTTAAATTCGGGTTAATAGGATTTTGTTTAATTTGATGTCCTAATGACCTGATTAGGCAAAATTGATGCCAAAATTGAATTATCCACACCTGATTAACTCTAAAAGTAATGGTTTCACATTTCGACAATTTCATATTGGGCACAATTCCCAATTTTGGTTCAAAATTCTTAATTTTCAATCAAATTTTGGAGATTTTTTATTTTTATATCAAATTGTGCAATTGGACCGACTATTATGCAATTCAAGGTCCCAGAATCAATTTTTGTAAAGACACTATGACCTAAAAATGATTAAAAAAAATTTAATTTCATTTTTGGTTAAATTTGGGTTTAATTTTGCCCAATTTTGGGAAAAACATACACCCAATTGAGATTTTCCAAAATTGACAATACATTCAGGAAATTGGATTTAAAATAAGACTAATAACTATTTTTATGGAATTTTCTGATTCCATTTGCTATTTTTCTTGATTTTCTTATTTATTTTGACTAAAAGAAATTAAGAAAAATTCAGAAAAATGCAAAAAAAAAAATATTTTTGGTTTAGAAATAGGTTTCTAGGCTTGGCCAAGATCTCTAGACCTAATTTTGAAAAATAAAAAAAATGAGCTAAAACTTAAGTGTCAACAGCTAGTCATGGCCACGGTTCGGAACCGGCAGTTCCGAGCCGATTCCAGTTCAGATTCGAAACCGGTTCCGGGCCAGTTCAAATTTTTTTTTTTTCGTTTCTTCCTCGATTCCTCCGCCGGCCATAGCCGGGGCCGGCAGAGGTCGCCGGCGTCAGGCGAGGGCGCCCTCACCGGCGTCGAGCGAGGGCCGCCCTCGCCTGGGCTGGGCGAGGCCGGCCTCGCCGACATGGAGCGAGGCCGACCTCGCTAGATCTGGCGAGTGGCGAGGCTCGGCCTCGCCTGCAACTGGCGAGGCCGGCCTCGCCCGACGCCAGCAAGGCTCGACCTCGCCGGCCTCACCCAGCCCAGGCGAGGGCGGCCCTCACCCGACGCCGGCGAGGGCGCCCTCGCCTGAGGCCAGCGACCTCCGCGCGGCCCCGGCTATGGCCGGCGGAGGAAGAAAAAGAAAAAAAGGAAAAAAAAAAAGAAAAGGAAAAGAAAAAAAACATAAAAGGAAAAATAGAAAAGAAAATAATAAAAAAATTACTGTTTCGGTGACCGGTTACCGGTGACGGAACATTATTCAATATAAATTGTAATTAAAATGTAAATTGTAATCAAATTTGGGGACAAAAAGACAAGAGAGAAAGAGAGAGTTTGAACTTAATAAATTATCATTAAGCACATTATAATTTGTTACAATGATTTATAAAAAAAAGAGCACAATATATATGCCTTAAAATGACCCCAAAACCTAAACATTCCGTGCGTAGGGGATCAAATCCAAAGGTCACATGTCGTCGGATTATATTTCGGTTTCCCTAAGCTCACGTGGGCGTACCCGGTATGAGAAACAAGGGTTCCCGAAATATTTGCCAACTCCAATAGTTCTTTTACCCTCAATCGTCACTATCCGTTCCAGTACCGGTACCGGTACCAGTAGCGGTAGTGTCTCCGTCGTTAAAAAATTCGGATTCATGATTCCGATCTATCTCCTATTGCCGGTATTGAGCCTTCGTCCAATCAGCAACACAAGCTTGCATTTCCACTGATTCTTGAGCTAATCTTGAACAATATTCATCTAAAATATTACCTCCGGCACTGAATGCTTGTTCGACCGCAACTGTGGAACAAAGGGGTTGAAAAAATCTGTTTTGCAATAAGAGAAAAGATTGGGTATTGGCTTGTCTGCCTCTTCCACCAATCCAAAATTAAAAAATCTGTACTATTTTCGGATTCAGTAAACTCAAATGAAACGGTTAGATAAATCTCTAATTCATAAATATTTCCTATCACTCACTTTTGTTTTTTTTGTCTATGTAATAAAAGTTGGTACCCTCTACTAATTTTACCTGTATTGTCATTTTGTATTTCCGTAGATTGAGAAGATCCAATATCACTTAAATTATATTTAGTATAAAATTCATTATATAATTCTATTACTACGTTTTTAACCTCACGTACTATGGTTGTAACATTTATCGCATCATAATGTAAACATTGATAATACATATGCAAAAAATCACTTAAGTCATCCAATTTGCAACGCGGATCAAAAACACAAGCAACTAAATAAATAATGGGAATTTCGCTATAATAATGTAGCCACTTTATTTTCATCGCAACTATAGTATGTTGTAATTCAACATCATTTTCATATTCATCAAAAATTCCAACAATATTAGTACACTCTACTAAAAATAAATGTGCAGTGGGATAATAAACACCAGACAAAGCATAAGTTGCATCATTAAAAACCTTTAAAACATCTAAAATTTTTTTGCAAATATCCCATTCTTGTGGGTATAAATCAATCTGAGGTGTATTATTAGAAATGAATGCACATAATAAATCTTTATATGCTAAAGATTCACTAAGCAAGTGGAAAGTAGAATTCCAACGAGTTGGAACATCTCTTGTACATCTTTTTGGCTTTTTGCCATTTTCTCTACAAAATCTACCCCATTCTTTCATTTTTTGGGGATGTTTCCATAAAAATTGAATTGCCGTTTTTATTGGTTGAAGAAAAATATCAAGAGTTTTCAAACCATCTTGTACACATAAATTTAAAACATGACAAACACATCTAACGTGAAAAAATTTTCCGCCAAAAGCGGGTTTACAAATATTTTCTAAATTGGCAATTGAAGCGGTATTTGCCGCAGTATTATCAAAACCAATTGAAAAAATTTTGTTAAGCAATTAATATTCTTCTAAAATTTGCCTAATTATTCTATAAATATTATTTGTCATATGTTTATCATCGAAAACTCTAAATGCAATAACTCTTTTTTGAATACTCCACCCATCATTTATCCAATGACATGTTATGCCCATGTAAGAATGATTTTGCCAATGATCACTCCAAATATCACTACCTATATGCACGCATCCATGAAATTGCATAAAAAAGTTTTGTAAATCTTTTTTTTCATTTTTGTAAAGATCTTTAATTACTCGTTTAGTTGAATTTCTAGGAACACGTTTTGCTTGTGGAGCACATGCTTTTTTGTACAAATTGATTAAAACCAAATCTTTCTCCAAAATTAAATGCTAAATGCTCAATAGAAATAAATTTGCCTAATTCTTCCTTATAAGTTTTTTCATTAAAACGAAATAAAGGGGAAGTATTAGGATTAACGTACCCGGAAATTTATTGTTGCCCGATATCGATTCCCGTTTCGGTTGGATGTTTGCTCCTAAGATGTCGTTTGAAAGTTCCATATCCTTGTCCACTTGTATATTTATATATTTTCCCACGATATTTACAAATTATATCATACCTTTTTTCACCAATATCAAACATTTTCATTTTCGTGAAGTGATTCCAAATGTCAGATGTAAATTCTCGTTCCGCTTCCTTTGTTGTAGATATTTTGGCAGGAGGATGAAAACTTTCTTGCATCGAGACGCGCTCCACATCGGGAAAAATGTTGATTTCATCATCTTGAAAATCTGCATATTCACGATGATCAAAAGAATGATGGGATTCCGTCGCGATATTCTTACATTTGCCAATTGGCACTCAACTTCCACTTGCCATTATTCTAGTGGATTGAGAGAATTGAGCAGATTAATTGGGAGAATGAAGAAAGAATTGCGTGGATTGAGAAAATTGAGAGAATTTGAGAGAATTTAGAGTATTGAGAAAATTTGAGACTTGAGAGAAGAGAATTTGAGAGAATTGTGAGTATTGAGAGAATTTGAGAGAATTTATAAGGAAAAAATGAGAAAAAAATTTAGGATTAAAATAAAAAAAATTATAACCGTTGCAATTTTGCAACGGTTATAATTTTTTTATTAAATATTTTTTTTTTTTTGCCCGTTTTGGGCATACGGCCGCAAGCTCGCGGCTAGCTGTTGCCCGGGCAACCGTTAGGCTGCCCGGGCAACGAGCCACAACGGACGGCGGCCCGTTGCATTTTTTTTTTTCTTTCTGCTCTGCCCGTTGCCCCTGGCAACGGGCAGGCAGCACAGCAAGCTGCGGCGCTGCGCTACGCGCCGCGCCCGCGTGCCCTGTGCGCGGCTCAGTTGCAACTTTTTCATTTTTTTTTGTTCCTGGAACCGAGCCCGGAACCGCCAGTTCCGGGCCGGTTCCAAAATTTATGGAACCGGAACCGGGCTCGTAGGGCACAGGCCGATTCTGGTTCCGAACCGTGGGCCCGGGTTTGATCGGGCCGAAACCGGCCCGTGGCCATGACTATCAACAGCTGCCCCTCTTTGATATTAAGCTTGTTAGAGGTTGATCTCAAAGATAATGTGACACTTGAATTTTTAGTCGACTCATCGAACAAGATAAAATGGAAATTTCACAACAACTGATTAGGGTCTCACTTTTGAAATTGGTGATCTAATCCAAAGGTTCTCTTTTGGAACACATCTTGAAAGATTCTTGATGATCAATGGAGAGAAATTTACTTGTTTATGAGAGTTTCTTTGTTACTTATCCAAGGGCATGAATTGATGGAGGTGATGATTATGATGGTTATTCGGATTTTGTGGTTTAAGGATAAACCCACGAACCATGAACACCTAAGGCTTCACACATGAGGGTTTTAGACTTGCCTAGTGGTTCTTCACCAGTAGGACTTAAGATTTGCCTAGAGACTCCTCACCTATAAGACTTTAGATTTGCCTAGCGGTTCTTCACTAGTAGGACTTTAAATTTACCTAGGGACTCCTCGCTTGTAGGACTTCAAATTTGCCTAGTGGTTTCTTACCAGTATGACTTTAAATTTGCCTAGTGGTTCTTTACCAGTAGGACTTTGAATTTGCCTAGGGGCTCCTGCCTGTAAGACTTCGAATTTACTTAGTGGTTCTTTACCAGTATTACTTTAAATTTGTCTAGTGGTTCCTTACCAATAGGACTTTTGTAATAGTTTCCTGAAGCTATGGTTTGCTATCACTTACGGAGGGTCAATTCTCCGAAATTACAAATCCGTGATCACTCAAAAGAACTATAACGAGGCCGTGCTTTAGGCCCAAAAAGTCATCCAAAGCTACAGGTTGCAAACACTCGGAGGGTGATGGCTCCGAAACTACAAATCTGCGAACACTTGGCAAGACTATAAAAATCACCATATTCAAAGCTACAAAATCACGATCACTCATGAGAATCATCACTCAGAGGCTACGAAGTACAATTTGCTTTAGAATATATGTTTTGCCTAGTGGCTCCTTACCAGTAAGTCTTTGGATGAAGCCATGCTTTGGGCCAAAAAAGTTATCCAAGGCTACAGGTTGCGAACACTCAGAGGGTGATAGCTCCGAAGCTACAATCCTGCGATCACTTGAGAAAACTGTAAAAATCACCATATTCAAAGCTGCAAAATCGCAATCACTCATGAAAATCATCACTCAAAGGCTACGAAGTGCAATTTGCTTTAGAATATCTATTTTGCCTAGTGGCTCCTCGCCAAATAGGATTTGAATTTTGGAGACTTGCCATGAGATTTCTCACCTGTAGGATTTTGGAAATTGCCTAAAGGCTCTTTGCCAATAGGACTTGGATTTGCCTAATGGTTCTTTACCGGTAGGACTTTGGAAAGATTTCAAATAATGAATGTCTTAACTGTGAGTTTTGTGATTTTAAAGTTTCACTAACCTTGATATGATTTTTAGTTGACTAAAAACTATTTTGAAAAGTAGTTTTGAAATTAATCAAAATCGTTTGAAATGTGGTTTTTCTTTTTAGCTTACCACAAACTATTTGAAAACTTGGTTTTAAGTTGACCAAAAACTTTTGAAACCTGGTTTTGAGATATACATTCTTTGTATGCATTTTAGACAATCAAATTTCCTTTTCAAGGAATTTTTTGAACAAGATGCTTGCAAATTTTCAAGAAATACTTGAAATGATCATTTGGAAGACTTTCATTAGAAAAGATTTGTTTCAATCTATGAATTTGGTCTTTTCTTCATTTGATTGAAAAGGGGATTGATCTGATATCCCCCAATTTTGTCTCTCTTAACCAATCCTTAGGTGTTCGGAAATATTCGCAATGTATACAATCTAATTGATCCGATAAGATCTTTCGGAGGATTGTAATGTTAGCTTGGTCAATGACTATTCCAAGGATAGGCATTCTAAGGCCAAGAAAAGGATTTTATCACAACTAACTTTGGGTCTACAAGTTAAGAACCTCGAGGATAAGACAAGATAGTATTGCACACACTTCTTTAGGTGATGACTCCTTGTCAAAAAGTCATGTTTCTACTCTTAACATCCCAATCTAAAGAATCTTTGGAGAGATGTTGTATTGTTGGTATTGGGTAGGCTCAAAAGGCTTATTTGTTTGAATTCATGGTTTTCATGAAATTGGCAATCTTCTTGGCATTACCACCTTTTTCTCTTTGTTCACTAGGGATATTTTCTTATCATTAACACAAGAGTCCTCTAATCATTCATCGCAATCTCTTTTCTTTTACTCATTCTCACTTGTCGTGATCTATGATCTCTCATGATCTTGACTTTGCTTTGTCACGACTTTTGTCGTTTTGAGCTTTCTTTTGGCACTCTCTTTTCTTTCTCATCTTTCTTGGGCATTTGACCTTACTTTTATCAGGCACACTACTTTTTCATACCTCAGTCTCTTTTTTTTTTTTTTGATAAGGTGCCTCAGTCTCTTTTGTCTTTGATTTTTTGAATTCTAAGGACTCTGTGTTATTCCATTTTGTTTCTTATCTCTTAGAGTGGATCATATGCTCAAGCTCTAGTGCAAAGAGATAATCACCAATTTGGGATTCTAAAATGAATATTCAGGTTCAATTGGGTTTTGTCAAAGGTTATGTGTTTGGGTATGAGAAATAAAGTGCTCTTCTTCCTCTTGAGATGTTTTGAGCTTCCATATGACTTCATGTGAAGTTATCTCAGAAAGATTGATGCAAGAGTATGCAATAAAATCTTTCTTAATCCTATTCTCCATAGTTGTCAATTCACAAACCTTTTAATTTGCCCCAATGTGGGGTAGTTCTTAACAGAGTTGTTTTGGGAAAACTTTTCTACTGTTTTGGCTCAAATTTGGTTTGCAAGGGATAAGCATGTGTTTGCGATAGTGAAATAGTTGCCTTTTATCATTTCAATCCATGTAATCATTGCGAATATCCCCTATTTCCTTCGAATGAGTTTTTTCCTTCACTCACTTCTACACTTTGATTTTGAGTGTATATGTGACGTGTTTGGATATGGCTTACCTTTCATCATTTGAAGGTCTTTCCATTCGATTTGATTCAAACTTTTTCTATGAAATTTTTCAAAGTCTTTTGTCAAATTATCCATTTTAGGGAATTTTAATGCTTAGTGCATTTTCAAAGAAAGCATGTTTCAAAATCTTTGATTGAAACCTTTTTGAAGTATTTTCCTTTCCAAAACACTTTGTTTTGTTTTTGCTCAACCTTAGTGTCTTTCTGCTTAGGGAAGAAAAAGTTTGATTTTTCTCTTAGAAATGTAACATCCTTAGCACATACCTTCACGATTTAGGGATACCTGTCTGATCAATTTACCAAGGTCCCTCTTGTTTGCATGTTTTTGCTTTAGTTCCATTGTAAATTCTTCTGTTGTTGCTCCCTTTCTTTGTCTCCCTGGGGATGATGAAAAGAAAAGCACATTAAAGGATATCAATGAAAAATAGAAGTGGGAAATGATACTTCTCTCTGCTATTTGATAACTCCATTACGAATTTTGAAATTGTCAACTGATTCAGATTCAAACTTGCTTTCTTCTGCAAAACCAATAAACATGTTTATGAAATGCATGGTATGCATGATATGCATGATATGCATATGTGCTAAAGTGACCCGAATCTTTTCTTGAATGTTTGTCTTCATTTCATGGGTAGAAAAGCTTGACAGCATCTGCATTTACAATATAGGCCAATTCTATTCCTGTCATATCTACAAGAATCAATGCTCCTCCAGAAAGAACCTTCTTGACGATGTATGGACCCTCACAATTCGAAGTTAATTTGCCACGAGGATATGAATTATTGAAGATGATTTTCTTCACTACTAAATCATCCACTTCAAAACGTCTTGGTTTCACCTTTCTATTGAAGGATTTAGCAACTCGTCTTTGGTAGGCTTGCCCATGGCATATAGCTCTCAATCTCTTTTCACCAATCATGTTGAGCTGTTCATATCTTTGTTGATTCCACTCAGCTTCTGAAAGCTTTAACTGAGATAGTATCCTTAATGAAGGAATTTCCACTTCGACAGGTAGCACTGCTTCCATTCCGTAAACCAAAGAAAATGAAGTTGCTTCAGTTGATGTTCAAATTGAAGTTCGGTACGCCATCAAAGCATAGGGCAACCTTTCGTGCCAATCACGATAATTTTCTACTGTCTTGGCCAATATCTTCTTGATATTCTTATTTGCTGCTTCAATTGCTCCATTCATTTATAGACGATATGGAGATGAATTCAGGTATCGGACATGGAAATGCTCAAGTAGATCATTTACAATTCTGTTGTTTAGATTTGAGCCATTGTCCGTAACTATTGCTTCTGGAGCTCCGTACCTAGCAATGATGTCTTGCCTGATGAATTTTGCAACATTCTTGACAGTAACATTTGTGTAGGAGTTTGCTTCAATCCATTTAATGAAATAGTCAATAGCAACCAGGATGAACCAGTGTCCATTTGAGGCCTTGGGGTTAATTGGACCAATTATATCAATGCCCCACATTGAAAATAGCCATGGCTCGGACATTTGATGTAGCTCATTTAGCAGTGCATTGATTCTATCTCCATAAACCTGGCATTGATGACAACATCTCACATGTTGGATACAATCTGATTCCATTATCATCCAATAATATCCCATTCTCATAGTCTTTCGAGCTAGAAAATGTTCATTCATGTGCGGTCCACATTCACCTTCGTAAATTTCTTTCATGATCTGTTCAGCTTCTGTAACATCCACACATCTTAATAGAGTTGAATCAAATGATTTCTTGTAAAGGGTTCGACCATTGAGGAAGAATTTGTTGGCTATATTCCTTATAAACTTCCTGTCACTTTGTTGGCTTTCTTCAAGAAATTCTCCTGACTGAAGATACCTCTTGATATTATGATACCATGGTTCGTTATCGAACTCTGCTTGGACCATCATACAATGAGCTAGTTGTTCGAGAATATTGATTCTCAATGGTTTTATATCCATACCATCTTCAGCTTGTAGTAAGGATGACAAAATTGTAAGAGCATCCACAAAATGATTCTAAGCTCTTGGAAGATAATCAAATGTTACCATTTCGAAACTTTCCATCATCTCTTCTAAATATCTGTGATAGGGAAATAGTTTGGCATCTCGAGTTTGCCATTCACCAGTTATTTGCAATATAATGAGCATAGAATCTCCATATACTTGCAACCTTTTTACCTTCATTGAAAGGGCTAGTTATAAACCGAAAAATGCACGCTTCGTATTCAGCAATGTTATTGGTGCATGGAAATATCAATTTTGCAAATACTGAATAGTGTTGTCCTTCTAGGGAGATCAGTACAGCCTCAGTTCCCAATCCAGATAAGTTGGTTGCACCATCAAAATACATGGTCCATTTGTCATCGATTAATGTCAATATGTGGTCATCAAGTCGTTCTTCAGAACTGGCGATATTCTGCGAATTTTCTACCAGCATGTCTGCTATCGCTCGTCCTTTGACTGACTTTTGGGATGAACTTCTAATATCGAACTCAAATAAAAAGACTTTCCATTTTGCTAATTTCCCAACCAAGGAGGATTTGTCAAGAATATACCTGATCGGATCATTCTCGGTCACTAGCAAAATTTGGTGATGAAGAGTGTACTGTCTTAATCTATGTAACACCCAAATCAATGCAACACATGTCTTCTCAACTACTGGGTAATTAACTTCTAATGTTGTGAATTTTTTCCTCAAGTAATAAATGGCTTATTCTTTACCATCATTTGGTTTTCTTTGTACAAGTACTGCTCCTAACCACTTATGGTGAATCGTCAAATATAAAATCAGCGGGACTCCAGGAATTGGTGGTACCAACACTAGTGGGCATACAAGATATTCTTTGATCTTGTCAAAGCCTTGTTAACATTCTGCATCCCATTTTACTCTGGTGTTTTTCTTCAACAATTTGGAAAATGGTTTAGCAGTTTCAGAAAACTGATAAATGAAACGGGCAATATAGTTCAATCGCCATAACAAGCTTCTCACTTCTTTTACCGTAGTAAGAATCTTTAAGTCATGTTGACACCTAAATTTCGACTCACCATTTAGTTGTAATTTGCATAAAAATTAGGGATTAATTTTTAACCCCTAAACAAAATATTTAAATTGCATAACATATAGTTTAGGTTCATTTTAATTTAATCGCATTTTGCATCGGACCGGTGATGGCGAACGAGCTTAAATTTCATCGAATGGGACTCGGTTCGCTCGGAAAGGCGAGGGCCGGAAATCATGAGTCAAATAAGTTTGGTCGTTTTAATTTGAGCTTAATTCGGCTCATTATGTTCAATTAAATTAAAACCCAAGTTAATTCAGCCCGCTTAGGAATTAAATAAAATCAGAAATTAGATTAAGGCCTAAGCCCAAGTTTAAGCCCATTAGGACTAGAGAGCCCATCTAATTGACCTAGGTTAGTATTATATAAACATGTTTAGGTCAGAATTTTGAGGGGGGCTCTCAGAATTTTTAGATCTGATTTTTGGAGAGACACGAGAGAATTTTCAGAGAATAGAAATTCGGAGAAGTCGGAGGCCACGGAATTGACGTTCATGCAGCCACAAGAAAGAAGAAAAGTCAAAGAAATGGGGTCTTCAAGAGAATTGCCCGGCCACTGTGCAGACTCACGCTCACCAACATCTCTTCATCCAAGTCCTTCACAGAATACTAAAAAGATCAAGGAAGGAAAACGTGGAGGGAGAGGGAAAGGGCAGCACGCCACTTTGAAACCTCCCCTTGGCGGCCACGATCGAAAAAAAATCGGTCAACAGAGAGTCTACAGAATAGAGAAAAAACGACAAAGGAAGGCAAAGAAAAGAAGCAAAGAGCATGTCCAGCAAAGTGAGGCCCTTCGCGGCCGCCGTTCGTGTCCATAGGAGCCTGTTTATCACGCCTTGAAACCAGCCTCGCTATAGCCTCCCAACGTGCTTCTGCCCCTCAGTCACTAGTTGCGGTGTTTCTTGGTGGTTCCAACGAGTCTCCGCAACATTCCCGGCGTCCAGCAAGCCGATCCCAACGACGAAGCCTTGAAGATCCCATCGCCGCTCGTGCACGCTACCGCCGCATCGTTGCACATGCACGCCACCACCGCAGCCAAACGTGAGAAGTCGCCGCTATACTCATCGTCATCGCCGATTGTCCCGATCCTGATCCGCAAGCTCGATCCCGATCGATTCGAATTTGGAGATTATCTGCAAATTAGGTAATTGGACATTATCCGATAATTTTCAGAATATTTAATTTCCTAATTTGCATGTTTTGAATATTTCACGAATATCATGTGGATAATTAGATATCTTAGGATAATATTCGATATATTCGCGATATTTTTAAATATTCAAAATTAGGAATTGTTCCTAATTTGGCAACGTATCTGGACGACTATCCGACCTTATCCCTAAGGTATGATACGCGGTGATACGGAAAATCGTTATCTTATCCATAACCACTTGGATACGATAATAGGTTTTATTTACTTTCTAAATTTAAACAATTAACTTTCCGTCGATATCTATAACCCTATAGATATGATCGTTAGTTTGATTTATTTGCCTAATTTGAATTTGATAAGAAGAACCTTGCGCATTGCGTGGATTGTTTGAATATGGTTGCTATCTGTGTTTGATTTATTTCCTTTAAAAAAAAGAAAATCCAAAAATATGTTAGTTAGGATTTCGATTAAAAGTTTCGCATGTTTAGGGAACCCTAAATCTATCTAGAAGATAGAGTAATTATTTAATTTAAATTAGGACTTGAGATAATCTATTTCCTAGTTTAAATTAAGTAATATTCTAATCTTAATAGATTATTTAGGTCATTTTTTTAATTTCGAATTTTCATTAAAAAAAACCCAAAAAGAGTCATCTTAGGATAGATTAAATTAGGATAGATTGCATTCATGATTTGGGTTATTTTTAATTTCGAATTTTAACAAAAAAATTCCAAAAATCAATCATGTTAGGATATGTTAAATCATCATAGATTGCACGTTATTTTAGGCATATTTTTATTCCAAATTTCATTAGAGAAAAATACCAAAAAATAAATCATTTACCTGTCATTAGAATTAGGTCACATCATCGCATGACATATAGTTTGCATGCTAGGTTGCATTAATTGCATGTCATTTTTGCACGTCATTACATATAGATTAGATTTCATTTAAATAAGTGAAAATCAAAAGAGAAATTGAGTGAATTGCTTGTTAATTAGAAATCATATTAGAATGTTAATGTGATTTTCTAGCTAACAATGCAGATGCTTGCGTGGTTTTAAGGTATGTTATTATGCTATTTATTTACCGCTTTCTTGGGTGTTAAATTGGTGGTTTACGCACCTGCATGAACACCTCACATGTAAGTGATTAGGTAATAAAATGGATCCAGACTGCATGCATAAACATTTTTTGAAAAGAAAAGATACCGAAAGGGCGTTAGATTAGATCTAGCGTAATCAAGTCCCCGGGCTTAGAATCTCTGGTTCGTAGGAATAAAACATATCTCCCTATGTTTTATTTAGGTTTCTAATCGACCTACCACAAATTGATTAGTGGCGACTCCAAGCATGAAAACATTTGCATGTTAAAGACTTAAACCCTAAGTTGCGAATTGGTAGGGCTTGGGAGGGCCCGAGTTAAGCTTAGTCTTAATAATCCATTAGCCCAAAAAAAAATGAAAAATTTTTTTAGGTCGCGACAAGTCACATATTGCCTTGATCTTAGAAGGATCAATTTCGATTCCTCTGTTACTGACCACAAATCCTAGCAGTTTGGCAGATTTTGCCCCAAATACACATTTGTTGGGGTTCAGCCGCAACTTATACTTTCTAAGTCTTTTGAACAATTTACGGAACACCTCAACATGATCCTTTCCTTGTTTGGATTTTGCAATCATGTCATCCACATATACTTCGATTTCTTTGTGCATCATGTCATGGAACAAAGTCACCATTACCCTTTGATATGTGGCACTAGCATTTTTCAAGCCAAAAGGCATCACTTTATAACAAAATGTGCCACATGGTGTTATGAAGGATGTTTTCGCCTTATCATTTTCCTTCATGAGGATTTAATTATATCCTAAGAAGCTATCCATGAATGAAAATGTTTCGAACCCAGCAGTGCTATCCACTAACACATCAATATATGGAAGCGGGAAATCATCCTTAGGGTTTGTTTTATTTAGGTCACGGTAATCAACGCACACCCGCACCCGACCATCTTTCTTCATTACGGGCACTATGTTGGCAACCCATTCTGGATAGGGCACTACTTCGATAAAACCGACCTTGAACAATTTCATCACTTCTTCTTCTATTTTCTTTGCCAATTTCGATTTTGTTCGCCTCAATTTTTGCTTCTTTGGTAGAATAATTGGATCAATTGGCAAAGCATGTTCAATTATACTTGGATCAAGGCCTGACATATCAGCATAAAACCATGCAAATATATCTTGATATTCCTTGAGCAAATATATTACTCTTTCTGCTTCTGTTGGGGAAAAACTTTCTCCAATCTTAACCTCTTTGAGATTTTCTTTATCACCTTGATTATCAACGACCGTTTTCTCTAATATGAGTGGCTTTGATTCTTCATAACAGATCCGTTCTCTTCTGACCCATTCCCCATCTTCATTATTCACTTCAATATCGCAAGTGATCTCCTCAGAAAGATTTGGGTCACATATGAACCTATCATGGATATGTGAATGCTCATGCTTGACATGCAATAAACATGGTTAATAATCGCATATGAAATGAATTGATGCATGAGGTTTAATGAAAAACCATTTTGAAAAATTATTTTGAAATCTGTTTTGAAGAGATCAAAAGAATAGAGCTAATCCTCATATCCTTTGACTTCCTTGCTCTTAAAACCGTTTTTCACAATTATGAGTCATATGGAAACCCAAAGCCCCAAGCCTCACGTGTGAGAGCAATATTCATCATTGGTTTGGTTTTGTTTCCATATGTCCTTAACAAAACATTGAACACTTTTATTGAATTACAAAACGTGATTACAATTGTATTAACAAGAATGAGAAATGCAATTAAGCCAAAATTGCAAACAACATCAATATGAAATAGACAAATTGTAAAGGTAACAATCAGGAAATGGTTCAAAAGAATTTTCCTACTCCAATGCGTAAGTGTCTTCGTCTTTAGTTATAACGACGCCGATAACGTCCTCTTCAAATAAACCCAGCAAGATAGACTCCGTTTTTGCATGTAAATTTTCTTCTGAAAGTAATTTGGGAGTTCTAGGAAAGCTTTTTCTAATATGAATCTAATGATAGGATAACTCTCTAGCCTTACCCTTCCACGTTGATAGGTTAATGGTTCAATCACCTCGGCTTCCACGACCTTCATGATTCTTTTGACCTTGGCCTCGGCTTCCTTGGTGATTACTAGTGACTTCATATCCCACCCCATACTTTTTCTTTGTACCAAATGGGATAATAGGTTCTTTAATTCCTTGCGCTTTCATCCCAAGTTCATCACCAAGGTTGAATCCATATTGGCATAATATTTTTCCAGACATAATAGACGATGTTGAAAGTTTCAGAGACTTCATGACACTACTAGCGGGAATTTGTATCATAGAAATCATTTCAAAGGAATGATAGCTGGGCTCTTCTTTTATCTCGGGCTCGACATAAGGTATGACACTTTCCTTGTAAGTGGCAAAGTCTATCTCCCCGTGCACGATAATCATTTTACCATTAACAACAAATCTAAAATTTTAATGAACACTAAAAGGAATGGTGCCAGCCATATGAATCCAAGGCCTTTCCAATAGTAGGTTGAAAGGCCTTGGAATGTCTACCACCTGAAAATCGATCAAGAAAGACACAGGGTCTATATTTACTTCCAGCTCGATGTCACCAATAACATCCTTCTTCATCCCATCGAGCGAACGTACAGTCACCTTTGAAGGCTTAACGAACTCTTCATTAATTCCTAGACGATACAGCGTGCTTAATGGACACAAATTAAGCGCAGAGCCATTATCAATCAGCACGCAGGATACTTCCTTGCCTCGGCATTTGATGGCAATATATAAGGCTTTGTTGTGCAAACAACCATCTATTGGAAAATTTTCATCAGAAAAAGCTATATGATCTTTCAAAAGAATAGCTCCAATGAAATCTTCTAGTTGCACCTCATTGATCATTTCAGGAACATGTACTTCATTAAGAAGCTTCATAAGCACCATTTTGTAGCTTTTTGAGGTTTTGAAAAGATCTAGTAATGAAATTTGTGCTGGCATCTTCCTCAATTGCTCAATTACTTCATATTCAATTATCCTCATGACTGATAATAACTGCTTGACATCTTCTTCGGTTACTCCTTTCTTTTCATGCTCACCTTCTTTTGGGATATGACATCTTCCCGATCTAGTTATTGCATCAACTTCTTTAAGTGTATAGTCCCATGGTACACATTTGGTATCAAATTTCTCCTTTAGAGGCAAAGTGATTATCACAGGCTGAACCTCCTTCTCTTCAATCTTTAGTTGACCAATTGGGAGCTCAATAGTAATTGGTTCAACATGATTCTTCTTTTCTTCAGGCCAAATCCACTTCATCGAGATTGATCAATAATGGTGTAACCATGGACACCATGCTTTTGTCAACTTCAATAGTATCCATTCCACCCCAACCATCAGGCACGATATTTTCATCTTTGGATGCCCATGAACGTGGTGTGTATTTGACACGGTAGTTATACCATCCACTGTATTGTCCCAGATAATCTACAATTTCACCTTGTTTTTGTGCTTTGCAAACAAATCGTCTGTCTCCTTGGCGAGTCTTTTTCTTCATTTTCTTGTCTTAATCTTCTTTCTCCTTGGGATTTAATTCATTGATTTGGATTTCATCTATGCCTCTCCATCCTTCAAGCATAATAGTTACGTTTTTAAAAGCCTAGGGTGGAGGTGTGTACTTAACACAGAAATTGTATCTTCCACTGTCTTGACCCAGGAGGCCTACAGTGTCGCCTTGCTCAAGTGATGATTGAGTAAATCGCCTTTCACCCCGCCGAATCCTTTCTTTTTGCTCTTCAAATTGATCCTCCTCATCATCAGATGGAATCATATTTTATCTGCTAAGCTCATTGTCCATGCAACCCCAGCCATCGGGCATAATCACCTCACTTTTAAAAGCCTACGATGGTGGAGTATATTTTACTTGGAAGTTCTATTTGCCAGAATCTTCCCCCAAGTTGTCTATAATTTCTCCTTTTAAGAATGCTTCATGACGAAAGCAAGCATCTCCTTATCGAACAATCTTTAATTTGGCCTCATATTCATCTTCATTCTCGGGCCTTATTATTTCTCCTTCTGTAAGGACCATATTTACCACACTGTGCTCAGGAAGAGGATTCTGATGCACATTTGGTTCTGGTTCTTGAAAACTTAATATCTTCTTGTCAATGAGCTGCTGAACTTTGTATTTCAGGATTGGACAATTATCTACATCGTGTCCTCTTTCTCCCATGTGATATGTGTAAGTCTTTGATTCATCATACCAGGGGAACCTTGCAGGATTATCTCTTAGCACTTCTTTGGCCACCAAATATCTTTCCAACAACATTGGTAGTAATTTCGATAGGGGCTGTGGTAATGGAGTGAATTGCCTTACAGGTTTTTTCTTCGGCTCAAACTGTTTTGGATTTCTCCAAAAGATGTTAGAATGTTTTGGGAATAAAGCCTGATTAACATTGTGGTTAAATACCATAGGCATGTCACATACAAGTTCTTCATCCTTTCTTCCAGGATATGGTCTCCGTGCTGTCACTTCTTGAGATTTCTTTTCCTTCAATTACCATTCGATTCTTTCACCAACTTTCATGAACATGGTGAATGTTTAACAGCCCGATATATGCAACTTGTCATAATACTCAATTAGTAACGACTTTAAGAAGAGTTCAATAAGGTCATCCTCACTTATAGCCGGTTTAACTTGTGAGGCTACAGTTTTCCATCTTTGAGCATAAACTTTGAATCCTTCGCTTCTCCATTTCTCCGATTTGACTAAGTCCTCCCGAGTTGGAAGTGCTTCGACATTGAATTTGTATTGGCAAAGGAATTCTCCTGCCAAATGGTCCCATTCAGTAAAATCTTCTATGTCAAGAGCGATATACCATGCTAGGGCTGCTCCCTTTAGACTATCTTGAAATGTGATGATAAGAAGTGACATATTGTCTGAATATCTCGCCATCTTGCAGAGATAATATTTCAAATGGCTTTTAGGACAGCCAGTTCCATCATATTTATTCACAAACTCTGGCTCTTTGTAGTTTTCTGGAACCACCACCTTTGCGTAAGGCGAGAACTTATCGAACCTTTGAAGCTCATATCCTTGGCTTGCAAGGCATTCTTCAATTTTAGCCAATCGTTTGGCTTCCTCTTCATCCTTAGATGTCTTTTTAACCCGAATGTCTTCTTCCAGATCTACTATTTTAGGTGCAGCTTTTGGAGGATTCTCCTGAACTGGTTCTTTACTTCTCATTGATTCTTCAACGGGTGCTTCAGCGGTATTTGCAACTCCTCCATTTGAAACTGTAAGATAAGATCCCTTCGCAGCTGTAATGAAAGCCTTCATTTCTGCCATCATGGCAACCATTTATGTCATTTGGTTCTCCACTTCAGCTAGTCGAGTGCAAGTTTCTTCCTCGACCATTTTAATTTGTAAACGAGTTCGGAATCTTTTGCCTTCCATTGCTAGAAAACCTATTTTCATGAAAAACCATCGAGATATTAGAATTGGTGAAATGAATATGAAAACTCGTATTCTTTTAATTATATGGTTTCTTGTGATTAATAAGGATAAGAACTTATACACAGGCCTTAACCTTACATAAAACTTTTCATCAATGTTTTTCTCAAGGAATCATATCATTCAAAGAATTGTAATCCATGGTGATCATGTCATTGAATTTATCCAAATGGATTTTGAAAAATGAGTATTTCATATAAAACCCAAGATTGCTTTACAAAAATGATTTTAAACTCGAATGGGAATTCTAAATCATCCAAGTCTAGGCTTTTTGCTAACTAAGGTAGCTTCCTCTCTGTTGTAATCCTTTCATTCCTTGATTTGTAATTCTCATTTTTCGACATCAATCACGACTTCTTTGGGAATGTAAGGCTTAACTCCAGGTACGTATGGAATAATGTATTCTGGGACATACTCCTCCTCGGGATCCGTTATACTGCTCAATGGAACATATGGCTCCACATCAATTGGTCGTTTCCTTTCCATTCACTTGATGTATTCCTTGAATGCCATATAAATCTCCATGTCTCATTCCAAGTTCTTTGGCTATTCCACTACTTGTGAAGGTGAATTATCCAAAAAAAGAATAATTTTGTGAACCTTGGCTTGAAGGTATTTTTTCTCTTCTTCGGGTATAATTCTACTTGGGATGTCAAAGGCAAACTCCTTAGGGTTCCATGCCGGTAGGACTTGTTGAAGCATCCCAAATTGTCTAACAACTCTTAAAGGACAATAGGCGGCTCCCCATTCAGCCCGAATAATGGTACCGCGTTCCCTTCTTGGCTTGTAATCCTTGCCTTGTCAATCTTTAGCCAATTTTATCCACCATTGGATTTGATTAGGAGTTAAGGCTCTAATGAAATTGGCCCAATCTAAAAAAGATTATCTGGGTAGTTTGTTTTGAATACGAATGTATCGCTCAATTGGATTTATCGCTGAACAAATTTCGTGAATGTTCGTGAAATGACACCAAGGTCGAATGTGTGAGATAAACCATAGAGACAGGAGACTCGTGGAAGCTCGAAAGATACCCTTCCCATGATTTTGGTATGTGTTCAAGGAAATGATGGTTTTGGCAAGAAGCATATTAGAGAAATCCCATTTGAGACATGCTTGTTTCGTGATTATTGCAACTAAAGGGTCGAATCCCGTTCTAGATACGGGGAATAGAACAAAGCCAAAGAATACTAGAATGAAAACCCGAGCCGAGTATTTCCCATTTCCCTAGGAAGTTTGGAAAAATTGGCTATATACAAGAATAATGGAAATCTACCCATGTTTGATATGATTAACTTTTCAATTTTAGAAGTTTTAAGGTTAAGGAATTCTGCAAGAATACTTATAGGATTAAGTCCAATGGGTGGCTCTACTATCCTAGGCTTGAAATCAATTCCAATGGCGACTTGATATTCTTTCAAAGTCGGTGTCAATTCATACTCTCCAAATTGGAAGGTGACAGTTGAAACTTCCCAAAAATGCGCCAATGCATGGATCAAACTGACTTGATGTTCCATATGGATCAAGTCTAGAAGGTATCCTGATCTATCTTGAACATAAACTTGGATATCTTTTATCATGTCCTTCCACTAAGCCATGAGCTCTTTTCGCGGAATGGAAACCACTTGGATGTTTAGTTTTCACATCGAACCTAATTATGCAAAAAGGTTCATTATTAATCACCATGGATTTCACATCAATTTTAAATGCCCTCATTTTAATTACATGTCCTTTTATGGAAAAAATGGAAGTAAAGTACATTTACATACTTATGGCGTAATACAAATGTCATTTCTAATCCATTTATGCCTTAAAAGAGCAAATACTTGAAAATGTGAATGAAACCAATGTTTAATGCAAATGTCTTTTGTCATGCTCCATTTTGACCATAAAGTCATATCCTATGGTTTACAACTTCGAATACATCACAAATAGACTTTTGGCAAATAGGATTGTATATGACACATCTTGAACACTCAATCTACTTGAATTATATTGAAAATCGTCATGAACCTATACATTCCATCTAGAAATGAAAAACATGACCAAACGAAGCATGTCACCCTATTCATTCATTCTAGTATAAAAATGCATTTTGATCAAACATTGATTGTCATTTGGGCATTTTTTAACAAAATTGTGTCAACTAACTTTGAATAATTAAAGAGATGAGAAAAGTGGAACGACACTTACTTATCAACACATTTTTGCTTGGTTTTTGGTATACCAACCACAAAGACAAGCATATGCAACAAGTGAGGTTTTGACACCTAAAAGGGTGAGATATACTAAAGGCTCAAGGTCACCACCTTAATAAATAAGGAATTCCATTACAATAGGCAATCGACCTAAAGTAATGAAATATTATTCTATCTCGGTGATCGGTATTATATTTAAATGATCCTATGAGCAATCAACTCATAGTTTCGTCTAAAAATATACCTCCTAATGGTGATCCTAAATGTAGCCAGGATTAGGCCATAGGTGGTGTGTGTGACAATTGTAGTGCTAAAGCAATTTAAAGGCAAGCACAACAATTTATAACCAAACAGCACTTCTAACATTTAGTAATATCTCATTCAATCCCAACACCATCCTGCAAAATAAATGTAAGCATAGACTATACCCATTATACCTCCCACCTACAACACCATTTAACATATTGGTTAGCGGAACGTACCTGGGATCCTTGTGCGTATAAAACACATGCATAACGTTCTATCTAGGCCTAAATCCACTTAGAATCTTAAGTTCCCCAGTGGAGTTGCCAAGCCCGTCACGCTACGCGCTCATGTGCTAGAATGGAGGTATTTTTCTATAAAAGTCTCTCCTAGATCATACCTCACGTGACAGCGGGGTTTATTTGATCTAAATTTAAACTTGGAATCGCCACTAGTCATTTATGGTAAGTTGACTAGAAACCTAATCGAGGTACGGGAGAAATACAATGATCTTGCGAACCAGAGATTCTGAATAAGGGATTTGGTTACGTTAACAATTCCAAATTGAGACCATTAACACCCTTTCGGTACCTAAGAACGATATGACATGTCTAACGTGTCACACGGATTCCTAAGGTCAATTCATTAATCTAATCATGAACAAACAATTAAGCACCCAAGAATTAAATGCACAAAGCAAATCAATCATAGCAACCCTAATTTGGACATTAAACCTGAAAATCAAGCAAAATACTCAAACCCTAATGAAACTCTAATAACATGTTCATTTCATGATTTAACATTTTTAGGGTTTTAGGGTTTTTTAGGGGTTATAACCTTTAAATTTTGAATTTTCCAAAAATGCCACTTGGGCATTTCCGAAAATTTAAATTTCACTTTTTATGGCCGGCCATGATGATTTTGAATGATTATGTGGATTTTCAAAATTTTTAATTTTTTTTAAACCAAGAATTGATTTTTAATGATTTTCTGAAAATTTTTATGAATTTTTCAATTTTTATTTATTTTTATGAATTTTTTTATTTTCTATTTTTTGAATTTTCTGAATTTTTATGAATTTTCTGAAATTTTTTGAATTTTTATGAATTTTCTGAGAATTTTTTTCAATTTTTATTATAAATTTTTTCATTTTTAAATTCGGGTTAATAGGGTTTTGTTTAATTTGATATCCTAATGACCTGATTAGGCAAAATTGATACCAAAATTGAATTACACCCACCTGCTTAACTCTAGAAATGATGGTCTCACATTTTGACAATTTCATATTGGGCACGATTCCCAATTTGGGTTTAAAATTTTTAATTTTCAATCAAATTTTGGGGATTTTTAATTTTTATATCAAATTTTGCAATTGGACCGACCATTATGCAATTCAAGGTCCCATAATCAATTTTTGTGAAGTCACTATGACTTAAAAATTACTAAAAAAAATTTAATTTCATTTTTGGTTAAATTTCGGTTTAATTTTACCCAATTTTGGGAAAAACATACACCCAATTTAGATTTTCTAAAATTGACAATGCATTCATGAAATTGGATTTAAAATAAGACTAATGACTATTTTTATGGAATTTTCTGATTCCATTTGCTATTTTTCTTTATTTTCTTATTTATTTTGACTAAAAGAAATTAAGGAAAAATGTAGAAAAATGAAAAAAAAAATATTTTTGGTTTAGAAATAGGTTTCTAGGCTTGGCCAAGATCTCTAGACTTAATTTTGAAAAATAAAAAAAAATTATTTAAAAATTAGGTGTCAATGGCACGTCTGAGAACCAAGGCACGAACGCACCGCTATCCCTCTTCCCTGCACACTGCCACCTGGGCCATCACACTTGCAATGCCCTGGGGTCTGCCACTGTACACATATTGTCTACTAATAGGGCCCTCACGGTTTTGTTCCTCTAAGCTTTGCCCAGAAAACACATATGCATGGATAGAGAACCCTAAATCATATAAGCCAGTCTAGGACTCCCCCCTAAAGGATGTGGGACAAGAGAGACTCCCCCTTTCCCCGTGCATGTCCTAGGACCGAGGCGCAGACGTATCACCATCCCTCCTCTCCATGAATCACCACTTGGGCCGTCACACTCTCCACCCTTTACAGGCATAATGCCCTTGTTATGGCCCGACATACGATTGGGAGTCGGCTCTAATAGCACTTGTAATGCCCTGAGGTCTGTCACTGTACACATATTGTCCGCTTTGGGCCCCACTGGGACCTCATGGTTTTGTTTCTCTAGGCTTTGCCCAGAAAATGCGTTTGTACAGATAGAAAATCTCGAACCTTATAAGTCAATTCAGGACTCCCCCTAGGCGATGTGGGGCAAGAGAGGCTCCCCCCTTCCCTACGCACGTCTGAGGACTGATGCGCAAATGCACCGTCATCCCTCCTCCCTGTGCACCGACGCCCTATGTAGCACCGACATGTTGGTATGGTCAACGTGTCAGTGTCGAATGTGTCCGACACACTTGGACACGCTCCAACTTGTCAGACACGTCCAACAGGTGGTCAAACAAGTGTCGTATTTCCGACATGCATGGGGTCAATTTTATAAATTTTCAAAAACTTATGCGTCAAAATGTAAATTTATAAAAAAAAAAAAAAAAAAAGAAAGAAAAATGGAAGAAAAATGGGCCAAACACAGTACACACACTCTCTATTCCCATCTTCTTCGCTCTACCAAACCAGACAACCTCCCCCTCTCAAATTCTCTTCTCTCTATCGTTTCTGTCGACCGATGACCACCGTGAAGCTCCCTTCGCGCCACTCACCACCGCAGCCAGGTACACCTCTCTCTGTTTCTTCCCCTAATCATGCTGCTCTTCTTCGCTCAACCTATGGTTCTTTGCTATCTGCCCTAGGGCTCCGTAACTCATTTTGCTTGATGTTGGGATGTCTCGGCATGATCCACTGGAAATTGAGTGAGAGAGGCATTCTTGGTGATTTTTTATGGATGTGCTTAGTAATTAGAATCTTAAGCTATTTCTATAAACAAGCATGTGCTGCCAAACAAATGCAATTGAGTTGGCATCTTATCCGGTATACCCATCTTCTTCGTCCATTTTGAGCCCAAAAATACCAATTGTTTTATGGAGGCTAAGCACATTCAATACTGATTTCAATCTTAGGAAGAGGGAATAAGGTGATATCTTAAGGAAGAAAACTCTTTTTCAATAGTATAATTGCGTGTAAGTTGGTAGTGCCATGAATTTATAATTATAATTGTTTCATCACATCAGTGAGTTTTCTCCTGATGCCCCTCGAACAATAAGATCTCTCTACTTCATCTTGTATGATTGTTTGTAACATTACCATATCACCATCAAGTTTTCCTGAGTCCTTGATGCTTTCAGCCTATATTTCGAAGAGCCATGTCAAACATAAGAAGTTACACATGTAAGTAACAAAGAAGTAGTATTATAACCTGAAACAAAGAAGACTTTTCAGAGAGCATGCACTAAACAACTTTGGCCATTACTTGGTTTTGGCTTTGATGAAGAAGCTAATAGAAAGCTAAACAAGGTGTTAGGTCGGGTTGAGTTCCACATCAATAAAAAAGGTTGTGTAGTCATTATTTTCATGATGGTCTTCAATAGCTTAAGCATTTTTCTTAGGAAAGAAAGAAAAGTACAAAACTTTCTATGGAATATAGTCCATTTAGATATATCAATGCACTTGCAATTAGTAATCCTCTTCATGGTTTTTCATTATGAGGTATCAGACTATCAGTCTCTGCTTTAGTTCCTAACCTTAATAGATATATATAAAACTGAATAGAGTAATCCAAAATTAGCATTTTAAAGCTGTTATTCAGTGTCATTTCAATGAGATTTTGCAAATATGATTAGAGCTTTCTAGGTTTTCTTGAATGATGTCACATCCATGGTAGTTTAATTTATACCTGATGTCATGTGGCTTCTCTCAGTGTACAGATTAAATTTACTTGTAATCATATTTTTTGTAGAATGACTTCAAGCATGGGTAGTAGCACTTCTTGTACACGAGTGCTTACATCTATCAATGAAGATTTGAATAAACCACTATGGAGGTATATCACTAAGCTAGCTACTCATAGCGATGTGGGGGGAAATTTGTCTTGAAAATGCAATTTTTGCAAAAATGAATTTAGGGGTTCATGTACGAGAATGAAGGCCCATTTGTTGATGATAAGTGGAAAAAGGAATTGGAAAATGCAAAAAAGTAGAAAAAACGATCTTTTGGAGATAGAAAGATTAAATGAAGAGGTCAATACTAAATTAGCGAGTCTTGCGCCTAAAAATGTACCCTTGCCCCTTTCTAGTTTGACAATTTGTGGTGGTGGTTGTGGTGAGATGGATTTATAGTCCAAAAAAAGGAAGATTAGAAGTGGGAGTGGAGGATCACTTGAGAATACATTCAATATGACTCAATGGGAACATTTAGAATATGAGATTGCTAGGATATTTAATTCGGTGGATTTGCCTTTTAACCTAGCAAGGAACTATTACTTTCAATTCGCTTTTACTTATACCGCTAATCATAATATTGCGGGGTGTATACCATTGAAATACAATTTGTTGAGGACCACTTTGTTGCAAAAAGAGAAGGCAAATATTAGTAGATTGTGTGCATCTATTAGAGACATGTTGAGGGATAGAGGTGTTAGTATTGTAAGTGATGGATGGAGTGACTCACAAAGGAGATCACTTATTAATTTTATGGCAGTATCGGATGGAGAACCTATGTTTATAAAGTCGGTTGATTGTTCGGGAGAAACAAATGATATGTATTTCATTTTCAACTTATTCAAATAAGTAATCAATGAAATTGGGCATGAGAGTGTGGTCCAAGTGATTACGAATAATGCTTCAAATTGCAAGGGCATGGGACAACTCATTAAGCAAGAATTTCCATCCATTATTTGGACGCCTTGTGTGGTGCACACTCTTAATTTAGCTTTGAAGAACATCTGTGCCGCAAAGAATACAGAGACCAATTATGAAGTTTATGAAGAATGTAGTTGGATTTCCGATATTGTTTCGGAAGTTATGCATGTCAAACGTTTCATCATGAACCATTCCATGAGGTTAGCAATGTACAATGAGTTTGTTAACTTGAAGTTGCTTTCTGTAGTGGATACACATTTTGCTTCAATGATTGTGATGCTTAGGAAGTTCAAGTTAATAAAAAGTGATCTTCAAAGCATGGTTAATTGTGACAAATGGAATATATATCGAGATGATTATCAAGGGAAGGCTAAGTTTGTCAAGGAAAAGGCGTTGGATGATTTTTGGTGGGATTCCATTGATTATATACTTTTCTCTACGGCTTATATTTATGACATGCTTAGAATTTGAGACACCGACAAGTCTTGTCTTCACTTAGTTTATAACATGTGGGATTCAATGATTCAAAAAATGAAGAGAGCTATATATGAGCACGACGTGAAAATGCTAGATGAGGAGTCTACATTTCATAAGGCGGTTCATACAATTCTTATGGATCGTTAGACTAGAAACAACACTCCACTTCATTGCTTGGCACATACCTTGAATTCTGGGTAAGTTTTAAAATTGTATGAGATTATTACTTTATTAGTTGTTTTTTCTTTGACATGATAATATAATACTCTTCTTACTTATTATGGTTTAGGTACTATTGTGATCAATGACTCAATAAAGATCCTTTTCGTGTTTCTCCATACAAGGATAACGAGATCATCCAAGAAAGAAAAAAAATGCCTTACGAAATACTTTTCTAACTTGGATGACTGCACCAAGGTGAACTTGGAGTATGTAGATTTTGCATATAAATATGGGGAGTTTAAAGAATTTGTTCTATTCAAAGTTGTTATTCTATGGATCCTAAGGCTTCGTGGGTTCTTTATAGTGGAAGTGCACTTATGCTTCAAAGCATAGCCTTACAGCTTCTTACACAACCTTCTTCTTCTTCTTCTTCATGTGTCAAGAGGAATTGGATTACTTACTCCCTTGTGCACTCGGTGACGAGAAATAAAATGACTCCAAAACATGTAGAAGATTTGATTTTCATTCATAGCAATCTATGTCTTCTATCAAGAAAAATCCCACAATATGCAAAAGGAGAGACATTGATGTGGGATATTGGTGGAGATGTATTTGACACGTTTAAAGATGTTTGAGTGCTTGAAGTTGCGAGTCTTTCACTTGATGAGTAGGAGATGGTGTCTGTTGTTTTTTCAGAAGAAGTGAATAATGTAGATGAATGACTTGTTATATTTGATGGTGAAATGTTGATTGTTTTTCGTTTTTTGACTTATTGTTAAATGTTAAATTTAATGGTGGAATGTGGATTGCTTGTTTTTTTCCCTCCAAGTTTTATGGATTATTAGAATGGAATGTAGTTGAATTTGTCAAATTAAAACAATGAACGATATTAACAAATGATGGATTAATGTTTTTAGTATAAATTCATTCTAGTCTATTTTTGTATGGTTTATTTATTTGTAGATTTGATCATAAAAATGATAATTTAGCATGTATATATAAAAATATATATTTAATACACAACGTGTCCCAATGTGTCAGAATTCTCTAATTTTTTAAAAATGACGTGTCGCGTGTCATGTCGTGTCATGTCGTGTGTCGTGCATCGGTGTCAATGCTACATAACCACCGCCTGGGCCATCACACTTATAGGTGATATCAGAGCTGACTCCCGATTGCATGTGAGGCCATAGCGAGGGCGCTACGCCCATAAGGGGTAAAGAGTGTGACGGCCCAGGCGGTGGTGTATGGAAGAGGAGGGATGGTGGTGCGTGTGCTCCTCAGTCCTCGAACGTGCACGGGCAAAAGGGGAGCCTCTCTTGTCCCACATCGCCTAGGGAGAGTCTTGGACCGGCTTATGAGGTTCGAGATTCTCTTTTTGTACATACGCAAAGGAACAAAACCGTGAGGGCTCAGTGGGGCTCAAAGCGGACAATATGTATACAGTGGCAGACCCGGGGCGTTACACTTGTTCTACGTCATTCAAATACTAATATTGTGGGATGTAGATGGGTTTTTAAGTCTGAGTTGAAGGCCGATGGTACATTAGAAATATTAAAAGCAAGATTGGTTACCAAAGGATATACTCAAGTAGCATGAGTAGATTTCCTTGAGATTTTCCCGCCAGTTGTTTGACTAAGAAGTATAAGAGCAGTCCTAACCATTGCTATTGTTAAAGGTTGGCCCATCAAATAATTAAACGTTAAATTGGAGCAATTGCCAAATTTTGAGGAAAAGATTCACCCTTATTATGTTTGCAAACTGGAGAGAGCTTTGTGTGGCCTTAAGCAAGCACCAAGAGCATGGTTTGATCACTTTAGCTCATTTCTTTTTGCATCCGGTTTCTTTTGCAGCATTGTAGATCCTTTGTTATTTATTCAAAAATCAAATCATGGCATTCTAGCTCTGTTTTTATATGTAAATGACATGATTGTTACAAGTGATGATCCAAAATTGCTTAATGGTTCATCTCTACATTGAGTAGTGAATTCGCAATGAAGGAGGATATGAGGTTGTTACACTATTTTCTAAGTATGGAGGCTAGGATATTCTGTGGTGACCTTTATTTGTGCCAACAACAATATGCTTTGTCAATTCTCAAACATGCACAAATGGAGGGCTGCAAACCAGTTTCAACACCTATGGCTATTAATTCTCATTCTAGTACAAATGCAAGACTATTTTCAGATCCTATGCTATATGGAAGTATCATCGGAGCTCTTCAATATCTCGTGATTACACAGTCGAATATTTCATATGAAGTCAATTTTGTCTGTCAATTCATGCATCAACTTATTGTGAGTCATTTTCTAATTGCGACAAGTATTTACACTATGTCAGCGACACAACATATCAATGCATGCAAATCTTGTCCAAGTCAACTTTGGACTTGCATGCCTTTTGTGATGCAAATCGAGCAGGTTGCCACTTGACTCGATGATTGACTACTAGATTTTGTACTTTCTTAGGTAGCAATTGTATATCATGGAGTGCTAAGAAGCAATGAACGGTTGCTCAATCTAGTGTTGCGGCAGAGTATCATGCAATGGCATCGACAACTATAGAGATTACATGGATATCCTTTTGAGAGGTCTGGGTATTTATCTCTCCAATCCACCAATGTTATTTTGTGATAATATTAGTGCACTTTATATGTCAATTAGTTTGGTGTTTCATTCAAGAACTAAATATGTCGAATTAGATTATCATTACGTGCGAGAAAAGGTGGCTCTTGGAACACTTGTGACTAAGTATGTTCCATATGTGCATCAAAGTGTTGGTCTCTTCACGAAACCATTGTCTAGAAATGCATTTGGAAATTATGTTGCAAATTGGGAATTTGGGATTCTCCTAATCCCAATTTGACTGGAAGTAAAGGCACTGATTTATCAATCTTGGAAGAAAAATCTAGATATATCAATCAAAATCACAATATAATATTTGAAGATGCTAGAATCAAGTGATTGACAACTCTTGTAATATAAAGATCTCTTCATTTATTATTTTCCATTATTGTATTGCTTCCTTACGAAGTGTAACATTTGTATTATCTTTATATAATGGAAATCATCTCAACAATTGTAAGTTGAGATCAAGAATCAAACGCCTTTATTCTTTTAGAACTAATTTGCATGCCCCTTTTTTTTCTTTTAATTTCCGTAACAAAGAAAATCCATGTACATCACCTTGTTCGGATCAGGTTTTATTTGACGGGCTCAAACTCAAAACATATTTTAACAATCTTCACTATGACTCAACATTTGAGCTGAGTCACAATTACTTCGCTAGAATCTGAACTTCGCCAATATTCTCCTATAGCCCCTCGTAGGCTTAACTACATTAGACATCTTCCAAGTCAAAGCCACGCTTGAACTTTGTCATAACCGTGGACCTCATCAAAACACAAACTCCAATTGCACCTTTAGCTACTTCGCAATGATTTTTTGACACAACCTCCTTTAGCACAGCTAAAGTAAAATCATTGTTGCATCCATATTTATTAAGAGATCGAACACATATCTTGTTATATTCAATAGCTATAACAACTATTGCTTTACAGGCTTCACCTCGCTATAAACATTGCCTACATCGATTACCATGCCTGTACTTGCTATCTTAGGATTTTCAGGTTGTAACTCCATCTTGAGCTAAGCACTATCCAAATGCGTATAAACACTTACATAATCACTCCCACCCATAAGTAGTGAAAACTCATCAAATATAACTTATTTACTAACAATAGGTGAATTTAGTTCCGAGCACCACACCCAATAAGCCCGCTCACTTTGTGCATAACTTAGGAATATGCATTTTCTTGTCTTCTCATCGAGCTTACCATCATTCACTGAAACATAAAACAGGCAACCAAATACTCTGATAACGTTATCTAACCACACTTCTTTACGAGTCCAACTTCCAATCTATTCATTAGGTAGCTAGCCGTACTAAGAGCATCCGCTAGGAATTTCCTAGCCCTACTAGCATCAGAGAGCATTTTATGGGCCGTATCTGGTAATGTTCTTCTTATCAACTCTACAACCTATCATAATTCACTAGCACAAGTATGGTATCTCACTATGCCTTCACGCAAAATTCGTTTAATAGCTCTGAGCATAACTCCATACTACTATCCAATCGAGCATGCTTGATTATTTTACCAGTTTCCTTTTTTATTAAATCCCTCAATTATCTGATCGTGGCAACTGTCATGCCCCGATCCCTGCGAGCACGCGACATCCCAACATGGTCGATAAGAATGTGACATCTCAGGACTTGTCACCGACCCAAACAAATGAACTGAAGAGCAGCACAAGCGGAAGAAAATCGAACTCTCCGTACAATAATAATTAAACGGGGTGGTAAAGAGACAATAGGAACGCATCAACAAAGCACTTTTATAGACAAAGCGTTACTTACAAATTCACATCATACAAGCCTTACTAGAGGCTATCGCTACAAACCATGCACATTCAAAAAAGGGTCGGGTAGTCGATTGGCCTATCTCCTCTAAACAAAAGAGGGATCCTCAAAAGACGGGGGACTAGATCTATCATCAATCATCGCAGTACCCTGGTGGCGTCCCCGGATCTTCCACATCATCATAAGGCTTAGGCGTTTGAAATGGTTATAATTCAACAATGAGAATAAATCTCAATAAGTCACTACCTATGCCTCGCTTAGGCTAACACATATCACAGGACAGTTCGGAGCATGCAAGATTATCACTCAACGTGCCACAACAATCACAAGCGACCTTACCTTGCCTTGGCACACGGACGAGCCCTACATGTTAGTATACAGCCACAACATGGCAACCGTTCATTGCACATAACAACCCGAATCGAGGCAAGCACATGTATAGCACACTTAATAATCCGGACATGCCCAGGAATAATCTCACATAGCATACCACAATGCATATCACCATCACAAGTTTCAGATTATTGGCGACCCCTCGAGCTCCCAGAACCCGCGTCAAACGCATCAAGCTATAAGGCTTTCGACATAACTGGGCATCATCCCGCTATGTCGGCGACGGCATCGTCCTGTGTCACACACATCAAAACAGCATTCCATGAGGATCATCAATCCTGTCTCCACCGCGATTGGCATCCAGTCACCCATTGGGCATCCGATAAATTGGGCATCGTCTTGTGTAAAACGCATTAGGATGGATTACAATTCCGCGTAAAATGCTTTAGGGTACTAAGGGAGTATATACGGGCGTTCGACACTCAAACCAATTTCTCATCTTTCGATTAGCCAATTGGAACACAACTCATGTTCAACTCACAACCAATCATGCCCTCATGGATAACAACAATATCGAAAAGGTCCCGAGAGAGAGAAACCAATTTTGCACAGAATTGGACTAAAATTTGGCAATTGCACAGTCACCGAAACTCTTTTGAAATGAATAGTAATTTAACTCCAAAAATTCTGAATTTTGGATATGTCACTGGAAACATCTTGATAAACATTTTTTACATAGAACAAAAAACCCAATTCCAACTGGAAATGCCTCGTTTTGTCCCTCGAATTCAAACTGAAATCTACCCGCTAGGACAGACTGTCCAGCCTTCAAAATCCATTTCAATCAATACCCAAATATCCTTGGAAAGCTTTGAAATTTTTATATGTCATGGACACAAGTGTCCTTGACAACTTTCATGTAGGAAGTTTGTTGAAAAGAGGTCTAAAAAATTTTATAAAAATTCATAAAGATAAGTCGGTCAGGTAAATAGTAAATCCGGCAGACTCGAGACGATCCAAAAATGGACTTTCGAATGCCCCCAAATGTGCTCCAAAAATTTCAAATTTAATATATGACATACTTCATGATGTTAGAGTCAACTTTCATGAAGAACACCTCCTCAAATTTGGTCCAAATTGATCTTCACAAAAAAAATAAAAAAATAATATGGCACCTTAGCAATCAATCCAAAAACCAAACCAGCAACAACCAATAATCAACCAAGCACAACCAGCCATCAAACCAACTCTAATCAACCCCTAATTAGCCTCTAAACATGTCATTGATAACCAATTATCCTAATCAAAGCTTAGGGTATACTTACTATGAGCCTAAGCTTAAAACCAGCAAGATTAGCTAAGCAAAGCAGCTGCTGTTCTAGCGGCCGAACGGGAAGAACGGCGGCTGCTCCAGTCATGGCAGTCCACAGCTAAGGCGAGCACAAGCTGGTGGCCACAGTGAGGGGTGGTGTTGGCTTCAGTGGTGGCTAATTGGTTCTAAAAATGGTGAGGAAAGAGAGAGAAGAAAGAGGTAGTGGCGTGATCAGCAGGATTGGTGACTGGTGGCTGCTCCGGCGGCATCACGGTGGTTGGCGGTGGTTGAGAAGGGCTGACCAGA
Source organism: Syzygium aromaticum (assembly GCA_024500025.1). Classification (NCBI taxonomy): domain Eukaryota; kingdom Viridiplantae; phylum Streptophyta; class Magnoliopsida; order Myrtales; family Myrtaceae; genus Syzygium; species Syzygium aromaticum. The sequence continues at coordinate 13,548,419 of CM044889.1, forward strand.
TTAGCAAGGTAGAGGGGGAAGGAGCCTCGACCGAAATAGAGGCGCAAGGGAAGAGAGAGGGTGACCAAGAGAGAATGAAGGAGAGAGAGAGAAGACTTAATTTGATTTTTACTAATCCCACTAACAAAATCCCAATACCAAACCCCACTCACCAATCCAAGGGTTCACAATCTACCCTCTTCCCCAAGCCAAGATCTAAGAGCCCATAATTTTCCTCTCCTTAATTTCCCAAAATTCCTAAATGACACAAAATAAAAAAACAAGGTGAAGAGGGGCATAAGGGTCCAAGAATTTCGGCCAAGGAGGGAAAGTCCAAATGTTCAAGTTGTCCTTCAATCTTTCAAATGAATTCAAATATCATCAAGGGTAAAATAGTCTTTTTCCATATCCGATCCAAATTTCACTTTTCCAACAATTTTGAGCAATCTAACCGTTGGTCATGCTTAATGAGACAACATCCCATAAATTTTTGTGAAATCTTGAAAGTTTAATAACCCATTCCGAATTCTAATTCATGGCTAAAATCAATCAATCACAATTTTAGTATATCTCAAACTAACAGGTGTCTTTAGGAGTTACGCGTATCTACTCATGGCCAATTTGATATCGAGTCACATCTAAGTTTACTCGAGCCATAGCGACCTCGGTTGTCATGTAATTGCGAAAGTCAATCGTTAGTTTCAATTAACGCGATTATTCGAATTAGTTTTGGGATCGATTGAAATTCATACAATGATCAAGCGGAATTACCTGCAATCTAATTGTATTACATTTGCAAATCATTCCATAGCTATCCTTGGATCGGTCTATAATAACCCAAAATATTTTCTCAACAATCTTTATGGTCGAAGTATCGATCCACGGCCAAATTCTTAGGTCCACATACTTAATTCCTAGCTAGTCATTTCCTAATGATTAGTCTTCGCAAGAGTGATTAATTCCGAGTGAGATTTAACTAAAGTGCATCGAAGATGTAATCATTTTATAAATCCCGAAAATAGGTCGAATTTCAAAATGTTACAACAACAGTATCAAACTTGTGTCTTAGCACAAGCACCCATGCCTTCCTTGAGTAGTTGTCCATAATTATTAACATAAATCCGTCACTCTTTCTCGAAAAAAATTGCAACAGCCTACAAACATCAAAATGAATCAACTTTGCAATCCCCATGGTTTTTCTGGCAATCTTATCGAACTACACTTTTTGCCGTTTGTCTAAGTCACTTCACTTGCATACCACCCATTAAATTCCTTTTACTAAGAAACTTTAGACATCCCTCACTAATGTACCCTAAATAACCCCTACCTCTATTCATAGAAGCCCTATGAGGGGAGATAGCATACCTAACTTAAGATTAAGTGCTTTTCATCATATGTCCATCCTCTTATACTTTGAATATTGAATATTGAAGTTTAAGTTAGTTACTTCGAAACGCCTTTTGGAATAGTTCTATAGGATGTTGCCTCAATCCCAACCCTCTCCCAATAGCAAAACGATGGCATTTTCTTGGTGAGGTTTTATTTTAACAATCAATTGCTTGAACAATTGAGGAGCGGAAGCCACCACCCTTCCACATAGAGGGATACTCAACCTAGAATAAAGAGGCTTTGGTTCTAAAAGAAAAGACCCGAGAAATGGGACGGCATAGGAAGCACGGGACCCCCTTCAAGTAAAGGGAAAAACGATTTCATCACTCTAAAAGAAAGAGAGTAGAAGAAATGCCTTATAGAGTATTCAGTAATGAGGAATTGTTTTCGTATCCTAGACTTAAGGAAGGCAAAAAGTGCCCTATCTGCCTTGTTTTGGGGGGAGGAGGGGGATGATTGGGTCGACCAGGCCAAATCATGAGTGAATAGACAATATATGCCACCCTTTAAACTCTCAATCAGATGCATTTAATGTCTTAATGGCGAGTTCCATCATTGTTTGATCTTGAAGTTCATACTAGTCACTGTGTTTGATTCCTCTTATTATAAGGCATCTCTAACAACCTCAAGAACTCCACCTTCTAAAGTACCAATACCTTACTAAATCTAGGGCACACAAGGAAATTATATTCTTCTTCAATTATGGAACAAGCCTCACTTCAGTCAATGTCCTTATGATACCATTATCCATTATGATTATAATATCACAAACACCTATAGCATCACATTCGATGTTATTTTCCAATTGCACTATGCCATTATCCATGCATTTATAAGTAATAAAACAATTCGAGTTTAGTGTAGTGTGAAACAAACATTCATAATCCATAATTCATCCATCAAACAACCAATTCCTGTTTCCACTTTGCTATAGCTGCTTGCTTGGTTTGATGCTTCATTTGGTATAATCCAACTCAGATTTCCAAGCCTTATGCCCTTTTGGTTTCTCTATCTATCATGAAAATTAGTTCAAACTCAAGACATGAACTTGATTACTCACCCACCTACTCATGGGAGACGGTTCTAATCTCGATCAAAGTATAACCAAGTTACGGCCTGGCCAGTGTCGGCCTGAACCTAATTACACTTGTTCATCGGGGGCCATTTTATCTCCTATCAGAGCGGAACCACTCTCAGGCCTAGCAAAGCCCTTAATAATAGTTTGGGTTAGGCTAAAAATTCAATTGTGCTCGGCTCACCTATACCATGCTTACTCCTAATGAGTAATGAGGTTAACTGAATGAGAAGCGTCATAGCTTGGCTCACCCAACACGTGCTAATCTTGCAATAGGCCTATTTGGAAAACTGAAAATTTAAGTTCTGAAAATTATATACAAAATTTTAAGTGTTTATAAATGCTGAAACTAGAAATAAAAAAAATTGTTTGATGATAATTGGAAATTGATAGGTAAATATTATCAATCTTTTATCAAACGTAATGACCATTATTGGTAGGGTTTATCATATATGGAAAGATTCTAATTACAATGAATTATTAATCTATTGAATGAACTAAGTAATCCCTCCCTTACTTATTAGGTCCCAGTTTGATAACTCCAATAAATTGCTAATCATAACTAGTTTTGACTCAAATGATTTTAAAATTTAAAAAAAAATCACTTAATTTCCTGAGTAAGGTTGAGGTCAGTTTGCACATTTGGTAAGAAGGTAATATTATTCAACACTCAATATTTGGCAATTGTCAACACAACATTAGATTTTTACTTTCATTATTTAATATTCAGTACTCGATTTTGAGTTTTTATCGAACAGTGTGAATTTTTGACTTAGTTGAAAATCAATTGAAGTCAACTCCACTTAAGATGATCTAGCAAATTCGTATCATTAGATGCTTAGTTTTAAATTTTCAGTGTTTTTAGATATTAAACAGGCCCTTGCGTTTACCGTTACGGGCAAACAAGGAAGAGCAGTTTCCCGGCGGACGACTCCCAGGAAGTGGTAATTTGCAAAACGCTAGAAAGTAGAACGCTACTAAGGATGCTCCATGGGCAGATACAAGTATGGGCAAATTTTTTGAAGAGTTGTGAGGTGATGCAATTGTATTTCCAAAGAAAAAGGCATTTATCCTCGTACAGATCCAGAAGTGCTTTGGACTATGAGCATTTTCGGAATGTTAATATATATTTTTCTTCCAACTTTACCCTTGCTAAATTTTCATAATCATGGAAATGCCCCTGATTGCTCTTGCCTTACACAACGTTGCCAGCGAAGGACTCCGTCACTGATGAGTAGCCAACTAGCCTCACTTGAGAATGTGCGACCTCGCCACCCCAGGCAAGACCTGAGATCATACGATTTTAGGCCGCGAGCAAGGTTGGCCGGCGGCTTGAGTTCCGTCAGAAAGTATTGAGATTTTTTTCAAAAGAAGATTAACAAAGAAAAGTACAATTTTTTTTTTTCCAAATGACATAGGATGCGTTTATTTCGTGAAAAAAAAATGATTTGAAAAATATTTTTTGAAAAATAATTACTTATATCCTTTAGAAAAATTACTAAACGAAAATATTTTCATTATCGATAATAATTTATATCTAATTATTTTCGTTGGCGATAAAAGAATTTTCCTATTATTTATATCTTGCGCGAAACCGAGAAACGGTTGGGTTAAAATTACTTCACCTTTCACCTAAAGTAAAATGCACCACCAAGTCTCTCTCCATCGACCCTTCTTGGTTTTGCGTCGGTGGCTCAGTCCAAGGTGTGTCCATGGCTTTGGAGGAAGACATCCCGCGAAGTAACAGCATCGAAGATGTCGCTTGGCTCTGTTCTCTGTCAGAATCGGAGCTTCGTACGTTTTCTATTGACCCCTATTGCTCTGCTTTCACGAGTCCTCGCTGTGCCCTGTTTCTCCTCTCTCTGCCACCAGAGAGAGGGAATTTTTTAACCTTTTACATCGATCTTCTGGAGTTTTTCTCGCCCGTGTTCTTTCATTTTTGCTCCACGCTTTTCTCCCTTGATTTGATGGAACAAATTGAAATTAACTCTGGGCGAATCTGGTGTAATGGCCACAGTTGATAATGTGAATGCGCCATGTGCTGGTTTCCAAATATCGTTCCTGAGCGTCCAAATTGATGTCGGGCTGTAATTTTGGTTCAGGGAAACAATGACGGGCGCGTTATCTGCACGAGCTTCTATAGAATGTCCGATCGATTTGCGAGAAGTTCCTGGTCCTCTATGTGCTCATGTTGCGGTGCATCCAGTTTGTTGGGTGAAGCTCTGTTACTGTACTGGTAGTTCCTGGAAAGATAACCACTTTTTGTAGCCTTCTGTCGTCCTCTTTTATTGGATTTTTCGCTTTCGTCATATCACGACAAAAGCTTACTTGAAGAAGTTTTAAAATGTTGATTCGAAGTAAGGGACTGACTCATTATTCAATGATTTGTTGGTGCTGGGTTCCTGAGTTTCCCAATCTGTCGGCAATTTTTTCCTGTTGTCACGTTTCCCAATCTGTTGGCAATATTTGATAGATCTTAGTTTTTAATAAGATCTACCGGTAGGGAGTTAGGTAGGGATTTCAGTGATTGACAAAGTTCATGACTTGACCATCTATATGTCAGGGAGATTTATGCATCCATTCTTGTTGAGATTGTTTCTTGCTTTCTCATACTTTGGCTGCTAGTTTCTGGTCTCCATAAGTCCACATGCTATCTTTACTTTCGTATACATGGGCTACTCTAGGTGCTTATGAGTTATGGATGGATGTTGGTTCTAAGTGAGGGTCAGCAATACGCGTGTTAGAACTGAAAACGAGATGCAGAAATGCTGTGCTGAGCAAAGAAAAAAGAGAGAGGGAAAAATAGCCTCAGCCATTTTAGGGGTTTTTTATATATCTGTATAAACTCCTTGAAACCTATGCCAACTCTATTGTGTTTTCCAGGTTCAGTAGTGATGCTATCTAATTCCTGTTGGAAACCTTTTTGTGTTGAGTAAGGAATGAGTTTTCCTCCTCCTGTGCTTTTTAAATTTTGCACTCCTCATATATTTGGGTAGGGACCATATGTAGGTGCTTATTGCACATGTCATGTCCTTCTCCTTTGGTTTTTCATTGCTAGGGACATTAAAGTTTACTTAGATGTAGTAGCTGATGTAGTTGGAGAAGCAAAATATAGCAAAAGGAACAAAAAGAGGGCTAAAATAGAGTCGATTAAAGTTGGAACAGAGAAAGGTTATTCTAGGGTTTATAAAAATGAATTATGTTTACTGAATGAGGAAAACTAATGACAAAGTTACCAAAAGACCTATTTATACACCCTTGATCTAACATAACTACTTCTAATCTATGCCATCGGAGCTCATTAAAAGCCCCATGACTGGGACATGAGTGTTTTTTAACCTAATAACATATTTAAAGACTCAATAAATAACAAAACACTTAAAAAACAAATAAAGTTTATGCTTCTACGTCATTCTCGCTGGGTTGGAGAGAGTCAAGCTTAGTGTTGAAAACATTGACGAACTAAGCGTGTCTCTGGATCAACCTTCTTCATCTCCTCTGCCAAAATCCAAGAAAGGTACCAGATTTACCCAACCATTTCATTGGGAGCTTTCCATCCATATTACCATTCCTAGTAAGTATCATTCTTTGATTGGAGAAAACTCGGCCTTGATGTAGCGGATTCCTTCGAATCATCACGAATATTCGAATCCCATCATCAAAGCAATCGAAGTTTTCTTGCTTCCCGAAAGCTTGCCAATTGATACTTTCACTCAAACCCTCAAATTGATCAGGAATGACAAAATTTATCATCAACATGAACAATACTCTCTCCTCATCTTTAAATTAGCCAGCATTTCCTTCACATGCTTGCTCATCTTCTTCTTTAATACCTAATGCATATTGATAAGTAACTGAATCAAAACCTTCAGAAAGACTTTTCCCGTCTCACTTGAACCATCGGTACTTTCGACAATTCCATCTTCTGCCAGTAAATTTACTGCAAACGCTTTGTCTTGATCACCATAGTCAATCCCGTACAATTGTTGCATGACTTTGTCATCATCTCATGTAACTGTTGTTTCATTTTCAAAATCTTCACAGAAAGGATAGATCTCTTCATCATGATCTAAGGCATGATGCAGTTGCTCTTCCATTCCACGTTTCTCTGGTCTGGCACATGAAAGGGATTTTCATCAAATATTATTACTATCATCCTTGAAACCACCCTCCGGCATGTCCAGGATTGCGGTGACCTTCTGGATTCTTCATATGGGCTTTCACAGTTTCCTGTCACTGCAAAGTTTGAACAGCCTGCAACAAGTCTTCAATCATGCATCGCATCTCAGCCATCTCTATTTGTTGGGTTCGATTGCCTCTTCCATGACCCTTCCCTGTCCAACCATCATGTCGAAACAAAAACTGTAATTGCAAGTTGGAATCTTTGTAGCTCTAATAGCAATTGATAAAGGAAAACCATAGCAAGGGGATCTAATACCAATTTGACAAGGTTGGAGAATTGAAAGATAGCAAAAAGAATTAAAACAACTTGAAGATGGAACAGAGAATGGTTATTCTAGGAAAAACAGAAAAACTAATGACAAAGTGAGTAAAAGGCCTATTTGTGCACCCTTGATCTAACATAATAATTTTTAAGCTTGACCATTGCAGCTCATTAAAAGTCACGTGACTACTACATCACTGGTTATTAGCCTAAAAAACTTGATATAAAACTTGTTAAAAAGACTACACTTAAAATTCTAAAAAAGATTAATTATGTTCCTGCATCAGTAGCTCTCTGTCATCACATGCTATGTTGCTGTTGTAGCCTTGACTTAAATGGGTCATTCATATGTCTCCATTCTCTCAGTCTTCAATAAGTTTTTATAACTCATATGCATGAAAGTTTGGTTCAAGATATGCATTCTGACCTAATTTTTTTGTTTTTATCTTTTGTGGTGCTTTATAGGGATGATTTTAATGGAGCATCTCAAAGGGAAGGTTAAGGATTTGGAAGGAATCCCTGGTTTGGTGGTTCTGCCTCACATCTAGATGCATCCAATTTATTGAAGTCAAGTCTTGAGAATGTTATGACACTCGAGGACATAAAGGCATGTCTGGATACTCATTTGAAGAAAGGACCATTAAAGAGGTAGGTCATTGCTTTTATGAATATGTAGTCAGTCCTGTAACTTAGCTTATTTTGTTATTTTTATCTTTATTTTATAGTGGATCAACCAATTGTAAATGATCAGAGTTATTGTTACTTTGCAATGTCCTATTATTTTTCGAATACTTTGCATAGTTTCTTTGGCTACTGTTTTAGGGTTGTGGAAGTATGTGTTAGTGTGCCTCAGGGTGAACCACTAAAACTAAGTTGACGAGGATACTGTGATTGAGGTATTGTATACATTAGCTGTTTCGTGTGATTCGTACGATGTGAAAGTATCAGCTTTTCTTTGCTTAATAATTATAACAAATAATTTGGTGATGGTATCTGTATGCTACATTCTGAGTTGTTCAAGCCACACTAACAAAACACACAAAACTGTAGAATGATGTTGGGTTTCTTTTGCCCTTTCTGGATTCTTGTACCTGTTTTTTTCAGTCTAATTCGTTCTCGCGATAGTCAGTGGAGTATGCTTTATTCAGGGGGCTTTGTCAAACACGTTAGAGCACAAAACTGACCTCAAATTAAATGTTATAGTAAAGATGGTATCTCTTACAATGAGCTAGCTGCCATACATCTTGTCTGATTTAAGCCATAGATTGGTCTGAAGCACCCATAGCTGCACTTGGAAGGAACTTGACAATACCCAGGAATGAAACCAATTATCTCTTTGGCAACGTAAAGGAGAAGCTGCTCAGTCAGACTTCTGTTATGAAGAAAGCAACCGAGTGCAATATTTTCCTTGATGCTTAACAGCATAGTACCCTTGTTATTTGGGAGACATGTTGTCTCTTATGGACTGATTTCCCAGAATTTTGTGGTTTTAGTTGCTTTTACTCTCCTACTAATCCAGTGCTGTGTTCTGGAAATCGATTGGCTTTTTAACCGGTCAAAGTGGATCAAAATTGGAATAGAAGGAGATGTACCTGGATTATGGTGGTGAAAGTATGGCTGGCGCTAGTTTTTGTCGCTATGAGGGATGTGACATTGCATTCAAATTTGACTTCCCAAATCAGCTCTGTTATTTGGAGGAGCATTAGTGTGATTTCCAACGGAAATAAAAAGAATGATCTGATTGGAAGATCACAAAGTAGATTGATTTGATTGACAATAGCCAAAGAAGGTATATGACAAATCAGTTAAAGAAATTAAGATTCTCATATGCATCATGTAACTTGTTGAAATAATCTTCACATTGCCAATATTAGTGGTTGTGGTTTTTGACTTCCAAGTGGAGTATTGTTCATGCTAAAATTTTACTTGCGAAGTAATTGGAGTTCTTTTATTGTTGTAGTGAAAGAGGTTTTCGTACAATTACCTGTATCCGATTCTGAGGCTTCTACTGCAACATAAGATTTTTCTAGAACCTGTTCCATGCACCAGTGGAAAGAAAATAAATTTGACAAGGGGAATATACAGAAAAGAAAACCTTCTCTTGATATCCAGCAGCTACGTTATGCACGCATGCTAATATGTTGAATTGCTATCGAATCACTTTTCAGTTCAGAGTTGTCATCTCAAACTCCTTTTGTGGTTTGTTGGTGTCAGCATCTCATATTCACAAGCTATCTTTATTGGAAGTTTATACGTATTTCTTCTATTTGTTGCTGCAAGACAATGTGAAGAAGTGACGCCAAAGGAGAAAAGGCAGGATGATGAAATCTAGAAGTTTATGAGATCTCATCAATTCGAAGGGACGAGTAGAATATTTTCTAAGCACTAGATGCTTCCTCTGTTGTTTGTATGTATCAATGGTTCTAGCATGCTCATAAAGACTTCCATTCTGCTAGCTTTTTTCCCAAGTTGTTTGCCAACTCTCTCTAATCAACTTGCTCTCTGAATCGCTTACAGGCACTGATAACGTACACAACAATTCAGCAAATCTCAGTTGTCATTTGCTCAGCGCATTTCTGAAGCTATGCGGTAAAGAAACTAGCGCAGGCAATTTTCTCTTAGTATATACATTGTTATGACTCTAATATATATGTGACATTAATTGATCAAGGGTCCTTTCTGTCATGGATAAAGCGCAACCGTTGAAACAACCAAGAGTCGGTGTACTCATTGGTTAATTCACGCTCGCTGAGCTTGTCATATTCTCTCCTCGCTGAGATCTCTGAGTGTGGTCAAGCTGTGACATTCGAAGAGGTTGCAGGCATTTACATAAAAACCTATATGATGTCCGACAGAGATGCTCCTTTCTATACTTGTGTGCGCTAGCATGTGCTTATTTTTATCTTTGTATGACTCTCTGGTGGTGGTTGACTTTCGATCACGGTAGGACTTCCATCGTGGGGATATTCACTTACGAAGTGAACAGATGCGTGCGAACACACATGAGAATTATATATATGTGCGAAGGATGATGATTCAGATGCTCAACAGTATTTCCTTTCTGGGCCATGCAGCTAATCCCTAGTTATCTCAACACAACATTGTTCTTGTTCTTCTGATTGCCGTTATATTGCTAAGAATGAGATGTGTGCCTTTCGAGCGTGAGTCATCCCGCTCCATACAAACTATGGTATGTTATGAACGAGTCTATGGCTGTTCAAGAAATTGTCATGTACATGCATCCTTTGCTCTCTCATTTGAACGTGTGTTATCGAAGACACATTGAAGATGGAAAAACAAAAAATAAGAAAGTCTAAATGGTTCTTAGTAGCTTTACTCTCATTTGTAAGTTGGTCTTAATTTCTAGTGTAATCTTTTAGTTTTGTCTGAATGAATTATATAGTTAGTAGCTGGTTTTCCGGTCGAGAGTCCAGTCGAAGCGATCCAACTGGTATATAGTTAATCAGACGGTTGATATCAAATGGTTATCATTCGCTTACTTCTTTGGGGGATTAGGCTTGAAAATGGAGCATACAAATAGTACCAGACCAAGATATCAAACAGTAAAATCCGAGTGCTACCTAGAACGACAATTTGCGGCGTCACAGAAGTTGAGTCTTAAACCTTCATTGCTATAAATTCGGGGTTTGCAACATCCTGATCTTGCATATTACGAAGTTAACATATGCTGACCGAGCAAACCAGATTGAAATATTCGAAATGTATTGCCATTCTCGGCATTGAAATACAGGGAAAAGAGAAAGGGATGATTCTCTCTGGCGATTGCTTTAAGTTAAAATGTTCTGGTTCTATCATCTTTTGAGAAATTAGGAATTACACTTTAAGAAAGCAACAAAGTGAGTACTTATCTTTTGGCGATTGGTAAATCCCGTCTAGTTTTGACCAAACAAAAAAAAAATCCCGTCTAGTACCGAGGTAGTCAAGTGATGTAGATATCTGACCCAAAAACAAATCGATGTTGAAATCTTGTAGGTAAATGATATAGTAAGAAGTATCATGGTAATTTCCCCATTTTCTCCATATTAGTTTATCGTCCTTTGAATTCCTTAGGAGTTTCATGAAATCAATTACATAGTGTGGTTTAGCTTTAACAGAAACGGTTGGCTTAAATTTCGAGATTCATTTTGATTAAGAAGACATGGGAACTTGTTAAGATTCGGTTCTACTTATGCCTTGCTAAATGAACTGAAAATCTATTATATTGGATTTCACCTCAACCTCCTGAAATTGGCCCTAGTATTTAAGGATTTGACTTGTGTGTGGATTGGGCGCACGACACAGGTTCTATTTCCCACACCACTTAATGCAAATGGTTCCATATTTAGGCCATCTGCCATAGCCTAGCAGTTGAGGATCCAACTTATGCATGCGTGGATTATGCGCAGGACAAGGTTCAATTCCCCCACATCATCCATTGCAAATGAAATCATATTTCGGGCATCCGTCGGAACTTATGCTCGCATCTCTAACCCAATCCACTTGGGATATCTTATGAGTTTGGAATTTCCCTATACCTAAAGCAGGCTTCATCTCCATAAAATAGACAAAAAGACGAACATATATCCTTAGGGCAAAAACAAAAAGATGCAGTTGATGGGTCGACGCCAAGCGTGCAATGGCTCTTGACAAGACAAGACAGAGCTTGGCTGCATTTGATGTAAAAGCCATTTTCAATCATGCCCTATTTTTTTTTTTCATTCATCCTCCCCTTGGTGACAAGAGAATTATGATCTTCTTGTTGGCCATGCTTGTTTCTTTGTCCTTGCAAGCGCATGCCCTCACCCGCCGACCTGGGCCCTCATGTTCCACAAAAATAGAATAATGAAAAGATCATATTTTGCATGAATTCTGCAGCAAATGAGCATCAGACTCTTTACTGTATTTTAACTTATTATGGGCATTCAAGAGCTAATGGCATAGGCACTTGTTACATCCTAGCTGCTCTGTCCACCATCTTCATCTGTTTGCTCCCCCGTTGTCAATGCTGCGTCATCGGATGCTATGGTTGGGGATGCAAAACCCTACAAGATCTCAAAACTTCATGCGATAAGACATAAACATGGTAAAAGATGGGTAGGCCCCTTACCCAACACGACCCTTCGCTCAACCAACTTAAACTGGATACCTGTCTTTCTACCACACACCTGATGACACTCACTAGTATCAATCCTAATACCGAAACTGTCGGAGAGAGCCCCTCTCACCACTGTCGCAGTCCCGAGATCGCGGACGTCACTGGGTTTTCCACAGTCCGACCAATCACACATACTCTCTCTCTCTCTCTCTCCAACCTCGACATAGACACACCAACACATCTAGCTCGCTGACAAATTAGATGTGGCTGAGGCGAAGGCACCTGTGGAGCAGGTGGCCATGGCTGGAAGCAAGTGGCGCTGGCGTTCAGATAAGTTCTTGACTGTGATGTGGACGAGGCCGATGGAGAAGAGAGTGGGTGGTGAGAACTGAGAATGGCGGTTGGGTTTATACACGTATCTAAATCTAAACGAAAGATCAACGTAGTGTTTGATGTAGGATCAAGCGTGCCCAACGTTTTACCATATATACACGGAGAAATAAGATCCTTGATTAAGATCGAAATATTTCGCACCAACCAAAGCAAGTTACATTCTAAACTACTTTTACGAATGAAAATAGACTTTCGCTATATCAGGCAAGGCTCCTTCTACAAGGGTGAGAGGCCTAGCTCTTGAGACTACTCTAAATTTCAGATGAGTTTTCAATTTCGTGCGGCCTTCCTTTGTTAGTTTGTATTGCGTTTGCTTGAATATCTAGCACGATACTGGGAAAAGTAAGTTTCTTTTCTTTTCTCCTCTTCTTTTCTTTCTTGTGGGGATAACAACGTTGCCGGCATCCGAACTTTTGTCCATTTTACAATCGAGTACCTAAAACATTTTTTTGGTCAATCAAATGCCTGAACTTTTCAATATTAAAATTGAGGACATAAACTACCAATGTGGGGAAAAGTTGTATTTGTACCAATTTAGTCTTAAATCTTTTTTTGATACCAATTCAGTCATAAATCTTTTGCATTGATGCCAATTAAATCATAAACCTTTTACAGTGATGCCAATTCAGTCCTAAACTTTTTGTATTTGTGCCAATTTAGTTCTAAAACTTTTTTTGGTATTAATTCAGTTCCAAACATTTTGCATTGGTGCCAATTCGGTCCTTTCGGCTAATAGTTATTCACGTGTTGATGGACTAAATTGACACCAATGTAAAAGGTTTAGGACTGAATTGGCACACAAAAAAAAAAGATTTAGGACTAAATTGGTACCAATGCAAAAGGTTTAGGACTGAATTGGCATAAATACAAAAGGTTTAAGACTGAATTGGTACCCAAAAAAAGGTTTAGGACTCAATTGGTATCAATGCAAAAGATTTATGACTGAATTGACACCAAAAAAAGATTGAGGACTAAATTAGCACAAATGCAAAAGGTTTAGGACTTTTGTAACACTTTTCTTTGCCAATGTGTATACTAGTGCCATTAAATAGTCATTAACCGACTTCATTAACATGTGATATGGCCTCTTGAGATGATATCACGTCAATATGGACGGCCAATATTGTCCAAATCAACACTCTCTCTCCCTCCTCATCACCCAACATTTAAATGGCAATGATATTATTTTGGTTGAATATGGGAGCCATGTCAGTAATTGTGCTTAGCTTTTGCTAAGTAAGCGAGCCTTGGTAGCAAAATCGCACAATATGGTAATTTATTCAACATATACCTCACATTGAGCCAAATTTGCAAAGTTGAGGTACTTGATCGAGCAAAAAATCTGTTTAGGTATTGGACTATAAAATGGATGAAGTTCATATACTTCTAGTGTCGTTATCCCTTTTTTCTACGAATCGCTTGTGGAAAATCTCATGTAGATAATCGGTACACACAAAGTGAGCCAGAAACTTGGAGAAGTCAAAACTCTCATGCCATTATTGAGGCTTTTTCCATGCCTTGCAACAACCTATGAAGTGTCGCATTATTAAAGTGTTGGTGTTCTTTGTCCACAAGTATCAAAAAGCAAGCGAGGACCAAGACAATGATTAAAGACCCTCCAACTTGTCCCCATACCCTTGTCTTCTTTTCGGAAAAATCCCAACATATATACGTAACAACATTGACAAACGGATGGTATTGCACGTGCACGTACAAGCCAAAGTAAATACAAGATCATAGTCCAAACCGCAAGCTTCCGATCAATACCGACCATTTCTTTCCCATGCGCATAAGCACTCACCCATTATTTATATGAAAGAGATAAGGTTCTTTTTCATAGCATATTACTTTAATTATTTGAAAATATTCCTATTGCTTGTTCCAATAGACGAAAATTATTAGATTTACGTGGCGACAATAAAGTTCATGTCCCCAATGTGTTACGAAAAGTAGGTGTCAAAGGCATGCAAAAGGATCTTATCGTATCCCAACACTATTATATAAAGATGGCTGATTTTTAAAATAATAAAATTGATTATAGGGGTCTTAATCAAGTTTTGATTAGTGGATAATGGGCGTTGGACCAAAAAGTATTTGCTTCAAGATTAAGGCAGGCCTCACCATCAATGATGTTAGCATCCAAGATCATTGAGTGGGGCACATTGAAGATGCTGGAGAGGGAAACCGTCTCCAATCAAAAGAACGGTTTCAACTTTTCTGCCCCATTTTCTAATTCGATTTGGTTTAATTTAATTCGACCCGGTTTAATTTAATTTAAGTTTCGATTTGAGATCAGAGTTATCACATCGATGCTTGATCTTGTTGATGTCAAGGTCCAGGCAGGATCTAGCAATGGCGATCTTAATCAAGGAATAATTAGCGAAAAGTTGGAATGCAGAAGCAACGATTTCAGGCACCGTTGACTTTCTTGTATTTAAAGCAAAACTTCGATGGTCCCCTGAATCTAATCATGTTTTTAATTCCAATGTTGCGAAAAAATTGGATTCGACTATACTCCAAACTAATATATTCATATGAAAAGATACACACCATCATGAACCTAACAATAATAACGGCTATGTGGAAGCTACACACGGCATTTCTAAACACACGGTTTTTCTAAATACCGTGAGATTCGGTAAATCGTGGAAGATATCTCTATCTAGATGGCGATGTATTGAATCAAATGTACAACATAGTCGCACTAAATATCTTATCTGACGGTTCCCCCACGCTCAAGGTGGTTGTAGAGAAATCAATTGGAGTTTAGAAATTAAACTGTGTGTACATGGCTTCGATGATCAGATTTAGTAAGGATCTCGACAATTTGATTGGCAGAGGAAATATGGAGTAAAAAGTGATGTTGTCTAGTGAAGTGAAAATCTTTTTGCAATATGCTTTTGTTCATTCATAAAAAAATCACCATGAGCAATTCACAAAGCACTATAAAGATGATGGGAAAACTTCTTGTATTGTTTTGGAGATGACAAAATAATCAAAAGATACTAATATGTGTATTATTAGTGTAGCGCCGATTGATAGGTGCACATGCTATATGTATATGGTGTCCTTGCAGGGATCATCAAAAGCTAGGAGTGCTCTACCTCTGTCAAGGGTGAACGAGGTATTGGACGTAGGAGGTGTCTCAAAGATAGATGGACCTTAGTAGAAAGTGAACAAGACGTAGAACGGGAAGTTCATGAAAATTTGGATGGACCATAGAAGGTGAACAGCTTAGTAGAATTAGAGTCGTCAATACGCTTGGAAGGACTAGAAAGGTAGATAGTGAATAGTCACTTTCAGTGAGAAGCATGAGGGGATTGGAAAGACCGCCGGTAGAAATCACTCTGACAATTGACGAAGTGGAAGTAGTGCGACGTGTTTCTACTGCCTAGATAAGAAGACCTGGACCTCTTTTGATTTGATTTGAAATTCAAATTGGAGTTTAATAACCAGTTTCAGGGTCTGGAGTCCACAAGAAGTAACCTAGAGATGATTAGAGCAGTACATCTCTTTTTTGTGCAAGCATTTAGAGACTTAGCCTTTGGACAAAAGTAGAAACCTCCATACTGGTAATCTCCTTTTG
The DNA here is from genome assembly GCA_024500025.1 of Syzygium aromaticum. Taxonomy (NCBI): domain Eukaryota; kingdom Viridiplantae; phylum Streptophyta; class Magnoliopsida; order Myrtales; family Myrtaceae; genus Syzygium; species Syzygium aromaticum. The sequence goes on from CM044889.1 coordinate 13,564,380, forward strand.
GTTCAGGGATAGCAGACTGATTGTGCAGCGACTGCAGTCTATTGGCGGCTGAGGAGAGTCTTGCATCCAACGGTCGGATTAAGAATTGGCAGATTATAAGAGGGCTCAAGGATTGCTGAGAAAAGTGGCAGAAAATAGAAAGCTTCTATTCTATCTTGTCTTGAATACTCTCAGGCTCTTTAGTGTGATTGCTCTTAGTATTTTGATTTACATTCTCTGAAAGGTATCCTCAAAAGAAGTTGACACGTGATATCTTCCGAGTCTGAGCCTTATGTGCCAAAAGATAAGTCCTCTGTGCTATTCAATGTGGAGCTTGAGGCGTTACGATATTTTGTTGAACTGTTTCTTTAGCGAATGGAAAATGGTAGGGAGAGGCAACTATTGCTAGCGGTCTCCTCTAGATGTTACCATAAGGGTTTCACACTCTTTACGGAATGTTTAATTTGAGTCATAGCTACTCTATATAGCTCACGACCAAAAGGTTCAAGTTTTACGAACGCGTCATGCAGCCCTACCAAGGTATTAGTAGCCAAGAAATCTACCCACACGAGATATGCCATAGTTAGGAAACGCAGCACAAGCTGTTCAGAAATCCACTCACTACGTGAATCAAATTCAAGACCTTGTGGAAGACATGTGAATCATTTGTCCAAAACCTTGGCGTTACAAATACCTCAAGCATTAAAAGGGTTTTAACATGTTCCTAAAGACACATCCAGATAAGACACAAATAAGGTTGACAAATAAAACGAGCTCGAGCTTTATGGCTTGAAGTTAAGCGAGCATTGCATGGAATTCGATTTTCACCGGGCAAAATTGACTAAAACTTTTGGGGAAACTAAGACATTAATGCTCACTAAATTGTAAGTACGTATATGTTATTTGACACAATTTGTTTTTTCGCGACTTGTCTACCTAAAATGGGCTTTCCTCTCGTAGAAAGTAAACATGATAATATATTTTGCGTTTGGAAGAAACTTCCAGACATAAAGCATTATAATAGTAAAAGCTGCAAAAACCCTTATAGACTACTAACAGAATCACCTTTTAAACCCCTCATGGTCTCTGAACAAAAAAAACCCCCTCATTGTTGGTGCAGTTTGATGGGGCGTTTGAAGATTTTTAGCTTAAGAACCAAAGGTCACTTATTTAAATCTCATAAACTGCATGAAAACTATTCTAAATCAAGACAACTTGCATAGGCCAAAAGCTTAAAATCCAGCCTTGGACTTAACCTGTTTATTGAGCTTGCAAGGTGTCCAAATAGTCGGATCCCGACACTTGTTTAAGCTTTTAATTGCTTATGATCTAGCTTTTCTTGGCCGATGCTTGAAGCAATCGTTGCTTTGAGAAGAAGTACCAACGCACTCTAAGATGCCGTTTTTCTAGATAAGTGGTCAAAGAGAGATGAGAGAGATCCGTCGCTTTTGTGAGCCAAAACTTACTAATGAATGTGTATTATGGAATTGTTTCAAGGTTTAAAGTCAAGGGATGTGCTGAAGTAAAGACAAACAAGGGTATGTAGTGTACATATCTAGTAAATTACCCAATTCAATAAAATCAACTCTTCGTTGGAACGTGGATCGAATTGGCCAAAAAAATTCGTCAAATATTGGAAAATCTCTCTCTCTCTCTCTCTCTCTCTCTCTCTCTCTCTCTCTCTCTCAATTCAATTTCCCATTTGTCAAATCATGTTTGAATTTCCTTCTTATTCTATGCTAGAAATTTAAAATAGCTTGTTCAAGTTAGATATACATTTTTTTAAGTCAAATAGATTTAGATATTTTGTGAGTAATTGATTAGTTATAATTTTTTTTATAATTCAGGAGCACAAGTGCGCAGACTTAGCTAATGGAAGGCTCATGAACGATCTTGTGAGTCTTATGAATTGATTAAATCTAAACTTTTAACCTGTGTGGATAGATTTGACTCGGAACAATTTGCAGGTTTTTTTAAGGATTTGAACAAGTGACCTTTGTTGTAAAACAACGAGAAAACTAACAAACTGTCAAATTCAATATCAAATGTGAAAAAAAAAAAGAGAAAGGTCAAAGATCCTTTTTTTCTAGACAGGTGGTCAAAGAGAGAGATATCCCTTGCTTTTTGTGAGCCAAAACTTACAAATGAATGTGTATCATGGAATTGTTTCAAATTTCAAAGTTAAGGGATGTGTTGAAATATAGACAAAACAAGGGCATGTAGTGTATATATCTAATTGGCCAAAAAAATCAACTAGTTGTCGGAACGTGGATCGAATTGGCCAAAAAAATTAGTCAAATATTGGAAGGAAAAAAGAACGTACCTTTCTCTCTCAATTTAATTTCCCATTTGTTGAATCGTGTTTGAATTTCGTTTTCATACTATGCTAGAAATGTCAAATAGCTTGTTAGAGTTAGATATTTTGTGAGTAATTGCTTAGTCATGTTTTTATAATTCAAAAGCATGAGCACAGAAACTTGACTATCCAGAGGCTTATAAAACATCTTGTAAGTCCTATGAAACGATTAAGTCTTAACTTTTTACCTGTGTGAATTGTTTTGACTCAGAACAGTTTGCATGTTGTTTGTAGGATTTGAGCAAGTGACCTTTGTTGTGAAATAATATGAAAACTAGCAAACTGTCAAATTCAATACCGAACAGGAGAGGACACAATTATCAAACAATTAATGAAGAACAATAAGGACATCAAACGTGGTTCGGTTCGAATGTCAATACTTCAATAAGGAGAGCTAGTTGCAAAGAATCCACTAATCAATCGGGGAGTTATAGAGTTACAATCAATAGCTCAAATACTAGAGGTTCCCAAGTCCAAGTACACAAATTCTTGCAAGCTCTTTTGCTTCTCTCACCAAATTTCGCAAGAAAACCCGAAGAGGAAACTTGTATCAGCTGTGATTGTGTTCCATCTCAAAATAGGCCAAACTATGCTCTTAGAACGTAAATTTTCGCTAAAACACGAAGAAAACAATGCCTTCGGACGTCCGACCAAAGTGGCCTAACATCCTAAACCAATTTGGAGGAGATCTCTCGGATCGGATGTCCAGCCAGCAACATTCAAGCTCGCCAAAGCTCCTCAACTTTTCGAACCTTTTGTTAGTCGTTCGACCCATGTTCAAACTTCGGCATCCTCTATATGTCAACTTGAGTCGATTCTTGCTCAAATTTTAGCTAAAACTCGAGCCACAAGATAAAAACCTCAAGTTGGATTCATATTTGTGAATATTTGATGATATCGGTCAACATTAACCATCTGATTTGCACTTCTGATGTGGCATAATTTAAACAAGTAAATTGAGAGGATCCACAATCCTTAGGACGTGATCCCTAAAGCGGTCGTTGCTTATGTGACGCTACTAAAGGGTGGGATTGCCGTCACTCAAGTTGTGCAAAAGACCATTTACCCAAATCACATCCACAACCCCTAATTTTGAAAGATAGGAAGTTGTTAGTTTTTTGCGAAAATATCCATGTTTTGGAAAATATTTTTCGAAAAATGATTGTTTGTATCGCTTAAAATAATTAATTAATAAAAAAAACACCAACCACAATTTATATATAAACATTTTTGTAAAGATGAATATATTTATCATTTATTTATTTTTATGAGCAATATAAGCGATCAATTTTAAGAAATTATTTTATAAATCATTCATATTCCACGTAATAAAGGGATCCTAAAAGTTTAACTACTCGTGTCAACAGTTTAACCAACGGCTCAATCGAAGAAAGTAAAACCTTTATAAGCAATATTTTACTCAGCCGGTGTATCTACGGCGAATCTATAATAAATAAATAAAAACCAAACTGTACATAATGATTTTATATATCCAGAAAGCGTCTGGTCATGTTGGAAAAGCATCGTTCTGTGTAGGGACGAAGAAACCACAAACTCCCAACAGGTTGGGTCTCCTTTAGGGCCAAAATATTAATAATTATAACAAAAATGAATATAGAAATCACAAAAAAAAAAAAATTAAAGCATGTTGGGTGGGTCACCCTCACTTTGAACTTCGATTTACTAAAATATTCATTTATTTGCAAAAATAAATAATTAATAAATAAATAAAAAGAGGTAGGAGCCTCATGCTTTCCCTCTCTTCTTTTTCCTTACCAACCGAAAGACCTAACGGTAGAAACTGTGTCGAGTGGCGTTGACTATTCTCACAATCCCATCATTACAACCGTGCCACAACCGCTAGAAAAATCCATGAACTCGCCAATTACCTTACTTTCTTTTCTTCTCCCTCTTTAATTCGACAATTTTGACCGACAAGGGCACCAAACTTAGGTATTGCCTAGAGAGATAAGTGCATTCAAAGTTCTAAAATTTATCACGAAAATGTAATCGAGTCCTAAAATTTTTAAAAAATACAAACAAATCCTAAAACTTATCACAAAAGGGCACTTGAGTCCTAAAACTTTCAAAAAGTGCAAATAAGTCATAAAACTTATCACGAAAGTACAAATAAATCCTAAAACTTATCAAATTGGTTCAATAAAGTCCTTTCATTGATTGTACTTTTTTGAAAGTTTTAAGACTTATTTACACTTTTGTGACAAGTTTTAGGACTTATTTGTACTTTCGTAACAAGTTTTAAGACTTATTTACACTTTTTAAAAGCTTTAGGACTCAAGTGTACTTTTGTGACAAGTTTTAGGACTTGTTTGCACTTTTTGAAAGTTTTAGGACTCAATTATACTTTTGTGATAAATTTTATGACTTCTTATGCACATATCTCTTGTCTTAAAGAATTGATCAAAAAAATTAAAAAAATATATATTTTTTGTGAAAGTATTTGCATGATTGCTTTTCACCTAATTGACCTGCTAAATCATGTCGATATTTGCACAGGAACTACACATGCATGCTCGTATTTGATTGCATTGACTTTAAGACTCCTTGTGGTCACACCTCGAACAAATTTGACTTTGAGCTTGTCAAATTTAAAAAGGTCAAAATTCTCATTCTTGAATTATTGTGTCGGCAAATTAAAAGGGATTGAGTCCAATCCCACGGCTTGTTACACAATCATGGGAGATCATGGGAAGTGCCAAGTTTTTAGGTTAATGACATGATGCGCACATGCTTTATAAGTATGATTTAATGTGGACTAATGTGGTTCTTAGGTTCTGCTAATTTGCTTGGACATCAAACTAATCTGGAAAATTTCTCGATCGATCCTAAACTTATTGTACTGATATAAGTACAAATGTTAATTTAGTCATAGAATTTCTAATTTTGCCAATTTAATTATAAACCTTTACAAGAAATTTCAATGTTGTCCTTCCAATTTATTTTCTCCAAAAATCGCAGACATGGCAAACCGGATGCAATTCATTACATGTGAGTTTGGTCAGCATTGGATGGGATTGCGATGGTTAAAATAGTGAAAATAATGTAGCAACTTGAGTGGAAAAGTAATAAAAAACTTGAAGTAACTATGAGAGAGAGGCTAACTATTGAGGACTTTGAGCTTCGTCACTACAGTCCCATTGCTGACGATGATGACGTAGACGGAAACTAGTATTAATATTTGTCCTTCACTCCCTTTTTGCTGGCTAGTTCTATGGAAAAAATTGGTATAAAGTAACGGAAATTGGTGTGAAATAACATGGAAGCTAACAAAAAAATCAACGAGGAACTACAAGGAACACCAAAGTTTCACATGGTTTGATTCGAATTTCGGTATCTAATTCACCGTGAGAGCCAACTGCACAAAAGAAAAATTCACTATGAATCCAAAAAATTACAGAGTTACAATTGTTCAAATGTTTCGCAATTTTAGATTACACCCAAAGCAAAACCCACAAGTATTATTTCATAATTTCTCATAGAGAACTTCCTCAAAAAACTCACGGAGAGAAAACATTGACACTTCTCTCGTTTGGTTCAGTGTGCTAAAATCAAAATCCACCTTTGTATCGGATGCGTTACAAGGGGTGGATACTCATCTCAAAAAGCTAGCTTGGCAGGTTAGGGATCTCCTTAGTTACTCAATGTGGGACTTTGCCGACATCATCCTTTCCACTCTTCAGAATTCTGCAACCTCGCAGACCGGCCCCAAGGACGCAGCCTCAGGCCATCACCAAAGGACTGCAATCTCGAGGACAAAGTGCTAGAAAGTGGGCGTCCAAGGAGTGGCTCTAATACCAAGTTGATACGTAGCCACGAGAGTGGAAGAACTCATCCTAAAATACTAGTTTGCCAAGATAAGGAACTCAAATCATTATAAGCCCCGGAATATTTCCTTAGTTGTTCGATGAGGAACTTTGCCTGCATCATTTGCCCTCCCTTCAAGATTCTGCAACATTGCAGAACAGCCCTGAGGACGTAGCCTCGAGCCACCACCAAGGGACCGCAACTTCAAGGATAGAGTGCTAGAAGGTGGGCATCAAAGGAGCGACTCTGATACTATGTTGATGCATTTCTACCAGGGGTGGAAGCTTGTCCCGAAAATATAGCTTGCCAGGATAAAACCCAACCTATTATAAGTCCCAGAAAATATCGTTAGTCGTCCAATGTGAGATTTTGCCCACATCATTATCCAAAATAGAAAATCCCTTTTAGCCGACTGAAACTGAGAATCCAACTGCAACAAGGATTTGTTAATGTTTCATAGGTACAGTTAACCAAAAGTACCAATCAAGTCTTTCCAAATTTAAATCACGCGATCAGGCTTCAAATCGAGTTTTATTCACGGATTCAAACTCGAGATGTAATTTGACAATTCTCCATCTCAACTCGACATCCATAACCAAATCATAATGCTCATCATCCATGCCAACTTTCCTAATGCCCTGACAAGCACTCAACTATCACACACATCTATCAAGCCTAGCTTGAAGTTGGACTCATCTAAAGGGATGAACTCAATCCACATGTTCGCAGGATTCCCAACCGCAAGAAGGTCACCATTTGAGTATAAAGGTTGGTCCACAAAAATCTAAGCCAGGTCATCACAACATTTTTAACAACGATTTTGTTGACAAATTTAGTGAATGGTTAAAAAATTAAAATGAAACGCTCGTCATTTTAAAATGAAGTTTTTATGCAACACGAAAATACATCTTTGTTATGTATAAATGTATTCAAAGAACTCATTAACACGACCCTTTTAGTATAAACGTGTGTGTATATATTTCGTGCATGGACTCACCCGACAGATGAGCTTTCCTTTCACTTATTTGTCTATTTCTTCCCTTCATCACCTTTTCGATCTTTGCCAATTCCTTGCCATCATCATGAGAGGCTGTTAGGTCTTTTGAGCGAGTGGGGAGAGCTAATCGATTTCACTGTTGCAAGGGAGGGAAGCACACTGATTGACCAAAACGCAGGTGAGGGTTGACTCAGACAATGATTATTGGCTTGGATCCCAAGACCCATGCCATTGAGCACCTCATCATTATGAGGTGGTTTGTCCCCTGGACATCCCCTTTTCTTAAAAACATTAATTTTCCTTTTTCTAACAACTAATGATGATGTTAAATTCCCTTTTTTTTTCAATCCTTAAAGTATAAAATTATTGTACGTGATCGAATAAATCCCGCATGCATGCTTTTGCGTGGCGTGACATAGGTCCAAGCAAAAAAGGAGAGGAAAAAAAATTAATTATACGTGCGCCTCCTTTAATTTCTTCTCCATTTCTGTTGCATAATGATGTAAAGCAGTATATTTTAGACCATTGAAAGGTACAAAGATGAAAAGTATAAACATCACCAACAAGGGTCATCTTCTTCTCGGCCAATATTTAGAAAAACGCATAAATTTATGCCTTCAGGACATAAATATTCTCAATTTTCGAAGGTCCTACAAAAATGTACAAAGTTTCACTTGAGGAGCACAAGTACGAACCTTTGGGTTTTCCATCCATACTAGATGATATGGCATTTGATGTGGTTAACAGCGTTGACGTGTACTATATAAATGTCGGCAATGCAACAAGAGGCCACTTCTTTTGAACCAAATGATACCATTTTTGAGTTTTCTAAATCAAACACTTGATCCATTTCAATATAATAAGAAAAAGAGACAAAAAAAAAAAAGTAGCCCAAAATTTGAAGGAGTTAGGGTTTTTGAACTGAGTTATTTTCACCGCAAATGTATATTAGTTTTTGAAAAGGAAGGATAGTTTTGTTCAACAAGTATAAGATGATGCATTTTTTTATTTTGAAATATTTCGCCTATTTTCGGCCCAACCTGTTTGGAGAATTTCTCCAACTAACCTTGTGACCGATTGCTTACAGGTATAAATATCATCAGCCTTATATATATATATATATATGGGTGATGTCCACACGGGAAACCTATCAATCAAAGACGTGACGGAAGGAAGTTGTCACGAAACTCATAAAACAAAAGGGCAAAATACATATAACCCATTTTAATTTTAGGTTCCGTTTGTTTTGTGAGAAAAAAATTTCCGAAAAAGAATTGCTTGTATCTCCTGAAATAATTAGCCAATTAATAATATTTTTATTATCAGTGACAATTTATATCTAAATAATTTTGTGGATTATGAAAATATTTTTCGTTTATTAATTTTTATAAGTGATTCAAGCAATTATTTTGTAAAAAACATTTTTCAAATCATTCATTTCTGCAAAACAGCCGCACCCTTAATAATTTTATCACTTCACATCCTCTCCTTTTACAAATGCATCTTCGCCTCCTCGGGCGAATTCACGTTATTGAAAAGATCAATTTGTCCTCCTTTAAGGACCCCCAATCACTCACAACCCCTTATCTTCCCATCACTAAAACCCGCTATCTTCATCTGCCTTCAAGCACCGTACGTATTCTTTAACACTGGCTCGACAATTGTTCTCGGCTCTGCTTCGCAACAATTTGGTTTTTGTTTTACGAAAAATAAATGATTTGAAAAATATTTTTTTTAAAATAATTGATTATATTGCTTGAAATTGTTAATCACTGAAAATTATTTTCATTATCGACAATAATTTAAGTCTAAATAATTTCATGGGCAGTGAAATACTTTTCATTCGTTTATTTTTGTTAGTAATATAAACGTCAATTTTTAAGAAAATATTTTTCAAATCATTTATAGGGTATTCATCACTTTTCATCCATCTGTTATAGATGCATCTTTGCATCATTGGACAAGTTCGCATGACCGAAAAGACCAATTTGTAGTCCTTTGAAAAACCCCCCCAATCGCCCACAATCCCTTATCTTCCCACCATCCTCGCACTGCCACCCATGATCGTCATTTGCATCCGAGCACCATCTGTACCCTCGGCACCGCCTCGACTATCACTCTCGTCTCTGCTTTGCATCATCTCACTCTCTTGACTGAGGAAGAAAACAACCTTCGATTGAGGTTCTTTGTGACAACTAATAGGGCTGGACATATAAAGAAGAGAGTCGATGATTCCATTTTCATCGGGCAAGGAAAAATCATCCAAAAAGTCCTATACTAACTGCACTTATGCTAATTCAATTGTGTTAACTGAGTTATAAGCTTTTTCACATTTTGCCAAATAAGTTCATCTGGATGATTTTGGTTGAAAATTGCTGATATGGATGCCAGGCGTCCTGCGTGACATGACCGATGTTAACGTGAACAATTTTTAATGATATTTTAATATTGTTCGATTTTTTTTATTAATTTTGTATTTTCCCTTTTTTTTTTATTTTCATCTATATTCCTTCTTGTCATCGGCCATCAATGAGGCTTGGCGAGGGCCGGCGGAGGGAAAAACAAAAAATAAAAAAATAAAGAAAGAAGAGAAAAGGAAAAAAAAATAAAGTAAAAAGTAAAGAAGGAAAATGGAAGAAAAGAACAAATTTAAAAAATTAAAAATTAAAAATATTATTAAAAGTTACCCACGTCAATACCAGCTGTATCACATAGGATAGTTGGCGTCCACGTCAATGATTTCCGGCCAAAATTGGTAGGATGGACACAATTGCAAAATGTGAAAATATTTAAGACTCAATTGACATAATTAAAATATTTATGATAGATTTGGCAAAAGTGCAGCACATTTATGAATTTTTGGACAATTTTCATGATTAGGCTATAGCCACTTAAGCAACAATTAGCTACTATCCTTACACACTCAAGGCCTCTTTCTGTTTCCGTGGTCGTTGTCGTACGATCCAATTTGTGGGTTTTAAGCAAAAGATTACAAAACCTCAAACACAATAATGAAAAATAGGGAAAAATATCTAAAATGTCGTAAACCTATTATATGACCCTTAATTCATTCGTTGACATGGAAGCCGACTGTCCTACGTGGTATGATCAAGAATCTAACGTGTCTGCTGGGGCTCAAAATGACATTGTTCCGAGAAAAAATTTCAATTTTTTTCTTGTCTTTCCTTTTTTTTTCATTTTTTTCTTCATCTTCTCAGATTTTTAGCCAGCCGAGTCACCAAGGTCTCAATGATGACCGGCGACCCTCGCCTATGGCTCACCAACCATCGCTTGGCTCGGGCGACCCTGCTGATCAGAAATCTAGGAAAATGGAATGAAAAAAATAATAATAAAAGAAAAGGAAAAATAAAAGAACTTCAAAAAATCTCAAATCAACGTCGTTTTGAGCCTTATCAGACACGTCAAATTGTCAATTGTGGTATGGCTGGTGCTAACTAGACGCCATGTCAACTATTTTCAGCTTAAATTAGCTGGATAGATTTCTTAAAAAAATTGCTAAAAGATTTAGGACTGCATTAGTCAAATCGGAAAGCTTAGGAGTGATTATTGGTCATACAATAGGCTTAGGACTTTTTGAGCAACTCTCCCATGAAAAATCTACCCTAAACACCACTAGAGAGAGAGAGAGAGAGAGAGAGAGAGAGAGAGAGAGAGAGAGAGAGAGGGTAAGGATTCAGTCATTTGCAGTGTTATTTGTTTCAATTTAAAAAAAAATCCATATTGGGGGCCTCTGCAACATGTCCATTTGCTATGTAGTGACAGCGGGCTCTACGGATATATTCCTTATTTTAATGTATCAATGTCCGCACATCCCGCCTCACAAGTTGAGGGATGAGTTTTCTTCCCTCACCCTAGATAACGTCCTAGAAGTCATGCAAAACATTTTAAGAACACGCTTAGATCCAAAATATAAGCATATTAGAGCAATAGTAAAAAAGGAGCCTTTTGATTGGAAAAATCATAAGAATAGCTAGAGGAGGAGGCGTCAAGATTCGATAGTACCGGTCTAAGGCTATGAAGCCTCCACTTTATGAGATTCTCCAACTCTCTATATTTAGTCATCCATTGGCTAGCCATTCGAGTACCAATTAGTCAACGTTGGTAATTATCAAAATTAAACATATTCTAACAACTAATAGCAATAATCTACAAAACTCTGGGAATAAAAAGGGAAAATGAAAAGGAGAAACTAAAATTGAGATGGGGATGTCATATGTCTTAGTCATGCCAAATTAATATAGAAAACTTGCTCATTAAAAATTTATCATAGAAAGAGATCCTCGCACCAAGCCTCTTTTCCAAATAACAATTCATTTATAATCATAACTAACGACCACTCGAGCTATTGAAGAGTTGGCACCCTCCATATAGTTAAAGGCATCAAGATTTTGCCAAAAATCTTGATATTTTTCGATCAGTATCAGTAATTTTATTATAATATAGAGAAACATAGGGCGAGGGGAGTGTGCTTAGTTAATATTTTTCGTCTTTCGTATTTAATAGGTACGAATTGACACATGTCAAGTTAAGATATCAAGATAGAATAGAGGGATAGTGGACATGATCAATCTATCCATTGTCGCACAACCTCCGCCTCGACTAGATGAGAGTCTCCTCACGCAAGATAGGCCACGGTCGTCGAATCACCTCGACCATCTCTCTCTCTCTCTCTCTCTCTCTCTCTTCCTTCGGCCACGCCCGCCGTTCCCCAGTCAATCACGAAAAGAATTAAAAAGAGAAAAACAAAAAGAGAAAGGGAAAAAAAAAATCCAATGTGTGGGACAAAACATCAACAAAGGAGAGGGAAAAGTCATTATATCGCTAAAGAAAAATTGTCAAAAGGTGTCACGGCTGTGCCCTGATGTCGCCCTCGACACAAAATTCTCCCTGCTGCGCACTCATCCTTTGCTCTTCTTTTGTATTACTTGAGAGGAGGTGAGTGGGGCATTGCTCAGGTGATCCTTCCTATATATACATAGAAATCCCACCTCCCTCCCTCAAACTCCCCTCTGCACCTCTCCCTCCTACCCCTTTTCCCTTTCTTTGTTTCCTTCAACTTCCTGTTGTCTCTGCTACTTTGACTGAGCATAAAAGGCAAAACATATCAACCCCATTCACACACACGCATAGAGGCAGAACCGAGCAAGCAAAGCTGAGCGCGCACTCAGACCAGAGAAGAGGAGGAATGAAGGAGAGCGGCGGGGGAAGGAAGCAGGGGACGCCATCGCCGTGCGCGGCGTGCAAGCTGCTGCGGAGGAGGTGCGCGCAGGACTGTGTGTTCGCCCCGTACTTCCCAGCCGACGAGCCCCACAAGTTCGCCAACGTCCACAAGGTCTTCGGTGCCAGCAATGTCAACAAGATGTTACAGGTTCATCCCCTCTCCCCCCCCCGTTTTTTCTCTTTTCCCCGGTCCACTCAAACTCTCTGACTTCTCCAAGTTTACATAATATGATAGGTTATGCACCTCATCTCTATAAGATCATGTGTTACTTGTTCCATACAATCGTTGATGTATCTTAGATTTCTTTAAGCAGAAGGTTCGCGTGAAGTGTTGAGCTATTAGTATAGTTCTTTGCTTCTTGCATTGCTTGTCATGAGGATTAGTTACATGCTTTAGGTCCTTTCAGTAACTTTTTCTCCTTATGGTCCACTTTTCTCCTGATATTTTATGGTGGTAATACGCGGTTTGTGGAGAGATAGCCAATGATCGTAAACCAAATAATTTTGTTTTTCTATATAATTCTCCCAAGGTTTAGTTTTGTCTCCCCCGTGTTAAAAGATTTAGACATGAGAGGGATTGATTTGACTCTTATAATTTGAGAGATTTAATCTATACCTATTAAAAAAAAAAATGGGAGCTAGTAGAGACATATGGTAGGCTCACCAAAGTCCGTCAGCTAGGTGGACAGGATAACAAGTTTCTACAGACACAACAGACGAGACAGAAAACTATACAGCGCTTGAAAAGATGTACTATTAGAATGTTGAAATTAAAAGTTTAGGCCATTAAGCGAGAGAAAACTATATTCATATAAGGAAAAATAAACCCCATAGGCCAACAATTTGAAATCGATGAACAATACATGAAATCGATGAACATGGAGTTTCACAAGCAAAATCAGGTTATTATATCATTTCAGAATATCCAATTTGAAAATTTAAGCCATTAGATAGAAGAAGACTACGTTCATATGATGAAAAATATGAACCCCATAAATTAACAATAAGAGCTACTTTATGCGCCATCTTATTTACAGAGCGTGACTTGCTCAAACATTTGTGTCAAAAGAATTATCTTAACACTCAATAAATAATACAAGTTGGGTGAACTTTCTTATTAAAATGTCTCTGACATTGCTTAACTAGTAAACTTAGGGACATTCTACTTAATTGCCAGCTTCCGTACCAAGGTCCACATAAGCACATTTGATGCCACTCGCATCAACCTTTTTCAACAAATGTTTAGATATAATCATCTCGCTCGCGTCATTTTGATAAAGGGTTCAAAGTCATCTCTCTCTCTAGATACAACTTTAATCTCAATTCTTTTCCCACTGTTCGGTTTTTTTTTTTTTTGAAAAACATGATTTCACACTATATAGTCAAATCGCACGTTTATCTAACAATTTAAAGTTTTTAAGATAATTGAAAGTAGTATCACAAAATTTTACACGGTATCGAAAGACAAGGTCCCACTTTAGACCCCTTTTTCGCTTACCATATTGTACAAAGTCCAACTTACGTGTAAAAGGAAGTATTATAATATTTAATTGTTAGATCACACATTCATTTAATAATTTAAATTTTCAAAGTAGTTGATGGTGATTTTGCAAAATCTAACGGGAAGCAATTCTGTTCTTGGTCTACTCTGAAAATTCCTGCATACTAATCAAAAGAAAAGAAAAAGGGGAAAGAAAACCCAATTTTCTTTATCTTGTTGGGGATAGCTTTTTTGAAAAACGCCTAAAGCCATACACACATCATGACAAAGCAGGTACATTAAAAGAAGTTTCAGGACTATATGCCTTCATCTTTGATGTCCCATTCATTGTTAACCCTCACCTTTTTGACAGTTTGTTGCTAGGACAAGTGCCCATCGAGAGAGACAAAACAAAGCACAAAAGAGAACGTAGAAAAAGGGTCGGTCCACACACACACATACGCCAGTAAAATATTCAGATTTGGTTTCTAGATCCTACCCTTTTTCTACGTTTTCACCATTTTTATTGGATCACGTGAAGCTGTTTCCAACCAAAAACAATAGCATTCTCTCGCAAGAAAATTGGACATTCCACTTCTAGATTTTTCCCTGGGGTCCCATTTGATTTGCGAACATAGAAAATTCCGAAGAGATTAACTTTTCAGTAGCCACTTACACGTGGTGTGGGCCACGCATAAATAGTCTCTTTTATATAATAATAGGACACGGACGTCCGGTTTATCGACCTGCGTCGTCACGAGTTCAATTTAATATGCTTTACTTTCGTAAATTAGGAGAATTACAACAGTGAAGATTATTCAATTGGCATGAGGACAAATGATTTCCACCAATTACTCGAGAAGTTCCCGACATAATGCCGTGCGCCCACTGTCGGCAAAATCTGAACTCCCACGGTTCACAAAATCCTCGATTTTGTCGACAAGAAACAGAGGAAAAAATTACAAAAAGAAAAACCAATTTTAATCTAAGTCTATGCTGTAGATTTAATCTGTAGTTGTCCACGGAATTTGACACAAGTGTTACTTTTATAATTTCTTTTCGAAGTTTAGATTAATTTTTCGAAAAATTAAAGAAATACTTCTTTAAATTTATATTCCCATCATCTTCTTTTGGGTTAAAACTTTGAAGAATGCCTTAAGTTAATATGTTCCATCTCGAGTCATTTAGTCATAAAGCAATTCCCAAAGAACGTTAAATTTAATTAGTCATAAAGTTGACTCAAATTAATTAAGCTCTATAATGCATCGTCATGCATCACCATGTACGTGTGATCAATGACTCACTAGTGCAAGAGAAACTTCCCAGGATCTACCGGTGCACCAACGCGGAGACGCCGTCAGCAGCATGGTCTATGAAGCCAACGCCCGAGTACGGGATCCGGTTTACGGTTGCGTTGGGGCCATATCGTCTCTCCAGCAGCAGATCGACATGCTCCAGAGCCAGCTCGCCCAGGCCAAGGCTGAGGTGGTGCACCTCCGGGTCTGGCAGAACGCGACCCTATCTAACCACGGCCCAAACCCGGCCAGCCCGAGCAACAGTGGGTCGCCCTCCTCGCGGCTCATGGCCTCCCGGGGCAAATCAATTTTCGAAATGGACATGATGGTGGACCAGCCAAGCATGGGAGATACAATGTGGTGAAGCTGACCTTTTCCTAAAGCACCATATACCGAATATACTTTTGGAGCTTATGATTCTAAACCAGCGCTCTTTCTTCTTTCTTCTTTCTTCTTTCTTTTCCCCTCATTTGAAGAAATCTTAGATTTCGATTCGATGTATATCCCACATGAGCCGTAGAATGGCGGTGCCGCCACAATGGATGATGGCCAAGCGGCTGCGGTAGGAGGAAAGGGGTGGAGGCTATTCACCCACAGTTTCTATTTTCTAAAAGGGTCACTAATTACTATTGACCTCGATGTAGATATAGTCTTTTTTCGACTTTACCAATGTGAGTAATACTATATAATTATAGTGGATTGTGCACTTATGAAACAAAGTATGTTGCATATGGATTCACCTTGTCGTGTACTTTTTTGTTTTTAGTTAATGTAGGCGAGTGGCAAGAACACGTCACTAGGCAGCATATAATATTATTATGATAATAATGCTTGTTTATTTCATCGAGGGTTAATATCACGAAAAATCTCAAATTAATATATTTATAACAAATTTATTCTTAACTAATTTTTTGACCACCAAAACCCCAAATAAGTACACCTATAATAAATTTATTCCAAACTAATTTTTTGACCATAAAAAATCATAAACAGATACAATTGTGACAAATTTATTTTTCGTTAAGTTGGATTAATACCACAAAAAATCACAAATTGACAAACCTGTGTAAAACTCTAAACTGGTACACCCGTTAATTGCCACGTGTTATTCAACTCAGCAATTTGATGGTAAAATTTAACGGAAACAAACAGAGAGTAAATTTGTCACATGTCTATCAGTTTGAGATTTTTTATGGTTAAAAAATTAATTTTGAGTAAATTTACTACAGATGTATCAGTTTAGAAATTTTCATAGTATTAACCCTTTCGTTCATTAGGTATTCTTGATTCTAAGCAAAATTTTTAATATCTTTTATTATTGTAGGAGTACATATCACAGGTCACCTCGGGAGCCAAAGGAAGAAAAACACCGCCTCTTTTCTTGATGATGGAGTTACTTTCACATTATTTTTTTGACTAAAACAAGTCCTTTTCTTATCAAGTCTGTTTTTTTAGGTTGATTGATCAAACTAGCCTCCAATTTTGATTAAGCGAGTGCGGATATTTAGTATGGTTAATATCACGAAAAACCCTAAACTGATACACTTATGGCAAATTTACATTAAACTAATTTTTTTATCACTAAAAAGCCCAAACTCATACACTTACAATAAATTTACCTTCTGTTAGTTTATATTAAATTGAATTAGCAAAGTGGTATACCCGTGACAAATAGAGGGTGAAACCCCAAACCAGTACACCTGTCACTTGTCACGTGTCATTCAACTCAGCAATTTAACGATAAAATTTAACGGAACAAACAAATGATAAATTTGTCATAGGTGTACCATTTTGAGGTTTTTGGTGGCTAAAAAATTAGTTTTGAGTAAATTTATCACAAGTGCATCAGTTTGGAGTTTTTCGTGGTATTAATGTTTTCATTTATTGGGTATTCTTGATTCTTAGCAAAAGTTTTAATATTTTCTATTGTCGCAGGTGTACATATCACAGGTCACTTTTGGCAGCCAAAGGAAGAAAAACACCGCCTCTTTTCTTGAGGATGGACTTTCACACCAATTTTTTGACTAAAACAAGTCTTTTTTTAAGTTGATTGATCAAACTAGCCTCCAATTTTGATCAAGCCTGTATGGATGTTTAGTAATTACACCTTAGGAAAATTAATCATCCATGAATTGCTACAATTTTTTTTTTTTGGTAAGGTGAATTGCTACAATTTTTTATCTTAATATACTTCAATTTTTTTTTCCTTTTGCTTTCCCTTCTGCACTCAGCATGAAAATAATAATTTACTTTGTCCTCCAAAGGGACAAAAAACAAAACCTATCAAATTTATTTAGCTAGAAACTAGTTAAAAACTTGGGTAGAATAGTACTTCGACTCTCCTATAGCAATTTGTGGAACATGCAACTCTTCGATGTCGTTTGATTATACTTACACAAACAGTTCTTTTTTTAAAAGTAAAAACAGTTTCTTATAGGCAAAAATCCTCTTCTCTCCATTCATAATTCGCCGACAATCATGTGCACACGTAGCACGTTCCTCGATACTAGTAAATAAGAAATTAATATTTCTTATTAAATTATTTATAACTGAGTATAAATTTTATTTCATTACACGATAAAATTTAGTTAACAAATAACTAGCTCTATTTAATGATGATAATTAAATTGATTTTAAGGAAAAGATTCAACTTATTAAAGTAAAATAGTAAAATAAGAAAAATGTGTGAATCTACCCAACCAAATGTTAGCACAATAAAAAGTATATCAACTACATTACGCGAAGAAACTAATCTTTATTTACTTGATTCAATTATATAATAATTTGTTATGAAAACATTAAATTGATAAACTAGCGTAACTTATTCATATTTATTTTTTTTATTTCTTATTTCTTGATCCGATTAAATAAGCTCTAAACGAAATGAAAATAATGAAAAATTGAAATCTATATAGCATATTCAAAATATATAAATGTTGTTTTCATATAATTTATTTACTGCTACGGAAGAGTAGTTAATTTTACCATATATTCCATTCTTTTAGATTAAAAGAATGAAATTTTGGGACCAAAAGACTCTTCTATTTAAAACATATATTTCTTATTCTTGGCCACGAAAGGTAAGAGCTATTAGCACCTTTGAAAATTTTGTGGACGACGAAACTGCAAATTCAACCGTAGCCGCATTTCATTACCATGACACCTCTCGCATTGATAAAAGCTATTAGCACGTTCAAAATTTTTGTTCATTTTTTTTATAATTAGAATTTGCTAACGTCTAATATAACGATAATTGCACTATTTCGATCCCAGAAATAGACTAATATTTTTAGTCTAATCAAGAAAATATGTTGTTTTGTCAGTTCTAACTAGTAAATATATATTTTAACTAAATAATTTATGAGTGTGTGCATAACCTGTAACCCATCAATCAATGTATGGTTAAAGGATTTTCCTCTAATTAAGAATAGAGAGGATAATGTAACCCGTTTGTATAGCAATCACAATAAGCTAATTAGCATTAGTCATGATCTCATATCAAATTTTCTCGTGACAGATTGCGTTACTAGAATTAGAGCCCCATTGTATACGTTGATCCGGATAAGGATGTGACTTATCGACCCTATACGTTCAAATAGAGCTGACAGATCTTATCACGACACGGGATTGTGACTTAAACATGATTGAAATTCACCGATAAAAATTCAAACACAATACGGTACGATTAGCTCAAAAGTGGCACGAGTTGAGATATGTTTATTATTTTTTTTTTTAAGGAAAAAAAACCTTTAAATGACAAAATACCACTGTTTGTTTCTTCAAATACCCCATTTCGGAGTGCACAAAAAGTAAAATAAGAAAATGGTGGAAAACAAGGAGCTCAATCACCTACCTTTGGTCCTGAGCAAGACCTTAAAAGACTCAAGGAAAAATAGGGGAAGGGACTTCCCGGCATAGTGGAGGCTCCTCCGTGCAAGTTCTCTCCGTATTCCTACTCTAGATCTCCAAGGACGAAAAAAATTTGGACGAAACTTAGGGGGCTTCTTGGGTGGTGAAGGTAGACACCACATTAACTTCAGTTGACTATCGCTGGGTAGACAAGGTATAGTAGCTTGTCGTGCCTAGGATAACCGGAGGGGAAGTTTCGACTTCCTGTAGGTCAACCTGTGCTTCACACAATGTCTATATAACCGACTTGCTGACCTGTACCCCCGGTTGTATAGACACTGTGCAAATAAGGATGTGACTTATCAACCCTATACATTTAAATAGAGCCGACGGATCTCGTCACGACACAAGATCACGACTTAAACGTGATTAAAATTCACTGAGAAAAATTCCAACACGACATGACACAATTTGCTCAAAATTGTCACAAGTTGAGATATGTTTATTAAATTTTTTTATAGAGAAAAAAACCTATAAATGACAAAATGCCACCGTGTGTTTTTTCAAACACCTCATTTCGGAGTGCACGAAAAGTAAAATAAGTAAATGGTGGAGAACGAGGAGCTCAATCACCTACCTTTATCCGATTAAAAAAAAAATCGCTGCCCTTTGAAATTAGCTTAGCAATTCTTCAACCCATTCTCATTCAAACTTTCCCTTTCAAGCATTTTTGTTGGACAAACCTATTCCTCCTCTTTCCTTTCAAGTGTATTGGCTCTGCAAATCTGACCAGCTGTGATTGTGAGTAGTTAGGTAACGATAACTCTCTCTCTCTCTCTCTCTCTCTCTCTCTCTCTCTCTCTCTCTCTCTCTCGATCATTCTTAAGAAAACTGAAAACTCTTTAGACAATTTTATAGGGGATAAAGGAAAATTACGAGAATTAGCAACTCAAAAACTTAAGCTAAGGTGGAGCAACTACATATGGATAACGCACATGGCAACCACGCATTCAAACGATGCCAGATTATACTTAACACTCTTCCTCGGATGTAAGCCAATCCCTTACAAGCGCACGACTCGGCTCAATTACTATGAAATGGGTAGGGCTCCTCTTTTCTACAAGCTAGTTGTTGTGAACCCACCATGGGCAATGAATTTGAGAGAAGAGGTGAGTGTTGGGTTATTAATTCTCGACCTTTGTTCTGATATTACATTAGAAAGTCCAACCTAATACATGGAGAGAACTAGCTCTAATACGATATCAGAAAGTTTAACTCAAATTTTTAAACTATAAGATGGAGGGGGACTATATGTAAATAAGGCATATTATAACTATATTTAAGTGATATGGAATATTCTTAATAATTAGAAAGTCTACATGATTTGTTAAACCATCTTGCTTGCTTAATAAAAGAAAATTAGTGCATAAATGATCTTAAATTCCATTTTACTCCTTTAAAAATTGGTCAATTCTCACTTTGTCTCCTAAAAAAAACTTGTGTACTGCCTTTGTCCACTTTTTCAGCAGTTTCCGTCGTTTTCCCAATCCCCGAATTTCATCAACTTCTTGTAAAGGTTGACAAAAACTTTTCCCAAATTCTGCCTAAATAAAACTGAATCACGCATTTTTAGGAGGAAAAAAAGTCGTAAGGCTACAAACTTATTTGAAAAGTACTAGGTCTCAATCGTTTAAGATGTTAAAAAATGAGTCTTATGATACATCTGAAACACATTTTTCAACACATGTTTAGCACGTAAAACGAGATTTTTTCAATTCAAACATAAAAATTATATATCCATAGTCACATTAAACAGATGACTAGGGAACGAAAGTATGTGAGCTAGGGAGACTCTTTTCAAGAAAAAAAAAAGTCAGGATTCAAGCTTTAACGACCCAATGTTAAACATCGTGCAACAAACTAATGTTGTGTTCAAATTGAAGGAGGTAAAATGCATCCCTCTCTCCCTTAATTCTTCTAAACTATATATGAAATGGAACCTAGTATTACAGCGGCGCGCCTTTAGTAGCAACGTTCAGTATTGTCAAAGACAGGTAAGGATCTCTCACTTTCAATTAACCCATTGTCAGCATAGAATCAGTCTTCCCAGGACCAAGATCCATATGGATCGGGTCAATCTCCACTATTGATTAAGTGAGTTCCACATGTGGGGCCGACAAGATCAATAATGGAGATCGATCTATTTCAGTGAACCTGGATCCATGCAAAGAATTTTAGTCGGCAGATCCAAGTCCGCACCGAGAGCGCCATGATGGGAGCTACCTGCATCTAACAACCTCAATCAGCTTCATGAGTAACCTAGATTTGGCATCTCTTTTAGACTTTCATCATCTTGGGGTTTGCTGGGAAAAAAGAATAGTAAGCGTTGGAGTTTTTCCCCCTTATGTGGACTAAATGCCTGCCCAAACTTGACAATTTTCGTCAACTAGGAATCATGTCCTCACATGAACCAGCTTTGATAGGGAAAATTCTCTCATATTGTCCCGGAAGGTTGACTTTCGCACGCTGCTTTATGTCAAAGTCCAGATTTTTTTTTTACCTATTTCATAGGTTTTCTGTGTAGCACATTGCATGTCATGCTTGCTCGCTTTTGCAATTTCTCGATAACACGTGGTATCACCCGGTCAATCAAACTTTCTCCATATGCTGGCATAACTTTCCTTAACAACATTTGATAGATCAATTTTTGAAATGTGAGTGGCAGGATGATATCATAATAGAAAGGCACTCGATATTATTGGTGCGCGATTTTTCTCATGTGACTTACGGCTCAACGTGGTTCGAGAGGTGATATGGTGGGGTACTCTTTGTCTAAGGTGTTTGCTTTTTGACCAACTACAGGACCTAGGTATTACTCAAATCATTTTGAAATAAATACTAAGTAGGCTGTGTCTCAAATGATTAGGGATGACAATTTGACATGTGTTCTAATAAGTACCCGGCATCGCCCGGTCTCCAATGGAGCAGACAAAAACCAGTGACTCCGGAATTTTCTGTGGAATTTGAGGACCGAATATGTTGGCCTACACGTGAAGGGAGGTGGTAATTCTCTGACATACTAAAGTTCGTCCTCGCTGTAAAATGGATCTTGATCGCCATTGTCGAAAATTGTCAATTACATTACATTTTTGACAATCTTGTTTTCTTCGTCTCCAAAGGATCAAATGTCTTGCAACACACTAACATTCGGCAATTTTTGGGTTAAAATTAGGATTAAGATGGATATAAGATGAGATAACGCGAGCTGGGATCCTCTTTTGCTCAATTAGGATAGGGTATAAACCGACAGCTCATGGGCCACAAGTAGAGGTGATCAATGAGCAGGTTCGAGTTAGGCTGAGCTAATAGATCAGGCCTAGAGTGTTGCCCAAGTTTGCCCACAATAAAATTTTTATGCACAACATCATTGGGTTGGGTCGGGCCTCTATAGCTAGAAGTCTTGTCCAAGCCCGCTTAAAGGTGACTTTCGGACCACAGTAGCTCGGGCGGGCCTCTAAGCTGAAAGGTCTATGATAAGATCTAGACGCAGACAGATATGGAACATCCCTGATTATCATGGGGGCTGTGGAGATGTACCTCCCCCATTCTAGTATTAAAAAAAAAGGTAAACTTAGTCTTGTTGAAAGCGGCAAAACAAGAAACATAAGACTAAAGAGGCATATGAATTGCTGGAAAATCTTGAATGGATCTCTCATGGTGTCTTTGTCTCCTTTTTGACTTTTTGAGCGGCACACTTCGATCACCCCATTTTCTCCCCCTTTCAGCTTATTGGTGATCAGATTGATAAAATAGATCCCGCCCAACTATTGCACTAGGCAATTTTATTGACAAGTCGGTGTGATTTTATAGATTACGATTTGACATGTTGCACATTTCGCGTGGTGACACAAGAAATGATTGACGTGAAATGCTAAATTGATCGGTCAGATTTGATAGCAATGACTTGAGATCCATGTGAGACCCATCAATTTTAATAATCTAGATTCAGTTAGTGTATATACTCTACTCATATAACAATTTCTCGTGCTAATTGAATTATATTTTTGTTTTTCTTAAAGAAAAAGAAAACAATAATGGCACTGATGCTTCGTGTATTTCTAAAGGTTTTATTATAAATGAAAAATATGGGAAGGGGTGATCGGTGGGCCACTTCTCTAGACAATATCACCAGTGTTGCACATTTGTGTGATCGGAATGTTTGATTTGAATCATTACTATTATTCATTTTTAGCAGACTCGTCACCATTGCATCACCAAATGCAAGTTGGGATAGAGCTAGAGTGATCGTACACATGATGTACAAATAGAACCTAAGCCACAAACACACCTTGATTTTCTAAGACCAAGGAACGACTAAGGAATTTGAACTCGTAATTAATAGGGGTAATCGGTTTCAGGGTGGGTCGATTCCGACCCTAATCATGAACCCAACCGATCAGATCAGACAAGATTGGTTCTCTATTTATAGAACCGGGAACCGACCCTGTCCACCGTGGCCCGATCCGGTTCTCAGATTAGACCGAGACCAACAATACATCCTTCTTTTTCTTTCAATAATAATACCTGCATCAACAAGTGTATGTTTCTTTAGTCTTTGGTTCCTTTCTTAAAGATTTTTTTCTTCTTTTATTTTCTAAACTAAAGCTGAAGGCAAAACAAAACCCTAGCACCTCCTACGGCTCTCTCACTCTCAATAGGGTTGGTCACATTGTCTAGAGGTTTCTCTAATTTTTGCCAAAAGGATGTTTGTCTACTGGACCACATCCAATAGAACTTATTCACAAAAAGATGTTTATCTGGAACTATCTAGAACTGCATACCGGTTTAGTCCAGTTGGTTGGTTTCTTGTGCGAAATTAGGAACCGTCTAAAAGCGGCCGGTCCGGTCCGTCCCTAGGTTGGACCGAGACCGTGCTCACCTTGAGTAATCAAGGGAGCTTCAAACCACATTCGAGTAAATCTCATCCAAATCGCCCAACCACATCAATAGTGTAGAGAATATGGGAGCAGGGGCCACCTCTAATGACCTTCAATATGATTAATGTTGAAACTGACATGGGATCGGATAGTCGAATTTGGTAAAAGGAAAACTAACATTTATTCTTTTTATTTACAAATATCTGATTTATTAAAAAAACAATAAAAAACCCATCTTCACATTGCCTAATATCAAGTCATCAATTCCAATACATAATATCTAGATGAAAAGTCGATAGCTCAATGCGAATTCACAAGTCCATTGCAAATTTTGGATGGAAGCAATGAATGTGGAGAGGGGACAATTGTTTCCACTTTACTGCTTCTTGGGCTTTTTTGGGCCAATTTTTGTGGGCTTTCACCATCAGTATTGGCAGCACAAATTTAATTTTGTTAAGTTCCTTGAAATTATTCAACTATAATTCCGTGCTGATTACTATTTTATGCATTTATCATGATGCAAATTACACAATAGTGGCATATGCATATATGAATATTATACATGATTATGCACTTCAGAAAGTCATTTAGTTAGGGGTGCTAATAACATAGTTTATTGAACCCCAAATTGGTACACCTGTGACAATTTTTCCCAAAACTATTTTTTTGTGACCACAAAAAATCCTAAAGCGGTACACTTGTAACAAATTTACCCAAAAATAATTTTTTGACCACCAAAAACTCCAAACTGTTACATTTGTGATAAATTTACTCTTCGTTAGTTTCCGTTAAATTGAATTAATACTACAAAAAATCACAAATTAGTACACATGTAACAAATGGAGGGTAAAGCGTAAAATCGGTATATCAGTTAACTGTTGCGTGTCATTTACCAAAGTAATTTGACAGTAAAATTTAACGGAAACAAACTGAGGGTAAATTTGTCACAAGTGTACAAATTTGGGGTTTTTGATAGTCAAAAAATTAGTTTTGGGTAAAATTATCACAGATGTACCAGTTTGGAGTTTTTCATGATATTAACCTTAGTTTATTTGAGGTCTACACAATTTTTGTTGTTATGAGCAGCTTGGGTATCATAACAAGGAGAATTTGTTCTTGCCTTCTGATTCTAAAGTTATGGAGATGCAACATTGTTCAAACGTGATCCAATGCTGCCCTAGTACCCAGTTAAGTAGATATTAAAAAGATATGGACGTTAGACAAATCGTTCTTTTCAAAAACTTAAACTGTTACGAGACAGAGTAATAATATTTGTATAGCATCCCACTTAATACTTCTCCTCACGTGCAAGCGTGTAAGTGGATTCCTACACGCACGAAACAAGATGTAAACATAATCACATCAAAGAGACGACTCGCAATATTGCATGTTAAAGATTAAACTAAGAAATGTGGCGTCAAAAAATGCATTGTCGGGCCGGTGCAAACCCTTTCTCTAAGTCTAATTGAATCCCTAGACCTTAGATTTTGGCTTATGCATTTTTGTTTCTAGATTAGCTTACTTTAATTATGAGTCTGAATTTCCTCTTTCACGTAGAATTTTGAAGTTTCCAATCGATCTAAAGAACTAATTGGTGGCAACCTAGTGCAAAGCATTTGTTAAGAATCGATTAGGGCATTTGTTGAGTATGTTAATCTGTTAATCTGTGAACATATGTTTTGCAAGAATTCAATAAATCTAGTTTGACATAATTAGGACGATCTTGTTCAACTTGCATACGCATGTAGGCATTAGTACCACATGTTTATTCCTATTTTACTTCTATATATGATGCAGATACACAAAGCAAACAAGGAGGATTCGAAAATATTAACGGGTAAATAATTTAAGAGATGCTGACTGAATGAAAAAAAATTACGTTACATACTGATGGGTTTCGGAAATAGTCCACATTTTTTTGTCGAGTTTACTAGTTGAACTCAGATTTTTCGACCGATGTCCAGCTGCGTAGCCAGAGAAGAACTAGTCCCCGAACGACATGGGTTGGCAATGACAAACCGTGGGCTACGAGGTTATTTCGAGCTTCATGGGTACTTGTTTATAGAGAGGTGATACGACGCTCGAGTGAAGTCCCATCTTTCAAAGGACACACAACATGAGTAGTCTCTGTTGGAGGCTCGGTCTCCACGTAACAAATCCGTCGGTTGTAATTGCAGATTCCATATTTGTTTAAGTAGAGAAAGTGTGAATAAAATCACATTGCTTAATAAAGATTAGCCGTTTATTTCAGATACATTACTTTCAAAGTTGTTAAACCAAGATCGATATAGAGCGATTGATTATCATGTTAGCCTCTCTCTTATTGACAGAAAATTGCATATGGCCAAGCTTGTCATCATAGTGATTAATGATGAGGGTGCATTCATTAATTACCCAACAATGGCCCAAATTATAACGTAAAGCGATTCTTGAATTTTCTCATGCCTACTAAATCTAAATTAAATTTTACCCATACTGCGACGATTAATAAGTATTACTTAAAAAAAAAACTCTAATTATATGGTTTTCCCCCTTTTTAGTTAATGTATAGAAAAAGTTATAGCGAACTTAACCGGTTTCTATGGGCTTTAAGAA
The DNA here is from genome assembly GCA_024500025.1 of Syzygium aromaticum. Lineage (NCBI taxonomy): Eukaryota > Viridiplantae > Streptophyta > Magnoliopsida > Myrtales > Myrtaceae > Syzygium > Syzygium aromaticum. The sequence goes on from CM044889.1 coordinate 13,590,934, forward strand.
GGTAATGAAATCAAGACTCATATGCCATGTTCCTCAACGCGTTCTACCCTATCGACATATATTTGCGTAAGTTAATCAAGTCGAAAGGTTCGGACTTTGGGTACCCGTTTTCATGCTCCTAAAATTATGTGCAGAGGACATGCTTTTGCAGAGGGATGATAGTCGATGAGGATATTGCCCACCCTAATACGACGCTTCTCCGATGAAGGGTCGTTTGATGTTGGTGAGGACTCACGGGGCCTCACCCAAATTTAGGCGAGGGCGAGCTCGGCCCTTGCTGTCGCCATGCAAAATGCTCCTAGCCATGGTCACGTGACAGCCCAACCACGGTGGCAAAGGGTCAGTTTGCCTAGACATGGGTGAGGGCCCGGCTGGCTCATGAGGGGGGCGGCTAGCCGGTGCCGATGAGCCCTCGCTCTCGCTCAGTGTCCAACGGGACGTATCCATGCCACGTGTCGCATTTCTATTGCGTAGCATTGACACGTCAGCATACACGACGAAGTGCTAATAAAATGGTTCTATTACACCAAACCATGCATGTATGTGAAGGGTTTGTGCCCAGGAGGATATCTGCTTTGTGAAGCGAGAAAGCCTTGGAGGAACAATGCAATTCGATGTCTCCACTAGTACATGTTACGTCCCTAGATTTCTTTCATTAAGGTTGAAAACATATACTATGCCGCCCTTTATCTGTTATTAGCATATATTTTCTAGGTTAGAATTTGGTAGCTACGATCGATAACTAGATTTTAATCGTTCACGCCCCATTTAAAAATTAATTTCGAGCCCAATTCTTATTCTTCTTATTCCCTCAAATTCAGCGCCATACACAGTGGACATACTGATTAATGAGCGGTTTTTGGGGAGAATGAAAGCGAATTATGAATTTACTATACTGATTAATGACAAACTGTAGGAAATTTTCGCATTAAAAAAATTGGCTCATGACTTTGTCCTCAAGTACACTGACGCCAAAACCGGCTTTCATCAACGGAAAATTTTCCCCAATGCCCATGCTACAAGAGGCTTGGAAAGACTTGAATTCGTGATATTTTGTTATGATACTATGTAAAATTTTGTAAAATCATCGCCAACTATTCTAAATAGTTAAATTATTACATGAATGTGTTATTTTATATTTAAATATCCCAATAAAGTGGCGGTCGAAGCAAGGAAACAAGTTTGGTGATAATATATCTCATATCTCGTGCGCAATAAAGCCACGAGACAATTCATCCCCGTAAGGTTCAAAGGCCACGAACCCATTTGTCCTCACATATAAATTTGGCAAATTCGATCTTTTTCAAGAAAAGTCTTTAAATGTAATTATTTGAGAGAGAAAAAAACATGAGAAAAGAATTCAAAAGATGAATTGGCAAACAAAATATATAAATTGTAAATGCATCGGTCGCATTGCGCTCTATGAAATAAATTAATCAAATTATGCAGAAGAAAGGACTATTAATTTCAATAATTTTAGTATTCTGAGTCGCGTAAGTATTAAATTTTGTTACGAAGAGAGGGACCAAAGCCTGGCAAGTGATGCGGCAATTAAGGTGCTACTTGTCCGAAATTGTTACTGCGACTTTGCATGAATGAAATTGTTTAATAAGTAAAATGTCATACATAAAGAAATAATAATTTACGCGGTATTCTGTAATGATTTCACTAAAAGAGAGCATTTTTACGCAAAGTGCGAAAAAGAAGACCTCCTCTTTTAAATAGGAATGAAAATTGGAAAGAGAAATGGTGTAATTTGAAGAGAAAATAAATAGGAACATAGTTTCTAATCGAAGGATATAAAGAGAAGTCGGAGGAGAAAAATAAAACTGATCAAATCCAGACGGTAAATTGTCTCGCTAAAAAAGAATCGAACGAATTACTTTCCTTTTCGTTTCTTCGAAAAAGTATTAAAAGAATTTATTCTTTTTTCCAAGTCTTCTGGAGGTTCCATCAAAATTTACATAATCAAAATAATTCAAGGAAAACCAGGGAAATTATTTTCCTTTCCTTTTTTTTTTTTCAAAATTTCCCACGGATTCAGATTAGGAAAGTCCCACTCCAAGAGTGGAGTTTCGAAGCTTGACGACGTCGCTCGCCGCGTCCCATTCCAACGGTAAACTATATTACTCCTCCTCGCTTAACCTCCGCCACCCTTCACTCGTCTACTTTCCTCTTCTGTTCTGTCCAACGTTGTCTTCCTTCTCTCCTCTTCAGCTCTCTGTCTCTGTCTCTGTCTCAGAATTTCTCCCGCAGCTCTTGCCCTCTATCGTCCTCGCCGAGTGCTTCTCTGTTCCTTCCACCGAAACCCCATGAAGCTCATCGATTTCTTGGGCCCCAGATCGCCGCCCATCGGCGACGGCCCGAGATGCGATGTCCACTCGCCGCGGCCGTCCTCGTCGTCGCGCGTTTCTTATCTGCACGGTGAGGAGAAGAAGAAACCCATTGGCGACCGCCCGAGAGGCGATGTGAACTCGCCGCCGTCGACGGATTCTTGGTCGTTCGTTCCCAGTCATCTGCACGATCAGGAGAAGAAACCCATTGGCGACGGCCTGAGAGGCGAGGTCCGCTCGCCGCCGTTGACGGGCTCTCGGTCGTGCGTTTCTTATCTACACGATCAAGAGGAGAATCGCGACGAACGGTCCGGAGAAATTTCATCTACAAAAGCGGTGGTGGCTCGCGAATTCTTCCCCCTCACGCCTGATCGGAAGGCTTGCGACCCTCGTCAAGAAATCGCTCCCCCCCAACCGAAGCGAAAATTTACGGCCTCCCTCGCCGGCGATGAGACCTTAATTGTGGAGAAGAAGGCGAGGTACATCAGAAAGCAGAAGGAAAAGAAAGAGGCCTCGGGATTTGAAGAAGAGGAAGATAGACGCAACGGCGTTTCCACAGAGCTGGTGCTGCTCTTCGACCCTTACAAGATCAAGAAGAAGCTTACAAAGAGCGATCTTGGCCACCTGTCGAGGCTCTTGATTCCGAGGGCATGCGTGACGACCCACGTGCTCTGGTGCATGAGCGAGGAGACAGTGACTCGAGTCATGAGCGGCGAGGGTGCTGACGTCGTGGTATGGGATGCGGACGTGCGTTCCGAGCACCGACTGGTGTTTGCTTTCTGGGCGTCGTCAGGGGCCTACGTCCTGAAGGGGTGTTGGATCAAGGAGTTCGTGCAGCGGAGGGGTTTGGCGGCTGGCGATGAGATTGGGATTTATTGGGATCCTACAGCTAACAGGTTCCATTTCAGCCTTCTTCGCAAGGCGAATTAGACTTGATCTTGAATTAGTATTTCTCTTGTTCAATGACCAACAGAAAAAGTTTTGATCTTTAGAAAAGGATTTTAGTGATGGAATTTTATTGTATGCAATCAAGCAATCTCTTTCCTCCAGAAATTCAATTTTAGATGAGTGTTTCTTTTGAAACCTGGTTCCATGTCTTTAATTTTCTTGTGTGAGTTTCTTAGTCACTGTGGTGATATTTAAAATTTCCTGTTTTGAATGGGCAAAGTCGATTATGGTAAAGTAATCACTGTGGGGATCGTGTAGATAAGAAATATACCGCAAAGAGTCCATCAATGGTGGCGAATGGAAAGAATAGAAATGACGACAGCACAGACTTGGAGGTTAGAGAGAAATATTTAGTTTACTGTTGCAATGGGATTGTGAGTGACGTAATCAATCTTCGCAGCAGAGTTTTGAGAGTGCACTTGGAGTGAGAGGGGACTAGAAGATTACTTGTTTGGTGGTCTTTTATGGCATCTCCTAGTCCGGGACTTTTCGTATGTGTAGGGAAGAAGGAGACATAGCCAGAGCAGAAATAAATAACTTCAGAGAATGTGCTGTTCAATAGGCAGTTTTGTACAGGAAGAAATATCAGTTGCAGAGATTAGCTCTATTTCGATATATAGTTATAGAGGTAAATGATTGTTGAGCTATGTTAGCCTTTCTATTAGACAACTGAGTCATTGTGAAGCGAAAGATTACAATCCAAATAGATATTTGGTCATCGCTTTGATATATTTTAATCATGTAGTAGTTGGGTTACTTGGCACATATGCACCAAGAAGCTAAGCTCCTTTTTGGGCAGCATATTCTAGATTGTTTCCTGCGGCCTTCACTTCATACAGGCGCCACCCATGGCTAGAGATTAAACTAGCCACTCTTGGTTGCTGTAGCAAATGTACAGCATATGATTTGTTTCCCGTCCCATGCATACTCGAGCAGACTGAAAAATCAACTACATTCACCCTGTTTCTGTGACTGAGATAGTGAGCAACCATATACATGTCCTGTAGAATTTCACTGTTGTGCTTCCATAAGGGCACGATGCCAATGTCCATGTTGACTGTGCAATCAAATTCTGAATGTTGTTGCACTTTTTTGGTCTAGCTGACTTGCAATTGATATTTTATGGCAGTCTTTGGTGTATGTCTAAACTCAAATTTTCATGCACACAAAATATTTAGCGTCTCTGTAGAGCAGATGATGCCACTGTATTTGTAGACCAGCAGTTCCAAAGTAAAATCAGACAAACTGCTTCAGTTTATTTAGTTTGGCAGAATGATCACGGCACCCTAGTCTCTGGTGCTGTCATTGTTCATATGTGGTATTGTGCCTTTCTCATTTTGAAAATGAACTGATTTTATCTGGCTATGAGGCTATGAGATCTAACCTCCATCCCTTTGCCCCCGCTCCACTCCTCCATCCACTAGACCATTTTCCTACTGGTGTAAATGACCTGAAGCTTTCATCAGTTACAAGAATTAGGGAAACAGCCATATGAGTAAAGTGTAATGAAACTTTAAATTTGCTGCAATTATAGTGAACAACTTTGTAGATCGGACAAATACTTCCAGCTGAATTTGGGGAAATAAGTTGGACATCCTGGTTGAACTATATGAAGACTACAGGGAAGACTATGCTTTGCATCTTGTAATGGAGCATCCCATATTTTCAGGAATAACTCTTCATACCGTCGGATAAAATGGTGTTCCCGTCTTTTCTGGAATAGCGAAACTGCTTGTTCGTCGTCACTTATGTCTTTGGTCGACACCTGAAAGAGTAAATGAAGGGGAGGAAAAGAGAATAGATGTCACTAAAGAGTACAGATTTGTTTGTATACTGAGCGTAGCCAAAAGAACCATTGCATACGTGGCAATTATGGGTATTCAGTTGATTAACGCAAAGAGTTTTACTTCGGCTAATGGGTAGCTGAGTAGCGTCGACAACCAATACTGAGTTTTGCTCAAAATACAAGCTAAAGGATGTGAAGTGTATTTTTTGAAAGTGGTGAACGCAAAGTGTGATTATAGATACTATGGTAAATAAAGTCTATGTATGCAGAATACCTAAGAAAGCATCTACGTTCTATTATTTGGTCTCTTAGATGATTCATAAAGCAGCCGGATTCAAGCCCTCAACTTTCTCTGGGCTTCTGGTGCTTTGAAATTCATTGGAGTGGCAATTGACACAAATGACTTTTGCCTTCTAGCTGTATTTTGTTGAAACATTTGCATTTCAACCTCTGTTACTTTGGCAATTCTACTTCCTATTTAATTGCAAGATTTGGCATTGCTGTTTCAGCGCCTGAAAGACAGTGTTCTCTTTTCTTTGGCCTTTCTGCTCCCTACTGCTCAGTACATGTCTATGAATCTCTAAGAAATTGTTATCTTTCTGTGCTATGATTTGTTTTTCTTTAGGCTCAGTTGCTGAAGACATGTTTCACTGGCAAGCAACGTGTCTTTCTTGTTCCGATTCACTTCCGATTTCCTACCAGCCTATCCATTTAAACCACCAAAGGCATTGAAGGATGACCGAGCTGTAAGTTGTGATACATTACCATATTATTGCTCTCTTTCTTTGGGCGTTTGCCATCTCATTACCATATTATTGCTCTCTTTCTTTGGGCGTTTGCCATCTCATTTATTCCTGTAATTACCTAATCTTGCCCTAGATGTTATCCTTTTGTCAATCATAAGTTCTTCCTCCATTGCTTTGGAAGGACTTGATCAGATAGTTGAGCCATCTGACAAATCTTGATTCTACTAAATTCTCAAATAGATTTTCTTCCTTATTTTCTCTTTGATGTCCTTCATTTCCTTGTCTGCATTATTACACGTGAGTAAATTTTGCTAATACTCCCTCCTTTGTGATGATAGTATTATTCTTTTAAAAATGCATCATCCAAGAGCCCTATTAGAGCTAATTTGATCAATTTCATTTTCTAGTAACTTGACAATTTAAATATATATTGAAAGAGGGCCTGCTATTGAGTCGTTCACCATGGATATGGCAATCCGTTGGAAACCATCAGTTATTGTTATCGCAGATTCCTTTTTCAGATGCCTACTCCGAGATCTGCTTTCCTTGCCTCACTAAGGTCTGAGGACTGATTGTTGTGGCATTTAATGTGTTTAACACATTAGAAGTCTAAATAAGGGAATAAGTTATCTGAATGCTGCCGATTGAAACTTGTCAACTAAGAGTGCTTTTTGGAAGGACCGAATTGGCAAATGCTGAAATCATGAATGTGGTGATTATATTTTTCTGCCATGTTTTGCATGCTATTTAGACCGGTAGAACAGGAATTATGTCCACTTCTTGCTGTCGCTGCTACCGCTGATAATACAATTTCTGCCCATGTTTTCTTCTTAATTTTTTCCTCAAGGTTGTTGCTTAAGATTTCCTTGGTTTTCACATGTTTCATTCAGGACGAAGTCTTTCACCCAATATTCAGCATTTGCCTTGACGTATTGAAGGAGCAGTGCAGTGGAGCCCTGCCTCACCATTTCGAAGGTGAACTTTTAAAATGAACCGATTTTATCTGGCTATTAGGCTATGAGATCGAACCTCCAACCTCACGCCCCCGCCCCCATCCTAGTTGAGGTAAATCTGAGGTGTCCAAGTACTGATGTTGTTTGTGAAAACAATCTGTACATTTTTATTTGCAGGTAAACATCAAGGCGCGTTTGAGATGGTGCATTTCTAGCCTTGGTTCTCTTGTACTTCAAGTGTATATGTCGTACCCCATATATACTTTGAAAAACAATTTTATCAAACTGCAATTTAGTTCCTGGAAACTGCATTGTTACCTGATGGCCAATCACCAGTTTCGTGCTACTTTGTTCGAGGCTTTCCCTAAAGACCTCAAAAGTTTTGTCAGAGAGTACAGATTGTTCTTTTCAAGGAAGTCGGTTGGAGAAACCTAGCACCGAATTTTTTTTGTAAGTATCCTAAATGCTGCTTTGCATCCTAGAATGTCATCAAATGTTTGGTTCTGTATGTTCAGAAGTGTCAATGTTGCTCTGTTGTAATCACTCTGTTAATGTGACCTCTACCCCTGGGTGGACAACGGTTCTTATTTCTGATTTCCTGGTGCTGCTCTCAATCTGTTCACCATTGACAGACCCAAATCCCGATGACCCTCTGTACCAGAAAATGCGCACATGAACAAGACCGACAGGGCCAAGTATGAGCGCCCCACCCCGCCCCCCCAAGCATGTTGCCATCGGTAATTCAAGTAGGGTTTCGGGTCTCTGTGAACTTTGGTCTCGCAGTTCATATCCATCAGCGAAAGACCGTTGTCCTTAGATCCGAACAAATGAAGTCTGTAAGATCACCCTCCTGAAAACACATGCACCTCTACATTGTTTTGCAACATGATGCCATGAAGAAAGACTAATCTGTAACATCATAGCCAAACCAAATCTTAACTTGGACAGCTCTATAACGATGAGAAAATGTCATCTGGTTCAACATCTTGGCTTTAGGCTGTGGCTTGACTTTGGATATCAACATGGTTGAACATCTTTTATAAATATTATGCTCATTAATGCTTTTGAATACTGAGCAATTTTGGCTGTAAGAAAGTTAGAGATTCATTCTGAAAATATGCAGTTTAGAATATTTATTGCCTTTGTAGAGAACATGACTCTTTGGCTATGATTAATCTAGAACGTAAAATGCAAATTCCTGGTTATCTAATTCATATTGGCTGCAAATAGTCTTGAAGACTTGCTTCCTAGGTGGAAAAATATCAAACATAAAGAACGCACTCTCTTATCCACTGTATGATGTCATAAATAATAAACATTCATTCTTGACACTGCAAAATGATTAATTTATATGATGCATAATCTTATATGAAGAAATCAATCATTAAAAGTAGGATCGGTTGCGCGAATTGCTAATCTCTCGCTACGATTGATAATTCCATGTGTGAGGAGGCGATGAATGAGAGCCATTGTCTATGCAACTTGTATGAAGCGTATAGATTTATGGAGCAAAAAATTGTGAGTAGACATTCAGTTCAAAAGTATAGAGATTAAAAGTGAGACTCAGATTAGACTTTGAATGATTGAGAATAGACGACACATACATAGTACCCATACGAACCTTGTAAATAAAATACGTAAGATATTCTAACACCTACTTTTCCATTTGTGCATAAGGCCCAAAATACCCCTTAGACTAGCAATGCCGAGATGCTCCAACGTCTCCTCTCACTTGTAAATCGGCTCAAACCTTTTCGAACGAACACAAGTAGAACCGGAGAATGAGGAGCTGCAATGCAAAATATCACAAATGTACCGGTTTGTGATTTTTGGTGATTAAAAAATTAATTTTGGGAAAAGTTATCGCAGATGTACCGGTTTGAGGTTATTTATGTTATTAACCCTTATAATAATCTAAGCAAGCGCTAATCATATATTGGAGTAAGAAAATTTTAATTTTATATGCAAATTGTTTCCTTTATTTCAATAGATTATCCTCATGATTGTTAATTTTTTGACTTCGATTTTTTGTAAAATTTACATGAATTTACTTTAAAATTGAATATTGTGGTAGATGTATGCATTATACACAATTTTCTCAAAGATTATCCTCTTACTTGTACTTAAGTTATTCTTTTAATGTTAGTTTTTTTAGTAAATAAAAAATATACAACTCATTAACAAAATAATTAGTTAGCTATCTACCAAATAAACTACTTTGTTGAAAAAGATACACACCACTTATAGAAGAAAACCGAAAAAAAGGTAAAAAAGACAAAAAGAAGGCAAACTTAATAAATGTTGTTCGAGAGAGAGCACGATAGTTTATCTATCGTAAAATTGAAACAAAACAAAAAAAAAGTAAGAAATAATCTTAAATTAATGGTGGAACTCGCAAGAGAGATCAATGGAGGTTTCTGTCCCTTACCATCTTGAAATTTGACAAATTGATACATGAACATTTTCCTAAGGAGTCATATCTTTCTTATGCCTCCATTATCATTCTAGAAGCTCGTCAAGAAGTGCACTTTGCCTGAGCATATTTTGCTCTGACGATTCACTTTCTATTCACACAAGATTGAGTAGATCACAGGTTTTTTTCACGACTCTAACTCACTTACTAAAGGGATCTTGCTCTATTACCATCTATCGTGGCCCGACAGTTCCTTAGCTACGTACAACCCGTGTGACAATCTTCGTTTTATAGTTGTTCCGAAAAAACTATACGGCGAATATCTTTCCCGTATTGGATCGTACCATATCCAATATAAAGCTCAGATGTCTAATCCATCGAGCAAAACACGCAGAATACACGTTAAACACAATAACTGGTTTCTGCGTCAGGAGAGCTGGTGCCAATTCAATGTAAAACGGTCCGACCCAAAAAAAAAAATTCAACATAAAAGAGGTGTCGGGAACCAATAAGAGAGTGGAAATAGCGCAAGAAAAAAAGAAACAACATTTTTATACATCTTAACTTTTCAAAATGGGCATAATAAATACGTCGTACATGTCCGCGTGGCCGGAAACAGATAAGAGAATAATCGGCGGCCGGCTTTGCTGCGAAATGCAAGAGGGAGTCCGGAACAAAGCCGGTCCGCAGAAGTGGCAGCTGTCTCTTGTGCAGTGCGCTCCTCTCTGAATCGAAATCTCCGGCGAACCTTCTCGCCGGCGTTTCCTCCGACCGGTCAAGCTCCGTCAATGGCGGCTTCCGCTTCAGCTTCTTCCCCCGAGCTTTGACCTTCCCCCTTCTCTCTCGCTCTCTCCATCCATGGCGGTGGCGGCCAAGTCCCGGACCGTCGTCGAGCCCTCCGCCCAGTTCGATCTCTCCGGTCACTCCCCCTCGCCGGTCCGATCCGTCGCCCTCTCCACCCTCTCCGACGCCCAAACCCTAGTCTACCTCGGGACCCAGTCCGGCACCCTCCTGCTGCTCCAGGTCGTCGCCGCCGCCTCATCCTCTCCCACCGACGCTCCTCCTCCCCCCTCCTCCGCCCTCGGCGGCGGGGGCGGCGGCGGGAGCGTGTCCTTCCTGCGGAGCGCCGCGGTGGCTCGGGAGTCCCCGGTGGACTCGGTGCACGTCCTCGCGGAGATCGGGAAGGTGCTGGTGCTTTCGGACGGGTGCCTGTTTCTGATCGATTCTCTCCTGGCGCAGCCCGCGAAGAAAGCCCCGCCTTTCAAAGGGATTTCGGCCGTCGCGAGGAGGTTCCGCGTGGGCGGTGAGACCGGGGGCTCTGATTTGTCTGATTACTCCGTGAATGCTTCGGATAATCCTAGCGCCAGCTCCCGGTTTTTGCAGAAATTGGGGAGTGGCATTCGCGCGAACGGGGTGAAAGTCAAAGAAGCGGAGCAATCGAGACAGCAACCCGAAGGTAGCTACATTTTTGCGATTGTGATCGGTAAAAGATTAGTCATAGCCGACTTCAGTGCTGTTAGCGAGTCTTTGGTTGTTTTGAGAGAGATGCAATGTGTCGAGGGTGTTAAGGCGATGGTGTGGCTGGACGATTCGATAATGGTTGGCACACATAGTGGATACAGTCTATTCTCGTGCATCACGGGGCAGAGTGGTGTATTATTTTCATTGCCAGACGTGGCTAGCTTGCCGCGGCTTAAGTTGCTGCGGAGGGAGTGGAAGGTTCTGTTAATGGTGGATAATGTCGGAGTGATTGTCGATTCATACGGCCAGCCTGCTGGTGGGAGCCTGGTATTCCGGCGTGGTCTTGAGTCGGTAGCGGAAGTGCCTTCCTATGTCATGGTCGTGAAAGATGGGAAGATGGACGTGTATCATAAAAAATCTGGGAGTTGTATTCAGACTCTTCTCTTCGCTGGGGAGGGTGTTGGGCCCTGTTTTGTTGCTGACGAGGAGAATGCGAATGGTAATCTGGTTGTTGTTGCATCACCCTCTAAGGTACGAATAATTCTGATGCAATTATTCTGGACATGATTTTGGATTATAGGAACGTATTCTCGACAGGTAGATTCGGTAAATGTATATCCACTTTTGAGTCATGGCTAAATAAATTGGTTAATCAATGCCGGTAGGGCTGCTATGAGCAAATGGTCTGTCTCATCTATGGAGATTGTAGCCTTAACTAAGTTTCTTTAATTGTTAGAGAGAAGAGGCATGTGATTGATCTTATAGAAGAAACCAGTTAGATTGCAGTATCGTATACTTTTTATTAAGATCTTATACTTCCCATTGTTATGGACATTAGATGTAAATGGTTATTTGTGCTGTCCGATTTCGGTGCATTAATTAAATCCTGCCACAAGTTAATGTCTTTACTTTTTTTTCCTTTGATAAAAAGAACACCATCAAATTGGTAATTAAGCATCGTTTCAAACCGGATGGAATTACGCCCTGATAGCCGAATATATGAAAGAATGTTTAAGCATCATTAATGTTTTTCTTTTAAGAGTGGATGAGTAGTCGTATGCATTTCTGATTTTAGGCACACTAGGCATTCTAAGGGAAAGAATCCTTTGAAGGAATAAGATATTGATTATCTGATACTGACAGAGAAGGAATAAAACCATTTCTTCATATGTTTTCGCTTATACCAAATGTGGAGCAGAACACCTATTTTTTTTGGTAGATCTTATTTTTGGAATGTATAATGTCTCTACGAGTGTTTGTAAACCTGGATGGAACCGACTTTTTGAACCGGTTAGACAAGGAACCAGACCATGATCCCGTCCAGTTTTAGTCAATCACCCTGACTAGTCATGAACCGTTCATACTGGTGTTGACCTGGTTCAACCGATCAATCTTTTGAACTGGTCAACAGTTTTACCGGATCTTTGACCATATCGTTGACCTTGTGAAGAGATTTGAAGATGGGGCAAGGGGGATTGATCCTCCAGCTTCATGAAAGTGAAAAAAGCATCTTAATCATCTAAGCTGGTAACTCATATTGGTTTAAATGGGTATACTTGGATGTATTGTATGAACTGTAGTTAATTGTCCAACTTGTAGACCTGGTGGTTCATCTGGTTGAACCTACCGACTTGAGAACCAGAGATCAGGCCTGTCCATTGACTGGTCTGGGATTAGAAACATTGGTCTCCATACATTCTACAGTCCTATTGAAAAAGATAATGTTATTATTGACATGTTAATTTGGCTTAGCCTTAGCATGTGTCCTTCTTGATAACATGGAAAAATAGGATTAGCTTAGCATCCCTAATTTGTTTAAAAATCTCCAAAGTAAATTTTCTATACGGAATGTGGACATCTGCTCCTTTGGCAAAGATGTTGCATAATGGTTGTCTCATAGGAAGAGAGTGGATACTGGAGAAAGAACTAGTATATCCTCCTTTCCTCTTGTAATATCTTTGTATGAGCTTGCCATCTACTCTCTTTTGAGGAGTTATCATACTTAAACTTTGGTTCTTGGTAGCAAAATTTATGTTGTAGACTACATTTTCTAATGGGGTGACTACAGAAAAAGTTGAGTATAAACTTTGGCAATTTAGGTCCACATGTCTGGACAAAACTATTTACAGGCTAAATGTTTTTAGCTGAAAGTTTTTTCAAGGGAAACAATTTTCTCAGTAATATTGTCCAGTATTTGTTATGTGCACCAAAAGAGAATTTCTTTCACAAATTTTGGATGGGTGGTCAGTTTGTTAGTAGAGTCTAGGGGTACCAGTGGGCTGGTTCACTACAGGCTGTGGGATATCTGAACCAAACCGGATGAATCATATTGGAAAAAAAGTGGCTCAATGAGGCCCAAACTTGGTATTTAATTGAGATAAACGTTATGGGGGAATGCATGATAGGAAGAGGTTCTCATGTAAAAGCGACTGCCCGATGCTCAAATAGCAAACTGCTTTGCAAAATAGTCTTATAGATACTGGAAGTCAGGATTAGGCTAAACTACACTTAAGCAGGCATGGTTGGGCCAAGTGCTGTGCCATGGCCCATTGGGAGGTGTTTGGATGTACTTTTAGCTTCTTAGTGGTTATTGTTCTTCTACAAAATGAATTTGCTTCATTTTGTCATTATTACCTAATTAATTGCATAATCTGATGGGAAAGTAACTGATTAAATTTCTCCTTGGTGTCTATCATTTCTTAGGTGTTTTGTTATCGGAAGGTCCCTTCGGAAGAACAAATCAAAGACCTTTTAAGAAAGAAGAGCTTCAATGAAGCGATATCACTGGTGGAAGAGCTTGAGTCTGAAGGTGAAATGTCCAAGGATATGCTCTCCTTTGTTCATGCTCAAGTGGGTTTTCTGTTGCTTTTTGACTTGCATTTTGAGCAGGCGGTGAATCACTTTTTGCAGTCAGAGATAATGCAGCCTTCTGAAGTCTTTCCTTTCATAATGCGAGATCCCAATCGCTGGTCACTGCTGGTAGCGGTCATATACTCTTATTACCATCTTGTTGTCTCCATAGTAGTCTGTTATCATTTTTGTTAAAAAAGTGTGTTGTAACATCATGGTGAGAATCCTAGAAAAATGTGTAAACATTGCATTCTGTAGCGAAATTGGAAATTGGTTGCTTAGGGCAAATTGAAAGTTCTGCAGAAGCAGACTTCTCGTGGCAAACGGTTGAAGTCTTATGCTGCTCTTTGTTCTGCATTATCTAATACTGAATTATCAGTACAAATGGAGGTGAATTTTGTCCTCTGTGTGCCCTCGTGCTTGTGCCCGCATGCGTGTTTAACACCATTTTAACAACCTTTTGTCATCTCTAGTGCAAAGATTGAATTTGTGGAATTTTTTTTAATTCAAAAGAGTTAAAATTAGAGCTGAGAAGACGTAGGTAAACATTCTAGCTCAGCACTTTGTCTGTAAGGGTATTAGAATCAGGGGCAGCACAATGGCATAGAGATGCTAGGATTAGTGTCTCCTTTCTTTTTAAAATCCTGTATATAATAGAGGGAAAAAGGAAGTGCTAGGAATAATTAGAATAGACAAAAAAATTTTGGAGTAACATTGCCAATTTTCTATTTTGACTGGTTCTCATTTTACTATTCCAGTTGTATATTCATGTTAATCCGATTTAAGAGCTTGGAGTTGTTTCTTGCAAGTACTGGATGAAGTCATGTACATTGTTTTATTATGAACCTGAACAGAAAGCTACATGGATATAATTGTGCTGAGTAGTGATGTTATCAAGTTTTTTTAAGTTTGGTTCTCTCTCATGTATTAATCTTATAAGCTTCTTGAGTTTCCAAGAGTCTTTGGTGATATAGAGCAGACTAATCTTTTAGGTACCAAGAAACCGATATTGGGGTTTGCATCCTCCTCCTGCACCTCTTGAAGATGTTGTTGACAATGGATTAGCAGTTATTCAAAGAGCTATATTTCTTAGAAAGGCTGGTGTTGAAACTTCGGTGGATCATAATTTCCTTCTGAGTCCTCCCAATAGAGCTGATCTACTGGAGGCAGCGATCAAGAGTATGATAAGGTGTGTCTGATTCTTGCTCCGTCTATTTGTTATTCTCTGGATCTATTTTGTTGTTTCCTGTATATGTTTCTACTTCCTTTCCTTTTAAGCTGCTGATTTTAATGTTAGAATGTCATTTAATTGCATCTTGAGTATAATTTAAATATAATGCAGGTATCTTGAGGTTTCTCGGAAGAAGGATTTGACCTCATCAGTGATGGAGGGAGTGGACACACTTCTGATGTACCTTTACAGAGCCTTGAACTCTGTTGACAAAATGGAGGAGCTTGCTTCCTCTGAAAATAGTTGCGTTGTGGTACGGATCTTGATTAGCTTGGTTGGGAAATGGAAACATAAGATATTTGAAAGATCCTTTGAACTGAAGGTTTTGCACATGATGGGAGAACACTTGTGAAAGTTCAAGTTGCAAACTGTTCTTAAGTTCAATTAAGCTTTGCCTCCATCACTTGTGAAAGTTCAAGTTGCAAACTGTTCTTAAGTTCAATTAAGCTTGGCCTCCATCACTATTTTCAGCTTTTGCAATCTGCCCCATCAGATTTGGTGATTATCTATGGAGTCAGCAAACTTACATCTCTCATTGAGTTTGACGAAAAACTTAGAAACTTCCATTGAGATATTATGGAGAGTCTGAATTGAGTTTCATCAAGATTATTTATGGTAGTTATGGTAGTGAAAATTACTGCAGTATCTTTGATTCTATTGATATTTGTTAAACATCAAGAATGGAAGAGCCATCTAATACCTGTTTTTCATTTCTTGAATGGCCTATTAGGTATCTGCAGAATTATTATACCCAAAATGGGGACGGTGTTTATTCTCTTTTGGATTTATCAGAGAAATCTCTTGATATGTGCCTGCACTTAGATGAAGCTACTCCTGGAATCGAACTAAAAATGTATTTCTTTCAAAAATATTAACTGTATCATAAGTTGAAATCCACAATAGTCTTATTGATTTGGAAAATATCCTTTTTAAGTCCCCTGGACTGGAATCATTTTATAAGCCCCACAATGTCACTCCGTCTGGTTGTTAAAATATGATGTGGTATTCTCACATTGGAAAACAGTGCTCCATGTTTAATGTGTTGTAAATTGGAGTTGCTGTTTTCAGGAGCGTGCCTGAAAGATTGACTGCGTGATGTATGTGTGTGGTGCAGGAGGAATTGGAGAATCTGTTGGATGACTCTGGGCATCTTCGGACGCTTGCGTTCCTGTATGCCAGTAAAGGCATGAGCTCAAAGGCTCTAGCTATATGGCGTGTCTTGGCTAGAAATTATACATCTAGCATCCGGAGGGAGTCTGCATCTGATAATGAACTTCAGAATAGGAGTTCAGATACTCTAAATGCTCGGGAGACTGCTGCAAGTGAGGCATCAAATATTCTTGAGGAATCTTCTGATCAAAATTTAGTTCTGCAACATTTTGGATGGGTATGTGGTAATTTTTGAAATTTTAAAGAAACTTTTAACTATTTTTCTACTGATTATATTGCAATTGAACCACTAAAGGAGTTTTATCCTGGCATTAGATTGCAGATATCAACCAGGTTCTTGCTGTTAAAGTCTTGACATCCGAGAAAAGAGAAAAACAACTAGCACCAAGTAAGTATTACACTGGCAAACCTTTTTAGCCTCCTGCAACTAACGTTGGTGTGTTTAATTTGGTACACTGGTGCTTATTGGTCCCTTTGTGCTTTACTTTTTCTCTTTCACCGGCCTTCTACCGGTGCCTTTTAAGTTTTTTCCTCCTTTTTTTCATTAAGTTTTTCTCTCTTTTATTTGTTTATTGCATATCATTGACGCCAGCACCATTGCCATCATCATCATAGGTGTAGCCATCATTGTAATGTTTATCTTCATCACCTTCTTCGACTTGGATAGGTTGGAGTATTGCTTACCTTTACACGTCTCTAGAATTTATTGAGTCAAAAGGGTTGAAGTCCGTGTTGGAGAGACATTATAAAGGGAACAAACTTATTAAAGTCCTAAAGTAGCAATACTTCCTTGTTTTGGGTGGGCGTGATATTCTTAGATTCTAGAACTCACTACTCAACAATCACAATGTGGTCCACCATAATCATTTTCTTCCCATGATGATTCTTGGTCATCACTTCTTAAGATTGTCGTCAAGTTTCCCTTTGCAGATAAAACTGAGAGGTGACTCTAGCAGGAGCTTCCTATCATCTTTTCTAGGGTACTCCCACAGTGTGAACTCATATTCCACTTCTTGGCTGTCTGATCCTCTTTGTTTAGCTCCAAGTCAAAAAGTGGACTCTTTCCATGTTCCATTCCACTGTCTCTTTCTATTATAGAAATCTTAGTACGAGTTACCACAAGCCTTATGTGGTACGGTTGTTTTCAGTTTGAGAAAAGACTAAGAGATGATCGCTTTTGGTGCTTTTACACTGCATATCCGGTGATATTTGGTTGTTAAACATGGATTACCAGGTGCTTCAGCAGAGAAATATCATTCTTTTATTCAAACAAGGAGGTTTTACTATTTGACCTACACTTTTCTGGTCACCTCTGTTGTATTCTTTTGGTGCAGCAGCTTCTATGCTTGTCTCCCAAGAATAAGGTTCTTTGCAATAGCTTGACTTCTCAAGTAGTTGCTTCTACTGGGACTACGTGCATTATCTGAACTAGTTCAGTGAAGTTTGTACTTCTAACCCACTCTGCCGCATAGCCTCCTTGGGTGTTTTCTTAGGCAATCAGTTTCAGGACAAAAGAGATTTATGATTAAGATGACATTTAAATTATAATCTGCTCTGCCTCATGTCCTCCTTTGATGTTTTCTCTGGCTATTAGTTAGCAAAACAGAGATCTTATGATTAAGGCGACATTGAAATTCTAGAATTATTTGATTCGGATTCTTATTGGGCTGTTCACAGATCTAAAAGAGAAACAAAATGAACTGGAACATCTGAGGCTTTGAGCTGGAGCACTTAATCAATAGGACTTGTTACATATGTATAAATGTTATGCTGGCAGTTTGTCACCTAGCTTAATGGACTTGAAATGGGATTTGACACTTATTTGACGGTTGTCTCCAAGGGCTGCAACCAGTCTCAAAGTGAGTTATCTATGGCTGATATGCATGCAGTTAGTCTTTCCTAATTTATATTCCTGGATACATCTTCAAGGATGCAAATAGGCATGATTTTACCATACTTGGTCTGGTCAGAGTTCCCTGTAGAATCTATGTACTCTAAGGCTCTGTTCGTTTGGCGGAAAATGTGACATTTTTGGAAAATGTTTTCCGAGAAGTCATTTTCCTAGAAAATGGCATAATTTTCCGGTGTTCGGTTGAAATCCGAAAAAGTTTCAAAAAATATTTTCCGGTGTTCGGTGACCGCCACCACTGGTCACTGGCTGCCCGGCAACAGCCGGCGACCGGAGGCGGCAGCCGGCGACCGGAGGCGGCAGCCGGCGACCGGAGGCGGCAGCCGGCGACCGGAGGCGGCAGCCGGCGACCGGAGGCGGCAGCCGGCGACCGGAGGCGGCAGCCGGCGACCGGAGGCGGCCGGCGGCCGGCGACTGGAGGCGGCGGCCAGCAACCAGAGGCGGCTGCTGGCAACCGGAGGCAGCAGCCGGCGATCAGCGGCAGTGGCCCTGACGACTGGCAAGGAAAGGAAGCTAGCGGAAAATTTTTTCCGCTTTTCAAAAGAGGAAAACATTTTCCTTACTTTTCTTCATGTTTTCACTCATTGAGGGAAAATGTTTTCTGGGGTTAGTTTATTTTCCGCCCCCGAACACCGGAAAACCCGGAAAATGTTTTCCTAGAGAATATTTTCCGCAAAACGAACAGAGCCTAAGTTATGTGAACTCTGGTTTCCGTCTGGCTGTAATTCACTCTCATCTGTTTATAGTGGAACCTTAAGTATAAAGCAGCATTCCGATCAACTGTGTTTTGTAGATTGAATTCTATTTCTTATTTCTTACACTCAGCGTGGATGGAGTGATTAGGGGGGCCTATAGAGTAAGATAAAAGACCAGAAAAAGTATTTCTTGTCTGGTAGGAGGGATTGAGATCAAGGGATTTGGAGGGATTATAGTCTAAAATTTCCTTGCTTTCTTTAATCTTATCAAACCAATCCAGATTTGGAGGGATTGTGGGAGATGCACAATTTTTTCCTCTCTTCCATATATGTCCTCTATTGTATCAAAAAAATAAAATAACCTGTCATTTGAACATTGCTCCCCTTTAATGAGTAAAACACACTTTTTATTGTTGATTTTCATTTTTTATTTCATGTATTTTTTTTTGTAACTTGCCATGTTGTAATCCTATATCATTTGTTGTGGACGATGCATCTCCGACAACTTTGTCCAAAGTGTTTAAGCATTTTCAGATAAGTCACAAGACACTCCTCATTTTTATTTTTTTTTAAAGTAGTTTTCTTCTGTAACTTTTTTAGGTCGTAAGTGTGACATGCTTTTTTGAACTTGTTTTCATTATGTGCTTTTTTTTTATGATGGATCACTTGAAAGCAATGCGTACTTTAATCGTTGAAAGTGCATGATTTCTGTTGGTTCACTACCTTAACGTTTCTATCATTAACTCACACCTTGTCACAAACAAATTAGAACCTATTTATGATGCAATTGTTAGATAAAAATGTATGGACCTTTGTATTTACTACCATGGAGAATTCTTGCTGGAATTTTCTTAATAGTCAAGGTGAGAAAATTTGAAAATATTGCATATGGTTATGGTCATAGTATTTTAGGTTGTTTAGTTTGTTGTGTTATAACTATGAAGACGTGTCCTAATTTGTTGGCTTTTTGGGTTGAGTGAAGTGAACTTTTTATGCTACTATATCTTTTTTTATGAGTCAACTATTACATTATTTAATTTATTAAAGTTAATTTTTATCTATTTTTCCTATGATGAAGAAGGACAAAATAGTCATGAAGATATAGTTATATTCCTTTCCACTCTTCTTTCTTCAACCAAACATTATATGACTAAATTCCCTTCATCTCCTTTCTTTTGTTTCATAAGCATACCAATTACAATAAAATCAAATCCTCTCCTTTCCTTTCTTTTCTCTCTTGAGCTCATTATCCGAATCCTTTCTATTCCTTCCCAATCACTCCATCCAAACCAAGTGTTAATTTGATCAAACCTCTCTGCTTGTAATTTAAGATTCTGTGGCTAGAGGTAGCTCTGTTTTTCTGCATGGACAGTTTGAGTAAGATATAGATTGGCCAATTATTTGTTATACCATGTAGCTTTACTTCTGTAGTCCTTATTATAAGCTGAAGATGTAAAAGATAGCAGGATATGTTCTTCTCGGTATGGATGTTATGCCCATTATATAATACTATTAACTGAAACTCCAAAATTGGTATGCATAGAGCACTCTTTGATTGTATTGATCATGGTATATTTTTTGTAGGTGAAGTGCTTGCTGCAATTGATCTTAAGAAAGTTGAAATTCGCCAAAGGTATGACAGAATTATTCCAATAAATTATTCATACAAAATTGCAGTGGCAAACAGCCTTGTCCTTCAAGGATTTTTGAGATTTGGGAGTATTGGGGCAAACTTCTTACTACAGTCATTCCAAAAGAAAGAAATAAATAAGAAGCAGTTGAAAGTTTCAATGTTGGGATGAGAAAGCAGTGAAAATGTCAATGAACTGACCTCCGAGTTCTTTTTGACATGCTTTGTGTTCTGTCTTGTGGGTTATGACATTTTTAACTCTAGATTTATCCAGTATAGGAATAATCTTCTCTTATACTTCCAATAGCTTATTTGACTTACTTTTTGTGTCTTGTTTAGTTGATTTTTGGCATCTGTTGTTTTCATAGAAACCTTTTAACTGTGTATTAGGCTGTAGTTTAATGAGGATTGCTTTCTCAGGTACCTTCAATGGTTGATTGAAGATCAAGACTCTGATGACACTCACTTCCATACGATGTATGCTATTTCACTTGCCAAATCAGCGCTCGAGTCTTACGAAAGGGAAAGTATGTATGGTGAACATGATGTGGGAAACATAGGAGGAAAGAGCACCTATGATTCAGGATCAAATTCAATTTTTGAAAGCCCTGTCCGGGAAAGATTACAAATATTCTTGGAATCCTCTGACCTCTATGATCCATTGCAAGTATTGGAATTGATTGAGAATTCAGAGTTATGGTTGGAAAAGGTTTTGCTGCCCTCTCTCTTTTCTTGTTTTTTAGCTATTAATTTGTATGGCTTGACTGCTTATAGGGCATGGCCATGATGATGGGACATGCATTCGGCAACTCAAAATGAAGGCTTCATATTTCCTCCAATTCATTTAAAGTTCTGTTTACCTTTTACTTTTTGAGTTTGTAGACATGGCTCTTTCTGGTGATTTGAAGCATTATTCGCTTTCTTGTGTGATCTTTCCTCAATTTGAGGCTATGCCACTGTTTATCGTGTTCTGCATTAGGGATATAACAACAGTTACAACCTTTCTTTCTCTTTTTTATTTTTATATGGATGCATGAGTATTCTAGCTTTTTAAGACAAAAGATGGGTATTTTTACTTGTTGTTTCTGGCTTTTGATACTATTGTGCTGTTTGGCAGGCTATTCTTTACAGGAAATTGGGACAAGAGACATTGGTTCTACAGATATTAGCCCTGTAAGTTCCATAACATTTTCAGCATTTTATGAATATTGTGGTTATCACTTTGTAAATTTTTCTTTGGCCCTTTCTCAATCCCACTATGGCATATTGCCATAGTTTTAATACCAGTTTTGGTATCTTGGTGGTGCCTATTGAATGTGGGAGGTGCTATTGCACCAACAACCACTTTGGATCATCACTTTGTACATTTGCATATGTGGTTTAGGCTATATTTACTGAATGATTTGTCGAGTCATATAAAGGCGGCAGAACTTTCTTTTAATTATGCTTATCATGAAAAGAGTTAGTTTGAGTTCTTTGTGTTTCACTCTTGTAATGCCAATGATGATGTGGTAATTAGACTTCATTTTCAATGAAAGAGTTGCATGGTTGATTGATCTATGAAGCTTTAGGATGTCATGAACAACAAAATTAGTAAAACTAATTCTGCGTGCATCCTCTGAATGCGCGCACGTGCGCATGCGCATGTGCAGTGTGTTGCTTTTGTGTGCATCCATTTAAGATGATTGTTTAATAAATAGTTGTTGTATGTACGAGGGCTCAGGAAGCTTGAGGACAGTGAAGCTGCTGAGCAATATTGTGCAGAGATTGGCAGACCAGATGCCTATATGCAGTAGGTTCTATTCTTTTGCTACTTTTCTTTGGATTCTGAAAGAAGAATGTACAGTTATGATTATGAAAATATACTCTGCGTTTCTCACTTTAATATGATTTAATTCAGGTTACTTGATATGTATCTGGATCCACATGACAGTAAGGAGCCTATGTTTAAGGCAGCTGTTCGGCTTCTCCACAACCATGGTGAATCTCTTGATCCTCTACAAGTACTTGAGGTATTGAGCCCTCCCTTGTTTTCTATATTCTCTCACATTGCTTATTTTACATTGATTTCCTTCAAAATTTATTTGTTGTGGTATTGTTTATGCCATGCTCAGTGTGATGAAACCCTCAATAATGACAGTTTGCTAAAATTTAATAATTAATGTAGGTTCAAAATGCTGATTTGTGTACAAGGATTCTTGGAAAAAGAATCACTGTAAAGCCCTAGTGTAGGAGGTTACATGTAACATTATCATCAAATGCACGGCCTTATCTGTGTTTTCAAACCGGACTGCCAAGTTTCAACTAATTGAACTGGAAATCAAAGCTGAGTTCCTTCGGGTTAGCCGTCATGGTGAAAACCAGAAATGAATCAGGTTTGACCACAGTTCAACAGGTAAACTGGTAACCCGATCGACCTGGTTCAAGTGGCTCATAAATTATGAAATTCAAAAATAAACAATTCTTTGTCATGAGTGTGGATCAGCCCAGCAATCTCACAGAAGTGGCTCCACCCCACCCATTTAAATCTGTCACTTTCTGATGTCATTTTTTTTCCTCATTTGAACTTCTAAACAAACCTGAAAAGCCAAAAAACCTCAAATGGGCATAGCAGAGAGCTCTGGACGTTATATGTCTTCACTTGCACGCATGTATTAAGTGGGCTAGGGTGAAGTTCTTGTTCTGATCTGCCAATAACTTTTTTATAACCCTGCATTACATGAAGTTATCAAATTCTGACCTATCAGTTCAACTAGTTAAACTGGTGTAGGCACATGAACTGGACTCCTCAACTGGTACTTGCTCTGGTCCAGATTTGAAAACACTGGTCCTCATTGATTCTATGTGGAGTTCTTGAGTCAACTTATTTTTGGATTAGTAACTTTGGGAAGGTTAAATTAGGAGTAACACTGATGTTTTCCTTATATATGGTTTTATCTTGCTGCATGACATGTTTGAAGTACTTTCAATGTGTATTTTAGGGATATAAAGGCCTGGAGATGTTGCATGGATGTGTGTTGGGTACAGTTCTTGCTACATTGTAACAATAAATAATTGTCATGGACATTGCAGAAATATTTTACACCTAATTGATAATTAAAGTAGGGTAAATTATTTTGGATTTGGTTTTAGATCTGGTCATTTTGGCTAAGATCTAGACACTTCTCCAAGTAGTATATCAAGATACTTATGTGCATCCTCACTTGGATTGAATACATCTTTTGTTTCTGCTTGGATTAATTGCCTGAACTAAACATTATTATTTTATATGTTGCAGACATTATCTCCAGAAATGCCTCTTCAACTGGCCTCAGATACAATCTTAAGAATGTTGAGGGCCCGGCTGCATCATCATCATCAAGGACAAGTAAGTTTTAAGAATGCCAATTTCCTTAAGTTGGCTGATGTAGGTAATGAAATGTGCTCTGTTAGATTAACCTTGCATGGGATTAAGTTGCTGGTGAACTAATCTATCACATGCTTCAATATAGTTAACAACTGCCTTAATTTATTGCTAAACTCTATTAATTTTCTGTCATATAGAATGGTCCTAAAGTTATTTTCCCCTCTTGGTTTTAAAATAATTTTCTCTTCCGTGTTTATTCCTCTTCATTGGTATAACTATTTTCTGCCCACTACCATGAATACGTGTTGCACATTTCATCCATCATATGCTCCCAATAGACTCACTTTTCACCAAGCATTTGGTCCTTGTTGTGATTAAATAGTTTAAAGGTGGCTTCCAGTATAATGCAATACATAGGCCAAGATATAGCAGTTAATTACCGAGTTGTGTGAAAATTGGGTCACAATAGAACATCTGTCAACTTTTTGAGTTTTACTTCGAGCATCAAGCTATGAGTTGGCCTTCCCTACATAAGGAGCTGACAAGAGAAGCTTTGGAGTACATATTGGAAAGTTTTCAATGGCATGATCCTCTGTTATAAGGAATGTCACGAGAACAGTATACTTGGGGCTGGGGTTTTTTTTTTTCAGTTTCAATCCATGTTGATTGAGCATCTATATTTGGTCATAGTTCTATGATTCAAACTGAAAGAGCCTTCATGTTTTACTAACAAAATATCCCATTCTCCATTGGTTTATATTTGTTTGTTTTTTCTTTCTGTTTGTCCTTGTACGTTTCTGATGTTATAGAACTCTCTTCGTAGCATCTTTTATTATCTATTAGAAAACGCACATTTTCCATTGATAGATAAATATGAATGTGGGAAGCATCTTTATAAACCAATTTGTTGTTTTTCATTCATTGGTTGTCTCAGAAAATGGAAATCAATTTGATTATTGCTGCCATTTTAGGCCTGTTTCACCCTTGTGCTTTTGTTTGATCTTTTATGACAGATTGTACACAACTTATCCCGTGCTGTAGACCTTGATGCAAGGTTAGCGATACTGGAGGAGCGATCACGGAATGTACAGATCAATGATGAGAGTCTCTGTGATTCATGTCAGGCTCGTCTTGGGACTAAACTCTTTGCAATGTACCCAGATGATACAGTTGTCTGCTACAAGGTCAGTGATATGCATTTGTTGCACATCTACCCAATCAAGTAAAGAGTGAGATAAACTGCAATCGTTCCAAGATGATGAGGTCTTTTCTAATTCATGAACCTTTTCCCACTGATTGTTTTATGTGTGGCAGATACACTCAAATTTCAAAATTATATTAAATTTAATATGATATGGTGTTTACAGAATTGTATTTTGGTTAAGAAAGCAAAAAACCTTTTGACACAATTCTATTATTTTAATTGCTAAAAGTTGGATGTTTATGCAGTGTTTCCGACGTCAAGGTGAGTCGACTTCTGTCTCAGGACGTGACTTCAAGAGGGATGTCTTGATAAAGCCAGGGTGGCTTGTGACCAAATAACTCTAGATGTGGTATTCGAATTCTTTAAATCATTAAAGGCTCGAGAAGAGGATTATCATTTCCAGTTACTTCAGCGTTCTGGCCTAGAGTTGTATGGAGTCAGCTTGTGGATGAACTGGAAGGCGATCATCTTTGGCGAGGAACATTGATGACATCTGTGATTTCGCCTTCTGCCATGCTTAAATCGGAAGATTATATTACCCATTGGGTATTCACAAGAGGATAATGTAGATGGGTTTTCCACATCGCTCGGGCTGTCTCCATTTCAAGCTGATAACAACAATTTTTGGTCCAACTGAGCCTTGAGTCAGTTTTTCTGGCATTGTACATCTTTCTCGACAAAGTTTCTTGCATTGTCCTTTTAATGTACTCTTGAAATTGATCCGATTCAGGAGTTTTCTGTTTATCTGACCCCTTGAGGGGTATTAGGCAATTGATGTTGTACATGATCGATCTATACAAGAAGATGGTGAATAAGCAAAGTGTATAATTACTTCATTCATGGATGTTGAATTACACTGGTTGCAGTTGAACTGCACCTCCTCCGTCTTGCTGTATTGCAAATGGATTAAAGATCTTTTTCCAATTGATCACGTATTTTCCTTTTCTGATGGATCGTTTGTCCATGTTTGCTATGTATGGAAACACCATGACCGTGCACTTCATGTGATTTTACTGGACTCGGCCCTGGAGGTGATGGCACCATTAGTCACTGAGCTTGACATCAAAGCTCAAATCTTGATAGCCATGGAGGAGTCACTGAGCTCGATGCCAGACAAAGCATGTGACTGACGAGGCGGCAGTTCGGCAGTCATGAAGGAGCCATCGAGAATTCAAGATCAATGCTAGACAATGAGAGAGAGAGAGAGAGAGATGTACCATCTCGGGAGGGAGAGAGACTTGGGCCAGAGAGGACACGGGGGAAGGGGGAGATGTGCGTCGTCGAGGGTGATGAGGTAGTGGCTTGACTTGGGTGGTGACGCGATAGCACGGTGGAGACGCCTTGATGAGTGTCGGTTGCACGGGGAGGAGAGATGCTAAGCTATAGGCGCATCAGGTTAGGGGTTTGGGTAGGTGGGATTTCACGGTAGGTGGCTTTGGAATGGTCGGAGAAGCAAAAATCAAAAGAAAATGACAACTCCGTAGATGACATGAAAATCATAATCCTTTGTGATGCAGCTTGAGATTAAATCACAAAAGTGGAGATGCCAACGGTAGATTTTAAAAGCTAAGAATGGTGTTTGATGTTTGGTACTCTATCCAGTCAGCTAAAAACAGGGTAAGCTCTGTGTGAAATTGGATCTCACTAAGTTGTTAATGGGCTTACGGTTTTAGCTATGACCGACATTACTTTCAGCGGTTGACAGGAATAATAGTCATCAAATGGCCGAGTGATGATCTCCTTGATTCAATTTCTTCAGTACCTTTGACAACCAGTGAAATCTGCACTACTTATGTTGACCAGTGGAGAGAAATGGACTACTTTCCCAATTGTAAAAGATCAATTCAATTTATTCACAAGCCAGAACAAAGTGGACTCTCCACGCCACAATGCCTTAAGTTCTTGAACCGGTCACCGTGCCTCGACACGTTCTCAATTTATTTGAATTACTCCGACTAGACAACACTTCCAGAAGGACTCTTCCAAGCCAAGAACAAGGAAAAGAAGACTCCCAGAAAGACTCGCTGTGACGATATTGACGAGTGGCACCAAGAATTATCAGAGCACACTTCGTCTGACCCTTCTATGCAGTTAACAATGTTGAGTGATTGGAAATTTGGAATAGTGCACACACTTCATAGGAATTTCCATGATATGTAGATTCCAGAAAATAGACGATGGACCGTGCCATTGAACCGCCAGAGAGATTGTTCTACCAGGCTAGCATTACTCAGGGTCATAATTTTCCATGTCCCTCGCCAATGCCAGATCTTGAGTCCGCAATTTGTTAGGCTTTGTAGTTTCTCAAATGAACAACATTTGTGTACGGGAAGAAGTTAATTATAATCAGAGATGAAAGGTTTTTAAAGATGGGGTTCCACAGCTTCCGTTGATTTTTGTTAAGATGGTCTCCTCACTGTGAATGCGGTGCTCAAAGCCACAGAAGCTGTGGAAATGGCAGCTGCTGCCAAAAGACAATCCTTTCATCCTCATATCTTCGATTACGAATGAAAAGGGATTGCACCACCAACTGCTCGCCGATCGAAATTTGTGAAATGAATTGAAAAAAAATGGAAGCTTGCTATTTTATTGATTTATTCCTGAAGATGAACATCCTATATATGTTGAATACCAACCCCCCCCCCCGTGACTGAGACTATTACAAGGATTAACTACCACAGATGCATAATAAGCAACCATCAGAATTCCCAGTTGAATTTCCTGATTGGGGATGCACAATTCTAGTTTTGGGGAGAGATAATAGAATTCAAAGAACGAAAAGAATATATAGATGTGTTGAAAAAGGGACAAGATGCCATGAGAATGATTCCACTTAGTTTGTCATGCTAGAGTTGCCCTCTTTCCTTTCGCATCTCTCGACTGCAATGAATAAGTTGTCAACAGATTAATGTGGGGAACCATATGAGAGAGAGAGAGAGAGAGAGAGAGAGACCTGAGCAGCAGTAGATCTTTTTGCGTCGAGAAATTCACTGTAGATGCTATACAGTCTTCTCTTCTCAGCATCTGAGACTGATGGCCTCGCCTTCGAAGCGACGGACTTCAGAAGCGAGTCGGTTATAATTGGCTTTTTCCCATGCTGATCGACCTCCCCTCCGTCGAGAAGATCATGAACAGCTTGAAGCTGTGCATCGGAAAGCAGAGCTTGAAGATCAGCTCCACTGAATCCTTCCGTCATATGAGCTATGGCATCTAAGTCCACATTGCTGGCCAAGGGGAGCTGCACAAGGGCATTAAAGCAGACACTTAGGAAAACTTAAGCGTTGCCCAATGGTTGCTATTTTTACTACCTGATTAAATGGAACTGAAGTAATATAATGAAGTGAATCCACCCAATATCTTCCTAATTACTGAAAAGAAAACAAAAGGAGAGGATGACAATGTCTAGACAGACTATACTAAATGATAACCAAAGGTAAGTCTTAGTCCTGTTTCATGGATCAGCTGGACAGGCCTTTTTCACTTTTATCACAGCAACGTCAGTAGGTGTAATATCAACGTAAGCCTCACCTGAGCCTCAAGGTCCAAGGTTGAAAGTGATTTACTATTGGACATCTGAACTTACCTGAGCCTCACCTGAGCAGGTTGTACATCCAAGCCGCAATGCTTTTTACTATGTTTTCCTCTATTTGACAATGCCTAGGGTGATTTGGGGCAAAATGACTGTTAGGGAAGTCATGGGAGAAGGGATTTTAACTTATAACTTAAAATCTGAGTTGCACAAAATGTACTCTGTCTGAAGCTGTAAGTTCTAAGCAGGATCCCAGCCACTCAGATTAACTCTGTCTCTAACTCTCTTTCTTTTGTGTGTTTTTAAACAATTCTCTGTTCATATGTAATCTTACCAATGCATCTTCCTCACAAAAGTAGGATTGCGGATATATAGTTCTTTAACAAGTAATCCCATAAATTTCAATCGGTACAACCTGTTTTAGACCATGTCAAAGACGAATTGCTAAAGTAAGCACTGGCAGATGGATGGAAACAAAGTTTCTACCTTCCTCGATAGAACTTTAAGAATATCCAGCCTCTCCTGTATAGAAGGAAAATCACAAAACAGAAGTCGATCGAGCCTGCCAGGTCTCAGAAGCGCAGCATCAAGTAAGTCTGGTCTACTGCTTCACATAAAATGCAACTTCATTAGCACTAAAAGCACATAACTAGACAAATATACAATAAAGGAAAAGGATCCCGATGAAGACAAGTGAATTAGAATTATTAGGTTATAGATGAACCCATGACCACTGAGGAAAACAAAAGAGCATCTCATGCAGCAAAGATGTCATGATATAAATGAGAAATTGCACTAGGCTCGATGTCACAAGACTGAAACGATCAGTAGGGGTGAGCATGATTCCAAGGTAGAATCTAAAACCTCGAAACCTAACTAGTGGAAACTTGTAGATTCCACGTTCCAAGGTATACAGGGTAGGTTTCAGGTTTCAAAAGCCTAAAACCTGGAACCTAAAACCTTCGACAAGTTTTTGTATTTTTTCTTGATCTAAGTTTTTGCGTGATCTTGCATTGCTCCATGGCAATTAATGATGAGTGTATAATCTGGAATCACTAATTTAAGCTTTCATTTTATGGCTTATTAATGTTTTATATTCTTCGTGTCTCTAAAATAAGTTGTGGTCAGTATATCGTAGTAGAAAGTGATGGTCATTAAAGGTAATAATTCACTGCAATTGTTTAATTAATAATATAAGTGGAACCTGGATAAACCCTGAAACCGACCCTAGATCCTGTGACAGGGCAGGTTTCAGATTCCAAAAAATGAGGAACCTATTCCCATGGGTAGGTTCCAGGTGGAACTTGTACGGAACTTGAAATCACTCACCCCTAACGATCAGCATCAGTTGATGCTGTTGTAGAGGCTCAAGACCAGCTTAATACACTTATTGTAAGCTACTTCAGCAAATGAAAAGTAATTCACGCAATCCAAACTTTTGTTACCTTCTCTGATACATATGTAGTTTACCCAACACCGTGTATCTGAGGTTTAAACAATTTTAAATCAATGAAAAGTCATATGTAGCAGTTTATAGTCTGCCTCGAAGGATTATTACAAAGTCTTCACACTAACTGTTTCCTATAAATTGTTTGTTAAAACATTCATAACAGAAGTGTAATTTCTAGTAGCAGCTTATAGTTAGTGTGCCATTGGAAGTGAGCACTTTTTGTTGCCATGTCCAACAAAATTATTACCTTGTTGCCGCGAAAACAAACACTCCAGTTAAAACTTCAACACCATCTAATTCAGTCAAAAACTGCAGCAAGGAATTACATAACATTAGTAAGTCAAACAATTAAATAGATTTCACATGACCACCTTTTAAGTGCTATTGAATGCAAGAAACTAACTTGATTGACAACACGGTCAGTAACCCCCGTATTATCATGCCCCCTCTTCGGAGCAATGGAATCAAATTCATCGAAAAAGAGAAGGCAAGGTGCTGCAGCTGCTGCCTTCGAGAATATATCCCGAACCTGTAATTTTCTAATTGCCATAAGTCTCAAATATTCAAAACTTCTCCGGTTTGCTGAAAGAATCAATGCAATCCATGTGCAGAACGTAAAATCCAGTACAAATTTAATTGCCGATTTCAAATTCCTAGTACAAATGCTTCAAATATTTTATATCTTAATCTTTCTCTCAATCAAATGGTCACAGAGATCCTCCCACATCATCAATCGTTTTAACTTGGCCACTTCAGTAGGTATTGGAGGATCCTGATTGCTGTTGTTCGCAACGACATAATTAGAACACCTTCGCTGCAGTGGCAGGATCCTCATTGCTGCTTTTTAGTTTATCCTATTTTGACTGCTCACATGCATTAAGGGACCTCTATTAAATGCATGCAAAAGTAACAGAAGAAAGCACAATATTGTGAAATGTCTGGAAACAAAAAGATTTTAAGACACGATTGCACAAGATGGAACACAATCAACATCATTATATTTGATAAGAAGCCACTTACAGCTTGCTCAGAAGCACCAATGTACTTATTCAACAGCTCAGGCCCTTTCACTGATATGAATCGAAGAGAACAAGCTGCTGCTGCAGCACCAACAATGTGCGTCTTGCCACAGCCTGGAGGTCCATATAAAAGAACGTTTGACCGTAGCCTTAGAGGAGCTTGTGAAAACACTTTTGGGAATTTCGAAGGCAATTCGATCATCTGATATTTCACCAAGTATAGAGACAAGGAGGCATTCAAAAACATTTCATCAGCACATGTAAGAATGATAAACAAGATAAAATAGGTTTATATAACAAGTTAACATTAATGACATTATCAGCAAAGAGTTTGTTTTCGAGTACAACCGGTCTCTTCATAGTCCAGAGTAAATAAGGACTCTTGCTCAGTAATTATGCAAAAGCACATCAAGAAACAAATAGGTCATGTTCATTGAGAATCGTGCGGGTTTAATATGGCAACAATGACTTAAAAAGATCCGTTCTTCATTAAATTCCTAAATTTACTAAACAGTGAGAATAAAAATTAAAGGGAATCATACCTTACCAAAAAAAAAAAAATTAAAGGGAATCATGCGAAATGATCCAGAAGCTAGTGGGTTTGGAAAGGAAATAAGAACTGAACCTTAAGGCAACAATTTAAAGACCATATCAAAACTAGTAGAATACATTATTCACTCATTTACTGAAAAGTATCTAGTAAGCTCCAGGGGCACTGATGTTAATACTCCAGGCTGGAAGCATGAATCTAACACATGAAACAATGAACAACCACCTATATCATCCTACAATAGTAAAAGTTGACATTATTGTTGACTCCTCCAACAGAAACATAATTTCGTTTACGAGTATAGTAGATTCTCATCAGTGATGATGGCCAATAGCGAGATTACAAGCAGACAGCAATACATTCATCGATGAGCCTTCATAAGGATATCAAACAGGTGAAGGCAAGTGTCACGACCTAAGTGCAACTTGAGACATGCACGAAAATGAACAGAAGGCTGTGTTTGTCAGATAATTGGTAGCTACTATCAGATGCTAGCTACTTGGAAAGGGGAATTTACTGTAAACTAGCTTAGCTTGTTTATATACTGCTCAAATTAGTGATCCACTTCTACAGCTATCGTTTTATAAAAGTTCATGGTATAGGCATCAGGCACTATCTGAAGCCCAACATATAGGTAATGTGTTCTCCATTAACACAGGAAGAGAATTAAGACAATAAGACACTTGACTTTGCATTTTCTTCATATCCTTGAAGCAACCTGAAGGGGAGTAATGTGTGTATTGAGATGCAA
The DNA here is from genome assembly GCA_024500025.1 of Syzygium aromaticum. Classification (NCBI taxonomy): domain Eukaryota; kingdom Viridiplantae; phylum Streptophyta; class Magnoliopsida; order Myrtales; family Myrtaceae; genus Syzygium; species Syzygium aromaticum. Next base: position 13,622,908 of record CM044889.1, read on the forward strand.
AAATAAAAAAGAGAAAAAAACGAATATTTAAGTCACAAACTTCAGCACACAGAGTAGCCAATTTTTTTGGCTAGTTTCCATCTAAGTACACAAATGTAAAAAGATTTATTGCAAAAAAATAGGGAATTTACGAAAGGGTCAGTAAGTTTGTTTTTTTTTTTTTTTTTTGGCAAGGTAAGGGTCAGTAAGTTTGTTCATCTAACAAAAAGGCAAGAAAACATTTTACCTCCTTAATGGCATTCCTGATATCACTGAGTCCACCAACGTCAGCCCATCCAGAACGACCACCTTCAGGAGCAGTTTTTGTGATATCGCGCATAGCAACTGGAAGGAAGTCATGCAGTGCTCTCAAAAAATCATCTCTGAGAAGACTCATCTTCTCAGGCCTTTTCAAAGACAATGAATAAGGCATAAAACGGCCAACAGCAGCATGAATAGCTCGATCAACTAATATTTCCTGAATGAAGTCAATAAAAGATTTTGCTTCCATTTATTTCTCAGGTAAATCAAATGTAGAAGACGACTAAAATACCAGACTGAAAAGACATTGATAAAATTGAAAGCAAGCATAGCATCGAGTTCACGACAATGATATAACTCAAAGACAAAAAAGGTACAAATCTGAAAGGCTATTTTCTTTTTCAGAGTTTATCTATTCGTAACATCATCTGCTCAAGGAATAGCCTTACTGTACTACATTTTCCGGCACAACTTCGACAAAGTCTCATTAAACACATAGAATTCTAGTTGACATCATTTCTCTCAGAATTTTAAAGAGGATTTAAGCGTATGTTTCTCCTATAATGATATTGAGAAAACTGTCACTCATCTTTTGTACACCAATCACGGACACAGCATATCTCCAGAGCCATTCATACTCCTTAAGCATCTTACTTTGGACTCAGATTCTACTGAACAAAAAATTTAGTTGAGAGAGAGAAAGAGAGAGAGAGAGAAGATAATAAGAAAAAGAAGAGAAGGTACATTGTCCATGTCAAAGTCACCATACCAAATCATAGGCATCATAACCATCACATTTGGATGCCACTTCATGTAAGATTTCATCAGCGCAATCTAAAGAACGCTTCTGCATTTCATGTTTCAATATAGCTTCACGTTCTGTGGCAGCAGGAGCAGGCAGTTGCACATGGAAGTCAAACCTCCCTAGCAGTGATAAAATTTATAATCTGCGGTGAGAATACTGAAAAAGAACAAAACAAAAATGAAGGAAAGCCATACAACACGAAATGTCTTCTTTAGAGATAAAGAAAACTCCAGCAAACACGAGGCGAACCTGAGGAGCTCAAGGCCTGCGGTATTTTATCTAGAGCTCTCACCGTCGCAAGGAAAGCAATGGGTCCAATTCGACATGAGCTCATCCTTTTTTCCTGAATGACATTTTCAAATGAGAGATGAATTGCGATAATATATCCAAACAATGTACTATAAAATACTAGTACTCTCTTTCCGTCATTTTCCTACTTGCTAGTTAACTATTGAGCAGGAAATGCCTCAAAAAATTTGATTCTCCATATCCAAAATCAAAGTAAATGGTTAAAAACGTGTGATTAGTTTTTTTTCCAGAGAAAGAAGACTCGAATTGGGGTTTTAGGAACATGGCTCAGTCATTCACTTTCCCCCGAACTCGAAGCTTAGCCAAAAGTCATCCTTGTTGCTAGGTTTCCACTCATCTCAGATAAAGGATCTCACCAACCTCCCCTCCATGAATCTTATTTTCACTAAAAGCAAATGAGCTCTCACACATGCAAGCATCAGATCATGCAGTCCTGCGCGCTGGAGAGTCCTTATGCCTTGCTCTTGAAAAGTAGCAATAAAATGAAATACCTTTCTGTTACAGATAAGCAATAGCAGTCTTTGCTTTCTCAGCTCTGACCTTTCTCTCTACTCACTTTAGCAAACTAATAGCCTTTAAGCTGCCAAAATTCCGTTGTGACATAAACAACATATAGGAAAAGATGATATGACAACTTAAACAGTTTGCAACTTGACCAACTACCACTAGGATGGAAACTCCATTTGCGATTTATGAAGTCTCCTTATAATCAGCATTAGCTATTCCTTTCTCTCATCCTCTTAAATAAGCAAAGAAGACAGTATATCCCAGCATATTGGAGTATTGACATATGAAAGATGGAAGAATATTGCTTATACCTCTTGTAAATACTTCAAATACGGGCAATGCATATGCTGAAAACATCTTCTAAATGTTCACTTAGCAATTTGAGGAAACTAGCTTACCGCATAATCATCCACAATGTCTATGAGAAATTCTGTAAGCTCCATTGCAGAAGTCGGCGATACTGGCCCTTCTGAATCAGAAGAGGAAGAAATGATGCTATCGAGATCATCAAAGACCACAAGTGAAGGTGCATGATCTAAAGCATTGGTTATGTATCCAGATAGTTTCTGACGGATGAGGGAACCCTTTTCTAGGGCAAACCGAGAACAATGAATAAAAACTCTGCATGGCAAACAAAAGGCCGGGCTTAGATCGCCACTCAAATTATTCTGGCTTAGCCAAAACTACAAAACCAGAGAAGTGATCCCACGAGAAGAAAAATAATATGAATTAGTTTTCATACATGTGAGCAAAAAAGTCAGGCTGATACTTTAAGTTCTTTGCAACAGCACCTGCCAATAGTGTCTTCCCAGACCCCTAATAAAAGATAGTCATGACAACTATTATCAAGTAAATTATAAGATACAATGCTCCAACGAAAATGTTAAATACATTAGGCCTACAGCACAATACATTTAAAAGAAAAGGGTCAAGATCAAAGTCCAAACTAATTGACCGATATTACGTAATTTATGTACCAACTTTTGCAGCCATTTACTTCTACTTATCTAATTAAACAAGGTCAAATTGAACTATGTCAGCAGAGAATATATTGTCAAGACAAACTCCACAGGTAAGACCGAGTGAGAAGTATAAATGAGCAAGCGACCTCAACAATTACTTAGGCAAGGTGTAAAAGAGCAAGCAACTCGAGTAGTACATGGAAATAGCCATCCCTAGTTAAAAGGTCCCATTTGTCATCTGAAGAACCTACTGATGAAGATAGCATATGCTACAAATGATTCATGGACTTGTATGGCACTAAGACCCAAATTCCACTAACAATCAACAGCATGATACACTCAAAAGCCATAAAATGCTTGGCAAAGAGACGCTATAAGCGATTAAGATGTTTTGGAGTACATATTACGCTTGACAATGTTCTAGTTAGATGAAATCAAGAAATAGAAGAAATACATTTCGATAAGGAGACAGAGTTCCTTATAGTTAATTGTCCGTTACGTCGATTCTATGAGCATACTTCGTCTGATGCAATAGATATGGGCACCTATCCACTACCGTAAGATCTCAAGAACAGCATTTCCTTTGTCACTGGCTTAATGTTGCTCAGTCATCTCTTAAGCATACTAAGATGCCATAATCATTGACTTTTTATTTTCAGAATTGCCATAATCACCAACTTTTCACTTTCAGGACTGCTTTGACCATGGAACGTCATGAACTTAAACTGGGTAGATTGAAGGGAAACGAACATAAAGCACAATTTCACAGGCCTCTGAAGGCTAGAGTTGAAAAAAGAAAACATTAGAATGCTTTCTACATTACATACAGCAGGCCCAAAAGTACAAATAAGATTGTGGAACATAGAGTACAGAAGATGGGCACATGCTGCAATCACACAATACTCCCATCCACACCCAATAATGATTAATCTTGTGTTAGTGTAGTCAACATTGCTAACAAAAGCTGATCCCAAACTGTTAAAATTTCAAAATTTACAGATGTACTCACAGGAGGGCCATGAATTAGGACATGTCCAGGCAGAGGAAGATCATACTTGCTGAACCACATCCCAGAAGCTGAAGAGAGCAAAACCATCAACCCTGCATTATAGAACTATAATCATGATGAGATCTGTCAAAAGGTAATTACATTTGTCCTTCTCTGTTTGCCTTCAGGTAAGTATCAAAAGTATAAGGGAGGCTGGCCACAATACGCCAAAATCAGAGAACACCACCATAAAACAGCAGCATAAATCAACATCACCATAAAACAGCAGCATAAATCTGTCAAGAAAGTGATTACGTCCTCCCAGTTTCCCGCACAACAAGTATATTGGCAGAATGGGGTAAAATTGATTATTGCCTTAAGTGAACTTACACCACAATGCACAAATAGCAACCTCTTAATAAAAACAAAAGGCAGCATGCAAGAAGGTTTTAGAGCCTTGTTATTTAGAGAAGAAATAAAGTTGAGCTATACAAATTGAAGTAAAATGCACAACATGAAAGTAGCATTCAAGACTTCGGAATTTCCAGCAAATTAATTAAGTCAAAACACAAAGAAAGAATCCTTGCAACATCTTTGAACCTCAGCTTCTGCATGTAGGCGATGATCAATCTGGATCCATAGATATTTAGCAATACAAAATCCATGTAGCACAAGAGTTCCCTTGATGAACATATAATGTGCTATTCTGAACATAAGTAAAAGCCAGATCCTGTTATCAACTGAAGAGATTGACCTCAAGTCTGAAATTGAATTTACCTCCTAAATGAGGCCTTTTCCAAATAAATTGTTAAGCTCCATTTTATGCTAGAAAACCTAAACTAATGCTTGGGGTTTCAGCCTCTAACTGCTTGTCGTGGTGAAGGGATGAAGTCAATAGCTGGGTTCATTCCTTTCTAACAACAATCTGAACTAGATGCCGTGAGATTTTTAACTCAGAGGAGGTCCCTATGCCATCAAATCCCAAACACAGGATCTAACACATAGATTACATCAGGAGGAAAACTTTTTTCTGTATCAGTTGCAGTTTAGGCACACCCAATTCAAAAGTCAAATGTCATAACACTCTTCTCTTTCTTTTCTGTCCAAAAGCAATCTAGTCCTTAGTCCTAGTCCAGATATCTTTATACGTCAGCTAGAAAAGGTGCTGTGTCTGACAAATGATTAAGGTTCCTGTTTTCTAGTCAGCATGAATATTTGGTGCTTTAGGAAAGGAATTCAAGCCAGTAGGGGTATAGCGTATGTATACATGCTCCTCTCTATCTCTTCCGCAGAGCAGGGTTATGTGCTCAAATATAATCACTACAGTGATACAATAGTTGCAATAACAACTAAAAAGTAGATGCCTACAGCTCTAATTTCTAAGAGGAAGTACCTACGGTTGACAACATCAGAAGCAGCTGTCCGAATCCAGCTCAATGAAGATAAATCTGCATCGAAGTCCTCCTCGTAATTTGTATCTTTGATATAATAAAGGGAAGTTGGGTCACCCCAACCCAACTTTTGGCCCAAGAACTTCATTTCTTCATTGAGCTTGTCCTTCCCTTCATTTAATGCTAGCTCGTATGCACTGAACTTCTCATGTTGGGTTAACCCACCAGATATAGTCAGTGAGAATAATATTGAAGACCTCTGTTCTTCCAATTTAGATCTGTTAGCCAATAAATTGTTTAATAACTTCTCCTTTCCTGGAGACCCAAACATGCCAATTTTTACAACAAAATGAAGCAAAGTCTGATTCCCCAAAAACAATGAAGTAACTTCCTTCTGAGAAATAGAAGCAATAGCATCAAGATGTGCCAAAAGCCAGTATTTAAGAAGACACGGCAACCCAGAGCCATAAGAATTCTCATCGTCCTTGTTTTCAGAAAGCGCACGAGACAGTGCATCAACAACTTTATTATGAGAAGACCAGTCTTCAGCATCCATAAAAAAGCCTGTGTGCACATCCAGATGCATCTTTTTCTTGCTTTTGTATCTGTGCAGATTAAGCTCTCCTTCCCCATTTTTCTCAGGAGTTTTTTCCTTCCCTAGCAACTTAAAATGGGCAGGAGAGACCAACATCGACGAAATGTTCTTGTTCAAAATTGTAAAGGAACTCTTCACGTGAACCCCTACAAACAAGAGGGAAAATATTTCATGGCTTAATATTCTATGCTTGTTCTTCATCTACATGAAAGAAGTCAACTAAAGGAAAATACACATTAGCAAACTCAATTGAGATATTACAAGTACAAAATCAAAAACTTGCTGAGTAGCCAGCCAACTAAAGTTGAAGATGACAGGTTTTCAGAGACTAGGATGAACGGATACATGTATGCACAGCCATACACAATATCAGGTTTTATTTCCGCATTGCCAACAGAAAATACAATACCAAGACATATCTTGGTTGACACTAAAAGAAAATTAGAATACAAAAGAGCTTTCAAATTGATAAGTAGGTTACCTCATTATGCACTGGTAAAGCATGGGAAGCTGTTGTGGCACCGATCCTAGAAATAATATATGTAATGAACACATAAAGTTTGTAATGTACCACTTAGTTTTTTTTTTTTTTTTTTGGTCGAATATACCACTTAGTTCATCAAATTTTTAGTGCATCAAATTTAACAGTTATCAGGTACTTGCAGCATCATCCTTCAGCAATAAAAGCAGTGCTTCTTATGTCTTTTGGTCCTCGGACTGGAGACTTTTTTTTTTTTTTTTTTTTTGGTCAAACTCGGACTGGAGACTTAAAAAGTCATTTTTTCTAATTCACCACTAACTGTCTATTGTCTAAGTAAGTTTAGTTGTTTACGCAAACAAGCAGATAACTTAAAACAGCAGTTTGCAATGATACCACAGCATAATTATGAACTCGCAACAAAATAATGGTCTCTAAAAAGTTCCCAGGAGAAGATTTTGTAGTTAACCATATATAAGCACTCAAAACTCAATTATCCAATGTACATGTAAAAAGTGAGCACTTTGGGATTTAAAACAATCAAATAGTGTAATGAGCTGAAAGGAATTTTGCATCTTTTACATAGTAAGAACCTCTCCCATGCTAAAATAAATGAGGTTATTTCCTCCGTTGAAAGGGCTTAAACTGAAACCCATTTATCTTAACTGGTAGACTAAACAGAGAGACATTGCAACTCAGAATTTCAGGGAATAAGAAAATTGAAAGTTTAAGTTCGAAGATGCAACTACCTGCTACCTTTACAGGAGAAACTAGAAACGCAATTCTCCGTGAAGTAATCTCTCCATAAATCTTCCACTGGAGAGATTACTTCACTGATATAAAAAATTACTTAATAAACTCAAAGTAACTTGACCTTAATTGGTTAAACTATCACCAACAAAAACAGAACAATTAAGAAAAAAATAAGAAGCTGCTAGAGCATTAAAATAACATGAAGTACTACATGACGATAAAAATCAAACAGGCATTTGTGCGCTAAAACCTATATTGACCATGCAAATAACAAGTGATTTTCGTAGGCATGCAAGCAAAATGTTACTGCAGTCACATTATGCCAAAATCAAAACAAATGGAGTCATTACATTGATTCAAGATCTAGGAAACTTACGTACATGAATGAAGGCCAACTCCAAGATACATGCAAAGAGACCGCGAAATCATAATATGTCCTTTGGCCACAGATTCAGAAATCAAAAGGCAAACTACTGCATTACGTACTTCATTCTTCTCGATTCCTCTGCTCCCTTCCTTTCCATTCAAATTGATTTTCTGTCGGAAGGAATTGTTTGTAGGATTCTTGCTGCTCTCCTTCGCTAAAAATGGTGTAATAATAACTGTACTAAGAGGATCAAAGCCAAAGCTCCTAGCAGTTTCTGGGTGAATATAAGCAATAGCTGTGAGAACTATTCCTAGCTCAACACCATTGACTTTATTCTTGTGTATCAATCTCTCATCTGGTTCTTGAATTCGCAGTAATGCCCTTTGTGGTTGTTGCTTCCTGTTTGGAGACTGTGTGGAGTGATCTTCATTTCTCAGAAGATTTTTCCTGCGTCTCTTTGGGGCAACGGCAACTTCAGTCCCCGGCACAAGTTGGACTGAGAAAAATGCTCATGTCAGTCATGTTAGTACAGACACGCTTACAAAAACAGGTTACACATCTATACAACAAATTTGTACATTGCTTAACCTATCAGGAATGACGATGCATCATATTCCACATTATTGGGGAATGATGAAATAGACCATATATTACATACAGTTGTACCATGAGAACTTGCTCTGAATTGTTGTAAGAAATAGCACACGAGGCAACATTGAAGATAATCACTTTCGTGACTACACAAATTGAATCTTAAAATCATACCACAAAAGCTAACACTTCATCACGTTTAAGTTTGAGTAATCAGCAAAAAAGGGGCAGCTACAGCAAACAAATGAATCTCTAATCATTTTGAAAAAAAAAAAAAAAAGGAAGGTGGTGATTCCATGGAGCTTAACATCAAAGACTGCAACAATTGCTTGATAAAGTGCCTCAACTACCGTAAAGTAGACAAAACAATTGCAGAAGATCTTGTCTGACCTACAGCTTTCTCTGGATATGTCGAGATAACACGAAATGTGACGGCTTGGCCATGCAACCACAAGGGGAAGTTCATTGTTTCATGAAGAACCCGGACCTGCAAGGAAAAGAGAACCATGTAACATAGTAAGAAACTGCTTGGATGCTGCTTCAAACGAGGATGCTACATAGCCATTGTAGCAAAAGTGAAGTTAAGAGTAAATGATATATAAGGTAACACCAGCTACTTCATTGGAACAGTACCAACATAATGCACAAACTAATTCAAAATACATCATTACTGAAATGACCTTCCTTCAAAGCTTTGATTTGAGAGAAAGAAAACCAAGCCAAAGAGCTAGCCGTAATTCATCAATTATCCCCTAAAACTTTCTGCGTTGATAGACTCATCCCCCACCTCCACCTCCTTCCTAAGCAAGTTCAGAGTGACTTAAAAAACGATAAGCAAGTTAAGATGACTTATAACTTTCTTTCAGAGTCTGAGATTAAGCCTTAAGGAACTTCAAATTTTTTTAATTGCCGGTAGAGAAGGCATCGATGCGAAAAATGTTTAGTGCAAAACATGGCTTGTTCATATTCAACAAGACTTCCAGAAAAAGAGATCCTTATGCCAAGGATGATAAAGTAGCTATGATCCAGATTCAGAAACTGTTGACAGAAGTACCTGCTTCAACATAGCAGCCTCAGCATGCTCTGCGTTTAGCTCCAAAACTTCCCAATCATCCTCGCTAAGCGGCTCCACCACAACTAGAGTAGCATTGGGCAAGTTTGAAATAACTCGCACTTTAACAGTAACTCGATCAGGTAATGAAATGCACTCAGAAAATTGCTGAGAAACCTACAAAAAACATCAATCGGCAGTCACAAATAAGGTAGATGAAGATTCCCAACACAAGCAACATGGGCACAAAACGACATGTATATTATGAGTCTCTACTGGAGCACAACATGTCTGAACGGAAAAACTCAAAAAGCAAGTCATAATGTTTGCTGCGAGGAGAAGAGACAAAACACGAACATTGCACGAAAACAAAACCATAAATCTACAAGGATTCTATAATAAGGCCTATTGCATTAAGATCATCAACAGAAAACATTAAGATACTTTACAGTTTCACTGAATTCATCACGATGCATAAGCAAGCATGCAATTCATCATCAGATGCAATGGTCATACTGCTCTTTTTAGTGAATGTTCTATCAAGATGTAGAGAGAATCTCGGATTGAAGAGCCTGGGACATACATGACACAACAAGCAAGATCAAAAGCAAGTGATAAAGTCTTAAGATCTAGAATGGCAAAAATCAAAGATAACGAAGCTAATTCAGAATAAACTGAAGAGGAGGAGGCTGATGGTTGCAAATCTAGTGATGAAGGGGATGTGAGCATGGATGGTGATGGTAATGATGTAGATGAGGTGGTTAATATTTGCGAAAATTAGGCTATCTTAGAACATAGAAGTTTGGATTTTGCCTGCTGAGTTTGAGTTTTAAATTGATAGATATCAGATGCATTTCCATTTGAAGTTTCAAAAGTGTGTTTTTTTTTTTTTTTGAAACTTCTTGCATGATATCTCATTTCAGGATAATTTTTAAAGTCATTTACAAATTTTATAACTTGTCTGGTGAAGGATTTGTCGCCAATATTCAACTTAGTGCCTCCATTGCTTGAGCAAGCGCGTCCCCCGGCTTGGTGAGGGCCTAGTTTAGCACCTAGCGCCCCAGGCATTTGGGAGCGTCTAGTTACTTAAGGGCACCTAGCGCTTTTAACAACACTGATCCTTTATATCTAGGACTAAATGGTTTCATCAACCATTTTGACTCTTGGAAAAAGCAGTTCCTTGACTCTCGCTCTTACCTATGATCCATTCGTCATTCCCACAGTTTTATTTCTTAAAGTCGTGATCTTAACACTCTCTGAGAACACTAACATCATCAAAACAACAAGATGCATTAGACAGTACTCACTGATTAGAATCTTTTCAACTGGTATATAAAAATCTTCTCAATTCATTCAGAGAAGGCAACATAACTCTCGTAAGTTTTTTCTTGAAAAAAGAAGTTGTACACGCCGGACCAAACCAGTAGCTGGCACTAGCTGCCGACCAAAGTACAAGAAACAGCCATCGTATTGGAGTAACAGGACATATTTCAATCTTTCAAAAGCTCTATCCTAAAACAAGCACTCACATCCCATCTCCATAGCTTTACCACCAACCCCAAGGAAACCATTTTTCACCACCATTTCTGCTGTCCCTCTGGCCATGCGGCGAAACAATACTTAATATAACCAGCTAAAACACTGAGCCACCCTGCCAATCGCAATCAATGGTTCACCAAATAATTACTAAGCAAAAAAATCTACTCGAAACGAAAAGAAAAGAGCTTTAAGAGCACCCGCGTCGCCTCTAACGACCCAGAACCCACATCAACAACTAATCTTCCCAATTTCCCAGAACAGTAAAAACGCCAATTCTGAACAGAGAGAGACACGCACAGACACAAAGGCCCAGTCCGTCTCTGCCTACTCTCAATTGCTCCGCACACCCAATTCAACGCGAAATTCAGGCGCTAAGCGCAACTAAGCATCGACCCAAAAGCACTCAAGCTACAGCAATTTAGCAAAGAACTCTTTTTTTTCCCCGCGCGCGCGCGCGCGAGAGACAGAGAGAGCAAGCAAGAGACAGAGAGAGAGAGACCTCGATCGCCGACGAGGGAGACGCGGCGCCGGACCAGGCGACGACCCAGGAGCCGCGGGTGCGGAGGCAGCGGAGCTCGAGGGCGAGGGGGTGGGGGAGGAGACCGGACGGCGTGGACTGCTGGAGGGTCTGTATCAGCGGCGGCGGGAGGGAGACGAAGCAGTCCTCCATGCCGCCGGCCGCCCTCACCTCGAACTCCAGCCCCATCCCCTTCTTCTTCTTCTTCTTCTTCTTCTTCTTCCCTTTTTTCTTCAGCAGGTGCGGAGGTCCGGCATGCGAAGAAGCAGCGGCGGCGAACAAATGGTCGCCGGGGAAGAAGGAGAGAGAGAGTGGGAGAGTTTGTATTCTCGAGGAGATAAAAACCCGGTTTTGGGTATTTCTCTATTAAGATTTAAATGGCAACTAATGTCTTTAAAAAAATTATCCAAAAAATCAATAAATATTTTAACTTTATCAATTAAGTTCTAAACATTTTCACTTCTTACTAATTGAATACATTAATAGCTAACGTGAACACTGTCGGGCCATGTGGCGCTGACATAGACATTTTAAATAATATTTTAATTTTTTAATGATTTTTCTTCTATTTTTTTTCCTTTTCTCTGTTTCTTTTTTTGGAGTTAGGGCCGGTTAGCTTAGAATTAAATCGGAAAAAGTGAAATAGGTTTAGGATTTTTTCGACAACTTTCCCAATGTCTTTGTGATAGAAAAAGGTTTTTTTTCCCATTTGCCACTTGAAATTGGTAAGAGTGGAATCTCTTGGTCCGACTAAAAAATCAAATCCAAAAGCTTGATTTAACATTCAATAAATATATAATAGAAAAAAAGCAAATAGGGACCTGATACCATGGGAGATTTTCATGCTTAACAAGAAAACGAAAACATTTTGTTCAGCATTATTCAAAGAAATGTCATCTTAGTTAAAAACCGACAATGAGGTTTTCTTTTTCTTTCTTGTGCTAAGATAAAGTGTTTGCTCTTCTTATGTAATAATTTACTTTAGCAAAAAAGAAAGAAAGAGAGTGATGATGAGATTAAGCTTCTCAAAGTTATTTTCGTGATTATGGGCTGAAACCTACGACTTTTACCTTTAGAGATGAAAAGGCGAGATTAGAAAGAGTTTGGCAAGCTTACACCGTAATTATCTAGAATATGGAATGAGATTTTAGTAAAGAATGGCATTATTGCTATTAGTACTTAGATTAGCTTATTAAATTCGCGAGGAATAGCTTGGTAAACTATCAATATTTTCGAAGCCACATTTTCCCTCAAGAAGTTTCCTAAGCTGAAAAAAGAAAATGCAGATGCACATGTTAGCACTCTTTTTCAATCCAATTAGGGGAGAAAGATCCGAAGTGCATGTGCGGCAGTCGGGTTAATCGACAGTCGGGATAGATGCATTATGCATTGCTCTGTGGGTATGATGCACCGCGCTCTCAATCTCGACTCGGTTGACTCGTACATCGTCACCAAACCTGTACATGTATTCTATCGTGCATGTGTCATGGACCAGAGGAGGAAGTGGCCAGGATGACCAGACAAGCCGTGCAGCTTCTAAGGGCCTACAGACTTCGTGTGTACTCCAAAATATCCTTGAGGATGATATGGAAAATTTACACTTACGTTCTAGAGTAGTCATGTAATTAAAGTGGGCTATTGGTAGATAGGGAGATGGGATATTAGATGTTAGATAAGAGAAGATGTACGATTATAATCAAAGGGTTCATGTATAATAAGGGTCTCGTCTCCTCATTTGTATCCGCTAGGAATCTAAAAATAAGGTATAAGAGTTCCGGAGTTTTAAAGTAATCATTAGGGGTCCGACCAATTCGTGCGTGAGGGGCTAAGACCGGGAAGCCCATTCTGGTTAGGAATAATTTTAAAAAAAATGTCTAAACATTGAAATTATACATCTTAGAATACTTAGCAAGTTTTCTGAAGGAATACATGTGTCTCTTCAAGGAAGATTCAATCAATTAAGTTACCTTAATCGGTGACCATTTCCAATTGATTAAGCATTGAGGTTATGAGATTAATCATTTCGAAATAGCAATATCTGCAATTATTGTGGTTTAAATGAAGAAGTACGCACTAGCTTCGGCTTAGTAACATGTGGCAATTTTGTTTCCCTACTTTACGTTTCTTGAAAACTATGTAAACATTCTGGACATAAAACTATGGAAATAAGTACAGTCCCATTGTCATTTACAGCAACGTGTCCATGCATGTCATTTATTTCAAATAAGTACAGTCCCATTTTCTTAATGTGCTGGTTAGAAAACAGGGCAACATCATCTTATTAAGAAGTTCAGGTACAGAAACAGTTTCTATATCGTGACTGGCTCAATCCATCAAGCCGTCTATACAATGAGCATATCCAAAAGCTTTTTTTTTTTTTTTCTCACTTAGGTTCTCTAATCTATGCTTTACAATTGACCGGACTACATCGATAGCGTCTATGTTTTCGCTGAGCTTGTAGAGAGCCTAAGACAGCTCTACATTTCCCACTTAGCTTCTTTTTCTTTTGTCATGTCTTTCTATGCTGATATACTCAAAATGATTATTGGATATGCAATCGCAAATCAATTTGCTTGCACCAACATTGAACAGCGTCAAGAAACAATTGAGCAATGGATCGGGGTGCTAGTGATGTATTCCTTCGAAGATGACCGTTGAATGTAAAAGATATAACCCTTGCGGGCTAAGAATCCTTCATTAAGAGAAAAGAAAATGCACTCAATTCTAATATCAAAGTAATCCACACGGTCGATTTAGTTGCTTAAGTGATTTAGATTGTCATAATTTCCACTTAATTCAGTTTTGACTGCTCTTTATTATTTCTTAAAGGCAAATACCCATGCAATTTATGAGTCTTTGCCTTTTCAAACAAAAGTTCAAAATTTTTCGCTCAACAGTACAGGTTTAAGATTGTTTAAAGTTCAAAGTTTTTCCAATAAAAGTATGGCTTTGATTGTTTCACGAAAAATGAATAATTTAATAAATATTTTTCTAAAAATGATCTTCTTTATCGCTTACAAAAATAAATGAACTCAATTGTACTTTCATGACAAGTTTTATGACTTCCAATGCAATTATTCCTTATTTTAAAATAGATTCAATTTTTTCATAACTAATTTGATCCCCGTGCTGTAATTTTTGCGTCTATGCTATTAGATAGGCAAAGTTTTTTGGTTTTCTTCTAATTTTTAGGATGTCAAAAAAAGAAGATCAATTAAAGCAACCTAGATGTTTGTATGACAAGATAAGATCTCAATAAGTAAACAAGATGGCAAATAACCTCTTTAAGGAAAAAGGTCCGCGAACTAAGGGAGTTCCAAAACAATTTCAAAACAAAATACAATCCTAGAAATTTGCTTTAAACACTAAAAAACATACATGAGACATTATTAGAACCAGACAAGCTAGTTGATGTTGCGGCGCACAATGTTCCTATTCCAATTAGGTATTTTCGTGGCCAATGCGCAAATAGCCTGTTGTTATATTTCACTGCTTTCCGAGGCCTTCTTCCAGATAATTGAATATAACCACAGCTTGCTTAGAAGCTCTGTGAAGACTTTGAAGTCGTTGGGCCACTTCAAGCAATTCGTGTGATACAACTACCTTACACTTAGGCATAACTTTGATGACCATATTTTCCAGAATAGATGCATGTCCGAGCAGAAACATTACCAGCACAAGCACTTCCTCATATTTGATTCTCGAACAAAGCATAGAATCCAAAAATCTCAACATTCTTGAGATTCCGTGCCCAAGTCTAGAACTTCTTCTTTATGTGCCAATAGCTCTCATGCTCAACATTGCGAGAGTTTAAGTTAGATTTATGCTGCACACGGATAAAAGATAGTAAATATTCTAACAAAAACACGATTTAATTTCCACGCTATAATGTTTCAATCACCCGCAATAATAATCGTCCATTGTTAAATCAAATATCTAGCCTACATTAATAAGATTAGAGGAAATCATAAACAAGGGAAACCAAAATTTGGGCACTCAAGTTCATCAATGCATGCATAAACTTCTCATTGTCACCGTCACAATGGGCCTTCACAAAAAGGAAAAGAAAAAAACCTAGATGAGACTGTTGTGAAGCATCTAGAGCATTATGGGGGGAGCATTTGAAACATAGATTGTGACGGTCAAGAAACAAACGGATCATATACTAGTGTCATTAGTTCATGGACTCGAGAAGACAAAAGGAAGGGAAAGTCTTTGGTACATTCCCGTTAATTCTTAAGTATCTAAACCTACGGATTAGAGTTTAAGGAGTATACCCACTGGACGCACCAATCAGATGGCTCAAAAATTATGACAAGCTTCTCCAAATTTGTAGTTGCTAGCATATTAGCTATAGCAGGAAAAAGCTGAATTGCCGAAAGGGAATGTGTAGCGTTAGAGAGTTGCAATTCGGCAGTGAAACCTGCACATCTTCCACCTTCAGAGACCACATAACCTAACCACATCAAATGGTAAAGTCAGATCAATAAAAAAAAAGTTTGCAGAGGGTCACATCCTTCCATTTGTTACGTTTTTAGCACCAACTTGGAATGATGGAATATAGGCTAAACTTCTCTTAAGTACATCACAAACCAGTTTTTTTTTTTTCTCATAGACAATTCCATCAATATAATCCCAAAACATCCATAAACTTTGGTAGAATAATGCCCACCATCGTAAGTGAAAAAAACTACATAGAAAAAATTGATATCCATTAGGAACTAAGATGAATATGCTCACCCGGTGGCACCAACCGCCCAAAAGAATCTGAGCAGTGTTCTATAACTTTTTGTTAGGATTCCTTGCACAATCACAAAAAAATAGCGAGTAAAAAACAAGAAAGAGAATCGAGACACAAGGTTTTATCGTAATTTACCCATAGACTAGAGTTACACAAAGCAAAGAATTTTGCTATAATTAGCACCCCGCACCTCTTTGTTAATCTTTCAATTACAAGAGAAATATAATATATATATATAGGTAATAATTTCAACCACACCCTAACATTTTTGACCGGATTATTGATATCTAATTCCGCATTGACTAAGGACGGTGCTTCAATAATTCTTATCATCTCTTCAAAATAATCCCCTCTCGAATGCAACAACGGCAAATGAGGAGCCGAAATCTCCAAAGGGGATTCCACGACAGGAACATCATCGATCACCAACTCTCTCAAACTTCTTGGATGAATTCTTTTTACACCCTGGGATCTTATGAGATTCAAGTATTCAAGAACAAGGTTGCCCATCGAAATCTTCCGAAGCACGTCATCACCAACACCTTCAATGGACAAGGACTTAAGCAAACTCCAACTAACGCTTTCGCTAGAGGAGAAAGAGCAGCCTCTTAAGCATAGCTTAGTCACCGAAGAGCAATTTATAAAGCGGTGGAGACCAGTAATGCTTCCAACAAATGTTCACTATGAGAGCAAGTTCTTCAACTTGATGATCAATCGCAAAGTGAACCCCTAAATCAGTGGTAGAGGGGCAGACGCCCCGCTTTGATATGATGTCAAGGTGGAACTTTCTCACCTTAGGCCATACATGGCGCGTCAAAACCCTGTCCACAAACGAATTATTATAAAAAGAGTCGAACCTGAGATCTGAAATGGTGGTCCAAGTAGACCGCCACCTTTTCGACAAAATGCAAGTTTTGATGATGTCCCTTGCGGGCAAACAGGACACGATGTGATGGATTAGGCAATCGGGCAAGGGACTGGTGTAATCCTTGTAATCGTGTCGACTTGTGGCCTGCGTCGAAGTACGCACCATGGCTTGTGAATGGATTCTAGGGTCTCCTTTTTTTCTCTATTCAACGAAGCATGGGCTTGTGCATGATCACCCTCTCCTCGTTAGATTATGGCTGAGATTTGTGCTACTATATGCTGGAGGAAGTTCAAAATGTTATACTATGCTTAATGCATATATTCTTTTATCCTTCCAAATCCCATAAAAAGGAAAGCAACATTTTATGCATCAGGTACATGCCTAATGCGGTGTAATTAAATAATCAGATTACTTGGTCATTACATTGTATCTAATATACTTCAAAGAGTTGGATTGTTTCCTCAACATATACTGATTAAACCTGCTCCGGTTTCAATAAATGATCTTTTTCATGATTTTGCACCAATTATTATAAATAAGAAAAGCTTACATATCATAAAGAGCCATATGATAATAGCCAAATTTTGTTACAAACATGCTATTTAACGAGGAATCACAAGAAGATTATATTTATTCATGTTAATATGAAGTAAAAGAATTATATTTCTGGCATAAATGATTTTTCGAATTATGACATCATGAATTGACCAATGAAATATATTAAATAAGGTCACTTTAAAGATACGAGTACCAGTGATGTCTTTTATCTCATCTGGAAAATTGAAACTGAACACGCACGATCCTGTAATAATTTTTTTTTCCTTTTTCAGGACCTCTTTGAATGGGAAAAGTATCAAATTAGCCTCATTAAAATCACTCTATTACCACTTTGAGTATTTGATCAATAGATTATCAAGTGTCTGGCAATCATGGCACAACTTAACATGCGCTCAACTCTCTATGTTTATATTTAGCCAAAAAGTGAAGATCTGTCCATTAGAACGATGAATTATCATTTTTGAGTGCAATAACTTTTAGGAAAAAACCTCTAAAAATTCCAAACTATGTTCATTGTAATATATTTACCCACAACCTTTTATTTGTAGCACAAAAACCATAAATTTGTATCTGAGTGACACATTTACCTTTCGTCAATTTTCTATCAATGAGCACCGTTAAGAATCTGCATTCGTGGATGGCGAGACAATGGCAACAGAAACGACCTCGTTTTGGCTAAAAACTCATCCACTGAACTTTGATAGAGGGTAAATATGTCACACAAGTACAAATTTGATGATTTTTTTATGTCATATGGAAAAGTTTATGGTAAATTTACATGTTCAACGAGTGTGCACAGGCACTCTTTTTGTTGAGTAAAAAGATGAGCAGTGATTTCAATAGAAAAATGTACACGTTGTGTGCACAGGCACTCTTTTTGTTGAGTAAAAAGATGAGCAGTGATTTCAATAGAAAAATGTACGCGTTGTCGATTGAGTTGCTTAAAAGAGTGCCCAAGCAAAACTCGTTCAAAGACGGTAGTCATCTAGCAGATGTATATGCACATTAGCAACTTTTCTGTGCGGAGTGCAATCTTTCAACAACTCCGCGACAATTTCTCCAGCAGCTCCGAATCGAAACCATCCTATCTTCTTCCGCTGTATATTCAAAGGAGTTTGCATCATGGCCTGGGGCCACGTATTTCCGAGCATCTTCCCTGTGAAGGATTTCTTCAAGAATCGCTTCAGGGGATGAAAGTTGCATCACAACCTTTACAAGAAACCATCTACTATCTCTGAGACATACTGTACAATGAGTATTCTTTATCTTGTTCTGGTACATGTGGTAGGGAGAGACGGTCTCGAGAAAACCTTCTTTTTTGGCTCGTCTTCACTGCACACATGAACTCCAGGAGGACACTTCATCGAATCATACAGACAAGATGTTAGATTCGCTCCAGAGAAGAAGAAGGTTCTCTTCCTTCCCCCTCGATAAAGAACGCGCAGCCGATCATTCCCTCCTCTTCAAGAATCCAATTAAATACAGTCGCTGAGCCCCCCGCAGCAACGAGATCAAGAACCCGCTGAATTATAGCTGTGAAAACTGGGGAGACTCCGCCTTTTGCCGGCCGGCGTCGATAGGCACAAACCCTACCCACCGCGCATAAATTTAACTCGCATGTCGTTTCGACTTTGAAATCACATTTGCACTTAGGCCTCTTTTAGATCTGTGTATTCTTAATTTGTTTGGGACATCTATTCTAAAAGCGAGCAAAGCATGAGATTATTCACCCGTAGGGCATTGTAACAATCAATGTAACGGATAGGATACCATTCCTAGCCAACCAAAATTAGAGAGACTGGATTGGTACATGTTACAAAATATTAATCACCAATTTGGATACCCATAAAGCCTCGAATCGATGTGGTGCTCTCGTTCCACGCTCCAAAACTCTCGCATAAAAGGAAAACTATTATTTTTGTATCCGCCATCAGTGTAAAAAATCTTTTTACACGTTTATTGTTGGATGGGTAACACGAGTTCTCGAAAATTCGCGTAACTGCACTCATTTGAGTGTTCACCCTTTCAACCTTAAACATGCCAAAAAAAAAAAATTACATTGACAGTGAATCTAATAAAAATTATTAGATTCACCCACTTACTCTAGTTTACGTGTTAATATATATATTACATGAGTATAGAAATTTTGAGTAAACAAAAAGAAAAAGTGACGAATTGGTGGAGAGAATTGTCCAATGTCTATATCTTTATAATTTCACGCCAAGTGAGGAGGAAGTACTATCAGAGCCATGCCTTGCCCTTTTTCTTTCTTTTTTTTTTTTTTAATCTTTTTCCTTGTACATGCTTCATCCTTTGCTTGGCCAAACAAAAAGAAAAACTTTAACTTGGAAGAAAAAATGAAAAAGAAGAAGAAGAAGTAGAAGAAGAAAAGTGATGGAAAAGATCTTTATATTCTTGATATAATGATTGAAAAAATATCATCACTTGTTGGAAAATCACCATTTTTCTGGCATTTTATAAGCATTTGGATGACTATCTTTAAAATTTCGCTTTAATGACCCATCATCTTGTCACAAGATTGAAGAACAAAAGAGTAGAAGAGAACATTTTTCTCTAATTTTTTGGGAAGTTTAAGCTACAAAAAATAGAGATTTGTGAATGTTGACGACGAAACGTTAGATTTATATTCATATTCGATCACGTTAAGGAAATTAAAAGGGGATTAGAAAGGCAACAAATTATCTCGCATCACCAATTAATGATTTCCAAAAAAGAAAAATAGGAACAATATGATTAAGGGAAAAAAGAGAGAACATTTTATTATGTATTGTATTGTATTTACACAAAAATGAGAAAACCATCCCTCTCGATGGTTTTTTCCACATTATTCTCCAACTAAAAAGATATCAAAGAATCTTCCAATCAAAAAAATTAAAAAAAAGGGGCTATTTGTTTTTCCTCCCCTATATACTTTCCTTTTTCCCCTTTTCGCCCCTATTTTCTCTCCTTTTCACCTTTCCAGCCCATGGCCCTTCCGACCGTCTACAACGACGACAGATTCACGTGCACGCTCGCCGCGATCGCTGAGCCGCACGCCGGGCAGTTCCGGTGGCTGGGCCCGCACGTCGACGCGCACAGGCACATGTGCCTGCACGGCAGCAGCACCACCGTCTCCCAGCAGCGCCCCGTGCACCACCGCCCCGGCCTCAGCGATTCCGCCGCCGCCGCCGCCGCCGCATCGCCGCCTTCCGCGCCCGCCGTCCCGGCATCGTTGCTGCCGCAGCAGGAGGACTCCGCGTCGTCGACCACCACGCCGCCGCCGCCGCCGCCCCGAGCGAGGAGGTGCTGGAGGGTGGAACGGAGGGAGTCGGCTTCGGCCTCGTTGTCCTGGGCGAGGCCCCGCCAGATGCGGTTCTCCGACAACAGGGACATCACTTGCTCTCGGAGGAGCCGATTCAATTCCCCCATCTTCGCGATCTCTTCGTCTTTTTCCTTGATTTTTCTGGCCAACCCCTTCGTCTGTAAGGAAGTCAAGAACAAAGTTGTCAGGGTTTTGTTTGTGGAAATCCCAGAACAAGTCATAAACCCTAATCAGTCCATCAAAGACTTGTCGAAGCAACACAAACTGACGAGGACGACGACGAGAAAAGGTAAAGTTTAAAAAAGGAAAGGAGGAAAGAAGGGTCGTTACATACATGTTGGGAAATCAAAGGGTCCATCTCCGATTCGTGCCCCAGAGACGGCGACGCCTTGGTCATCTTGCGAGGATCGTGATTCGCCGACAAGCGATCGCCGCTCAAGTGGTCGTCGCCGATGGCGTCTCTGGACCGCTTGCGCTGGTGGTTCCCGTGGACAGAGACGGCGGCGGCGTTGTTGTCGCCCGTGGATGATTTCGCCGCGCAGAACTCGGGGATGATGCGGTATTTCCGGACGCGGCGGCGCGACGGCCGCGAGATCAGGTCGGGCGGCGTGGTCTCCGGCAGAGGGATGAAATCCTCCGCGGTCGCCATGAGAGAGTCGTTCCCAGCGAGAGAGAGAGAGAGTGTTTTTCAGACGAAGAAGAGAGAAAAGGGCGAGTGGTGTGCGCGTGAGGGAGTTTGGCCTTTTTATATCGGAGCGTTCCCGACCGTTGCAACGACGCGGGCGGGCACGCGGCAACAGCCGGGCTATCGGGGGAGGCTTGGCACGCACTCCTCGGCGCAGGCACAGGCGGCTGCACGGTGGCGGCGGCGGCCCCCGACGCCCTCCTGTCCCCGCCGCACGCCGTGAAAATTAAATGTTTCTTTTTTTAATTTTCTAATCGACATTATTTTTTTGTTAATTCTTTTTGGCACATTCCCCCAGTGATTAAAATTAAAGTGTGCCGCTATTATTATCCACGTACTTGTCAAGTACATCCTCGTTCGTCTAAAAAGTTAAATGGGGTCGTGTCGCGAATAAGATTTATTTTTTTATTTTCTTGAATTCTTTTCACCTACGGAATTGACCCACATTTTCATTTGATACATATTGACAAGAAACATGTTCAATCTTCAATTAATTTTTAAATATTGGGTGGGTCGGAGATTATTTTTACAGAAAAATATAAATCTGTGTGTACGGATACTATTTCGCAAGTTCAAGCGGAGCACGTTCTTACTTAAAATACGGAATTAGTGTGATGATTCAAAATTTTGCCACACTATCAGCTTTATTAGTCAGGGTGATCGCCGAAACCATAGTTCATACATTTATTTTTTAAAGGTGCAATTTATTTATTTTTTTGGTAATAAATGTTTAAATTATGCAAACATATGGTTTATAAAATTACTCGAGTATCATAAGATAAGCCCCAAAAGTTCATTTATTCAGTGCTTTCTTGTGGGTTGCATGCTAACTAGTGGATGAGGGAACTCGGAGGATCCCCATAGATGGAATATTTTATTCGTTTGTTTTAATTTCACTTCTTTTGCCTTCTTTAATATAACATCTTTCATTGCCCAACAAAAGCGCCTAGTTCCAAAAAAATAAAAAACATCAACTTCATATTGAGTGACAATTCTAACTCGATTTTTTTCTCATAAAAAATCATCAACTTTCATTTAAATTCAAAATCTGGCTTGAACAATTTGAAAATTTCACATTACGAGGACCAAATTTGGGACTTGAGTAAAAATTGATACTTTTTATTAAGACAAAAAAAAATTTCGACCAAAACTATCTTTGAAAGTAAAGTTGGAGCTTTATTTTTTTTTTTTGGAATTAACCCCAACAAAAGACAACACTTCTTCAATATAACAGATTTTTGTAATATATATTTAATAATTTATGAAGCGACACAACTATTGTCACAATATGACATCTTTCGTCACCCAAATCGAACGAAAGACAACACTCCATGAAAAGTACATGCGCGACACCAATGCGAAGTCAAAAAAGCTCATCCTTTTTTATTTCATCATTAGTTTAATTAGATATCTTATGGCATGATAAATGAAGAAATATAAAGAAGGGAGATTTTAATGTGGCCATATCATTTTTTTTTCCTTTGAAATCTTTTCTTATTGTTGGGTTTTTCCAGAAGAAAATTGAACGATAGCCAACCTAACTCCATCTATCAGTGCCCATCATTCAGCCGCAAAAGCACTAGCTTACTGTCTATAGAGGGAATAACGTCAGAATTATGGTTCCTAGCCTGAAACTTGCTCAGTTAAGTTTTTTCTTTTCTGTTCCTCTTTTCTTGATAGTTCCTTCACTTAAGAAATGGGGTCCTGAAAATGGAAAACGTTATAAATAATCTTTGAACTTTGGTCTAATATGTAATATAGTCTCTGAAATTTAAATTTATTTAATGTGGTTCCTGAACTTTAGTTCAATGTGCAGTATTATCTCTAAATTTTTTATTTGTTTAATGTAATCCTCGAACTATTAGTACATGTTCAATATAATCCATGAATTGTATGAAATATATTCAATATAATCTCTGAACTTGAATTGATAGAATGACAACAATGAATATTTTCATACATTTAGGGACTAAATTGAATATGTACCAAAAATCTATGGACCACATTGAACAAATTAAAAGTTCATGGACCACATTTAGTTAAAGTTCAATGACTACATTGAACAAATTTAAAATCCATAGACTACATTGTACATTGAATTAAAGTTCATTGATCATTTGTATCATTATCCCTTCAAGAGTATTGTATATTACATATAAGAAACAGAATGTCTAGCTAAGTGCCTCCATATTTATTTCTTAATTTTCCGGATCATAATTAGCAAGTGAAAGTGCGGAGTTCATACTTATCTCAACCTATTTGATCAGTTAATTTTTTTTCTTTCCGGTTCCTTTTTTCTTCATAGTTCCTTCATTTAAGTAAAGGGGTTCTGAAATCTTTCACAATTGAAATTCCAGCTCTGTCTTTTTGCAATTTCTTTCTAAGTTCAAAACCACGACATACATTCATATTGACAGGAAATTCCAATGTGGTTATTTGGAAGGGGCTTTTAAGGCCTAACCCAATGAACACAATGTTTACACCCTAAAAAAACAAAAGGAAAATATACTGTCATCTCGAAACTTGTCACTTCCCGCGTCATTTAGTATCACTTTCCTGTTTGGGGCCTTCGGGGCATCAAGCCATACTACTCTAGCAATGAGCAATAGATATGGCTTTTATCTTCTGCAAAGTGATTAAGAACGAGAGGATAATGAACTGTACGTATCCTTGCGAAATTGAAAACTCATAGAGTTCGATTGCACTTAAAAAAAATCGAAAGCCAGAAAAACCTGTGATCAGTCATTTTTGTTTATTTTCTTCACAATACACCAAGAGAAAATTAGATATTTTCAATAGTACAAAGAGTTAAACTTTACCCATAAAAATTCCCATTACCTCCATGGGCATAAGTAAGTATAGTGAGAAAAAGGGCCAACATAAACCCGAATCTCCTATAAATGATAAATTTAAGTCTTTTCATTAGATCTGTTGCCAATATTACAAGTAAGTTACACCTTCACCGTTGGATAGTTAACATTTGAGCGAATTGGTTGCATAATTATTTCTAAATTTTGTCATACATCCAATGCTAAATGTGCAATAATATGGTAAATTTGACATATTAAAGCTAGCTAGTAATGTCAACCAAAGTTGACTAAGCAGGGTAGCGAGTATCATCTTTCTAATCATGGGTCTGGCGACCTGCCGAAGCTTGCCTGCTTGGACTTGTTAGGACGATCAAAGCATTTCGGATAGATCCAGGCAAAGATCAGTCGCTTTTAGGCTCGAATCGGCCCACTAAGGCCTGGTCAACAAGTGCCTAGGCTCGATTATGGTATGAAGAAAATACAATAAATGTTACGTCACGGACAAGTTTGGACAAGGACTTTTAGGCTCGGTGTCGAGCCTAGCTTGCCCATTGATGGGGTCTAATAGATAGTGGTTAGTGATCAAGAGGGGAAGACGCATAGAAGAGGCGAGGGAGAAAAATAAACAGAATTGAATGGGTAGAATTAGAGGAGTAAAATATTTATAAAAAAAGCATAAAAAAACTCTTTAGCCAAAAACAAACAATTCCCTTAGAAATGTACAACTTAGGTGATCGATAACTCTTTTAAAAATTGTTAGAGCAAGCGCGTGAATACCTTTATCTTGATAATACACGATTTTCCTAATTTTATGGTGATTACATGTCATGTCAATTATGTCATTACCAAGTACATTATTCCGCGAAAAAGAGGGCTTAAAGCCAAGAAAAGAGAAAAGAATCAACACATGAAATCGGTGGCACCAACTTCACCTCTGATTAAAACAGAAACTAACTATTACGACTATTGCTAAGTTGTGTACGCCTTTGCCCTCCGTTGGCATTCTCTCAATGGTTGACTTTCTATCGCACCACTTCCTCGGCGACATGTAGCGATTATCTATTGACGACTCTTCATCAAATTCTAGGTCAAAGCTTTTGTGCATCGACATCGAGTGTTTAATTATTGTTGCCAAGTTTGTACTTGCCTTGAAAATAGGTGAAAAATATATGTTGAAATTCCAGACTTATTTTCCATATGAGGTGACAAATTTGTTGAATTTTCGCAACTATTGATAGTCTGATATTTCAAACCCTCATGGTCAGATCCAAAATCAAGTTGTGACCCCCAAGACTTTGCATTTCATTCATCATGAAACCATAGGAATCCGTACCCTACATTAATTTCCTCAATCCATCAACTAGACATAAGGAATTTTATATCATCCGCCAATAGCTTGCCGGATTCCATGCTCGTCCGTCTCGTTTTCCCACCGAAAAGAATCTATTGGAAAGAAAAGAATTGTTTGTTTTATTATCACGTGCAATTTATAAATAAGAAAAGTGTCCGAGTTTTATATAAAACCAGTAGATTGTTTATTTTTGGGAAAATGACACAAATAATCCAGGAACTTTAGCCAAATATGCATTATGGTCCATAAACTTTTAATTTGTTCAATATAGTCCCTGATACACATTCATTTTAATCCATGAGTTATACAAAAATGTTCGATATAATCATTCTATTAATTCAAGATTAGGGACTATATTGACCATTTTCATTTAATTCAAGAACTATATTGAACATTCACCAAAAGAACTTACTAAAATCATGTAAGCACTTCTTGTGCCGTGAAATTAAACCTCAAGAAGTTTCCTATGCTAATAAATTTTTACATGTTAGCACTCTTTTTCAATCCAATTTGGCGAGAAGGTTCGAAGTGCATGTGCGACTTTGAGCTGACTGAAGGGCACTAAAACAACAGCAGTCTGGATAGATGCATTATGCATTGTTTCGTGGTAGGATGGATGCATTGCATGCTTAATCTCCACTCGATCTGAACCTATATATTATCCCGCCATGCATCATGTGTTATGGACCCAAGGCTTTTAGGAACAATGGGCCAAGGAAGTGGCCAAGATGATGGGACAAGCCTTGAAGCTTCTAAGGACCCATGACCTTGTACTCCGGAATATTCTTGGGGACGTATGGGAAATCGACACTTGTATTCTAGAGTATTCCTTGACATTAAAGCGGGTCATCGCTAGATGAGTAGATGGATATATACCGTTAGATAACGGAAAATGTACGGTTGTAATGAAAATGGTCCATGTATAAATAGGGTCCCTTTCTCTCCTTTTATCGCCCAACAATCTAAACACAGCATATAAAAATTCTGAACTTCTCTTTACAAGTTTCTCTCTCTTAACTTCTTGTGGGGGTGCGAGTAAGGCTGATTTCGCTATGAATTCCCTAAAATTGCATCGTATGGAATGCTAAAATCAGCATGCCAATTTACTAATACAAAATGAAAGTATCATACCATAATGGATATGTGCTTTTAAATTTTTTTGGTCCTAGTGGTGCTAACACAACCATATGTGAGATTCGTTGGTAAACTAAACATTCTAATGGGAAAATTGTCAGAAGAGAGTTGGTGATGACTTGGCGTGTGAACTTAGTAGGTAATGAGAAAGCTAGAGTGGAAAGAGTAAAAGGAACTTCAGTGAATAAACGTAAATGCCTTTAGAAGGGACATGACAAGTGTCCTACATCGACCCATGGGAACAAGGAAAGGACTAGTCGTTAATATAAAAGTAAGCATTGACGCAGCTAGTGAAGTACTACCCGAGACACGTCTGATGCTAGTTGAAAACTATGACGTGATAAATTTGTTGTATTTTTCTATCGCACAAAGACTATCTCAATGTTCATATACAACTGCGATGATGCTAGCTCTTATGAAGAGATTCACAGGGTGAAATCCTCCGCTGCCTGGCTAGGGTAGAAATAGGTCGCGCCATGAGAGGAGAGTCGTTTGGAGAGAGAGAGAGTTTCATACGAAGAAGAGAGAGAAAGGCGAGTGGTGTGAGCGTGAGGGAGTCTGGCCCTTTTATTTCAAACTTGTAATAATTTTATTTCCTTTTTAGGACCTCTTTGAACGGGAAAAGTACCAAACTAGCCTCGTTAAAATCACTATATTACCACTTGAGTATTTGATCGATAGATTTTCCAGTGTCTGACAATCGTGGCACAACTTAACATGCGCTCAACTCTCTTTGATTAGATTTAGCCAAAAAGTGAGGATCTGTACAATGGTCGCTCTCATGTTAGAACTATGAAATTAGCATTTTTGAGTGTAATAATTTTTAGGGAAAAAAGCTCCAAAAATTTTAAACTATATCCATTGTAATATATTTACCCACAACTTTTATTTGTGACGCAAAAATAACTAAACTTATATCTGGATGACATATTTACTCTTCGTTAATTTTCCGTCAATGAACACCGTGAAAGATTTGCCTTCATGGATGGCAGAAGGCAAATTGTGTTGACTATGGTGCCTACATGACTTAAATAAAACAAAAATGATGCCATTTTGGCTAAAAAATTATCTTATTGGACCTTGATAAAGAGTAAATATATCATACAAGTACAAATTTGAGTTTTTTTATATTAGAAGAAAAGGTTTATGGTAAATTTACAAGTTCAACAAGTGCTCGGGCACTCTTTTTTTGTTGAGTAAAAAGATGAGTGGTGATTTCAATCCAAAAATGTACACATTCTCGATTTAGTCACTTAAAAGAGTGCTCGAACAAACTCGTCAAAAGACGAAAGACATCTGGTAGATGTATGCACATTAGCGACTTTTCTGTGTGCAAGTGCAATCTTTCAACAACTTCGCGACGACTCCTCCCGCAACTCCGAATCGAAACCATACCGTCTTCGTCCGCTATATATTCAAAGGAGTTGCATCATTGCCAAAATTAGAGAGATTGGATTGGTGCATGTTACAAAAAATTAATCACCAATTTGGATATCCACAAAACCTCGAATCGATGTGGTGCTCTCGTTCCATGCTCCAAAACTCTCGTAAAAAAAGGAAAACTATTATTTTTGTGTCCGTTGTCAGTGCAAAAAAACTTTTTGCATGTTTATCGTTGGATGGGTAATACGTGTGCTCGGAGATTCACGTAACTGCGCTCATTTGAGTGTTCACCCTTTCAACCTTAAACATGTAAAAAAAAAATTTTATGTCGATATTGAACCTAATAAAAATCCAAAAATAAAAATAAAAATTATTAGATTCACCCACTTGCTCTAGTTTACGTATTAACATATATATTACATGAGTATAGAAATTTTGAGTAAAAAAAAAAAGAAAAAGGGACGAATTGGTGGAGAGAATTGTCCAATGTCTATATCTTAATAATTTCACGCCAAGTGAGGAAGTACAATCAGAACCGTATGCCCTTTTCCTTTCTTGTTTTTTCTTTTTTTAATCTTTTTCCTTGTACATTCTTTATCCTTTGCATAGCCAACCAAAAAGAAAAACTTTAACTTGGAAGAGAAAACGAAAAAGAAGAAGGAGAAGAAGAAGAAGAAGAAAAGTGATGGAAAAGCTCTATATATCCTTGATATGATGATTGAAAAAATATCATCACTTATTGGAAAATCACCACTTTTCGGGCATTTCATGTGTATTTGGATGACCATTTTTTAGAATTTTGCGTTGATGACCCATCATTTAGTCACAAGATTGAAGAACAAAAGAGTAGAAGAGAACACATTTTTCTCTAAATTTTTTGGAAGTTTAAGCTACAAAAGAAAGAGATTTGGGTACTTACCTTATCAAAAAAAAAAAAAAAAGAAAGAGATTTGTGAATGTCGACGACCATATGTTGGATTAATATTCATATTCGATCACATTAACGATATTAAAAGGGGATTAGAAAGGCAACAAATTATTTTGCAGCATCAATTAATGATTTCCAAAACAGAAAAATTGGAACACCATGATTATGGGAAAGAAAAAGAACATTTTATTATGAATTGTATTGTATTTACACAAAATTGAGAAAACCATCCCTCTCGATGGTTTTTTCCCCATTATTCTCCAACAAAAAAGATATCAAAGAATCTTCCTATAAAAAAAGAAAAAGAAAAAAGGGACTATTTATTTTTCCTCCCCTATGTTCTTTCCTTTTTCCCCTTTTCGCCCCTATTTTCTCTACTTTTCATCTTTCCACCCCAGGGCCCTTCCGACCGTCTACGACGACGACAGATTCACGTGCACGCTCGCCGCGATCGCTGAGCCGCACACGCCGGGCAGTTCCGGTGGCTGGGCCCGCACGTCGACGCGCACAGGCACATGTGCCTGCACGGCAGCAGCACCACCGTCTCCCAGCAGCGCCCCGTGCACCACCGCCCCGGCCTCAGCGATTCCGCCGCCGCCGCAGCCGCATCGCCGCCTTCCGCGCCCGCCGTCCCGGCATCGTTGCTGCCGCAGCAGGAGGACTCCGCGTCGTCGACCACCCCGCCGCCGCCGCGAGCGAGGAGGTGCTGGAGGGTGGAACGGAGGGAGTCGGCTTCGGCCTCGTTGTCCTTGGCGAGGCCCCGCCAGATGCGGTTCTCCGACAACAGGGACATCACTTGCTCTTGGAGGAGCCGATTCAATTCCCCCATCTTCGCGATCTCTTCGTCTTTTTCCTTGATTTTTCTGGCCAACCCCTTCGTCTGTAAGGAAGTCAAGAACAAAGTTGTCAGGGTTTTGTTTGTGGAAATCCCAGAACAAGTCATAAACCCTAATCAGTCCATCAAAGGCTTGTCGAAGCAACACAAACTGACGAGGACGACGACGAGAAAAGGTAAATTTTAAAAAAGGAAAGGAGGAAAGAAGGGTCGTTACATACATGTTGGGAAATCAAAGGGTCGATCTCCGATTCGTGCCCCAGAGACGGTGACGCCTTGGTCATCTTCCGAGGATCGTGATTCGCCGACAAGCGATCGCCGCTCAAGTGGTCGTCGCCGATGGCGTCTCTGGACCGCTTGCGCTGGTGGTTCCCGTGGACAAAGATGGCGGCGGCGGCGTTGTTGTCGCCCGTGGATGATTTCGCCGCGCAGAACTCGGGGATGATGCGGTATTTCCGGACGCGGCGGCGCGACGGCCGCGAGATCAGGTCGGGCGGCGTGGTCTCCGGCAGAGGGATGAAATCCTCCGCGGTCGCCATGAGAGAGTCGTTCCCAGCGAGAGAGAGAGAGTGTTTCAGAGGAAGAAGAGAGAGAAGGGCAAGTGGTGTGCGCGTGAGGGATTTTGGCCTTTTTATATCGGAGAGTTCCCGACCGTTGCGACGACGCGGGCGGGCACGCGGCAACAGCCGGGCTGTCGGGGGAGGCTTGGCACGCACTCCTCGGCGCAGGCACAGGCGGCTGCACGGCGGCGGCGGCGGCGGCGGCCCCCGACGCCCTCCTGTCCCCGCCGCACGCCGTGAAAATTAAATGTTTCTTTTTTTAATTTTCTAATCGACATTATTTTTTTGTTAATTCTTTTTGGCACATTCCCCCACTGATTAAAATTAAAGTGTGCCGCTATTATTATCCACGTACTTGTCAAGTACATCCTCGTTCGTATAAAAAGTTAAATGGGGTCGCGAATAAGATTTATTTTTTTATTTTCTTGAATTCTTTTCACCTACGGAATTGACCCACATTTTCATTTGATACATATTGACAAGAAACATGTCCAATCTTCAATTAATTTTTAAATATTGGGTGGGTCCGGAGATTATTTTTACAGAAAAATATAAATCTGTGCGCACGGATACTATTTCGCAAGTTTAAGCGGAGCACGTTCTTACTTAAAATACGGAGTTAACGTGATGATTCAAAATTTTGCCACGCTATTAGTTTTATTAGTCAGGGTGATCACCGAAATCATAGTTCATACATTTATTTTTTATAGGTGCAATTTATTTATTTTTTGGTAATAAATGTTTAAATTATGCAAACATATGGTTTATAAAATCAATGGAGTATCATAAGATAAGGCCCAAAAGTTCATTTATTCGGTGCTTTCTTGTGGGTGGCATGCTAACTAGTGGATGAGGGAACTCGGAGGACCCCCACATATGGAACATTTTTTTCGTTTGTTTTAATTTCACTTCTTTCGCCTTCTTTAATATAACATCTTTCATTGCCCAACAAAAGCGCCTAGTTCCAAAAAAAAAAAACATCAACGTCATATTGAGTGACAATTCTAACTCGATTTTTTTCTCATAAAAAATCAGCAACTTCCATTTAAATTCAAAATCTGGCTTGAACAATTTGAAAATTTCACATTACGAGGAGCAAATTTGGGACTTGAGTAAAAATTGATACTTTTTATTAAGACAAAAAAAAATTTAGACCAAAACTATCTTTGAAAGTAAAGTTGGAGCTTTATTTTTTTTTTGGAATTAACCCCAACAAAAGACAAAACTTCTTTAATATAACAGATTTTTGTAATATATATTTAATAATTTATGAAGCGACACAACTATTGTCACAATATGACATCTTTCGTCACCCAAATCGAACGAAAGACAACACTGCATGAAAAGTACATGCACGACACCCATCGACTGCTAAGTCAAAAAACTCGTCCTTTTTGATTTCGTCATTAGTTTAATTAGATATCTTATGGCATGATAGATGAAGAAATATAAAGAAGGGAAACTTTAATGTGGCCATATCATTTTTTTTCCTTTGAAATCTTTTCTTATTGTTGGGTTTTTCGAGAAGAAAGTTGAACGGGACGGCGTTTGGGGCACTGCAAAATTAATGGTAGGTAATTCTCGGACTTTTATACTTAACCTGTTTTAAACAATCATGCCTTCTTTGTTTGGCCTATGCCATCATTTTTTAATTTATTAAAATTCGATGCGATGTGATAAAATATATTTGTATTCCAAAAATCCTCAAAACTCAAAGTTCAAAGCACATTCGGACTTACCTTAGGTTAAAGGGCTTCGCAAATGTAATTGTGTTTCTCCAAAACTCTCCAAAAAATTACTCAAACATCATTTGCATTTGTCCAATGGTCTTTAAGGCGCAAAAGGGCTCTGGCAAAGTGTTGCCAAACGCAGCCTAAGAAATACCACTAGATAACCTAAATTAATAACTTCTATATCAAAACAAACAATATTCGTATAACCCTAATTAGATCTAAAAGATAAAAACGTGATAAAATTATCCCAACCTCTAAGATAATTACATAAAAATTCTAAGATCTTATGGACGCGTACGATAACCATTCTATTTTTGGCTAGAACTATTTTTCTGTTCTTGGGAACTTGTTTGGAACAGATATCCGTTTGATAATACAATTTCACTTTTCTACTTTTGAAACACATTTTTTGTCCAAAAATAAGTTTAGAACATAAATGAAAACTAAAATTTTTTCTACTTTTCTGCTTTGGAAAAAAAAATAGAAATAAAAACTTTTCTCATTGCTTGTTTTCGCCTCCTGTTGCCTGCCACACGTGGCCACTGCCCACTGTCGACCATTGCCACCCCCTGTTGGCCGTTGCCTCCTGCCACCATCCCCCGCCAGTCGCCTCCTGCAGCTTACTGTTGACCACTACCACCCCTTGCTAGCCACCGCCTCCCACCTCCCGTTGTTGAATGGAAAATCGCGTAAGGGGGAGATATTTAAGAAGGCCTATCAAACGAATTTCTGTTTCGGAAAGACAAATTTTGTATTGTTATCAAATGTGTATCCCTGTTTAGAAACTTGTCTAGGGAATAAAAATAGAAAAATTTAGTAAAAAATCCATTTCAGAAACATAATGATTATCATTTGTGCTTTAAAATAACAAGCAATATATATCGTAATCTCGAAACTTATCACGTCCCACGTCATTTAGTGTCACTTTCTTGTTTGGGGCCTTCGGCGCATCAAGCCATACTACTCTAGCAATGAGCAATCGATATGGCTTTTATCTTCTGCAAAACATAAAACAGAGAGAGAGATGTTCAGTATCACTAGCAGAGCATTCAAAATCCGCAAGTTGCTCATTTCTTTACCTCTTCAAACAAAACATAAAACATAAATATATATATATATATATAGAAAGAGAGAGAGAGAGAGAGAGGAACCAGGCAGTATCTTACCAGCCAAGAAGCTTCAAGCATCAGTCAACTCAGGGTCAGTGAAGCAGAAACCAAATCAATGATGTAGCAAAAAGCCAGCTTCCAATACCTTAAACCTTCTGACAAAAAAAAACCTTAAACCCAGTATTTATGTCCGATCGTTCAGCTCTTTAAACCACGAACATTGGAAAAAGAAGAGAAAAAAAAATCTCCAATCTCCAATGAACGAAATCACTGAAAAACCAACTTGTGAAGCGGCTTTGAACCTTGAGCCAATCACAGCGCAAAAAATCTTCACTTTCTCGGTCCGACCAACAATTCTCCAAGCAAGATCCAAACTTCCGCTACAGTGAAGAACTAGAAAGAATGCCGAATGGACTGAGAAAAGCAACATCTCATAAAGAACATACCAGACAAAATACATTGAGCGTACGAGGTTGGTTTGTTGCTGCAGATGATAAACTAAAGGAAGAACAAATAATTTCTCCGACATGCCACCAACTTCTGCTCAAAGCCGCAGAATCTTGACGTTATTTTAACAAGTGGGTGTCGTCGCCGTTGGTGTTGCTGGTAGTGTAATGATTCGAGAAAGATTGTTATTCAATGGACACTATCGTTTTCCCATCCTCGAATGAGTCTTGGCCCGTAACGTTTTAAGAACAAGAGAGAGAAACTTAGGACTGAGGAAGTGGCGTGATAGTTGGAGAGGAGGGACCAGCGGCTTAAAAGCTCTTTAAAGTTCCAAACTTTTGCTCCGGCTTTCCATCTCTTCCGAGTTGCTGTTTGCCTCCATCACTCCCGCCGTAATCATTTCATCTTTCATTCGAAACCGAAACGACGACGTCTCTTTACACTCGACCTCCTTTCTTTTTAGTATTAACAGGGTGGAGGTGGAGCTGGAGCTGGAGCTGGACCACACTTCTCTTGTGTGCTTTTCTCTTTAGCTTATATCATCTGTCAAATCACATTACTTTGGTAATTTCATACAAGTGTTCTTTTTTCAATGGAGTAGTTTCCACTCTCTGTAGTCTCATTTACTGAGAATTATGAGCTAATGAAGTATTATGTCAGTAAACTTGTTGACTATATCAGACACCATGTTTATCCAGTTGATCTTTCCAAATTACAATCAAATAAGAAAAAAATTAGTTTGAACATGTGCCAAGTTATGGACCAGGCAGATCCTAGGTGGTCATTACCTGATATTTTGACCAATTCAAATGTTGCACCTCGACTCCAGCTATCAAGGAGTTTTGAGATGATATAATTAACCTGAGAACTTCAATTATTCAGCTCTTTCCAGTACTTCTTTTGATGATAATATCCCTGTCAACTGAAATCCCAGCTTGGAAGTACTTTCAGTTTGGTAGTAAAAGTTCAATATATTGTATCACAGGCGCGACTTTACAACACCATGTAATAAGTTGAAGAAAGCAAAATCATCACCAAGCAAGCACATAACAACGTAGTCGGAAGTACTTTCGGATTGCCCCATATATGTTAATTAAACATAGGAGAATAGTTAAACAACAAATGTTGGTAAGCAACTCAAATGAGAGCTGGTATCCTAAAATTAGCTAGTAACTCAATTATAGAATAGTTAGTCAATCGCTCAAATAAAGGTTGGTACTTTCATATAACAATCGATAAATTCAAGTTGTCAGCAAGAAAAGGTAAATAAAAATCTGCCAAAGATAAGATAAGACATTTTAGATAATGCTGGGTGCTGATTTTGTACAGCTTGAATAACACCAGTGGCAACTAGCTCAATATGCAATTGTCATTCTCAATAGCCAGCCTAACTCTATGTATCAGTGCCCATAATTCAGTTGCAAAAGCACTAGCTTACTGGCTATAGAGGGAATAACGTCAGAATTATGCTTCCTGGGCTGAAACTTTCTAACTAGAAGCATTTTCATACGCAGCAGCAGATTGGGCACAGATACTGGACAGGCCACTTGCCATTGCTCTCTCGTTTTTCGTCGCGTATGCTTATTTTCTTTAATCAGGTATCATCATAGCTAAGCTCATCTTAAACATCAAGGCTGACATATGACGAAAAACATTCCAGTAAGCAATTACACAGTCACTCAACATTCTGCATGGAAAAGCGATGCTCACAACCATAGTTCGAATTGCTGCATATAATCCATAGAGGAAGTATCTTTATATTTAGTACAGGTATTTGTTTTAAGTACATCGTTCGATAGGTACATTTAAGTATGTGATAAGCATAGCATAAAGAACTAGGCATCGGTCCATGTAATGTCAAGCCAGCCCCAATTGTTCTTAGCCACCCCCAAGGCTTCCCACACAGCTCTGGACGCATCGACAATGTCGTTGTCACATGGAGGTTGGTAATCATGATCTTCATCGCATCCCATGGTCGAGTCGCATTCGTCCACCACCTTAGCCTGGGTGCTCCTCCCGTTGCCGTAGATCGTTATGTTCCTGAGGCACCTGCTCATATTATCGAACCACCCCGTGGATAGTGCCACGACAGGCGTGTCATCAGAATGGTACTGGTTGTCCCACTCAGATGGGCCACCTCCATCTCCGCCCTCCTCAAAGCTGTTCAGGGTGAGGTGGGCGCTGGTGTGGCCCGACACCGGCGGCGAACACTTGTAAATCGGGTACATTTCGCCGTTTTTGCAGCACTCCGAGTCGTCCCCGGTGTTGCATTGTCCAGGAGGGGGATTCTTCCCTCTGATTCTGCCGCTCGGTCTGCAAGACTGACCTTGAACTTCCATATAACTCATAGCCAGAAGAACAAGAAGCAATGAGCCCAAGCATTTCAAGCTAAAGTTACTCATTTTCTGTGTCTTTGTAAGATGTTCTTGCTCTTTATCTCTCGATGCTAGAAACCGGAATCATGTAGAGCTATATATAAGAAATCAAAGGCGGTACTAGTAAGACAGCACAATCTGGCACGACAATTTTCAAGGGCAATCGAAAGCTGCATGATACAGAAGGAACTAACGATGGTTACTTCCCATCGACATAAGCGATACGGCCTTACGGAGAAGCAAAACAGTTGACTACTATCTCATATGTGCTTAGTCCATCCTCTAAGCGATGAGAAGAACTTGGATTCGTCGCTGACCGAGACTTTGTCCGATTCTCATCCGAATCACCGAGACATGATTGAACATTTGGAATAGCAGACATGTAGATTGGAATTGTCTTCTAATTGCCAGCAAAATAAGGCTCCATTCCCGTTACGGAACTTGTTTGCCGCCTTAAGATCCCAAAATACACCCATTAGTGTTCCAAACTTGAACCAACAGAAGACTTAACCAAACGTCTCCGTGACACTGACATCTTTTCCTCTGTTTTTAGCTGAGTCTCAAACTGTAAAACAAACAATCGGCCCGCTTGCCTTGCTACATATATCTACAATTGAAATGGATGATAAGAGGTCCTGCAAATACCCAAATTCCAAAATTTGATGAACTATATGTCATGAAAGTAAATGACAAAAGAGTTACATCATGGGATTTTGACGACAACTTTGATTCACTTGCAAGTCGGACGATTCTATGGTCGCCTTTTCTATTTCTGTGCCTTCTCAGTTTCCATAATAGTAGACAAGATCATTACAAAATAAAATAAAAAATTATCGATTACAATGGATCTTTCGAGGTGTCTGCAAAATAAAATGCATAACAAAAAATTATCGATTCTACATACTATCAAAGCTCCCTGCATCACTAAGATAGCCAATCCTGATTAGTGTTAAGTTTTTTGAGATTAAAAAGAAAAGTAAACCGTAAAAGTGTGTGATCACATAATATGCAAAGAATATTGTAAATTACATATAAGGAACGAAACGTCTAGGTAAGTGCCTCCGTTAATTCTTAATTTTAGGGATCTTTGTTAGCAAGTTAAAGGACTGAGTTCATACTTATCTCGACCTATTTGCTCAGTTAAGTTTTTTCTTTTCTGTTCCTCTTTTCTTGATAGTTCCTTCACTTATGAAATGGGGTCCTGAAAATGGAGAACGTTATAAATGGTCTTTGAACTTTGGTCTAATATGTAATATAGTCTCTGAAATTTAAATTTATTTAATGTGGTTCCTGAACTTTAGTTGAATGTGCAGTATTATCTCTAAATTTTTTATTTGTTTAATGTAGTCATTGAACTATTAGTACATGTTCAATAAAATCCATGAATTGTATGAAATATATTCAATATAATCTCTGAACTTGAATTGATAGAAGGACAACAACGAATATTTTCATACATTTAGGGACTAAATTGAATATGTACCAAAAATCTAGGGACCACATTGAACAAATTAAAAGTTCATGGACCACATTTAGTTAAAGTTCAATGACTACATTGAATAAATTTAAAATCCATAGACTACATTGTACATTGAATTAAAGTTCATGGATCATTTGTATCATTATCCCTTCAAGAGTATTGTATATTACATATAAGAAACAGAATGTCTAGCTAAGTGCCTCCATATTTATTTCTTAATTTTCCGGATCATAATTAGCAAGTGAAAGTGCGGAGTTCATACTTATCTCAACCTATTTGATCAGTTAATTTTTTTTCTTTCCGGTTCCTTTTTTCTTCATAGTTCCTTCATTTAAGTAAAGGGGTTCTGAAATCTTTCACAATTGAAATTCCAGCTCTGTCTTTTTGCAATTTCTTTCTAAGTTCAAAACCACGACATACATTCATATTGACAGGAAATTCCAATGTGGTTATTTGGAAGGGGCTTTTCAGGCCTAACCCAATGAACATAATGTTTACACCCTAAAAAAACAGGAAAATATATCGTCATCTCGAAGCTTGTCACTTCCCACGTCATTTAGTATCACTTTCCCGTTTGGGGCCTTCGGGGCATCAAGCCATGCTACTCTAGCAATGAGCAATAGATATGGCTTTTATCTTCTGCAAAGTGATTAAGAACGAGAGGATAATGAACTGTACGTATCCTTGCGAAATTGAAAACTCATAGAGTTCGATTGCATTTAAAAAAAATCGAAAGCCAGAAAAACCTGTGATCAGTCATTTTTGTTTATTTTCTTCACAATACACCAAGAGAAAATTAGATATTTTCAATAGTACAAAGAGTTAAACTTTACCCATAAAAATTCCCATTACCTCCATGGGCATAAGTAAGTATAGTGAGAAAAAGGGCCAACATAAACCCGAATCTCCTATAAATGATAAATTTAAGTCTTTTCATTAGGTCTGTTGCCAATATTAGAAGTAAGTTACACATTCACCGTTGGATAGTTAACATTTGAGCGAATTGGTTGCATAATTATTTCTAAGTTTTGTCATACATCCAACGCTAAATGTGCAATAATATCGTAAATTTGACATATTAAAGCTAGCTAGTAATGTCAACCAAAGTTGACTAAGCAGGGTAGCGAGTATCATCTTTCTAATCATGGGTCTGGCGACCTGCCGAAGCTTGCCTGCTTGGACTTGTTAGGACGATCAAAGCATTTCGGATAGATCCAGGCAAAGATCAGTCGCTTTTAGGCTCGAATCGGCCCACTAAGGCCTGGTCAACAAGTGCCTAGGCTCGATTATGGTGTGAAGAAAATACAGTAAATGTTACATCACGGACAAGTTTGGACAAGGACTTTTAGGCTCGGTGTCGAGCCTAGCTTGCCCATTGATGAGGTCTAATAGATAGTGGTTAGTGATCAAGAGGGGAAGACGCATAGAAGAGGCGAGGGAGAAAAATAAACAGAATTGAATGGGTAGAATTAGAGGAGTAAAATATTCATAAAAAAAGCATAAAAAAACTCTTTAGCCAAAAACAAACAATTCCCTTAGAAATGTACAACTTAGGTGATCGATAACTCTTTTAAAAATTGTTAGAGCAAGCGCGTGAATACCTTTATCTTGATAATACACGATTTTCCTAATTTTATGGTGATTACATGTCATATAAATTATGTCATTACCAAGTACATTATTCCGCGAAAAAGAGGGCTTAAAGCCAAGAAAAGAGAAAAGAATCAACACATGAAATCGGTAGCGCCAACTTCACCTCTGATTAAAGCATAAACTAACTATTTCGACTATTGCTAAGATGTGTCCGCCTTTGCCCTCCGTTGACATTCTCTCAATGGTTGACTTTCTATCGCACCACTTCCTCCGCGACACGTGGCGATTATCTATTGACGACTCTTCATCAACTCCTAGTTCAAAGCTTTTGTGCATCGACATCGAGTGTTTAATTATTGTTGCCAAGTTTGTACTTGCCTTGAAAATAAGCGATAAATATATGTTGAAATTCCAGACTTATTTTCTATATGAGGTGACAAATTTGTTGAATTTTCGCAACTATTGATAGTTTCTTCGCAAAGAATGACCGCATTGATAGTTTGTTTGGCTAAATAAGTTTTAGATTATTTCTAGAAACATTGTTTGGTCGACAACAAAGTCTCCGTTTGTGGCTCTCATTCGTAAGGGTCCAACCCGATTCAGGTGGGAGAGGCTAAGAACGGTGCCCCATACTAGGTAGAAATGATTTTTAAAGATAGAAGAAATTCTATAAACAACATTACACTATATGAAATTAATGAGCAAATATGACATGGGCCAAGAAAAAAATGCGGTGTTCAACAACTAAAAAAAACGACAACGAATTTAAAATACACATAACGCTGGTTTCATATATATTTATACCAAAAAAAACTCATTATGTTACCATTCTGTCTATTGGGTCTAGGATGTCATTTTATTCAACAATTGAAGCCTTTTTAAACTCACCCGTATATAGGTGAAATGGTACATAAAATAATTGCTGACAATTGAACCTCCTCGACTCCCGCCCTGGCCATTTCGCAACATTCGGTGCGTTTATACAAGCAAGCGGCCTTTAGAGATGGCATTTTCTCGACAGCTTCCTCATTCTATGGCGGTTCATTCGCCGGAAATTCTTTCGCTTCTTCCGCATGTAGGTTCACGATCGCAATAACCACTTGTCGCTTAAGATTTGGAACGGATATTGTTGGTGTGCAATCCGGTCCTGATGATCCGTTGAAGCTTTAGCCAGAGGAATGAACCTACATGATCGGGTACGGGTTAAATGTTCGGTTTTTTTTTTTAATTGCATTGGACCGCCGATATTTACGTCAATATGTGACGAAGAGTAATTACTCGAGTTTGGAGATTACTGTTCATAGGTACCTCCATTCTTGTCCTACGGATGATTATCGACCGGTGGCGATTTAGTCGTGACAAATGTTAACTCATTATGAGAAATGGCAACATATCACGGTAAGCGTAACATGTCTTAACATGTAACGCTCGGACACCTCTTGCGAAGCATGCAAGTGAAGCTGGATCGTTGTTCATCCCCAACCGTTGGATCATGAGAACCCAATCTGGGTCGTCGATTGTGGGTCTAACAACGAGCAAGCATACCGCCCCTTTTTCCATCCCTTTATCTCGTTCGTTCATTTTGCCCACGTTTTTTTCCTTTTTTTATTCTTCTCTCTTCCCTCCGCCGAATCCGGCAAGGACGACCCTCGCCCGACGCTGGCGAGGGACGCCCTCGCTGGATCCGGTGAGGGCCACCCTTGCCCAACCCAATGCCGATGAGGGCCGCCCTCGCCAGCTTATCTCTGCCGTGATTAGCAAAGGGAAGAGAGAAGAAAAAAAAAAGGAAAAAGAAAAAGATAAAAATGCCCATTGAAAAATGTATTATGGGGTAAATGTGTCACATGTGATATAGTTTAGGTTTTTCGTATCACAAAAAAAAAGTTCAGAGAAAATTTATCACAAGTAGAATAGTTTTAAGTTTTTGGTAGTGTTTTTCTTTTTTTAGAGCCCCCAAGTTTCAGACGAAGAAGAGAGAGAAAGGCGAGTGGTGTGAGCGTGAGGGAGTCTGGCCCTTTTATTTTAGACTTGTAATAATTTTATTTCCTTTTTTGAAGACCTCTTTGAATGGGAAAAGTACCAAACTAGCCTCATTAAAATCACTCTATTACCACTTGAGTATTTGATCGATAAATTTTCGAGTGTCTGACAATCGTGGCACAACTTAACATGCGCTCAACTCTCTTTGTTTAGATTTAGCCAAAAAGTGAGGATCTGTACAATGGTCGCTCTCATGTTAGAACTATGAAATTAGCATTTTTGAGTGTAATAATTTTTAGGGAACAAGGCTCCAAAAATTTTAAACTATGTCCATTATGATATATTTACCCACAACTTGTGTTGGTGACACAAAAATAACTAAACTTGTATCTGGGTGACATATTTACTCTTCGTCAATTTTCTGTCGATGAACACCATGAAAGATTTGCCTTCATGGATGGCGGAAGGCAAATTGTGTTGACTATGGTGCCTACGTGACTTAAATAAAACAAAAATGATGCCATTTTGGCTAAAAAATTATCTTATTGGACCTTGATAAAGAGTAAATATATCACACAAGTACAAATTTGAATTTTTTTATATTAGAAGAAAAGGTTTATTGTAAATTTACACGTTCAACAAATGCTCGGGCACTCTTTTTTTGTTGAGTAAAAAGATGAGCGGTGATTTCAATCCAAAAATGTACACATTCTCGATTTAGTCACTTAAAAGAGTGCCCGAGCAAACTCGTCAAAAGACGAAAGACATCCGGTAGATGTATGCAAATTAGCGACTTTTCTGTGTGCAAGTGCAATCTTTCAACAACTTCGCGACGACTCCTCCTGCAGCACCGAATCGAAACCATACCGTCTTCGTTCGCTGTATATTCAAAGGAGTTGCATCATTGCCAAAATTAGAGAGATTGGATTGGTACATGTTACAAAAAATTAATCACCAATTTGGATATCTACAAAACCTCGAATCGATGTGGTGCTCTCGTTCCATGCTCCAAAACTCTCGTAAAAAAAGGAAAACTATTATTTTTGTGTCCGTCATCAGTGTAAAAAAACTTTTTGCACGTTTATCGTTGGACGGGTGATACGTGTGCTTGGAGATTCACGTAACTACACTCATTTGAGTGTTCACCCTTTCAACCTTAAACTTGTAAAAAAAAACATTTACGTCGATATTGAACCTAATAAAAATCCAAAAATAAAAATAAAAATTATTAGATTCACCCGCTTACTCTAGTTTACGTATTAATATATATATTACATGAGTATAGAAATTTTGAGTAAAAAAAAAAAAGAAAAAGGGACGAATTGGTGGAGAGAATTGTCCAATGTCTATATCTTAATAATTTCACGCCAAGTGAGGAAGTACA
The DNA here is from genome assembly GCA_024500025.1 of Syzygium aromaticum. Classification (NCBI taxonomy): domain Eukaryota; kingdom Viridiplantae; phylum Streptophyta; class Magnoliopsida; order Myrtales; family Myrtaceae; genus Syzygium; species Syzygium aromaticum. Next base: position 13,665,277 of record CM044889.1, read on the forward strand.
ATCAGAACCGTACGTTGCCCTTTTCCTTTCTTGTTTTTTCTTTTTTTAATCTTTTTCCTTGTACATTCTTTATCCTTTGCATAGCCAACCAAAAAGATAAACTTTAACTTGGAAGAAGAAGAAGAAGAAGAAGAAGCGATGGAAAAGCTCTATATATCCTTGATATGATGATTGAAAAAATATCATCACTTATTGGAAATTCACCATTTTTCGGGCATTTCATGTGTACTTGGATGACTATTTTTTAGAATTTTGCGTTGATGACCCATCATTTTAGTCACAAGATTGAAGAACAAAAGAGTAGAAGAAAACACATTTTTCTCTAAATTTTTTGGAAGTTTAAGCTACAAAACAAAGAGATTTGGGTGCTTACCTTATCAAAAAAAAAATAAAAGAAAGAGATTTGTGAATGTCGAAGACCATATGTTGGATTAATATTCATATTCGATCACATTAACGATATTAAAAAGGGATTAGAAAGGCAACAAATTATTTTGCATCATCAATTAATGATTTCCAAAACAGAAAAATTGGAGCACCATGATTAAGGGAAAGAAAAAGAACATTTTATTATGAATTGTATTGTATTTACACAAAATTGAGAAAACCATCCCTCTCGATGGTTTTTTCCCCATTATTCTCCAACAAAAAAGATATCAAAGAATCTTCCTATAAAAAAGAAAAAAGAAAAAAAGGACTATTTATTTTTCCTCCCCTATGTTCTTTCCTTTTTCCCCTTTTCGCCCCTATTTTCTCTCCTTTTCACCTTTCCACCCCAGGGCCCTTCCGACCGTCTACGACGACGACAGATTCACGTGCACGCTCGCCGCGATCGCTGAGCCGCACGCCGGGCAGTTCCGGTGGCTGGGCCCGCACGTCGACGCGCACAGGCACATGTGCCTGCACGGCAGCAGCACCACCGTCTCCCAGCAGCGCCCCGTGCACCACCGCCCCGGCCTCAGCGATTCCGCCGCCGCCGCAGCCGCATCGCCGCCTTCCGCGCCCGCCGTCCCGGCATCGTTGCTGCCGCAGCAGGAGGACTCCGCGTCGTCGACCACCCCGCCGCCGCCCCGAGCGAGGAGGTGCTGGAGGGTGGAACGGAGGGAGTCGGCTTCGGCCTCGTTGTCCTGGGCGAGGCCCTGCCAGATGCGGTTCTCCGACAACAGGGACATCACTTGCTCTCGGAGGAGCCGATTCAATTCCCCCATCTTCGCGATCTCTTCGTCTTTTTCCTTGATTTTTCTGGCCAACCCCTTCGTGTGTAAGGAAGTCAAGAACAAAGTTGTCAGGGTTTTATTTGTGGAAATCCCAGAACAAGTCATAAACCCTAATCAGTCCATCAAAGACTTGTCGAAGCAACACAAACTGACGAGGACGACGACGAGAAAAGGTAAAGTTTAAAAAAGGAAAGGAGGAAAGAGGGGTCGTTACATACATGTTGGGAAATCAAAGGGTCGATCTCCGATTCGTGCCCCAGAGACGGTGACGCCTTGGTCATCTTGCGAGGATCGTGATTCGCCGACAAGCGATCGCAGCTCAAGTGGTCGTCGCCGATGGCGTCTCTGGACCGCTTGCGGTGGTGGTTCCCGTGGACAGAGACGGCGGCGGCGTTGTTGTCGCCCGTGGATGATTTCGCCGCGCAGAACTCGGGGATGATGCGGTATTTCCGGAGGCGGCGGCGCGACGGCCGCGAGATCAGGTCGGGCGGCGTGGTCTCCGGCAGAGGGATGAAATCCTCCGCGGTCGCCATGAGAGAGTCGTTCCCAGCGAGAGAGAGAGTGTGTTTCAGAGGAAGAAGAGAGAGAAGGGCGAGTGGTGTGCGCGTGAGGGATTTTGGCCCTTTTATATCGGAGCGTTCCCGACCGTTGCGACGACGCGGGCGGGCACGCGGCAACAGCCGGGCTGTCGGGGGAGGCTTGGCACGCACTCCTCGGCTCAGGCACAGGCGGCTGCACGGCGGCGGCGGCGGCGGCGGCCCCCGACGCCCTCCTGTCCCCGCCGCACGCCGTGAAAATTAAATGTTTCTTTTTTTAATTTTCTAATCGACATTATTTTTTTGTTAATTCTTTTTGGCACATTCCCCCACTGATTAAAATTAAAGTGTGCCGCTATTATTATCCACGTACTTGTCAAGTACATCCTCGTTCGTATAAAAAGTTAAATGGGGTCGTGTCGCGAATAAGATTTATTTTTTTATTTTCTTGAATTCTTTTCACCTACGGAATTGACCCACATTTTCATTTGATACATATTGACAAGAAACATGTTCAATCTTCAATTAATTTTTAAATATTGGGTGGGTCGGAGATTATTTTTACAGAAAAATATAAATCTGTGTGTACGGATACTATTTCGCAAGTTCAAGCGGAGCACATTCTTACTTAAAATACGTAGTTAGTGTGATGATTCAAAATTTTGCCACGCTATAAGCTTTATTAGTCAGGGTGATCGCCGAAATCATAGTTCATACATTTATTTTTTAAAGGTGCAATTTATTTATTTTTTTGGTAATAAATGTTTAAATTATGCAAACATATGGTTTATAAAATCAATCGAGTATCATAAGATAAGCCCCAAAAGTTCATTTATTCGGTGCTTTCTTGTGGGTGGCATGCAAACTAGTGGATGAGGGAACTCGGAGGACCCCCACAGACGGAACATTTTATTCGTTTGTTTTAATTTCACTTCTTTCGCCTTCTTTAATATAACATCTTTCATTGCCCAACAAAAGCGCCTAGTTCCAAAAAAATAAAAAACATCAACTTCATATTGAGTGACAATTCTAACTCGATTTTTTTCTCATAAAAAATCATCAACTTCCATTTAAATTCAAAATCTGGCTTGAACAATTTGAAAATTTCACATTACGAGGAGCAAATTTGGGACTTGAGTAAAAATTGATACTTTTTATTAAGACAAAAAAAAATTTAGACCAAAACTATCTTTGAAAGTAAAGTTGGAGCTTTATTTTTTTTTTGGAATTAACCCCAACAAAAGACAACACTTCTTTAATATAACAAATTTTTGTAATATACATTTAATAATTTATGAAGCGACACAACTATTGTCACAATATGACATCTTTCGTCACCCAAATCGAACGAAAGACAACACTCCATGAAAAGTACATGCGCGACACCAATGCTAAGTCAAAAAAGCTCATCCTTTTTGATTTCATCATTAGTTTAATTAGATATCTTATGGCATGATAAATGAAGAAATATAAAGAAGGGAGATTTTAATGTGGCCATATCATTTTTTTTTCCTTTGAAATCTTTTCTTATTGTTGGGTTTTTCGAGAGGAAAATTGAACGATAGCCAGCCTAACTCCATCTATCAGTGCCCATAATTCAGCCGCAAAAGCACTAGCTTACTGTCTATAGAGGGAATAACGTCAGAATTATGGTTCCTGGCCTGAAACTTTCTAACTGGAAGCATTTTTATACGCAGCAGCAGATTGGGCACAGATACCGTACAGGCCACTCGCCATTGCTCTCTCGTTTTTCGTCGCGTATGCTTATTTTCTTTAATCAGGTACCATCATAGCTAAGCTCATCTTAAACATCAACGATGGCATATGACGACAATCATTCCAGTAAACAATTATGCAGTCACTCAACATTCTGCACGGAGAAGCTATGCTCACAACCATAGTTCAAATTGCGTCATATAACCCATAAAGGAAGCGTCTTTATATTTAGTATAGGTATTTGTTATAAGTACATCGTTCAATAGTTACATATAAGTATGTGATAAGCATAGCATAAAGAACTAGGCGTCGGTCCATGTAATGTCAAGCCAGCCCCAATTGTCCTTAGGCACCCTCAGGGCTTCCCACACAGCTCTGGACGCATCGACAATGTTGTTGTCACATGGAGGTTGGTAATCATGATCTACATCGCATCCCATGGTCGAGTCGCATTCATCCACCACCTTAGCCTGGGTGCTCCTCCCATTGCCGTAGATCGTTATGTTTCTGAGGCACCTACTCATGTTATCGAACCACCCTGTGGATAGTGCCACGACAGGCGTGTCATTAGAATGGTACTGGTTGTCGCACTCAGATGGGCCACCTCCATCTCCGCCCTCCTCAAAGCTGTTCAGGGTGAGGTGGGCACTGGTGTGGCCCGACACCGGCGGCGAACACTTGTAAATCGGGTACATTTGGCCGTTTTTGCAGCACTCCGAGTCGTCCCCGGTGTTGCATTGTCCAGGAGGGGGATTCTTCCCTCTGATTCTGCCGCTCGGTCTGCAAGACTGACCTTGAACTTCCATACAACTCATCGCCAGAAGAACAAGAAGCAATGAGCCCAAGCATTTCAAGCTAAAGTTATTCATTTTCTGTGTCTTCGTAAGACGTTCTGCTTCTTTATCTCTCGATGCTAGAAACAGGAGTCATGTAGAGCTATATATAAGAAATCAAAGGCGGTCCTAGTAAGACGGCACAATCTGGCACGACAATTTTCAAAGACAATCGAAAGCTACATGATACAGAAGGAACTAACGATGGTTACTTCCCATCAACATAAGCGATGCGGCCTTACGGAGAAGCAAAACAGTTGACTACTATCTCATATGTGCTTAGTCCATCCTCTAAGCGATGAGAAGAACTTGGATTCGTCGCTGACCGAGACTTTGTCCGATTCTCATCCGAATCACCGAGACATGATTGAACATTTGGAGTAGCAGACATGTAGATTGGAATTGTCTTCTAATTGCCAGCAAAATAAGGCTCCATTCCCGTTACGGAACTTGTTTGCCGCCTTAAGATCCCAAAATACACCCATTAGTGTTCCAAACTTGAACCAACAGAAGACGTAACCAAACGTCTCCGTGACACTGACATCTTTTCCTCTGTTTTTAGCAGAGTCTCAAACTGTAAAACAAACAATCGGCCCGCTTGCCTTGCTACATATATCTACAATTGAAATGGATGATAAGAGGTCCTGCAAATACCCAAATTCCAAAATTTGATGAACTATATGTCATGAAAGTAAATGACAAAAGAGTTACATCATGGGATTTTGACGACAACTTTGATTCACTTGCAAGTCGGACGATTCTATGGTCGCCTTTTCTATTTCTGTGCCTTCTCATTTTCCATAATAGTAGACAAGATCATTACAAAATAAAATAAAAAATTATCGATTACAATGGATCTTTCGAGGTGTCTGCAAAATAAAATACATAACAAAAAATTATCGATTCTACATACTATCAAAGCTCCCTGCATGACTAAGATAGCCAATCGTGATTAGTGTTAAGTTTTTTGAGATTAAAAAGAAAAGTAAACAGTAAAAGTGTGTGATCACATAATATGCAAAGAATATTGTAAATTACATATAAGGAACGAAACGTCTAGGTAAGTGCCTCCGTTAATTCTTAATTTTAGGGATCTTTGTTAGCAAGTTAAAGGACTGAGTTCATACTTATCTCGACCTATTTGCTCAGTTAAGTTTTTTCTTTTCTGTTCCTCTTTTCTTGATAGTTCCTTCACTTAAGAAATGGGGTCCTGAAAGTGGAAAATGTTATAAATGGTCTTTGAACTTTGGTTTAATATGTAATATAGTCTCTGAAATTTAAATTTATTTAATGTGGTTCCTGAACTTTAGTTGAATGTGCAGTATTATCTCTAAATTTTTTATTTGTTTAATGTGGTCCTTAAACTATTAGTACATGTTCAATAAAATCCATGAATTGTATGAATATATTCAATATAATCTCTGAACTTGAATTGATAGAAGGACAACAATGAATATTTTCATACATTTAGGGACTAAATTGAATATGTATCAAAAATCTAGGGACCACATTGAACAAATTAAAAGCTCATGGACCACATTTAGTTAAAGTTCAATGACTACATTGAACAAATTTAAAATCCATAGACTACATTGTACATTGAATTAAAGTTCATTGATCATTTGTATCATTATCCCTTCAAGAGTATTGTATTTTACATATAAGAAACAGAATGTCTAGCTAAGTGCCTCCATATTTATTTCTTAATTTTCCGGATCATAATTAGCAAGTGAAAGTACTGAGTTCATACTTATCTCAACCTATTTGATCAGTTAATTTTTTTTCTTTCCGGTTCCTTTTTTCTTCATAGTTCCTTCATTTAAGTAAAGGGGTTCTGAAATCTTTCGCATTTGAAATTCCAGCTGTGTCTTTTTGCAATTTCTTTCTAAGTTCAAAACCACGACATACATTCATATTGATAGGAAATTCCAATGTGGTTATTTGGAAGGGGCTTTTAAGGCCTAACCCAATGAACATAATGTTTACACCCTAAAAAAACAAGCAAAATATATCGTCATCTCGAAACTTGTCACTTCCCGCGTCATTTAGTATCACTTTCCCGTTTCGGGCCTTCGGGGCATCAAGCCATCCTACTCTAGCAATGAGCAATAGATATGGCTTTTATCTTCTGCAAAGTGATTAAGAACGAGAGGATAATGAACTGTACGTATCCTTGCGAAATTGAAAACTCATAGAGTTCGATTGCATTTAAAAAAAATCGAAAGCCAGAAAAACCTGTGATCAGTCATTTTTGTTTATTTTCTTCACAATACACCAAGAGAAAATTAGATATTTTCAATAGTACAAAGAGTTAAACTTTACCCATAAAAATTTCCATTACCTCCATGGGCATAAGCAAGTATAGTGAGAAAAAGGGCCAACATAAACCCAAATCTCCTATAAATGATAAATTTAAGTCTTTTCATTAGATCTGTTGCCAATATTAGAAGTAAGTTACACCTTCACCGTTGGATAGTTAACATTTGAGCGAATTGGTTGCATAATTATTTCTAAGTTTTGTCATACATCCAACGCTAAATGTGCAATAATATCGTAAATTTGACATATTAAAGCTAGCTAGTAATGTCAACCAAAGTTGACTAAGCAGGGTAGCGAGTATCATCTTTCTAATCATGGGTCTGGCGACCTGCCGAAGCTTGCCTGCTTGGACTTGTTAGGACGATCAAAGCATTTCGGATAGATCCAGGCAAAGATCAGTCGCTTTTAGGCTCGAATCGGCCCACTAAGGCCTGGTCAACAAGTGCCTAGGCTCGATTATGGTATGAAGAAAATACAGTAAATGTTACGTCACGGACAAGTTTGGACAAGGACTTTTAGGCTCGGTGTCGAGCCTAGCTTGCCCATTGATGGGGTCTAATAGATAGTGGTTAGTGATCAAGAGGGGAAGACGCATAGAAGAGGCGAGGGAGAAAAATAAACAGAATTGAATGGGTAGAATTAGAGGAGTAAAATATTTATAAAAAAAGCATAAAAAAACTCTTTAGCCAAAAACAAACAATTCCCTTAGAAATGTACAACTTAGGTGATCGATAACTCTTTTAAAAATTGTTAGAGCAAGCGCGTGAATACCTTTATCTTGATAATACACGATTTTCCTAATTTTATGGTGATTGCATGTCATGTAAATTATGTCATTACCAAGTACATTATTCGGCGAAAAAGAGGGCTTAAAGCCAAGAAAAGAGAAAAGAATCAACACATGAAATCGGTGGCACCAACTTCACCTCTGATTAAAACAGAAACTAACTATTACGACTATTGCTAAGTTGTGTACGCCTTTGCCCTCCGTTGGCATTCTCTCAATGGTTGACTTTCTATCGCAGCACTTCCTCGGCGACACGTGGCGATTATCTATTGACGACTCTTCATCAACTCCTAGTTCAAAGCTTTTGTGCATCGACATCGAGTGTTTAATTATTGTTGCCAAGTTTGTACTTGCCTTGAAAATAAGCGATAAATATATGTTGAAATTCCAGACTTATTTTCTATATGAGGTGACAAATTTGTTGAATTTTCGCAACTATTGATAGTTTCTTCGCAAAGAATGACCGCATTGATAGTTTGTTTGGCTAAATAAGTTTTAGATTATTCCTAGAAACATTGTTTGGTCGACAACAAAGTCTCCGTTTGTGGCTCTCATTCATAAGGGTCCAACCCGATTCAGGTGGGAGAGGCTAAGAACGGCGCCCCATACTAGGTAGAAATGATTTTTAAAGATAGAAGAAATTCTATAAACAACATTACACTATATGAAATTAATGAGCAAATATGACATGGGCCAAGAAAAAAATGCGGTGTTCAACAACTAAAAAAAACGACAACGAATTTAAAATACACATAACGCTGGTTTCATATATATTTATACCAAAAAAAACTCATTATGTTGCCATTCTGTCTATTGGGTCTAGGATGTCATTTTATTCAACAACTGAAGCTTTTTTAAACTCACCCGTATATAGGTGAAATGGTACATAAAATAATTGCTGACAATTGAACCTCCTCGACTCCCGCCCTGGCCATTTCGCAACATTCGGTGCGTTTATACAAGCAAGCGGCCTTTAGAGATGGCATTTTCTCGACAGCTTCCTCATTCTATGGCGGCTCATTCGCCGGAAATTCTTTCGCTTCTTCCGCATGTAGGTTCACGATCACAATAACCACTTGTCGCTTAAGATTTGGAACGGATATTGTTGGTGTGCAATCCGGTCCTGATGATCCGTTGAAGCTTTAGCCAGAGGAATGGACCTACATGATCGGGTACGGGTTAAATGTTCGGTTTTTTTTTTAATTGCATTGGACCGCCGATATTTACGTCAATATGTGATGAAGAGTAATTACTCGAGTTTGGAGATTACTGTTCATAGGTACCTCCATTCTTGTCCTACGGATGATTATCGACCGGTGGCGATTTAGTCGTGACAAATGTTAACTCATTATGAGTAATGGCAACATATCAGGGTAAGCGTAACATGTCTTAACATGTAACGCTCAGACATCTCTTGCGAAGCATGCAAGTGAAGCTGGATCGTTGTTCATCCCCAACCGTAGGATCATGAGAACCCAATCTGGGTCGTCGATTGTGGGTCTAACAACGAGCAAGCATACCGCCCCTTTTTCCATCCCTTTATCTCGTTCGTTCATTTTGCCCACGTTTTTTTCCTTTTTTTATTCTTCTCTTTTCCCTCCGCCGAATCCGGCAAGGACGACCCTCATCCGACGCCAGCGATGGCGTCCCTCGCCGGATCCGGTGAGGGCCACCCTTGCCCAACCCAATGCCGATGAGGGCCGCCCTCGCCAGCTTATCTCCGCCGTGATTAGCAAAGGGAAGAGAGAAGAAAAAAAAAAGGAAAAAGAAAACAGAAAAAAGAAAAAGATAAAAATGCCCATTGAAAAATGTATTGTGGGGTAAATGTGTCACAAGTGATATAGTTTAGGGTTTTTTGTATCACAAAAAAAAAGTTTAAAGAAAATTTATCACAAGTAGAATAGTTTCGAGTTTTTGGTGGTGTTTTTCTTTTTTTAGAGCCCCCAAGTTTCAGACGAAGAAGAGAGAGAAAGGCGAGTGGTGTGAGCGTGAGGGAGTCTGGCCCTTTTATTTTAGACTTGTAATAATTTTATTTCCTTTTTTGAGGACCTCTTTGAATGGGAAAAGTACCAAACTAGCCTCATTAAAATCACTCTATTACCACTTGAGTATTTGATCGATAAATTTTCGAGTGTCTGACAATCGTGGCACAACTTAACATGCGCTCAACTCTCTTTGTTTAGATTTAGCCAAAAAGTGAGGATCTGTACAATGTTCGCTCTCATGTTAGAACTATGAAATTAGCATTTTTGAGTGTAATAATTTTTAGGGAACAAGGCTCCAAAAATTTTAAACTATGTCCATTGTGATATATTTACCCACAACTTGTGTTGGTGACACAAAAATAACTAAACTTGTATCTGGGTGACATATTTACTCTTCGTCAATTTTCTGTCGATGAACACCGTGAAAGATTTGCCTTCATGGATGGCAGAAGGCAAATTGTGTTGACTATGGTGCCTACGTGACTTAAATAAAACAAAAATGATGCCATTTTGGCTAAAAAATTATCTTATTGGACCTTGATAAAGAGTAAATATATCACACAAGTACAAATTTAAGTTTTTTTATATTAGAAGAAAAGGTTTATGGTAAATTTACACGTTCAACAAGTGCTCGGGCACTCTTTTTTTGTTGAGTAAAAAGATGAGCGGTGATTTCAATCCAAAAATGTACACATTCTCGATTTAGTCACTTAAAAGAGTGCCCGAGCAAACTCGTCAAAAGACGAAAGACATCCGGTAGATGTATGCACATTAGCAACTTTTCTGTGTGCAAGTGCAATCTTTCAACAACTTCGCGACGACTCCTCCTGCAGCACCGAATCGAAACCATACCGTCTTCGTCCGCTGCATATTCAAAGGAGTTGCATCATTGCCAAAATTAGAGAGATTGGATTGGTACATATTACAAAAAGTTAATCACCAATTTGGATATCCACAAAACCTCGAAACGATGTGGTGCTCTCGTTCCATGCTCAAAAACTCTCGTAAAAAAAGGAAAACTATTATTTTTGTGTCTGTCGTCACTGTAAAAAAACTTTTTGCACGTTTATTGTTGGATGAGTGATAAGTGTGCTTGGAGATTCACGTAACTGCGCTCATTTGAGTGTTCATCCTTTCAACCTTAAACATGTAAAAAAAAAAATTTACGTCGATATTGAACCTAATAAAAATCCAAAAATAAAAATAAAAATTATTAGATTCACCCACTTGCTCTAGTTTACGTATTAATATAGTATAGAAATTTTGAGTAAAAAAAAAAGAAAAAGGGACGAATTGGTGGAGAGAATTGTCCAATGTCTATATCTTAATAATTTCACGCCAAGTGAGGAAGTACAATCAGAACCGTACGTTGCCCTTTTCCTTTCTTTGTTTTTTCTTTTTTTAATCCTTTTCCTTGTTACATTCTTTATCCTTTGCATAGCCAACCAAAAAGAAAAACTTTAACTTGGAAGAGAAAACGAAAAAGAAGAAGAAGAAGAAGAAGAAGAAGAAGAAAAGTGATGGAAAAGCTCTATATATCCTTGATATAATGACTGAAAAAATATCATCACTTATTGGAAAATCACCATTTTTTGGGCATTTCTTGTGTATTTGGATGACCATTTTTTAGAATTTTGCGTTGATGACCCATCATTTAATCACAAGATTGAAGAACAAAAAAGTAGAAGAGAACATATTTTTCTCTAAATTTTTTGGAAGTTTAAACTACAGAAGAAAGAGATTTGGGTACTTACCTTATCAAAAAAAAAGAAAGAGATTTGTGAATGTCGACGACCATATGTTGGATTAATATTCATATTCGATCACATTAACGATATTAAAAGGGGATTAGAAAGGCAACAAATTATTTTGCATCATCAATTAATGATTTCCAAAACAGAAAAATTGGAACACCATGATTAAGGGAAAGAAAAAGAACATTTTATTATGAATTGTATTGTATTTACACAAAATTGAGAAAACCATCCCTCTCGATGGTTTTTGCCCCATTATTCTCCAACTAAAAAGATATCAAAGAATCTTCCTATAAAAAAAAAAGAAAAAAAAAAGGGACTATTTGTTTTTCCTCCCCTATGTCCTTTCCTTTTTCCCCTTTTCGCCCCTATTTTCTCTCCTTTTAACCTTTCCTCCCCAGGGCCGTTCCGACCGTCTACGACGACGACAGATTCACGTGCACGCTCGCCGCGATCGCTGAACCGCACGCCGGGCAGTTCCGGTGGCTGGGCCCGCACGTCGACGCGCACAGGCACATGTGCCTGCACGGCAGCAGCACCACCGTCTCCCAGCAGCGCCCCGTGCACCACCGCCCCGGCCTCAGCGATTCCGCCGCCGCCGCCGCAGCCGCATCGCCGCCTTCCGCGCCCGCCGTCCCGGCATCGTTGCTGCCGCAGCAGGAGGACTCCGCGTCGTCGACCACCACGCCGCCGCCGCGAGCGAGGAGGTCCTGGAGGGTGGAACGGAGGGAGTCGGCTTCGGCCTCGTTGTCCTGGGCGAGGCCCCGCCAGATGCGGTTCTCCGACAACAGGGACATCACTTGCTCTCGGAGGAGCCGATTCAATTCCCCCATCTTCGCGATCTCTTCGTCTTTTTCCTTGATTTTTCTGGCCAACCCCTTCGTCTGTCCGGAAGTCAAGAACAAAGTTGTCAGGATTTTGTTTGTGGAAATCCCAGAACAAGTCATAAACCCTAATCAGTCCATCAAAGACTTGTCGAAGCAACACAAACTGACGACGACGACGAGAAAAGGTAAAATTTAAAAAAGGAAAGGAGGAAAGAAGGGTCGTTAAATACATGTTGGGAAATCAAAGGGTCGATCTCCGATTCGTGCCCCAGAGACGGCGACGCCTTGGTCATCTTGCGAGGATCGTGATTCGCCGACAAGCGATCGCAGCTCAAGTGGTCGTCGCCGATGGCGTCTCTGGACCGCTTGCGGTGGTGGTTCCCGTGGAAAGAGACGGCGGCGGCGTTGTTGTCGCCCGTGGATGATTTCGCCGCGCAGAACTCGGGGATGATGCGGTATTTCCGGAGGCGGCGGCGCGACGGCCGCGAGATCAGGTCGGGCGGCGTGGTCTCCGGCAGAGGGATGAAATCCTCCGCGGTCGCCATGAGAGAGTCGTTCCCAGCGAGAGAGAAAGTGTTTCCGACGAAGAAGATAGAGAAGGGCGAGTGGTGTGCGCGTGAGGGATTTTGGCCATTTTATATCGGAGCGTTCCCGACCGTTGCGACGACGCGGGAGGGCACGCGGCGACAGCCGGGCTGCCGGGGGAGGCTTGGCACGCACTCCTCGGCGCAGGCACAGGCGGCTGCACGGCGGCGGCGGCGGCCCCCGACGCCCTCCTGTCCCCGCCGCACGCCGTCAAAATTAAATGTTTCCTTTTTTAATTTTTTATTAGACATTATTTTTTTGTTAATTCTTTTTGGCACATTCCCCCACTGATTAAAATTAAAGTGTGCCGCTATTATTATCCACGTACTTGTCAAGTACATCCTCGTTCGTATAAAAAGTTAAATGGGGTCGTGAATAAGATTTATTTTTTTATTTTGTTGAACTCTTTTCACCTACAGAATTGACCCACATTTTCAATTGAAACATATTGACAAGAAACATGTTCAATCTTCAATTAATTTTTAAATATTGGGCGGGTCGGAGATTATTTTTACAGAAAAATATAAATCTGTGTGTACAGATACTATTTCGCAAGTTTAAGCGGAGCACGTTCTTACTTAAATTACGGAGTTAGTGTGATGATTCAAAATTTTACTACGCTATCAGCTTTATTAGTCAGGGCGATCGCCGAAACCATAGTTCATACATTTATTTTTTGTAGGTGCAATTTATTTATTTTTTTGGTAATAAATGTTTAAATTATGCAAACATATGGTTTATAAAATCAATCGAGTATCATAAGATAAGCCCCAAAAGTTCATTTATTCGGTGCTTTCTTGTGGGTGGCATGCTAACTAGTGGATGAGGGAACTCGGAGGGCTCCCACAAATGGAACATTTTATTCATTTGTTTTAATTTCACTTCTTTCGCCTTCTTTAATATAACATCTTTCATTGCCCAACAAAAGCACCTAATTCCTAAAAAAAAGCGCATCACCTTTATTTTAAGTGACAATTTTAACTTGAATTTTTTTTCATAAAAAATCACTAATTTCCACTTAAATTCAAAATTTAGCTTGAATAATTTAAAAATTTCACATTACGAGGACCAAATTTGAAACTTGAGTAAAAATCAGTACTTCTTATCAAGACAAAAAAAAATTTAGACCAAAACTATCTTTGAAAGTAAAGTTGGAGCTTTCTTTTTTTTTGGAATTAACCCCAACAAAAGACAACACTTCTTTAATATAACAGTTTTTTCGTAATATATATTTAATAATTTATGAAGCGACACAACTATTGTCACAATATGACATCTTTCGTCACCCAAATCGAACGAAAGACAACACTCCATGAAAAGTACATGCGCGACACCCATCAAATGCTAAGTCAAAAAAGCTAATCCTTTTTGATTTCATCTTTAGTTTAATTAGATATCTTATGGCGTGATAGATGAAGAAATATAAAGAAGGGAAATTTTAATGTGGCCATATCATTTTTTTTTTCCTTTTGAAATCTTTTCATATTGTTGGGTTTTTCGAGAAGAAAATTGAACGATAGCCAGCCTAACTCCATGTATTAGTGCTCATAATTCAGGTGCAAAAGCACTAGCTTACTGTCTACAGAGGGAATAACGTCAGAATTATGCTTCCTGGGCTGAAACTTTCTTTCTAGAAGCATTGTCATACGCAGCAGCAGATTGGGCGCAGATACTGGACAGGCCACTTGCCATTGCTCTCTCGTTTTTCGTCGCGTATGCTTATTTTCTTTAATCAGGTATCATCATAGCTAAGCTCATCTTAAACATCAAGGCTGACATATGACGAAAATCATTCCAGTAAGCAATTATGCAGTCACTCAACATTCTGCACGGAGAAGCTATGCTCACAACCATAGTTCGAATTGCGGCGTATAATCCATAAAGGAAGCATCTTCATATTTAGTACAGGTATTTGTTTAAAGTATATAGTTCAATAGGTACATATAAGTATGTGACAAGCATAGCATAAAGAACTAGGCATCGGTCCATGTAATGTCAAGCCAGCCCCAATTGTCCTTAGGCACCCCTAGGGCTTCCCACACAGCTCTGGATGCATCGACAATGTCGTTGTCACATGGAGGTTGGTAATCGTGATCTTCATCGCATCCCATGGTGGAGTCGCATTCGTCCACCACCTTAGCCTGGGTGCTCCTCCCATTGCCGTAGATCGTTATGTTCCTGAGGCACCTGCTCATGTTATCGAACCACCCCGTGGATAGTGCCACGACAGGCGTGTCATCAGAATGGTACTGGTTGTCGCACTCAGATGGGCCACCTCCATCTCCGCCCTCCTCAAAGCTGTTCAAGGTGAGGTGGGCGCTGGTGTGGGTCGACACCGGCGGCGAACACTTGTAAATCGGGTACATTTGGCCGTTTTTGCAACACTCCGAGTCGTCCCCGGTGTTGCATTGTCCAGGAGGGGGATTCTTCCCTCTGATTCTGCCGCTCGGTCTGCAGGACTGACCTTGAACTTCCATACAACTCATAGCCAGAAGAACAAGATGCAATGAGCCCAAGCATTTCAAGCTAAAGTTATTCATTTTCTGTGTCTTCGTAAGATGTTCTGGCCCTTTATCTCTCGATGCTAGAAACTGGAGTCATGTAGAGCTATATATAAGAAATCAAGGGCAGTACTAGTAAGACAGCACAATCTAGCACGATAATTTTCAAAGGCAATCGAAAGCTGCATGATACAGAAGGAACTAATGATGGTTACTTCCCATCAACATAAGCGATGCGGCCTTACGGAGAAGCAAAACAGTTGACTACTATCTCATATGTGCTTAGTCCATCCTCTAAGCGATGAGAAGAACTTGGATTCGTCACTGACCGAGACTTTGTCCGATTCTCATCCGAATCATCGAGACATGATTCAACATTTGGAATAGCAGACATGTAGATTGGAATTGTCTTCTAATTGCCAGCAAAATAAGGCTCCATTCCCGTTACGGAACTTGTTTGCCGCCTTAAGATCCTAAAATAAACCCATTAGTGTTCCAAACTTGAACCAACAGAAGAAGTAACCAGACGTCTCCGTGACACTGACATCTTTTCCTCTGTTTTTAGCAGAATCTCAAACTGTAAAACAAACAATGGGCCTGCTTGGCTTGCTACATATATCTACAATTGAAATTGATGATCAGAGGTCCTGCAAATACCCAAATTCCAAAATTTGAAGAACTATATGTCATGAAAGTAAATGACAAAAGAGTTGCATCATGGGATTTTGACGACAACTTTAATTCACTTGCAAGTCGGACGATTCTATGGTCGCCGTTTCTATTTCTGTGCCTTCTCATTTTCCATAATAGTAGACAAGATCATTACAAAATAAAATAAAAAATTATCGATTACAATGGATCTTTCGAGGTGTCTGCAAAACAAAATACATAACAAAAAATTATCGATTCTACATACAATCAAAGCTCCCTGCATCACTAAGATAGCCAATCGTGATTAGTGTTAAGTTTTTTGAGATTAAAAAGAAAAGTAAACAGTAAAAGTGTGTGATCACATAAAATGCAAAGAATATTGTAAATTACATTTAAGGAACGAAACGTCTAGGTAAGTGCCTCCGTTAATTCTTAATTTTAGGGATCTTTATTAGCAAGTTAAAGGACTGAGTTCATACTTATCTCTACCTATTTGCTCAGTTTAGTTTTTTCTTTTCTGTTCCTCTTTTCTTGATAGTTCCTTCACTTAAGAAATGGGGTCCTGAAAATGGAAAACGTTACAAATGATCTTTGAACTTTGGTCTAATGTGTAATATAGTCTATGAAATTTAAATTTATTTAATGTGGTTCATGAACTTTAGTTCAATGTGCAGTATTATCTCTAAATTTTTTATTTGTTTAATGTAGTCCTTGAACTATTAGTACATGTTCAATATAGTCCATGAATTGTACGGATATATTCAATATAATCTCTGAACTTGAATTGATAGAAGGATAACAATGAATATTTTCATACATTTAGGGACTAAATTGAATATATACCAAAAGTCTAGGGATCACATTGAACAAATTAAAAGTTCATGAACCACATTTAGTTAAAGTTCAATGACTACATTGAACAAATTTAAAGTTCATGGACTACATTGTACATTGAATTAAAGTTCATTGATAATTTGTATCATTATCCCTTCAAGAGTATTGTATATTACATATCAGAAACAGAATGTCTAGCTAAGTGCCTCCATATTTATTTCTTAATTTTCCGGATCATAATTAGCAAGTGAAAGTGCGGAGTTCATACTTATCTCAACCTATTTGATCAGTTAATTTTTTTTCTTTCCGGTTCCTTTTTTCTTCATAGTTCCTTCATTTAAGTAAAGGGGTTCTGAAATCTTTCACATTTGAAATTCCAGCTCTGTCTTTTTGCAATTTCTTTCTAAGTGCAAAGCCACGACATACATTCATATTGACAGGAAATTCCAATGTGGTTATTTGGAAGGGGCTTTTAAGGCCTAACCCAATGAACAGAATGTTTACACCCTAAAAAAAAAAAGGAAAATATATCGTCATCTGGAAACTTGTCACTTCCCGCGTCATTTAGTATCACTTTCCTGTTTGGGGCCTTCGGGGCATCAAGCCATCCTACTCTAGCAATGAGCAATAGATATGGCTTTTATCTTCTGCAAAGTGATTAAGAACGAGAGGATAATGAACTGTACGTATCCTTGCGAAATTGAAAACTCATAGAGTTCGATTGCACTTAAAATAAATCGAAAGCCAGAAAAACCTGTGATCAGTCATTTTTGTTTATTTTCTTCACAATACACCAAGAGAAAATTAGATATTTTCAATAGTACAAAGAGTTAAACTTTACCCATAAAAATTCCCATTACCTCCATGGGCATAAGTAGGTATAGTGAGAAAAAGGGCCAACATAAACCCGAATCTCCTATAAATGATAAATTTAAGTCTTTTCATTAGATCTGTTGCCAATATTAGAAGTAAGTTACACTTTCACCGTTGGATAGTTAACATTCGAGCAAATTGGTTGCATAATTATTTCTAAGTTTTATCATACATCCAACGCTAAATGTGCAATAATTTTGTAAATTTGACATATTAAAGCTAGCTAGTAATGTCAACCAAAGTTGACTAAGCAGGGTAGCGAGTATCATCTTTCTAATCATGGGTCTGGCGACCTGCCGAAGCTTGCCTGCTTGGACTTGTTAGGACGATCAAAGCATTTCGGATAGATCCAGGCAAAGATCAGTCGCTTTTAGGCTCGAATCGGCCCACTAAGGCCTGGTCAACAAGTGCCTAGGCTCGATTATGGTATGAAGAAAATACAGTAAATGTTACGTCACGGACAAGTTTGGACAAGGACTTTTAGGCTCGGTGTCGAGCCTAGCTTGCCCATTGATGGGGTCTAATAGATAGTGGTTAGTGATCAAGAGGGGAAGACGCATAGAAGAGGCGAGGGAGAAAAATAAACAGAATTGAATGGGTAGAATTAGAGGAGTAAAATATTCATAAAAAAAGCATAAAAAAACTCTTTAGCCAAAAACAAACAATTCCCTTAGAAATCTACAACTTAGGTGATCGATAACTCTTTTAAAAATTGTTAGAGCAAGCGCGTGAATACCTTTATCTTGATAATACACGATTTTCCTAATTTTATGGTGATTACATGTCATATAAATTATGTCATTACCAAGTACATTATTCCGCGAAAAAGAGGGCTTAAAGCCAAGAAAAGAGAAAAGAATCAACACATGAAATCGGTAGCGCCAACTTCACCTCTGATTAAAGCATAAACTAACTATTTCGACTATTGCTAAGATGTGTCCGCCTTTGCCCTCCGTTGACATTCTCTCAATGGTTGACTTTCTATCGCACCACTTCCTCGGCGACATGTAGCGATTATCGATTGACGACTCTTCATCAAATTCTAGGTCAAAGCTTTTGTGCATCGACATCGAGTGTTTAATTATTGTTGCCAAGTTTGTACTTGCCTTGAAAATAGGTGAAAAATATTTGTTGAAATTCCAGACTTATTTTCCATATGAGGTGACAAATTTGTTGAATTTTCGCAACTATTGATAGTCTGATATTTCAAACCCTCATGGTCAGATCCAAAATCAAGTTGTGACCCCCAAGACTTTGCATTTCATTCATCATGAAACCATAGGAATCCGTACCCTACATTAATTTCCTCAATCCATCAACTAGACATAAGGAATTTTATATCATCCGCCAATAGCTTGCCGGATTCCATGCTCGTCCGTCTCGTTTTCCCACCGAAAAGAATCTATTGGAAAGAAAAGAATTGTTTGTTTTATTATCACGTGCAATTTATAAATAAGAAAAGTGTCCGAGTTTTATATAAAACCAGTAGATTGTTTATTTTTGGGAAAATGACACAAATAATCCAGGAACTTTAGCCAAATATGCATTGTGGTCCATAAACTTTTAATTTGTTCAATATAGTCCCTGATACACATTCATTTTAATCCATGAGTTATATAAAAATGTTCGATATAATCTTTCTATTAATTCAAGATTAGGGACTATATTGACCATTTTCATTTAATTCAAGAACTATATTGAACATTCACCAAAAGAACTTACTAAAATCATGTAAGCACTTCTTGTGCCGTGAAATTAAACCTTAAGAAGTTTCCTATGCTAATAAATTTTTACATGTTAGCACTCTTTTTCAATCCAATTTGGCGAGAAGGTTCGAAGTGCATGTGCGACTTTGAGCTGACTGAAGGGCCCTAAAACAACAGCAGTCTGGATAGATGCATTATGTATTGTTTCGTGGTTAGGATGGATGCATTGCATGCTTAATCTCCACTCGATCTGAACCTATATATTATCCCGCCATGCATCATGTGTTATGGACCCAAGGCTTTTAGGAACAATGGGCCAAGGAAGTGGCCAAGATGATGGGACAAGCCTTGAAGCTTCTAAGGACCCATGACCTTGTACTCCGGAATATTCTTGGGGACGTATGGGAAATCGACACTTGTATTCTAGAGTATTCCTTGACATTAAAGCGGGTCATCGCTAGATGAGTAGATGGATATATACCGTTAGATAACGGAAAATGTACGGTTGTAATGAAAATGGTCCATGTATAAATAGGGTCCCTTTCTCTCCTTTTATCGCCCAACAATCTAAACACAGCATATAAAAATTCTGAACTTCTCTTTACAAGTTTCTCTCTCTTAACTTCTTGTGGGGGTGCGAGTAAGGCTGATTTCGCTATGAATTCCCTAAAATTGCATCGTATGGAATGCTAAAATCAGCATGCCAATTTACTAATACAAAATGAAAGTATCATACCATAATGGATATGTGCTTTTAAATTTTTTTGGTCCTAGTGGTGCTAACACAACCATATGTGAGATTCGTTGGTAAACTAAACATTCTAATGGGAAAATTGTCAGAAGAGAGTTGGTGATGACTTGGCGTGTGAACTTAGTAGGTAATGAGAAAGCTAGAGTGGAAAGGGTAAAAGGAACTTCAGTGAATAAACGTAAATGCCTTTAGAAGGGACATGACAAGTGTCCTACATCGACCCATGGGAACAAGGAAAGGACTAGTCATTAATATAAAAGTAAGCATTGACGCAGCTAGTGAAGTACTACCCGAGACACGTCTGATGCTAGTTGAAAACTATGACGTGATAAATTTGTTGTATTTTTCTATCGCACAAAGACTATCTCAATGTTCATATACAACTGCGATGATGCTAGCTCTTATGAAGAGATTCACAGGGTGAAATCCTCCGCTGCCTGGCTAGGGTAGAAATAGGTCGCGCCATGAGAGGAGAGTCGTTTGCAGAGAGAGAGTTTCAGACGAAGAAGAGAGAGAAAGGCGAGTGGTGTGAGCGTGAGGGAGTCTGGCCCTTTTATTTCAGACTTGTAATAATTTTATTTCCTTTTTAGGACCTCTTTGAACGGGAAAAGTACCAAACTAGCCTCGTTAAAATCACTCTATTACCACTTGAGTATTTGATCGATAGATTTTCAAGTGTCTGACAATCGTGGCACAACTTAACATGCGCTCAACTCTCTTTGATTAGATTTAGCCAAAAAGTGAGGATCTGTACAATGGTCGCTCTCATGTTAGAACTATGAAATTAGCATTTTTGAGTGTAATAATTTTTAGGGAAAAAAGCTCCAAAAATTTTAAACTATATCCATTGTAATATATTTACCCACAACTTTTATTTGTGACACAAAAATAACTAAACTTATATCTGGATGACATATTTACTCTTCGTTAATTTTCCGTCAATGAACACCGTGAAAGATTTGCCTTCATGGATGGCACAAGGCAAATTGTGTTGACTATGGTGCCTACATGACTTAAATAAAACAAAAATGATGCCATTTTGGCTAAAAAATTATCTTATTGGACCTTGATAAAGAGTAAATATATCATACAAGTACAAATTTGAGTTTTTTTATATTAGAAGAAAAGGTTTATGGTAAATTTACAAGTTCAACAAGTGCTCGGGCACTCTTTTTTTGTTGAGTAAAAAGATGAGCGGTGATTTCAATCCAAAAATGTACACATTCTCGATTTAGTCACTTAAAAGAGTGCTCGAACAAACTCGTCAAAAGACGAAAGACATCTGGTAGATGTATGCACATTAGCGACTTTTCTGTGTGCAAGTGCAATCTTTCAACAACTTCGCGACGACTCCACCCGCAACTCCGAATCGAAACCATACCGTCTTCGTCCGCTGTATATTCAAAGGAGTTGCATCATTGCCAAAATTAGAGAAATTGGATTGGTGCATGTTACAAAAAATTAATCACCAATTTGGATATCCACAAAACCTCGAATCGATGTGGTGCTCTCGTTCCATGCTCCAAAACTCTCGTAAAAAAAGGAAAACTATTATTTTTGTGTCCGTTGTCAGTGCAAAAAAACTTCTTGCATGTTTATCGTTGGATGGGTAATACGTGTGCTCGGAGATTCACGTAACTGCGCTCATTTGAGTGTTCACCCTTTCAACCTTAAACATGTAAAAAAAAAATTTTATGTCGATATTGAACCTAATAAAAATCCAACAATAAAAATAAAAATTATTAGATTCACCCACTTGCTCTAGTTTACGTATTAACATATATATATTACATGAGTATAGAAATTTTGAGTAAAAAAAAAAAGAAAAAGGGACGAATTGGTGGAGAGAATTGTCCAATGTCTATATCTTAATAATTTCACGCCAAGTGAGGAAGTACAATCAGAACCGTATGCCCTTTTCCTTTCTTGTTTTTTCTTTTTTTAATCTTTTTCCTTGTACATTCTTTATCCTTTGCATAGCCAACCAAAAAGAAAAACTTTAACTTGGAAGAGAAAACGAAAAAGAAGAAGGAGAAGAAGAAGAAGAAGAAAAGTGATGGAAAAGCTCTATATATCCTTGATATGATGATTGAAAAAATATCATCACTTATTGGAAAATCACCATTTTTCGGGCATTTCATGTGTATTTGGATGACCATTTTTTAGAATTTTGCGTTGATGACCCATCATTTAGTCACAAGATTGAAGAACAAAAGAGTAGAAGAGAACACATTTTTCTCTAAATTTTTTGGAAGTTTAAGCTACAAAAGAAAGAGATTTGGGTGCTTACCTTATCAAAAAAAAAAAAAAGAAAGAGATTTGTGAATATCGACGACCATATGTTGGATTAATATTCATATTCGATCACATTAACGATATTAAAAGGGGATTAGAAAGGCAACAAATTATTTTGCAGCATCAATTAATGATTTCCAAAACAGAAAAATTGGAACACCATGATTATGGGAAAGAAAAAGAACATTTTATTATGAATTGTATTGTATTTACACAAAATTGAGAAAACCATCCCTCTCGATGGTTTTTTCCCCATTATTCTCCAACAAAAAAGATATCAAAGAATCTTCCTATCAAAAAAGAAAAAGAAAAAAGGGACTATTTATTTTTCCTCCCCTATGTTCTTTCCTTTTTCCCCTTTTCGCCCCTATTTTCTCTACTTTTCACCTTTCCAGCCCAGGGCCCTTCCGACCGTCTACGACGACGACAGATTCACGTGCACGCTCGCCGCGATCGCTGAGCCGCACACGCCGGGCAGTTCCGGTGGCTGGGCCCGCACGTCGACGCGCACAGGCACATGTGCCTGCACGGCAGCAGCACCACCGTCTCCCAGCAGCGCCCCGTGCACCACCGCCCCGGCCTCAGCGATTCCGCCGCCGCCGCAGCCGCATCGCCGCCTTCCGCGCCCGCCGTCCCGGCATCGTTGCTGCCGCAGCAGGAGGACTCCGCGTCGTCGACCACCACGCCGCCGCCGCGAGCGAGGAGGTCCTGGAGGGTGGAACGGAGGGAGTCGGCTTCGGCCTCGTTGTCCTGGGCGAGGCCCCGCCAGATGCGGTTCTCCGACAACAGGGACATCACTTGCTCTCGGAGGAGCCGATTCAATTCCCCCATCTTCGCGATCTCTTCGTCTTTTTCCTTGATTTTTCTGGCCAACCCCTTCGTCTGTCCGGAAGTCAAGAACAAAGTTGTCAGGATTTTGTTTGTGGAAATCCCAGAACAAGTCATAAACCCTAATCAGTCCATCAAAGACTTGTCGAAGCAACACAAACTGACGACGACGACGAGAAAAGGTAAAATTTAAAAAAGGAAAGGAGGAAAGAAGGGTCGTTACATACATGTTGGGAAATCAAAGGGTCGATCTCCGATTCGTGCCCCAGAGACGGCGACGCCTTGGTCATCTTGCGAGGATCGTGATTCGCCGACAAGCGATCGCAGCTCAAGTGGTCGTCGCCGATGGCGTCTCTGGACCGCTTGCGGTGGTGGTTCCCGTGGAAAGAGACGGCGGCGGCGTTGT
Organism: Syzygium aromaticum; assembly: GCA_024500025.1. Classification (NCBI taxonomy): domain Eukaryota; kingdom Viridiplantae; phylum Streptophyta; class Magnoliopsida; order Myrtales; family Myrtaceae; genus Syzygium; species Syzygium aromaticum. The sequence goes on from CM044889.1 coordinate 13,688,681, forward strand.
TGTCGCCCGTGGATGATTTCGCCGCGCAGAACTCGGGGATGATGCGGTATTTCCGGAGGCGGCGGCGCGACGGCCGCGAGATCAGGTCGGGCGGCGTGGTCTCCGGCAGAGGGATGAAATCCTCCGCGGTCGCCATGAGAGAGTCGTTCCCAGCGAGAGAGAGAGTGTTTTTCAGACGAAGAAGAGAGAGAAGGGCGAGTGGTGTGCGCGTGAGGGATTTTGGCCTTTTTATATCGGAGCGTTCCCGACCGTTGCGACAACGCGGGCGGGCACGCGGCGACAGCCGGGCTGTCGGGGGAGGCTTGGCACGCACTCCTCGGCTCAGGCACAGGCGGCTGCACGGCGGCGGCGGCGGCGGCGGCCCCCGACGCCCTCCTGTCCCCGCCGCACGCCGTGAAAATTAAATGTTTCTTTTTTTAATTTTCTAATCGACATTATTTTTTTGTTAATTCTTTTTGGCACATTCCCCCACTGATTAAAATTAAAGTGTGCCGCTATTATTATCCACGTACTTGTCAAGTACATCCTCGTTCGTATAAAAAGTTAAATGGGGTCGCGAATAAGATTTATTTTTTTATTTTCTTGAATTCTTTTCACCTACGGAATTGACCCACATTTTCATTTGATACATATTGACAAGAAACATGTTCAATCTTCAATTAATTTTTAAATATTGGGTGGGTCGGAGATTATTTTTACAGAAAAATATAAATCTGTGCGCACGGATACTATTTCGCAAGTTTAAGCGGAGCACGTTCTTACTTAAATTAAGGAGTTAACGTCATAATTCAAAATTTTGCCACGCTATCAATTTTATTAGTCAGGGTGATCACCGAAATCATAGTTCATACATTTATTTTTTATAGGTGCAATTTATTTATTTTTTGGTAATAAATGTTTAAATTATGCAAACATATGGTTTATAAAATCAATCGAGTATCATAAGATAAGGCCCAAAAGTTCATTTATTCAGTGCTTTCTTGTGGGTGGCATGCTAACTAGTGGATGAGGGAACTCGGAGGACCCCCACATATGGAACATTTTATTCGTTTGTTTTAATTTCACTTCTTTCGCCTTCTTTAATATAACATCTTTCATTGCCCAACAAAAGCACCTAGTTCCAATAAAAAAAAAACATCAACGTCATATTGAGTGACAATTCTAACTCGATTTTTTTCTCATAAAAAATCAGCAACTTCCATTTAAATTTAAAATCTGGCTTGAACAATTTGAAAATTTCATATTACGAGGAGCAAATTTGGGACTTGAGTAAAAATTGATACTTTTTATTAAGACAAAAAAAAATTTAGACCAAAACTATCTTTGAAAGTAAAGTTGGAGCTTTATTTTTTTTTTGGAATTAACCCCAACAAAAGACAACACTTCTTTAATATAACAGTTTTTTGTAATATATATTTAATAATTTATGAAGCGACACAACTATTGTCACAATATGACATCTTTCGTCACCCAAATCGAACGAAAGACAACACTGCATGAAAAGTACATGCACGACACCCATCGACTGCTAAGTCAAAAAACTCGTCCTTTTTGATTTCATCATTAGTTTAATTAGATATCTTATGGCATGATAGATGAAGAAATATAAAGAAGGGAAACTTTAATGTGGCCATATCATTTTTTTTCCTTTGAAATCTTTTCTTATTGTTGGGTTTTTCGAGAAGAAAGTTGAACGGGACGGCGTTTGGGGCACTGCAAAATTAATGGTAGGTAATTCTCGGACTTTTATACTTAACCTGTTTTAAACAATCATGCCTTCTTTGTTTGGCCTATGCCATCATTTTTTAATTTATTAAAATTCGATGCGATGTGATAAAATATATTTGTATTCCAAAATTCCTCAAAACTCAAAGTTCAAAGCACATTCGGACTTACCTTAGGTTAAAGGGCTTCGCAAATGTAATTGTGTTTCTCCAAAACTCTCCAAAAAATTACTCAAACATCATTTGCATTTGTCCAATGGTCTTTAAGGTGCAAAAGGGCTCTGGCAAAGTGTTGCCAAACGCAGCCTAAGAAATACCACTAGATAACCTAAATTAATAACTTCTATATCAAAACAAACAATATTCGTATAACCCTAATTAGATCTAAAAGATAAAAAGGTGATAAAATTATCCCAACCTCTAAGATAATTACATAAAAATTCTAAGATCTTATGGACGCGTACGATAACCATTCTATTTTTGGCTAGATCTATTTTTCTGTTCTTGGGAACTTGTTTGGAACAGATATCCGTTTGATAATACAATTTCACTTTTCTACTTTTGAAACACATTTTTAGTCCAAAAATAAGTTTAGAACATAAATGAAAACTAAAATTTTTTCTACTTTTCTGCTTTGGAAAAAAAAATAGAAATAAAAACTTTTCTCATTGCTTGTTTTCGCCTCCTGTTGCCTGCCACACGTGGCCACTGCCCACTGTCGACCATTGCCACCCCCTGTTGGCCGTTACCTCCTGCCACCATCCCCCGCCAGTCGCCTCCTGCAGCTTACTGTTGACCACTACCACCCCTTGCTAGCCACCGCCTCCCACCTCCCGTTGTTGAATGGAAAATCGCGTAAGGAGGAGATATTTAAGAAGGCCTATCAAACGAATTTCTGTTTCGGAAAGACAAATTTTGTATTGTTATCAAATGTGTATCCCTGTTTAGAAACTTGTCTAGGGAATAAAAATAGAAAAATTTAGTAAAAAATTCATTTCAGAAACATAATGATTATCATTTGCGCTTTAAAATAACAAGCAATATATATCGTAATCTCGAAACTTATCATGTCCCACGTCATTTAGTGTCACTTTCTTGTTTGGGGCCTTCGGCGCATCAAGCCATACTACTCTAGCAATGAGCAACCGATATGGCTTTTATCTTCTGCAAAACATAAAACAGAGAGAGAGATGTTCAGTATCACTAGCAGAGCATTCAAAATCCGCAAGTTGCTCATTTCTTTACCTCTTCAAACAAAACATAAAACATAAATATATATATATATATATAGAAAGAGAGAGAGAGAGAGAGAGAGAGGAACCAGGCAGTATCTTACCAGCGAAGAAGCTTCAAGCATCAGTCAACTCAGGGTCAGTGAAGCAGAAACCAAATCAATGATGTAGCAAAAAGCCAGCTTCCAATACCTTAAACCTTCTGACAAAAAAAAACCTTAAACCCAGTATTTATGTCCTATCGATCAGCTCTTTAAACCACGAACATTGGAAAAAGAAGAGAAAAATCTCCAATCTCCAATGAACGAAATCACTGAAAAACCAACTCGTGAAGCGGCTTTGAACCTTGAGCCAATCACTGCGCAAAAAATCTTCACTTTCTCGGTCCGACCAACAATTCTCCAAGCAAGATCCAAACTTCCGCTACAGTGAAGAACTAGAAAGAATTCCGAATGGACTGGGAAAGCAACATCTCATAAAGAACATACCAGACAAAATACATTGAGCGTACGAGGTTGGTTTGTTGCTGCAGATGACAAACTAAAGGAAGAACAAATAATTTCTCCGACATGCCACCAACTTCTGCTCAAAGCCGCAGAATCTTCACGTTATTTTAACAAGTGGGTGTCGTCGTCGTTGGTGTTGCTGGTAGTGTAATGATTCGAGAAAGATTGTTATTCAATGGACAGTATCGTTTTCCCATCCTCGAAGGAGTCTTGGCCCGTAACGTTTCAAGAACAAGAGAGAGAAACTTAGGACTGAGGAAGTGGCGTGATAGTTGGAGAGGAGGGACCAGCGGCTCAAAAGCTCTTTAAAGTTCCAAACTTTTGCTCTGGCTTTCCATCTCTTCCGAGTTGCTGTTTGCCTCCATCACTCCCGCCGTAATCATTTCATCTTTCATTCGAAACCGAAACGACGACGTCTCTTTACACTCGACCTCCTTTCTTTTTAGTATTAACAGGGTGGAGGTGGAGGTGGAGCTGGAGCTGGACCACACTTCTCTTGTGTGCTTTTCTCTTTAGCTTACATCATCTGTCAAATCACATTACTTTGGTAATTTCATACAAGTGTTCTTTTTTCAATGGAGTAGTTTCCACTCTCTGTAGTCTCATTTACTGAGAATTATGAGCTAATGAAGTATTATGTCAGTAGACTTGTTGACTATATCAGACACCATGTTTATCCAGTTGATCTTTCCAAATTACAATCAAATAAGAAAAAAATTAGTTTGAACATGTGCCAAGTTATGGACCAGGCAGATCCTAGGTGGTCATAACCTGATATTTTGACCAATTCAAATGTTGCACCTCGACTCCAGCTATCAAGGAGTTTTGAGATGATATAATTAACCTGAGAACTTCAATTATTCAGCTCTTTCCAGTACTTCTTTTGATGATAATATCCATGTCAACTGAAATCCCAGCTTGGAAGTACTTTCAGTTTGGTAGTAAAAGTTCAATATATTGTATCACAGGCGCGACTTTACAACACCATGTAATAAGTTGAAGAAAGCAAAATCATCATCAAGCAAGCACATAACAATGTAGTCGGAAGTACTTTCGGATTGCCCCATATATGTTAATTAAACATAGGAGAATAGTTAAACAACAAATGTTGGTAAGCAACTCAAATGAGAGCTGGTATCCTAAAATTAGCTAGTAACTCAATTATAGAATAGTTAGTCAATCGCTCAAATAAAGGTTGGTACTTTCATATAACAATCGATAAATTCAAGTTGTCAGCAAGAAAAGGTAAATAAAAATCTGCCAAAGATAAGATAAGACATTTTTGATAATGCGGGGTGCTGATTTTGTACAGCTTGAATAACACCAGTGGCAACTAGCTCAATATGCAATTGTCATTCTCAATAGCCAGCCTAACTCCATGTATCAGTGCCCATAATTCAGTTGCAAAAGCACTAGCTTACTGGCTATAGAGGGAATAACGTCAGAATTATGCTTCCTGGGCTGAAACTTTCTAACTAGAAGCATTTTCATACGCAGCAGCAGATTGGGCACAGATACTGGACAGGCCACTTGCCATTGCTCTCTCGTTTTTCGTCACGTATGCTTATTTTCTTTAATCAGGTATCATCATAGCTAAGCTCATCTTAAACATCAAGGCTGACATATGACGAAAAACATTCCAGTAAGCAATTACACGGTCACTCAACATTCTGCATGGAAAAGCGATGCTCACAACCATAGTTCGAATTGCTGCATATAATCCATAGAGGAAGTATCTTTATATTTAGTACAGGTATTTGTTTTAAGTACATCGTTTGATAGGTACATTTAAGTATGTGATAAGCATAGCATAAAGAACTAGGCATCGGTCCATGTAATGTCAAGCCAGCCCCAATTGTTCTTAGGCACCCCCAAGGCTTCCCACACAGCTCTGGACGCATCGACAATGTCGTTGTCACATGGAGGTTGGTAATCATGATCTTCATCGCATCCCATGGTCGAGTCGCATTCGTCCACCACCTTAGCCTGGGTGCTCCTCCCGTTGCCGTAGATCGTTATGTTCCTGAGGCACCTGCTCATGTTATCGAACCACCCCGTGGATAGTGCCACGACAGGCGTGTCATCAGAATGGTACTGGTTGTCGCACTCAGATGGGCCACCTCCATCTCCGCCCTCCTCAAAGCTGTTCAGGGTGAGGTGGGCGCTGGTGTGGCCCGACACCGGCGGCGAACACTTGTAAATCGGGTACATTTCGCCGTTTTTGCAGCACTCCGAGTCGTCCCCGGTGTTGCATTGTCTAGGAGGGGGATTCTTCCCTCTGATTCTGCCGCTCGGTCTGCAAGACTGACCTTGAACTTCCATATAACTCATAGCCAGAAGAACAAGAAGCAATGAGCCCAAGCATTTCAAGCTAAAGTTACTCATTTTCTGTGTCTTTGTAAGATGTTCTTGCTCTTTATCTCTCGATGCTAGAAACCGGAGTCATGTAGAGCTATATATAAGAAATCAAAGGCGGTACTAGTAAGACAGCACAATCTGGCACGACAATTTTCAAGGGCAATCGAAAGCTGCATGATACAGAAGGAACTAACGATGGTTACTTCCCATCGACATAAGCGATACGGCCTTACGGAGAAGCAAAACAGTTGACTACTATCTCATATGTGCTTAGTCCATCCTCTAAGCGATGAGAAGAACTTGGATTCGTCGCTGACCGAGACTTTGTCCGATTCTCATCCGAATCACCGAGACATGATTGAACATTTGGAATAGCAGACATGTAGATTGGAATTGTCTTCTAATTGCCAGCAAAATAAGGCTCCATTCCCGTTACGGAACTTGTTTGCCGCCTTAAGATCCCAAAATACACCCATTAGTGTTCCAAACTTGAACCAACAGAAGACTTAACCAAACGTCTCCGTGACACTGACATCTTTTCCTCTGTTTTTAGCAGAGTCTCAAACTGTAAAACAAACAATCGGCCCGCTTGCCTTGCTACATATATCTACAATTGAAATTGATGATAAGAGGTCCTGCAAATACCCAAATTCCAAAATTTGATGAACTATATGTCATGAAAGTAAATGACAAAAGAGTCACATCATGGGATTTTGACGACAACTTTGATTCACTTGCAAGTCGGACGATTCTATGGTCGCCTTTTCTATTTCTGTGCCTTCTCAGTTTCCATAATAGTAGACAAGATCATTACAAAATAAAATAAAAAATTATCGATTACAATGGATCTTTCGAGGTGTCTGCAAAATAAAATGCATAACAAAAAATTATCGATTCTACATACTATCAAAGCTCCCTGCATCACTAAGATAGCCAATCCTGATTAGTGTTAAGTTTTTTGAGATTAAAAAGAAAAGTAAACCGTAAAAGTGTGTGATCACATAATATGCAAAGAATATTGTAAATTACATTTAAGGAACGAAACGTCTAGGTAAGTGCCTCCGTTAATTCTTAATTTTAGGGATCTTTGTTAGCAAGTTAAAGGACTGAGTTCATACTTATCTCGACCTATTTGCTCAGTTAAGTTTTTTCTTTTCTGTTCCTCTTTTCTTGATAGTTCCTTCACTTATGAAATGGGGTCCTGAAAATGGAGAACGTTATAAATGGTCTTTGAACTTTGGTCTAATATGTAATATAGTCTCTGAAATTTAAATTTATTTAATGTGGTTCCTGAACTTTAGTTTAATGTGCAGTATTATCTCTAAATTTTTTATTTGTTTAATGTAGTCATTGAACTATTAGTACATGTTCAATAAAATCCATGAATTGTATGAAATATATTCAATATAATCTCTGAACTTGAATTGATAGAAGGACAACAATGAATATTTTCATACATTTAGGGACTAAATTGAATATGTACCAAAAATCTAGGGACCACATTGAACAAATTAAAAGTTCATGGACCACATTTAGTTAAAATTCAATGACTACATTGAATAAATTTAAAATCCATAGACTACATTGTACATTGAATTAAAGTTCTTGGATCATTTGTATCATTATCCCTTCAAGAGTATTGTATATTACATATAAGAAACAGAATGTCTAGCTAAGTGCCTCCATATTTATTTCTTAATTTTCCGGATCATAATTAGCAAGTGAAAGTGCGGAGTTCATACTTATCTCAACCTATTTGATCAGTTAATTTTTTTTCTTTCCGGTTCCTTTTTTCTTCATAGTTCCTTCATTTAAGTAAAGGGGTTCTGAAATCTTTCACATTTGAAATTCCAGCTCTGTCTTTTTGCAATTTCTTTCTAAGTTCAAAACCACGACATACATTCATATTGATAGGAAATACCAATGTGGTTATTTGGAAGGGGCTTTTAAGGCCTAACCCAATGAACAGAATGTTTACACCCTAAAAAAACAAGCAAAATATATCGTCATCTCGAAACTTGTCACTTCCCGCGTCATTTAGTATCACTTTCCCGTTTGGGGCCTTCGGGGCATCAAGCCATGCTACTCTAGCAATGAGCAATAGATATGGCTTTTATCTTCAGCAAAGTGATTAAGAACGAGAGGATAATGAACTGTACGTATCCTTGCGAAATTGAAAACTCATAGAGTTCGATTGCATTTAAAAAAAATCGAAAGCCAGAAAAACCTGTGATCAGTCATTTTTGTTTATTTTCTTCACAATACACCAAGAGAAAATTAGATATTTTCAATAGTACAAAGAGTTAAACTTTACCCATAAAAATTCCCATTACCTCCATGGGCATAAGTAGGTATAGTGAGAAAAAGGGCCAACATAAACCCAAATCTCCTATAAATGATAAATTTAAGTCTTTTCATTAGATCTGTTGCCAATATTAGAAGTAAGTTACACTTTCACCGTTGGATAGTTAACATTTGAGCGAATTGGTTGCATAATTATTTCTAAGTTTTATCATACATCCAACGCTAAATGTGCAATAATATGGTAAATTTGACATATTAAAGCTAGCTAGTAATGTCAACCAAAGTTGACTAAGCAGGGTAGCGAGTATCATCTTTCTAATCATGGGTCTGGCGACCTGCCGAAGCTTGCCTGCTTGGACTTGTTAGGACGATCAAAGCATTTCGGATAGATCCAGGCAAAGATCAGTCGCTTTTAGGCTCGAATCGGCCCACTAAGGCCTGGTCAACAAGTGCCTAGGCTCGATTATGGTATGAAGAAAATACAGTAAATGTTACGTCACGGACAAGTTTGGACAAGGACTTTTAGGCTCGGTGTCGAGCCTAGCTTGCCCATTGATTGGGTCTAATAGATAGTGGTTAGTGATCAAGAGGGGAAGACACATAGAAGAGGCGAGGGAGAAAAATAAACAGAATTGAATGGGTAGAATTAGAGGAGTAAAATATTCATAAAAAAAGCATAAAAAAACTCTTTAGCCAAAAACAAACAATTCCCTTAGAAATCTACAACTTAGGTGATCGATAACTCTTTTAAAAATTGTTAGAGCAAGCGCGTGAATACCTTTATCTTGATAATACACGATTTTCCTAATTTTATGGTGATTACATGTCATATAAATTATGTCATTACCAAGTACATTATTCCGCGAAAAAGAGGGCTTAAAGCCAAGAAAAGAGAAAAGAATCAACACATGAAATCGGTAGCGCCAACTTCACCTCTGATTAAAGCATAAACTAACTATTTCGACTATTGCTAAGATGTGTTCGCCTTTGCCCTCCGTTGACATTCTCTCAATGGTTGACTTTCTATCGCACCACTTCCTCGGCGACATGTAGCGATTATCTATTGACGACTCTTCATCAAATTCTAGGTCAAAGCTTTTGTGCATCGACATCGAGTGTTTAATTATTGTTGCCAAGTTTGTACTTGCCTTGAAAATAAGTGAAAAATATATGTTGAAATTCCAGACTTATTTTCCATATGAGGTGACAAATTTGTTGAATTTTCGCAACTATTGATAGTTTCTTCGCAAAGAATGACCGCATTGATAGTTTGTTTGGCTAAATAAGTTTTAGATTATTTCTAGAAACATTGTTTGGTCGACAACAAAGTCTCCGTTTGTGGCTCTCATTCGTAAGGGTCCAACCCGATTCAGGTGGGAGAGGCTAAGAACGGTGCCCCATACTAGGTAGAAATGATTTTTAAAGATAGAAGAAATTCTATAAACAACATTACACTATATGAAATTAATGAGCAAATATGACGTGGGCCAAGAAAAAAATGCGGTGCTCAACAACTAAAAAAAACGACAACGAATTTAAAATACACATAACGCTGGTTTCATATATATTTATACCAAAAAAAACTCATTATGTTACCATTCTGTCTATTGGGTCTAGGATGTCATTTTATTCAACAATTGAAGCCTTTTTAAACTCACCCGTATATAGGTGAAATGGTACATAAAATAATTGCTGACAATTGAACCTCCTCGACTCCCGCCCTGGCCATTTCGCAACATTCGGTGCGTTTATACAAGCAAGCGGCCTTTAGAGATGGCATCTTCTCGACAGCTTCCTCATTCTATGGCGGCTCGTTCGCCAGAAATTCTTTCGCTTCTTCCGCATGTAGGTTCACGATCGCAATAACCACTTGTCGCTTAAGATTTGGAATGGATATTGTTGGTGTGCAATCCGGTCTTGATGATCCGTTGAAGCTTTAGCCAGAGGAATGGACCTACATGATCGGGTACGGGTTAAATGTTAGGTTTTTTTTTAATTGCATTGGCCCGCCAATATTTACGTCAATATGTGACGAAGAGTAATTACTCGAGTTTGGAGATTACTGTTCATAGGTACCTCCATTCTTGTCCTACGGATGATTATCGACCGGTGGCGATTTAGTCGTGACAATGTTAACTCATTATGAGAAATGGCAACATATCACGGTAAGCGTAACATGTCTTAACATGTAACGCTCGGACATCTCTTGCGAAGCATGCAAGTGAAGCTGGATCGTTGTTCATCCCCAACCGTTGGATCATGAGAACCCAATCTGGGTCGTCGATTGTGGGTCTCACAACGAACAAGCATACCGCCCCTTTTTCCGTCCCTTTATCTCGTTCGTTCATTTTGCCCACGTTTTTTTTCCTTTTTTATTCTTCTCTCTTCCCTCCACCGGATCCAACAAGGACGACCCTCGCCTGACGCCGGCGAGGGCGACCCTCGCCGGATCTGGTGAGGGCCACCCTCGCCCAACCTAATGCCGATGAGGGCTGCCCTCGTCAGCTTCCCTCCGTCGAAGAAGAAAAAAAAACGAAAAAGAAAATAAAAAAAAGAAAAAGACAAAAATGCCCATGGACAAATGTATTATGGGGTAAATGTGTCAGAAGTGATATAGTTTTGGATTTTTCGTATCACAAGAAAAGTTTAGGGTAAATTTATCACAAGTAACATAGTTTTAAGTTTTTTATGGTGTTTTCCCTTTTTGAGAGCCCCCGAGTTGGAGAATTAACAAATGTCTGATATTTCAAACCCTCATGGTCAGATCCAAAATCAAGTTGTGACCCCCAAGACTTTGCATTTCATTCATCATGAAACCATAGGAATCCGTACCCTACATTAATTTCCTCAATCCATCAACTAGACATAAGGAATTTTATATCATCCGCCAATAGCTTGCCGGATTCCATGCTCGTCCGTCTCGTTTTCCCACCGAAAAGAATCTATTGGAAAGAAAAGAATTGTTTGTTTTATTATCACGTGCAATTTATAAATAAGAAAAGTGTCCGAGTTTTATATAAAACCAGTAGATTGTTTATTTTTGGGAAAATGATACAAATAATCCAGGAACTTTAGCCAAATATGCATTGTGGTCCATAAACTTTTAATTTGTTCAATATAGTCCCTGAGACACATTCATTTTAATCCATGAGTTATAAAAAAATGTTCGATATAATCTTTCTATTAATTCAAGATTAGGGATTGTATTGACCATTTTCATTTAGTTCAAGAACTATATTGAACATTCACCAAAAGAACTTACTAAAATCATGTAAGCACTTCTTGTGCGGTGAAATTAAACCTTAAGAAGTTTCCTATGCTAATAAATTTTTACATGTTAGCACTCTTTTTCAATCCAATTTGGCGAGAAGGTTCGAAGTGCATGTGCGACTTTGAGCTGACTGAAGGGCCCTAAAACAACAGCAGTCTAGATAGATGCATTATGTATTGTTTCGTGGTTAGGATGGATGCATTGCATGCTTAATCTCCACTCGATCTGAACCTATATATTATCCCGCCATGCATCATGTGTTATGGACCCAAGGCTTTTAGGAACAATGGGCCAAGGAAGTGGCCAAGATGATGGGACAAGCCTTGAAGCTTCTAAGGATCTATGACCTTCATGTGTACTCCAGAATATTCTTGGAGACGTCTGGGAAATCGACACTTGTATTCTAGAGTATTCCTTGACATTAAAGTGGGTTATCGGTAGATAAGTAGATGGATATCTACCGTTAGATAACGGAAAATGTACGGTTATAATGAAAATGGTCCATGTATAAATAGGGTCCCTTTCTCTCCTTTTATTGCCCAACAATCTAAACATAGCATATAAGAATTCTGAACTTCTCTTTACAAGTTTCTCTCTTAACTTCTTGTGGGGGTGCGAGTAAGGCTGATTTCGCAATGAATTTCCTAAAATTGCATCGTATGGAATGCTAAAATCAACATGCCAATTTACTAATACAAAATGAAAGTATCATACCACAATGGATATGTGCTTTTAAATTTTTTTGGTCCTAGTGGTGCTAACACAACCATATGTGAGATTCGTTGGTAAACTAAACATTCTATGGGAAAATTGTCAGAAGAGAGTTGGTGATGACTTGGCGTGCGAACTTAGTAGGTAATGAGAAAGCTAGAGTGGAAAGAGTAAAAGGAACTTCAGTGAATAAACGTAAGTGCCTTTAGAAGGGACATGACAAGTGTCCTGCATCGACCCATGGGAACAAGGAAAGGACTAGTCGTTAATATAAAAGTAAGCATTGACGCAGCTAGTGAAGTACTACCCGACACACGTCTGATGCTAGTTGAAAACTATGAAGTGATAAATCTGTTGTATTTTTCTATCGCACAAAGACTATCTCAATGTTCATATACAACAATGCGATGATGCTAGATCTTATGAAGAGATTCACGGGGTGAAATCCTCCGCTGCCTGGCTAGGGTAGAAACAGGTCGCCATGAGAGGAGAGTCATTTGCACAAAGAGAGAGAGTTTCAGACGAAGAAGAGAGAGAAAGGCGAGTGGTGTGAACGTGAGGGAGTCTGGCCCTTTTATTTTAGACTTGTAATAATTTTATTTCCTTTTAGAGGACCTCTTTGAACGGGAAAAGTACCAAACTAGCCTCGTTAAAATCACTCTATTACCACTTGAGTATTTGATTGATAGATTTTCAAGTGTCTGACAATCGTGGCACAACTTAACATGCGCTCAACTCTCTTTGTTTAGATTTAGCCAAAAAGTGAGGATCTGTACAATGTTCGCTCTCATGTTAGAACTATGAAATTAGCATTTTTTAGTGTAATAATTTTTAGGGAAAAAGGCTCCAAAAATTTTAAATTATGTCCATTGTAATATGTTTACCCACAACTTTTATTTGTGACACAAAAATAACTAAACTTGTATCTGGGTGACATATTTACTCTTCGTTAATTTTCCATCGATGAACACCGTAAAAGATTTGCCTTCATGGATGGCAGAAGGCAAATTGTGTTGACTATGGTGCCTACGTGACTTAAATAAAATAAAAATGATGCCATTTTGGCTAAAAAATTATCTTATTGGACCTTGATAAAGAGTAAATATATCACACAAGTACAAATTTGAATTTTTTTATGTTAAAAGAAAAGATTTATGGTAAATTTACACGTTCAACAAGTGCTCGGGCACTCTTTTTTTGTTGAGTAAAAAGATGAGCGGTGATTTCAATCCAAAAATGTACACATTCTCAATTTAGTAACTTAAAAGAGTGCCCGAGTAAACTCGTCAAAAGACGAAAGACATCTGGTAGATGTATGCACATTAGCGACTTTTCTGTGTGCAAGTGCAATCTTTCAACAACTTCGCGACGACTCCTCTTGCAGCTCCGAATCGAAACCATACCGTCTTCGTCCGTTGTATATTCAAAGGAGTTGCATCATTGCCAAAATTAGAGAGATTGGATTGGTACATGTTACAAAAAATTAATCACCAATTTGGATATCCACAAAACCTCGAATCGATGTGGTGCTCTCGTTCCATGCTCCAAAACTCTCGTAAAAAAAGGAAAACTATTATTTTTATGTCCTTCATCAGTGTAAAAAAACTTTTTGCACGTTTATCGTTGGACGGGTGATACGTGTACATGGAGATTCACGTAACTACATTCATTTGAGTGTTCACCCTTTCAACCTTAAACATGTAAAAAAAAACATTTACGTCGATATTGAACCTAATAAAAATCCAAAAATAAAAATAAAAATTATTAGATTCACCCGCTTACTCTAGTTTACGTATTAATATATATATTACATGAGTATAGAAATTTTGAGTAAAAAAAAAAAAGAAAAAGGGACGAATTGGTGGAGAGAATTGTCCAATGTCTATATCTTAATAATTTCACGCCAAGTGAGGAAGTACAATCAGAACCGTACGTTGCCCTTTTCCTTTCTTGTTTTTTCTTTTTTTAATCTTTTTCCTTGTACATTCTTTATCCTTTGCATAGCCAACCAAAAAGAAAAACTTTAACTTGGAAGAGAAAACGAAAAAGAAGAAGAAGAAGAAGAAGAAGAAAAAGTGATGGAAAAGCTCTATATATCCTTGATATGATGATTGAAAAAATATCATCACTTATTGGAAAATCACCATTTTTCGGGCACTTCTTGTGTACTTGGATGACTATTTTTTAGAATTTTGCGTTGATGACCCATCATTTTAGTCACAAGATTGAAGAACAAAAGAGTAGAAGAAAACACATTTTTCTCTAAATTTTTTGGAAGTTTAAGCTACAAAAGAAAGAGATTTGGGTGCTTACCTTATCAAAAAAAAAAAAAAGAAAGAGATTTGTGAATGTTGAAGACCATATGTTGGATTAATATTCATATTCGATCACATTAACGATATTAAAAAGGGATTAGAAAGGCAACAAATTATTTTGCATCATCAATTAATGTTTTCCAAAACAGAAAAATTGGAGCACCATGATTAAGGGAAAGAAAAAGAACATTTTATTATGAATTGTATTGTATTTACACAAAATTGAGAAAACCATCCCTCTCGATGGTTTTTTCCCCATTATTCTCCAACTAAAAAGATATCAAAGAATCTTCCTATCAAAAAAAAGAAAAAAGGGACTATTTATTTTTCCTCCCCTATGTTCTTTCCTTTTTCCCCTTTTCGCCCCTATTTTCTCTACTTTTCACCTTTCCAGCCCAGGGCCCTTCCGACCGTCTACGACGACGACAGATTCACGTGCACGCTCGCCGCGATCGCTGAGCCGCACGCCGGGCAGTTCCGGTGGCTGGGCCCGCACGTCGACGCGCACAGGCACATGTGCCTGCACGGCAGCAGCACCACCGTCTCCCAGCAGCGCCCCGTGCACCACCGCCCCGGCCTCAGCGATTCCACCGCCGCCGCCCCATCGCCGCCTTCCGCGCCCGCCGTCCCGGCATCGTTGCTGCCGCAGCAGGAGGACTCCGCGTCGTCGACCACCCCGCCGCCGCCCCGAGCGAGGAGGTGCTGGAGGGTGGAACGGAGGGAGTCGGCTTCGGCCTCGTTGTCCTGGGCGAGGCCCTGCCAGATGCGGTTCTCCGACAACAGGGACATCACTTGCTCTCGGAGGAGCCGATTCAATTCCCCCATCTTCGCGATCTCTTCGTCTTTTTCCTTGATTTTTCTGGCCAACCCCTTCGTGTGTAAGGAAGTCAAGAACAAAGTTGTCAGGGTTTTGTTTGTGGAAATCCCAGAACAAGTCATAAACCCTAATCAGTCCATCAAAGACTTGTCGAAGCAACACAAACTGACGAGGACGACGACGAGAAAAGGTAAAGTTTAAAAAAGGAAAGGAGGAAACAAGGGTCGTTACATACATGTTGGGAAATCGAAGGGTCGATCTCCAATTCGTGCCCCAGAGACGGCGACGCCTTGGTCATCTTCCGAGGATCGTGATTCGCCGAGAAGCGATCGCAGCTCAAGTGGTCGTCGCCGATGGCGTCTCTGGACCGCTTGCGGTGGTGGTTCCCGTGGACAAAGACGGCGGCGGCGTTGTTGTCGCCCGTGGATGGTTTCGCCGCGCAGAACTCGGGGATGATGCGGTATTTCCGGAGGCGGCGGCGCGACGGCCGTGAGATCAGGTCGGGCGGCGTGGTCTCCGGCAGAGGGATGAAATCCTCCGCGGTCGCCATGAGAGAGTCGTTCCCAGCGAGAGAGAGAGTGTTTTTCAGACGAAGAAGAGAGAGAAGGGCGAGTGGTGTGCGCGTGAGGGATTTTGGCCTTTTTATATCGGAGCGTTCCCGACCGTTGCGACAACGCGGGCGGGCACGCGGCGACAGCCGGGCTGTCGGGGGAGGCTTGGCACGCACTCCTCGGCTCAGGCACAGGCGGCTGCACGGCGGCGGCGGCGGCGGCGGCCCCCGACGCCCTCCTGTCCCCGCCGCACGCCGTGAAAATTAAATGTTTCTTTTTTTAATTTTCTAATCGACATTATTTTTTTGTTAATTCTTTTTGGCACATTCCCCCACTGATTAAAATTAAAGTGTGCCGCTATTATTATCCACGTACTTGTCAAGTACATCCTCGTTCGTATAAAAAGTTAAATGGGGTCGTGTCGCGAATAAGATTTATTTTTTTATTTTCTTGAATTCTTTTCACCTACGGAATTGACCCACATTTTCAATTGAAACATATTGACAAGAAACATATTCAATCTTCAATTAATTTTTAAATATTGGGTGGGTCGGAGATTATTTTTACAGAAAAATATAAATCTGTGTGTACGGATACTATTTCGCAAGTTTAAGCGGAGCACGTTCTTACTTAAAATACAGAGTTAGTGTGATGATTCAAAATTTTGCCACGCTATAAGCTTTATTAGTCAGGGTGATCGCCGAAATCATAGTTCATACATTTATTTTTTATAGGTGCAATTTATTTATTTTTTTGGTAATAAATGTTTAAATTATGCAAACATATGGTTTATAAAATCAATCGAGTAACATAAGATAAGCCCCAAAAGTTCATTTATTTGGTGCTTTCTTGTGGGTGGCATGCTAACTAGAGGATGAGGGAACTCGGAGCGCCCCCACAAATGGAACATTTTTTATTCGTTTGTTTTAATTTCACTTCTTTTGCCTTCTTTAATATAACATCTTTCATTGCCCAACAAAAGCGCCTAGTTCCAAAAAAAAAAAAACATCTTCATCTTGAATGACAATTCTAACCCAATTTTTTTCTTATTTCCAAAAAAAAAAACTCGATTTTTTTTCATAAAAAATCACCAACTTCCATTTAAATTCTAAATCTGGCTTGAACAATTTGAAAATTTCACATTATGAGGACCAAATTTGGGACTTGAGTAAAAATTGATGCTTTTTATTAAGACAAAAAAAAATTTAGACATCTTTGAAAGTAAAGTTGGAGATTTTTTTTTTGGAATTAACCCCAACAAAAGACAGCACTTCTTTAATATAACAATTTTTTGTAATATATATTTAATAATTTATGAAGCAACACAACTATTGTCACAATATGACATCTTTCGTCACCCAAATCGAACGAAAGACAACACTCCGTGAAAAGTACATGCACGGCACCCATCGACTGCTAAGTCAAAAAACTCGTCCTTTTTGATTTCATCATTAGTTTAATTAGATATCTTATGGCATGATAGATGAAGAAATATAAAGAAGGGAAACTTTAATGTGGCCATATCATTTTTTTTCCTTTGAAATCTTTTCTTATTGTTGGGTTTTTCGAGAAGAAAGTTGAATGGGACGGCGTTTGGGGCACTGCAAAATTAATGGTAGGTAATTCTCGGACTTTATACTTAACCTGTTTTAAACAATCATGCCTTCTTTGTTTGGCCTATGCCATCATTTTTTAATTTATTAAAATTCGATGCGATGTGATAAAATATATTTGTATTCCGAAAATCCTCAAAACTCAAAGTTCAAAGCACATACGGACTTACCTTAGGTTAAAGGGCTTCGCAAATGTAATTGTGTTTCTCCAAAACTTTCCAAAAAATTAGTCAAACATCATTTGCATTTGTCCAATGGCCTTTAAGGCGCAAAAGGGCTCTGGCAAAGTGTTGCCAAACGCAGCCTAAGAAATACCACTAGATAACCTAAATTAATAACTTCTATATCAAAACAAACAATATTCGTATAACCCTAATTAGATCTAAAAGATACAAAGGTGATAAAATTATCCCAACCTCTAAGATAATTGCATAAAAATTCTAAGATCTTAAGGGCGCATACGATAACCATTCTATTTTTGGCTAGATCTATTTTTCTGTTCTTGGGAACATGTTTGAAACAGATATCCATTTGATAATACAATTTCACTTTTCTACTTTTGAAACACATTTTTAGTCCAAAAATAAGTTTAGAACATAAATGAAAACTAAAATTTTTTCTACTTTTCATCTTTGGAAAAAAAAAATAAAAATAAAAACTTTTTTCATTGATTGTCTTCGCCTCCTGTTGCCTGCCACACATGGCTGCTGCCCACTGTCGACCATCGCCACCCCCTACCGGCCGTTGCCTCCTGCCACCATCCCCCGCCAGTCGCCTCCCGCAGCTTACTGTTGACCACTACCACCCCCTGCTAGCCACCGCCTCCCACCTCCCGTCGTTAAATGGAAAATCGCGTAAGGGGGAGATATTTAAGAAGGCCTATCAAACGAATTTCTATTTCGGAAAAACAAATTTTGTGTTGTTATCAAATGTGTATCCCTATTCAGAAACTTGTCTAGGGAATAAAAATAGAAAAATTTAGTAAAAAATCTATTTCAGAAACATAATGGTTATTATTTGCGCTTTAAAATAACAAGCAATATATATGGTAATCTCAAAACTTATCACGTCCCACGTCATTTAGTGTCACTTTCTTGTCTGGGGCGTTCGGCGCATCAAGCCATACTACTCTAGCAATGAGCAATCGATATGGCTTTTATCTTCTGCAAAACATAAAACAGAGAGAGAGATGTTCAGTATCACTAGCAGAGCATTCAAAATCCACAAGTTGCTCATTTCTTTACCTCTTCAAACAAAACATAAAACATAAATATATATATATATATATATATATATATATATATATATATAGAGAGAGAGAGAGAGAGAGAGAGAGAGAGAGAGAGAGGAACCAGGCAGTATCTTACCAGCGAAGAAGCTTCAAGCATCAGTCAACTCAGGGTCAGTGAAGCAGAAACCAAATCAATGATGTAGCAAAAAGCCAGTTTCCAATACCTTAAACCTTCTGACAAAAAAAAACCTTAAACCCAGTATTTATGTCCTATCGATCAGCTCTTTAAACCACGAACATTGGAAAAAGAAGAGAAAAATCTCCAATCTCCAATGAACGAAATCACTGAAAAACCAACTCGTGAAGCGGCTTTGAACCTTGAGCCAATCACTGCGCAAAAAATCTTCACTTTCTCGGTCCGACCAACAATTCTCCAAGCAAGATCCAAACTTCCGCTACAGTGAAGAACTAGAAAGAATTCCGAATGGACTGGGAAAAGCAACATCTCATAAAGAACATACCAGACAAAATACATTGAGCGTACGAGGTTGGTTTGTTGCTGCAGATGACAAACTAAAGGAAGAACAAATAATTTCTCCGACATGCCACCAACTTCTGCTCAAAGCGGCAGAATCTTCACGTTATTTTAACAAGTGGGTGTCGTCGTCGTTGGTGTTGCTGGTAGTGTAATGATTCGAGAAAGATTGTTATTCAATGGACAGTATCGTTTTCCCATCCTCGAATGAGTCTTGGCCCGTAACGTTTCAAGAACAAGAGAGAGAAACTTAGGACTGAGGAAGTGGCGTGATAGTTGGAGAGGAGGGACCAGCGGCTCAAAAGCTCTTTAAAGTTCCAAACTTTTGCTCTGGCTTTCCATCTCTTCCGAGTTGCTGTTTGCCTCCATCACTCCCGCCGTAATCATTTCATCTTTCATTCGAAACCGAAACGACGACGTCCTTTACACTCGACCTCCTTTCTTTTTAGTATTAACATGGTGGAGCTGGAGCTGGAGCTGGAGCTGGACCACACTTCTCTTGTACGCTTTTCTCTGTCAAATGTCAAGCAGCAACTTTCTTTTTCTACTTATTTCCTGATCCTTTAGCGTAGATCATCTGTCAAATCACATTACTTTGGTAATTTCCTACTAGTTTTTTTTTAATGGAGTAGTTTCCACTCTCTGTAGTCTTATTTACTGAGAATTATGAGCTAATGAAGTATTATGTCAGTAAACTTGTTGACTATATTAGACACTATGTTTTTCCAGTTGACCTTTCCAAATTACAATCAAATAAGAAAAAAATTAGTTTGAACATGTGCCAAGTTATGGACCAGGCAGATCCTAGGTGGTCATTAGCTGATATTTTGACCAATTCAGATGTTGCACCCCGAGTCCAACTATCAAGGAGTTTTGAGATGATATAATTAACCTGAGAACTTCAATTATTTAGCTCTTTCCAGTACTTCTTTTGATGATAATATCCATGTCAACTGAAATCCCAGCTTGGAAGTACTTTCAGTTTGGTAGTAAAAGTTCTAGATATTATATCACATGCGCGACTTTACAACACCATGTAATAAGTTGAAGAAAGCAAAATCATCACCAAGCAAACACATAACAACGTAGTTGGAAGTATTTTCGGATTACCCCATATATGTTAATTAAACATAGGAGAATAGTTAAACAAGAAATGTTGGTAAGCAACTCAAATGAGAGCTGGTACCCTAAAATTAGCTAGTAACTCAATTATAGAATAGTTGGTTAGTCGCTCAAATAAAGGTTGGTACTTTCATATAACAATCGATAAATTCAAGTTGTCAGTAAGAAAAGGTAAATAAAAATTTGCCAAAGATAAGAGAAGACATTTTTGATGATGCCGGGTGCTGATTTTGTACAGCTTGAATAACACCAGTGGCAACTAGCTCAATATGCAATTGTCAATCTCAATAGCCAGCCTAACTCCATGTATCAGTGCCCATAATTCAGCTGCACAAGCACTAGCTTACTGTCTATAGAGGGAATAACGTTAGAATTATGCTTCCTGGGCTGAAACTTTCTAACTAGAACCATTTTCATACGCAGCAGCAGATTGGGCACAGATACTGGACAGGCCACTTGCCATTGCTCTCTCGTTTTTCGTCACGTATGCTTATTTTCTTTAGTCAGGTACCATCATAGCTAAGCTCATCTTAAACATCAAGGCTGACATATGACGAAAAACATTCCAGTAAGCAATTATACAGTCACTCAACATTCTGCATGGAGAAGCTATGCTCACAACCATAGTTCGAATTGCTGCGTATAATCCATAAAGGAAGCATCTTCATATTTAGTACAGGTATTTGTTATAAATACATCGTTCAATAGGTACATATAAGTATGTGATAAGCATAGCATAAAGAACTAGGCATCGGTCCATGTAATGTCAAGCCAGCCCCAATTGTCCTTAGGCACCCCCAAGGCTTCCCACACAGCTCTGGATGCATCAACAATGTCGTTGTCACATGGAGGTTGGTAATCGTGATCTTCATCGCATCCCATGGTCGAGTCGCATTCGTCCACCACCTTAGCCTGGGTGCTCCTCCCGTTGCCGTAGATCGTTATGTTCCTGAGACACCTGTTCATATTATCGAACCACCCCGTGGATAGTGCCACGACAGGCGTGTCATTAGAATGGTACTGGTTGTCGCACTCAGATGGGCCACCTCCATCTCCGCCCTCCTCAAAGCTGTTCAGGGTGAGGTGGGCGCTGGTGTGGCCCGACACTGGCGGTGAACACTTGTAAATCGGGTACATTTGGCCGTTTTTGCAGCACTCCGAGTCGTCCCCGGTGTTGCATTGTCCAGGAGGGGGATTCTTCCCTCTGATTCTGCCGCTCGGTCTGCAAGACTGACCTTGAACTTCCATACAACTCATCGCCAGAAGAACAAGAAGCAATGAGCCCAAGCATTTCAAGCTAAAGTTATTCATTTTCTGTGTCTTTGTAAGATGTTCTGGCCCTTTTTCTCTCGATGCTAGAAACTGGAGTCATGTAGAGCTATATATAAGAAATCAAAGGCGGCACTAGTAAGACAGCACAATCTGGCACGACAATTTTCAAAGGCAATCGAAAGCCGCATGATACAGAAGGAACTACCGATGGTTACTTCCCATCAACATAAGCGATGCGGCCTTACGGAGAAGCAAAACAGTTGACTACTATCTCATATGTGCTTAGTCCATCCTCTAAGCGATGAGAAGAACTTGGATTCGTCACTGACCGAGACTTTGTCCGATTCTCATCCGAATCACCGAGACATGATTGAACATTTGGAATAGCAGACATGTAGACTGGAATTGTCTTCTAATTGCCAGCAAAATAAGGCTCCATTCCCGTTACGGAACTTGTTTGCCGCCTTAAGATCCCAAAATACACCCATTAGTGTTCCAAACTTGAACCAACAGAAGACGTAACCAAACGTCTCCGTGACACTGACATCTTTTCCTCTGTTTTTAGCAGAATCTCAAACTGTAAAACAAACAATCGGCCTGCTTGGCTTGCTACATATATCTACAATTGAAATTGATGATAAGAGGTCCGGCAAATACCTAAATTCCAAAATTTGATGAACTATATGTCATGAAAGTAAATGACAAAAGAGTTACATCATGGGATTTTGACGACAACTTTAATTCACTTGCAAGTCGGACGATTCTATGGTCGCCTTTTCTATTTCTGTGCCTTCTCATTTTCCATAATAGTAGACAAGATCATCACAAATTCAGGAAAAGAGAGAAGAAACAAGAAAAGAAAAACGAAATTCCATTGCCGGGACTTAAACCCGGGTCTCTCGGGTGAGAGCCGAGTATCCTAACCAACCAGAATACAATGGATCTTTCGAGGCGTCTGCAAAATAAAATACATAACAAAAAATTATCGATTCTACATACTATCAAAGCTCCCTGCATGACTAAGATAGCCAATCGTGATTAGTGTTAAGTTTTTTGAGATTCAAAAGAAAAGTAAACAGTAGAAGTGTGTGATCACATAAAATTCAAAGAATATTGTAAATTACATATAAGGAACGAAACGTCTAGGTAAGTGCCTCCGTTAATTCTTAATTTTATGGATCATTCTTAGCAAGTTAAAGGACAGAGTTCATACTTGTCTCGACCTATTTGCTCAGTTAAGTTTTTTCTTTTCTGTTCCTCTTTTCTTGATAGTTCCTTCACTTAAGAAATGGGGTCCTGAAAATGGAAAACGTTACAAATGATCTTTGAACTTTGATCTAATGTGCAATATAGTCTTTGAAATTTAAATTTATTTAATGTAGTTCCTCAACTTTAGTCTAATATACAGTGTTGTCTCTAAATTTTTTATTTGTTCAATGTAGTCCTTGAATTATTGATACATGTTCAATATAGTCCATGAATTGTATGAATATATTCAATATTATCTCCGAACTTGAATTAATAGAAGGACAACAATAAACATTTTCATACAGTTAGAGACTAAATTGAACATCTACCAAAAGTCTAGAGACCACATTGAACAAATTAAAAGTTCATGGATAATATTGTACATTTAGTTAAAGTTCAAGGACTACATTGAACAAATTTGAAGTTCATGGTCCATATTGTACATTGGATTAAAGTTCATAAATCATTTGTATCATTATCCCTTTAAAGAATATTGTATATTACATATAAGAAACTGAATGTCTAGTTAAGTGCCTCCATATTTATTTCTTAATTTTCCGGATCATAATTAGCAAGTGAAAGTACTGAGTTCATACTTATCTCCACCGGTCGATCATCATCAATTTCAATTGTAGATGAGTGCCTTTGTTTCAAGATGTGTGAATGTGATCATGTCATCAGTCAGATGAATTGTATTCGCTCTATTTATCTGATTTTTGATTTTTCATTTGTAAATTCCTTCTTATTAAGTCTTGCTGGAAAAGTGGGGTTGTAAATCAGTCTACTAATACTATTATTTTTTCAAGAATACAAGTATTTGTTTTCCCCTTTCTGGGCGAGATTCAAGAATCAAATTATTGAGTTCATAACCACTAGGATTTTTGTGGCGAATTGACACTTGACAAGCAACAATTTGTGTAGTTAATATTTTAAAATTTGAAATATTTCTTATTGATTGTACTTGGCAAGCGATTTATATTTGTGGGGACAACAAAAGAAAGACAAAACTACTACATAACACGAGAAAGAGAAATGACTTCCATTATCTGAAAATTGACTTGTGCATTTATAAGGGCGTGTGGCAAGCGTCGCACATCGGCTCCCAAGAACAAGGAAGGTCTAGCTAGTGGTATAAAACCAAGGAATCCATCTAAGATTAAGCACGTTTGCGCTTGGGGCAATGACGTTGCTAGTGAGGTACTAACTGAGGCGCATCTATTGCCGGTTGAAAACTATTTCCAAACCCCCTTTGGCCTAAGTTCAAGCCTTGGCCATCGAGAATTTCTGGAATGCATGGCTCCCTTCTTGGTAAAGCCTTGCAATTACTAGTTCAAAGCTTATTGATTAATTTGAAGTTGATCTATTTATTTTAAAGGGATATGTGCACCATAAATCATAAAATTTGTTGTGAAAATATAATTAAGTTCTAAGGCTTTCAAAACGTGCAATCAAATTTTAAAACAAGTCGAATTAGTGCAATTAAAAGAAAAAGCCCGTGATTCATCGCCATATCCATCAGCTCTTAGATTCGAGTCAAAGAAAACCCTTGAAGAGAAGAGGTGCCAAAGGAAAGAAGCCAGGGAAATGGCGGTCATGGTGATCGTGTTGCTCTCGGTTCTGATCTTCTTCGTTGTCCTGTGCTTCACATGCTACCGGATGAGTAGGCAAAGGGGCCAAGAAGAAAGCCGGGACCTCGCGACGCAGGAGCTTCTCGTGACCAATGGCATTTCCATGCCGCCGGCGCAGGCGCCTGCGCTAGGATATCCTCCATCGGTGCCGTCTCTGTAGTACTTCCTTTCTCCTTATCCTCATAATCCAAATCCCACCTACATGAAGCCAGAACACGGCACGAGTTATCAGTAATTTCTTCGTGGAAATTATCAAGAAATCCTTGAGGGTGACGAGTGTCATCGGTGAGATGAATTGTATTCGCTCTGTTTATTAGACTTTTGATCTGTCATCTGTAAATTTCCTTCTTATTAGGTCTTGTTGGAAAAGCTAGGGGTGTTAAATCAGTTCACTAATGCAATTGTGTTTTCATGAATCCGAGTTTTTGTTTCCCCTTTTCTGGGCCGGATTCAAGAATCGAATTATTGAGTTCATAACAGCTAAGATTTTGGTGGCGAATTGACACATGATAAGCAACAATATGTGTAGTTGATATGTTGAAAATTGGAATGTTTTTTATTGATTGTACTGAGCAAGCGATAATAATTTATCGGGTTAATCTTATCTCCACCGCAATATATTGACTTGATGCATGAGCACGTCTTATTTTCCCGTGGTTATTTGTATTTTGTACGATGGCAAAATTTAGATTAAGAAAAAATTCAAATTTTTAAAGTCATTTATAAAGTATCATCAACATTGAAAGATCTCATCTCATTTTTCTGATTTGTGTTGATGCTGTAATTCATGAGAACATACCTAATTAATATCTTTTACCACAAAAACAAAAAAAACTGATTTCTTTCAATTTTAGAATAAAAACTAATGCATCGTGAAGACTAATTACTATCTGATTATTAACTTTGAGCTAAAAGTGTACTTTGACGCCATTGTCCAGCAATTTATTATGTTTAAGATTTATTTTGAGATATCTGTAATCTGTCCTAATCTGTCTTCCTTAATTTAATTTAATTTTTTTGGTATAGTTTTAATTTCTATAGTAGTGACTTTTTGCTCTCTCTTTTTTTCTCTCTAAGCTACTTAATTAAACTAATTTTTTTTTAATATTAGTCATAATTTCTTCATTGTGAACCTTTTGTATCATTCATTCTCATATCTTCTTTTTGTTTCAACTTTATTTTTTCGATAATCATTTAACACATACTAAATCAACTCCATAGATAATTAATATTTTGCATTCCTCTTAACTCTAATTGTTGTTTGCAAGTTAATTAAATCTAAGCTATAAATCAAGCGTACTTTCACTTCATTGTCAAGCATTTTAGTTAAGTTGAAAATTTATATTAACTCTAAGCTAAATCCCCCATGATTTGACGAGGAGGAAATTACTTAGCTAAAAGGAAAAATAACACTTCAAATTCAATCCACTATGATAATTTAAAACATTTTCTCTTTGAATTAAATTATAACAACTTATTATGTATGGGTAAACTAGCTTGATGGCCCGTGCAATGCACCGGACAATTATGTAGAAATTGTGACTAGAAAAAGATTATATATATTTAATAACTACTAGGGAGTCAAAATATCAAATTAGATAGTACCCACAACAAGAGTCTTTGCAAATTAATTAGGTAAATACCAAGTTCTCAAATCCTGTAACCTCTTAGGCAAGGCGATTTGAAATCGATCGCAATGGTAGCTATGCCAATAGAAGCACAAATTTTAGGAGAAGCAAAAATGTATGTAATGATTTCAGTTGACTAGTCATTTTCCGCGAACCAAACAAGTAGAAGTCCGGAAAATCAATTCCTGAAAAATACCTTCCTCCAAACAAACGCACCCGAAGCATCTTTCATCTAATGATGTCATAACCGAGTCGCACCTATTATTAGTTGAAAATTATTCCCAGGCTCCCCTTCGACCTAGGTTTAAGAGCTAGCCTGGCCATTCTCCAGGGGCTCCCTTCGGTGTAACTCCCTTCAGGTGAACCCCTGCAATATTAGTTCGAAGCTTATACATTATTGAGAATTTCTGGAACGGCTCCTTCGGGTAAAATCCTACAACCATTAGTTCAAGCTTATACATTGAATATTTTTTTGGTTCATATCATAAAAAAAAAACTGCAAGTTGATCTATTTATTGTAAATTACTTTTTAAGGAAAATGCCATAAAAAAATCCTAAAATATACCAACTGTGACACATTCACCTTAAATTTTTTTTGTGATACTAAAAACTCCAAACTATACCTACAGTGGCACATTTGCCTTAAACTTTTTTTTGTGGCATAAAAAATTCTAAACTTGTACTTATGTGATATATTTACTCTTCGTCCATGTTTCGTTAGATGATTTTTCAACCAAAATAATATCATTTTTATTTCACTTAAGCCATATGGATGATATGTCAACATTGTTTGCTTTCTAGCATCCATGTAAGTAGAATTTTAATAGAACTTTGACGGGGTAACTATGTCACATATGTACAAATTTGGGATGTTTTATGTCACAAGGAAAAGTTCAGGTTAAATGTGTCGCGGTGTGCATAGTTTGGGATTTTTGGTGACTTTTGCCCTATTTTTTTATCTCACAAAAAATTTTCCAATTTTTTAAAATTGAAAGTAGTTTCCGTCCTATGAAATGTCCCAAACCGGTAATGTGTCAATTTTTCTACTTGTCTTGAAATTACCGATGCGAGGTGATAAATTTGTTAAAATTCTAGATATACTTCAGATATCAGGTGCTAACTTTTGTCAAGTTTCTGCAAATATTGATAGTCACTTCGCAAAGAATCATATTGTTGATATTATTTTACCTTAGTAAAATTTTTTTTTTAAGTTTTCACAAATATCGATAGTCTCTTCACAGAGAATGACATCGTCGATAATTTTTTTTAGAGAACATATTCCCCATATGTGGCTCTCATTCTTAATAATTTGGGCGTGAGAAGCTACTATGACCAGTAGCCTGTGCTTGCTAGAAATAATTTAAACCAAACACTATATGAAATTAATGAGCAAATACCATATGGACCGAAAGGAAATGCGGGATTCTAGAATCAGATAAGCTTGGGAAAATTGACCATAACATGTTTCGAATATTCAATCTAGAATCTACACCCTGAAATCGATTACCCTTATGGTTAACTTAAAAGAGATAAAGACACCCACGGAGACATAACGGAGGTGGTGGTTTGTCAATTGTCATCC
Source organism: Syzygium aromaticum (assembly GCA_024500025.1). Taxonomy (NCBI): domain Eukaryota; kingdom Viridiplantae; phylum Streptophyta; class Magnoliopsida; order Myrtales; family Myrtaceae; genus Syzygium; species Syzygium aromaticum. The sequence continues at coordinate 13,716,329 of CM044889.1, forward strand.
CACGTCATACGTTTTTCTCAGAACATACATTGACCTGAAAGACCGCGACAGCCCACCAATCACTTGTTTCCAACGCACGAAAGTGCATGTGGTCAACGGTTGTGGCAAGATGCTGGGCACAAGGTTCCCTTTGCTTCGCTCAATCTTTGATCCCCCAAGGTCTTTCCATCGACTTCCTCCGATGGTTGACTTTCCATCACAGCACTTCCCTTAAAGAAACCATCCGTGACACGTCGCCATATCCATCAGCTCTCAATATTCGAGTCGGGGAAACTCTTGAAGAGAAGGGGAGCCAAAGGAAAGAAGCCAGGAAAATGGGGGTCGTAGTGATCGTGTCGCTCCCGGTTCTAATCTTCTTCGCCGTCCTGTGCTTCACATGCTACCGGATGGGCAGGGAAAGACGCCAAGAAGAAGGCCGAGTCCTCGCGGCGCAGGAGCTCCCCGCAGCTAGTGGCATTTCCATGCCACCGGCGACGGCACCGGGATATCCTTTGCCTACGCCGCCTCCGCAGTACTTCCCTTCTCCTCATCCTCATGATCCAAATCCCACCTACATGAAGCCCGAACATGGCACGAGCTATCAGTAATTTCTTCGTGGAAATTGTCAAGAAATCCGTGAGGGTGACGAGTGTCATCGGTGAGATGAATTGTATTGGCTCTGTTTGTCTGATTTTTGATCTTCCATCTGTAAATTTCCTTCTTCTTAGGTCTTGTTGGAAAAGTTGGGTTGTAAATCAGTCTACTAATACTATTTTGTTGGCGAATTGACACTCGCTAAGCAACAATTTGTGTAGTTAATACCTTGAAAATTGGAATATTTCTTATTGATTGTACTTAGCAAGCGATAATAATTTATCGGGTTAATCTTTTCTCCACCGCATTATATTGATTTGATGCTCGAGCACGTCTTATTTGGTGACAATTATAGAAATAGACTTTACTGTGGTTGTTTGTATTTAGTATGATGGCAAAATTTAGATTAAGAGAAATTTCAAATTTTAAAATCATTTATAAAGTATCATCAACATTGAAAGATGTCATCTCATTTTTCTGATTTGTGCTGTTGCTGTAATTCATGAGAACACACCTAATTAATATCTTTTACCACAAAAAAAAAAACTGATTTCTTTCAATTTTAGAATAAAAACGAATGCATCGTGAAGACTAAATACTATTTGAATATTAACTTTAAGCTAAAAGTGTGCTTTGAACTCCATTGTCCAGCAATTTATTATGTTCAACATTTATTTTGAGATATATGTAATTTGTTCTATTCTGTCTTCTTTAAGGTGCGTTCGTTTTGTGGAAAATGAGTAATTTAAAAAATATTTTTTGAAAAATGATTGCTTCATAGTTTAGAAAAATTAGTCAATGGAAAATATTTTCATCATTGATAACATGCCTAACTATTTTCATAGGCGATGAAAACATTTTCCATTCATTTATTTTTCTAAACGATATAAGTGATATTTTTTGGAAAATATTTTTCAAATTAGTCATTTTCCTCTAAACGAAAACATACTTAATTTAATTTAATTTTTTTGGTATAGTTTTAATTTCTATGGTAGTGACTTTTTGCTCTCTCTCTCTCTCTCTTTTCTTTTTTCTCTAAGCTACTTAATTAAACTAATTCTTTTTTTAATATTAGTCATAATTTCTTCATTATGAACCTTTCGTATCATTCATTCTCATATGTTCTTTTTGTTTCAACTTTATTTTTTCGATAATCATTTAACACATACTAAATCAACTCCATATTTTGCGTTCCTCCTAACTCTAATTGTTATTTACAAATTAAATAAATCTTAGCTAAATCCCCCATGATTTCAGGAGGACTCCTATTAAGTGAAGCGTGTTGGTTTTCTTATTTTAGAATACCCAAAAGCTTGATATGAAATTACTTGGTTAAAATCGGAAAAGGAAATTACTTAGCTAAAAGCAAACATAACACTTCAAATTCAATCCACTATGATAATTTAAAACATTTTCTCTTTGAATTAAATTATGACACCTTATTATATATTGGTAAACTAGCTTGATGGCCCGCGCAACGCACCGAATAATTACGTACAAATTGAGACAAGAAAAAAGATTATATATAATTAGTAACTACTAGGGAGTCAGGATGACAAATTAAGTAGTACACAACAACGATCTTCACAAATTAACTGTGTAAATACCAAGTTCTCAAGTCCTGTAAACACCGAGGCAAAGTGATTCGAAATAGATTGCACAAATTTTAGGAGAAGCTAAATGTGTATAATGATTCATTAAAGTAATTAATTATTCTAAAGTTGAGCCAGGCAGATGTAGACACCTCATGTGATCGAGTGAGCTATGTTGTTAACCTCTGTGAGAATCGAATGTTGCTTTCATCATCTCCCAAAGTAGGGCGGAGAAAACGCGAGACAGATCATAGGATTCCGATGCCCTCGCGTGAAGATATTGCTAGGCTAGCCCACTAGATGCAGCCAATTATTTAACAGGAAATAAAGGACCCCATATTAAGACCCAAAAAAAAAAAACAAAAAAAGAAAAGAAATTTCAACACATAATTTAAGTTGGGATTGATTGATTGATTGATTTTATCTGCCAAATCATCTTTAGATTATGATAGGTTTTGTTAATGATGCTTCTACAGCGCTTGTTAATCATATTTTGGGAAATTATTTCATTTTGCAATACATAATTACACATAACATATAGGAAAAATGATACAAACGGTCCATGAATTTTGGTTTAATGTACAATGTAATTCATGAACTTTCAATTTGTCCAATGTGATACTTGAAGTTTGACTCACTATGCAATATGGTCCCCAAACTTTTAATTTGTTCAATGTGGTCATTGAATTTTTTTTGTTCATGTTCAACTTAGTCCATAAACTACATAAATAATCCATATTTCAATTTAGTCCATGAACTACATAACTACATTAAACATGTACAAAAAGTTTCGGACCACATTGAATAAATTAAAAGTTCATGGACTATACTATACATTAGGTTAAAATTCATAAATCATATCGAATAAATTAAAAATTTTAAAATCACATTATATAGTGGGTCAAAGTCCAGAGTTTATTTGTGTCATTATCATTTTCTTTAACTAGTTACGCTTACGCAACAAGTGCTCCGAGCACTAAACCCACTTACAATATTTTTGTATTTGTTCAGCCCGAATTCAATTTTTTTTGGTTGTCCAAGAACGAGTAGATGATAAAAAGAACCTAATGACTTGCCCTCCTGTCACTGGGCTATCAAAAGGTAGCCGTTGGAAGCTTTGAACGTTGAGCCCCACTTTGCATCTTTGCCCTAACGTTACACATCGTTCCTTAAATTCCCTGTTCTTGTTTGTTTACTAGTACTGAAAGCCAGCCCCACACTCTCTTCTGGACAGAATCTATCCTTGGAAGTCCTGATCAAGCCACAGCACAAGCCTTCCTCTCTCGCTATATATGTACACGCCCTCCTCTGTTTCACACACTCGAGCCACATCTCTCTCTCTCTCTCTTACAGTCATTCTCTCAGATCGATTTAGAAGAAGAAGAAGAAGAAGAAGGAGAAGATGGGTCTGGTGGTGGTGATATCGCTGCCGCTGATACTGTTCTGCTTGCTGCTCGGCTTCGGGTGCTACTTCTTCGGAAGAGCCCGGGGGAGGAAAGACGTGCACACCAACCCCCAAGTGTACGGCACCCCGACCCCGCCCCCCGGCACTTACGGCGGCTCGCCGCCCCCGCCGCCGCCGTACACCAAGATGCCGCCCTCCGACGAGCACGTCTGAACGCTCTCAGCTACTCCGTCCTGGGAAAAAAGAGCTCATCATGTAGATCTCTCTTCGAAGTGGGGTTGCTTTTCTGTTTCCCGAATTTTTGTATTATATTGACAGCATTTCCTTATGAAATTCTTTGATGGGTATATGTATGGGGCCGTTTGAGATTGAGATGGTGAATGACAAGCAATGACCATGTCAAGCGGAGGGGGCGCGCGTTTGTGGATTTGTAATGTGAAAGTATGATACCATGTGGAAACTACAAAGTTTGGGAATAAAAACATCTGTAGATTTGAATTGGCCGAGGAAATTGAAGTGTTCCAGCTTGTGATCGATTCGATTCATATGTTAGTTGTCTTGCGAACTTTCTGGGACATCAGATTGTCGTCATTCCGGGGTGTCCGGCGAAACTAGCGGAATCAGAAAACGGAAAACCAAGGAAATCGACCTGGACGGAATCAAATCGAAGCAACACTAATATATATGCATACTACGATCCGGATCAAGATTCTGCTTAGGATTGATTAGGCTGATCCGGGTTTCGGGTCTGTTCGAATTATCACAAACTACTGAGAAATTTGTGCAGTGCACCTGAACTGATCGTTTCTCGGGTTTGAATTGTAGAACAATGCATCCCCCAGATGAAGCTGCCACAGCAAAAAGGGGTAAAAAAAAAGGGGCCTTATAAAATTGTGGAACCTCCAATGGGCGGACTAAATTGAAATTTAGCTAGTGGCCGACCACATGTACGAAAAGTCAGTGGCCCTAAATTTGCCACGTGGATTCCACCTATGCATCTTCGTCCTTTAAGATGTTCGCACCGTTTCTCGACAACTTTCGAGGGTCCGCGTTTGGTAAACATGCAGTCCCTCGTGAAGATTAAGTTCAGATTGAGGTCAACTTTTGTCAAGTTTTTAAGGTGAAATTCATCTAACTTTTGTTTAAAAAACGCACGAGTGAAGGCGCCAATGAGAGAGAGAGAGACCTCTCTAAGAGCCTCTTTCGCAATGTTGCATTTGTGGGAGGAAAAATTACTAAAAAAATTATTAACTTATTACAATTGTGCCAATTCACTCATAAACTTTTTTTTTGGTCAATTTTAGTCTTAAAACTTTTATGTTTATGCTAATTCAGTCTATCCAGACAATTTTGGATAGCCGCCACTATGTTGACAATTTTTAATTCTTTTCCTTTTCTACCTTCTTTTCTTTTTTCTTTTTCCCATTGTCGGCCATTGGGCGAGGCCAGCCCTCACCTGGATTTGGGCGAGGCCAGCCTCGCTATGGGCCTTGCCAGCCATGGGCGAAGTCGGCCTCGCTAACCATCGTGAGGAAAAAAAAAAAACAGAAAAGAAGGAAAAAAAGAAAAAAAAAACTTGACTAAAAAATTCGGGAAAAATAAAATATCATTAAAATTTGTTTACGTCAGCCTCGGCAAGACCAGTTAAATTTGACCGAGTGCACTAAATTGACATAAATACAAAATGATTAGGACTAAATTGGTCAAAAGAAAAAGTTCAAGATTGAATTAGCACAATTATAATAAACTTATGACTTTTTGGATAATATTCCCTTGTCTGATGTTCATATTTCATTCCATTACGGAGCAACTAGAGAAAAGAGTGCATGAAATTTTTTTCCAGAGTCGAATAAATCCACGGAGAACTCTTTGACCCATTTTAGCACTACGAAGATAGTTTTGCTGTCAATTTACGAGATTTTCTTTAGAGTTTCGGCATGTGTATAGCTGAATCGCAATGACGCCGTTCTTCGAAAGTGGTTCACGATTATTAATTTGTTAGGTGGTAGGTAAGGGCTTTGAGTTTATCAAATAAGAGCGATAGAGCAACCTCATTCTTGGTTATGTTAAAGTGTACGCAATTTAGCACGCAATACCACTATAAATGCTGTAATTTTCATTTTTAACTAAAACATAGTTGAAAATCACACCACTTAACATAATTTCACCGAAAATATGTAAAATGTGTGCAATTTAGCACGCGATACCATAACTTATGTTATTTTCCATTTAGAATGAACGAAATGTTTCTCAACGAAAAACACGGTTTGGTTACTCCGAATAGCAAATGTCTATTTAACATAAATTCACTGAAAACACACGTGCCGTAAATGCGCATTATATTTCTTGTTTTATTTTATATAGTTAATATATATTTATAGTTATTTATTGATAACTTGAAAAGGTTCCCAATTGCTTAATTCAAAATGACGGCGTAAGTATTTGTGAGACGTAAGAAAATCGTAATTATTTCGGGGGGCTAACAAATGTTTCAAAAGCATTAACAGATTTTATAACATTACACGAGGGGGGCATCACAAAAATTTCAAAGGTGCTAAATAATTTTTATTAATTTTATGATGAACAAGAAGAGAATGTAGGTTCTTAAACAGTGTAGTCTTTTGGTGTCCAAATTTCTCTTATCAAAATATCATTTCTCCGACTATGAAAATAAACTTTTCTGATTTCAAAAAATCATTTTAGTTTTTATTCTCGAAAGAGCTTATTTTCTTAAAATCCATCCAAACGTAATTTTCTTGTTGAAAGGTATATTTATTCTTTGTAAAAAAAATTATATATAATTAGCGTGTAATCAAGCCACCTCAATCATTCAAGAAAATAGTTCATGCCAACCAAAAATTCCACTGCAACGGTCTTACTTCAAAAACACATATGGGCCTATGAAGCCCACAGGTACGACTCTGATGGGTGACGTCACGGCCCAAATAGACGGGCCAGGCGGCCCGCCCGTTTACCCGACCCGTTCATCAGACCGCCCGATCCGCCCACGCAAGCCCGGGCCAACCCGGATCGACCCGACTGAGAACTGACAGCGACGTCGTTTCGCCCTCGCAGCTCGCGGAGGGAAGGCCGAAAGTTGGGGAAGGAAAACACTCGTTCTCGAGCGCACACAGTCCATCTCTCTCTCTCTCTGCGCAGCAGCAAGCTTTCTCTCTCTAGAACCGTCGGCCGAACGCTTTGCTCGGAGGAGGAGCGAGAGCGAGCGCGAGGGAGGGGGAGGGGGAGGTGAACGATGGCGTCGTCATCGGGCTCCGGCGAGGCGGCGACGGAGAGGAGGGGGATACCGGGCGCTCAGTTCGTGGAGGACGTCCAGACCTACCTCGCCCAAGCCGGCCTCGACGCCAACTCCGCCCTCGCCTTCCTCCAAGAGCGGTAACTCCCGAATCGCTTCCCTCACTTGCCGGTCGTGCTCGAGGTCGACATGAATGCCGTTGCGCGCTCGATCTAGGGCTTTTTTTTGGGCTTCCGCTAGGCCGTGTCTTGGTCGTGTAGCGAGTCTAGCGCGCGCGGATCGGTTTTGCGATGCTCTCTGGAAATTGTCCTGTATAGGCAGCTGGAGATGCTGGCGAAGGGGGGGAGATGGTGTTGAAATTTTGGAACTTTTTTTTTTCTTTTTTGGGGTCTTTGTGGAGTGGTTGTGGTGATTGGTGGGATGATGATTGCAGGCTGCAGCAATACAAGCTGGTGGAGATGAAGCTCCTGGCTCAGCAGAGGGATCTTCAGGTGTGCTGTTGCGTTTCGCTCCGTTAGTTTTGTTATCAAAATCCCTTTGAAGTGTTGGTGTATCCTCTCTCATCTAGTGATTTTTTTTTTGTATTGATGTAGCTGCTGCAACGTTCGGTGTTGAGCTGTATTTTTTTGGTTCTTCGTTTTCTTCTTTGTACTGTTGAATACCACAGACCCTATTCCTCGTGGCTGCCCGTGTACTGCCTCCGACCTTGTTTATTGTTCTTGTCTGCTTTTTTTTTTTTTTTTCGTATAGTATAAACCGACGGAGTGTTGAAATGTTGTGCAATGGTTATTGTGGAGGTGGGTGTGCGCGTGCCTTGGAAGCACGGACACTCTCCGGGGGCCTACGTGTCGGTGTCGGACATGTTGGACACCGACACTCGTCTGACACTCTTTTATTTATTATTTATTTATTTATTTGTGGATTTGAATGAAATTAATTTGATTGAAATAATCATAAAAATGATAATTTATCATGTATATATAAAAATATACATTTAATATGCAACGTGTCGGAATTCTCTATTTTTTGAAAAATGACGTGTCGGCGTGTCATGTCGTGTTGTGTCATGTGTCGTGTGTGGGTGTTGGTGCTACTTAGGTGCGTGCATATGTGGGTAGACCTTTTTCTACAACTTTCAAGCATTTAAGTGTGCAATTTTTTTTTTTTGTTGATGCTTAAGAGGTATGAAGACTTGATTAGAGACATTGATACCAAAGCTTCAATCATGATGATGGTTTAGTTACAACAAGAAGCTTGTTGGTTCTGAGTTCTTTCCTTCATAATGCATTGTCTATTCAATATCTTACATATTTCATTAATGTAATGGGCGTATCCTCAATCATGAAGGTTTCTACACTCACTTGCTGTTTTCTTTCTCATAAATTCTTCATTTGGTTTCTGTTTTTCTAGTTCAAATTTAACCTCTTCTCAAACTTGAGTGAGATTTACTTTTCCCCTCTAGAAAGATGAGATTGGCTTACTCTTGCAATTACTTTGGTCTAGTATAGAATAAAAAGTCAATCCAAAATCCGGGTGAGCACCTCTTTGATGTCTCACAATGAATTTCTCTTTTACATTGACTTTGATAGATCTGAGTGCACTTGGTTCTTTTTTCCCACTATAATCCTTGGTGATCTCGAGCATTTTTGTTAGCATTTTAATGTTTACTTTGTTGGCATGATACATTTTTATTTGTCTTTATTACTATTTTATTAATTCAATGTCTATATGAAATGCCAGGCAAAAATTCCTGATATTGAGAAGTGTTTAGACATAGTCGCTGCTCTACAGGCGAAGAAGGGTTCTGGTGAGGTTTGTTGTCTCACGCAACTCATACTATTGATTATGTAAACAAGATTATGGGGGCAATTTCGTCTTTCTTTCCACAAGTTGATAGGGAAGTTGTGGTTATTTGCTTTTCTACAACAAGCTGCCCTTTCTATGGAGTCTAGTAATTTGGTTGAGGGGTGCCCAATTGTTGTTTAAATTTGTGATGAAATTGCGAGGTTTTGAATCTTGAAAATGATTGCAGTTACCACTGAGAAAATTGGATCAAGATGTTCACATATAATTAGAATGAAAAAGATACTTTCCTTCTAAAATGCTTGCTTGGCCCATTTATGGAAATATAAAAAGGCTGATGCACATCATTATACAGGAAGCCTTGTTTGTGCTCCCCATGTTAGGAAAATTTCTCCTCTAAAGGCACAAGGAACATACTTAAGTGTTGCATTTTGCATGTTATACGTATTTATCTTCGTTATACTTTATCGCATAAAATGGATATATCATTGAAAAACGTTGATTTATCTCCCATATTTGGCAGTCATGCATTGGAGGCTTTCAATTCTTATCTTAAAAGAGTAGGAATGATCTGCATCTAGGTTCTTTTTAAAAAGGAATCACTTCTGCGGATCTTTCTCTTGTCCTTTGAGAAAGAGAGAGAGAGAGAGTATAGGAAGAAGTATTGTTCTGCTTGTTTTTGTAGTTCAGAGCCCGGTTGATGGTATTGCAAAAGAGTGACAAAAGGAAGGTGGAGATATATCGAAGGCTCTGTTTCGCGAAAAATGAATCATTCAGAAAACATTTTTCAAAAAATGATTGTTTGTATTGCTTACAAAAATGAATGAACAAAAAATATTTTCATCGTACACAAAAATGTTTAAACATAAATTGTTATCGGTAATGAAAACAATTTTTATTGACTAATTATTTCAAGCTATACAATCGATCATTTTTAGGAAAATATTTTTCAAATCATTCATTTTCCGCGAAACAAACGGAATCTAATCATAGAAAGTGTAAACCATAATGTGAAGTCTAAGCCATCTTCCCATAATGCAAGAAGACTGTTTTTGCTATATCTACTACACTAACAGAAATATCGAGATTTGGATTGGGTATGATTCAATTCCATAGTCACCACGTCTTCACTGTGACTTTTGCGACAGATCCAAGGACATATAGTCTGATGGCAACGTTTAAGTGGGCGATCTGTGGATTCTCATAGAGTTTACTACAGCTAGTATCTGTTTGTATTCATCCTTCTTCTTCTGTTTCGTTTTTTCTTTTTGTATATTGGCTATTTTCAATCACTCCCAAGGCAATCTCTCATGTGGAAAACCTGTGGTGCCGAATGGTCCGTATGATTTTCATCTTATATGCAGCTAATACCCCCTCCCCTTCTTTTGATAGAGTCCTTCCCTGTCTCTTTAATACCAGCTATCTTGTGGTAGAGAACTAAAATTCGGCAATCTCATTTTCTTCTGGTTACCAGTCTCTGCATAAGTGGTGACTTCAACATCCCAATACTTTCTGCCATCGACAAATTTCCTGCTCATGTGCTCTAATTTCCATATCTCTACAGTGGGCAAGAATCTGCTAGATTTATCCCGCACCATTATTCCTTTTAAAACATCAACTATGAGGTAGCCAGGCATTTCAGCCTCTCTGCCAAGATCCCTCCCTCCCTCCCTTCTCTCTCTCTCTCTCTCTCTCTCTCTCTCAAACACATACCCAAACACATGTACTACTATGTGCTGCCTCCATCTTTCTTTGCACTGAGTTTTTCTCCTCTCTCTCTCTCTCTCTCTCAAACACATACCCAAACACATGTACTACTATGTGCTGCCTCCATCTTTCTTCGCACTGAGTTTTTCTCCTCTCTCTCTCTCTCTCTCTCAAACACATACCCAAACACATGTACTACTATGTGCCGCCTCCATCTTTCTTTGCTCTGAGGTTTTCTCCATCAAATAGGTTACAACCTTTAACCCTCTGAAGGTACATAAACAAAGGTGTGATATCTCTCTCAATATGAAAATCCAGCGTTTGAATTGATCAGTCATTTCAAATTGGGGTACCTTGATGCAACAGTTACTTCACCACTCCATTCGACCACAGAGATATCCTCTTGTTGAGGCTCTAGTTTATTCCGTACTTAACTAGGAACCTGCATAATGACTGAAGCAAACTGGCTGATCAGAAAGGGTGCTCTATACCAAAGTGACCCTCCCATTTTTCGCAGTCAACTTTTCAACCTGCAAGTCTGTATTCAGAGAGCGCAATGATTGGATCCCAAAATTTCTTTGGGCACTGAGTGGGAGGCTTAAATTTTATATAGCAAAGTAACCTGTGATTGAGCATGCCATTATGTGTGTGCTTCAATTATATATTTCTATTACCGTAAGATTGAACCATGGCATCAGTATTGGAATTTAAGATTGAAATTCAAGCTGGACGCTTTTCGGTGTATGTATTTTAACTGAGGATGCATAGTGGGTATCTGTCAGACTCATGCTGTTGACTGTTGAGGCTTTTTTCGAAGTAAACTTGTTATGTCACAAACAGATCATATTTTTCCAATCCAGAGTTCTTTCCCATTTTATGCCCTAATGTTCTTTGTATTGTCATAGAACCCACCAATTTTTTCCTTTGTAGTTTCTCTTTTTCATCTGGAATCCTTGACAGTCTTATCAGTCATCGTTCATGTGTGATGTTAACAAAATTTCTAATATTCTTATTATGTGGGAAAATTTGCATGTTCAACAAGCTTCTTGCTCCTCGATGGTCTCTTAGCTGATCATATCACTCCTTTTTTCTTTAACAAAGGATAGAGGATACACTGGTCTAATTCTTGCAATACTGGGAACTACTTTTGGTGCGGTTGACATGATGTGGAATATTCGATTATCTTTTCTTCTTCAGAAATGCACTTCTGGAAGCAATTTTCCTCATAATTTAGGTTAGGGCTTTGTAGAGCCCATGTTGATCTCAATAAGTGAGGCGGTTTTAGATTTGGACACCTGAATATCGCTTACTTTTAGATTTGGACACCTGGATATCTCCAGTAATATTTAGCTAGTTGCTTTGATGTCTGTAGGTCCTATTAGAAAGCGAACTGGGGTGGGATTACTGTATTGGGCTTTAAAACCTAAGACCATCACAACTTCTATGAGCAAAAGGTAACAGGCACCAAACTGACTGGTTTTTATGGCTCTTTATTTTGGATATAGGCACTCCTTGCTGATTTTGAAGTCTCTGAAGGCATATATTCACGAGCTCGCATTGAAGATACTGATTCAGTATGTTTATGGCTGGGAGCAAATGTTATGTTGGAGTATTCATGTGAAGAGGTCATCCTCGAGTATAAGCAATGTCCCTTCTCTCTCCAATAATGATGTCGAGTATCTTATTTATTGCATAAAAACCTGTTGCAGGCCACAACTCTTCTACAAAAGAACTTAGAAAATGCTAAAGCAAGTTTAGAAGTTCTTGTTGCTGATCTACAATTCTTAAGGGACCAAGTAACAATCACACAGGTAAGTCAGAATTATTTGGTACTTGGAGGTCCATGTTTGTTTCAAGCCATTTACTATGTCAGCTTGGGGTAGGTCAATATGGTTGATCTACTGCTGCTGTATTTTTATAATTGGCTTGAGGCTATAAATTGGGAAGACATGTTAATTTGCGACAGCCTGGAGTATATGGTAATATCGCACTTATGCAAATCTGAAAACTCTAAGCTCGTTCTAGGACCATATTCTTTAGTTTATCGTGGCAATTATGTAGGTGGCTCTTGGAAATTTTCTTCTTTTTTTTGGGGATAAACAACCCTTGAGAGGTGAATTACTCTTTGGCAGGTTACGATTGCTCGTGTGTACAACTGGGATGTTCACCAAAAGAGAATCCGTCAAGCTGGTGCTCCTGCCAAAGACTCTTAAAGGAATCTTTTCAAGTCGAATCATTGTAGCAGAATGCGTACTTCTATATGAGACTACAAATTTGATCTCCCATTTTCAACTAGGTGAATGAACTATGTATTGCTCTATGATCATATGGTTAGATTCGGACATCAAGTGATTTTGGTTAGGTTCAGTGAGATCTACTGCATTACAAAAAGCTTGTCAAGTAAACGATTTTGATTGAGAACCTCTTGGGCTTGAGTTTTCACATTTTGTATTTTGAGTTAATATATAGTCCATCTATTTGGTCTCTTTTCACCTTGATTATGTATGTTAATAAGAACTGATTCACATTTGAATTCTGGGAAAAACATGAACCTGCCTGAGCTCCATGTGAGATAAATGTCAGAGAGAGTGATTTTGAATCAAGTGACTTAGTGCTGGAATTTGGCGGGTCTCTTGTTGTCAGACCTTACCTTATCTTAAACCCTTAAAGGCTTGTGGATCTTGGAGATTTCTATTATGTAAGAGCAATGCCCTGGTAGTCTGCTTACAATAATTCATATATTGTGACAGATTGCAAGTGGTCAATGAAATAATTGAGCCATATTCAATAGCTAATGACAGTTTGTTACTTCATTTAGTAGACGGGCTTACGTGTATTTAATGTAAGTACATTATTTAGTCAAATTTTCGCTGTACATAGCATTATGTCATTGACACAATTTAAAGGTGTTATGTTAAATTGCATCCATGTTTCTTTTTCAAAGTTTTTTCATTGAATTTAATTGAAGTTTCTAATTCTATCATTATAAAGGTGTAGCTTTAGTATACGATGGACTAGAGTTAACCAGCACAAATAGAAAAAAAACGGTTTGCCACTCATATCTCCATCCTCTGATAGAGAGTGTCGGCGAAAGGCAAAACCTTAATGCAAATGGTCTTTTAACCTTCGCTATAGGCGTAGGTGCTACGCTTGCTCTCACACAGAGGATGAAATCGACAATTTTACATTTAGAGATTGAGCTTGTCAATGATCTTTTCCAATGTCATGTAATTGGGAGAATATGTACAATGGCCAATATTACTTAATATGATGTTACTATGCATGTCGCGACCTAAAAAAAAATTTTCATTTTTTTTGGGCTAATGGATTATTAAGACTAAGCTTAACTTGGGTCTTCTCAAGCCCTACCAATTCGCAACTTAGGATTTAAGTCTTTAACATGCAAATGTTTTCATGCTTGGAGTCGCCACTAATCAATTTGTGGTAAGTCGATTATAAATCTAAATAAAACATAGGGAGATATATTTTATTTCTACGAACCAGAGATTCTAAGCCCGGAGATTTGATTACGCTAAATCTAATCTAACGCCCTTTCGGTACCTTTTCTTTTCAAAAAATATTTATGCATGCAGTCTGGATTCATTTTATTGCCTAATCACTTATATGTAAGGTGTTCATGCGGGTGTGCAAACCACCAATTTAACACCCAAGAAAACGGTAAATAAATAGCAGAATAACATACCTTAAAGCCACGCAAGCATCTGCATTTATTAGTAGAAAATCACACAGACATTCCTAACATGATTTCTAATTAACAAAGCAAGGCACTCAGTGTGTTCATTAGGGTTTGTGCTTTATTAAAATGCAAACTAACCTATATGCAATGCCGTGCAAAAATGACATGCAAGTAATGCAACCTAGTATGCAAACTATATGTCATGCGACGACGTGACCTAATTCTGATGACGGGCAAATGATTTATTTTTGGTATTTTCTAATAAAATTCGGAATAAAAATATGCCTAAATTAACATGCAACCTATGATGACTTAACACATCCTAACATGACTTATTTTTGGGATTTTTGTTAAAATTCGAAATAATAAATTACTTAAATTAAAAATGCAATCTATCCTAATCTACCATAAAGCAATTCATTCTTTTTTTTTTTTTTTGGGGTTTTCATGAAAATTCGGAATTAAAAAATAACCTAAATAATCTAATAAGATTAGAATATTGCTTAATTTAAACTAGGAAATAGATTATCTCAAGTCCTAATTTAAATTAAATAATTACTCTACCTTCTAGATATATTTAGAATTCCTTAAATGTGCAAAACTTCTAATCGAAATCCTAACTAACATATTTTTGGATTTTCGTTTTTTAAAGGAAATAAATCAAACAAAGATAGTAACCACATTCAAACAATTCACGCAATCCGCAAGATTTTTCAAATTAAGATAAGACAAAGAAATCAAACTAACGGTCATATCTATAGGGTTATAGATACTGACAGAAAATTGATTGTTTAAATTTGGAAAGCAAATAAAATCTATTATCGTATCCAAGTGATTATGGATAAGATAATGATTTTCCGTATTGCCGCGTATCGTACCTTAGGGATAAGGTCGGATAGTCGTCCAGATACGTTGCTAAATTAGGCAAAATTCCTAATTTTAAGTGTTTAAAATATAGCGGATATCACAAATATTATCCTAAAATTTAGCAATCCACCAAAGAATATTCACGAAATATTCAAACATTGAAAACTTAGGAAATTAAATATTTCGGAAAATATTCGGATAATGACTTACCTAATTTGCAGATATCTTCCAAATTTGAACTCGGTGCCGGGATTGCGAATCGGAACGGGGTGTCGATGGTGGTGCTCGGCGACGGTGGCGATGGTGTGGTGCTTGATGACGAGGACGGCAACTCGATGACGGATTCTAGGTGGGCTCACGGTGTGCTCGACGGTGTGATCGGCGATGTCGCTCGCTGTTGATGCTTGGCTCGACTGCAGATTGGCTTGGAAATATGCAGATGATGGAGCTTGATGGATGCCTCAGCTTGACTCGTGGAAGGGGGACCTCTCGGTGGTGTCTGTCCCGTGTGCGGATTGGAGATGCTTGACGATCACAGGGATTGCTCAACTCTCACGTGCGCCACTGGTATTGGGTGAGAATTGCTAGGCGTTCGCTGGAACTTCGTTGTTGAGGCAAACAAAAGCAGCAACGTTGTGGATAGGATGTGGTGCAAGGTCATAGTAGATGTGACGTCAACGTTGGGGAGTGCGGCCTTATCAAAGCCGAGAGATGCAGCAACTGGAAGCAGCAACGCGCGGTGGCGGTAGTGGACGTCAGGCAGTAGCGGCAGTGAGCATGACGTAGGCACGGACGACACGGCGACAATTGCACACATACGCGGCCGACTCTCTCTCTCCCTCAAATCTCACGTGTGGTTCTAGCTCTCTCTAAAAATTCTGATCTTCAAAATTATGAGGGCTCCCTTTTGAGTGAGGGGTATAATCACATATTTATATCGAAACCCTAGATTAATTGACCGGGCTTCATAGTCATGATGGGCTTTGACTTAGGCTTTATTCTTTAATTTTTATTTAATTCTAAATTGATTGAATTAATTTGTGCTTTTCTTTAATTAAACTTAATGGGCTGATTTAAGCTTAAATTAAGACAACCAAGGCCTTTTGGATTTGTGATTTTTGGCCCCCGTCTTCCGAGTGAGCCGAGTTTCATTTAGTACTTGAGCTTGATTTGCGCGATGGATTTTCAGTTCACTTGCCACTGTCGGTTCGATGTGGAATGCAATTAATCTATATAAACTTAAACTCTATGTTATGCAACCTAAATATTTTTGTTTAGGGGTTAAAAATTTAATCCCTAATTTTCTATACAAATTACGACTAAATGGTCGCTAAAATTTAGGTGTCAACAATGCAAAATGTCTCTGGTGACTGAGACATTTACATTATATGTAAGACGATTAAATCACGATACTTCAATCGCGATTCATATTGTTTATCCCACGGTATTTCTATTTTTTCTTCATTCGTCGTCTCATTTATTAAATTTCACAATAATTATCGCTATCATAACTCCGTCGGAATTTTAGCGAACACAAATTTCTCAGTAAAGGTTGATAGACAAAACCTATACCGAGTATGGGTAATTGCATTTGTTATACAAAACAAAAACTCGAAAGTGAATTACCGAAACATAGCACATAATTAAGATAGACCAAAAGCCTCCGCTGCTGCATGCACAACAGACGTCCGAGGGATGTCTCTTCCGTAGATTTTTCTTCGGAGATTCAAAATCACCAATTCTCCGAGCACGATGTAGGACCTGACGAAATCGCTTAAAAGAAGCGCATCATGGAAAATGTTGAGCTAGAAATATCTGAGGCGACACAACTTCAGCTTCTCTTGAAGTCCGGCGATTGAATAGTAGTAACAGGAGATCCCGTCCGGGACTTGAAGGTGAAGCCGGTGGGTATATCATGCGCGGATTGGTGTGTCATATCTGAAGTGCAGTTTTGAGGATTCATTCATTCTTCTCATGTTTCTCAATTTCATTCTTCAAGTTTCACTTATTATTATCGATGAATGCAAAATATATAGCAAACGAAAATCGTGTTGTTTGTTACATTATATCACTTGTTACATGTTGGGGCAGAGAAGCTAATATATATGTATTGGAAGAATTGTTAAACTATTCCATGCACGTGAATCAAATGAACTGGAAAAATGACATAAGTAGTCTCTAAACTTTAGTCCAATATGCAGTGTGATCCTTGAACTTTTAATTTGCTCAATGTAGTTCATAAAATTTAACTCAATGTGTAATGTGATCTTTGAGCTTTTAATTTGTTCAATATCTTCCATGAACTTTTGGTACATGTTCAATTTAGTCACTGAACTATATGAAAATGTTTAATTTAATTTCAGGGACTACATTGAACATGTACCAAAAGTCTAGGGATCACATTGAATAAATTAAAAATTCAGGGACTACATTGAACATTAGGCTAAAGTTCATTGAATTGAACAAATTAAAAATTCAGGGACCACATTGCATATTGAGCCAAAATTCAGGAATTGCTTGTGTCATTATCCCTAATGAACTTTGTCGAACTCGTTCATAGCAGAGAAAGGCAGAATTTGGCTTATAAGGAGATGGAGAAGGGAAGAACTGAGGTGGTGCCGTAGCGACTCCTGGCGGCAGCGGCGGCTGCATGGCCACCCTGGCCTGCAGAGGCGGGGGTGGGATGCTGTTCACTGCCGCGAGCTCCTGTACAGAGAGGGCTTGCGCCTCCTCTCGGCCCTCCCTTGTAGTAGCAGCCGAAGCTCAAGACAACGAGGAAGATAGCCGTCGGGACCGACATGATGACCACGTACCCCATGAGTTTCTTCGAGCTTGAATCTTGATGATCGATCACGAAAGAGGAACCTTCTGAAATTAGATGGTGCCACTTGCGGTAAAGTCAACTGGGAGGTGATCAGGAGACAATGATGGTTGTGGAATTGAAGGAAGCTAAAGTTTCGAGAGAGAGAGAGAGAGAGAGAGAGAGAGAGAGAGAGAGAGAGAGAGAGAGAAGAAATATGAGCGTTAATTCCTTGGAAATAACTATCATATCTTAGTTAGGTGAGTAAAAGAATGCCTTCGTATCAAATTATCTTTTCTTTTCTTATTGAAATTTGTGATTTTATTAACGATGGATGAAAAGATTAAAGTGGCTTATTTGCTTCGGCGGTTCCAAGGGCTAAATCCCTTCTGAAATTAGCGTGCTTGCCTCTGTAAGGTTAAGAGGAAAAAATCAAGGGAAGAAATAAGAGGATTAATTACACAGAAATAAACTGTCACATCTCGCTAGGTGAGTATAAGGGCATCTACATAATAAATCATCCTTTCGCATCTATAGAATTTTGAGAAATTGTCGACTATGGATGAGATGATTAAGTAGTTTTGCCTAGTACAGCAGTTGTAAGGGTTGAACTCCTTCTTGAAACTAGCTTAACTAGACCGGGTAAGCTCTCTAGCATGTCTTCTTCAATGAGTGGTCTCCTTGCATTGAGCTCAACTTGACCGCTGTCTTACACTTTGGAGAGATAATCACTTGCCAAAAACTTAAAATTTCAGATGGATTGGTGAGCCGTCTTGGAATTTAGTTGATAGATATTTGAGAATGACTTCACCCAATTTGCTATAGATGAAGAAATGTAATATGCGTGTCCCTGTAGTTCCCTTAATTGCAGTGGTTTAAAAGCGGTGTAACCTGTACAGTTTTCTCGTGTCATGAAAGTATAGATGAAGAAATGTAACCTACTTTTAGTCGAATGGGCAGCCAGTAGATAGAGAGAAACAAATTGATATTTGACAAGAAATGCGTAGGCAGCTCGACTCCCTCCAGGTTCTTGGGAAAGAACAGAAATTATTGAAGAGGATATCACTAAAATCTTTGAAATTTCGCCTTCCTACCGCAGACGTCCCGGTCTACGTTAGAGACCGACATTGCCTCCGTTGGTTGCGTTTCATTCACATCTACATGGCTTTAAAATGCGTCGTGCATCTTTCAAAATTGTATGAGACTTAATTACCAATGTGATAGGCCATATCTAGGCAATGTGGAATTAGAGACGAACCACCATCACGACCCTGGTTTTGACGTCACTTTTGGCAGCCCCATATGCCTTGCACGTATTGTGCCAGTTTTTTAAGGTCATGCTAGACTTATCTACAAGGACAACTGCCCATATTTAGGCAATGTGAGATCAGTTATATATATGAAACCCAACATCACCACCTTGGCCTCTGATGCCACTATGGGTAGCCGCATCAGGATACACATGATATTGTCTGCTCTGATCGCGGCTTATTTGAACCTGCATGATTTTATAATTCTCCATGGTAGTTTAAAGTTGTGCAAAACTTATCTATCAATACAACGGCTCATATCTAGGCAATGTGGACAGGAGATAAATCCGAAACCGAGTAGTATATTGTGGATGGATCGAGTGATACATTAGGTCCTGGAGGTAGGCGAAAATAATGACCTCCTAGTAGCTAATAAGCCAGGAGCCTCTTAACAATACTTCTTTAGACGAGGGAAAGTTATCATCATCATCATCATCATCATTTAAGAAGATGGCCTGGCTGGTATCTCATTGATTTTTCTAATGGTTTTCCTTGTCATTGTCGTGGAAGTCATGGTTGGCATCATGCGTCGTCCTATACCGTACCCTTCATTTTTAATCGGAATTATATCTTGTCCATCAAAGACAACTTTTGGATGTCCAAAGAATAATTGAAGAATGCCTGAAAACTCAATCATTTCAGCTTTCAGTCTTGAACTGGCATTACGTTCATTAACTAATTTACTCATGCTAGAGAAAAAAAATGTTCTTCGAATTGAAAAATACGTGTCCCCACATCAATTAGAACCGCATGTATCACCTATCGTCTCTCCTTTTGTTGGGCATTTTGACCTCTATTGCCTGTTAGTAGGTTAGTCGGTAAAATACTAACTATAATATCAAAACTTCGAAATCAACCCCCAAGGTTCACGTGATTGATTGAGGCGCGGAGGATTTTCAGCTTAGATACTGGAGATCACCCATTTGAATATTTTCTCAATTGCATGCAAATTACTCTGGTCATGGTCACTTGCACGGGCAAAAGTATCGAACTTGACCTATTTGTGGGGCTTGCAGGGTATTCCTTGAGTCTTCATATAGATGGGTCTTCACGTTGGTGTGCTTGGGTCATAAAAAAGAAATTTCGAAAGTCTAGTCGACTTCTATAAATAAATCGAAGTCTTTTGCAATCTTCCCACTTTCTTTGTAAATGGACTTTTAGTGGATTCAGAATACGAGTTGATTAATTATATTATTAAGGGTTGATTGCTTCCTCCCGAAGAAAAGCGACTTTAAAAAGAGTGTATTACTATTGTAATTGGCTTCTGGCTTATGGCAAGTATAGGATGGGTCTTGAGAATTTTTCATTTCTTTGCTTAGTAGGCAGCTTTTACGAAATTTGTTACGAGTAAAATCATTGACCAAGTAAATTCATTAAAAAAACTTTTGCCATACAAATTTCTAAGCAAATTGTCATTAGTCTATCATCGATATCACCATGTCATTGTGTGTCTGTCGTGACTTTTCTAGAAAAATCGTTGATGGATTCACGCGATTCGTGAGGGTGAACTCCGCACGCTCACGTTGAAACCCTAGCTTGCTTAGAAACCCTTGAAGTACTGCAAGTCTCGATCCGAAGCTAAGTTGGTTGTAGATTAGCCAATTCCACCTTGATAAGTTATCTCACGGGAGCGATGGGCTTTGGACGTGCATGTGCTTATCAATGAATGGAAGGACCAGCTGATCACTTTTAAGATCTTTAGTTAGCCCACTGTACTAGAGAGACCAATCATTTAGTAGATTGGGATGCCAAATCCCATAGATATAGGGCCCTTCAATACAACTATATCTCTAATAGCACACAAGCCATATGTGACTTACTATGTTTTGAGGCCTCTTTGCCTTTTTAATGGGTTTTCCTTTAAAGAAATAAAATGTACTCTTTTCCAAAAAAAGAAAAAGAAAAAGAAAAACATATGCATTGCAATCATCAATGTCGGAAACCATGCGATTGCTAAGTTTTTGGGCTTCAAATGGATGCTTTGCGCAAGACAATTTAATTTTTTTTTGGTCAAGCATGGGACAATTTGATTTTTTTTTTTTTGGGTCTAAGTAGGACAAATTGATTGATCGAGATGGAAGTGTCGGTTTTCTTTTTTCTTTTTTCTTTTTCCGGTGAGAAACTGCTAAAAACTCAATGAATATGTTTGGATAAATAGTGGAAAATTGCATCTTTCATGGACGACGGAGATTAAGTCATAAATTAAGTATATGTGTATATTATTATTCAAAATAATTTCAAGTTAATCTAAAATTGATGCAAAAGAAATCCCACTACGATGGATCTGTTTTGTATATGTATTTTGTAAAACTCAAATTGCATAACAGAGTAATGTCAGTACAAACTACAGAGGCTGTGGCATATTGAGTTTTTTGATAATTTATCTCGAGAAATTTCTTGAAATCAATTTTAATCGTTTTTACTTGCTTGGTCATTTGTGCAGGAAAGAAAAATTCAAACCGTTAAATGCAGAACACGAGCAAAAGTAAAATACGACTTAAGGGACATTTGTTTGTTTCAATTCTGACTTGAATAATTTAGCGCATGCTATATCTTCAACATTCAAAACTAAAATACGACTAAATTTAAATAGGACATATTTTTGTATCACATTTGAACTACTGTACGATATTTAAATGGGAAAAGCACCCATAAAGTCTTAAACTTATTGTTTTGATATTAATTCAATTCTAAACCTTTTGATTGGAGTAATTTAGTCTTAAACCTTTTCACATTAGTATCAATTTAGTCAATTCGAGCAATTTAGGTCGGAAATCACTGACGTGAACGCCAGTTATCCTATACAGTACGGTTGGAGCTGACGTGGATAATTTTTTTATTTTAAAATATTTTAAAAGAAATTTCTCTTTTTTCTTTTTCTTTCCTTCTCTTTCCTTTGACACATGGTTGGTACTCGGCCATGGACCGGCCACAGGCCGACAACCACGCCCTCACCCGGGCGGTGTGGATCTAGCCCTTGCCAGAGTCGGCAAAGGCCGAGATGCCCTTACCTGTGGCCGATTGCCGGCCACAGGCTAAAGGAAAGAGAAGGAAAAAAAAAGGTAAAAAAGGAAAAAACAAAAGAGAAAAATTAAAAAAAATTCTAAAAAATATTTAAAAATTAAAAGCTCCTTTATTTTGCAGATGATGGATTGTTGTCAGTTGTGAATGTCTCAACCTTTGATGCCAAGTACTTTCATAAGCTTTCCTGAATCGATTAAAAAATAGTGTTTCTTTTGGCGCCTTCAAGGTATATAGATTGCCTTCACGGTTTCCAACTATTACAACCTTTCCCATTTTCCTGACATCTATCACAAAACCAATGGCAAAAAACTCAAAATTTAGAGGATAGTTAGTTGTTAATTGGATATTTTAAGTGAATCACATTTCCAACCATAACATTATCTTTCCCAATATATAGTCATAAGTTGAAAAGGTTACCTTCATCTCAAATCATGTGATTGAAGCTCCAGTACTAGTGAACCATTCAAATCCAGACTATCTCCAACAGTAAATGCAGCAAATGCCTTTGGCACATCTAATGGGAGGAAAGATTGATTAAACCAATTAAAACAATCTAAAGCAATATGTCCATGCTTGTTACATATTTGATAGGAAACGACTTTGTCTATTCTTTTCACAAGCTTCTTGATCTTGCGTTCATTGAATTGTGGCTTGTGACCCTATGAATGTATAAAATCAGGCCGAGAATTTTCATTCTTGAACCATTGTGAGAAAACAGTTGTTGTTGGAATATTGGAATTGTTTTCCTTTCTTGCTGCTCTTAAAATTACATCTTTGACCAAAGAAAGCCGTCTTGTGTTGAATTACAAGGGAGCTTTTATTTGTGAGCAAGCTTTGTATTTGTGAAATCAGCTCAAAGAGTATCAGCATTGAAGGCTTGAACATGGAGGTTGTGAATGAATATGTTGATCACCTAAGCCATTAAAAACAAAAAAACCTTTCTTTTTGTCCTCAAGAGGATATTTGATAGTAGATAACTCATTAAAATATTTTTGAAAAGCACCAAGATACTCATAGAAGATGAAAAATTATCGTTATGACATTTTTGGATTTGTAGAAAAATTGAAATTCACGTTCCTCTACCTTACCCAAAAAAAAAAAAGAAAAGAAATTCACGTTCCTCTTATACATAGGCAAAAATATTTTGTAAAGCTAACCACATTTCAGCAAATGTCTTCAAGTGTATTACTTGAGCAAGAACTTCTTAGGAGAGCGTCGCAATGATCCATCCCTACAGAAGGTGATCTGAGCTTCTTCATTATAAAAAAACTCTAGATTTGTCACTTCCTCTGAGACTCTAGCTTCTTTTCTGGAATCAGAGGGGGTGACTATTGTTGGACTTGGCATATGGTACTTGCAATCAATAAATCTTACTAGATCTTGACTTTCAATAAGTTCAAGCCTCTGAGCTTTCCAACAAGAATAGTTTGTTTGTGTTAGTTTTAGTGACACACAATTGCTAATGTTCAAAGGTGAGGGATAATGAATACTTAGGACTAGTGGAAGCCATGGTTAAGGATCGATTTCTTGTGAAGAGAAGATCCGATACCATAAAAGAACAAATATGTTTGATTCTTTAATTGTTGAGATGATTTCTATTATATAAATATATTACAAATGTTACACTTTGTAAGGAAACCATACAACAATGGAAAATAATAAATGAAGAGATCATTATATTACAAGAGTTATCAATTCCTTGATTCTAGCATCTCCACGAATCATATTGTAATTTTGATTGATGTCTCTGGATTCTTCTCCATTAATTGATAAATCAATGCCTTTATTAACATGTAAAAAACTTGGAAACATGGCCACTCACTACCTTCTCTCAGGGCAACTTAATTACTCTCTTTCCATGTTCACTATCACCTCCTTCACTATATTTGCTCCAACACAAAGTGACGCTCAATGATTTCTAGTGCATAAACAAAGATCATAGTCAAATCACAAGTAATGAACACCACCGTTCTCAAGAAGCTCAACCTCATCCTCTTGTTAACCATCGTAATATCGGCATTTGTCGTGTCTGGCTATTTAGTCCACACCATCAACCAATTGGGCGATGGCAAGGCCCTGAAGGTGCACTGCACCTTCGACCTGTCGACGGATATGGGTGAGCAGACCATTGCGAAAGGCGGCTCGTATGAGTGGAAGTTCAGTGAGGACGCGACCCACACTACTCAGTTATTGTGCGACGCCAGCACGCCCGAGGCTGACGTGCTTCACTTCGCAGCATACGTCCAGCGTAGGGACTCGTGCATCGATGATTGCGATTGGAAGTTCACTAGCGGCGGTGTTTTCCAGTTGGTCGATGGGCAGTGGGAGTTTTACGTCTCCTGGCCTAACTAGGACTTTATGTTCCTTTTTTGGAGCACAATGATTGTGCTTTTTCTTCTCTATTGGTGGTGATTAATTAATTCGATATTGCTGTTCGAAGTTGTGTGTTACTACTGCCATTTTTTTGAAGAATTTCAGATATCTGAGCAGTTAGTATTTTGTATGTTTGGGAAATTTTTTTGAAGAATTTGAAATATCATTAGTATCTCAACATATCAGCTCACACTCAATTAGGCCCTCTTGGGCTCGTGCCATTAATTGGACCAACTGAATTTTGGGTGGGCCTAGGCCCAAATATTTTAAGTGGAGTTGGCCTTTGGTTGGGCCAGTGGGCTTTTGGGCCACACGGGGCCATTCTATTTTTTAGAAGGGTTCATTGTTCTTCCCGAAAGCATGTCAATCCTTATGTTGTGTGGAGCTGAGCATCTTCTATCCGTTGGTATAAAGCTTTTCCTCTGCAGGGGCCTTGTGTAGTAAACCCCCTACGGGCGGTCGTCCGTCATCGTAAAGTAGTCCCCATGAAGCTTTCGGGAAGAGGGGTAGTCTTGTGTGTAAGCATAGCATTTCTAGTCGAACCCACCCAACCCAACTAAGAAGAAGCGAACCTGACAGACACATCTTTTTCCTTTTGGGAGGGTACTCCGAGTAGTGGGAACGGTTGGTCTCCATCAAACTGGAAAATTACCAAAGTAGTTTTAAACCTATTGTAATTGTGCCAATTCAGTCCTAAATCTTTTGCAATTGCGTCGTTTTAGTCCATCTGGCCAATTTTGGCCGGGCCGACGGCAAAGGCAAGAAGGAAAGGAAAAAAAAGGAAAGAGAAAGGAAAAACAATAAAAAAAAATCAAAAGAATAAAAATATTTTAAAAATTATCACGTTCTTGTCAGCCATCAAACATTGGTCGATTGGACTGAAACAGTACAATTGCAAAATTTTTAGGATTGGATTGACAAAAAAAAAAGATTTAGGATTGAATTGACACACTTGTAAATTTGTAATAGATTTACAACTATTTTGGTAATTTTCCCTACATTGGACCAACAAAATAAACTCCCAAGTGCTCTATAAACTAGGGGCCCCCTTCTCTCATTCTCACCTTTCATCACTCTCTCCCAAGTTCTCATTCTCTTGCAAATTTTCAATTTCTAGCAAATTCGCACTCTCTATATATGATTTACTCCTTCGTTGGAACTCGCAATGGACCCCAATCGCTCCTCAAATGGCGACGAAGAACCTCCAAGCTCGAGGTGGCAGTACTTCGAATCCTTCACTGATCTTGGGATGCAGGACACTCCCTATGTGCCTAATTCACCCAAGAAACAGCAAGAAATGCAAGACTGACGACGAGATGATTCAAAATTAATGTCGCGCAAAGCCCAACCCTCTACCTCAAAGATCAATAAACCACAATTAATGTCGCGCAACCTTCGAGGTGAAGATCATCCGTTATTTGGTGAAAATTCAAAATCGGTGGGGCACGATGGTAAGTGTTGATAAAACTCCCAGTACTTTCGTGTTTTCAAAACTATCATTGGTTTTATATCTACCGGATGATTGCATATGTTCTTCATGATGAATTGATGATAATTTCAAGAAGAATTGATAATATCGATGGTTTATGTAAAGCTTGGTATTGGGGAAACTCATTCCTGATCAATATATTTGAAACATATTTGAAACGAATTTGATCACTGCGAAAAATGTGCCCAATAATTATCAACTTGTATTACTAATCGTACAGGCATATCATATAATGAACATGCCTGGTATTACCACATATTAAATGCCACTTTGCACTTGAGAGTGATCTTCGATTTTCTTTCGTACTTACTTGCGTTCTGAAGGAAAAACAGAGAAGACGCTACTTTTGAAAGGGTGTGTTATTTCGCATATGAAAAATCATATTTGCTTTTCAAGGGGGGACTATTATTTATAGTAAGAGGCAAATAACCATCTTGTGACCTTACAAAAAAAAAAATAACCATCTTGTGGATCTTTGTGGTTCATGGACTGGGTTTGGCCTATCTTGAGCGGTCCACCCATTATGTCTTTCACTTGGTGAAGGATTCCCACAAAGATGTAGGCTATGACAAGAGGAGAACAAGTCAGATATGACGAGTGGTTCATATGCATTTGGAGGGACCAAGATTAGGTGACCATCACGGTAAAGCCTTTGGATATTGGTATGCTCAGGAAGACCGCTGGATATAACTCACAAGTCGTTCCGAGAAGAATACGATTGATAGCATCAACATAATATTAAAAGGGCATGCGCTACTATCAAGTGATTGAGGAGCAATGAATCGTGCATATACCAATTCCTAGAAGGTGTCGTTCAATAATCGGGCAGTTTTGGTCAGTGTGTCAGACTGAATAGTTGATGGAACAATAGAGCAAATTCCATTTTGAGAAACCTTGCTTTTGTTTCTAGGAGCAAACAGAATGGGCCGCCTAAACGTCGGCATTTGCGACAACTAACTCCCAACGGCTCTTCAGCTCTCCGGAAGCATCTCCAACGGTTGGATTGGAGGGTGATCGCCTATATAAAGAGGATCAAAGCAGTTGGGAGTGGTGGCAGCAGTGGCTATTGAACCCTGAATTCCGGTGAAGATTGCCCGACGATGGAGGAAGCCGCCGGTTGGACACCAAGAGGAGAGGACACCACTGAGCAAGGCCGAAAGGGAGCCTAGAGAGCCTCACGATATGAGAGCTCTTGAATGAGTTGTCTCTCCATTATTATGTAGCCTTACCTCTTGAACTCGGGTTTGAACTCTAAAAAAGTTGTAAATATAAGTTCGAGCTCACTTGCTATGCTCGAACTCCGAGAATCTTGGAAACGTCATTCTAAGCACGTTTTGTCGCTATGATTGCCCATTTGAGCTCACTTCTCTCATGGCAGGTTGGATTTCGAAGTTCCGTCTCATGCCAGGCCACTTCTCGAGGTTGCCTCTAGTTCCCTGTATATGTGCTAGTCCTAAAATGTAATAAAAATGCATATGTAAATCTAATTCGAATTATGCAACATTGATTTTTTTGTTTAAAGTTCAATTTTGATCCCTAATTTCTCATCAAATGAATGACTAATCCGTAAGCCAAAATTAGCGGTCGACAATTGGGAATGGATCGGATGTCCATTGTTCAGACCATGGGTGTCGAGCCCACTTTTGGTCTGTTGGAGACTCTCTAGGTCGGTCCTTGATGGTCCCTTTGGTTTGTGATTGCTCTAGAATTGTCAAGGCCCGCTTCGGGTCCCTATTTTAGCTTGGGGATAGGCTGGATGTCTACTGTCCAGACCGTCTTCGGTCTGAACAGTGCGCGTCCAGCCCACTCACAATCGGTTTCCGTTTCACCGAATCAGTACTCGGGCGATCCCCCTTTGTTCATTTATCTGTTTTAGCATCACATAAAATATAGTCACACATTTAGGAGTCACTTTTAATGAAATTCCAGCATTCATTGCATTCTCATGTACATGAGTTTGCATTCACGTGTCTTATTTGCATACGAGTAAAAATGGAGATTTCGACTAGGTATTGATTTTGCCCATAACGTCTTCCGGCTCAGAGTTTAGATGTGTTGTGGAAGCCAAGCAATTGAATAATAAAATGAATAAAATAAAGAAAATAAATCAGACATGGAGTTTACATGATTTGATTGTAGTGACCTACGTCTATAGGAAAAGTATCAATGAATTCCGTTATAGATCAAGTGATACAACGGAGATTACAGTTACACTCGAGTTATTCAAACATTTTCGGTTTTTTCTAAGTACCAATTACACCCAATAACTCACGCAGTGTTTAGCTCTATAATTTCTTACGAAATAATCTCTTAATCTTACGAAGGAATCATACACAAATCTTATCATAAGATTTTCATAGCTCAAACACTGACTTCACGAATGTAATTCATGAGTTCCCTCCTTACTTCTTGGCACACCAAGCAATCAGGCCCAAAGTGACGCTTCAAGTCTCCTTCAAGAAAAGAACAGCCCCTGACTTGTCTCACGTGTATATCTATAATAGTCAATAGGGATAATGACACAAACAGTTTTAGAATTTTGGTTCAATATATAATTTAGTCTCTGAACTTTTGTCAATGAGTACCTGGGCTACATGCGAGGCCTTATATTTGACAGAAATGTAAAGTGCATTAGTATGCCCTCTCCCTTCTAAAGGGAATTCTTCATCCGAAAATGCTATAAGGTCTTTGAGGAGTATGAAACCCACAAATTTCTCCAATTTGTCATGATCGATCGTCTCGGGCACGTGGACTTCACTTAACACCTTCATCAGGGCCTTTTGATGCTTGACAGACGTTTGGAGGAGTTCAAGTACAGAGATTTGCGCAGACATCTTGCGCAGTTGTTTAACTATGTTACATTCACTAGCCTTGATCATGGCTAGAAACTCCTTAGCTTCTTCATCAGTAACAGGTTTTGCAGGTTGAGCATTAGCTTGGCCATAAGTACGTCAAGATCTGGTAACTAAGTCGACATCAAAACTGTAGGACCAAGGGACTGCTTTATTATCACAGTACTCGTACTGTTGAGGCATCTCGATTACTATCCCTTCATCAGCTGTAGGCATGCTTACTACGATCTCTTCATCATCAGTCGCATCTTCGAGCGGAGGCATGTCTTCAAGCAAAGAATCGAGCTTGTCCTTTCCGATGTTCAATGTAGCAAACTCATCGTCCCAATTAATAACCACTGCGGAGATAGTGGAAATGATGCCAGTGTGGTCAGCATAAACGATCATCACAGCTTCTATCATTCTTGAGATTCTTTCTCTTATGATAGCCAGGGGAAGGACCTTATTACTCAGGTAATAAGCGGCTTTCACCAACTCACCGTAGATATCGGTGGTGTATACCTTGACATTCTTGATTCGACTAGCATTGGAACTAAATATAGCACTCACATTGCTCGCATGATCAGGGAGTGGGTTGCTTTGAACATTTGGCTTAGCGGATTGGAAGGAAAATGCCTTTATGTCGAGCAAGTTTTGAATCCGATGCTTGAGAGTGATACAGTCGTCAGTTGAATGCCCCGCTTCACCCATATGATAATCGCATTTCTTGGATAGATCGTAGTTATAGAATTGCTCGGGGTTGGGCCACTTTGGCTCAGTGGTAAGCAAACTTTTCTTTCTGAGGACCGCCAGTACTTGAGATAACGACCCGGGGAGGGGGGTGAATTGCCTTTTATTGTTCTTCCTTTGAGAAGGTTGACGACTTGTGCTATGTTGTTGAGTTTCTGCTATTTGAATCGCTGGAGCGACATTAACGTTCTTATGACTTGGCTGGGTATACGTCACATTGACTTCAGCTGCCGACTCTTTCTCCTTTCTTGCGCTAAATCTTTTGGTCGAAGAAGACGGCTCCATAAACCACCCATCTTTCATCCCTATCTCAATCTGTTCACCTATGGGGATGAGTTGATTGAAGTTATCAGCCGGAATGGCTACCATCCGATTACGGTACTCGAACGGAAGAGTTTTAATGAAAATCCTCTTCAATTCACCGTCTATGGGTTCTAGGATAACTTGAGCAGCTATATTTCTCTATCTGATAGCATAATCCTTGAACGACTCAGTCTTTTTCATCTGAGCACGCTCGAGGTCTTCACGGGTGGGAATGATGTCCGTTATGAACCTATATTGCTTTACAAGTGCTTCACTCACTTCCTTCCAGGTTTGGAGGTCATTTACCTTCTTCATGAGATACCAGTTCAAGGCAGGACCTGTCAAACTTGCTTGAAATGCATGGATCATCAGGAGTTCATTATTAACGTACGGGGTCATTTGTACGTGATATAGCTACATGTGGGCTTTTGGGCAGGAGGTGCCATTGTACTTGTTAAAATTAGGCATCTTGAACTTCTTCGGGATTTTGATCTGTGTGTACAGAGACAAGTCGATCGAAGGTGAATCCTGTGAACCTTTTAGCTGTTTCACTCTCTCTTCAAGTTTGTTGACACGTTCATCGGGTTTGTCCTTGTTGACGATAATTTGGATGGGATCATCTACTAAATCGGGAAGATCGTCATCTTCCTCACTATCAGCATTTTTTCCACCTTTATGCTTTGGGGCTGATGCCTCAGGGGATGTAGGAATGGGAGTCAGCCGAAGGGCTTTGATCTCAGCGGACATCTGTTGCATTGCGACGAGGATTTGCTTCATTTGATCCTCAATGCCAACGACATGATCTCGTAAGTCAGTTTGATCAACCATTCTAGTTCTCGACCTTGTACGAATAGGCGATCGTGATCAGTCCGTAATTACCTAATTTCACGGATAAAACAGGCAGACATAAGTGTCAAGAAGAATTACACACCGATCCATGACATCGGTCTAACTGCTTTGATTAAAAATGACCTCTTTATTGAAATGACGAAATTTTTACAATGACTGTAACTTGAAATCACTTAAAGAAAAATGCAAAAACAAATGACTCAATTCCTAAGCAATGAATCTAGAAAAATATCTTAAAAGACACGAGGCATTTCATTTGGCTTGATCAATATACAACTGGGATGTGATTTCTGAATGTAATTGCTTATTCTGCTCGGCCAAGTGTGCAACTTGCTCTTGTAACTTCTCAGCTTTTCTCTTGAGACATCTTTTCTTAGCATGGTTGGTGATCTTCTTAAGCACCATTGGTATCTTCGGGAGTAAATTATCTGGAATCTTGTGTCGTCGAATGTATTTAGCCGTATCATAATACTTTCTTTCTTTACCCTCTAATTCTTTTTCGGGCCATATGAGCATTTGTGGATGGCACATATCCCATAATGACTTGATTAAAGAAATGCTATCCTTACGGTTGAGGTCTCCGTCGGTGAAGTCGACTCGAATTGAATCAGCTTGCTTCAAAGCTGGGGGAAGCTCTTGCACCACTTGATACTGGCGAGTCACCCTAATCGGGTAATATTCCATTGCCCCAGTGAATCCTAGTAAAGGGATTGGGCCAACACGTCCACATGTAAGTCTAACCTTACGAACTTGGAACCATTTAGCATGCCATAGGAAACATTTGGACTTTGGATTTTTAAAGAAAGCCAGTCAATTGGAATAATGATAATCCGGTGCATGTTTTTGTTTATTCTCAAATCTCATGATGGGGTGATCAGAGTTGCTAACTTCATGCATAATCATTAAACCACCAAACCCTTTTAAGTGAGATAAGAACCAAATTTGCAAAAGCTCAGGAGAAGCATGAAAGATTTTGTCACCATTTTCTTTAAATCGAGAAAGGGAAAGAAAAGTTTCTGCTAGGAGGGCATTAACAAAGTTCATTCCCCCACACACTTGCCCCACTAACTTAGCAATCAAAGGATTAATAGCATTTTTACAATGAGGGAAAAGTATAAATCCAAAGAAAGCTAATAGGAAAATTCTTCTCATTTGAAATGAAGTGCCGTTTTGAAAACATTCATCAAGAAATGAAAACGGGCAAGTATTGCGGTGACCTTTCAAATTTTTTTTGATATTTTCTTCCTTGATTCTCAGAAAATCAGATAAAATCAAGACAGGATTTATTCCAATAGGTGGACTAATTAATTCTGATTCCAAAGATTTTCCAACGGCAATGCTATATTCTTCCAGAGTCGAAGTGAGCTCATGCTTACCGAATATGAAAGTAGTTGTCTCTGGATACCAACAATGGGCAAGTGCTTGAATGAGGTCGCCATGAATGTTGATACGCAACAGAGGGAGAAGTTGACCAATTATTGATTCCACGAACTCACGACTAGCTCGGTCTAGCTTGTCACACTACGCGTTGAGTTCCTTCTTGGGAGGGAGAATAAGTAGAATGTCGGAATTTCCCATTGTATATTGACCAACACCTGCAATCAACCTAATGTCATGGACCGACAAAATGATACGATGAAGTAAATAAATTGCGAAGAAAAAGTTCAAAGAACTTACTTTACCAATAACCGGGTGGCAATCACATAGACATACGCATGCTACATGGCTCGATTTCTACTCTAGAAGGTTTAACAAAGTGGAGCCATGAGGATGATCGGACCAGCCGCGGGCATGCGGACTAAATCGGGTTCTCGTAACTCCGGCATCGTCAAAGAGTCGACCCATGTCGCAGGCATGTGAACTGGGGTGGTAATCTCTTTGACATCAAGAAAGAAATATCGGGATTGAGATGGGAAACTCGTATCGCGGGGGGACGGTCGGAGTGGTATCCATCTCAATACCATCCTAGGTGATCCTATGCGGCCCAAGTCCGGCGACAGGTTGTGTGCGCTAGAGTGTAGTGAAAATGCACAGGCATGCATAACAGATCATATGTAAACGGCGTTTCAATATCAAAATTAAAATATCCAATCTCAACACCTCCCTGCAAGAAAATTGTTAACAAACACTCCTCCCCTTATACCTCTCATTCCGCAAAAATATTTAACACCTAAAATGTTAGGGACATATCTAGGATCCTCGCTGTCAAGCAAAAAATATTTTTTTGAATAGAAAAACTGGCTTAAGTCCACTAAGAGTTTTAACTCAAGTCTCCAGCGGAGTCGCCAAGCTGTCGCGACCTAAATTGTTCTCAGGCTAATGGATTATTAAGACTAAGCTTAACTCGGGCCCTCCCAAGCCCTACCAATTCGCAACTAAAGATTTAAGTTCTTAACGTGCAAATGTTTTCATGCTTGGAGTCGCCACTAATCTATTTGTGGTAGGTCGATTAGAGACCTAAATAAAACATAGAGAGATATGTTTTATTCCTACGAACTAGAGATTCTAAGCTCGGGGACTTGGCTACGCTAGATCTAGTCTAACGCCCTTTCGGTACCTTTTCTTTTAAAAAAAAAATGTTTTGGCAGACAGTCTGAATCCATTTTATTACCTAATCACTAACATGTGAGGTGTTCATGCGGGTGCGCAAATCACCAATTTAACACCCAAGAAAGCAATAAATAAATTGCAAGATTATGAGAATTACTTACTTCGAAGCAACGTAAGCATCTGCATTGTTAGCTAAAAAATCACATTAACAATCCTAATATGATTTCTAATTAACGAGTAGTTTACTCAATATTTTTTGGATTTTCACTTATTTAAATGAAAGCTAACTTATATGTACTGACGTGCAAAAAATGACATGTGATTAATGCAGCCTAACATGCAAACTATATGTCACGCGACGACGTGACCTAATTCTAATGACGGACAAATGATTTAATTTTGGTATTTTTCCAATGAAATTTAAATAACATGCAATCTAACGACTTCTTTTTCGATATTTATTTTTATTAAAATTCGAAGTTAAAAGTTACTCAAATTAAGAATGCAATCTATCATAATCTATCCTAAAGTAACTCATTCTTTTTTTTTTGGGATTTTCATGGAAATTCGGAATTAGAAAACAATGAAAATTTATTATCTAGTGCAAGATATTATCCAATTCATTTTAGGAATTAAACTAGGCCAAATCCTAAGTTAAATCGGACTGTTATCCTAACTAGATAAACCTTATAAAAGTATGCAATCTATTTAAAAAAAAAAAAAATTACCTTGATCCTATCTAATCTTTTTGGGAGATTCAAATCAAATCAAAACAAAGTTAGAAAAAAAAATAACAATCAAACGACACCATATTACAAAATATTACATCCATTTAAATTTAGAAACAATAGATTGACAAATCATATCCCGGGTATGAGGATCGGATTGGCCAATTTTTTTTCACGCAATCGCGAATCATATCTCGGGCGGGAGAACAGATTGACGATTTTCCGTGCGATCGCGAGTCATATTTCGGGCATGAAACCGGATTGTCAATCATATGCATGTTATGAAATTAGGAAATAGTTCCTAATTTAAAGGCTATTCGGGGACGGATACGATAATATCATTCAAAGATTCACACAAAATTGTAATATTTCAAATAAAGAAGCAATATACTTGAAAATCAAATTAAATGAGATCTTTACCTAATTTGAATAGTTTCTTTCTGAGTTTGGACTAGCAGATGGTGGCGGACCAAGGGGCTCGGACAAGGCTGGCCGTGACAAGGTTCGCGACAAAGGACAGTGACTCAATGGTGCATTCTCGCGGTAATGGCTCGGCGTCTGGGATGGCAGCAACTTTGCGGAGGATGTCAGCGTCGTGGTGGTGCGCGCGGTGGTGGCTCGGCCAAGCAAGTGTACCTTGTGGTTGCTCGCGGTTTGGTGAACGAATGCAGCTTGGTGGTGACCAGAGGCAGCTCTCGTTGATGGGATGTCGCTGGAACCTTCTTGCGTTCACCGGTGTGGCCGGGAAATTGCAGCAAAGAATTCGATCCGACGCCAGAGAGGAGCTAGCTTGCTGTAGGTGATTATGCGGCAAGGGGAGCAACATGTGATGGAGCGCGAATAAAAAAAGGCATGTGTTGAAATCTTTGTTGTCTTCTTCCTTTTTGTCTTCTTCTCTGCAGGTCTTCATGGAAAACCAGTAGCCAAACTTGAAGAACGACTTGAGGGCGTGGACCTGCAAATTTGATGAGCAATAACTGTGAAAAAAAATCGTGAATTCAGGTGTGGGTCTTTCTTCTTGCGAACATGCCCTTCTCTTTTGCGTGTGCTCTTTCTCTCACGTCTTTTCTCGTACTCTCAGGGGTTGTGTTCTGGGAATTATCAGAGCCCCCTCCCACGCATCTGTCCACGAACACCCTTTTATAGGTGAGGGGACGAAGGCTATCTAGGAAAGAGGTCAGATTTTATTTCCTATTGTATGCACTTTTGGAATTTCTGTCTTATTCTTTCCTTCCTTTTCATGCACAATCCACCGAATCCTCCTCTTCCCTGCAATGTTTTATTGCTTATTTTAATGTAGATGAATATAACATTGCTTTGAATATGGCTCAGAATAAGCTTTTATTACCCCACTGCAGATATCTTCGCAATATATGGCCCCAATCACTTTGCAAAGTGTCCTGTCTTATATAAGATAATATAATCAAATATATCAAATTTGGCTGAGAATATATGTACGGGAAATTGCTTTGTGACAAAAAATCTTCGCTTGAATTATCACACGTGCAACACATGTGAATTTTGGTCATGGGCTTGATTCAATTAATTTCATTTAAGCTCGCAACCATTCGCTCGGGTCCATTCGCTGTCGGTCCGATAAATATGTAAACTATGTGGGCCTAATTACTAATGCAAATGCTCGTAATCTATATGCAATGTAACTATTATTTTTATTTAGGGGCCAAGATTGATCCCTAATTTTCTATACAATAAACGACTAATTAGGTCGCCAAAATTTAGGTGTCAACATAAGTGGTGTCTCAATGAGCTAGCACGCATAGTGGAGTTATCAAGAGATAATGATGAGAAAGTGATTCTCTCTATCTTCTACGATGTGGACGTGGATGATGTCAAGCTTAAGACTCAGTTATATCGAAAAGCCTTCCGAAAGCACAAGAGTGACTCCTGGAAGGATTTAGCAAAGAAGTGGAAGAAGGCTTTAAAAGAGGTTGCCAAAATTAAAGGAATGAATCTAAAAGATCATGGGTATTGTTTGCTTTTCCATTGACTTTTTTCTTATTGACATTTTCGATTTCTTGTTAACAATTAGATTTAGGTGGCTGCTGTCCAACCTTATGTAATGTGTGGTTGGAGTTGACGCAATGAGGGAGCTAGAAATTTTGCTCAGAGGGCGAAGTTGTTTGCACAAATTGACCTTTCACTTTTAATATCAAGTTTTGATAACAATTAGTGTTAAGGTATATCAACTTAATTAATTAATCCATAATGCCAAAAAACCAAGATATCCATGAAGATCTAAGATTTGATAAAATAGTAAGGCCATATATGTGTGAAAAAAAATTAAGTTTCTTAACTTCACTTGTATTCAGTACATAAAGTAAAGGACTTTGGGTGCAATTTCCCGACCCTATGCCTATAATGTTTTCCTGAAAAATTGGATTGAGTGTGATGTTAGATTTCCTTTTGTTATACTAATGAAAGCTGAGGAAGAATTAGCCTAAAATAAGAGAGCTCAATAAGGAGCTTCTTTATGTGTTCCGAGCTATCAATGGTTGTAGTTAGTTCATGCTTGTTAGTGTTTGATGTACTTTCGGGAGACGTAAAAATGTGCAGGAATCATAAAGAAATTATAGCATAGACTAAGGCTCTGATCGTTTCACGGAAAATAACTTCCAAGAAAATACTTTTCGAGTTTTCCGGTATTCGTTTCACGAAAAATAAACTAGTCATGAAAAACATTTTCCCTCAATGGACAAATCACCTTCAAAAGTAAGGAAAATGTTTTCCTCTTTTTGAAAAGAGGAAAACATTTCCCCCCTCCTTCTTTCATCATTCATTATAATTATTTTATTTTATTTTATTTAAAATTCTACTTTTTTATTATTATTTTATTATTTTTTTGTTTGTCCTTTTTCTTTTTCTTTTTTATTTTTTTTCTCCTTTCTATCTTCTTTTTCGGCCGATTGCCGGCCACAACAGTAGCTGGCGACCGGTGACAGGCGAGGTCGAGACTCACCGACTTGTGGCAAGGCTCTGCCTCGCCAACCTCTGGTAATGTCAGATGAGGCTTGAGCCTTGCGCAGCTTGCCGGATTAGGTGAGACGGAGCCTTGCCACAGGCCGGTGAGGCTTGATCTCGCTTGTGGCCAGTTGACAGTGGGCGGCGACCAGATGGAGAAGAAGAAGAAGGAGGAAAAAAAAGAAAAAAGAAAAAGAAAAAATTAAAATTAAAAATATTTTTTTAAAATAAAAATAAAAATACAAAATTATTAAAATAGTGCAAGAAGGAGAATCTTTTCCATACCAAATAACAGAAAATATTTTTCGAGACATTTTCATATTTCAGCTGAATATTGGAAAATTGTGCCATTTTCCAGTAAAATGGCTTCCCGGAAAACATTTTCGAAAAATGTAATATTTTTCGCGAAACGAATGGAGCCTAAGTCTATGCAATATCCAAAAACCTATAGCCAAGAGGAAGAAACCAATCCTTGTGGATTTGGTTTCGGCCCTATGGAATTCATATGCCTAGCTATTATTTTCCTTGAGGTAACTGGCTAATTATGGTCGCACCCCAGAGCTACACAAAAATAATGGAGCTTCTTTATAATGATAGTTTTACAAGCCCATAAGAGGAAGCTACAGGTCATGGTTTTAATAGCTTACCACATTGTTTACTCCACATTTCAAAATTACCAGTCCTTGTACCAAATTAGTAACTCTAATACTCAAGGTAACTCCTTTGTGAGATTTTCTCTTTTACGTTAACCTTCAAACTCGTCTCAAATGCTTGAAGAGACGATCAAGACGAGTTTACCGAGGACTTGATATTTAGCCCAATTTCTAGAGGTCTCGCAATCAGCTATATGTGACAAGAAGAAACCAACTGGTATAAAAGAGTAAAAATGAAATGGAGGATAATTATCAAATCTGTCCTAAATTAAAAATGTACGGATGTCAATTCAGTTTTAAACTTTTAGTTTTGCCAATATAGTCCTAAACCTTTGCGTGGTATTCTACAACATTGGAATTTCATGTAAAGGTTTTTGACTATATTGTTAACATTAGAAAGTTGAGGACTAATTAGTATATGATAGAATTAAGAATGATTTGGTATATTTCCATGAGATGTAAGAGAACGGAATGGAATGGAGGTGCACAACCTGTTCAAACACAACTGCGCGTAGCACTAGTTAGGTGACAATATGCTGGGGCGACTTCTAGTCGAAGCCCAATTAGACCTTTAGTCACGAAATAACCTTTTCCCACCGTCTACTGGACCAAAGAACCTCGATTGCAGTAGCTTTCAATTGTGAATAAGGTCCCTCCTCCTCCTCTTGAATATATCTGTTTTTTCGTTTTTTTTTTGTTTTCAAATGGCTCACGGCTTGAAAGATCACTTTTGTATGTTGGTTGCTTTTAAAGCAAATTACTTTAAACATGATGATGATCTTCCAGTGCCACGTCATGCGTGCAAAGTTTCCATATATGTGGTTTTTGATTCAGAGATGGTTGCATGTTATGTACGTGGCAGCCTAGATGAACTTAAGAATCTCACGGTCAAAGACGTTTCTAGTTTATTATGGACAAGACGGACAGACGTGCCTGATCATTCGGTGGGAATTAAGGATCGGATGGATGAGATTATGAAGCGGTTAGATCTAGGATCATTTGATGTGCAATTTGTTGTGATTCATGATATGGGTGGCATTGGAAAGACGACACTGGCTGAGGCTGTCTTCAGGAGAATCTCCCATCAGTTGCAAGGTCATTGTTGCTTTCTTAAAGATGTCCAGACCCATGATATAATAAACTTACAAAATAAATTGTTGTCCGACGTTCTCAAACTCAGTTGTACAAACCTCTCCTTCACTGATGAGGGGGCTGACGTGATCAAGATGAGGTTCCATGGGAACAAAGTCCTCATTGTTCTAGATAACATCAACAACCGAGACCAAATCATGAGACTTGTTGGCGAGCCCAACTGGTATGGTGGGGGTAGTAGAATCATCATAACAACAAGGAATATTGAATTCCTAGTAAAGGAAGGTGAAGAGGACAATGTCCCGGTCTCAGATACTTCACATTTTTCATTCTACACTATGCCGGAGATGAATTGGGATGATGCTCTTCAACTTTTCTGTGAGCGTGCCTTGGGATGTGCCAAGCCTCCACCTGATTACATGGATATTTTAGAAAAGGTAATCAATGCACTTGGAAGACTTCCATTGGCTCTCGATGTCGTAGGTTCCACACTTCGTGGAAAATGCCATAGTGCATGGAAAAACGTTCTATATAAGTTAAAGAAGGTGATGAATGAAGATGTCAAAAAGAAGTTGATGGTAAGCTACGAAGCATTGGACCCTAATCAACAACAAATTTATCTTGATATTGCATGTTTCTTCATTAATAAAGAGAAAACAACTGCAATTAAATATTGTGACGCAGTTTTTGGGTATCCCACCGAAATCGAAGTCAAGATCCTCACACGTATATCTCTAATAAAGATCATGGACTATGATGAATTATGGATGCACGACCAACATAGAGATCTCGGAAGGGATATCGTCCACCCGGAAAGCTGCAACATACGTTTAAGGGGTAGCAGACTGTGGTTACCCAAGGACGCCTTCCATGCAGTGTAGAGAAAAAAGGTAAACTTCTACCTCTAAATGTTTTCCTGTCCATCCATTAGTATCATTGCCTTTTAAATCTAACTTCATGTCAAACCAACACTTGCACTCATCCATTGCTACTTTTATCTTCTAGGGAACTAAGAACATAGTAGTGCTCAATCTTGGTACACCTGAACCAAATGCAACTTATAGATTTAAACACAAGGAATTTGTGAGGTTGGTCAATCTTAGGTTCCTTCAATTGGACCATGGAAACTTCCAAGGAGACTTTAATGATCATTTCTCTGAGTTAAGATGGCTCTCTTGGAGCAATTGCCCTTCGAAATTCTTTGCTACCAACTTTGGGTTGGAGAACCTAGCAGTTCTTGAGCTTGCTGGGAATAACATTACTGAAGACTGGGGAGGACAACATCAAATCAAGGTATGATATCATGATACACTTTTGCATTACATTTACTCTTCTTCTTTTCTGAGTTTCAACTTAATTGCTTTATAGGTGGCAAAACAGTTGAAAGTCCTAAAACTCATGGATTGTCCATTACTTAGAAAGACGCCAAAGTTCCCCGCAATCTTAGGATTGGAGAGATTGATTCTTAGATGCACTCAACTAGGAAAGATTGACAAGTCCATCGGCTATCTACAACATCTTGATTACCTAGAAATATTTTCTCAGGAACTGATAGTGTTGCCGCACTCAATTGGTAATCTAGTGAATGTGAAGCATCTAAGCTTGACATGCTGGGAATTGCGAAAGCTTCCTGAATCTATTGGACAATTGGAGTCACTACTTGAGTTGGATGTCAAACATACTAGTGTGAGAGAATTACGTTATTCCATCGGGAACCTAGAAAGGTTGAAAATTTTTATGATCCCAAATGGCTATTTAAAAAAGCTACCGGACTCGATTGGGAGGCTCCAGTCATTGGTCAAGTTGGATTTGAGTCTTTCATGCATCGGGAGCTTAATTGATTGTATTGGAGATCTCAAAAAGTTGAAGGCACTGAATCTGGATCATAGCCACATAAGTGAACTTCCGAAAACCATAGGAACGTTGGAAAATCTGGAAGAGCTGAGTGCCTCATGCGAAACACTTGGAGGGGGAAATTCCAAGTGAAATTGGGAGACTATCCTCATTGAAAATTCTAGAGTTATCAGGTGGTTGCTTTAGTGCATTGCCAATAACCATCAATCAGCTTACAAATCTCCAAAACTAATTTATGGTATTGTAGGTCAATTCAACATTTGCCAGAGCTTCCTAAGAGTCTAAGGTCGTTAAGCTTTTCATTGGACTCACTGACCACAATCCCTAACTTCTCAAACCTAACCAATTTAGTTCATCTTGATATAAGCGGAACACTTGTACAAGCCAACTTAGAGGGGCTTTTCAGACTACGTGCTCCGAGGAAGTTGACCCTGTGGGTTGGAAAAATGACCTTGCCTCCAAGCGATTTGAGTTCCCTCTCTGAGCTACAAGAACTCTTTGTAAGTTATGTTGACCCCCGATCTCCTACCAGGCTTCCATCCAGCCTTCAACAGTTGACTTTAATCGATGTTCAGTCGCCAATAGATTGGTCACTCTTTTCCAACTTGGAGAATTTGTCAAGGCTAATTATTGAAAGATATTCGCTAGGCAAGATTCGATTCGATGGATTTGGAAAGCTACGGAGTTTCAAGGAATTGAAGATGTTTGACTGTCCATTGCTTAAGACGTTGCCCATTGTACCTTGTTTGAAGGAGATCCAGCATTTGTATCTACGCCAATTCCCTCAGCTAATTGAGATTCAGGGTTTGGGAGAATTGAAATTATTACGGACATTATGGATCTGGAACTGCAATTCCCTCAAAAGCTTAAACGAATCCGATCTGTCTAATTTACAGAACCTAAAAAGATTGGATTTCAATCGGTGTGAATCACTGGAGAGCGTGTTGGGCGTGCCAAAATCTTGTGAACTCACTGTAAGTTACTGCCCTAGGTTCAACAAAGATGGATAAGGTATGTATCATATGTTTGCTAATACTTTGCTTAATTAAAAGATTTAGGTGACTTAGCTGCCTTGTTCAGTTCATGAAATTGTTAGTATGGAAACTTCTTAAGGTTATCATAGTGAGAAAAGGAATGAATAATTCCCTCAGATCCATAAAAATATTTAAGTAATGTCAGGTATAATAAGAAGGTATACAAAATTAGGTTTGACAAGAGGTATTTTGAACAATCAACTAATTCAATTTTCCTCTACATCTTTTCTCTTTGATGTTCATCTCCAGAGAGGGTGAAATTATATTTTCCTTCTCCGTTTGTTAATTTGCCATTCGTTCATTCCCTCCCATCTTAAATTACCAAACATAGTTATGGAAGATATTGCAATTTGCCCGAGAAGTCATATACATTCTTGAATTCTTATTTGTTGTGCTGATGACATGTCTTTTTCTTTTTCTTTTTCCTTTAATGTTTTGAGCTGGGTCTGGGAATTTGATGACTCTGACTCATCGTCGATGGGTTCAATAAGGAAAACGCTATAAGCTGGGTTGCTCACTTTTGTATCATTTTTGTTCCCTGCAGTTCCAGAGATTTAGCAGGGTTCATCTGATGCTCCAAAGTCAAATATCACTGTCAGCTTTACTCCACATATGATGCCAATGGTTATAGTTGCAATTTTCAAGTAATAATGCTTCTCCGCTCTCAAAGTTGAATTTCTGCTTCTCCAGCAATACTTATTAGCTTTTTCATCTATTTATGCAGAGTCCTAGAATGTAGTCAACTATTCATGCTAAAATGTCTTCAAGTGTAATGGTGGGGATCTATTTGAGCAACTGCAAGTTGCTGGCTAGGCAAACTTTTTCCTTGCTAATAGTCCTATTCTGCTTAGTTATTCAATGGCTCAATGTACTAAGTATTAGCCTGAGCTTTTTTTTACTTAAGTACTTATTTTCAGTACAAATTAGGTTAATCAAAATACATATTTGTTTTAAAGATCTAGGTAAGTCAGTCAAGTAGTAAACATGTTAGGTGACCGAAACTTGAAAGATCCATGACTTCCTTTCATATTCGCAAGTGTGCTTCCCACATACATCATGCTGTTTGATCGCTTAATTCACTTTATCACAATGGATGATGAAAATCTAGAAAAATTGCGTGCCTCAATGTGTGAATGCCTAGAGGGAGAAATTCCAAGTGAAATTGTGTTGCTATCCTCGTTGAGAATTTTAGATTTATCACTTTGTAGATTTAGTAGATTGCCGACAACCATCAATCGACTTACAAATCTCCAAAAACTTCATTTAGCGCAACGTGATTGGATTGAACAATTGCTAGAGCTTCCTAAGAGTTCAGAGTTTTTAAGTTTTTCAGTCACGTCACTGAACGTAATCCCTAACCTCTCAAGCCTGACCAATTTAGATTGTCTTGTATTGGACGGAAGTCCAGTGCATGAACCCAACATATATTGGCTTGTGAGGTTACGTTCTCCGACGAGTTTGACCCTGGTTTTTGAAGGTATCACCTTGCCTCCCACCGATTTGAGTTCCCTCTGTCTACTAAACTACCTCTATATAAATTGTGTTAACCCCCAATCTCTTACTGGGCTTCCAGCCAGCCTTGAATGTTTGATTTTAATAGACGTCCAGTCACCGATAGATTGGTCACTCTTTTCCAATTTAGAGGACTTGTCAATGCTGTATCCCCTTAAATATCAGCTAGGAGAGATTCAATTCGATGTGCTTGAAAAGCTCTGGAAATTCGATGATTTCACAATGTGTGAGTGTCCATTGCTCAAGACGTTTCCCCTTCTGCCATGTGTGAGGGAGATCTCAAGTCTGTTTTTGGTGGAATTGCCTCAGCCAATTGAAATTCAGGGTTTGGGAGCATTGAAATTATTACGGGCGTTATATATTGAAGATTGTGATTCCATTAAAAAGTTAACCGAAACTCGTTTGTCTAATTTACATAATCTGAATATTGTGGAGATATATGGGCGTGAATCACTAGAGAGCGTGCCGGATCTGCCATACACGAAAACATCGTGCCGTCTAGCTATAAAAGGATGCTTGAGGTTACGTGATTTCGATGGCCCTTGCCAGCTTTATAGAGACGGATAATGTATTTATCATTTGTATGGCAAAGTCAGTCAATGATAGCATCTTTTTGCACCCAATTTGCGTGCATTTGATATTGGTAAAACTTTGGCTTAATTGAAAGAATTAAGTGACTGACTTACCTTGTTTGGTTCCGGATATTGTCAACACTGAAACTTATGGGTTATCATGAATGGAAAATGAATGAATATAATTGTTCCCTTTAATCCATAAAATTATTTAAATAATGTCAGGTATACTAAGACAAGATGGTATACAAAATCTGATTTGAACAATCGGCTAACTCAAATTTCCTCTACATTATTTCTCTTTAATGTTCATCTCCAGAAGAGAATGAATATACATTATT
Organism: Syzygium aromaticum; assembly: GCA_024500025.1. Lineage (NCBI taxonomy): Eukaryota > Viridiplantae > Streptophyta > Magnoliopsida > Myrtales > Myrtaceae > Syzygium > Syzygium aromaticum. Next base: position 13,760,270 of record CM044889.1, read on the forward strand.
CTTCTCTGTTTGTTTTCCTTTTCATTCATTCCCTCTCCCATCTTAGATTACCAAACAGAGTTAGGGAAGAAGATGTTGCAATTTGCCCGAGTTATTTATTTCTTGCTTATTTTGCGTTAAATGTAATGAAATATCTTGGAGAAATTTTAAAGTGCAGGGATTTGTGAAGTGAGACCAATTAGTGTCTTCTATTATAAGGATGCATGTGTCACACTCAACATAAACTTGATTAAAAAATCAATTTCTACTCAAAAGATTAGGACCATGAGAATAATTCCATGAAAGCTAGATGAATTTCAGCTTAAAACTTGATAAAACTTAACCTCAATTTGCACTCAACCTTCATGAGACTTCATCTACCAAACATGGACTCCCAAAAGCTGCCGAGAAATGGTGCGAATATCCTCCAGTTTCGCACGAAAGTTCTGCGGGACAGCTTTGTCCCACCCTTTTTTCTCACTTTTTTATCTCTAGTGGCCGGCCAAACCGAAAGGGTGAAGATGAACGGGTGGAATCCACGTGCCAAACTTAGAGTCGCTAACTTTTCTTGAATAAAGGAAAGTGGTCGGCCACTAGTAAAATTTACAATTTGGTCCGTTGGAAGATCCAATTTTATGAGTCCTTTTTCATTTTTGTCGGGTCAACTTCATCTTAGATGCGAAGGAAATCTTTCGTATCTCCGGGGTTGATTTACTGGATGATGAGGAGTGTGACCTGAGGTTATTCCTTCAGGAGCTTGTGATAATTCGAATCGAGTTGACATCAAATCGGCCTAATTAATCCCTCAGTAGTAGTTCATGTCCATATTGCCACAGTCTGCATTAGAAAGTATAATATGTTCATGACACTTACAACGAGCTATGACCGGAATTGATCCATCAAGGAACCATTGAAGGGAAGTAGCTCATAGATCATGGTCCTTGGATCGGATGTAATCACATCCATTGATTTTTGTGATATCCATGTGAAATTTATACAACTAGTGATTTTGATAGATTCGATTTTACGGGAATTTGAGTACTGATAAGTCTAATTTAACGAAGCCTATTTGAGTTAGGAGAGAAACTTCCTGAAGAAACAAAGATGAACCTGCCTTTTCTTTTTTGCTTATAATGTACACAAGTCAATCCTCAAGTCTTTGTCCGACCCTCTTGTGAAGGCAAAAGAGAAAGCACCGAAGTATGTTTTGTCTAGTCAATTCGCTCGTTATGCATTGGTCTGAATATTGACAAATTGCACCTCAAATGGGCTCGCAATTCGTGTGTTCACACAACTACACACACAAAGCTGTCAATTGGCAACTCACTCGCACAACCGGCGAAGCGTGTTTTGAAATTTCAGGCCCAAAAAATACTAGGAAACTGAGGTTGATATTATAAAAAAATCATAAAAGTCACAACTTCGAGAATAAAATGTTTGAAAAATCTCAACTTTATTGGAATCAATGTGAAGGAGGAACCACATTTTCTTCGTAATTTCCATAAGAGATCAACGTCCATTTAAATGGATATGAGTCCAATCCCGAATCAACCAATAAACAAACAATAGAGACGAATCAAATCCCAACAAATCAGCCTTTCATTTAAATATTAGTGTGCAATTTTATTCGGTGTACAATTTCAATCGGCGAGCAATTTCATTTTATCATCATTCAATCTACCATGGAAGTGCAATCATAATGTGCAATCTTAGTCTATATTCAATTTCATGTAACTTTTTCGCAATAGCTAATAGTTTCTGAGTATGAATGGCTTTTTGGGTTCTTTTATTTATGGAGGAAGACTGCAGGTGGCTTCCAGGCAAATGACGCGTAGGACCAAAGTAATGGCAAGTGAAACTCATTTTAAGTTTCTCTAGTATTCAGGTCTTTCATTGTCATAGAGAGGCTAATTTTGTAGCGGACTGGGTTGCTAAAGCCCACAACAAAAATTACCTACCTTTCAATTGGGTCTTCTCCCCTCCCCAAACACTTTGGGAGCTCTTATGTACTGATGCTCTTTTATCGGGTCCCTCTTAGTAAATGATATATTTATCTTTCTGACCAAAAAAAAAAAAAACTCATTTTAAGTTGTCCAGATACATCCAACATCTAACTGTTCATCAACATGCAATTTATATTTCCGACACCACCTGCTCCTCTTCGACGACTTTCATCAATTATTTCCTCAACTTAGCCTGAATGCTTTTGTTTGCTTATGAAGGAAGGTCGCAGGTGATTTCCAAGCAAACGCAGTGGAAGTGAGTGATTTCACTCTTTTGCTTTGTCAAGTTGTTGCAAGGATCAGACTCAAACTTCCCGAGTCACCGGGCGGACTCAATTCGGAGATCAATCACTCCATCGTCCTCTCGGAATGAAGAGAAAGTGGGAGGGAGAAGAGACGGCTCCGACAGCTCCGGCAAGTAATAGTTGCGATGATGGATCGAGGAGGGGTTACGAGGTGTTTCTGAGTTTCAGAGGACCTGACACCCGCTTAACCATCGCTGATTGTCTATACAATGACATGATCCGCGTGGGGATCCGTGTTTTTAAAGACAACGAAGAGCTCCGATTTGGCGAAAAGATTGAAGGCGGCCTCTTGCAAGCAATCAATGACTCCAGAATTTACATCCCGATTTTCTCCAAAGATTACGCTTCAAGTAAGTGGTGCCTCCGTGAGCTAGCACGCATAGTGGAGTTATCGAGAGGTAACGATGAGAAAGTGATCCTCCCTATCTTCTATGACGTGGATGCGGATGATGTCAAGCTTAAGACCGAGTTATATCGGAAATCCCTCCAAAAACACGAGAGCAACTCCGGGAAGGATTTAGCACAGAAGTGGGAGGAGGCTTTAAGAGAGGTTGCCAGAATTAGAGGAAGGAATCTAAAAGATCACGGGTATTGTTTGCTTCTCCATTGACTTTATTTTCTTATTGACATTTTTAATATCTTGTTCCTTCAAAGAATAATTAGATTCAGTTTGCTGCTGTCCAACCATGTGTAATGCTTGGTTGGATTTGACGCAATGAGGGAGCCTGGAATTTTGCTTAGAGGGCGAGGTTTCTTGCACAAATTGACTTTTCATTTTTAATACCGAATTTTGATAACAATTAGTGTTAAGGTATTTCAACTTAATTAATTAATCTATAATGGAAAACAACGAAGATATCCCAGAAGATCTAAGATGTGATAAAACAGAATGACCATATATGTGTGAAAAATAAAAAAAAAATTAAGTTTCTTAGCTTCAATTGCATACTATACATAAAGTTAAGGACTCCTGGTATCTCGACCTTATGCCTATGATGTTTGCCTAAAAAATTAGATTGAGTTTGACATTATATTTTTTTTCTTTTGTTATACTAATGAAAGCTGAGGAAGAATCGGCCCAAACTAGGAGAGCTCAGTTAAGGAGCTTCTGTATGTGTTCCGACCTATTAATAGTGATAGTTAGTTCATACTTGTTAGTGTTTGAAGTACTCTAGGGAGACGAAAAAATGCGCAGGAAACATAGAGGAAGTCTAAGGGATATTTTTTTTCAAAAACTTACGGCCAAGGGGAAGAAATGATGGAGCTGAACCCCCTTGGGATTGACCCAGGGACGAAGACGTTCCAATACTTTTAGCAGAGGAATCGATCGTTGTGGATTCGGTTTTGGCCTTAAGGAGTTCATTGTTTCGCTACTGTTTCCCTTGAGGTCATCGGTCAAATACGGTCATACCCCTGAGTTACACAAAAAATAATGGAGCTTTTGTATGATGGTTTTTCTAGTTGGTCTGAATATGCAAGACTGAACGCTACAGAGATCTTTGCATGCCAGCATCCGATAGTACATTTTATGATCTCTACCTGTCTTAGAGGCTCAATCCTCCGTTCTATTTCTGATTACAGGAAACCTGAGTTAATTTGCAAAGGACTGACTTAGGCTTAGGTGGATTATCGATTTTGGGCTCTTACTTTTATTGTGGTGGGGCAGGAGTCATAGGCTCCTCTAGCTGCTTAATTGTGCATATAGAAAATCTGCGACCTTAAACTGAACATTCTTCTATAGGTGATGTATAATTTGTCACCGTCAAACACCCTTTATGCTAGTAAAAAGTTAAAAAAAAAAATTTTGGTTCGTGCTCTTGCTTTAACCATGGAACTATTCATGGCCGCAGGTCTTAATTAGCCAAAAATTCACCTAAGTGACTTCTGGGTAGTTATAGTTATGGTTAGAGAAATCTAGGAACCTCTAGAAAATGGATAAGTAATTTAACAATTCTACTTACCTTGAGATATGTAGCTACTCTCTACCCTAGTTTGTGGTGGTTTTTCTACACACCCTAGTCGTTACTCTCTGCTTACCAACATCCTTCTTCATTAAGACTTACCGTTTCTGTTCTGCTCACTATATCCTCCAACATCATTGCCAATGGAGGAAGAAGAACGAGTGGATCCGAGAATGGGGAAGGGCAGGCCCATTACTGACCATGCCCAACCCGTGCCGTGCAAATTTTAAAGTTTTCAATTATTATATGAATTTACCAATTTTAATTTGTGTTTCACCAGCTTCTTTTTCAATTATTTTGCCAACTAGTTTTAGCTTACCGTCTTTTATTTGGGTCATTTTCTAAGTTTATTACATCATTTACCGATGTACAACTTTTGTACAACTTAACATATCGTTTACTTCACATTTCAAAATTACCAAGTCTTGTACCAAATTACTAACTCTACTATAAGTGTCGTATTAACTAATCTCTAAGTAAGTTAGTAACTAGTCTAAGTTTTTTATTTTGTCAAAACTAGCTAGTTTAAGTTACTCATTCTTATTTGAGCCACTTATCATTATTTAAATTTGTTTCAAAATCACCCATCTTTATGATAACATTTGTTAATAATCCACCAACTTTTATTTGTAAGGTTACATTATTAGGCTCCGAATTCTGTTATTAAATTATCAACCCTAATTTGAGTTACTTACCAATTTATGTCGATTAAAGTACCCAATAGTTTATTGTTATCAGTAAAGAATTGGTAACCTCAAATTAGTTGTAACTTAATTGGAGATATGTTTGTTGGCAACTCAAATTAAGGTTGATATATATTCTAGAAAGTACTCCTTATCTTCGTGTAGGTTAAGAAAAATGCTTTTGAGCTAGTATTCTTGTTCCTTCAAGGTAACTGCTTGGTGAGATTTTTTCTTTTGCCACCTTCAAACTCATCCCAAGTGCTTGAGGAGATAGATGATTAGGATCGGGTTTACCGTGGACCTGATATCTAGGCAAACCTCTAGAGGCCTCGCTATGTGTGACAAGAAGAAACCAACCACTGTAAACAAAATATAAAGTGAAATGGAGGCATAATTATCGAAGCAATTCTATTAATGTGGTCTCCAGTAAAATTATCATTGAATTTTGGCCAATTGTCAAAATATAAACCTTTGCGTAAAATTTCATTATAATCATTTTGGCCAATTGTTGCGGAAAATTATTAATGTGGTCTCCAATAATCATTGGCCATCCTACGCGACATGCTAACGTAAACAATTTTACTCAAAATGACGTCCTATGTAGATTGCCACATTAGTTATTTCTAAAAGAAATTTGATCAGAATGACTATATTATAATTTCATGTAAAGTTTTAGGATCACATTATTAAAATTGAAAAGTTTAGGACCGAATTAGCATATGTTGAATAGATTTGGGAATGATTTGGTCATTTTCCCCTGAAATGGAAGGGAAAGGAATGAAACCGAGGTGCACAACTTGTTGAAACCCAACTGCATGCGGCAATTATTAGGTGACAATATGTTGGAGCGACTTCTAGCCGAAGCCTAATTACACCCTCAGTGATGAAATAACCTTTTCCCGCCATTTACTGGACCAATGAACCTTGATAGTAGTAGCTTTCAATTGTGATGAAGGTCCCTCCTCCTCCACCTCCTCCCTTTGAAAGAATCTGGTTTTCTGGTTTTTTCTTTTCAAACGGCTCACAGCTTCATGATCACTTTTTCTGTGTTGGTTGCTTTAAAGCAAATTACTTTGAACTTGATGATAACCTTCCAATGCCATGTAATGCATGCGTGGTTTCCATATATTTGGTTTTTTAATTTGAGAAGATTGCATCTTATGTATGTGGCAGCCTAGATGAACTTAAAAATCTCACGGTCAAAGAGGTTTCTAGTTTGTTATGGACAAGACGGACAGACGTACCTGATCATTTTGTGGGAATTATGGGCCCAATGGATGACATTATGAAGAAGTTAGATCTAGGAGCTTTGGATGTACGGTTTATTGTGATTCATGGTATGGGTGGCATCGGAAAGACGACACTAGCCGATGTCGTCTTTAGGCAAATCTCCTCTCAATTTCAAGGTCATTGTTGCTTTATTAAAGATGTTCGGACTCATGATATAATAAACTTACAAAAGAAATTGTTGTCCGATATTCTCCATCTGAGCTGCATAAACCTCTCCTTCATTGACGAAGGGGCTGACATGATCAAGACGAGGTTTCATGGCAAGAAAGTCCTCATTGTTCTTGATGACATTGACAATCGGGACCAAATCGTGAGACTTGCAGGCGAGCCCAATTGGTTTGGTGGAGGAAGTAGAATCATCATAACAACAAGGAATATTGAATTCCTGGTAAAGGACTGAGGATGACAGTGTCCAAGCCTCTAGAAGCGGACAATTTTCATTTTATGATATGCCAGAGATGAATTCACACAATGCTCTTAAACTTTTCTGCGAGCGTGCCTTGGTATGTGCCGAGCCTCCAGCTGATTACATAGATATTTCAAATAAGTTAGTCAATGTGCTTGGACGACTTCCGTTGGCTCTTGATGTTGTAGGTTCCACACTCCGTGGAAAATGCCATAGAACATGGGAAGACGTCCTATGTAAGTTAAAGAAAGTGATGAATGAGGATGTCAAGAAGAAGTTGATGATAAGCTATGAGGCATTGGACTCTTGTCAACAAGAGATTTTTCTTGATATCGCATGTTTCTTCATTAACCAAGAGAAAATAACTGCAATTAAATATTGGGATGCGGTTTTTGGGTATCCCACTGAAATTGAAGTCAAGATCCTCACATGTATGTCATTGATAAAGATCTTGGATTACAATGAATTATGGATGCATGACCAACTTAGAGACCTCGGAAGGGATATCGTCCGCTCGGAAAGTTGCAACATACTTTTAAGGGGTAGCAGATTGTGGTCATCCAAGGAGGCCTTCCACGCAGTGCAGAGAAAGAAGGTAATTTTTAGCTCTAAATGTTTTTCTGTTTATTCAAATAGTAACACTACCTTTTCAATCTAACTTAGTGCTCATTGGTTGCCGTTTTGATCTTCCAGTTAACGAAGAACATAGTGGCGCTCAATCTTGGCATACATGAACCTGATGTGATGTACAGATTTAAACACAAGGAATTTGCAATGTTGGTCAACCTTAGGTCCCTTCAATTGGACCATGGAAGCTTGGAAGGAAACTTTAAGGATCTTTTCTCCGAGTTAAGATGGCTCTCTTGGAGCAATTGTCCTTTGGAATTCCGAGCTACCAATTTAGGAATGAAGAACCTAACGGTTCTTAAGCTTTCTGGGAATAATATTACTAATGAGTGAGGAGGATGGTGTCAAATCATGGTATGATCTTATGACATACTTTTGCATTACATTGACTCTTCCTCTTTTCTGAGTTTCAACTCAATTGCTTTATAGGTAGCAAAACAATTGAAGGTCCTAGAACTCGTGGATTGTTCGTCCCTTACAAAGACGCCCCCGTTCTCTGCAATCTTGGAATTGGAGATATTGATTCTTATAAGATGCACCAAATTAAGTATGATTGACGAGTCCATAAGCAATCTACAGCATCTTGATAAGCTAGAAATAGAACATACAGCTATTGAGTCACTACCAGAGTCCATTGGCGGTCTACAATCTTTAACAAAGCTAAGAATATATTCTCAGAAATTCTCTGTGTTGCCTCACTCGATTGGTAATTTAGTGAAGCTGAAGCATCTAATCTTGACATGCCGTGAACTTCGAAAGCTTCCCGACTCTATTGGACAACTGGAGTCGCTGCTTGAGCTAGATGTCACAGGGACAAGCATTAGAGAATTACCTCATTCCATTGGAAACCTAGAAAGGTTAAAATTTTTTATGATCCCAAATTGCGGATTAGAAAAGCTACCAGACTCGATTGGGAGGCTCCATTCATTGGTCAAGTTGGTTCTGACAGAATCAAACATCAGGATCTTACCTGACTGTATTGGAAATCTCAAAAACTTGAAAGTGCTAAATCTAGATCGTAACTTTATAAGTGAACTTCCGAAAACCATAGGAATGTTGGAAAATCTAGAAGAGTTACATGCCTCCTTTACAAAACTGGAGGGGGAAATTCCAAGTGAAATTGGGGCACTATCCTCGTTGAAAATTCTAAACTTATCCTTTGGCCGCTTTAGTGGATTGCCGACAACTATCAATCAGCTTACAAATCTCCAAACACTCAATTTACGGGGGTATGATTCAATTCAACAGCTGCCGGAGTTTCCAAAGAGCGTAACGGTGTTACACTTATCATCGAAGTTGCTGCCCACAATCCCCGACCTCTCAAATTTATCCAATTTAGTTGAGCTTTATATGATCGGAACATTAGTGCAAGAAGCCCAAATAGAGGGGCTTGGGAGACTTCGTGCGCTGAGGCAATTGACCCTCCGCGTTGACAAAATGGCCTTGCCTCCAACCGCTTTCAGTTCCCTCTCACAACTACAACACCTCTGGGTAAGATGTGCCTACTCCCGATCTCTTATCAAGCTTCCATCCAGCCTTCGAGAATTGGATTTAGAGGATGTCCAGTCACCGATTGATTGGTCACTCTTTTCCAACTTGGGGAATTTGTCAAGACTGGGTATTAGAGGATATACGCTTGGAGAGATTCAATTCGAGGTCCTTGGAAAGCTACCGAAATTCAATGAATTGAGGATGTCCGACTGTCCATTGCTCGAGACGCTGACCGTTCTGCCTGGTCTGAAGGAGATCCAGCAGTTATCTTTGTACAGGTTGCCTCGGCTAACTGAGATTCAGGGTTTGGGTGAATTGAAATCATTGCGGTCATTGTAGATCTGGCATTGCGATTCCATTAAAAGCTTAAACGAATCTGATTTGTCTAATTTACATAATTTGAAAAGATTGGAGATCTATTCGTGTGCATCACTGGAGAGCGTGCTGGGTGTGCTGAAATCTTGTGAACTCCACGTCTTTCATTGCATGGGTGTGGCCACGCATGCTAGGAAGGGCTTTGACCAAAAATTGGAATTTCGGCGAAAATTGAAAAAATAATATTATTTTATTCTCGAAACTTCGCTGCCGATTTTCGGGGGCTTAAGAAGTTGTTTTCGCGATTCCGATGCCACATTAGGTTGGCCACGCATATGGAGGGTTGATATGTGCGAAAATTGGAGTTTCGCCCCGGGACTCGAAAAATGACGATTTTGCCCATGGGCTAATTTTTGGTCCGAATTTTTAGGGAATTAATTGGGATATTTCAGAGTGCTTATCAGCTCAATTATTGAGGCCAAAGACCTTTTTGCCCCTTGCTTTTTGGATAATATTTATTCTAAATCGTTGGATTAGGGGTATTTTAGTCATTTGGCCGGATCGGCAACACGTGGCGCTTTGGGCTGACTTATTTGACCAAGATTGGACTGCTTTCTCTCTCCTCACTCACTCTCACGGCCAGAACAGCCCACCAACAGCTTCTCCTCCCAATTTTCCTTTTTCTCTCATTTTTCTCTCTTTGTTTGGTTTCGCCGGAGCACGTCGTCGGCCACCGGAGCGCCGTCGCCGGCCGCCGTGCCTCAACGTCGACCACCACGACCTCCCACCTCAGCCACAACCCCAGCCGACCCCTTTCCCTTCTTTTTCTCCCTCTCTTTTTCTCTCTTTTTCCTTTCCGGGCAAGCACCGCTGCCGCGCCGAAGCCTCGCCGCCGCCGCGCCGGAGCCCGATCAGCCGAGCTGTTGCCGCCATCACCCTCAGCCTGCCTGTACGTCGCCATCCATAGCCGTCCGTACACTGTCCGTACGGTTTTACTGTTCACCGCCGCCGTCTGTACGGCCCGTCGGCCAGCCACCATTTCCGCACCGTCCGTACAGTGTCAGTACGGATTTACTGTTCACGGTTCGTACGGAAAAACAATGTTCACCCACCGGCCGCCGTGATCCGTACGCCGTTCGCCGGGAATTCTGCCGCCGGTTTCACTGTTCATCAGTGATCGGTCGCCATTCCTCGTCGTCGTGACCCCGTAGTAGGTGAGTAAAATTTCTAAACCCGGATTAGGACTATTGGTGCAATTTTCTAGACTGGATTAGGGACATTAGTACTGGCAGGGAAAAATTAGAGTACCAACTGGTGAAGGTGATTATCAGAAAAAAAATGTCGTAGGCCGATAAGAATTTATTGGAGAGCTTAGTTGGGTTGATTGATCAATTTTGGAGTTATCGGTGAAATTGCCGGGTATGCCCGGATTGACTGATTTTATGTGAATTATGCTTAATTGTGGCTAATTATGTGAAATGCGATTGGCCAGTGTAGTAACGTTGAGTGCTTGACTGTACTGATGCTCATGGTGCATTGCATTGCATAACATGGACACGTATCGTGTGTGCCAAGAGTGTGGCATGTGGCAATTGTGCGAGAATGCGTGTCTGCTATGAGCGAGTGATCACTTAAAATACCCTGAAGCGTTTCACACTGGGTTCAGATAATAATGAATTGTGTGATCACCTAATGACCTTTGGGTCATGACCTGCAGGTCCATACCGTCCTCATGCACTTTGGAGCAGGACGATGCCCGGTACATCCGGAAGACGACCATCCTCATGCACTTTGAAGCAGGCTCTAGTTCGTAAGGAGATCAGTGCTGCGCCTCATGCACTTTGAAGCAGGCTAGAGACACTGGGCCAGATCGGTTGCTGCGCCTCATGCACTTTGGAGCAGGCTAGACGCACCGGGCCGTGAAAAAGTGATGACTCGAGTCGTAATAATAATAAATTGGGCAAGTGTGCCAGTGTGGGCCAGTAGGCTGGAGAAATGCGCATGACATGTCGACGGCAATTGCATACATGATCATGCATTTACCAACATGTGAGTGTGTGAGACTCAGTACTTGAGCATGTGCTGTGATTTTTTTTTATATTAAACTGTCTAACCTGTAGGGTCGGGGAATTGTGTGTTGTGATTTTAAATGCTTATTTTGGGGTCAGGAGATTGCATGCTAGCCTAGCCTAGGTTTAGGGATTGAACTTACTGAGATTCGTCTCATGGTGGTTTAAACCGAAACTTTTCAGACCCTCAGCTGTGAGGATGCAGAGACCACCGCCACTTTTTGGGATCCCTATGCAGATCCGCCAGTATACTAGTACCTACCCCTCAGGAAATGGGGAGGCCTTTGTGAGATACCGATCCGTAGTATACATAGACATAGGCGAGTATTACTACCAGGTGCAGGAGTACGTGGCATGGTGCCACCGAGATGCTGATGGTAATGAAGGAGAACCCCTCAGAACTTTTGATGCTCTGGTTGACGAGACTGGGTTGTTGCAGCCGATCATAGCTGGCGGAGAAGTGATCGACCCCAAGGCCACGCCAGAGTTGATAAGGCAGTATGAAAAAGTGGACGAGGAGCCCAATGTAGTAGCTGAAGACCCTGAGCCGATGGATGAGGCAGAGGATGACGAGCCCGAGGCGATGGAACAGGATGTAGAGGAGGATGGAGAGGTGGCAGAGTTGGGATCGGATGAGGAAGGGTTCGAGCTTTACCTCGATCCGGAGCTAGAGCTAGACTCCGAGGAGGAATCAGAGGAATCAGATCCTAGCGAGGAGGCCTCCGAGGAATCATCGGATGGTTCTGACGAGTCGTCCGATCCGGATTAGCAACCATAGGACTACCCCTCTCTCTAACCGTAGCTAGTACCGAGGGCCATTACTTTTTGGATTGTAACCCTCTTCTTAGGTTTAGCTTGACCACTTGAGCCGCGTATCCCTTTTTGACTAGGCGGCTGTTGACCGGTTATAGTCCTTTTTGCTGTACTTGTATATATTGTGTAAATGATTTTTAATCGTAATATAAATGTGTAATTATTTTCTGTAGTGGTGCATGGCTATCTGTGGCTCATATTGTAGTGTCCGGGTTTGTTTATTTGTTGCTTCCGCTCGTGCTTAATCTCTGTTCGGGTGTGGGTCGGCGACGCTTCCTGGGACGTCGCAGTTATCGACCAAGGTATGGATGTTGCGTACCATGGGGTTCGGGGCGTGACAATAACCTTCCAGTGCCACATAATGCATGCACAGTTTTAATATATTTGGTTTTTCAATATGAGATGATTGCATCTTATGTTTGTGGCAGCCTAGATGAACTTAAAAGTCTCACGGTCAAAGAGGTAACTAGTTTGTTATGGAAAAGACCGACAGACGTGCCTCATCATTTGGTGGGAATTGAGGGCCCATTGGATGACATTATGAAGAAGTTAGATCTAGGAGCTTTGGATGTACGGTTTATCGTGATTCATGGTATGGGTGGCATCGGAAAGACAACGCTAGCCGATGTCGTCTTTAGGCGAATCTCCCCTCAGTTTCAGGATCATTGCTGCTTTCTTAAAGATGTTCGGACGCAAGATATATTAAACTTACAAAAGAAATTATTGTCTGACATTCTCAACCTCAGATGTGTGGACCTCCCTGACATTGAAGTGGTTAACATGATCAAGAAGAGATTTCATGGCATGAAAGTCATCATTGTTCTTGATGACATTGACAATTGGGACCAAATCATGGGACTTGCAGGCGAGCCCAATTGGTTTGGTAGAGGAAGTAGAATCATCATAACAACAAGGAATATTGAATTCATGGTAAAGGAAGGTGAGGACAATAATGTCCAAGCCTCTAGAAGCGGACTATTTTCATTCTACGATATGCCAAAGATGAATTCACACGATGCTCTTACACTTTTTTGTAAGCATGCCTTGGGATGTATTGAGCCTCCAGCTGACTATGTAGATATTTCAAATAAGTTAATCAATGCGCTTGGACAACTTCCGCTGGCTCTCAATGTAGTAGGTTCCATACTCCGTGGAAAATGCCATAGAACATGGGAAGACGTCCTATGTAAGTTAAAGAAAGTGATGAACGAGGATGTCAAGAGGAAGTTGATGATAAGCTTCGAGGCATTAGACCCTTATCAACAACAAATTTTTCTTGATATCGCATGTTTCTTCATTAACCATGAGAAAATAGCTGCATTAAATATTGGGACGGAGTTTTTGGGTATCCCACCAAAATTGAAGTCAAGATCCTTACACGAATGTCCCTGATAAAGATCACGGGCTACGATAAATTATGGATGCACGACCAACTTAGAGATCTCGGAAGGGATATCGTCCACCCGGAAAGTTGCAACACACGTCTAAGGACTAGAAGATTATGGTCACCAAAAGACGCCTTCCATGTAGTGCAAAGCAAGAAGGTAATTTTTACCTCTAAATGTTTTCATGTCCATCCATTAGTATCATTACCTTTTAATCTAACTTCAAATCAAATTGGCACGTACTCATTAGTTGCTACTTTTATCTTTCAGGGAACTAAGAATATAATAGCGCTCAATCTTGCCACACTTGAACCTGGTGCGTTGTACAAATTTAAACGCAAGGAATTTGCGAGGTTGGTCAACCTTAGGCTCCTTCGATTGGGCCATGTAAACTTGGAAGGAGACTTTAAGGATCTTTTCTCCGAGTTAAGATGGCTCTCTTGGAGCAATTGCCCTTTGGAATTCCAAGCTACCAATTTTGGGTTGAAGAACCTAACGGTTCTCGAGCTTTCTTGGAATAACATTACTGAAGATTGGGGACGATGGTGTCAAATCATGGTATGGTCTCACAACATACTTTTGCATTTCATTTGCTCTTCCTGTTTTCTGAGTTTCAACTGAATTGCTGTTACAGGTAGCAAAACAGTTGAAGGTCCTAAAACTTGTGAATTGTTTGTCCCTTATACACCCCCGTTCTCCGCAATCTCGAAACTGGAGATATTGATTCTAAATGAATGCACTAAACTACGTATGATTGACGAGTCCATCAGCAATCTAAAGCATCTTGATCAGCTAACAATAGAAGATACACATATCGAGTCACTACCAGAGTCCATTGGCAGTCTACAATCTTTAACAAAGCTAAGAATATATTCTGACAGACTCTTAGTGTTGCCTCACTCGATTGGTAATTTAGTGAAGCTGAAGCATCTAATCTTGACATGCCATGAACTTCGAAAGCCTCTCGACTCTATTGGACAACTGGAGTCGCTGCTTGAGCTAGATGTCACAGGGACAAGCATTAAAGAATTACCTCATTCCATTGGAAACCTAGAAAGGTTGAAATTTTTGATGATCCCATATTGCGGATTGGAAAAGCTACCGGACTCGATTGGGAGGCTCCATTCATTGGTCAAGTTGGTTCCGACAAGATCAAACATCGGGATCTTACCTGATTGTATTGGAAATCTCAAAAACTTGAAAGTGCTAAATCTAGATCGTAACTTTATAAGTGAACTTCCGAAAGCCATAGGAATGTTGGAAAATCTGGAAGAGTTACATGCCTCCTCTGAACAACTGGAGGGGGAAATTCCAAGTGAAATTGGGGTACTATCCTCATTGAAAATTCTAAACTTATCCTTTGCCCGCTTTAGTGGATTGCCAACAACTATCAATCAGCTTACAAATCTCAAGACACTCGATTTACGGGGGTGTCATTCAATTCAACAGCTGCCGGAGCTTCCGAAGAGCGTAACGGCGTTACACTTATCATCGACCTCGCTGACCGCAATCCCCGACTTCTCAAATTTAACCAATTTAGTTGAGCTTTCTATAATCGGAACATTAGTGCAAGAAGCCCAAATAGAGGGGCTTGGGAGACTACGTGCGCTGAGGCTATTGAACCTTTGAACCTCTGCGTTGACAAAATGGCCTTGCCTCCAACCGATTTTAGTTCCCTCTCTCAGCTACAAAGCCTCTCGGTAAGTTGTGCCGACTCCCGATCTCTTATTAGGCTTCCATCCAGCCTTCGAGAATTGTCTTTATGGGATGTCCAGTCACCGATTGATTGGTCACTCTTTTCCAACTTGGAGAATTTGTCGAGACTGGTTATTACAAGATATACACTCGGAGAGATTTGATTCGAGGTCCTTGGAAAGCTACCGATATTCAATATATTGTGGATGGCCGGCTGTCCATTGCTCGAGACGCTGATCGTTCTGCCTGGTCTGAAGGAGATCCAGCAGTTATCTTTGTGCCGGTTGCCTCGGCTAACTGAGATTCACGGTTTGGGAGAATTGAAATCATTGCGGACATTGATGATCCGGGATTGCGATTCCATCAAAAGCTTGAACGAATATGATCTGTCTAGTCTAATTTACATAATCTGAAAAGATTGGAGATCTATTCGTGTGCATCACTGGAGAGCGTGCTGGGTGTGCCAAAATCATGTGTTCTCTACGTTCGTGGTTGCTCGAGGTTCAACAGAGACGGATAAGGTATGTATCATTTGACTGGCAAAGACAGTTGATGATAATAAGTCCATATGATTAGTGAGGCTGCTTAAGTAGACGGTCCTTTTTTCTTTCGATGTGTTGGAGATGAAACTTAAATGTTGCTGCGTCCTGTTTTGTGAGTTTTCCTTTAGCTAGCCTTTCGTCTCTGTTCTAAGACCGCCTCTTGTATTCGTTCATCCTGTTATAATGTCGGGGTTGACATGCTTCACGGCACCTAACTTGCTTAGTAAAAAACGGATAAAATGGAAGGGAACTTTTAGATAGTAAGCAAGCTGAAGATGCTATCAAATGCTAGGTTTTGTTGTAAGGCAAAGGTGGTTGAAAGTATTGGTCTCACCTTATGGAGTGTTTTTAATTTCACTTGAGAACAATCATGATTTATGCGGAATGAAATATAGGAATTAATGCCTGGTTAGCAAAAGAGTCAATTGTTGATACCTGTTATGCAGTATGAGTATTTAGCTACTTCCTTCGTGGAGAATTGGAGGTGTTTTTCTAGTCACTTCTAAACTGAAGTTGAGAAGCCTCAAGTCTTGAGTCACGGTGTGATTTGTGAAGTATCTTTCTCCATTCTAGTATCTAGGCCATTTATGCGTGAAATTTGCACCGGGAGACAATTGATATTGGAGTAAACTTGTCGATATGGTCAAGCCACCATGTCGTTGAAGAGTAGGTTCAGTTGCATTGAATTGTGCATTCTGCAGTTGCTGGTGCTAGGAAAGAGCAACTTTGTGCCCGGTAGGAAAATGTGAAAGAGATGTTCTCTGACATGAGCTGAAGGGGTTGTAATATGTTATGTTTTTTCGTCATAACTGTGGCATTATCCATACAAGTTAGTTTTCAGTGTTAGAGGCTATGTACTAGTTTAAATGTGGATTTCAGTTCTATAAAGCAGACTATGGGGTCGTTCATTCGACACACTCCTGTATTCATAAGATTTATCGCATGGAAAGATTTCAGATAGCATCCTTTCGCACCCAATTCGCGTGCACTTGAGTTTGCTAATACTTTGCCTATTTACAAGATTGAAGTGACTGGCTTGCCTTGTTCTGTTCCAGCATTTTGTCAATAACGAAACTTCTTATGGGTTATCACGGAGAGAAAAGGAATGAACGTAATTATTCCCTTTGATCCATAAAAATGTTTAAATAATGTTAGGCATACTAAGAAGGTATACAGAAATTGGTTTGACAAGAGGTATTTTCAACAATCAACTAACTCAATTTTCCTCTCCCTTTAATGTTCATTCTCAAAAGAGAGGGAAATTACATTTTTCTTCTCTGTTTGTTTCCTATTCGTTCATTCCCTCCCATCTTAAATTACCAAACACGGTTGGGGAAGATGTTGCGATTTGCCCAATAAAGCATTTACATTCTTGAATTCTTATTTGTGGTGCTGATGACACGTCTTTTTCTTTTCCCTTTGCTGTTTTGAGCTGGGTCTGGGATTTTAGTGACTCTGACTCATCGATGAATTAAATTAGGCAAATACATTAACTTGGGTTGCTCCCTTTTGTATCATCTTCATTTCCTGTAGTTCCAGAGATTGAACTAGGATTATCTGATGCTGCACAATCAAAGATCACTGTCTGCTTTACTCCACATCTGATCCAATGGTTATAGTTGCAATTTTCATTCTTAAAGTTGAAGTTCTGTTTCTCCAGCTATAATTATTAGCTTTCTTCATTTATTTATGTAGAGTCTTGGAATGCAGTCAGCTATTCATGCTAAAATGTCTTCAGGTGTAAAGGTGGGAATCTATATGAGCAACTTAAAGTTGTTTGTGGGGAAAACTTTTTTTGGCTAACAATCCTATTCCGCTTAGGCATTCAATGGCTTAATGTACTAAGAATTAACCATAGCTTTTGTGTGTTGAAGCACTTCGTTTTAGTACTCACAATTAGCTTAATCAAAGTACATAATACACTTCATAGATCTTGGTAAGTCAGTCAAGTAGTAGACATGTTGGGGTACTGAAACTTAAAAGATCCGTGGATTCCTCTCATGTTCTTGAGTGTGCTTCCCACATACTTCATGCTGTTTGATCGCTTAATTCACTTTATCTTACTGGATGAGGAATTTGTTATTTTGTCAAAGAAGGGAGTTGTTCCTCATACTCAACATATGCGAGGATCCTATTATTCTTTTATGATTGTCTTTCCTGATCGAGTATATGGATGAGCAATACTAGTCTATCTAGTAGGTTTCCAAATGTCTTTTTCCATGAAGTGCTTTACTTTATGTGTGACATCAAAGTCATCTTTTGATGGTAAGCTGTCTAAACCTCTTTTTGCAGATTGACAATCTAGGAAAGGGAGCTTATGGTCAGGCTTTGCAGAATCTCAATGAGATGATGGGATTACGTGGGATTGTAGGGCTTAACTACCTACCATTATTTTCCTAATGCATTCTTGTGAGTGAGCGAGATTATGCATGGATTTTGTTCAAGAGAAAGCTTATTAAATTACATTGGTTGTGTCTGAGCTGTAGCCTTTGTTTATTGTTTTCGGTGACTTATTACACCTTTCCTCATCTCTCTCTCTCTGCTAAAATGTGGTTATTGTTTAACTTGTCAAACAAGCCTATTTGATCTTCGTCTCTATCATTCTTACATTTGCTGATGAAATGTTTTTGCGCACAAGGCATGGTCAAATGTTCTTTTACATGGGCGTTTGGGCTTTGATAAGGCACACATTGTTGGTGCTGTAGCAGTAGCCTCTCTCTTCAATCCATATCAGTGAAAGGGCTGAGCTGTTGAATATATACATTGGTACTTGTGAGCAAGCTGTAAGAGGCTTGTTTTCAACTTCACTGATGTTGGTTGAAGTCCATTGTGCAATCTTGTATTAAGCTTTGTTATTTCTAGACATTTCTCAAGCTTGTGCTTTCTTCTGTTGCTTTTGTATGCATTTAATAAAGGTCCCTTCATGTATGCTAGCAGTCGAAATAGGATAACTGGCTGTAGCAATGAGGATCCTCCCACTGCAGCTGAGGTATTCTAATTATATTATATTCAACAATAGCGGCAAGGATCCTCTCATATAACCACTGAAGTGGCCAAGATAAAACGGTCGATGAGTCTCATCACGCATGAATGAGATGATCCTCTATGACCATTTGATTAAGAGAAAGATTAAGATGTAAAATGCTTGAAGCTTTTCTCTACTAGAAATTTGAAATTGGTGATCAAATTTCTACTGGATTTTCTATCTGCACATTGATGGCATTGATTTTGTTCGCAAACTAAAGAGATTATGAATATTTGAGAGTAACAGCAATTAGAAAATTACAGGTTCTGGATATATTCCCGAAGGTAGCACTGCTGTAGCACTTTGCCTTCTTTTTTTCGATGAATTTGATTCCATTACTCAGAAGAGGGGGCATGATAATACAGGGGTAACTGACTGTTTCATCAATCAAGTTAGTTTCCTACATTCAATAGCACATATTAGGTGGTCATGTGAAATCTATTTGATGGTATGACTCACTAATGGTATGTTATTCATTGGTGCAGTTTTTTAATGAATTAGATGGTGTTGGAGTTTTAACCGGTGTGTTTGTGTTAGCAGGGACAAGATAATAATTTCGTCTTTCATGGTAACATAAAGTACTCTCTTCCAATAGCACGCTAACTGTAAACTACTATTGGAAATTGCACGGCTATTGTAAATGCTTTGACAAACATTATCTACGAAGCATTTAGTATGGAGACAATGTAATGACCTAACCTTCAAGGCAGACTATAAAATGCTAGACATGACTTTTCCTTGATTTAGAACTGTTTAACTTCCTATACACAATGTTGGATAAACTACATATGTATCAAAGAAGGTAACAAAAGATGGGATTGCATGAATTACTTTTCAGTTGCTGAAGTAGCTTACAAGAAGTGTATTAAGCTGGTCTTGAGCCTCTTCAATAGCCATCAACTGATGCTGATCGTTTTAGTCTATTGACATCGAGCATAGTGCGATTCTCATTTATATATAACATCTTCACCGGATGAGGTGGTCTTTTGTTTTTCTCATTGATCATGGGTTCATCTATCTCCTAATAACTCTAATTCACTTTTCTTTCTTGGGATTCCAGTTATGTGCTTTTAGTTCTAATCGAGTTGCATTTGATGTGAAGCAGGATAACAGACTTACTTGATGCTGCACTTCTGAGACCTGGCAGGCTTGAAAACTTCTGCTTTGTGATTTTTCTTCTATACAGGAGAGACTTGATATCCTTAAAGTTTTATCAAGGAAGGTAGAAACTTACCTTCCATCCATCTGCCTGTGCTTGCTTTTAGCATTTCATCTTTGACACGGTCCGTAACAGGTTGTACAGATCGAAATATATGAGATTACTTTGTTAAAGAACTATATATCCGCAATCTTACTTTTCGAGAAGATGCATCAGAAAGATTACATATGAAGAGAGAATTGTTAAAAAAAAGAAAAAAGAGAGTTAGAAACAGATTCAATCTGAGCAGCTGAAGATCCAGTTTAGAACATACGGCACCTCCTAACACAGCACATTTAGAAGAAAACACTGTAAAAGGCATTTTGGGTTGGATCTACAGGTGAGGCTCAGGTAAGTTTAGATGTCCAATAGTGTAAATCACTTCCAACCTAGGACCTTGAGACTGGTAGATTTAACACCTTCTGTTGTTGCTCAGAAAAATTAAATGAAAAAGGCCTCCATATCTGATTCCATAAAAGAGAACTCAGACTTAACATTGGGTATCATTTATAATAACCTTTCTAAGACATTGACATCTCTCTCTTTTCTTTCTTTGGGATTTAATAAGGAAGGTATGTTGGGATTTTGGCATCCAAATCCCATAGAATTGAATGAAAAGTGTGTGGAAGAAAGTGTCCCATATATAATAGAATAGGTGATAGGAGGGGGTTTATTTAGAGGAGTCTCTCAAATGGGTTTGGGCCCTAAGGAGTACCCCACTTTTGTGGAAAAGAGAGGACCTACGCCAAGCTAGGTCGGTTCCCCCCCCCTCGGGTTTTTATTTTCTTCAAACAGACACGTTGTTAGAAATTAATTAATTAATTATTATTATTATTATTATTATTATTTTCAAACAAATATGTCTGTTCGTGAGGTTCTGTTCGTCCGAACGAAAAAACCAAAGCGGTTCAAGCTAACCCTCGCGACTGGTCACAATCCGAACCGGTTCAAGTGAACCTTTGCTACTGTTCATCGTTACTTGCAACTCTTCAGTTTTCGCCATTTGCACAAATCCGAACAGTTTAGTTCGGAAAGTGACTTAGTGGCATTTTGCAATCCCGCGAGACATTTTCCCAACGCACTAGAGATATTTTTCACTTCATCATTATCTTTTTTGTGCGATTATTCTGCGAAATTGCGTTCGAAGGAGTTCTCTGAATACGTACCGCTTCGGAAGAACAAGATCCGTTCTATCCTGGGACGTCCAATATTCTCGGGTACTGATTGAGGGGCCAAATTTGTCTTAAGGACACGACGTTACTTCGTCGGGCTCGGATCAACATTCTGCTTTATTTATTTGTACTACTTTCAGGTTAGTCTTCCCGATATTTGATTTCAATTTCTGATATACGAACATAGCCAACAACAAGGTATTGGGTGGATTCATTTGATTATATTAGTCCTATTCAGTATAATCAGGCAATTCAAATGGCAACAATTGGGCATAGCTGAAGTTTTGCTAAGTGTCTGCTTTAATGCCCTTATGCAGCTTCCTTTGGCCAGTGAGGTGGACTTGGACGCTACAGCTCAAGATGTAATCTATCTCATCATAATCAGCAGTTCTTCAAGCTCTGCTTTCAGATGCATAGCCGCAAGCGGAGAGGGATCAACATGGGAAGAAGCCAGTTATAACATACTCTTCAGAAGTCCGTCCCATCAAAGGCAAGCCCATCGATCTCAGATGCCGAGAAGAGAAGACTCCATACAAATTCTTTTCATCCTTGGAATTCCGTCATCTCTCCCCAAAACTACAGTCGCGCATCTCCAATCGGAAAATTCAACTGGGGATTCTGATAGTTGCTTATTATGCATCTTTGTACATCGGTAGATCATTGATTAGCATACCTCCTCTGAGTAGTCTACTTGGCCTCATAATTTATATGACTATTAATCTTTGTGAATCCCATAAAGTGCTTAATCCTTGCGGCAACATTCTCATAACGGGTTATGCGACGTGTATAGGATATTCATCTTGGTGAGCAAATCAATAAGATGGCATGCTCAGGTTGGCTTTTCAATTACCAGTAACAAATTTCCAACAGCGAGCAGTTGCTGGAGCGATCCCTTTGCATTAGAAAATCAAAGAAATTAGGATGAAAAGATTGCCTTTCGACAGCAGCTGCTATTTCCACAGCTTCTTTGTCTTTGAGCACCTCATTCAAAGTGCGGAGACAATTTATCCCCTCGCAAAAATCGACCAAGGCTGTGGAACCCCATCTTCAAAACCTTTCATCTCTGACTTAACTTCTGCCCCTACCCAAATGTCGTTCATTTCTGAAACTACAAAGCCTAACAAATCGTGCATTCACTATTCGGCATTAGTGAGGGACATTGAAAAATTATGAGCCCTATTAATGCTAGCCTGGTACAACAATCTCTCCGGCAACTCAACGGTACGGTCCACCATCTATTTTCCAGAAACTCCAAATTAATGAAATTCTCGTGAAATCGTTTGCACTATTTTAGTCACATTATTCGTTATCATTGAATAAAAGCGTTTGATATACTGTGCTCAGATGCACAACTTGTCAGTATTGTCACAGTGAGTCTTTCTCGAGTCTTGTTTTTTTTCTTTGGCTTGGAAGAATCTTTCTATAAGGCTTGTCTAATCAGAGAAACTCAAATAATCATGAATATGTTGAGGCACACGAGTACAGGTTATAAATTGCATAATAACTTATTTAGGACCTAATAACATGCACAGGCTTGTCTAATCGGAGTAATGTTAGATTTCAAACACGGTGCCCACTTTGAAAATAACATGATAACATGTTCAGGACATGATAACCTTATAAATTTGCGTGTGTGCGCACGCTTGCGAACAATCTGGACAAATGAATAATAAATCTAGACGCCACACAATGGAGCTAGAGATGTGTCAAGTTCTAGAGGCAGAAAATTTAAGATGTAAATTTACCTCCCTAAATGTAGAGAATCTTAATCTCTTATCATATTCCATTATATTCTATCTTATTTTGTTTGGTCGAATATTTTGGACAACCAATCGCAGTTATAGTATAATAGCGTTAAAGGCTCAAGGCCATCGATCCATTAGAGCCGTCATCACTTGGATTAAATTCCTTGGCAAAAAATAGTCGATTTAACCATAATTAACTTAAGGTTTGGGCTTGGCATTAATAACAGAGAAAATTATGCTAACGAAAAGAAGAAAATATATGAAGGAAGACATTGAGAACTCATTGGTCCTTATACGGATACTTCTACAATCTTTCGAAAAAGCATTGTAAGGGGGCTGGTAACTGTCAAATCACAAAATAATGGATCGCAACCATGACTTCTTCAAAACTTTTCAACTTTTGCATATAACCATAGTTAGCGTTAGAAAATATGATAACTTGCGCATACTTACAATATGCTATGACAAGAATTGTACCATCAAGGAATCATAGAAGGGAAACGGTTGCATGGATCATGGTCTATGGACCATATGCAATCACATTAATTAATTTTTGTGAGGTCCATGTGAAACTTATATGATTAACATTTTTGGTGAACCAGGCTTATGTGACCAGAATATTGGCAAATCGAACCCCATCGAGCCTGCTTGAGTTAGGAGAGAGAACGAACTTCTTTGAGAAACAAACATGTATCTATCTTTCCTCTTTGCTTATAATATACACTAGTCCATTCTCAAGTCTTTGTCCGACCCACTTGTGAAGGCAAAGGAGAAAGCACTGACGTATGTTTTGTCTAGTCATTTCGTTTGTTATGCATTGGTCAGCACACAGCCAAATTCCACATCAAATAGACTCTGCATGTTCTTGTGTTGACATTACACAAAGCGTGTTTTGCAATTTCGGTTCCTGGAAAATACCAGGAAACTCAGGTTGATATCACAAAAAAATTATAAAGACACGCATTCAAGAATAAAATGTTTCAAAAATCTCAATTTTGTTGGAATCATTGTGAAGAAGGAACCACATTTTCCACGCAATTTCCATGAAAAATTTGCTAAATCTCTGTGTCAGGACTCTTTAGCTCAATAAAAGGAATCTATTATGTACATGTAGTATGCAGAACAAAGCTCAGATTGCGTAAAAGATTAAAATTAGCGCGGACCTGAAATAAAAGAATATACAACACTTCAACCAACATCTTTTGACTTTTCGAATAAATAAGTCAATTTAAAGTACAGACATTCCGAAGAAGTTAGCCAATTAAAATTGCGCAATCTATTATTTATAGTTAAAGACAGAGCCAAGAGATTGTTCGCACTTGTTCTTGCCATGCGGCACTTCTCTTTAGCTCAGTGCTTGCCTCATGGCATGATATTTGGCATTGGTTGCCACGTGGCCAAATATCATGCCACGAGGCCTAAAAGCCTTATCGATTATTTACGTGTCACTCTAAACTCCTATATGTTTTTTTCAATGGCTAATTATAGATAAAGTCAATATTTCAACATCTTTAAATGCTACAAAAAGATTTTATCTAGTGTTAAACTTAGTCGAAAAAATTAATTTAAACTTAGCTTAAAATATTGATTTAAACAAAGAATAGAATAGAGTTGTGTGTTTTCTGTATTAAAATTTGATAGTAATTTTTGCATTAATCGTCTTCATCCTCCTCCAATGATACGTTTTTACATAAATTGATAGCCTTTTCTTTTCGGCATAGCTCTAGCATATATGCAAACAGTGTTATTTTTTGCATTTTTTCAATTTGAAAACTTAAGAAGGACAGCTGTCCTGGAAAAATGCGGGAACCAAAATCTAAGGTCTAGAGATATGATCACACTTGAAGAAAGTGTTAGCTAAGACCCCATCTCTTGTGTCATCCAAACGCGGGAGGCTATCATACCTGTTGTTTATCTTTCCGGGAGAAAAGGAATACGAAGATAATTTACAGGGAGATCCCTCCATCATATCTGAAAGTTCCTTTCTCTGTCTCCCCTGGAGCCTTTTAAAATCCTGCTCAGGACCAACAACAATGCCTTTTCAACACCACATTTCTTAGCTGAATCTTTTAATGTTAAATTATAACTCGAGTTTGAGCCGTTTACGGAACCTGACTCGCTTGGATAAATTTTCATATTTGATTGTGAAAATATCTTTTACTGTTGGAGATAATATTCAAGATTGCTCGCAAAAGGAAATCCGCTTCTGGTACGTACTATGGACATCTTCAGCAAAACTAGGGCATATTGGCACTACAGGACAAAAGATGGGCACACATATTCTACAATTCATATGTTCTTTTTATGGGTAGTTTGTGGACCCAATGGTAAAAGAAAAGAAGATCAGAGCATTCACTTGTGCGGTTGAAGAGTTTGTTCTTTTTTCTGATCCGAGGGCATAAAGGTCATTGTGAAAGAAAACAACAGAAAACAAGGGTTTTGTTTTTCTCTTCTCTAACCTACAATCTCCGCGTAGATATATAAGGGAAGAGAACCATGGGCTTTCTTTTAAGCCGTGAATAGCCACACAGGAAGAAGTTGCAATCACTGAAGAGAAATTGTATGAAGGAGCTCTCTGTATATGGTGATTTGTGTAGTGAGCTTATTTCGTCCAATTAAGTTATTTATTCATAAATATTTTGGATTTAGGCTTAAATCTAGATATGGGAAATACTCGAGTATATGGGCGAATTGTAACTCTAATTCTACGATTATAGTGGATTATTTGTTATTGGCTCTTTCCGTGAATGTAGGTACGGATATTCGGACAGAACCATGTAAATCTTTGATGTTCTTTATCGTTCCTCATTTATTTCTCTGGCATTTTTATATTGACTTAATTTGCAAGATTCTGTTATTTCCGCGTTATATTTCAACATTTAACATGGAACTATTGTAGGTTGTCTATTTGGTGTCGTTATATTGACATCCTATGTCATGCATGCAAGAATCAATGCACATGCTAACACGCGAGGCAAAATATCAATTAATATGCTATTTGTACATTATTATTGCACCGTTTCTTGACTGTTTAAATTTTTCAAAAGAATGATTTCTCTAACATCCACATTTTTTATATTTACTCCACTGGGCACTAGAGAAGCATTCAACCATGTTTGATAGTATTGCATCTCTATAGATTTTGTATTAGAAGAGAAGAACAAAATCTCCCTATTTTGATACCCAAGTTACTCGAAATTGCAAAGATTGAGCCGAGCTCAAGTAAGCAGCTTGATTTGCACCCTTAATTAACTCCCTTGCTAAAATCCATAATCATGTTTGATACGAACATGCATATGCAACTATTAGATCTTTTCAACATGATATATGCATAAAAAACTAATGAATCCAGAATAAATGTTCGGACCTGAGCAGATCCTTAAAAAGGCTCAAAGAGGCTCTACTGCACGAAGATCTTGCCGGGGTTATTCGATCTTTTCAACATGATATGCATAAAAAAACTAAGGAGCCCAGAACAAATGTTGAATTAATTTAAGGAATAACTCGACCTCTCCATGTACTAACAAAATTGAATTTGTGCTGTCCATACTTACGGTGAAATCCCACAAAATTTCGCCCAAAAAGGCCCACAGAAGAGTTATCTTGTAAAAAAAAACATCCAATATCTGAAAAAGTAAATTAACCCAATATTTCAACCAAAAAAAAAAATTAACCTAATATTAAAAATGAATTAGTTATTCTTATAGGCGAAGCCGATATTTTCAAGGGGAAGCGATCGTCCCCACTCCCCCCATTCATTGCTTTAATTAACCAAATAAAACGTGTGGTGGAAAGTGATGCAGAGGGCTCCCTCTCTCTCTTTCTCCGCGTTTTCCTCTTCGAAGACTTTCATCAATAATTGTGTCAGTTCTGAATGGTTTCTTCACTTCTGAAGGAAGGCCGCAGGTCACTTCCAGGCAAACGCAGCGAAAGTGAGCAATCTCTCTCCGTTGCTTTATCAAGAGAATGTGAAAAATCTCGACAAGCGTAGTGGGGTGTGGATTCAAGAGGGATCCATGGACATGCTAAAGAGTGAAGAGGTAAATTCCCTGTCATCTCGTACACTCAAGGATAAGGTTGTCAATCACCAAACCCTTATTCGGCTTTCTTATGTTTTCGGTCTGATTTCCGTTTCATTCTCCATGATTCCTTTTTTCCTACCCGCTCTGTCATGCTTGTGCAGAATCTACGATCATTAGTGTTATAACTATTGTAAGGTGTGGGGGAATTGGATTTGTTACTTATTACGTACCTGCCATGGAGATACGGAACCAGTCAAAGCCGAATGGGATAAAACGTATTTATATAGGTAGTCGTCCAAAGTGAAGAGCAATTAAAGGCCTCGACATTTTAAGATATTCGTAATATGTATCCCCAGAAAGGTTGCCTCATGGCGAAATCAACCGACGAGGCCCAACACATCTTAAGAAAAAGGTTCTTGGATGTAGATCCGTATCAGGGATGTTGTTTATGATGTTCAGCATCTTTGCCTTTAAGACAATAGATATGAAGCACCATCGACCATGAGAATAATTCCATGAAAGCTAGATGACTTTCAGCTTAGAACTTGATAAAACCTAACCTCAATTTGAACTCAACCTTAATGAGACTTCATCTACCAAACATGGACTGCCAAAAGTTGCCGAGCAATGGGGCAAATATCCTCAAGTTTCGCACCAAAGTTCTGGGGGACAGCTTTGTACCACCCTTTTTTCTCACTTTTTTCTCTCTAGTGGCCGGCCAAATCGAAAGGGTGAAGATGAATGGGTGCAATCCACGTGGCGAACTTACGAGGCCTTTTTACATTTTTGTAGGCAATCTTTCGTATCTCTGGGGTTGATTTACTGGGTGATGAGGAGAGTGAGCCGAGGTACATCCCTCAGTAGCTTGTGATAATTCAAACCGAAATGACAATTAGCCTAATTAATCCCTCAGTAGTGGTTCCTGTCCATATTGCCACAATTTGCATTAGAAAGTATAACACGTTCATGCTATTTACCACGAGCTATGACTGAAATTGATCCATCAAGGAACCGTAGAAGGGAAAAAGTTGCATGGATCATGGAATGTGGACCATATGCAATCACATTCATTAATGAAGCCTATTTGAGTTCGGAGAGAGAATGAACTTCTTTACGAAACAAAGATGAACTTGCATTTCTCTTTGCTTATAATGTACACCAGTCAATCCTCAAGTCTTTGTCCGACCCTCTCGTGAAGCCAAATGGGAAAGCACCTAACTGTGTTTTGTCTAGTCAATTCGCTTGTTATGCATTGATCTGCACATAGCCAAATTGCACATCAAATAGGCTCGTAATTCATGTGTTCACACACGTGCACACACAATGATGTCAACACTTCCTAGTTTCATGTGGAGTGTGGCAACCCACTTGCAAGACCAGCAAAGCGTCATTCGAAATTTCGAGCCTTGGAAAATACCAGGAAACTCAGATTGATATTATCAAAAAATCATGAAAATTGCGCATTCGAGAATAAAATGTTTGGAAATCTCAACTTTGTTGGAATCACTGTGAAGGAGAGGCCACATTTCTTCGCAATTTCCACAAGAAATCAACGTCCAATTAAGCAGACACCAGTTGAATGCCAAATCAACCAATAAACAAATGATAGAGACGAATCAAATCCCGACAGAATCAGCATTTTATTTCAATATCAGCATGCAATTTTATTTGGTGTACAATTTCAATGTGCGAGCAATTTCATTTTGTCATCGTTCAATCTACCATCGACGTGCAATCATAACGTGCAATCTTAGTCTATATTCAGCATCATGTAACTTTATCGCAATAGCAAATAATTTCGAGTGTGAATGGCTTTTTGGGTTCTTTCATTTATGAAGGAAGGCCGCAGGTGGCTTCTAGGCAAATGGCGCATAGTACAAAAGTAATGGCAAGTGAAACTCATTTTAAGTTGTCCAGCTACATCCAACATCTAACCATTCATCAACACGCAACTTGATATTTCGGAGACCACCTACTCCTCTTCGACAATTTTCATCAATTATTTCCTCAACTTAGCCTGAATGCTTTTGTTTGCTTATGAAGGAAGGTCGCAGGTGATTTCCAAGCAAACGCAGAGGAAGTGATTGATTTCTCTCTATTGCTTCGTCAAGTTGTTGCAAGGATCAGACTCAAACTTCCTGAGTCACTAGGTGGACTCAATTCGGAGATCAATCAATCCATTGTCCTCTCGGAATGAAGAGAAAGTGGGAGGGAGAAGAGACGGCTCCGACAGCTCCGGCAGGTAGTAGTCGTGATGATGGATCGGGGAGGGGCTACGAGGTGTTTCTGAGCTTCAGAGGACCTGACACCCGCTTAACCATCGCTGATTGTCTCTACAATGACATGATCCGCATGGGGATCCGTGTTTTTAAAGACAATGAAGAGCTCCGATTTGGCGAAGAGATTGAAGGCGGCCTCTTGCAAGCAATCAATGACTCCAGAATTTACATCCCGATTTTCTCCAAAGACTATGCTTCAAGTAAGTGGTGCCTCCGTGAGCTGGCACACATAGTGGAGTTATCGAGAGGTAACGATGAGAAAGTGATCCTCCCTATCTTCGACGACGGCATGGATGCGGATGATGTCAAGCTTAAGACCGAGTTATATCGGAAAGCCCTCCAAAAGCACGAGAGCAACTCCGGGAAGGATTTAGCACAGAAGTGGGAGGAGGCTTTAAGAGAGGTTGCTAGAATTAGAGGAAGGAATCTAAAAGATCACGGGTATTGTTTGCTTCTCCATTGACTTTATTTTCTTATTGACATTTTTAATATCTTGTTCCATCAAAGAATAACTAGATTCAGTTTGCTGCTGTCCAACCATGTGTAATGCTTGGTTGGATTTGACGCAATGAGGGAGCCTGGAATTTTGCTTAGAGGGCGAGGTTTCTTGCACAAATTGACTTTTCATTTTTAATACCGAGTTTTGATAACAATTAGTGTTAAGGTGTTTCAACTTAATTAATTAATCTATAATGGAAAACAACGAAGATATCCTAGAAGATCTAAGATGTGATAAAACAGAATGACCATATATGTGTGAAAAATAAAAAAAAAATTAAGTTTCTTAGCTTCAATTGCATACTATACATAAAGTTAAGGACTCCTGGTATCTCGACCTTATGCCTATGATGTTTGCCTAAAAAATTAGATTGAGTTTGACATTAGATGTTTTTTTCTTTTGTTATACTAATGAAAGCTGAGGAAGAATCGGCCCAAACTAGGAGAGCTCAGTTAAGGAGCTTCTTTATGTGTTCCGACCTATTAATAGTGATAGTTAGTTCATACTTGTTAGTGTTTGAAGTACTCTAGGGAGACGAAAAAATGCGCAGGAAACATAGAGGAAGTCTAAGGGATATTTTTGTTGAAAAACTTACGGCCAAGGGGAAGAAATGATGGAGCTGAACCCCCTTGGGATTGACCCAGGGACGAAGACGTTCCAATACTTTTAGCAGAGGAATCGATCGTTGTGGATTCGGTTTTGGCCTTAAGGAGTTCATTGTTTTGCTACTGTTTCCCTTGAGGTCATCGGTCAAATACGCTCATACCCCTGAGTTACACAAAAAATAATGGAGCTTTTGTATGATGGTCTTTCTAGTTGGTCTGAATATACAAGACTGAACGCTACAGAGATCTTTGTATGCCAGTATCCGATAGTACATTTTATGATCTCTACCTGTCTTAGAGGCTCAATCCTCCGTTCTATTTCTGATTACTGGAAACCTGAGTTAATTTGCAAAGGACTGACTTAGGTTTAGGTGGATTATCGATTTTGGGCTCTTACTTTCATTGTGGTGGGGGCAGGAGTCATAGGCTCCTCTAGCGGCTTAATTGTGCATATGGAAAATCTGCGACCTTAAACTGAACATTCTTCTATAGGTGATCTATAATTTGTCACCGTCAAACACCCTTTAAGCTAGTAAAAAGTTAAAAAAAAAAAAAAAAATTTGGTTCGTGCTCTTGCTTTAACCATGGAACTATTCATGGCCGCAGGTCTTAGTTAGCCAAAAATTCACCTGAGGGACTTCTGGGTGGTTATAGTTATGGTTAGAGAAATCTAGGAACTCTAGAAAATGGATAAGTAATTTAACAATTCTACTTACCTTGAGATATATAGCTACTCTCTACCCTAGTTTGTGGTGGTTTTTCTACAAACCCTAGTCGTTACTCTCTGCTTACCAACATCCTTCTTCATTAAGACTTACCGTTTCTGTTCTGCTCACTATATCCTCCAACATCATTGCCAATGGAGGAAGAAGAACGAGTGGATCCGAGAATGGGGAAGGGCAGGCCCATTACCGACCATGCCCAATCCGTGCCGTGCAAATTTTAAAGTTTTCAATTACTACATGAAATTACCAATTTTAATTTGTGTTTTACCAACTTCTTTTTCAATTATTTTGCCAACTAGTTTTAGCTTACCGTCTTTTATTTGGGTCATTTTCTAAGTTTATTACATCATTTACCGATGTACAACTTTTGTACGACTTAACATATCGTTTACTTCACATTTCAAAATTACCAAGTATTGTACCAAATTACTAATCTCTAATATAAGTGTCGTATTAACTAATCTCTAAGTAAGTTACTAACTAGTCTAAGTTTTTTATTTCGTCAAAACTAACTAGTTTAAGTTACTCATTCTTATTTGAGCCACTTATCATTATTTAAATTTGTTTCAAAATCACCGATCTTTATTATAACATTTGTTAATAATTCACCAACTTTTATTTGTAAGTTTACATTATTAGGCTCCGAATTCTGTTATTAAATTACCAACCCTAATTTGAGCTACTTACCAATTTATGTCGATTAAAGTACCCAATAGTTTATTGTTATCAATAAAGAATTGGTAACCTTAGATTAGTTGTAACTTATTTGGAGATATGTTTGTTGGTAACTCAAATTTCGGTTGATATATATTCTAGAAAGTATTCCTTATCTTCGTGTACATTAAGAAAAATGCTTTTGAGCTAGTATTCTTGTTCCTTCAAGTTAACTGCTTAGTGAGATTTTTTCTTTTGCCACCTTCAAACTCATCCCAAGTGCTTGAGGAGATAGATGATTAGGACCGGGTTTACCGAGGACCTGATATCTAGGCAAACCTCTAGAGGCCTCGCTATGTGTGACAAGAAGATACCAACCACTGGGAAAAAAGTATAAAGTGAAATGGAGGCATATTTATCGAAGCAATTCTAAATTTACTGTACGGAAACCAATTTACTCTTAAACATTCCAATTTTATCAATGTAGTTATAAACCTTTGCGTGAAATTTCAATATAATCATTTTGGCCAATTATTGCAGAAAATTATTAATGTGGTGTCCAGTAATCATTGGCCATCCTACGCAACACACTAACGTGAACAATTTTACTCAAAATGATGTCTTGCGTAGATTGCCACATTAGTAATTTCCAAAAGAAATTGGCTAGAATGACTATATTATAATTTCATGTAAAATTTTTAGGACCACATTATTAAAGTTGAAAAGTTTAGGACTAAATTGGCATATGTTGAGTTGATTTAGGACTGATTTGGTAAATGTCCCTTGAAATGGAAGGGAAAGGAATGAAACCGAGGTGCACAACCTGTTGAAGCCCAATTGCGCGCGGCAATTATTAGGTGACAGTATGTCGGAGCAACTTCTAGTCGAACCCTAATTAGACCCTCAGTCATGAAATAACCTTCTCCCGCCATTTACTGGACCAATGAACCTTGATAGTAGTAGCTTTCAATTGTGATGAAGGTCCCTCCTCCGCCTCCTCCCCTTGAAAGAATCTGTTTTTCTGGTCTTTTGTTTTCAAACCTCACAGCTTCATGACCACTTTTTCCGTGTTGGTTCCTTGAAAAGCAAATTACTTTGAACTTGATGATAACCTTCCAGTGCCACATAATGCATGCACGGTTTTAATATATTTGGTTTTTCAATCTGAGATGATTGCATCTTATGTTTGTGGCAGCCTAGATGAACTTAAAAGTCTCACGGTCAAAGAGGTAACTAGTTTGTTATGGAAAAGACCGACAGACGTGCCTCATCATTTGGTGGGAATTGAGGGCCCATTGGATGACATTATGAAGAAGTTAGATCTAGGAGCTTTGGATGTACGGTTTATCGTGATTCATGGTATGGGTGGCATCGGAAAGACGACGCTAGCCGATGTCGTCTTTAGGCGAATCTCCCCTCAGTTTCAGGATCATTGCTGCTTTCTTAAAGATGTTCGGACGCAAGATATATTAAACTTACAAAAGAAATTATTGTCTGACATTCTCAACCTCAGATGCATGGACCTCTCTGGCATTGAAGTGGCTGACATGATCAAGAAGAGATTTCATGGCAAGAAAGTCATCATTGTTCTTGATGACATTGACAATCGGGACCAAATCATGGGACTTGCAGGCGAGCCCAATTGGTTTGGTGGAGGAAGTAGAATCATCATAACAACAAGGAATATTGAATTCATGGTAAAGGAAGGTGAGGACAATAATGTCCAAGCCTCTAGAAGCGGACAATTTTCATTCTACGATATGCCAAAGATGAATTCACACGATGCTCTTACACTTTTCTGTGAGGGTGCCTTGGGATGTGCCGAGCCTCCAGCAGATTACATAGATATTTCAAATAAGTTAATCAATGTGCTTGGACAACTTCCGCTGGCTCTCGATGTAGTAGGTTCCACACTCCGTGGAAAATGCCATAGAACATGGGAAGACGTCCTATGTAAGTTAAAGAAAGTGATGAACGAGGATGTAAAGAAGAAGTTGATGATAAGCTACGAGGCATTAGACGCTAATCAACAACAAATTTTTCTTGATATCGCATGTTTCTTCATTAACCAAGAGAAAATAGCTGCAATTAAATATTGGGACGCGGTTTTCGGGTATCCCACCGAAATGGAAGTCAAGATCCTTACACAAATGTCCCTGATAAAGATCACGGGCTACGATAAATTATGGATGCACGACCAACTTAGAGATCTCGGAAGGGATATTGTCCACCCGGAAAGTTGCAACACACGTCTAAGGGCTAGTAGATTATGGTCACCTAAGGACGCCTTCCATGTAGTGCAGAGCAAGAAGGTGATTTTTACCTCTAAATGTTTTCAGGTCCATCCATTGGTATCATTACCTTTTAATCTAACTTCAAGTCAAGTTGACACGTACTCATTAGTTGCTACTTTTATCTTTCAGGGAACTAAGAATATAATAGCGCTCAATCTTGCCACACCTGAACCTGGTGCGTTGTACGAATTTAAACGCAAAGAATTTGCGAGGTTGGTCAACCTTAGGTTCCTTCAATTGGGCCATGTAAACTTGGAAGGAGACTTTAAGGATCTTTTCTCCGAGTTAAGATGGCTCTCTTGGAGCAATTGCCCTTTGGATTTCCAAGCTACCAATTTTGGGTTGAAGAACCTAACGGTTCTCGAGCTTTCTTGGAATAACATTACTGAAGACTGGGGAGGATGGTGTCAAATCATGGTATGGTCTCACGACATACTTTTGCATTGCATTTGCTCTTCCTCTTTTCTGAGTTTCAACTCAATTGCTGTTACAGGTAGCAAAACAGTTGAAGGTCCTAAAACTTGTGAATTGTTTGTCCCTTATAAAGACACCCTCGTTCTCCGCAATGTCGAAACTGGAGATATTGATTCTCACAGGATGCACTAAACTATGTATGATTGACGAGTCCATCGGTAATCTACAGCATCTTGATCAGCTGGAAATAGGATGTACAGCTATTGAGTCACTACCAGAGTCCATTGGCGGTCTACAATCTTTAACAAAGCTAAGAATATATTCTGACAGACTCTCAGTGTTGCCTCACTTGATTGGTAATTTAGTGAAGCTGAAGCATCTAATCTTGAATTGCCGTAAACTTCGAAATCTTCCCGACTCTATTGGACAACTGGAGTCACTGCTTGAGTTAGATGTCACGAGGACAAGCATTAGAGAATTACCTCATTCCATTGGAAACCTAGAAAGGTTGAAATTTTTGATGATCCCAAATTGCGGATTAGAAAAGCTACCAGACTCGATTGGGAGGCTCCATTCATTGGTCAAGTTGGTTCTGACAAGATCAAAGATCAGGATCTTACCTGATTGTATTGGAAATCTCAAAAACTTGAAAGTGCTAAATCTAGATCGTAGCTTTATAAGTAAACTTCCGAAAACCATAGGAATGTTGGAAAATCTGGAAGAGTTACATGCCTCCTTTACACAATTGGAGAGGGAAATTCCAAGTGAAATTGGGGCACTATCCTCGTTGAAAATTCTAAACTTATCCTTTGGCCGCTTTAGTGGATTGCCAACAACTATCAATCAGCTTATAAATCTCCAGACACTCGATTTACAGTGGTGTCATTCAATTCAACAGCTGCCAGAGCTTCCCAAGAGCGTAAAGGCGTTACACTTATCATCGACCTCGCTGACCGCAATCCCCGACTTCTCAAATTTAACCAATTTAGTTGAGCTTTCTATAATGGGAACATTAGTGCAAGAAGCCCAAATAGAGGGGCTCGGGAGATTACGTGCGCTGAGGCAATTGACCCTCCGCGTTAATAAAATGGCCTTGCCTCCAACCGATTTCAGTTCCCTCTCTCAGCTACATCGCCTCTGGATAAGATGTGCCGACTCCCGATCTCTTATCAGGCTTCCATCCAGCCTTCGAGAATTGTATTTAGAGGATGTCCGGTCGCCGATTGATTGGTCACTCTTTTCCAACTTGGAGAATTTGTCAAGACTGGGTATTAGAGGATATACGCCCAGAGAGATTCGATTCGAGGTCCTTGGAAAGCTACCGAAATTCAATATATTGGAGATGTCCCGCTGTCCATTGCCCGAGACGCTGATCGTTCTGCCTAGTCTGAAGGAGATCCAGCAGTTATCTTTGTACGGGTTGCCTCGGCTAACTGAGATTCAGGGTTTGGGAGAAATGAAATCATTGCGGACATTGAGGATCTGGCATTGCGATTCCATCAAAAGCTTGAACGAATCTGATCTGTCTAATTTACAGAATCTGAAAAGATTGGAGATCTATTCGTGTGCATCACTGGAGAGCGTGCTGGGTGTGCCAAAATCTTGTGTTCTCCACGTCGGTAGTTGCCCAAGGTTCAACAGAGACGGATAAGGTATGTATCATTTGATTGGCAAAGACAGTCGATGATAGTAAGTCCATATGATTAGTGAGGCTTCTTAAGTAGACGGTCTTTGTTTTTTCTTTCGATGTGTTAAGAGATGAAACTTAAATGTTGCTGCTTCCTGTTTTGTGAGTTTTCCTTTAGCTAATCTTTCATCTTGGTTCTGGAACCACCTCTTGTATTCGTTCATCCTGCTATAATGTCGGGGTTGAATTGCTTCACGGCACCTAACTTGCTTTGGAAAAAAAGGATAAAATGGAAGGGAACTTTTAGATAGTAAGCACGCGAAAGATGCTAACAAATGCCAGGTTTTGCTGCGAGTTAGAGGTAGTTGGGAGCACTGGTCTCACCTTATGGAGTGTTTTTTTAATTTCACTGGAGAACAATCATGATTTACGAGGAATGGAATAAAGGAATTAATGCCTGGTTCACGGGAGAGTGAATTGTTGATAACTGTAATGCAGTATGAGTGATTTAGTTGGTGGTGCTTTTCTAGTCACTACTGAACTGAAGTTGAGAAGCCTCATGTCTTTGAGTCACGGTGTTATTTGTGAAGTGACTTTCTCCATTCTACTATCTAGGCCATTTATGCGTGAAATTTGCACCAGGAGACAATTGATATTGGAGTAAACTTGTCGATATGGTCAAGCCACCATGTTGTTGAAGAGTACGTTCAGTTGCATTGAATTATGCATTCTGCAGTTGCTGGTGCTAGGGAAGAGCAACTTTGTGCTCGATAGGAAAATGTGAAAGAGATGTTCTCTGACATGAGCTGAAGGGGTTGTAATATGTTATGTTTTTTCGTCATAACTTTGGCATTATCCATACATGTTAGTTTTTAGTATTAGAGGCTATGTACTAGTTTAAATGTGGATTTCAGTTTTATAAAGCAGACTATGGGGTCGTTTGTTCGACACACTCCTATATTCATAAGATTTATCGCATGGAAAGATTTCAGATAGCATCCTTTTA
The DNA here is from genome assembly GCA_024500025.1 of Syzygium aromaticum. Taxonomy (NCBI): domain Eukaryota; kingdom Viridiplantae; phylum Streptophyta; class Magnoliopsida; order Myrtales; family Myrtaceae; genus Syzygium; species Syzygium aromaticum. The sequence continues at coordinate 13,797,099 of CM044889.1, forward strand.
CACCCAGTTCGCGTGCACTTGAGTTTGCTAATACTTTGCTTAATTACAAGATTGAAGTGACTGGCTTGCCTTGTTCTGTTCCAGCATTTTGTCAATAACTAAACTTCTTATGGGCTATCACGTTGAGAAAAGGAATGAACGTAATTATTCCCTTTGATCCATAAAAATGTTTAAATAATGTTAGGTATACTAAGAAGGTATACAAAATTTGGTTTGACAAGAGGTATTTTCAACAATCAACTAACTCAATTTTCCTCTCCCTTTAATGTTCATTCTCAAAAGAGAGGGAAATTACATTTTTCTTCTCTGTTTGTTTCCTATTCGTTCATTCCCTCCCATCTTAAATTACCAAACACGGTTGGGGAAGATGTTGCGATTTGCCCAATAAAGCATTTACATTCTTGAATTCTTATTTGTGGTGCTGATGACACGTCTTTTTCTTTTCCCTTTGCTGTTTTGAGCTGGGTCTGGGAATTTAGTGACTCTGAATCATCGATGAATTAAATTAGGCAAATGCATTAACCTGGGTTGCTCCCTTTTATATCATCTTCGTTTCCTGTAGTTCCAGAGATTGAACTAGGATTATCTGATGCTGCACAATAAAAGATCACTGTCTGCTTTACTCCACATGTGATGCCAATGGTTATAGTTGTAATTTTCATTCTTAAAGTTGAAGTTCTGTTTCTCCAGCTATAATTATTAGCTTTCTTCATTTATTTATGTAGAGTCCTGGAATGCAGTCAACTATTCATGCTAAAATGTCTTCAGGTGTAAAGGTGGTAATCTATATGAGCAACTTAAAGTTGTTTGCGGGGAAAACTTTTTTTAGTTAACAATCCTATTCCGCTTAGCCATTCAATGGTTTAATGTACTAAGTATTAACCATAGCTTTTGTGTGTAGAAGTACTTATTTTTAGTACTCACAATTAGCTTAATCAAAGTACATAATATATTTCATAGATCTTGGTATGTCAGTCAAATAGTAGACATGTTGGGGTACTGAAACTTAAAAGATCCGCGGATTCCTCTCATGCTCTTGTGTGCTTCCCACATACTTCATGCTGTTTGATCGCTTAATTCACTTTATCTTGCTGGATGAGGAATTTGTTGTTTTGTCAGAGAAGGGAGTTGTTCCTCATACTCAACATACGCGAGGATCCTATTATTGTTTTATGATTGTCTTTCCCGATCGAGTATATGGACGAGCAATACTAATCTATGTAATAGGTTTCCAAATGTCTTTTTCCATGAAGTGCTTTACTTTATGTGTAACATCAAAGCCATCTTTTGATGGTAAGCTGTCTAAACCTCTTTCTGTAGATTGACAATCTAGGGAAGGGAGCTTATGGTCAGGCTCTGCAGAATCTCAATGAGATGATGGGATTACCTGGGATTGTAGGGCTTAACTACCTACCATTGTTTTCCTAATGCATTCTTGTGAGTGAGCGAGATTATGCATGGATTTTGTTCAAGAGAAAGCTTATTAAATTACATTGGTTGTGTCTGAGCTGTAGCCTTTGTTTATTGTTTCTGGTGACTTATTACACCTTTCCTCATCTCCCTCTCTCTCTGCTAAAATGTGGTTATTGTTAACTTGTCAAACAAACCTATTTGATCTTCGTCTCTATCATTCTTACATTTGCTGATGAAATGTTTTTGCACAATGCATGGTCAAATGTTCTTTTACACGGGCGTTTGGGGTTTGATAAGGCGCACATTGTTGGTGCTGTAGCAGCAGCCTATCTCTTCAATCCATATCAGTGAAAGGGCCGAGCCATTGAATATATACATTGGTACTTGTGAGCAAGCTCTAAGAGGCTTGTTTTCAACTTCACCGATGTTGATTGAAGTCCATTGTGCAATCTTGAATTAAGCTTTGTTATTTCTAGACATTTCTCAAGTTTGTGCTTTCTTCTGTTGCTTTTGTATGCATTTAATAAAGGTCCCTTCATGTATGCTAGCAGTCGAAATAGGATAACTGGCTGCAGCAATGAGGATCCTCCCACTGCAGCCGAGGTATTCTAATTATATTATATTCAACAACAGCGACAAGGATCCTCCCATATAACCACTGAAGTGGCCAAGATAAAACGGTCGATGAGTCTTATCACGCATGAATGAGAGGATCCTCTATGACCATTTGATTAAGAGAAAGATTAAGATGCAAAATGCTTGAAGCTTTTCTCTACTAGAAATTTGAAATTGGTGATCAAATTTCTACTGGATTTTGTATCTGCACATTGATGGCATTGAATTTGTTGGCAAACTAAAGAGATTATGAATATTTGAGAGTAACGGCAATTTGAAAATTACAGGTTCTAGATATATTCTCGAAGGTAGCACAGCTGTAGCACTTTGCCTTCTTTTTTTCGATGAATTTGATTCCATTACTCAGAAGAGGGGGCATGATAATACAGGGGTAACTGACCGTGTGGTCAATCAAGTTAGTTTCCTACATTCAATAGCACTTATTAGGTGGTCATGTGAAATCTATTTGATGGTATGAGTCACTAATGGTATGTTATTCATTGGTGCAGTTTTTCAATGAATTAGATGGTGTTGGAGTTTTAACCGGTGTGTTTGTGTTAGCAGGGACAAGGTAATAATTTCGTCATTCATGGTAACATAAAAGTACTCTCTTCCAATAGCATGCTAACTGTAAACTACTATTGGAAATTGCATGGCTATTATAAATGCTTTGACAAACATTTTCTACGAAGCATTTAGTATGGAGACAATGTAATGACCTGACCTTCAAGGCAGACTATAAAATGCTAGACACGACTTTTCCTTGATTTAGAACTGTTTAACTTCAGATACACAATGTTGGATAAACTACATATGTATCAAAGAAGGTAACAAAAGATGGGATTGCATGAATTACTTTTCAGTTGCTGAAGTAGCTTACAAGAAGTGTATTAAGCTGGTCTTGAGCCTCTTCAACAGCCATCAACTGATGCTGATCGTTTTAGTCTTTTGACATCGAGCATAGTGCGATTCTCATTTATATATAACATCTTTGCCGGATGAGGGGGTCTTTTGTTTTCCTCAGTGATCATGGGTTCATCTATCTCCTAATAACTCTAATTCACTTTTCGTTCTTGGGATTCCAGTTATATGCTTTTAGTTCTAATCGAGTTGCATTTGATGTGAAGCAGGATAACAGACTTACTTGATGCTGCACTTCTGAGACCTGGCCGGCTTTAAAACTTCTGCTCTGTGATTTTTCTTCTACACAGGAGAGACTGGATATCCTTAAAGTTTTATCAAGGAAGGTAGAAACTTGGCTTCCATCCATCTGCCTGTGCTTGCTTTTAGCATTTCATCTTTGACACGGTCCGAAACAGGTTGTACAGGTGGAAATATATGAGATTACTTTGTTAAAGAACTATATATCCGCAATCTTACTTTTCAAGGAGATGCATAAGAAAGATTACATACGAACAGAGAATTGTTAAAAAAGAAAAAGAGAGTTAGAAACAGATTCAATCTGAGCAGCTGAAGATCCAGTTTAGAACATACGGCACCTCCTGACACAGCACATTTTGAAGAAAACACTGCAAAAGGCATTTTGGGTTGGATCTACAGGTGAGGCTCAGGTAAGTTTAGATGTCCAACAGTGTAAATCACTTCCAACCTAGGACCTTGAGACTGGTAGATTTAACACCTTCTGTTGCTGCTCAGAAAAATAAAATGAAAAAGGCCTTCATATCAGATTCCATAAAAGAGGACTCAGACTTAACATTGGGTATCTTTTATAATAACCTTTCTAAGACGTTGACATCTCTCTCTTTTCTTTTTTTGGGATTTAATAAGGAAGGTATTGGGTGGATTTATTTGATTATATTAGTCCTATTCAGTATAATCAGGCAATTCAAATGGCAACAATTGGGCATCGCTGAAGTTTTGCTAAGTGTCTGCTTTAATGCCCTTATGCAGCTTCCTTTGGCCAGTGAGGTGGACTTGGACGCTACGGCTCAAGATGTAATCTATCTCATCATAATCAGCAGTTCTTCAAGCTCTGCTTTCAGATGCACAGCCGCAAGCGGAGAGTGATCAACATGGGAAGAAGCCAGTTGTAACATACTCTTCAGAAGTCCGTCCCATCAAAGGCAAGCCCATCCATCTCAGATGCCAAGAAGAGAAGACTCCATACAAATTCTTTTCATTCTTGGAATTCCGTCGTCTCTCCCCAAAATTACAGTCGCGCGTCTCCAATCAGAAAATTCAACTGCGGATTCTGATAGTTGCTTATTATGCATCTTTGGGCATCAGTAGATCATTGATTAGCATACCTCCTCTGAGTAGTCTACTTGGCCTCATAATTTATATGACTATTAATCTTTGTGAATCGCATAAAGTGCTTAATCCTTGCGGTAACATTCTCATAACGGGTTATGCGACGTGGATAGGATATTCATCTTGGTGAGCAAATCAATAAGATGGCATGCTCAGGTTGGCTTTTCAATTACCAGTCACAAATTTCCAACAGCGAGCAGTTGCTGGAGCGATCCCTTTGCATTAGAAAGTCAAAGAAATTAGGATGAAAAGATTGCCTTTTGACAGCAGCTGCTATTTCCGCAGCTTCTTTGCCTTTGAGCACCTCATTCAAGGTGAGGAGACGATTTGTCCCCTAGCAAAAATCGACCAAAGCTGTGGAACCCCATCTTCAAAACCTTTCATCTCTGATTTCAACTTCTGCCCCTACCCAAATTGTTGTTCATTTCAGAAACTACAAAGCCTAACAAATCGTGCATTCACCCTTACCAAAAAAAAAAAAAAAAACAAATCGTGCATTCACTATTCGGCATTGGTGAGGGACATTGAAAATTATGACCCCGAGTAATGCTAGCCTGGTACAGCAGTCTCTCTGGCAACTCAATGGTAGTCCGACATCTATTTTTCAGAAATTCCATATTTATTAAATTCTCATGAAATCGTTTGCACTTTTTCAATCACGTTATTTGTTATTGTTAAAAATATGTCTCGAGTTTGAGCCCAATAGACGAAACCCGAATCGAGATTAATTATTATTTGTGGAGGTATGAACATTCCGAAGTTTGGATTTCCTACAGAAGTTCGGAATTACTAGAGACGGTCCATAAAATGCTCTCTTGTGCTAGTATGGCTAGGAGATTCCTGGTAGATGCGCTTAATACGTCGAGCTACCTGAAAAATTGATCCCCATCGACTGCGATTAGATGTCAGACTCTCGAAGAAGTATGGTTAGGTAACGTTGCTGATTATTCTATTCTTAGAATATTTGGTTGTCCATGTTATGTTTGAGTTAGTGATGGTAAGCTCGATAGAAGGGCAATGAAGGGCACGTTCCTAGGTTATGCACAAGGTGAGCGGAGTTATAAGTTGTGGTATCCGGAATTAAATTTACATGTTGTCAGCAGAGAAGTTACATTTGACGAGTCTCCAGTACTTTTGGCTAGGAATGTTAATAGCAGTGTTTATATGGATCTGGATGGTGTTCAGTTTGAGGTGGGGTTGCAACTAGAAACTCCTGAGATAGTGGGTACTAGCAAAATAATTGACACGAATGGTGCTTGTAGCGAGGTGGAGCCTATTGAGCTAACAGTTGCTGTAACTACTGATATTGACAAGATGCGTATTCGATCTCCTGACAGATATGGATGTAATGATTGTTTTGCTTTATCTGCAATTGAGAAGGTTGCGTCGGAAAATCCTTGTGGAGCAGTTAAAGGTGCATGTGGAGTTGGTGTTCTGATGAGGTCCACGGCTATGGCGAAGTTCAAGTGAGGCTTAGACTTGAAAGACGTCTGTGACGGTTGAGTCCATTAGGGTTGTGGGAGAGTAGTAATGAAATTTGGATTTTATCAAAACAATTGTGACTTGGCTCGAACGTCGAGCCAATGTGGAGATTGTTAAAATATGTCTCGAGTTTGAGCCCATCGAACGAATCCGACCCGAATTGATTTTAATTGTATAAGCTTGATGCAGGAAAGTTAAAAATATAAAATTGCATTTTGCGGACATTCGAAATCAAGCAAAGCAAAAGAGACGTGAGTTTCCGGATTGGAGTTGGAGTCCGTGGCTTCAAATTGGAAAGTCCGAGTGGACTTTGATTTACACAATGACTCGGTCAATGTGTCAGAAGAAGAAAGAAATCAACTAAAAACAGAATTATTTCCTCTGTTGGAGCAGGCAAGAAATAAAAGAAAGAAAATAGAAAGAATAGAAGTATTCTTTCCTAATTCTAGTGGGATTCACAGTCAACAGAGGGAAAGTCCAAGCCAAGCTTGGTTAAACGAATTATCCAGGTTTCCAATTTTGAGTCCACCTCGTTTTCTTCCCGAGTATATGTTTACGCCTTTGTTGATGAATACGTGAAGTAATTCTTGAAGCGCCGCTTGCTTGCAAGTGCTTGGTGTGCGAAGACGTGCAGAGGAAATTCGTGAATTACATCCATGAAGTTAGTGTTGAAGCAGATTAAAATCTTGTGATAAGATTTGTGAGTAATTCTTTCGCGAGATTGAGAGATTATTTCGTAAGGAATTGAAGCTAAATATTGCGTGAGTTATTGAGTGTAACTGGAGCTTGGAAAATACCAAAAGTATTTGAGTGACTCGAGTATGGTTGTAATCTCCGTTGTATCGCTTAATCTATAATGGAATTCCGTGCTGCTCTCCCCGTGAACGTAGATCACTATGACCAAATTACGTAAATCTGGTGTCTAATTTATTTTTTTATTCTGTCAATTTTATTATTCGATCGCTTGGTTTCTGCAACAGTTATCGTTAAACAAAAATATTTGATGAACTGTGCTCAGATGCACAACTTGTTAGTATTGTCACAGTGAGTCTTTCTCGAGCCTTTTTTTTTTTCTTTAGCTTGGAAGAGTCTTTCTGTAAGGCTTGTCTAATCGGAGTAACTGAAATAATCATGAATATGTTGAGGCACAAGAGTACATGTTATAAATTACATAATAACATGATCAGGACATGATAACATGCACAGGCTTGTCTAATCGGAGTAATGTTAGATTTCAAACTTGGTGCCCACCTTGAAAATAACATGATAATATGTTCGGGACATGATCACGTTATAAATTTGTGTGTGGGCGCGCAGGCTTGCAAACAATCTGGAGAAATGGATAATAAATCTAGACCCCACCCAATGGAGCTAGAGATGCGTCAACTTCTAGAGGCAGAGAATTTAAGATGTAAATTTACCTCCCTAAATGTTGAGAATCTCAATCCTTTATCATTGTCCATTATATTCTATCTTCTTTTATTTGGTTGAGAATATTTTGGACAACCAATCGCAGTTATAGTACAATGGCATCAAACACTGAAGGCCATCGATCCATGAGAGCCGTCATCACTGGGATTATATTTCTTATATTGGCGAAGAATAGTCGATTTAACCATAATTAACTTAAGGTTTGGGCATGGCATTAATAAGAAAGAAAATTATGTTAACAAAAAGAAGAAAATATATTAAGGAAGAAATTGAGAACTCTTTGGTCCTTATACGGATGCTTCTACAACTTCCGAAAAAGCATTCTAAAAAAGGGCTGGAACTGTCGAATCACAAAACCTTGACTTCAAAACTTTTCAACTTTTGGATATAACTACGGTTGGCATTAGAAAATATAATAACTTGGGCATACTTACAACGTATTATGACAGGAATTAATCCATCAAGGAATCATAAAAGGGAAATAGTTGCATGGATCATGGTCTATGAACCATATGCAATAACATCCAATGATTTTTGCGAGATCCATGTGAAATGCATATGATTAACGGCTTTGATAGATCCAGGTTATTTGGATCCGAGTACTGGCAAGTCTAACCCCATCGAGCCAGTTTGAGTTAAGAGAAAAAATGAACTTCCTTGAGAAACAAAGTTGGACCCGCCTTTTCTCTTAGCTTATAATATACACAAGTTCATCCTCTAAGTCTTTATTTGACCCTCTTGTGAAGGCAAAGGAGAAAGCACGGAAGTATGCTTTTGTCTAGTCAATTTGCTTGTGCTGCATTGGTCTGCACATAGACAAATTCAATGACAAATAGGCTGGTAATTTCATGTGTTCATACACATACACACGCAAAGATGTCAACACTTAAAAGTTTCATTTGGAGATTGGCAACCCCCCGCAAGAACGGCAAAGCGTGTTTTGAAATTTCGGCCCTTTGAAAATACTAAGAAACTCAGGTTGATATCATAAAAAAATCATAAAGTCATACCTTCGAGAACAAGTCGTTTGAAAAATCTCAACTTTGTTGGAATTATTGTGAAGGAGGAACCACATTTTCTTCGCAATTTCCTTAAAAAAAAAAACCAACGTCCAATTAAGCGGACATGAATCCAATGCCATATCAACCAAATAACAAACAAAAAAGACAAATCAAATTCCGCACAAAATCAGCATTTGATTTCTATATCACCATTCAATTAATGATAGCATGCAATTTTATTCGGTGTGCAATTTCAATTGTCAAGCAATTTCATTTCGTCATCATTCAATCTAGTGCCCAAGTGCAATCATAACGTGCCATCTTACTCTATATTCAGTTTTATGCAACTTTATCGCAATAGCGAATAATTTCGAAGTTAACATGCAATTTCCAGGCATCGTATGATTCACAGCAGTAAGCAATTTTCAAGACAAGCGTTTATTCGTGCAATCTTTATAGGGGATTTTCGAAGTCTAATTGAGGGGAGCCTTGCACAACTATAACTAGTTGTATAAGAATTTAGTCCGATAAATTACTTATTTTATGTCAAACAACTTGAATTAGTTTTCTGGACGCAGGAACAAAGTAATGACAAAGGGAAGATGCGACTGTTCATCAATATAATAACAATATATTTCCGAGAACACCTCCTCCTCTTCGACGACTTTCATCAATTGTTTCCTCGACTTAGCCTCCTATTTAGTGCGAGTCTGTATGGCTTATTTTCTTAACTTATGAAGGAAGGCCACAGGTGACTTCCAGGCAAAGGATTATTTCCACAGCTGAGCGATCTCACTCTGTTTGAGTGTGGGCTTTTAGGCAAAGGAGCAAATGGGACAAGGTAAGGAAAGTTGCATTAGATGTTTGTGTATTGCAAAGGATAGAGGGGGAGAGCTGCTTTTTTTCCAGTTGGTCTGTTGTTTCCAAGGCCAAAAAGACTTGCCTAATCTCGTTTCCTCCGCGGTTGTTCTGTAAACTTCTCTGAACATTTTCTCGGCTTGTTCTTCAATTTGCATGCTGTTCATTTCATTAGCCACTATTTTTAACTATCACAAATCAAGCTAGAGACCACCAATTTCAACTACCAACTAGAGACTTGAATCTTTGAGAAGTCTACCATTTTCTAGAAATTGATCGAAACTTCCACAGCTTTATCAAGTTGTTACAAGGATCATATTCAGAGATCCCGAGTCACCTGGCGGACTCAATTTGGAGATCAATCACTCCATCGTCCTCCCAGATTGAATAGATGTAGTGAGGTAGAAGAGACGGCGACAGCAACTCTAGTTAGCAGTAGCCATGACGGCGGATTAGAGAGGGCTTACGAGGTGTTCCTGAGCTTCGGAGGGCCTGACACTTGCTTAACCATCGCCGATTCTCTCTATCATGCCATGATCCGCGCGGGGATCCACATATTCAAAGACAATGAAGAGCTCCGTGTTGGTGAAAAGATCGGCCTCTTGCAAGGGATCAACAACTCTAGAATTTACATCTCGATCTTCTCCAGAGATTACGCTTCAAGTAAGTGGTGTCTCCATGAGCTTGCACACATGGTGGAGTGCACAAGGAAAAGATGGAGAGACGATGATGAGAAATTGATCCTCCCTATCTTCTTTGACGTGGATGCTAATGATGTCAAGCTTAAGACTGAGTTACATCGGAAAGCCCTCCAAAAGCACGAGAGCGAGTCCGGGAAGGATTTGGCAAAGCAGTGGAAGGAGGCTTTAAGAGAGGTTGCTAGAATTAAAGGAAGGAATTTAAAAGATCATGGGTATTTTCAGCTTCTCCATGACTTTACTTTCTTCTGATTATAACATCCTCAATTTCAGTCCTTGAGAATTGACTATAGAAATAGTATATGGACAGATCTAAGGGTCGGTTATAGATAAGACTAGTATGGTCAATCAAGGCACCTAAAACCTAGATTGGAACTTAGAGCCCAAGTTTGCAAATGAATGGCCAAGAATGAAGCTTGTTCAAGAAGCCTAATTAATGGCCATAAGACTTTAGGGACCCCTCTCATCATGACAAGCCTTAATGGAAATTGGACTTTGAGGCCCCCTTCATCATGACTTGCATTAATTAGTTGGATTTTAGAGGCATCACCATCATGACATGCATTAATGGCCATAAGACTTTAGGGGCATTTTATCATGTTATTTTGGCCATTGTCCATTAATGCCAAGATCCTCAAAAGCATTATAATCATAACATTAGACTTTAGAGGCATTTTATTATGATATTTTGGCATTTCTTCATTAATACCTTAGATTCTCAAAATTTTCTCATCATGGTCTTTTGGCCTTTCTTCATTAATAACTTAGATTCTCAAGATCATGTCATCATGATTTTTGGCTCATAATAATTAATAACTAAGATTTTAAGAAGATTTGATAATAATGGTCAAATTCAGACATTAATGAAGGAAGATTGTGTAATCATGGCAAAATCTATAAAGATTTGGTAATGATGACAAGAAGATATGACTTGGAGAAGGAGCAAGTGGAGCCTATAAATAGAGGCAATTCTTCTTCATTTCTCACCATTCCACCATCACCTCTCTCTCTCTCACGCTCTCACTCTCTAGGTTGCCCTCTCTCCTCTTGGCCGTGCTCTTGCCTGTGCCCATGCCCGTGCCTGTGCCCATGCCCGTACCTGTGCCGCCGTCGACCGTCGTAGATGTTTTCTTGTACTTATAGGTAAGTGGATTTCCTAACACTTGGATAGGGCGGTATATTACGTAGTTAGAACGCAGCATGTAAGTGAATTTCCTAATCCTGCGTCATGGTTTTCTTGAACTCTGTTCGATCATTGGACTGGTTGATTTCAAAGAAAGATTATGAATCTTTGGAAAGGAATTTTGCTTAAGAAATGATTTCGATGTCTTGAGAAGGAAAGCATGCTTTGAAATGATGTTTTTACAAAGTCCTTTGAAAACGCATTAATTTCATTGCTATGTTTACAAAAGGATTTCGATGCCTTGAGAAGGAAAACATGTTTCGAAATGATGTCCTTGCAAAATTGAGCGGCTGTTTGCATAAGTGATCACGCAAAATTGTGTTGTGACATTGTTATGAGCACGAATCATGTTTACATGGGCTAATTGAAAATATAAGAATTGACTTGAATGCTTGAGTGCTCGTGTGACCACTAAATAAAAAAAGAAGACCATCGTGTTAGCGGTGATTGTCATGCCCCGAACTCCAGTCGAGCCCGCGATATCCCGCCTCCGGTCGAAATGATGCGACGTCCTAGGAATGTCGCCGACCCAGCCCAAACATCAAAGCCACATGCGGAAGCGGATATAAAAACCCCGGATAGAAAGATGACGACAATGGAGTAGAACACCAACAACAACATATTCATATAGCACCAAATATACGAACATTATATTACAAACATATACAGTACGCTAGCATCCGAAATCACCGTTATAACAAAAGATCAGTGTCTGGTTAACTTAACTTCCCTACTGGTTAACCCGATTTACACAACCCGTAAAATACCGTAGGGAAAAACCTAAGGTTGCTCTTCTCCATTCTGCCCCTAATTCTTCTAGCTTCTGCTCCGGAGGATCACCTGCAGTTCCACTAGGCCCCATGGGTAACTCCTCGAACTTCAAAAAGAGGAGGCGGGCCTCCTGGGTCTAAGGCTGGGGGTCTGAAATTGTGAATTATACAATTATGAGACGAATCTTAATAAGTGCATAACCCCAAACCCCACGTAGGCACTCATGTACCGCCAGACGAAAACATGCATACCACACGATAATCAATCAAACTAACAACCACACATGACTCTACTTGGAATTCCTCATGCACGTCCCTGCACGTTAGTCAATCACACAGCTAGTATGCTACAGAAATACATCACAGCCATGCGCGTGCCCCGATTATAGCGCGTCCCGATTATAGAGCAAAACCCACTTGGGCACGTCTCATACCATGCATAGCAGTTTTTATCCCATAATCGAGCATCACACCATGTGATACAAACACACTCGCACACCAACTCACACCACACGTCACTTTCTCAAACCTCGCACCTCGAGCCAATTCCCGCTCATTCTCAACTTTTCCACCACTACCGCGCTCACGTAAAATGCATCAGGCCAACAGTCTTCTGATCTCGTCAGGCATTGTCACCCCGTCGGGCCGGGCATCGTCACCTCGTCAGGGATGGCATCGTCCCGCGTAAACGAACATGCCTCAAGACGGAATCCTACCTCTCCCTTTCCCTAATTACCGTGCCTGCGTAAAACGCATCAAGCCAACGGTCTTCTGACCTCGTCAGGTATCGACACCCCGTTGGATCAGGCATCGTCACCTCGTCAGGGACGGCATCGTCCCGCGTAAACGAACATGCCTCAGGACGGATCCTTTCCAACAAATCCCACATTTCCGTATCCTCGTTCCACTCAAACCACACTTACACACGGTCAACAAACGCGTGGCCAAACATGCACACCATGCACACACATTTCACAATTTCATATTCTCGTCACACAAACACGCCACCCAATCACATTCTTGGCACGCGAATTCAATGCGCAATCACGCCACCACACCTCATAGCCACACAATCACACATATGAGTTCATTCAAGCATCAAACTATCCGTCAAAATGCCACGATAACACCGAATAATTCTCGAGAAAGAGAAAAACCGAGAATAAGTAAAATCGGGTCTAAACTGGGCAGTTTATGCAGTGACTGAAATCCCAACAAAATAAATAGTAAACGAACTCCAAAAATTCTAAATTTTGGATATGTCATAAAACACATCTTGATCAACATTTCTTATGAAGAATACGAAATCTGGTTCAATCTGCAACCATGCCTTTTTGTCCCTCGAATTCAGACCAAAATCTGTTCACTCTAACAGACTGTTTTGTCCTCAAAATACATTTATTTCAACACCCAAATCACCTTTAAAAGCTTTGAAATTTTTATATGTTATAGCCACAAATGTCCCCAACAACTTTCATGAAGGAAGTATTTTGAAAATATGCCTGTAAAAATTTATAAAAATTCGAACAGACCCGAAGGTCGGGTGAACAGTAAATCGGGCAGTTTTATTTCTGTCCAAAGATGGACTTCCGAATGGCCTCAAATGATTTCCAAAAATTTCCAAATTAAATTATGTCATACTTTAAGATGTTGGAAACAACTTTCATGAAGAACACTTCCCCAAATTCGGGCCACACAAGTCACAGTAAAATAGCAAAAACCAGCGACGCAGCAGTAACCTATCTGGAAATCAGCTAACACGCACCACCAAGCACATCCAGCCAACAAATTCACCCTAAAACGAGCCCTAAACAAGCCTAACAATACCCGAGGTCTTAGGCGACATTTGGGAAGGTCACTTACCTAAGAAAGGCGAGAAGAACGGGCTGAAACGGGTGGAACAGCAGCAGCAGCAGCAGCAACGGTGATGGAAGGAACAAGGATGAAGAGAGAGAGAGAGAGAGAGAGAGAGAGAGAGAGAGAGAGAGAGAGTGATCGTGGAAGAGGGGGGGTTCTGGCCAGAAGAGGGAGGAGAGAGAGAGGGGTCAGAAATAGTGGGCTGGTGGGGACACGTGTCGGCGATCCGCAATTTTTCCAAAAATACCCTTGATCCAACGGTCCTCGTTTGTCTTTATCCAATAATTTAAGGGCAAGGTGGTAATTCAATAATTCAAATTTCTTTTTCACTTATTTTAGTCATCAATTATTGCCCAAAATTGTCCAAAATTCGGAATTCCCAATATAGGGTCCAGGGGCAAAACGGTAAATTTTCGGTCCCGGGGCGAAATTCTAATTTTTGCACATACTGGTTCCATATGAGTGTGGCCAACATAATATGGCGTCAGAATCGTGAAAATAGCTTCTTAAGCCCTCAAAAATCGACTACAAAGTCCTGGAAATAAAATAATATTATTTTTCACTTCCGAGCCAAAATTCCAATTTTTGACCGTAACGACTTTAAATGTGCGTGGCCACCCCAAAACGGCATTGGCCTTGAAAAATAATCTCATATGGCCTCAAAATCAACATCGGTGACCAGAGGGGCAAAATCGTAATTTTTCTAGTCCCGAACCGAAATCCATTTTTTTGCAGAAATGGGTGGCCCCAAGGTTGGCCAAGCCAAAAACGTCATCGGCCGCTCAAAATTGTCACTTTCAAAATTCTCGATTCCCGGGCCCGAATTCCAAGAAATGACTAGAATTGAACAATCGTGACTTTCAAAATTGAACAATTGTCACTTTCAAAATGATTCACGCAGTGATTGAATCGCATAGTTTGAATTAAATAATAATATGTGGTCAACAAAATTCCAATTGATTAGTGAGCCTCTTCCCTTTCGGTTTTTGTGACCATACGATATGGTTTGGAGTCAAAATCATGGGTCATTACTTAATGCGGCCCCGTGCGAAATTGCACGGGAAATCGACTCGGTTAATATACGAATTCTACACTTGTATTGACATACATACAAGTTAAACTTCATGCATTGTCTAATAGGTTGATTTTGGAGCCCACTAATAGCGGCCAGAAATGTAAGTGACAAGCTATCAAGCAAATGAAGATGTCAAATATAATTATTTTTACAAGGAACAAGGTGAGATAGTCTCGAGTTTATTGAGGTCGAATTAAAATGTCCTTTAGAGATATGATACCGAAAAAAGAAATTCATATGTTCTAAAATGAAAATAGAATCCAATTTGTAAAGGAGCTAGCGATATTCAAACTTTTTTTTTTCTAAAATTTTTATAATACCTTTATTAAAGTTAATTTTAACTTTAAACTGTCAGGTCATATTTTTCATGTCTGATTTGGCAAATGTTTTTATGGTAATTTCTATGCCTAATGGATAACAAACCGAGTGTTATGCTGCCGTGCACAATGTGCAGTTACCCTATTAAATGACCCAACTGCCCTCACTTTTTGACGAATTTCCACGAAAACAAGCCTCTGCCACCTCGCCGCTACGTCGTCGTCACCGTCGCCATCGTCTCCCCTCCCCACGCCATCACCCCTCGCCGTTGATCCCCCATCCATCCCCTGCGCCGATCGTTTCGAATCCCGTTGGCCAAGACGCCATCTCTGTCCCCGGCTCTCTCCTTGAGGCAACCTCGCTGGCGGGGGCCGTCGGTTCGCGGCCATGGGCAACACCAGATCGGAGTCACCCCGAAGGCGACGATACCGGATCTGGGCTCGGCGAGATTGGATCCGACTCACGACTCACAGACTGCAGTAGTGTGGGGCTCGGAGTGGCGTCCGGCGGCTCAATTCTGGACTTGACGACGAGGGCGAGGTCAAGGTGGTGGCGACGAGCGGGCGAGCTGCTGCAGTGGTGGGGGGGACCCATTATTCTCTCTCCCTTTCTCTCCCTCTCTTCTCTCTCTCTTTCTACGTGACAAAACCTAGATCTAGACGGAACCCCACCCTCTCTCTCTCTCTCCCTTCTCCTCTCTGGCCACCCCCGTTATGCCCACCTCCGCCGTCATGCTCGAGTGTCCTTGAGATCCCTTGTTGGTCGTTCACTCCGCGTCGACTCCTTTCTTCACTAGTAACTCCATGGCCTCCGTGTGCCCCGATTCGGCCGCATAGTGCAAGGTGGTGTATCCATCTGCGTCCTTTGCGTATATGCCGATTCCCTTCTCAAGCAGAGCCTTGACAGCCTCAGTGTGCCCCTTGAATGAGGTGCGGTGCAGCGCTATCAACCCATGTTGGTCACGGCAGTTGATTGTGGCCCCGCTCTCGAGAAGTTCGGTGGATCTGCCGCGCTTCTCCTTTCTTCGTTGCCATGCACAATCAATCCTCTAACTTTAGGGCACCAAAGAGCTTCATGTGGCCGTGCTTTGCCGCAAGGTCATAGGTGATCTTGCTGTACTTGTTGCGAACGTCTCTGTTGGCTCCTTTTTGCAGCAGGAGCTTCACTATATTCTCGTCCCCATAGCTCGCCGCAACGGTGTACAACATGGTGGCGGTCGTATTTTTTCTTTTTCTTGGTTCTGCACTTGCTTGAGAAAGATTGATGTGGCATCTGGTGAGATTTTGGCGATGTGGCACCAGCACTAACCCGACCCATTTCCTGGGGTAAATGCTAAATAGGGTCTCGGGTAGGGTAAGGGCGGGGCGGGTCAAGCACGCCCTGTACGCTTCAGGTCGGGTTGGGTTTTCTTGATACCCAACCCGACCCAACCCGACCCGACCCATTAATAGTCCTGATCGCCTAGATAGAATTCCTGCTATTCGCAAAAAAATTAGGTTTAACCATGACTAACTTAAGGTTTAAGCTTCTCCATTCGTTTGAAAAAACCATTTTAGGAGGGCCGATAACTGTTGAATCACAAAATAATGGAACTCAACTGTGAATTCAAAACTTGAGAAATCTCAACATTTTGAATTAGAAAGTATAAGAAATTACACATGCTTACGAGGCCTTATGACTGGAATAGATCTATCAAGGAATCATAAAAGAGAAATATTTGTATAAATCATGGCTTACAGACCATAAGCGATCACATCTATTGATTTTTCTCATATCCATGTGATACTTATATGATTATCGATTTTAATAGACCCGGTTTATGTGAACTTGAGCACTAGCAAGTCTAATGCAATCAAACCGATTCGAGTTAGGAGAGAGAATGAAATTCCTTGAGAAACAAAGATGGACCTGCCTTTTCTCTTTACCTATAATATACACCAGTCCATCCTCAAGTCTCAGTCCTGCCCTCTTGTGAAGCCCAAGGGAAAAGCACCGAAGTATGTTTACTTAGTCAATTCGCCTGTTATGCATTGGTTTGCACACAACCAAATCCCACATCAAACAGACTCGTGTGTTCGTATGTTCACACACGTATGTGTCTTGCAATTTCGGCACCTAGAGAATTCAAGTTTAAATCATCAAAAAAGTATAAATGTCGCTTTCCTGTGTCAATTCTCATTATCAATGTCACTTTTCAGAATTTACATAAGCGGTAGATGCTTGTCCAACAAAACAACTTCACTCCACCGGTGGCTTTTCTCGATCATAGCCATTCGGCACCCTCGGCCACTTGTGCTTTCTTGACAAGTGTGGCATTTTTCACCAACTACACTATTTAGGCACTACCATTCTTTGCCCACTTTTCAGTTTTTCATGATTCCAGTAGCCCAATAGAGGTTTTTCTCCATGTTGATAACATGGTAGCAAAAGCATTTCAAGACTCGCCAAATTGATCCAAGAACATTTTTCCTATTCAGTGAGGAATCAATTCTTTCCCGTGGTCCCATTGTCATCCTAGAAGCTGGTCGACAGCTGCATTTTGTTCGAGCATCTTTTAGCTCCGGTGATTCACTCTCTGCCCTCCCAGGATTAGATAGACCACAATTATTAGAGGGATCCAGCTCTGACACCAATGTCACGGGCCGGTAGTTTCTTGGCCACGGAATAGCCCATACAGTGCCTGGCTAGTAGTTCACACCTGGCCAACCCCAGTTCTCTAGTTGTTCCAAATAACAATATGGCGAATAGCTGTCGCGACCTTCTTGGAGGTGAACCGCTAGGAGATGGCTAATGGATTTACTAAATGGGAACGAAGGTTCCTCTCATGAGGCAATCGCTCGCGTTTAGTGCAAACTCTCCCATGCCTGTCCAATCACAACTTGGTGCTCGATTTAATCATGATATTTATTTTACCTTTCGGTGCCTCCACTAATCAGTCGTGGGTTGATTAGACACCCAAGTAAAATATGGGAGTACATTTTATTTTCACGAACCAGATATTCATGAGTACGGGGACTTGATTACGTTGGATTAACCCAGTGCACTGTCGATACCTCTTATCTTTATTTTGAAAATATTTTGCATGCAGTCTTTATCCATTTTTATTCTAGGTCACTAACATGTGAGAGGTGATCATGCAAGTGTACTCTCAGGATAGTAACACCCAATAATCGAAGTAATAAATAGATTACCGAAAATTTAGGGAACCTAGATGCATTAAGCCAAATCAACACATATTGCTATCCATCATCATGAGGTTTTTGCAAACTATTACTCAAAGAAAAATGTAGATAGAATGTAAGAATCTTGTGCATGAAATGATGAGTAACTACTATGCAATCTATATGAGACTCTCTAATTTCAATTTTTGATATTATTCTTTATTAGCTAACAAAATACAAATGACCTAAAAGTTTACAAATTAAATGATTCCTAATCCTGTATCGACATGAATAGTGAAAATGCAATCTAAATCCTAATTTCGAGAAAACATAGCTTTATCTCTAAGATAATGCATGCATGTAATTCTAAGTTAATTAACATATATGATGTGACATCCTAAAAATTTGATCCATTTGGGATTTATGAAATACTAGATTTTATGAATATACTTGTAATTAGTTCTCGACCGGAACTGATCATTCCTGGAATACTAACCAATAGAGAAATGTTAGTGGGGGATTTAAATTCGTGCGACAAAGAGAAAATTCGATCGTGAATTGATTTTCGACCATAAAATCACCGAGGTGATATTTGGAGCCATTGTTGGCCGATCTGACGATAACTAGGGGTCAGTTCGCCACTGTCATAGTAGTGGATCGCAGGTGATTCCGCTAGACCACGAAATGAATTGACGAACGGTCCTGAACTTATACCAAACGATCGTGCCCCTCGGATTTAGTGATTGATCTTCACGATTTAAATGACAATCGAAATCGTCACGAACTGAACGAACTTGCATGTGACTCGATTTATTATCAGTCACGGGTCGAATATGCGAATTTCTCCAAAAAGCTGCCCGTTAGTTTGAGAAATGCTCGAGTTGCATTTAATAAAATTTAATTATTTAATTTAGCTCAAATCAGACATCGGAAAATTATGAAGTCACGACGGAACATTAAGATGATGTTGCTAAGGACACGTGCGATTTTTGGGTGGGCCCGAATCCTTCAGAAAAATTCAATTTGGGCAAAAAACGAAGAAAGTGACCATTTTACCCTTAAGAATTTATAAAGGGCATGTTTTAAGAAAGAGGGGCATTTTGGTCATTTTGCCCTAACTTTTTGATTGGACATTTTTGCCCTTGAAATTTTATGAAATTCCCAAAACACCCTTGGATATTTTTGAGTAAGATTTAATCTCGGCCGTCGGTTTCAAGATAAGATCGAATCTGGGCCGTTGATTAAAAATATTATACAAGGGAAATATTGTAATTTGCCACTTTTGGTCCAATTTCTACTATTTGAGTCAAGACCTCTCTCTCATTTCCTCTCTCTCTCATTTCCTCTCTCTCTCATCTCACGGCATCTCTCTCCCTCTCCTTCACCTACCGAACCAGCTCCCTCCCCTCACCGCGTCGCCACACGCCAGTCACCGCCCGACCGGATCGCCGCCGCCGCTTGTCGTCACCGCCGCCGAGCCGTACCGCCGGGCCGATTGCACCCATTTCACTTTAGCCGTGTGAGTTTAGAGTCGGGTAAGTCGCAATCTAACCCTTGCCTGGGACATCAGGTATTATCGGACTCGTTTGGATGCGGTTTAGGGTGATATAGAGGTTGATTAGGGTGTTGACCATGATTGTTAGTGGCTGATCATGATTGTTAGTGGCTGATCATGGTTGTTATTGGTTGTTGCGTGTTGGATTAGACGTCTGGGAATGAGTTTTGGTGGTTGAAATTTGGTAAAAATCAATTTGGGTTTGAATCCGTGAGGTTTGGTGTGATTCTCGGATTCGCGGTTTCTGTACCTGTCTGGTTTGCTATTTTTGTAGAGAATTTTATGGGCCGAATTTGAGGAAGTTTTCTTCATAAAAGTTGCTCCCAACATCTTTAAATATAATATACTTTAATTTCGGAATTTTTGGAAATCATTTGAGGCAATTCGGAAGTCCATCTTTGGACCGAAACAAAACTGTCGATTTACTGTTCACTCGACCTTTTGGTTTGTTTGAATTTTTATAAATTTTTCCAAGCCTATTTTCACAATACTTCCTTCACAAAAATTGTTAGGGACATTTGTGGCTATAACATATAAAAATTTCAAGGCTTTCCAAGATGATTTGGGTACTAAATGAGTTGTATTTTAATGGCCTGAGGGGCTATCCGAGCGAATCGGATTTTGTCCGAATTTGAGTGTCAAAACGAGGTGTTTACAGTTGGAACTGGGTTTTAAGTTCTCATGGAAAATGTTTATCAAGATATTTTACGCAACATATCCAAATTTCAGAATTTTTGGAGTTCATTTACTATTTATTTGAATGGGATTTCAATCACTGTGTAAATTGTCCAATTTTACCCCGATTCTTTAGATGTTTGTTTTTATGAGTGGAATGGTGAGGGTGTCGGGGTTGAATAGTTGCTGCCTCGTGACTAGAATTTAGGCTTGAATGGGTGTTATATGAGTTGATTTGAGGATAAAATAAGGATGTTTCGAGGCTGGAGTGAGACTGAATAGAGTGTCAGATGTTGTGGGATGAAATTGGTCAGCTTAGGGCTCGATTTAAGGACAAATGGTGTTGGTTTGGTGTGTGGTAGTATAGCTGGATTGTGGTGTTTAATATGCTTGGAAATGTCGAAATTATGCCTATCAATGTGGCTGTGTTTGTGGGCCCATGAGTGGCCTTATATGTTTATTGAACCGTGATTTAAATGATTGAAATATGCCTGTCGGGTGCACGCTTGAGTCAGACTGAATTAATTGTTTAATTGGCCATGGCAAATGCTTGATGAGCATGAGTTGCGTGCGAATTGTTGCGTGCACAGGCCACGCGTGACTGACCAACTGAGTGGCGAGTGTATGTTGAGCATGTGAATAAACGAGAAATTGCGCGTGGCATGGCATGTGTGACCGTGTGAATTGTGCCGTCCTGAGGCGTGTACGTTTACGCTGGACGATGCCCGGTATTACCGGAAGACTGCCAGCCTGAGGCGTGTACTTCAACGCGGGGTTGCGCAGTAGGTGGTAGGTGTTGAGCCTGAGGCGTATACGTTTACGCGGGCAAGAAACATGGCCTGAGGCATGTACGTTTACGCGGGCCTGAAGTTTTGTGATAAGTGGTCGCAGTGTACCTGAGGCGTGTACGTTTACGCAGGTTACTGGCGAGTGGTGGGAAAAAAGCGGGCCTGAAGTGTTATGATAAGTGGTCGCAGTGTACTTGAGGCGTGCACGTTTACGCGAATTACTGGCGAGTGGTGGGAAAAGAGAAAATGAGAGCGGAATGAATGCATGAAAGGAAATTTGTACATGCGTGTGATTGTATATGACGTGATTGAGACTAACGTGCAGGTCCAACGCATGATAGACTCTGGCAAGAATAATTGATGTGCCTGCTATGCGATGATTTGGTGCGTGTGTGTGTGATTGTGTTTTGTGATTGTCTGGAGATACGTTGTAACCTAAGTAGGGTTTAGATTGCAACTTATTGAGAAGTGTCTCATGGTTGTATAAACAAAACCATTTCAGATAACCCGCCTGAGCAATGAATCAGTCGTCGTCGCCACCGTCAAAACGTTTTGGTATAGTCATGTACACCAAGGATAATTTCGTGGAGTACAATTTGAATGGACGCCATACCGAGGACGCAAGGACTAGTGAGGAGGTAATAAGCTAGTGTTCGTGGAGTACCATTTTTGGAAGAATAGGGTGTCTACCCTTTTTGGTGTATGGTTTTTAAGGTAATGATAGTAGGTGTACATATAAATTTTATGGACTCATAGGATGGCGGACGGGTATAAGTGTACTTGTATGTGGACGCTGTAAATATATATGATAATGTAAGGTTCGTAAATGTTGGCAGTTGGGCGTGCTTAGTTATTCTGGTATTCTCCAATTTATTTGTTGGGGTTTTATTAATTGTTTTGGCCACGAGTAACTCTGACGTGATAAAATCGAGTCGACGATGCATTCATGGGGTGTCGCACCATTTGACTCAGGGAGGCGATGTATGGAAAGTATTGGAGTAGAGTCGGGGCGTGACAACCCGGCTGAATTGGTATCAAAGCAAGGACAGCTCGATTTAAGATGATCAGAGTTTGGAGTAATAAGGAGTGGAGACCCAAAATAGTGATGGTTGATTTGAGAAACCTTAGTGAGCCATAGATATACCTAGTGTTACACGTATTTCAAACTGTTGTGGTGATTGCTGATTGAATTGAGTGTTGTAATGATTGAAGTGTAGGTGCGTGCGTCCGGACCTAAGGTATGTGCTCGAACCTTATTAATTGTGATTTGGTGTTGTGATGGTGGATTGCCTGTTAAATGAGTTATTATTGTAATTCACTACCTAGGACTAGACTGGTATATTTGGCTTAGGTTTCTAATTCATGTATGGAATTATAGCAGGTAGAAGAGTGATAGAAATTGGGATAATGAACAGCGAAGAAAGAGGTGTAGGAAGAGGAATAGGAAAAGATACAGGAATGAGCATAAGAAGAGAAGTACAGGGTCGAGGTGGTACTCGAGCTAGAGCTATAGATGACCCTAGAGTTGATGTTAAAGCTGTAGAGGATTTTGGAGTTAACGCTAGAGTTGCGGTAAACCCCAAAGTGGATGGAATTTTAAAGGCCCCTGAGGAAGTTGGGACGTTGATGGACAGACAGACTCAGGAGCGATATACCACTTTTGCCCAAGCGGTTGAGGCCATTGTAGCTGTTGCCATTAATGACAATAATGGAAATCAAGGACAGGGGCAGGTAAATGCGAATCGACTAATGCATCAGCTAGTCGAGCAGTTTCGGAAGTTAAAGCCCCATAAGTTTGATGATAGAGGCAACCTTGAGGCTGCATCACTTTGGATAGAAGAATTAGAAAAAGTCTTCGAGGTGTTAAAGTGTACAGATGAAGAGAAAGTAATGTTAGCAGTGTATTAGTTGTAAGGAAATGTAAGCGAGTGGTGGAAAGCCACCAGAGGAAGAGTGTTCCCAGTTGGTACCGCCCAGATTTGGGCGATGTTTGTGGAAACATTTAATGGTAAGTATTCTTCTGAGTGTGCCCAAGAACAGAAGTTGGCGGAGTTCACGAGGCTTTATCAGGGGCAGAGAACAGTGGACCAGTATGGTGCTGAGTTCACTCGGTTATCTAGATTTGCCTCAAAAATAATGAAGGACTCATTGGATAAGGCCCGGAGGATCCGTGATGGATTGAAGCTGGACCTCTGTAGTCAGACGATATCACTGAGTTTGAAGGACTATAAGGAGATTTATGAGCGGGCCAAGGCAAATGATTATGAGGTGATAGAAAGGACTGCCACTTCTGTGATCGATGATAGAGAAAGAAAGGATAAACCTAGCAGTTCTGGCTATGTATGGCCTCGATGTAATTGCGGATATAGATTGGTTAGTTAATCAAAATGCCGTGATGGATTGTAGTGGCTGGGTGATTCAGTTTAGTCCGGTTGAACACCCTAAACCCGAGTTTATGAGGAGTTGAAGAGGAACCTCGATCCCATTAGTTTTACCAGTAAAAGTAACTAAATGGTTGGACGAGGGTTATAAAGGTTACCTAGTAAGTGTGGTTGATTTGACGATGGAGGAAGTGCGGCTAAAGGACATAGCAGTGGTGTGCAATTTTCTAATGTCTTTCCTAATGAATTGCCGGGATTGCCACTAGAAAGAGGAGCAAAGTTTGTTATCAAGTTGGCCCTATGGTTGAGCCAATCTCGAAGCGGCCTTATAGAATGTCGTTGTAAGAATTGGAGGAATTAAAAGTCCAAATGCATGAATTACTAGATAAGGGTTTCAGTCATCCTAGTGTGTTTCTATGGAGAATGCCGGTCCTGTTTGTAAGGAAGAAGAATGGGACGATGATGTTATGTATAAATTACCGGCAGTTGAGTCAGGTGACGATTAAGAATAAGTAACCACTGTCGATGATTAATAATCTGTTTGATCGATTGCAAGAAACCCCAGTGTTCTTTAAGATTGATCTACGTACCGGATTTCATCAATTATGGATCAAGAAAGAGAATATTCTGAGGCTACTTTTAGGACACGGTTTGGGCACTATAAGTTCACAGTGATGCCCTTCGATCTAACCAATGCCCCTACTGCCATTATGGATATAATGAGTAGGGTGTTTAAGGAACTTCGAAACCAGTTTGTCACCGTTTTCAGTGACGATATACTAGAGTATTCGAAAGAAATCCTAAAGAACATGAAGTACATTTGAGTAATGTGCTACAGACCTTAAGAGAACACGCACTCTGCGCCAAGTTGAGTAAGCGTGAGTTTTGGTTTAGTAGGGTAGCGTTCATTGGACTCATAATGTCAAAAAATGAAAATTCTATAGATCTGTTAAAAGTTGAGGCCGTGACTAAATGGCTAAGACTAGTATCAGTGATGGAGATTCGAGGTTTCTTAGGCTTGGCCGGTTACTATTGACGATTGGTAGAAAGATTCTTGTTGATAGCTAGGCTGTTAACGCGACTGTGAATGAAAGAAACTCGTCATTAAGAGGATTTGACGTTTGGATCAAGAGGATTTGAGGTTTATAGTAACTCGTCATTAAGAGGACTGGGATGTGTAATGATTTAGCTCGGAAGATTAGTTACATATGCGTCGCGCCAGTTGAGGCCGCATGAAATGAATTATCCAATGCATGATTTAGAGTTGGCAGCGTCGATGGATAGAACTTCTTAAGGACTTCGATTGCGACGTCTTGTGCCCTTTCGGGAAAGAGAATCGAGTAGTGGATGCCCTAAGTTGGAAGTCGAAGTATAGCGCTTATGATGGTTAAAGAGTAGATCTTGTTGGAAAGACTAAGAGACTCAAGGTTTGAGTTCGAGGTGAGTCTGATGTCTAATCTAATGACTACATTGAGAATCAAACCGGAGATCCAAGCAAGGATTAAGGTGTTGCAGTCTACAGACCCTGAGATTCAGAAGAGTCTAGAAATGGATGGCACTAAGAGAAAATCGAACTTCTAAGTATCCGAGGATAGGATCCTAGAGTTTCGAGGATGATTGTATGTACCTGATGATGCGGAACTTAAGGAGGAGATTTTAATCGGAAGCGCATCGCAATAGTTATAGCATCCACCTCGACAGTATGGGAATGTAACAGAATTTGCAGTAACATTATCAGTGGAGTGATCTGAAAAGGAATGTGACCAAGTGTTGACGTGCCAACAAGTGACGGCACAACGCTGTAAGCTCGGAAGATTATTGCGAACTTTGGGAATCCCAAAAAGAAATGGGAGCATATAAATATGATTTATGTGACGGATCTACCAAAGAGCCATAGAGGACACGATTCTACTCGAGTGATAGTGGATCGATTGTCCAGGTTAACGCATTTCTTAGCAGTGTGAAAGAACTTCGCATTGGATCGATATGCTCAAATTGTATGTGCAACAGATAGTTCGATTGCACAGAGTTCTAGTGATAATTACGTCGAACCATGATCCTAGGATCATCGCCAATTTTTGGAAAAGTCTGCAGACGGCATTAGGATCAAAGCTGCAATTTAGCACAGTTTATCATCCACAAACGGTTGGACAGTCTGAGAAGACGATTCAGATTTTAGAAGATATGCTTCGGGCATGTGTGCTTAATTTTCAAGGTAAGTGGGAATAATAATTGCCCTTAGTAGGATTTGCTTATAATAACAGTTTTCAGTAGAGTATTAAAATGGTATCGTTTGAAGTGCTGTATGGCAAAGCATGTGGAACGCTCATATGTTGGGATGAAGTTGAAAAAAGAAGTATGAACCGGACCTGACTCATGTGTTTAATTATGAAGAAATAAAAGTTGATGACAGGGGGTCGTATGTTGAAAGACCAATAAGGATCGAGGATCGGAAAGAGTGAGTTCTGAGGAACTAGACGATTCCGATGGTCAAGGTTGTGTGGAAACACCACCGGACAGAAAGCGCAATGTGGGAAAGTGAAGAGCAAATGCAACGTTAATAACCCCATGTGTTTGAGTAGTAGTGGGATTTGTAAATTTCGAGAACGAAATTTTTGTAAGGGGGGAAGAGTTGTGACATCCTGAAAATTTGGTCCATTTGAGATTTATGAAATACTGGATTTTAAGAATATACTCGTAGTTAGTTTTTGCCCGAAACTGATCATTCCTAGGATACTAACCATTAGGGAAAGACTAATGGGGGATTTAAATTCGTGCGACGAAGAGAAAATTCAATCGTGAATTGATTTTCAACCATAAAATCGTCGAGGTGATATTTAGAGCCGCTGTTGGCCGATTTGAGGATAACTAGGGGTCAGTTCGCCACTGTCATAATAGTGGATCGCGGGTGATTCCGCTAAACCACAAAATGAATTGATGAATGATCTTGAACTTATACCAAACGATCGTGCCTCTCAGATCTAGTGATTGATCCTCACGATTTAAATGACAACCGAAATCGTCACAAACCGAACGAACTTGCACGTGACTCGATTTATTATTAGTCACGGGTCGAATATGCGAATTTCCCCAACAAGCCGCCCGTTAGTTTGAGAAACACTTGAGTTGCGTTTAATAAAATTTAATTATTTAATTTAGCCCAAATCGGACATCAGAAAATTAGGAAGTCACGAGGGAACGTTAGGATGACGTCGCTGAGGACACGTGCGATTTTTGGATGAGTCCGAATCTTTCAGAAAAATTCAATTTAGGCAAAAAACGAAGAAAGTGACCATTTTATCCCTAAGAATTTACAAAGGGCATATTTTAAGAGGGAGGGGCATTTTGGTCATTTTGCCTTAACTTTTTGTTTGGACATTTTTGCCCTTGGAATTTTATGAAATTCCCCTTGGATATTTTTTAGTAAGATTCGATCTCGGCCGTCGGTTTCAAGATAAGATCGAATCTGAGTCGTTGATTAAAAAGATTAGACAAGGGAAAGATTGTAATTTACCACTTTTGGTCCAATTTCTACTATTTGAGTCAAGACCTCTCTCTCTCCACATTTTCTCTCTCTCTCATCTCACGGCATCTCTCTCCCTCTCCCTCACCCACCGAACCAGCTCCCTCCCCTCGCCGCGTCGCTACATGTCGGTCACCGCCCGACCAGATCGCCACCGTCGCTTGTTGTCCCAACCGCCGAGCCGTACCGCCGCGTCAATCGCACCCGTTTCACTCTAGCCACGTGAGTTTAGAGTCGGGTAAGTCACAATCTAACCCTTGCCTAGGACATTAGGTATTATCGGACTCGTTTGGATGCGGTTTAGGGAGATATAGAAGTTGATTATGGTGATATAGAGGTTGATTAGGGTGTTGATCATAATTATTAGTGGCTGATCATGGCTGTTGTTAGCTGTTGTGTGTTGGATTAGACATCTGAGAATGAGTTTTGATGGTTGAAATTCGGTAGAAATCAATTCGGGTTTGAATCCGTGAGGTTTGGTGTGATTCTCGGATTCGCGGTTTCTGTACCTGTCCGGTTTTCTATTTTTGTAGAGAATTTTGTGGGCCGAATTTGAGAAAGTTTTCTTCATGAAAGTTGCTCCCAACATCTTGAAGTATAATATACTTTAATTTGAGAATTTTTGGAAATCATTTGAGACCATTCAGAGGTCCATCTTTGGACAGAAACAAAACTGCCCGATTTACTATTCACTCGACCTTCTGGTCTATTCGAATTTTTATAAATTTTTCCAGGCTTATTTTCACATTACTTCCTTCACAAAAATTTTGGGGACATTTGTGGTTATAACATATAAAAATTTCAAGGCTTTCCAAGATGATTTGGGTACTGAATGAGTTGTATTTTGATGGCCTGAGGGGCTGTCCGAGCGAATCGGATTTTGTCCGAATTTGAGTGTCAAAACGAGGTGTTTACAGTTGGAACTGGGTTTTAAGTTCTTCACGGAAAATGTTTATCAAGATGTTTTAAGCAACATATCCAAATTTCAGAATTTTTGGAGTTCGTTTATTATTTATTTGAATGGGATTTCGGTCACTGTGTAAATTGTCCAATTTTATCCCGATTCTTTGGATGTTTGTTTTTATGAGTGGAATGGTAGGGGTGTCGGGGTTGAATAGTTGCTGCCTCGTGACAAGAATTTAGGCTTGAATGAGTGTTATATGAGTTGATTTGAGGATAAAATGAAGATGTTTCGAGGCTGGAGTGAGACTGAATAGAGTATCGGATGTTGTGGGATGGAATTGGTGAGCTTAGAGCTCGATTTAAGGACAAATGGTGTTGGTTTGGTGTGTGGTTGTATGGCTGGATTGTGGTGTTTAATATACTTGGAAATGTCAAAATTATGCCTATTAACGTGGCTGTGTTTGTGGGTCAATGAGTGATCTTGTATGTTTATTGAACCGTGATTTAAATGATTGAAATATGCCTGTCGAGTGCATACTTGAGTCAGACTGAATTAATTGTTTAATTGGCCATGGCAAATGCTTGGTGAGCATGAGTTGCGTGTGAATTGTTGCGTGTACAGGCCACGCGTGACTGGCCAACTGAGTGGCGAGTGTTTGTTGAGCATGTAACTAAACGAGAAATTGCACGTGACATGGCATGTGTGACCGTGGGAATTGTGCCGTCCTGAGGCATGTACGTTTACGCGGGACGATGCCCGGTATTATTGGAAGACTGCCAACTTGAGGCGTGTACTTCAACGCGGGTTGCGCAGTAGGTGGTAGGTGTTGAGCCTGAGGCATGTACGTTTATGCGGGCAAGAAACATGGCTTGAGGCATGTACGTTTGCGCGGGCCTGAAGTTTTGTGATAAGTGGTCGTAGTGTACCTGAGACGTGTACGTTTACACGGGTTACTGGCGAGTGGTGGGAAAAAAGCGGGCCTGAAGTGTTGTGATAAGTGGTCGCAGTGTACTTGAGGCGTGCGCGTTTACGCGAATCACTGGCGAGTGGTGGGAAAAGAGAAAATGAGAGTGGAATGAATGCAAGAAAGCAAATTTGTACATGCGTGTGATTGTATATGACGTGATTGAGACTAACGTGTAGGTCAAACGCATGATAAATTCTGGCAAGAATAATTGATGTGCTTGCTATACGATGATTTGGTGTGTGTGTGTGTGTGTGATTGTGTTTTGTGATTGTCTGGAGATACGTTGTAGCCTAAATAGGGTTTAGATTGCAACTTATTGAGAAATGTCTCATAGTTGTATAAGCCAAACCATTTCAGATAACCTGCCTGAGCAATGAATCAGTCGCCACTGCCACCGTCAGAACGTTTTAGTATAGTCATGCACACCGTGGATAATTTTGTGGAGTACAATCTGAATGGACGCCGTACCGAGGACGTAAGGACTAGTGAGGAGACAATGAGCTAGTGTTCGTGGAGTATCATATTTGGGAGAATAGGGTGTCTACCCTTTTTGGTGTATTTTTTTTAAGGTAATCGTAATAAGTGTACATATAAATTTTATGGACTTATAGAATGGCGGACGGGTATAAGTGTACTTGTATGTGGACGCTGATGATAATGTAAGGTTTGTAAATGTTGGCAGTTAGGCGTGCTTAGTTATTCTGGTATTCTCCAATTTATTTTTCGTGATTTTATTAATTGTTTCCGCCGCGAGTAACTCTAACGTAATAAAATCGAGTCGGCGACGCATTCCTGGGGTGTTGCACCGTTCGACTCAGGGAGGCGATGTGTGGAAAGCATTAGAATGGAGTCGGGGCGTGACATATGAATGACCAAGGAAATCTATGAATTTTTTCTATAGTGAAACTTATATATATTTTTATTTTTTTTATTTTGTTAAAATAGCAAGTTTAAAACCTAAGACTTTAATGCGGCCTAATGAACTATCTACTATTATTGACTATACGACTAATGCATGTAATGTAATATGATTATTAAAACTTAATTCTAAATGACATGCATTATATGGCATGTGCCTAATTAACCCTAGGGCTACATGCAATCTAAATGATTCTAATGACATTTTCTTTTTTTATTCAAAATCTATATGCATTTTAAGACTAATTATGCGTGGCCCTAGATGTGAGAGTCCTAGAGTATGAATTATGAATGTGCTCTAAGTTCTAATCATGCATGAGACCAGGATGTGCAGTGACAATTGATAATATTACGATGTAATGAAACACACATTATATTTAAAATCCATCATTTCATTGATAACGTATCATTTCAAAGCAATCAAAGTTCAACTTAATCAAATCAATCATAGCAGGTCAAGCAAGATAATATTGGGATTTGACCTTAGTGTCTAAAGGTCCGAAAGCCTAATATGCCTTGATTAATGCAATGAAGTAAGAGGGCTAAGACTGACTAGGAATTCTAAACCACGCCACATCATCCAGACTACATATTATAAAAGACTAATTTATAACAAAATACACATACCTGCTAAGGAAACCGCGAGAACTCAGCAAGGAGGCCAAGAAACCACCGCGTATGAGGACAAAAATCGTTTGAGCTACTGGGATTGAACTAGAACAGCACCGAAAAGACCTGCAAAAACAGAAAGGGAAACCAAGTGCACGATTTGGCCAGAAACTCAACGTCGTTGCAAATACGGTGGCGAGGCCGGCAGACTTCGGACTAGTCTAGGCGCAAGCGACGGGCCAGTAGCGGACAGCAGCTAAGCAGCAGCGAACGGCAGCAAACGGCGATACAGCAACAAACAGTGAACAGCAATGACGGACAGTAGCGAGCAGCAGCAGCAGGGACGCAGCAATAGCGAACAGCAGCAACGCTGCAACAAACAGCAACAAGCAGCG
Source organism: Syzygium aromaticum (assembly GCA_024500025.1). Classification (NCBI taxonomy): domain Eukaryota; kingdom Viridiplantae; phylum Streptophyta; class Magnoliopsida; order Myrtales; family Myrtaceae; genus Syzygium; species Syzygium aromaticum. Next base: position 13,827,947 of record CM044889.1, read on the forward strand.
ACGAACAACAGTAATCAGCAGCGACGCAACAGCAATGAGCAGCAAGAACGACGCAATCAGTCTAATAAGAAGCTCACTGGAACAAAGGAATTTGCTGCGAGTCACCAAAAAGAACTCCTTTGTCTCTCACGTATTTTGATCTCTCTCTATTGCAAGCTCCCTTGGATCTTCCTCCTCTCCCCTTGTTCTTGACAGAAGGTTCCCTTTCATAGTGGCTCTAGACACCTCTCTTTCTTTGCAAATCTTTTAAGTTTCCTTTTTTTCTTCCCTTGATTCACGACATTCCGCAATTTTGGCCAGCCCATTTGTGCATTCCAATCAGCTCCTTAGTACGATTTTGTCGTTTTATTGATGTCTGTTTCACCGATTTTGCCTCTCAATTGCCGCACTTTCCTTTGTCTTCAGCCGTGAACTTATCATTCATGGAAAAATATCCCACGAATTCCTCCGTTTAGCTAGCCGGAGAGAAGATCTCTCTGATTGATTTAGAGCAAGAAAATCCCCTTCCCAAAATGGCGCGAAGCGACTGCCTTCATGACGGTCTTTATTCATTTCCAGAATAAGAGCATCCAAGGAAATTCACTCTGTTCCTCCAATCACACTTTGCAAGATCCCTCGTCCAATCTCTATCCTCATCTCCAAATTTATTTTCCTTGAAAGCTTCACCGAGCAATCTTTAGAATCCAAGTATTCCTCAAAATCCCCAAATTCAGCCAGCTTAGCTTGATTGAAATCTTTGATCAAAGTTTCATTCAAATTTCCACAATTTTGGAATTCAATACGAGTACCCATAGCCGACTTGATGCAAATATGCATAATGCTAAGCATGTCAATCTAAAATACTATTAGTGCCTAATGAAAAGAAGTACAACAAATTGAAACAGTGCGATATCAATATTTTGTTTAACGGTTGACTTCAAGATGATATATGCATAAAAAACTAATGAGCCCGGAACAAAAGTTGAATTAATTTAAAGAACAACTCGACCTTTCTATACACTAACAAAATTGAATTTGTGCTGTCAATACTTAATGGTGAAATCCCACAAAATTTCGCCTAAAAAGGCCCACAGAACAGTTATAGAGGGAAAAAAAAGCATCCAATACTTGAAAAGTAAATTAACATAGGTATTTCGACAAAAAAAAAAAATTAACATAGGTGTTATCATAGGCGAAGCAGATATTTTTAAGTGGAAGCGATTGTCCCCACTACCCCATTCATAGCTCGAAGGATAAATAAAACGTGTGGTGGAAGGCCGCTGGTGACTTGCGGGCAAATGCAGCGAAAGTCAACGGGCCGCTGGTGACTTGCGGGCAAATGCATCGAAAGTCAACGGGCCGCCGGTAACTTGCGGGCAAACGCATCGAAAGTCAACAAGCCGCTGGAGAGACGGATCTCTCTCCGTTGCTTATTACGTTGCTACGAGGATCAGACTCAGACTTCCCACGCCACCGGGTAGACTCAATTCGGCCATTCATCTCTCCATCGTCCTTCCAGAATGAAGAGAAAGGGAGAAGAGACGACGACAGCAGCTCCGGCAAGCAGTAGGCGTGATGACGGATCGGGGAGAGGTTACGAGGTGTTTTTGAGTTTCAAAGGATCCGACACTCGCTTAACCATGGCGGATCTTCTCTATAATGACATGATCCGCGCGGGGATCCGTGCTTTCAAAGACAACAAAGAGCTCCGGTTTGGCGAAGAGATCGAAGGCAACCTCTTGCAAGCGATCAATGACTCTAGAATTTATATCCCGATTTTCTCCAAAGGCTATGCTTCAAGTAAGTGGTGCCTCCGTGAGCTGGCACGCATAATGGAGTTATCGAGAGACAACGATGAGAAAGTGATCCTCCCTATCTTCTACGACGTGGACGCAGATGATGTCAAACTTAAGACCAAGTTATATCAGAAATCCCTCCAAAAGCACACGAGCGACTCCGGGAAGGATTTAGCAAAGAAGTGGAAGAAGGCTTTAAGAGAGGTTGCCAGAATTAAAGGAAGGAATCTTAAAGATCACGGGTATTGTAACTTCTCTGTTTACTTTATTTTCGTTTTTACATTTCCAATTTCTTGTTCCTTAAAGAATAATTATTCGGTTTGGTGCTGTGCAATCTTTTGTAATGTATGGTGGTATTTGACGCAATGAGGGAGCCATAAATTTCGTGAAGAGGGCGAGGTTTCTTGCACAGATTGACTTTTCACCTTTAATACAAAGTTTTGATAACAATTAGTGTTAAGGTATATCAACTTAATTAATTAATCTATAATAGCAAAAAAACCAAGATATCCATGAAGATCTAAGACGAGATAAAATAGTATGACCATAAATGTGTGAAAAATAAAAAAAATTCAAGTTTCTTAACTTCAATTGCATTCCGTACATAAAGTTAAGGACTTCTGGTACAATTATCTCCACCTCATGCCTATGATGTTTGCCTAAACAATTAGATTGAGTTTGATATTAGATCTTTTTTCCTTTTGTTATACTAATGAAAGATGACGAAGAATCAGCCCAAAATAGGAGAGCTCAGTAAGGAGCTTCTTTATGTGTTCCGAGCTATTAATGGTTATAGTTAGTTCATACATGTTAGTGTATGATGTATACTCTAGGGAGACGAAAAAGTGCGCAGGAAACTTACGGCCAAGGGGAAGAAATGATGGAGTTGGCCCCCTCTGGGATTGACCCAGTGACGAGGACGTTCCCATACTTTTAGCTGACGAACCGATCGTTGTGGATTCGGTTTTGGCCTTAAGGAGTTCATATGTTTTGCTACTGTTTCCCTCGAGGTCATCAGTTAAATACGGTCATACCCCTGAGTTACACAAAAATTAATGAAGCTTTTGTATGATGGTTTTTCTAGTTGATCTGAATATGCAAGACCGAGCACTACAGAGATCTTTGCATGCCAGCATCCGAAAGAACATAAAAATGATCTCTACCTGTCTTATAGGCTCAATCCTCCGTTCTATTTCTGGTTACAGGAAACCTGAGTTAATTTGAAAAGGGCTGACTTAGGTTTAGGTGGATTATCGATTTTGGGCTTTTACTTTCATCGTGGTGGGGCAGGAGTCATAGGCTCCTCTAGTGGCTTAATTGTGCACACGGAAAATCTGCGGCCTTAAATTGAACATTCTTCTATAGGTGATCTATATTTTGTCACCGTCAAACACCCTTTATGCTAGTAAAAAGTTAAAAAAAAAAAATTTGGTTCGTGCTCTTGCTTTAACCATGGAACTATTCATGGCCGCAGGTCTTAATTAGCCAAAAATTCACCTAAGGGACTTCTGGGTAGCTATAGTTATGGTTAGAGGAATCTAGGAACCTCTAGAAAATGGATAAGTAATTTAACAATTCTAATTACCATGAGATATGTAGCTACTCTCTACCCTAGTTTGTGGTGGTTTTTCTACAAACCCTAGTCGTTACTCTCTGCTTACCAACATCCTTCTTCATTAATACTTACTGTTTCTGTTCTGCTCACTATATCCGCCAACATCGTTGCCAATGGAGGAAGAAGAACGGGAATGGGGAAGGGCAGGCCCATTACTGACCGTGCCCAACCCGTGCGGGCAAATTTTAAAGTTATCAATTTTAAATTACCAATTTTAATTTGTGTTTCACCAACTTCTTTTTCAATTATTTTACCAACTAGTTTTAACTTTCCGTCTTTTATTTGGGTCTTTTACTAAGTTTATTACATCATTTACCGATGTACAACTTTTGTACGACTTAACATATCGTTTACTTCACATTTCAAAATTACCAAGTATTGTACCAAATTACTAATCTCTAATATAAGTGTCGTATTAACTAATCTCTAAGTAAGTTACTAACTAGTCTAAGTTTTTTATTTCGTCAAAACTAACTAGTTTAAGTTACTCATTCTTATTTGAGCCGCTTATCATTATTTAAATTTGTTTCAAAATCACCAATCTTTATAATAATATTTGTTAATAATTCACCAACTTTTATTTGTAAGGTTACGTTATTAGGCTCCGAATTCTGTTATTAAATTACCAACCCTAATTTGAGTTACTTACCAATTTATGTCGATTAAAGTACCCAATAGTTTATTGTTATCAATAAAGAATTGGTAACCTCAAATTAGTTGTAACTTATTTGGAGATATGTTTGTTGGTAACTCAAATTAAGGTTGATATATATTCTAGAAAGTATTCCTCATCTTCGTGTACGTTAAGAAAAATGCTTTTGAGCTAGTATTCTTGTTCCTTCAAGGTAACTGCTGAGTGAGATTTTTTCTTTTGCCACCTTCATACTTATCCCAAGTGCTTGAGGAGATAGATGATTAGGACCGTGTTTACCCAGGACTCGATATCTAGGCAAACCTCTAGAGGTCTCGCCGTGTGTGACAAGAAGAAACCAACCACTGGCAAAAAATATAAAGTGAAATGGAGGAATAATTATCGAAGCAATTCTAAATTTATTGTACGGAAGCCAATTTACTCATAAACATTTCAATTTTATCAATGTAGTTATAAACCTTTACGTGAAATTTCAATATAATCATTTTGGCCAATTGTTGAGGAAAATTATTAATGTGGTCTCCAGTAATCATTGGCCATCTTACGTGACACGTTAACGTGAACAATTTTACTCAAAATGACGTCCTACGTAGATTGCCACATTAGTCATTTCCGAAAGAAATTGGTCAGAATGACTATATTATAATTTCATGTAAAGTTTTAGGACTATATTATTAAAATTGAAAAGTTTAGGACTGAATTATGATATGTTGAATAGATTTGGGAATGATTTGGTAATTTTCCCCTAAAATAGTAGGGAAAGGAATGAAACAGAGGTGCACAACCTATTGAAACCCAACTGCACACAGCAATTATTAGATGACTATGTCGGAGCGACTTCTAGACGAAGCCTACTTAGACCCTCAGTCATGAAATAACCTTTTCCCGCCATTTACTGGACCAATGAACCTTGATAGTAGTAGCTTTCAATTGTGATGAAGGTCCCTCCTCCACCTCCTCCCTTTGAAAGAATCTGGTTTTTTGGTTTTTTTGTTTTAAAACGGCTCACAACTTCATGATCACTTTTTTTGTGTTGGTTGCTTTAAAAGCAAATTACTTTGAACTTGATGATAACCTTCCAGTGCCACGTAATGCATGCGTGGTTTCCATATATTTGGTTTTTTAATTTGAGATGATTGCATCTTATGTATGTGGCAGCCTAGATGAACTTAAAAATCTCACGGTCAAAGAGGTTTCTAGTTTGTTATGGACAAGACGGACAGACGTGCATGATCATTTGGTGGGAATTAAGGGCCCAGTGGATGACATTATGAAGAAGTTAGATCTTGGAGCTTTGGATGTGCGGTTTATCGTGATTCATGGTATGGGTGGCATCGGAAAGACGACGCTAGCCGATGTTGTCTTCAGAAAAATCTCCCCTCAATTTCAAGGTCATTGCTGCTTTATTAAAGACGTTCGGACTCATGATATAATAAACTTACAAAAGAAATTGTTGTCCGATATTCTCAATTTGAGCTGCGTAAACCTCTCCTTCATTGATGAAGGGGCTCACATGATCAAGACAAGGTTTAATGGCAAGAAAGTCCTCATTGTTCTTGATGACATCGACAATCGGGGCCAAATCATGAGACTTGCAGGCGAGCCCAATTGGTTTGGTGGAGGAAGTAGAATCATCATAACGACAAGGAATATTGAATTTCTGGTAAAGGAAGGTGAGGATGACAATGTCCAAGCCTCTAGAAGCGAACAATTTTCATTCTATGATATGCCAGAGATGAATTCACATAATGCTCTTAAACTTTTCTGCGAGCGTGCCTTGGGATGTGCCGAGCCTCCGGCTGATTACATAGATATTTCAAGTAAGTTGGTCAATGTGCTTGGACGACTTCCATTGGCTCTTGATGTTGTAGGTTCCACACTCCGTGGAAAGTGCCATAGAACATGGCAAGACGTCCTATGTAAGTTAAAGAAAGTGATGAATGAGGATGTCAAGAAGAAATTGATGATAAGCTATGAGGCCTTGGACTCTTGTCAACAACAAATTTTTCTTGATATTGCATGTTTCTTCATTAACCAAGAGAAAATAACTGCAATTAAATATTGGGACGCAGTTTTTGGGTATCCCACCGAAATTGAAGTCAAGATCCTCACACGTATGTCACTAATAAAGATCAAGGACCACGATAAATTATGGATGCACGACCAACTTAGAGACCTCGGAAGGGATATCGTCCATCCGAAAAGTTGCAACATACTTTTAAGGGGTAGCAGATTGTGGTCACCCAAGGACGCCTTCCATGCAGTGCAGAGAAAGAAGGTAATTTTTACCTCTAAATGTTTTTCTGTTTATTCAATAGCAACATTACCTTATAAATCTAACTTAGTACTCATTGGTTGCCATTTTGATCTTCCAGTTAACGGAGAACATAGTGGAGAACATAATAGCGCTTGATCTTTGCACATTTGAACCTGGTGCGACATACAGATTTAAAAGTACGGAATTCACAAGGTTGGTCAACCTTAGGTTCCTTCAAATGAACTGTGGAAGCTTGGAAGGAGATTTTGAGGATCTTTTCTCCGAGTTAAGATGGCTCTCTTGGAGCAATTGCCCTTTGGAATTCCGAGCTACCAATTTAGGAATGAAGAACCTAGCAGTTCTTGAGCTTTTTGGTAATAATATTACTGACGAGTGGGGAGGATGGTGTCAAATCATGGTATGATCTCACGACATAATTTTGCATTACATTTACTCTTCCTCTTTTCTAAGTTTCAACTCAATTGCTTTACAGGTAGCAAAACAGTTGAAGGTCCTAAAACTTGTGGATTGTTCATCCCTTACAAAGACGCCCCCGTTCTCTACAATCTTGGAACTGGAGATATTGATTCTTATGAGATGCACCAAATTAAGTATGATTGACGAGTCCATCGGTAATCTACAGCATCTTGATCAGCTAAAAATAGAATATACAGCTATTGAGTCACTACCAGAGTCCATTGGCGGCTTACAATCTTTAACAGAGCTAAGAATATATTCTCAGAAACTCTTAGTGTTGCCTCACTCGATTGGTAATTTAGTGAAGCTGAAGCATCTAATCTTAACATGCCATGAACTTCAAAAGCTTCCCGACTCTATTGGACAATTGGAGTCGCTGCTTGAGCTAAATATCAATAGGACAAGAATTAGAGAATTACCTTATTCCATTGGAAACCTAGAAAGGTTGAAATTTTTTATGATCGCAAGAGGGAAATTAGAAAAGGTACCAGACTTGATTGGGAGGCTCCAATTATTGGTCAAGTTGGATCTAAGTGATTCAAAAATCAGGATTTTACCTGATTGTATTGGAAATCTCAAAAAGTTGAAGGTACTAGATCTGAATGGTAGCCTTATAAGTGAACTTCCGAAAACCATAGGAATGTTGGAAAATTTGGAAGAGTTACATGCCCAATGTTATTATCTAGGAGGGGAAATTCCAAGTGAAATTGGAGCACTATCCTCGTTGAAAATTCTAAACTTATCCTTTGGCTGCTTTACTGAATTGCCTACAACCATCAATCAACTTACAAATCTCCAAACACTTAATTTATGGAATTGTCATTCAATTCAACGGCTACCGGAGCTTCCAAAGAGTGTATCAGTGTTACGCTTATCATCGAGGTCCCTGACCAATGTCCACAGCTTCTCAAATTTAACCAATTTAGTTGAGCTTTCTATAATCGGAACATTAGTGCAAGAAGCCAAAATAGAGGGGCTCGGGAGATTATGTGCTCTGAGGCAATTGACCCTCTGTGTTGAAAATTTGGCCTTGCCTCCAACAGATTTCAGTTCCCTCTCTCAACTAGAAAGCCTCTGGGTAAGATGTGCCGACTCCCGATCTCTTATCAGGCTTCCGTCCAGCCTTCGAGAATTGGATTTAGAGGATGTCCAGTCACCGATTGATTGGTCACTCTTTTCCAACTTGGAGAATTTGTCTAGACTGGAAATTGGAAGATATACGCTAGGAGAGATTCGATTTGAGGTTCTTGGAAAGCTACCGAAATTCAATGAATTGAGGATGTCCGACTGTCCATTGCTCGAGACGCTGACCATTCTGCCCGGTTTGAAGGAGATCCAGCATTTATCTTTGTTACAGTTGCCTCGGCTAACTAAGATTCAAGGTTTGGGAGAATTGAAATCATTGCGGACATTGGAGATTTGGGATTGCAATTCCATCAAAAGCTTAAACGAATTTGATTTGTCTAATTTACATAATCTGAAAAGTTTAGAGTTCTGTCGATGTGAGTCACTAGAGAGCGTGTTGGGTGTGCCAAAATCTTGTGAACTCCACGTCCAAGATTGCCTGATGTTCAACAGAGACGGATAAGGTATGTATTATATGATTGGCAAAGACAGTCGATGATAGTAAGTCCATAGGATTAGTGAGGCAGCTTAAGTAGATGGTCCTTCTTTCTTTCAATGTGTTGGAGATGAAACTTAAATGTTGCTGCGTCCTGTTTTGTGAGTTTTCCTTTAGCTAACCTTTCATCTTTGTTCTGGAACCACCTATTTTATTCGTTCATCCTGTTATGATGTCGGGTTTTACATGCCTCACGGCACCTAACTTGCTTAATAAAAAACGGATAAAATGGAAGGGAACTTTTGGATAGTAAGCACACTAAAGATGCTAACAAATGCTAGGTTTTGTTGCAAGTTAGAGGCGGTTGAGAGTACTTGTCTCACCTTATGGAGTGTTTTTTTAATTCACTCGAGAACAACCATGATTTGCGAGGAGTGAAATAAAGGAATCAACGCCTGGTTTGCAGAAGAGTGAATTGTTGATAACTGTTATGCAGTATAAGTGATTTAGTTAGTGGTGCTTTTCTAATCACTTTTGAACTGAAGTTGAGAAGCCTCGAGTCTTGAGTCACGGTGTGATTTGTGAAGTGTCTTTCTCCATTTTAGTATTTAGCCATTCATGCGTGAAATTTGCGCTAGGAGACAATTGATATTGGAGTAAACTTGTCGATATGGTCAAACCACCATGTCGTTGAAGGCTAGGTTCAGTTGCATTGAATTGTGCATTGTGCAATTTCTGGTGCTAGGAAAGAGCAACTTTGTGCTGGATAGGAAAATGTGGAAGAGAAGTTCTTTGACATGAGATGAAGGGGTTGTTAGAAAAAGGAAGTGTTCCTCATACTCAACATGTGCCAGGATCCTATTATTGTTTTATGAGTGTCTTTCCTGATCGACTATCTGGACGAGCAATACTATTTATGTAGTATGTTCCCACGTGTCTGTTTTCCATTAAGTGCTTTACTTTTCGTGTAATGTCAAAGTCATCTTTTGACTGTAAGCTATCAAAACCTCTTTTTGCAGATTGACAATCTAGTGAAGGAAGCTTATGCTCAGGCTCTGCAGAATATTCAATGAGATGATGGGACTACCTGAGATTGTGGGGCTTAACTACCTACCATTGTTTCCTGATGCATTCTTGTGAGTGAGCGAGATTTTGTATGGATTTTGTTCAAGAAAGCTTGTATAACTGCATTGGTTGTGTCTGAGCTGTAGCTTTTGTTTATTCTTTCTGGTGACTCATTACACCTTTTCTTATCTCTCTCTCTATCTCTCTAAGCTAAAATGTGGTTTTTGTTGACTTGTTAAACAAACCATTTTAATCTCCATGTCTGTCATTCTTACATTTGCTGATGAAATGTTTTTGCTCAAGCTCCTCTAAGACATGGTCAAATGTTCATTTACATGGACGTCTGGGCTTTGGCAAGACAGACATTGCTAGTTCTGCAGCAGTAGCTTGTTCTCTTGGATCCATATCAGTAAAAGGGCTGAGTTGTTGAATAAGTATATTGGTACTTCTGAGCAAGCTGTAGGAGGCTTCTTTTCAACTTCATTGATGTCGATTGAATTCCATTGTGCAATCCTGTATTAAACTTTGTTATTTTTAGATATTTCACAATTTTGTGCTTTCTTCTGTTGCATTTGTATGCATTTAATGGAGGTCCCTTCATGTATGCTAGCAGTTGAAATAGGATAACTGGCAGCAGCAATGAGGATCCTTGCGCTGCAGCCAAGGTGTTCTAATTAAATTATTGTCAACAACAGCAATGAGGATCCTCCCATAACCATTGAAGTGGCCAAATTAAAACGGTTGATGAGTTTCCTCATGCATGAATGAGAGGATCCTCCATGACCTTTTGATTAAGAGAGAGATTAAGATGTAAAATATTTGAAGCTTTTCTCTACTAGAAATTTGAAATTGGTGATGAAATGTCTACTGGATTTTCTATTATGCACATTGATGGCGTTGATTTTGTCAGCAAAATGGAGAGATTTTGAATATTTGAGGCTAACGGCAATTAGAAAAATACTGGTTTGGATATATTCTCGAAGGTAGCAGCTGCAACACCTTGCCTTCTCTTTTTGGATGAATTTGGTTCCATTGCTCCGAAGAGGGGGCATGATAATATGGGGTCACTGACCACGTTGTCAATCAAGTTAGTTTCTTGCATTCAATAGCACTTATAAGGTGGTCATGTGAAATCTATCTAATGGTATGACTCACTACTGGTATGTTATTCTTTGGTGAAGTTTTTTTACTGAATTCGATGGTGTATCAGTTTTAACTGGTGTGTTTGTGTTTGCGGAAACAAGGTAATAATTTCGTTTTAAATGAGAACAAAAAGTACTCTCTTCCAATAGCACACTAATTTTCAACTGCTATTGGAAATTGCACGGCCCTTATGAATTATTTGACAAACACTTTCTACGTCCACGAAGCATGTAGTATGGATACTATGTAATAACCTTCAAGGCAGACTATAAAATGCTGTTGACACCTAAATTTTGGCGCATCATTTAGTGGTTAATTTGCATAAAAAATTAGGGATTAAATTTTAACCTCTGAACAAAAATATTAAAATTGCATAGCATATAGTTTAGGTTCATATAGATTAATTGCATTCCGCATCGGATCGGTGGTGGCAAGCAAGCTTAAAATTCATCATGTAAATTGAGTTCGGCCATCGAACGAGACTCGGCTCACTCGGAAAGTATGGGCCGAAAATCACACGCAAAAGGGCTTCGTTGTTTTAATTTGAGCTTAAATTAACCCATTATACTTAATTAAAGAAAAGCTCAAATTAATTCAGCCCACTTAAAATTAAATTAAAGCCTAAACTTAAGCCCATTAGTACTAGAAAACCCGGCTAATTGACCTAGGTTTACCCTATAAATATATGTTTATGGGGGACACAACAGACACGACCACAAAGTGAGAGAGAAAAAAAAAGAGAGAAAAGGGAGACGGTGGTTTTGTCCTCTTCCTGCCTTGGTTGTCTCATTGTGAGTTATAGGGAAAATCGTGAAGCTCTCCTGGCAACTGCATCAGGTCTTCAAATCGTGGCTGCTCCTCACACCACTGTGTGCCTTTTTCCATCGTGCTCACCTGTTCCAAGGACCCAGCCCTGATGACCAGCAAAGCACTAGCACCAGCCAAATTCCCAGTGTGTCCGAGATTGTCCTCGCCAACGAGTCTCGCGGTGATCGATTGCAATTACAAGCAAATTTTCTTGGGCGATTCCACGGTATCCAGCTCTGGGCTTTGCCTTGCACCGTTACGTGGAGATTCCTTGATGTTAACTTAGCCCACCTCACGGTCGGCCACACCATCACCTTGGCTGAGCACCACACCGCATGCCAAGGTGACGAGCTACAAATCCGAGCCAAGCTCCGTTTGAGCACCCCATTGCGAGCAGCCCAAGTCGAGTTGCTACCTCAACCAAGTCAAGCCTCATCGCTGTCCCGTCGTCCAATCCATTGGCGTGCCCTCCCCGTCAAGCGACGCATCACCGGTCACCTTCCCAATCCGCCATCCCGATCCGTTGCAAATTCAAATTTGGAAAGAAATCTGCAAATCAGGTAATTATCTTATTCCGATTTGATCTAAATATTTTGTTGTTTATTTTGTGCTTATTGATATCTAACTTTGCATATTTAAATAATAAGCATTATTCCAATTAGGATTTTATTTCTTTTGAAATCTTGGATATCTATTACTTGCCAAATTTGGATAGAATTTAGAATTTTCAAAATCTTTTGAATATATCCAAGATATTTAAGATATCGAGAATTTTTCAAGATGTGATCGATTAGGAAAATTTCCTAATCCGCAACCGCACACGTGGAAATAAATCTATTTATCAGACTTTAGATAGAGTTATTTCCATAGCGGGTATTTTGAATTTTAGGATCGATCTGTCAGGCTTCAGATCGAAACTTAATTCAAAAGATTTAGCGATTATTTTTTTTACTTGATTTTAATTTCGAATTTTGATTTAAAAAATACCAAAAGATCACTCTAGAATAGGTTAATTTCTTTAGTTTAAAATTGCGTGTCTAGATAATTAGCATTTTTAATTCCGAATTTTATTAAAAAAATACAAAAAAATAAATAATATGCCGTCATTAGAAATAGGTCACGTCGTCGCATGACATATAATTTGTATGTTAGGTTGTACTAATCGCATGTCAATTTTTGCACGTCATTACATATATGTTAGTTTTCATTTAAATAAGTGAAAATAAAAATTTCTGCACCTTTAAACTCTAAGTCGGGATTTATCAAAATTGCCAAATTGGGTATTTTTCTTGAAATTGGTACCGAAAGGGCGTTAGGGAATCTAGCGTAATCAAGTCCCCGAATTCATAATTTCTGGTTCGTAGAAATAAAATAGTACTCCCGCTATTTTATTTAGGTTTCTAATCAACCTACCTTAAATGATTAGTGGCGACTCCCATTGAAAATATTTGCATGCTCATAATTGGACCTAAGTTGCGATTTGGTAGAGTTTGGGAGAACTTGAGCTAGGTTAGTTAATTTAATTGATCTAGTAATCCATTAGCCTAAGATCGAAAACACGATTTTTTTAGGTCGCGACAAATGCTAGACATGACTTTTCCTTGATCTAGAACTGTTTAACGTAGGATACACAGTATTGGATAAGCTACATATGTATTAAAAAGAAGGAAACAAAAGGTGGGATTGCATGAATTACTTTTCAGTTGTTGAAGTAGCTTACAAGAAGTGTATTATGCTGGTCTTGAGCCTCTACAACAGCATCAGCCGATGTTGATCGTTTGAGTCTTGTGACATCGAGCATATGTAATGTCTCATCATCATGACATCTTTGCTGCCCGACGTGCTCTTTTGTTTTGCTCAGGGTTCATGGGTTCATATGTCTCCTAATAATTCTAATTCACTTTTCTTTCTAAGGATGCTATTTCTTTGTTTTATCATTGTCTAATTATGGGCTTTTAGTGCTAACTGAGTTGCATTTAATGTGAAGCAGTAGAGCGCACTTACTTGATGCTGTACTTCTAAGACCTGACTGGCTCAACATATGTTCTGTGATTTTCCTTCTTTTCAGGATAGGCTGGATATTCTTAAAACTTTTATCCAGGAAGGTATAAACTTAGCTTTCATCCGTCTACCAGTGCTTTTGCTTTTAGCATTTCATCTTTGACATGGTCTGAAACAGGCTGTACATATTGAAATTTATGGGATTGCTTGTCAAAGAACTATATAACCACAATCCTACTTTTTCAAGAAAGATGCATCGGAAAGATTACATATGAACAGAGAATTGCTTAAAAACAAACAATAAGAGTTGGAAACAGAGTCAATTTGAGTAGCTAAAGATCCTGCTTAGAACTTATGGCATCTGACAGAGTACATTTGGTGAAACACGTCAAGTTAAAAGTTAAAACCCCTTCTCCCATGGAGTTATCTAAAATTCCTTCTGCCCCAAATCTTCCTAAACATTGTAAATTACAATAGAACGTCGTAGAAGGTGTTGCGGGTTGGGATCGGCAAACCGCTCAGGTGAGGCTCAGGTAAGTTTAGATGTCCAACAGTAAATCACTTTCAACCTCGGACCTTGAGACTGGTAGATTTAGCATCTACTGATGTTGCTCAAAAAAAAAAAAAATTGAGAATAGCCTTTATAGCTGATTCTATGAAACGGCACTATGACTTACCTTTAAGTAGAATCTTTCTAAGACATCGTCATCCTCTCCTTTTGTTTTCTTTTCACTAATTAGGAAGATATTGGGTGGATTCAGTTAATTATATTAATCCCGATTCTGTATAATCAGTCAGTAAAATGGCAACCATTGGGCAACGCTGAAGTTTTGCTGAGTGTATTCTCTTTAATGCCCTCGCGCAGCTTCCTTTGGTCAGTGATGTGGACTTAGATGCTGCAGCTCATATGACAGAAGGATTCAGCGGTGCTGATCTTCAAGCTCTGCTTTCAAATGCACAGCTTCAAGCTGTTAACGATCTTCTCGACAGCAGCGAGGGCGGTCAGCATGGGGAAAAGCCAATTATAACCAACTCTCTTCCGAAGTCCATTGCTTCAAAGGCGAGGCCATCGGCCTCAGATGCCGAAAAGAGCAGACTCCATAGAAATTCTTTTCATCTGTAGAAGTCTATCATCTCTCCCCAAAAACAAGAATTGTGTATCTCCAATCAGAATTTCAATTGGGGATTCTGATAGCGGCTTATTATGCATCTGTTGTAGCTAATCCTTGCAGTAATCTCATTCTAATATATGGGGTATGCGACAACTCTTGCAGTAATCTCGATCAGGGTTTTTAGCCAACTCTTGATCATGGCTAGCGGCGACTTCAATCAAATGCATAGTTTAGACAATTATCGTCGCATGAGGTCTGAGGCTTGGAAGTGCTTCTATCTTTGGATTGATGAACTATTTGGTTTGTTTTTCAAACGAATCAATTAGTGTTCATATCCATCGACAAGTACCTCTTGGCTTAACCGATCGGGATGGGTTAGGTCATGACAACAATAAAGAGAAAAAGTACTTAAAGGGTGTTAGATTTATTTAGTACAATTAAGTCCTTGCATCCATGATATCTCTAGTTTGAAAAAGTAAAGTGTTCTCCCACAATTGGCTTTTTTATCGACCCGCAATAAATTAGTGGTGACTCTTAAATGAATTAATTTGCATGTTAAATTAATTATATTTAAACCCAAAAGTTGCAATTGGCATGCGGTTGGAAGAGTCCGCACTAAGTTTTTGAGCTTAGTAATTCATTAACTTTCCCTTTGTTGTTCACCTCTGAAAAGTTTGCAACACATGCTATATGTTTCCTCCATGTAAACTTAAGCACGATGAAATTTTCGTTCCCCTTTTATTTTGGACATCGTGCTATTTGGCAGATATTTCACAAGCGCGCAGGGGATACCTAACCTGCTATTTTAATTGAAAATAGTTAGTACATTGAAACGGAAAAACACCCTCAGGAAGTTTTCGTGGGCGGGGGACGATTCAAATGAAGAGCCAAGGGATAATGGGTGATTCCGCTGTTTTGACAGCAAAAAGCTGCACCAACAATCCTGTGAAATTTAATGGGAACATCATAGTGAGTACATTCTGATATATCAAACAACTTGGCTAAGATGAAGAGCCAAGGGATCAGGAGCTCACCAAAAAGAACACGTCCCACCTTGCAAATCCAAACTTGCTGACCGGGGCCGATGTTGGAGGGCCGGACATTGAGGATCAGCACAACGATTCTAGAGCTGATTTTGCACACTTGGAGCCAACGACGTATATTAATGGACCAAAAATAAAGTTTTAGGGTATTAGGCTGTCAACAATTCTAGGGTTAACGGGGCAAATTTGGGTTTCAAAAAAAAGTTGGTGGTTTTTTTATTAGATAATAAAAAGTTCAGGATGAAATTGGCACTAGGATTAGGGTTGTTTATGAGATGGAAAAAAGTTTCAGATATAATTTGGAGTGCAATTAAAGTTGGGGGTTTTTTAGGGTATATTAGGCTGTAGCAAATCCACTAAATTCGAAAGATAAGCATTTATCATCAAGTTGGTATAACGACTTCCTTTTCTCCTTTTGATGTCACCTGTTACGGTCGTTCACCCAACCGATCAACACCTATGTAGAAGTGTATGTAACCTTGTTGTTCTTAAAAAAATAAAAGGCGATGACAGAGGAATCTGAATTTCAGGGGAAATGGTTGATGAGTTCCTTATTCAAATTCTTGTTTTACTTCCTTGCATTTCAATGTCTATGGATGTTCGACCAAAAACAAATGTCTATGGATATGGATGCCATCTGAAGAAGGCCAGGACACCAACAAGAGGAGCATTAATATATGTTGTTGGCTCCGAGTGTACAAAATCTGCTCTAGAATCGTTGTACCGATCCTTGATGTCCGGACCTCCAACGATGGCCCCGGTCAGCAGGTTTGGATTCGGCCTTCTGCTCTTGAAGTATGGCGTCCCGTCCTTGCAACCGATCTGTTGTGGGTGTTGATCTAGGGACGGCAAGGAAGAGCCTCTGTGATGGATCCTTTGAGGGAATTTCCCGCCGTACCCCACCATGTACGACATGTTCATTGGGTTGCTTCCTAATATATAGTCCACCTGCCAAATGGAACGACCAAAGATAGATATAATGAATCTTCCTAAAATTACTCTCTTTCCGATCTTTGATTTTGTCATTCTCTTTTACGCTTTGCCAATTACTTCAACGATTTTGCTTCTCGTAGTAAATAACGAGCCATGGACTATGGCCTTCATAGTTGACGAGCATCTGCACTAGTCTTATGATCACACATGGTTTGGTTCAATTGCAACCTGCAATTGAATTACTGAGCGTGAGATTTACCTGGCCTCTAGCTACTTGAATGAGCCTGGCTGGAGTGGCCTTTACATTGCCACATTGAACAACCCGTTTGGCAAGGTTCGTGTAGCGAGCATATACGACAAGAAGAAAGGACAGAGCCGTGGCGTGCTGCAGGTTGCTCCCTCCTGGTTTGAATAGGAGCCCCCCTGAATGAGTTGACAGATTAAGCAACATTTGCTCACTGAAGGATGAAAAGAAAATGTGTAGACATAACCAAGTTTGATTGTTGGATCAAGAATTCAGCAGTGAAGGTTACTAAATGCGAAGTCGCTACTTGTCATTTATCGACAAGATCAGCAGAAATTAGGAATAAACGTGAACCTGGAGTGCGAAAAATACCAGGGGAGTAGTTGACGTATTTGGTCGGCGATTCAGGCAAAACTGAGCACACAAACTTGTCGGCATTGACCATGAAGAGATCTGTATTTTTTTTATCCTTCATGACGATCTGCGGCACAAACAGTGGGAAGCAAAAGTAAGGCATAAGAATGAAATACATGGAGCTTTTCCCTGGGTCATTTTTTAATAGCGGTGATGAAGTGAAGATTTAAACTGAAGACCTCAGAAGCGAGGACATTGATACCAGCGTTCTTCGTATCCCACCCGAACTCGGCAAAGTTACCGACTCCATTAGGAAGGGAGTCGAAGGTTTTGAACTTATAGTAGTCCAGATGATGTATGTTTTTCACAACATAATTCCAGTACTTGGGGGCCTTGGTCGCCTTGAATAACCATGATGCTGCCCAAATCAACTCGTCCTGTAATTTTGAAGCGAGGTTTTCGAAATCAAAACTCTTTCTTTGATAGGTTATGCTTTAGAGATTTCAGGGATAATGGAAAAAAGTACTGTGACATTACACGTACATAAAATATGTAGAAAAATACGAGTATTATACTAACTGGCTACCTCATAACCGCTGAAATCACAGTAGAATGGGCACACCCATGGTCCAAGACTGTCGTTGTACGACCCCTTATACTTATCCGCAAACACAAACACCTAAGAAAAATAAAAGCATGTCCTTATAAATTGGCTTTCCAGTGCTAATATAATATGCATGCCTCTACAACTCTTTTTTTTTTTTAAATAAAGGATGTTGATACTCGCGGACTTACCGTTTTAGCCCGACTTAGGAGCAGGGCCGAATATCGGCGATCGACTGGCCTAAAAACCAAAGAAGCAGCGGCCAAAGCAGCGGCGATCTCAGCCGAAACTTCTGAGCCGGGGAACTGTGCGCTCACACTATAAGGGGTTCGAGGGGTGTTCATGTCCTCGGGCCTCTCCCAGCAGTTGTGGTCGCCATAAGGTTCGCCGACTTGCACAAACACGATCCCGGGCACACTCGTGGCCTTGAGGAAGTAGTCGGTGGCCCAGCGGATCGCATCGAGCGCGTGTGGGAGATGCGGCCCCATTTCCCTCCCGAACTCAGATACGCCCCAGGCGAGCATTGTGGTGGACCATGCCATTGGGAAGTTGAACTTGACGTTGTCGCCTGCGTCGTAGTAACCACCCACCAAATCAACCTGCGAGACAGATCAAATGTATACAGTGACAAATCTGATGTTTCTATATGTACACACTCATGTCAATTCCTACTTGATCATTCTAAAATAAGGGCATGTTTTCCCAAGAAATCATAACTACATATAACATGTCACATTGGGGGAGAGGAATGACCCAACCAACCTAAAGACTATAGTAATAGCGCGGGAAAGTGCAGTGAGATGGGCAGATTTCTTTCCAGGTGGAGGTGAGATTTCAATAGCCGCCATGAAGGCTCTTATATCACATTCATGAATCTCAAGGAAGAAAAATCGAGAAGTGCATTCATTAACTCGCTTTTTCCATTACAAGCGAAATGAAGTTCCTTTTCAAACTTTATTTTTTTGCTGGAATTATGGCAAAATTGGCAAATTACTTTTTCTCTTGTATAAATCAGTAGGCTGTATGACGTTGGTCTTCGCAAAGTATGCATGTTTCTTTCTTGCTAAACATAAACACAATGCAAAGTAGACACGTGCACTGATTTCCTCGACATTGACGTCGACCGATGGAAAGGCATTTTGTTTCGTCAAATAATTGATTCTCGTACTATTTCAACGTCCATACGTGTGATCTTCCCTTATTAGGAGGGGAGAGAGAGAGAGAGAGAGAGAGGAGATGAACGCACGCCGATTTCAAAACCATCGCGAAGACCAGAATCCTTCCTCCAAGTCAATCTCTGGGAAGGAGGCAACTTGCCCGATCTCTGGCCTTCGAAGAAGAGAATGCTCTTGCTCAATGCAAGTCCATAATTATGCCCTGAGACTGAAACCACCATCGCCGCCATTAACATTATTGTGGATCCAACTCTGACGGCATCACTGCTTCTTGTCTTCCCCATCATGTCTGTTTATCTCCTGTGTGAATGTAAAAGAAACTGAACGATGACGACTGTATGAATGACTGAAATACAGTGATGAGTTTATGTATTTGTAGTCATGAAGAAGGCGAAAGAAATAAGACGAGAGAGACGTGGCTTTGATTTGGTTTTGATTAGGCTGTACTGGGAGGGTGAAAGAAAGGGCAGAAGGAGTGTGCGAGGCTTGTGCAGATGGAATTGGTGGGTGGCACATGCGCTTGTGCAGCCTCCGTATAAGGCGTATATCTTCACTGCATTTGGACTTATATCTTTGATTCATTGTTTGCCCATCCTGGCTTTTATATATGTGACTAGTGAAGGAAATAATAAGGACTACATATATAGCAGGACAACACTTATTAAGACATATAGTCTGTGTTTGGTAATCTGGAAATGTACAGCCAGGATGACTAAATAGGAAAAATTTGATATCCTAATGAAGGAAATGATAAGGACCTCATATATGGCAGGATAAAATTTATGAAGACAGAAATGCTGTGTTTGGTAATCTTGAAATTTACCTTGGGATAGGACTAGACAGAATAGGTATGAGATCAGGGATTTCGCTATATCCTATCAATTGTTTGGTGAATGAACTAAAAAATGCACTAATGTCGTGGTCGTATTCCCCATCTCTTTGTTGATTTTGACTATCTTGACGCTCATAACATATTCATATCTGAATTGTTTGAAAATCTCAAGCTAAAATTCTTCTATTCCATAAAAGACGAAGTTCATCATGTTCTCGTGACCCTGTTTTACTCAAATCTTCACTTTCCTAGCCACGACTCATTTGTCTTGAAAGGAAAAAATTTACCGCTTCTGAGTTGTCTGAGATTATCAAAGCTCTGATTGGTGATTTTGCAAAAATTCCCATTGGACCAGATCAAGCTTACAGTTCAGTTTTGGAAATTCCCAATTTCATTCGAGGTTTTGAAGAAGTTGTCCCCTTGAGCCTGTTACCTCTCAAAGTGAATGTCATTGAAAAGATTATGATCCTATGCCTTCGTCTCAAATCCTCCTCAACCAACAGCATATCTTGCTAGATCAAGAGAGTTTAAACTCTTAGATCAAGAATTAGATCAGGAGAAAAGAAGACATAAGAAAAAGAACAAAAAAACACAATCGAAATCAACAAGAGAGGGAGGGGATGGTGAGACTAGCTCAAGCCTCTACCCCTATGGCTGAAATTTGAAAAAGACGATGTAGAGAGGAGAGAGAGGGAAGCAGTAGAGACATGATCTGAATTAATGCCGACCTTGACAATGACATAATAGCACTATAAATTTATGTTGAGGACATAATAACTTTATCAAATTTGTGTCTGTGTGAAGATAGACACGTGTGCTGCACGATTTTTCCTGAATATCAATGTTTATTTTGAAATTAACATTTAGACTGCAAGATGAAAATCTTGAGTTTATCCAGAAAATTTAGACATTTTGTATACAGAATTCGTAGATTCTTTTTATGAATCAAGAAGGACCAGCAAAGATTTTAATAGTGCATTTCATTTGAATATAATACCTCCCTCGAATATAATTCTTTTTATGGCTGATCAAGGAAAATGTCCACTTTTACCGCGTGATGTGGTTTGAAGTCGAAATCACGGCTCATTCCCAGACCGCAATTGCACGGGAAATAGACTGTTCACTTATTGAAGGAATTCTCAGTTCAATTGGCTTGAGCATCAATAGTTATAACCTCAAATGAAGCTTCTACTCTCAAATGAAGCTTTCATAAGTCGTGCCGAATAACCAAATCTAGTATCCTCAAAATGGGCTTGTGAAACTCGCACCGAAAGACGAGTGTGATTTATTGCAACATCCCATCACAATCACGTGATAACCACATGGGGATGTAATTCAGCACAAGAATAAGCACAGTTCCTAATCTATGCTAGTGTAGAAAGTTATTTGTGCATGCATCGCTCTATAACAATAAAATCTCATTGTAGCGGCAATCTGCAACGTCTGCAACTAAAACGACTCGCCGAAGGAGCAGAAATCAAAAGAATATCCTGAAAATTACAATATAAGAAAGTCGTTCTTATTTGTCACTCTAAACATTCACTTCCAGGTATATCTGAGAAAACCGTGGAAGGAAAGAGCAGTTGCTGTCACTCTTGTTGAGGAAAACTCCAAGTGGATTTTGAAGTTGACAAAACTTTCCATGTGTAACTTGTGAATCTGACATACATTTCTTATCAGGTTAATATATTCTAGAAGTTTAGAAGGAAATTTCAGATTTTACAAGTTTTCAGAACTAAAAATTCTGATTCAGAACCAAAAGTTCAGATTCAAACATATGATCTTTAGACTTTACTATGAAAGTCATTCAGACACTAAAGTTTTCAGATTTTACTGAAGACCCACACTCATCTAAGTTCTGAAGCAGACGCAGACGCAGAAGCAAAAGTTATGCAGACGTAGACGCAGAAGTTATGCAGACACGGACGCAGAAGTTTTTCAAATACAAAAGCAAAACTCATTCAGAACGAAACATAACAGCTAGTGATCTAGTATGGATTTCACAGAAGAAAAGTTTTGATTGCTTCAATCTAAGGCTATAATTGATTGACAATCAAATATTATGACAAGTATGCATTACAACGGATAAAGCTTTAATTATGAAAACCAAGATTCTAATTGTATGGACGACCAGAATCAGCGAGATTTAGATTTTATCAACTAACGGCTACTCAATCCATTTTATACAAATCTGTCCAAGGGTAAATATTAGAAGATGATCCTCTGAAGACTGTCCAACGGCTAATTTGGTAGTTGAGAAGTATAAAAGAAGATCAACGAGGAGTAAAAGGCACAGAACGAAATCGAGGATCAACAAGTCCAAAGTCTGAGCATACTCCGATCATTTCTCTTGTCTTTCTTGTGCTAAATATTAAGATCTTAATGGACATTTTGTAAGAGTGATTGTGTGAGATAGAGAGTTATATCATACACAAGAGTGCTCTAACTCAGAATCTGTATTTCCTTTTGATTACATAGTGAAATCCAGCCAGTACGCTGTCAACGTAGGAGAGTGAACGTAGGCTTATCAAAAATTGAACCACTATAAACTTGCATGTAGTTTTTCTATCCCTCTTTTATTAATTTGCACATTGCACATTAGGAGTACTGTCTATATAAACTGTTTTGAATTTGAATTTTATTCAAACTTAACTGTGATCTTTCATTTCTGCTTAAATTTACAAAAATTGTTTAAGATCACCTATTCACCCATTTCTAGATGATCCTTGCTAGCAACATCAATTAGTATCAAAGCAGGTTGCTCGTTTATTGAAGTGTTTTACTTCTGAGTTAACGATCTATATAGCTAGCTTTGGTGCTCTAGGTCTCATTGAAGGTCAAAGTAACAACATACCACCATATTTCGATGGCAAGGAATATAACATTTGGAAGAATAAGATGAAGGCATTCATAAAGTTAATTGATCACATGCAATGGGATGTCATCATCAGAGGAGTTTGATTGAGAACTTTGACTCAAAAGAAAAGACAGAAGCAAACATGCCAGCAAATCCTCCATTATCTCAAACTAAGATATAAAAAAGAGAAGCCTTAGATTCCAAAGCAATTTATTCTTTTTATTGTGCTTTAGCACCTGTTGAATATAAAAAAAATTGCTTCTTGTGAATCAGCTAAGGATATATGTGATACTCTCTACATCACCTATGAAGGAACAGATCGAGCTAATAAATGGTCTTGCATATCAAGGACAACTTGTCCCAGATGCGATGAAAGTCAACAAACTATTGAGAGGATTGACGAAACAGTGGGATAATATCAAAACATTTATCTAAGAAACTCAAAGAATCACGCCTCTGTTAGTGAATGAGTTAATCGGAACTCTTCAATCATATGAGACTGAAAAACTAAATGAGGAAAATGAATTCAAAGGTAAGAAGTCAATTGTATTAAAATCTAATATTGATTCTGATGATGCAGATTCTGAAGATGAAGATGTTGATGATGAAGAACTTGCCCTCTTCATAAAGAAGTACAGGAGGATGAAAATTAAAGGAAGAAATCTCAAAGGGAAAATGCCTTTAGAGAAAAAGAAGCCTCTCGATGAAACAGAGAAGTCAAAGGAAGAAATCTCAAAGGGAAAAAGCCTTTAGAGAAAAAGAAACCTCTCAATGAAATAGGGAAGTCAAAAGAAGTAATCTGCTTTCACTATATAAAACATGGACATATCAAGCCGAATTGTCCACTTCTGAAAAAGTATACCAAATTTAAGAAAGCAAAGAAAGCTTTAAAAGCAGAAACCTGGAGTGATATAGAATGTGAAGACAGTGATGAAAATATCTCAAACTTCTTTCTGATGGTTAAGTTAGACTCAGATTCAGATTCAAATGACAAAGTCGAGATTGAGGTAAAGCATTATGAAATGCCTATTGAAGTGTCAAATTACATTGATGAATTATGTTTCGAATTCATGGCTGCTCTTAAAAGAATCTCTTCTTTGAAAAAGGAAAATTCATCACTAAGACAACATGATATTTCACTAAAAGAAAAAATCGATTTCCTTCAAAAAGAAGTTCATCAAGTCAAGAAAAGTCGAGATTTTCTTTCTAAAGAAAATGTTGTTTTGAAAAAGGAAGTTTCAGAAATTACTTCCAAGTTTTCAAAAGGTTCAGAAACCTTGAAGCATATTCTTTTTATACAGATTTCTTATTTCAACAAATCTGGTCTCGGATTTGTGAAGGAAAGTGACAGTTTTATTGATTTTCCAAAGGTCAAGGAGAGATTAAGGCAAAGACCTCATCGACAAGTTTATAAAAATCATTTCAAAAGAAATTTTGTCAAACCTGTTGGTTGAAGTGCACTCAAGTGCTCAAAATGTAGAGATTGACAACATTTTGAGAATGAATGTCTTAAGGTCTAGAGACCTATTCGAAGAAACTTTGTTAAGACAGCTTCTACTAACTCTCAAGGACTCAAACAAATTTGGGTACCAAAGAAAACTTGAAAAGTTATGATTTTTTGCAGGTTACCACAAAAAAAAAGGAAGTGGTATATGGACAGTGGATGTTCTAGACACATGACAGGAGATCCAAGTATATTTGCTAAACTACAAAGTATGAATGGTGAAAAAGTTTCCTTTGCAGGAAATAACAAAGGAAAAATAGTTGGCAAAGGAACGGTTGAAATTGGAGGACTCAAAATCAATGACGTGTCATTGGTAAAATGACTCAACTACAACTAGATAAGCATAAGCCAACTATGCAATTCTGGATTTAGAATCAACTTTCTAGAAGATACATGCTTAGGAATAAGCAAAGATTATTCTCAAACATCCACTAGAAGAAGACATGGCAATATTTATCTTCTAGATGTCAATCCAGACTCCACTCACTACTTAATCTCAATCAAAGAAAATGAAGATCTATGGCACAGAAGATTGTGGCACATCAATATGAAACAAATCTCAAAAATCTCAAATAAGAAGTTAATTAGAGGTTTGCCATATTTGAAATACAAGAAAACAAAAATTATGCAATGCCTGCAGTTGAGGAAAACAAGTAAGAAGCTCCTTTAAATTTATATATCAGGTTTCCACTAATTGTGCTTTGCACCTTATTCATATGGATCTATTTGAACCAACCATAACACAAAGTGTTAGTGATAAGAAATACTGTTTAGTCATTGTTGATGACTTCACAAGATTTACATGGGTATTCTTTCTTTCTCATAAAAATGAAGCATTTTCATATTTTTCAAAATTTGCTAAAAGAGTTCAGAATGAGAAGGGTTATACTATTTCTTGTATTAAAATTGATCATGAGGGAGAATTTGATAATTAAAGTTTTCAGATTTTTGTGAGGAAAATGGCTTTCAATATAATTTTTCTACTCATTACACACCAGAACAAAATGGTGTTATGGAAAGGAAAAATTGTTCTTTACAAAAAATAGCAAGAACCCTGTTGATTGAGATCAAGATTCCTCTTCAATTTTGGGTAAATGTAGTTTTTACAACCTGTTATATCATTAACGGAGCATTTCTCAAACTCATTCTTGAGAAAACCCCCTATGAGCTTTACAAATGTAGAAAGCCCAACATTTCATATTTTCGCGTGTTTGGTTTTAAATGTTTTATTCTTAAAAATCCCAATGACCGCTCTGGTAAGTTTGATGAAAAAGTAGATGAATGATTTCTCCTTAGATATTCTACTACAAGTAAGGCAAGCAGAGTCTTCAACAAAAATACTCAAATTGTGGAAGAAACAATGAATGTAAGGTTTGATAAAAATATTCAGACTCACAAAGATGAATATGAATTATCTAAAGCTCAATAAGAATATCCAAAGATCGTTGAATCTGTAGAAGAAGGAAAAGAAGAAACAATCCAGACTCAACCAGAACCTTCAGAGCCTGATGATATTCAGAAGGAAAGATTTGACAGAAATTGAAAATATAAATCTAGTCATCCGAAGAACCTCATCATTGGAGAAACAGAAGATAGTATCAAGACTAAATCTAAATAAAAAGAGAACATCAGCAGCTTGGCGTTGATATCAGAAATTGAACCAAAAGAAGTTAGTGAAGTATTATCAGATGAAAGCTGAATCGAAGCTATGCATTAGGAACTTCAGCAATTCCGAATCAATAAAATATGGGAACTTGTACCAAGACCCAAAAATCATCCAGTAATCGGAACAAAATCGGTATTCAGAAACAAATTGAATGACAAAGGGAAAGTCACCAGAAACAAAGCAAGATTGGTTGTAAAAGGCTATTCTAAAAAATAAGGCATTGATTATGATGAAACCTATGCACCAGTTGCCAGGTTAGAAGCCATTAGCCTGCTATTAGCTTGTGCTTGTTTCCATAAATTTAAATTATTTCAGATGGACGTGAAAAGTACCTTCCTGAACAGTTATATCAAATAAGAAGTATATGTAGAACAACCACCTGGTTTTGAAAAACCAAAGAAGACTGATCATCTCTATAAACTCAAAAAGGCCATTTATGGTCTGAAACAAGCACCTCATGCTTGGTATGAAAGGTTAAGTAACTTCCTTATGCAAAATGACTTCACAAAATGTAAGGTTGATATAACCTTATTTATTAAGAGACAAGGTAAGGATTTTCTACTTGTTCAAATTTATATTGATGATATCATTTTTGGATTGTCTAACGAACTACTTTGCAAGGAATTCTTAAAGAATATGCAGAATGAATTCGAGATGAGCATGATGGGTGAATTGACATTCTTTTTTGGCCTTCAAGTGAAACAAACCAAAGATGGTATATTTATTTGCCAAGAGAAGTATGCAAAGGAGATTGTCAAGAAGTTTGAATTGCAGAATTGCAAGAAAACAGATACTCCAATGTCTCAATTATCCAAATTAGATAAAGATGAAAATGGTAAAAAGGTTGATCAAAAGTTAAGAAAATAATCAAATACATTGGAATTTATCCAATGTTAGGTCTTTGGTATTCCAAAGATTCAAATTTTACTCTTATTGGTTATTCTGATATGATTTAGCTAGATGTAAAGTGGATAGGAAAAGTACTACAAGTACATGTCAATTACTTGGAAACATGTTAGTATCCTAGTATTCAAAGAAGCAAAACGAAGTTGCACTTTCTACAGCAGAAGCAGAATATATAGCTTTAAGAAGTTGTTATGCACAGATTCTGTGGATGAAACAACAGTTACGAGACTTTGCAATTAAAGATTCAAGTGTTGCAATCAAATGTGACAACACAAATGCTATCAATTTGACCAAGAACCTAATTCTTGATTCACGTGCCAAGCACATTGAAATCAAGCATCACTTTATTAAAGACCATGTTCATAATGGCGATGTAAATATTCAATTAATAGTTGATATAGTCACAAAACCACTTGATAAGTCTTCTTTTGAGTATATTAGAAATAAACTATACATTACTTATCCATTTTCTTGAAATTCCTGTTAGACAGAAATTATTCAAACTCAAATGTTCTCCGTCTGATTATCCAATTCAAACTCAAAAGATAGGTACATCCTAATTTCAAATTTTGGTGGGAACATTTTTTGTATTTCTGGCAGGATATTTTCATATTTGTCACTTTTGGAAAGCAAATCATGTAAATATTCCAACCTATCTATTTGATTGTTTGTGCTTAAACATATATATATATATATATATATATTTATTATATATATTTATATTTTTCTTTTTAAGTACGATCATCTCTCATTACTTTTACCAATTTTTTTATTTCCAATAAAAATCGTCCTTCTCCCTTTATAAAACCCTATCGATACAAACCCCGGTCACTCTCAACCATCTCGATGCTTTAGAGCCCACTTTTTCTCATTCTCTAAGATAAAATCTTTTTGCTTTAGACTTGATCAAAATGCCTTTCAAAAGACGATCTACACGTATGCTCAATCATGAATCAAAGTCTTCAGTGCCACTAGAGTTCTTTGATATCTCAGATACAGCGTCCGATCAACAGAGTCCTTTAGAAGCGACTCAACAGGAACATCGGCCATCGTCTACACCAAAACCCTCAGGTAAAATAGATTTTCATTTCAAAAACATCAAACTGGTATGGAAAGCATATGAATGTTTGAAACGCAGCAATGCCTCAGCATCTGTTCTTCATTCATGTCTAAAAGACAATGGCTTTCTCACAGAAATAAGTCTTATGCACAGTTATTCTCAGTCTTGCCCTAGAACTGATCATGAACAGGTTAGTTCTACTTCTAAGGAAACTTCCTCTAGTAAAGGTAAAGAGAAAACTGGGGAACCATCTA
The DNA here is from genome assembly GCA_024500025.1 of Syzygium aromaticum. Lineage (NCBI taxonomy): Eukaryota > Viridiplantae > Streptophyta > Magnoliopsida > Myrtales > Myrtaceae > Syzygium > Syzygium aromaticum. The sequence goes on from CM044889.1 coordinate 13,855,844, forward strand.
CTCCCTCTGTCAAAAAATCGGTTCATATTAGCCTTAAGTCCACCAACGCATCAAAATTTGTCATTCCTGATGATGATGCTAAATTCTTTGAAAATTTTGTAATGAGAGTAGGAATTGCATTTGGTATGCCAAGAAGTGAAAGTTTATTCAGAAGCACATAGCACAATGTGTATTATCGATTGTTGCTTGGTCGAGGGGTTATGAACCACCGAACTGTAGATTTTGAATATTTTGAGAAAGCTGGTATCCTGTGAAGCACCTATTTCAAAGATTGCATCTTTATGAATTTTGTCTGCAATCAGCAAATGTCTATGCAGAACAGACTGCATATTTCTACTCAAACCTTTCTATTTTGTTACTAAACTAGCTTCAGATTACTGTTGGTGATAAAAAAATATGACTTGAAAGCTGAGCAACTGACTTTGATTATTGGAGCTAAAAAGTCTAAATTTATTCCTCTGGAAGTAAGTCTACAAGATGCTTCCAAATCGGCTTCAAAAAATTAGAATCTTGCTTCAGGCTCAAAATGCCACATCACCTATTTTGACTTGACCAGAACATCAGTGATCTTGCATGAGATTATCATCAATTGTTTGAAGCCTAAAGCAACATCTAAAACAGACTTATTCAAATCAGAAATCAAGCTCATTTGGGGTATTCTTAATGAAAAGTTTTTTTCTCTTCCACATATCATCACCTTCCATATGTATAGGGCGCTCCAAAAGGACAAGGGATAGCTTCCATATGATGCACTCATCTATCGCATGTTTCTATTTTTCAATATATATGTTCCTGATGAGTTGCGCAAAACTGTTGTTCCATGTATGTTTGTTGGGGAAAAAATGCTTCACAAGATGAAGAATTTTGATGATATATGGGAAAGAGCAAGCAAAGCCAAGGGAAAAGATGCTCAGTTTTCAGAAGCTAAATCTATTAGAAAGAAAAATGATAAGGAAAAGGGGGAAAGGAAAAGAACAAAACCAGAAAGAAAGCATATTGTTTCTTCCAGTCCATTCAAGATATACAAAAAGAAAAGAAGAATTCTTCTTCAAGATGAAGATGATGAAAACCTTGAAACTGGACAACCTGTTGGTCCAGAACTTGTTCCAGAACCTAGTACAAGGGTTTCAGAACCAGTTTCTGGATACTCACATCTGCACAAACAAGGTGATATTCAATATGGAACGGATGTCAGTCAATCCCCAGTTAATCCTGAGGAACCTTGCAATGCAAATCCTTCTACAGATCACACAAGTTTTCAGGGGGAGATTCCAACAGAAACAGAGGATCGGTTTGAACAGCTTGCACCAGAAAACGTCTAGAGATAGACTTCTGATAACATGACCATTATGACCCTTCTGCTGGAAATCAAACAGAAGCAAGTTGCACTTAAAGATGATGTGAAGAATCTTCACAAAATTGTTGAGGAAAACAACAAGACTCAACATCTTTGGGCAGAGAAAGACAAGGCAGAATTAAAGGAGGCCATTGCTCAATGTTCTACAAACATGGAGAAAGCCATGGGTCAATGCTCAACAAAGATAGATGAAGTTGTTTCTATCATGGACAACTTTCAACTTGTTCGAACCCCTTCTAAGAAATGACTTGCTTTTCATTCTCTCTTTCTCAAACAACTCTGGACTTGTATTCATAACATTTGTTTCTGATATATTGCTTGATTGGTTTATAATAGTACTTTATTCTGATCATTATTCTTTTTGTTGATGACAAAAATGGAGAGAAATTATGCAGATACTGTCATACTAACACTTTGATTTGAAGGTTATACAGGTTATACTCAAAGCACAAGAGAAATACACATATCTTACAAATTTACACATTTATATTTGTATTTCATGCGCTCAAAATGTTTATTCCTTTCAATTTTAACTAATATTAATTAAATATGCATGGAAGTTTTGTTACCATAAAAAATGGGAAGATTGTTGAGGAAAACTGCAAGTGGATTTTGAAGTTGCCAAAACTCTCTATGCGTAACTTGTGAATCTGGCAAACATTTCTTACCAGGTTAATATATTCTGGAAGTTCAGAAGGAAATTTCAAATTTTATAGGTTTTCAGAACTAAAAGTTCAGATTTAGACTTATGATCTTCAAACTTTACTATGAAAGTCATTCAGACACTAAAGTATTTAGATTTTACCGAAGACCACACTCATCTAAGTTCTGAAGCAGACGTAGACGTAGAAGTTTTGCATACACAGACGCAGAAGTTATGCAAATACAAACGTAGAAGTTTTTCAAACGCAGAAACAAAACTTATTCAGAATGAAATATAACAGCTAGTAATTTGGTATGATTTCACAGAAAGAAAGTTTTGATTGTTTTAATCTAAGGCTATAATTGATTGACAATCAAATATTATGACAAGTATGCATTACAACGGATAAAGCTCTACTTATGGAAACCAAGATTCTAATTATATGGGTGACCAAAATCAGTGAGATTCAGATTTTATCAACCAACGGTTACTCAATCTATTTTATACAAATCTGTCCAAGGGTAAATATTGGAAGATGATCCTCTAAAGACTGTCCAACGGCTAATTTGGTAGTGGAGGAGTATAAAAGGAGATCAATGAGGAACATAAGGCACATAACGAAATCGAGAATCAACAAGTCCAAAGTCTGAGCATACTCCAATCATTTCTTTTGTCTTTCTTGTGCTAAATATTAATATCTTGAGGGATATTTTGTAAGAGTGATTGTATGAGATAGAGAGTCCTATCACATACAAGAGTGTTGTCATTCAGAATTTGTATTCCCTCTTGATTACATAGTGAAATCCAGCCAGTAGGCTGTCAACGTGGGAGAGTGGACGTAGACTTATCAAAAGCGGAATTACTATAAACTTGTGAGTAGTTTTTTTATCTCTCTTCTATTAATTTGCACACTGCACATTATGAGCATTATCTATATAAACTGTTTTGAATCTGAATTTTACTCAAACTTAACCGTGATATTTCAGTTTTGCTTAAATTTACAAAAATTGTTTAAGATCACATATTCACCATCTCTAAGTGATCCTTGCTAGCAACATCAACTCTATATCAAGAAGTAGCCTTCGAGAGTTCTGCAGGATGTCTTTGATACAGCACAAGAAAAAGAAAGCCTCTCTCCCATCAAATCAGTCTGTCATCATAAGTTAGAGCTGTGTACATCGTTGGTTTTTCACATTTATGGAGCTTCTCAAATCTTGATCATGACCATGTGAATTACCATAATCCATCATTCCTCTGCAGGAAGTTTGTCCACAAGTTTTACATTATTCTTTTGTTGCTCCAATGTTTCTTTTCTATGCAAAATCCATCTTCCAAATTCCGATCTTAATGTTCATCCACCCCTTAGACAATAATTAACAGCAAATGAATAAATTATATATAGCTTGAAACTCGAGAATTATAGCTTTTAGACATGACTTTTTGATAATTGAGAAGAGTAATTTCTGTAAATGAAAAATAAAGAAGCATCTCGGATGGCTCTAAATTTGTAGATATACATGTTTTGATTGTTCCCACCGTGAATTTCCTACGGTCGAGCTGACTCGGTTATGGTAAAATGAAGCAATTATGGAGAACTAAAAATCGAATTAATGTGCTTCCACTTTATTGGGGCTAATTCCAAAAAAAAAGTACAAACTTAAGGTCGAATGACAATTTTGATCTCAACTTTTTTTGTCTCATAAAAAATCATAGACTTTTACATTTATCTCAAATCTTCCCCTCCATCAACTCTCTATCTAAAGTCATATTTGCTTGAGAAAAAAGGTTCTAGTCATGAGCTTAGCAAATCTCCTTCATGGTCTCTCTTGACCAGCAGTGGTCTACAACTTCAAATTACGACAAAATAGCGGAATCTAGTCGAAGAGATTTAATCTGCATATATTTTGACTTGCTAGTGAAGTGATGGAAACGATAGACAGCTTCACTGTTATTCTTCAAGCTGTGACTTAGAGAAGAAGACAATGGATAATGTTTTAAATCCAATCAGCAAACTACGTGGATTTATTACTGAAGTTAAATAGACAAGTTGGACAATTAATGGTTGTAAGTCAATGGGGGTTAAATTTGAGATTTAAGTGAAAGTTTGTGACTTTTTACAAAACAAAAAAAGTTGGATCTAGAATTGTCACTCGATCTAAAGTTTGTGTTTTTTTTTTTTTTTTGGAATTAAACCCACTTTATTGCCTTTTGCTTGATAATTTTATTCATTATTTTCCTAAATCGTAACAATCTATAAAAATAAATGAAATTCAATCAATTTTGGCACTTGATTCTAGGGAAGAATGATATCGGAAAGATTACCATATTTCACACAAAATTTCAGAATTATTTGAATAATGATGTAGAATAGCCCTTGTGTTTGTGATACATATTTTATCATATTATGCAGATAATTTCTTGTCAAGATGAGTTTCCGAAATGGTATAAAAATAAAAAGAAGAATAGTTCTTTTTTTTTCGAAAAGAAGAAGTGTCCTTCAATTTTTGAATTTTTATTCATTTTTCTAGAAATATGCAGTGCCATCCTAAGATTCCATTTTTAGAAGATTTATGACCAGAAACAGGACCTATTTTCTTACCAAAAAAAAAAAAGCCAGGACCTATTCAGGTTTGATTATGTTGTGGCTTTATAATTTCTATTTAATTTTTGAGATTTCTATCTCAAGAAAGATATTGATATTTTGAATGAGTTGAGTTTAAGAAATGACAACTATGAAAATAAGGGCCTCCATTCGTTAAATTTGTGAAAAATGTGGACTGATTCTTAGTTGTTAAAAAAAAAACAAGAGGGTCAATCAACACTTTCCAATATGAACAATGTCATGTTTAAGCAAAGAGCAGCAACTTCATGCATACACTTAATGCCGCTAAATGGAACAAGGTGATTAATTTCATCAATTATGACAACTTCATAAATTGTCTATTCTCTTCCAGAGCTCATCATTGGTCTATTGACTGGGGTTCAGCGATCTTTCCAATTCCGATTATAATATATTATTATTATTATTGTTATTATTATTGGCCTTATGTTCTAACGGAAACATAATTTTGTCTTATTAATTTTGCGAATGTTTTGATTTAGTTCTAAAATGACAATTTTGCAAACTTTCCCTTTATGCAGTGCAACCTTTCAAATATAAAGGATTCCATGCAAGGGGCAACATGTTGATGTACAAACTTGTCATTGTATAATATTTGAATTTTACGAAGACATACATATATACATATATAATTCGTCATCATGATATCTTAAATTCACTGACAAGGGCTCAGGCCAATGGATTTATCAAAGATGTATCGTGTGTTGTTACGGTCCAAATAGTGATAATTGAAAATTAGTGGCGGGATCTTAGATTACCCATTTATTCTTGGGTCGATTTTGAGAGTTTGACTTGATGGGCTCGGAGTAGGGCCTGTTGGGAATGGTCTAGCAAGATCTATCCCTAACCTTTTGTTGTTGGTTTGATGTCAGCTCATGTCCTTCTGATGTGCGGTCACCCCATGTCTTCACGAGACATGGGAGCGCACCATTCATTGATCTCCCTGTGAAGAGATTGCCACCTGGTAAGATCACTCTCACTTACCACATCGGCCACATCCTCATAAGTACCTAACTCGTTATTAATTTCTAGAGGGGGCACTTTTGGACTCCTTAAATTTTCTATTTTATTCCCACCATTTTTAGGTTATCGAGACAGATTTCCACCTTTTGAACTCTTATCAAATCTACCCCAAGATTAGGCTTCCTCCAAAAACTACAAATTTAACACCTTTTTGCTCTAGGAAAGGGATGGGTTCAACAACAATCTTGAAACCATTTGAAGAAAAAACATGACGGTGTAGATGGGGAAAAATAGAACGTGGACAAGGTTGGTGGAGATAGTCACTCATCAGGATTATGCTTCTATGCACGGATACTGGCCATGGATAATAAAGTGAGTCCAAATGACAACAAAAGAATGAGACTTGGCCACACAGAGAGGTCAATATTGACCGTGAACATCAGTGAACATCACCTCAGTAGGGTTTGGCTTTATGTAGCTTTGGTAATCTTGGCAAATGGACTCGCATCCTACTAGACTAAACATTTCGCTGCCAGTAGCAATGGTTATTCTGGCAGCTTCATTGTACAAGAAGGCCTAACACAAAATTTGTTCTCAATTTTATCTTACACAGATTGGCTACTGCAGTATATTGAAACTGCCGCCGTTGGCTGATGTTTGGGTGCATCAGCTGCATCTTGCATAAAGGTAGATGCTTCCTAATTGCAATCGTGTCATTAATTGAACATCAAGCGCCGCATGAAACGTAAACCTGTAGGATGTAAACTCTAGTGAACTTCAATAAGATCTAACCTTCCAGCTATTGAGAAAGATCTAAGGTCAAGAATGAACGTGAAAGCATTGGGTGCAGGGGCTTTTGTTTTAATTTTGAGTGTCCTGCGCTTGAAAAGGTTTTTTAACGGCTGGGAAATTTGCTCATCCAATACATGCCAGCTGGATCCTCCGCTGCTTCCCTCCACAACCCTGAGAAATGACCAGTAAAAAAACGAGAAAGTAGCAATTCGTAAAGAATCTGATTCTTCGAAAGCTATAATCAAGGCATTAATGCGAGAAGGAAGAAGAATCGTGATGCAACGGTCTGATGTCAAAGATTGTAACAAGAGGGAGACATTCTTAGACGTATCCTAAGCTCACAGGAGCTTAAGTAGGAGCTTGAACTTTAGACAGATTGATTAAATATGCGATCAGACGATTAGGAAATCACAAACACCTGATGAACAATTTGCTGACCAATTGCTTTATGAACAAATACACATGGTTTTAGTAATTACAGAATTATACTTTTCAAGCTATGTAAATTACGGATTCGTTTGGTAACGTTTCTATTTTTCTGTTCTTTGGGTCCCCAGAATAGAAAAAGAACAAAAATCCGTTTGGTAACGTCAATTAATTTTTCTATTCCCCAAAATAGAAATATGGCCAGTGAATAGATTTAGAACAAAAATAAGAAGTAAAAAAAAATTATTTTTCTGTTCACATGAACAAAAAGAGAAACAAGGTAAACAAGAACAAAAAAATCTCCACCACCCACGTCTCCTCCGCCACTGCACCACCGCCACCCGAGTCACCACCTCCTCCGAGTCACCACCTTGTTCCGAGTGAAGAAGACGTTGATGGGTATGAAGGCATTTGAGCAATAACGAGCTTAGGATTGCTGAGGAAAGAGGTTGGGACAACACTCTGGTTTAAGTAGGGCCAACGGTCCCAAAGGATTGGCGCGAATAGAAAAGAAAAATTCATTTAAAAGTAGTAAAACGTGTTTCTGGCGACTTTAAATTGAAAATTATATTTTTTTAAGCAAAAACGATTGAATTCTCATAAAATGATTTACCACGTCAACAAGGACCTCGAGAATAAATTTTGGTATCCACGGGAAGGCGAAGATTCGGTACAGACTTCCAGCTCATGTTTAGGATCCTGAAAGCACTTCTTTTCCTTGGATTCGTGTCGGTTATGACAGTCATATTCCTCGTGTGTGATTCATTGCTTATGTCAACAAGGCCCTGCATGCATCTTTGCCCCAAGCAAGATGGCTGCACCGTCCCTTGCCGTGCCCCGTGCAAGAAGCGGGGGCATTGGCGGGGCAAATTCCCCCGTGGTCCCCCCGCGCGTGGTCGACATAGAGAAAGTTCCTCGTATTTTCTTCACAAATTAAAGTCTTTTGGATGGTGACTTTCTACCCCACGTTCTCAGGATATTCGAATCTTGATCCGTGTGGTGCAGTGAATTGATGATGATGGATGATGGGACATTTGAACAAACATGTGAATATGATCCGATCGAGTAAATGATCAGCTCCTTCCCATTGCATCGTTAAGAGGACTCAAATGTTTCAATCATAAATCACGCTTAATTTACAAAATATTTGATTCATTGATTTATGTCGTAGATTCTTAGTGAATATTGAATAGAACCTACTGATTTAGAAGGGTTAATACCACAAAAAACTCCAAACTAATGCACATGTGATAAATTTACCACAAATTAATTTTTTTACTACAAAAAATCCTAAACTGGTACACCCGTAATAAATTTACATTCCGTTAGTTTTTATTAAATTTACCGTTAAATTGCTAAGTTGGATGACACGTAACAATTGACTAGTAAACCAACTCTTCTGTTTGTTATATATTTATCAATTTGTAATTTTTCGTAGTATTAATTCAATTTAACAGAGGGTAATTTGCCGTAAATGTACAAGTTTGGAGTTTTTTGTGGTAAAAAAATTAGCTTATGGTAAATTGTCACTTGTATCAATTTGGGATTTTTTGTGGTTAAAAAATTAGTTCGGGGTAAATTTATCATATGTATATTAGTTAGGGGTTTTTCGTGGTATTAGCCCTATTTAAAAACTCACTTGTTATTTGGAACATCACTAAATATATCCACTTTCACTCACAGTTAAGAGAGATCATGGCTTTTTTTTTTTTTTATGTTATTTTGAATTGAGCGAACGGTACGTAGTATAGACTTTTTCCTTATGACATTTTATCCCTAAAATGTAAAGTAATGATTTTAATTGCAGGAGGCAAAGAGGATCATATTTGCAAATTGCGAGGACTTTTTTCAATTATCCCTATAGATAATAGAGGATTATTGAGGAGTTATATAGAAAGCACTGCTCACATTTATCTTTTTGGTGAACTTTAGTAGATGGAAGTGAACGTTACTGCAGCTTATGCATTATTCAGTTTTAACTTTTCAGATAGATGTCCCACGATGAGAGTCAATGGCTAAAGTGTCGTGTGCCAAATTTGAAACTCCGGATGTACCTTCGCTAAATCTGTAGAAGGTACATAAAATTACATACATATAAACTTGATCCATATGGCACTAGTACCACTATTTCATCTTCCCGCTGATAGACTTGTGATTGCAGATGTACAAATTAGTGTCATTTGGAAAACTTCTGTGTTCAAAGCAAACCAATGGATGAATCCAATCCATCTCAAACGACAAGCTCAAACAGGCATGTATCCAATGCCATATGATAAACTATACACCTCCTGTATGCATGCAAGAAATATAAATCATCAGAGATGATGGTAATCCAAATAAGAACATTCAATCAAACCAACATGAATCCAGTCTCACATCAATTTCGAGGTCGCGTATGATTTCACAACAGCAACCAATTTCAAGATAGCGTGTATTATCAAATTTCACATCTCATAATAGCATTCAGAAATTCAATGAGTGACATTTAATTCATGGATGCCAATTTTTCAAAAAACATAGTCGGTTTTATTAAAAAGTGATTTTTTTATGACATTTGAAAATTATTATCTGAAAATAATCACATGCATGGAGTTTCACGGACTGTCAAGATATGTGGAAGTAGGGTTAAGCTTATTTTTAATGGGATTTTCTATTAAGTCTGTCAAGGTACATCCAACATCTAGCTGTTCATCAACATGCAATAGTACAATATATTTGCAGGACCACCTCCTCCTCTTCGAAGGCTTTCATCAATTGTTTCCTCAACTCAGCCTCCTATTTGGTGCCGAGTCTAACTGGTTTCAACAAAGTAATGGCATTGGCAGATGATTGGGAAGACGCACATGAGGGGGTCCATGTGCTTTTACTTTAGCCGGGGACGATTGGGATCTAAGCATGCGATGGGGGGATCTCCTTGTATTAATACCCAGGCTACTTGAAACGGCAAAATTGAGCCGAGCTCAAGTTAGCCACTTCATTTGCAACCCCTAATTAATTCACTCCCTAAAGTGCATAACCATGTATAGATACATACATGCCGAAACGGTTAAGGCCGGTTACCAAATTAAGTTTGAATTATTTTAAGGAACAACCTGTCCCTTCTAGATGTAAACAAATTAAATTTGTGCTATCAATACTAATGGTGAAAGCCCACAAAATTTCGCCCAAAAAAGCACCCAATATTTGAAAAGTCAATTAACCCCTTTCATTGCTGGTAGGTGAAATAGAACGTGGGGTGGAAAGTGATCTCTCTCTCTCTCTCTCTCTCCGCCTTTTCCTCTTCGAAGACTTTCATCAACTATTTCCTCAACTAAGAGCAGCGAAGCGAGCGATCTCACTCTGTGCGCTTTATCAAGTTCTTACAAGGATCAGACTCAGACTTCCCAAGTCACCGGGCATACCCAATTCGGAGATCGATCTCTCCATCGTCCTCTTGGAATGAAGAGGAACAGGGAGGGAGAAGAGACAACAGCTCGGACAGGCAGTAGCCATGAAGGTGGATTAGGGAGGGGCTATGATGTGTTCTTGAGTTTCAGAGGGACCGACACCCGCTTAACCATCGCAGACTCTCTCTATAATTCCATGGCCCGTGCAGGGATCCATGCTTTCAAAGATGACCAAGTTCTCCTATTCGGCGAAAATATCAGAGGTAGCCTCTCGCATGCAATCGACAACTCCAAAATTTACATCCCAATTTTCTCCAAAGACTACGCTTCAAGTAAGTGGTGCCTCCGTGAGCTTGCGCACATGGTGGCGTGCACGAGGAGAAGATCAAGACACGACCAAGAGAAAGTGATCCTACCTATCTTCTACGATGTGGATGCAGATGATGTCAAGCTTAAGACTGAGTTATATCGGAAAGCCCTCCAAAAGCATGAGAGCGACTCCGGGATGGATTTAGCCAAGCAATGGGAAGAGGCTTTAAGAGAGGTTGCCGGAATTAGGGGGAGGAATCTAAAAGATCACGGGTATTGTTAACTTCTCCCGATGACTTTATTTATTTATTTATTGTCATTTTCAAGACCATATTCGTGCTATACTCTTTTTCAAGATTAGTTAGATTAAGTTTGCTGCTTTCCAATCTTATGTGACATATGGTTGGATTGGGCCCGCGACTCGCAAATTTCACAAGGCATTTTTTGCGAAGAAAATTTACCCCATCCACGGCAAGGCACCCCGGGGCACCGGAAATCCGATCCCTATGCCCATCCCTAAGTTTAGATTATACCAATTTTTTTTTCGATTATATTATTGACTGTATTAGGTTGTCAGGCTTTTATTTGAATCATTTACTTAGTTTATTTGGTCGTTTGTCGATTTACAACTTTTGTAGAACTTACCAAATTACTATCCCTAATACGAGGGTCATAATAATTAATCTAGAATTAAGTTACTAACAAGTTTCAAGTTTTATTTTTTGGGGTCAGAAACTAGTTTTAAGTTACCCACTCTTATTTGAGCCACTCACAAATATGTATTTTTCATTTCAAAATTACCAACTCTGGTAGCAACTTGTTAAAACACAACTCCCCGCAGCACAAGTTAGGCTTTCGGACCGACGGAATTCTAATCGAAGCCCGTTTAGACCGTCTCTCACGAAATAACCTTGTCCCACCGTTTACCGGACCAAATAACCTTGATAGCGGTAGCTTTCAAGTGTAAATAAGGTCCCTCCACCTCCTACTCTTCTCCTCCACCTCCTCCTCCTCTTGAATAAATCTGTTTTATTTTTTATTTTTATTGCTGGTTGATTTCAAAGCAATTTACTTTGAATTTGATGATAACCTTCCAGCACCACGTAATGCGCACAGATTCAATATGTGCTTTTTCAATATGAGATGATCGCATGTTATGTGTGTGGCAGCTTCCATGAACTTGTAAATCTCACGGTGGAAGAGATTTCCAGTTTATTATGGACAAGACGGTCAAACATGCCTGATCATTTGGTGGGAATTAAACATAGAAAGGATGACATTATGAAGATGTTAGATGAAGGAGCTTCTGATGTACGGTTTATCGTGATTCATGGGATGGGTGGCATCGGAAAGACGACATTGGCCGATGTCATCTTCAAGGAAATCGCTCCTCAATTTCAGGATTATTGTTGCTTTCTTTCAGACGTCCGAACTCATGATATACTAAACTTGCAAAAGAAATTGCTATCTGACATTCTCAATGTCAGATGCACAAGCCTCTCAAACATTGATGAAGGGGCCGACATGATCAAGACAAAGTTTCATGATAAGAAAGTTCTCATTGTTCTTGATGACATTGACAAGTTAAACCAAATCATGAGACTTGCAGGCGAGCCCAACTGGTTTGGTGGGGGAAGTAGAATCATCATAACAACAAGGAATATTGACTTCTTGGTAACCGAAGTAGAAGATGCCAATGTTCCAGCATCCCAATGTGGACATGTTTCTTTCTACGAAATGTTGGAGATGGATCATGATGATGCTCTTCGACTTTTTTGTGAGCGTTCCTTGGGATGTGCTAAGCCTCCACCAGAATACATGGATATTTCAGGTAAGCTAATCAATACTCTTGGAAGACTTCCGTTGGCTCTCGATGTAATGGGTTCCACACTCCGTGGAAAATGCCAAAGTACATGGGAAGATGTACTACAGAAGTTAAAGAAGGTGATGAATAAGGATATCAAAAAGAAGTTGATGATAAGCTACGAAGCATTAGAATATCATCAACAACAAATTTATCTTGATATTGCATGTTTTTTCATCAACCAAGAGAAAACAATTGCAATAGCATATTGGGATGCAATTTTTGGGTATCCCACCGAAATCGAAGTCAAGATCCTCACACGCATGTCTTTGATAAAGATCACCTATAACGACAAATTGTGGATGCACGACCAACTTAGAGACCTCGGAAGGGATATCGTCCACCTAGAAAGCTGCAAAGTCCATCTAAGAGGTAGCAGGTTGTGGTCTCCCAAGGATGCCTTCCATGTATTGCAGAGAAAAAAGGTATATTCATGTCCATCCATTAGTATTATCACTTTTTTAATCTAACTTCAAGTCAAATTGACACATGTACTAACTGGTTGCTACTTTTCTCTTCTAGGGAACTGAAAGCATAGTAGCACTCAATCTTGGCACACCTCAACCTGATGCGACATATAAATTTAAACGCAAGGAGTTTGCGAGGTTGGTCAACCTTAGGTTCCTTCAATTGGACCATGGAAACTTCAAAGGAGATTTTAAGGATATTTTCTCAGAGTTAAGATGGCTCTCTTGGAGCAACTGCCCTTCAGAATTCCAAGCTACTAGCTTGGGATTGGAGAATTTAGCGGTTCTCGAGCTTTCTGGGATTAATATTACTGAAGATTGGGAAGGATGGTATCAAATCATGGTATGATCTCACAACATACTTTTACATTGCATTTTCTCTTCATCTTTTCTGAGTTGCAACTCAATTGCATTATAGGTAGCAAAACAGTTGAAAGTTCTAAAACTCATGGATTGCCCATCTCTTGGAAAGACGCCCGAGTTCTTTGCAATCTCGGGACTAGAGAGATTGATTCTTCGACAATGCACTGGACTAAGAAAGATTGATGAATCCATCGGCAATCTACATCATCTTGAGTACTTAGAAATAGAATGTGAAGCCATTGAGTCACTACCGCAATCCATCGGCAGCCTAAAATCTTTGTCAAAGCTAACAGTACAATCTAAGAGACTTTTAGTGTTGCCGCATTCGATTGGTAATTTAGAGAAGCTGAAGCATATGAGCTTGAGATGTTCGAAGCTTCGAGAACTTCCTAGCTCTATTGGACGATTGGAGTCACTACTTGAGTTGGATGTCCCATTTTCAAAAATTAGAAAATTACCTCGTTCCATTGGAAACCTTGGAAGGTTGGAAGTTTTAAACATTGCCGGTTGCAAACTACAAGAGGTACCAAACACAATTGGGAATCTGAAATCATTGCTCGAGTTGGATCTGCAAGAATCTGATATCACGAGGTTACCTGATTCTATTGGAAATCTCAAAAAATTGAAGTTTCTAGATTTGGATAGGACCGACATAAGTGAACTTCCAAAAACAATAGGAACCTTGGAAAATTTGGAATGGTTGCACGCCTCGGAGTGTGAACTCTTGGAGGGGGCAATTCCAAGTGAATTGGGGGCACTATCCTCGTTAAGAATTCTAAGGTTGTCATGTAGCCACATTAGTAGACTACCAACAACCATCAATCAACTTACAAATCTCCAAGAACTTCACTTATTGTGCTGCGATTGGATTCAACAGTTGCCAGAGCTTCCAAAGAGTCTAACGTTGTTACACTTTTCGGGGATGTTGCTCACCACAATCCCTAATCTTTCATACTTGACCAATTTAGTTGACCTTCACATACACGGAACACTAGTGCAAGAACCTAACATGGAGTGGCTTGTGAGGCTACGTGCTCTGAGGCACTTGACCCTGGTTGTTGAAGATATGAGCTTGCCTCCAACTGATTTGAGTTCCCTCTCCCAGCTACAATTTGTCAAAATAACTTGTGTTGGACCCCGATCTCTTACCGGGCTTCCATCCAGCCTTCAATATTTGACTTTACGAGATGTCCAGTCACCGATAGATTGGTCACTCTTTTCCAACTTGGACAATTTGTCCAGGTTGGCTCTTAATGGCTATCGACTAGGAGAGATTCGATTTGATGTGCTTGGAAAGCTAAGGAAATTCAATGAATTGAGAATGCGGAGGTGTCCATTGCTCAAGACACTAACCCTTCTGCCATGCCTCAAGGAGATTCGGCATTTGGCGCTCGTAAAAAATCCTCAGCTCACTGAGATTCGGGGTTTGGGAGAATTGAAATCATTGCAGTATTTGCATATCAGCTACTGCAATTCCATTATAAGGCTAGCCGAAACTGATCTTTCTAACTTACAGAATCTAAATAGTTTGAAGTTCCAAAGCTGTGAATCACTCGAGAGCGTGCCAGATGTGCCATACATGAAATCATCTTGTCATCTTACCATACAAGAATGCCCAAGGTTACGTGATTTTGATGGCCCTTACCGGTTTTATAGAGACGGATAAAGTATATCATTTGTGTGGCAAATACAATCAATTATAGTAAATACATAGCATTGAGCAAGTCATACTACCTCTTTTCTCACCCAATTTTCTTGCATTTGAGTTTGCTTAAACTTTGCTTAATCAACAGAATTAAGTTACCAATTTGCCTCGTTCAGTTCCTCAAATTGTGAACATTGAAACTTGTTATGGGTTATCATGGAGAGAAAATAAATGAATATAATTATCCCTTTAATTTATAAAAATATTTAGGGGAAATTGATATAAATAGTTCCTGAACTGTGGCTCAATATGTAATGCAGTCCCTGAACTTTTAATTTGTTCAATATGATTTTCGAATTGTAATCCAATGCAATGTAGTCCCTAAACTTTCGATTTGTTCAATATGGTCCATAGAGTTTTGGTTAGTTTAGTCCATAAACTATATAAAAATATTCAATATTATCTCTAAACTTGAATTAATGGAACGACATCATTGATCATTTTTATATAGTTCGGGGACTAAGTTAAACATGTACCAAAATCTAGAGACCACAATAAACAAATTAAAAGTTAAGGAATCACATTGCATATCGAGATAAAGTTCAGGGATCATATTGAACGAATTAAAAGTTCAAGTATCACGTTGAACATTGTGCCAAAGTTCAGGGATCATTTATGTTACTATCCCAAATATTTAATCAATGTCGGGTAAACTAAGAAGGTACTCAAATTTGGTTTGACAAGATGTATTTTGAACAATCCCCTTACTCAATTTTGTTCTACATCATTCCCCTTTAATGTTCAACTCCTTCCAATCTTAATTACCAAACATAGAAGATGTTGCAAATTTGCCCGAGTTATTCGTTTCTCACATTTTATTGCTTTTTATATAATGATATATCTCAAAGAAATTTTAAGGTGCAGGGATCAATAAAGCAAGACCAAGAAAGGTGTTATGCTCTAAGGATGCATGTGCCAAACTCGCCATAAACTTGATGAAGAAAAGCATTATCTCCACAAAAGACTAGTATGGCGATGTGCTTCGAAATTGGTTGAGAAAATTCTCAATAAAATTGTCACTCCCCGAACCCCAACGAGCACACAACATCCCTCTGAGGTTGTCAAGCATGCAACATCTCAGGACTTGTCGCTGATCCAATCGAAACACTAACGAGCAACGCATGCAGAAGTAACCTCGAACTCTCCATATAACATATAAACAACAGAATAGTTGAGAGACAAAGAATACACATTAACAAAACACTTTTATAAGCATAACATCGATTACAACAAATACATTTGCAAGCCTTCGACGAGGCCACTATCTACAAACCACGCACAACAAAAAGGATCGAGTGGTTGGTAAACTTAACTCATCTACAAAAGGGGCACTCAAAAGACGAGGTAACTCTACCTATCCTCAATCCCCGTAGTATTCTGGCAATGTCTCAGGATCAATCACAGTCACGGGTCTGAAATGGTTTAGTTATATAACCATGAGAACACTTCTCAATAAGCAACTACCTAAGCCTCGCTTAGGCCAAAACATACTTACGAACAATTCTAAACATGCGATTCAAACAATCCACGTGCCATAAACAATCACAGGCATCCTTATCTCGCCTTGGCGCATACATAAACTCTGCACGTTAAAATCTTGCCATAACATGGCCAATTGACCATCAAGCACGCGCAAAGCAATTCATGGCATGATCAAGCATAACATGGTTAATAATCCAGATGTGCTCATCAATTAACTCAGGCAAAGCATTCCCCAATGCAAATTGCACTCATTAAGTCAAGATTATTAACGACCCCATGGGCCATCGAACTCCCGCCGGTCTTTTGGCGTAACCAGGCATTGTCCCGCTACTTCGGCGACAGTAACGTCTGAAACCCCCGCCCAGACGGCCCACAAAGGAGCATCGATCTGGCCTCCACCGCGATTAACAACGTCTAGAACCCCCGCCTAGACAAAACGTGTCGTAATCATGCACACATCTCAACAATCATTACAAATTCTTATCTTTATGAATTAACCAAATGCCAACTAAGTCTGTACTCATCAATTAAAAAGCTTTGCCTTTCTTTTGTAATAAAATCTCCAAAAGTCCCCGAGAAAGAGAAAAACCGAGTATGCACATAATCGGGGCCAAATTGGACAGTTGTGCAGTGACCGAAATCCGTTTAGAATAAATAGTAAACCAATTCCAAAAATTATGAAATTTGGATATATTGTACAAAACATCTTGAAGAACATTTTTTATGAGAACACAAAATCCAGTTTTGTCTAAAACCACCTCTTTTTGTCATCCAAAGTCGAACATAAAATTTTTCATTCGAACTGGCCATCCAGCTTTAAAAATACATTTTAAGCAGTAACCAAATCTTCTTAGAAAGATTTGAAATTTTTATATGTTATACCCACAAATGTCTCCAACAAGTTTTGTGAAAGGAAGTATGTTGAAAACAGGTTTGGAAAAATTTATAAAAATTCAAACAGACCCGAAGGTCGAAGGAATAGTGTTTCCGACAGACTTATTTTAGTCCAAAGATAGACTTCCGAATGGCCTCAAATGACTTCCAAAAATTCCCAAATTAAATTATGTCAAACTTCAAGATGTTATAAACAACTTTCATGAATAACACTTCCTCAAATTTGGCCCACACAAGTCACAAAAAAAATATTAAAATCCAGCAACGCAATAGCTACCTTACAAAAAATCAACCAACATGCACCACCAAGCAAATCAATCACAACTAGCCACTAAACCGACTATCCACAGCTCTTAAACCATCTCTAACATGTCCATTAGTCGCCCCTTAGTCTTGTTAGGAAGCCACTTACTAGGAATTCTAAACAAGCAAACCAAGGAAAAGAGGCAGCAACAACTCCAGCGATGAGCTGAGCTCACAATGGCTGGATGGGTGAGTGGCAGTTGTGGCTCGACTTGGGAAGAAGCTGGGGTGGTGGGGGTGTGATGGTAGGGAGGAACGATGCTTAGCATGGCTGATTTGACGAGAAATGGGGCTGGTCGTGGTGCTGGAATGGAGAGCCGAGAAGCAAAAGTAGCAAAAATAGAAGCAAAAGAAGCAGCAGCAACGGTTAAGAAGCAGCGGTAAAGTAGAAGCCATGAAGGAGCAAAAGTCCATCATGGGGAGGAGTGGGTGGAGTCAGCAATGTGGAGGAGTCCATCATGGAAAGTCAACAGCAGCAGCAACATGGGGGAAAAGCAAAGGAAGTCAATAGCAAAAGTAAGGCAAAAGCAACAACAGCAGAACAGAAGTAGCATGGGTGGCTCAATGATGATGGCTGGTGGAGTTGGTGGGGATTGGTCAGTAGCAAGAAAGGGGGAAGCAACGGGGAAAGAGGAGGAAGTCAGCGATGGAGAGGTCAGCAATATGGCGGCAGCGTCGGAGGTCAGCGGGAAAGAAGGGTCAATCGGCGTGGGGATTTGGCAGGGGAGGAGGAGAGGAGAGAGGAAAGAGAGTGTAAAGTCAACATACCAATCAAGTGCAATCCAAGGGTTCACAATTGGTCTTGTTGGGCAAGCTAGATCCAAGGGCCACGAAAATTCCAAACTTCAAAATCAAAGAAAAGACTAGATAGATACTAAATAAAATAAACCAAGAGGGAGGTATACTGATCTAAATCCACAGCCGGTCCAAATTTCACTTTCTGACAAATCCAGGCAATCTCAAGGTTGGCCACGCTTATGTGACGTCGTTCAAATAAATTAGTCATGACATTTCAAGAAATTCGCCATCCAAGTTCGGATTCAAATGACGGTAAATTTCACTCAAATGCAACTTTAATGTATCTCTGACTAACTGTTGACACCTATTTTTAATTTGCCCAAAATCAATTATACAAAATTTAGGAATTAAATTCCTTTAATTCCTAAGACAAAAAATATTTCTATTAAGTGCATTGCATGTAGAAATTAGGCACACTTGCATTAATAAGGTATATTAAAATAATAAAATAATAAAATAATAATCCCACGCTCGGTCGAGCCAGAGCCGACCCGACCTGGCCCCTTTTCCCTTTTTTCTTTCTTTCTTGCGTGAGCTGGGCTTAGCCCGGCCCGCTTCCTTTCCTTTTTTTCTTTTTCTTCCTCCCTCCCACACGGGCCCAGGCCCACCTCCACCGTCCTTTTCCTATTCCCCCGCGCGGACCCGGCTCCTTCTTCTTCTTCCCCCCCTCCCCCCCGTGCGGCCTAGCCCACCTATTCTCCTCCTTCTCCCCCCGTCGCCCGTCTCTCTCACTCCCCCGTTCGCCTCTATTCCTAGCCGCAGGCAACGAGCGGTTGAACACCTCCGTGTTGTCCCCATCTGGTCAGAGGAAGCCGAAGAAGCACACCAATGGGACTGGCCATTAAGGCCAGTCCTGTCTTCCCTTGTTCCCGGTCTCTCTCTCTCTCTCTCTCTCTCTCTCTCTCTCCTCTGCACAGAGTCGAATTGGCCCCCCTCTACACCGGCCTGTGACTGCAGGATTCGCGGGGCACAAGCCAGTGCAGGCCATCGTCAGTTGACGATGAAGAGCACAATAATGGCCCTCGGCCATTATAAAAACCGAAGAGAGAGAGAGAGGTCGGGGGTTGGCCACGGAGAGGAAAAACAGAGACATAGAGAAGACAGAGAGAAAACAGAGAGAGATCGAGAGAAATAGAGAGAGAAAGGGAGCGAAAGAGAGAAAGAAAGAGTAGAGTCCGCCGGAGCAAGACGGAGCCAATAGCCTCATCGCCGCCTACGCAGCCGCCGGAAGCCACCCAGCTGTGCCATCGATCGGTGAGCACCCCCCCGGATCCCGAGCACCTTTGTTCTCCCTTGTTTTTGCACGCGGACTGGTCGGGACTTGCGCTCACTGTATCGCGGTGTTTTTGGCCTATGCCGTTGCCAGTCCCGACCCCCACCCTCCGTCGAGACCGAGCCTCAGCCGTCGGAGTTGGCCAAGTCGCCGAGGGAGGTCGGAATCCCCTATTTTTCACACGCCCACCAAGCATTTGACGAAATGCCTTAACGAGGCTGGTTTTTGTTCCGTCGCCGGCCAGCGGACGGCGGTCTGACGGTGGTCCAGGTGAGTGGCATGGCCTCATGGTGGTTCTGGAGAGCCGAATTAGGGGTGACGTAGGCCTGGGTCAGCCGGCGGATGGCCAATTTTGGCCCCGTCGGTGTCCCTCCTGCGGGTCTGTGGAATTCGGGTCGAATCTAACCTGAATCAACAGATCCAACCCGATCAATACACGAGTCAGATCTGCTGACTCGGGTCGGTCCCAACCGACCCGGATCAGCCGACCTGAACCGGTCGTTGACCCGGGTCGGATCTGTTGACTCAGGTCAGTTACGTTTGACCCGGATCAGCCGATCCGACCCGGGTCAACGACCAGGTCGGATCCGTTGACTGGGTTGGACCGGACCAACTCGAATCCGGCGACCCGATCCAGTTAACATTATATTATTATTTTATTTATTATTATTTTATTTTTAAAAAAATAAAAAATTTTAATTTTTTTTTCACCGTATATATATGCATTTTTTTTCCGAAAAAAAAAATTAAAAAAAAGAATTTCTTTTTTATGTGGTTTATATGAATGTTTTAATTTATTGTTATATTATTATGCATGTTGTTATAATTGCATAAACTGTTATGTTTAAATTAGACGAGCCTATAGGGCTATGCGGTAATACTTTGCATGTTTTCTTTAATACTGTTTTATTATCATCATCATGCACGTTTTTAATTAAATTTCAATTGACTGAACTGTTGCGTCTTGAATGTCATCCGACTTAGCTAAGGCTAGCATCTTAGGCTGCATATCTACTTTGACTGCTAATCGCTTTTGATTATGCACTCGCTTGATCATCTCATATGTTAGGAGAAAGGTCCTAAAATCAATCAAAACTGCCTAGTAAATGTTTTCAGAAATGAACAGGGTAAAATGGTACCGAAATGGCATTAGTTTTCCAACTAATGTAACAAAGTACCCGAACTCAATCAATCTCTGGTTCGTAGGAATAATTCTCCCATTACCCTATTTGGGTTTCTAATCGACTCACCCCAAATCGATTAGTGATGACTCTTTGATGTAAACCATTTGCATATTAAACACTAAATCCCCAAGTCGTGATATGGTATGGGCTTGGGAGGACCCGAGTTAAGTCCCAAACTTAGACTTAGCACGTATCAGGCGAGCCCCTCGTTTTTTGAGCATGTTAAAAAAAACTAGGAGTTTCGGTCACAACACTAACGGATGGCTTTTTATGGTTTACGCATATCGACCTATGGTTACTCAAGTCATGGCGACCCCGATCAACACCGAAGGTCAACTCATGGTCGAATTCTTAGGTCCACGTACATTTCCCTAGGTAGCTATTCCCTAAAGGTTAATATCCCGAGAATGATCAGCTCCAGGCGAGATTTAATTACAAGTGCATTGAAGAATATACACATTTCATTTATCCCAAAAGTGGATTGAAATTCAGAATGTCACAACAATTTGGCCAAAATAACATCTACAGAAGAAATTTACATACTAATGTTTCCAATCTGTAGAACACATCACAATGTCTTTGTTATAAAGCAAACTCATAATGTCCTTCAATCTTAAATTTTTATCAATACAATCCGTAAAGTTCATATTGTAGATGACGATTTTTATACTAAGCTGATCAATCTATTTTATAAAGTCTGAATAGTTTCGAGATCTGGCGGTGTGCACCACTGGAAAGCATGCTGTACACATGAAAACATCTTGTCATCTCACCATAATGGGATGCCCTAGGTATTTTGAACGTTCAACTAACCCAATTTTCCTCTACATCATTTCCTCTTAAAGTTCATCTACAAGGGAGAGTGAAATTACATTTTCCTTCTC
The DNA here is from genome assembly GCA_024500025.1 of Syzygium aromaticum. Classification (NCBI taxonomy): domain Eukaryota; kingdom Viridiplantae; phylum Streptophyta; class Magnoliopsida; order Myrtales; family Myrtaceae; genus Syzygium; species Syzygium aromaticum. The sequence continues at coordinate 13,877,557 of CM044889.1, forward strand.
TATTTGTTTTCCTCCCATCTTAAATTACCAAACATAGTTAGGGAAGAAGATGTTGCAATTTGCCCCAGTTATTCATTTCTTACATTTTTGCGTCAAATTTAGCGAAATATTTCCAAGAAATTTTAAAAAATTTTAAATTGCAGGGATCTACCAAGTGTGATCAATTATCGTCTTCTATTATAAGACATGATATAGCGATGTGCTTTGAAACTGAGTGAAAAAACTATCCATACAATTTGGCCGGAAAAAAACGTCTGTAGAAGAAATTTATATACTATTATGTAAAATCTATAGAACGCATCGCCATGTCTGTATTATAACTAATTTGATTTTTACTCTTGTCTTATCGCAAAGCACATCAAACACCTAATAATATTTTATCCTACCGCGTCCCTAAAACAATGAAGAGAGAATAAACAATGTATAGTAGAATAGTTACCTACCTCTACATTCAGGGAGTAAGTGTACGTAGTGCCGAAAATTATCCCAAAAGTCATAAATCAATTTCATTTTTGCCAAGTTGGGCAAGGGTTGGCTGGCAATCCTTTTTGGACTTAGAAACAGAAAAAAAAAAAAAGAAAAAAATTTAAAATTTCAAAAAATATATTAAGATATTATTAAAAATTTTCTACATTAGTACCAACTATCCTACGTGGCACTACCGATATTCACGTAAGCGATTTTAGGTTAAAATTGGTCCAACAGACTCAACTGACAAAACGTAAAGATGTTTATGACTTAATTGATAAAATTGAAAGGTTTAGAATTGAATGGGCAAAAGTGCAATAATTTTAGAACTTTTTTGGACAATTTTCTCTACATAGTGTAGTTACCATCCTAAATGATGCAACTGCCCTCACTTTTTGACAAATTTACATAAAAAAATCCAGACTCCAATATATTCCAACTGTTTCCTCATCCTCTCCCCTCCACCTTCAGCCACTGCAAGCCTCTGCCACCTCGATGCTGCGTCGCCGTCGATGTGGTCTCCCCTCCCCTGTGCCATCACCCGTCATCGTCGACCCCAAGCCATTGCCTGCGCAGATCGTTTCGCGTCCCTGTCGGCTAAGCCACCATCTCTGTCGCGCGCTCTCTCCTTGAGGCAACCTCGCTCGTGGTGACTGTCTATTCACGGGCCAAATCTAAGTCGCTCGAAGCCAACGACACCGGATGGCGACATCAGATCCAACTCACGACTCACAGACTGCGATGGTGGGGCTCGGAACGGCATCCGACGGCTCAATTCTGGGCTTGTGTCGACGGGGCGAGAACGAGGTGGTGGCGACCAGCCGCGAGCTGCTGCGATTCCGGGCTGGCACGTGGTGGAGCCGTCATGTCCATTTTGAGAGAGGAGAGAATAATGTCAAGGGAAAATTGGAAAAATGGGGAAAGAGGAAAAAGGGAAAAGCAAAGAAAGCACGGAAGTATGTTTTGTCTAGTCAATTCGCTTGTTATGAATTGGTTTGCGCACAGCGAAATTCCACGTCAAATAGACTATGTGTTCGTGTGTTCATACACGCACGATCGACGTGTTTGGCAATTTCGGTCCCTGGAAATTGCCGGGAAACTCAGGTTGATATCATCGAAAAAAAGCGTAAAAGTCACACGTTCGAGAACAAAATGTTTGAAAAATCTCGACTTTGTTGGAATTATTGCGATGAAGGAACCACACTTTCTCCGAAAATCTCCTAAAAGAGTCAGCTAAAGTCTCTGAAAGGACACTTAAGGCTCAATGTGACCAATTTTGTACGTGTAGTTTGAAGCAAAACTCACATTGCTTAAGAGATTAAAATTAGCACGGACTCGAAATTAAAGAATAGAGAGTACTTGCTGGCAAGGTTGACCTCACGGACTTGGGCAAGAGGTTCGGCGACTGGCCAGAGGAAGAAGAAGAAGGGGGAAAAAAAAAAGAAAAAAGAAAGAAAAGAAAAAAAAGGGGAAAACGAAAAGAATAAATAAATAAATAATTTGAAAAAAATAAAATATAATTAAAAGTTATCTACGTTAGCGTCGGCTGGTCAAAATTGATTGGATGGACTGAAACTGCAAAATTACAAAAGGTTTAGGACTAAATTGGCCAAAAAAAAGTTTAAGACTAAATTGACACAATTGCAATAAGTTTAAGACTGTTTTAGTAATTTTCCCACTAATATATTATACGTACATTATTGCTCCATTTTCCTAACTGTTTAAATTTTTCAAAACAATGATTTATCTCATATTCATATTTTTTTCAATATTTATTTAACAAGGTAATAGGGAAGCATTCAATCATGTTTGATAATATTGCATCTCTATAGCTTTTGAATCAAAAGAGAAGAACAAAATCTCCCTGTTTTGATATCCAAGCTACTCGAAACAGCAAAGATTAAGCCGAGCTCAAGTTAGCTGCTTGATATGCACCGCTAATTTACTCACTTTCTAAATCGCATAAACATGTACGATACATACTTTTGCATTACATCTACTCTTCCTCTTTTCTGAGTTATAACCTATAGGTAGCAAAACAATGAAAAGTCCTACAACTCGAGGATTGTCCATCCCTAAGGAGGACGTCAGAATTCTCCTCAATCAAGGAACTGGAGAGATTGATTCTTAGAAGATGCAATGGACTAAGGAAGATTGACAAGTCCATCAGCAATTTACAGCATCTTGATTACCTAGAAATACAATCTGTGAGACTTTCAGAGTTACCTCACTCGATTGGTAATTTAATGAAGGTGAAGCAACTAATCTTGGGATGTTTCGCAATTTGGCGACTAGAGAGATTGATTCTTACATAATGCATTGGACTAAGAAAGATTGACCAGTCCATTGGCAATCTACAGTATCTTGATCACAAACAAATATAATTCGGGAGACTTTCAGTGTTGCCTCACTCAATTGGCAATTTAGTGAAGGTGAAGCATCTAATCTTGCGATTTCTAGTGCTCCAAAAGCTTCTCGACCGTATTGGACAATTGGAGTCACTACTTGAGCTGGATGTCGATTGCTCAAAAATCAAAGAGTTGCCTCATTCCATTGGAAACCTTGAAAGGTTGAAGTTTTTAATGATCGCGAATTGCAAATTAGAAAAGTTGCCAAATTCAATTGGGAGGCTCCAATCATTGCTCAAGTTGGATTTGCACGGTACTAAAATCAAGAGTTAACCAGATTCTATTGGAAATCTCAAAAAGCTAAAGGTAGTAAATCTAGATTATACCGGCATTAGTGAACTTCCAAAAACTGTCGGAATGGTGGAAAATCTGGAAGAATTGGGTGCCCTTGGGTGAGAAATTAGGGAAATTCCATGTGAAATTGGGGCACTATCGTCATTGGGTATCCTACTCTTCACATCTGGCCACTTTAGTAGATTGCCAACAACCATCAATCAGCTTACAAATCTCCAAGAGCTTGATTTATCGCTTTGTGATTGGATTCAACAGTCGCTAGAGCTTCCTAAGAATCTAATGTCGTTAAGTTTTTTATTGAAGTCAATGACCACAATTCCCAACCTCTCAAACCTGACCAATTTAGTTGATCTTGATATCCGTATAGTACACGGAGGAAGCCCAGTGCAAGAGCCCAACATAGAGTGGCTTGTGATGCTGCATGCTCTGAAGAAGCTAAGCCTGGTTGTTAATGATATGATCTTGCCTCCGACCAATTTGAGCTCCCTCTCTCAGCTACAAGAACTCCATATAACTTGTGTTGACCGATCTCTTACCAGGCTTCCATCCAGCCTTCAAAAGTAGATTTTAATGGATGTCCAGTCACCAATGGAATGGATTGAACTCTCTTTTCCAACTTGGAGAATTTGTCAATGCTTATTCTCATGGATTATTGGCTAGGAGAGATTCGATTCAATGTGCTTGGAAAGCTAAGGAAATTCAATAAACTGCAAATGTGGGGTTGTCCATTGCTCAAAATGCTGCCCGCTCTGTCATGTTTGAAGGAGATCCAGAGTTTGTGCGTGATGGGATTGCCTCAGCTACCTGAAATTTAGGATTTGGGAGAATTGAAATCATTGCATGAATTGTGGATCTCGGACTACAATTGTATTAAAAGGCTAACCGAAACTGATCTATCTAATTTACAGAATCTGAATTTGTTGTGGTTGCATGGGTATGGATCGCTAGAGAGCATGCCGGATGTGCCAACATCTTGTAGAGTCATCATAAATAATTGCCCGAGGTTACATGATGTTTGTGGTGCTTCCCAGTTCTAGAGATACAAATATTGGCTTCGCAAAGACAGTCGATGATAATAAGTCTGTGGCATTGAACTTGTTAGATAGCACCTTTTTGCACCCAATTTGCGTGTACTTGAGTTTGCTAAAACTTTGCTTAATTGAAAGAATAAAGTGACTGACACACTTTGTTCAGTTCCTGAAGTTGTCAACATTGGGTTATGGTGGAAAGAATAGTAATGAATGTAATTATATTTGATCCATAAAAAGATTTAACTAATGCTAGGTATCCCAAAAAGGTGTACAAGTTTTGGTTTGACAAGAGTTATTTTGAGCAAACAACTTACTCAATTTCCCTTTACCTCGTTTCTCTTTTAATGTTCATCTCCAAAAGAGAGTGAAATTACATTTTTCCTCTCTGTTTGCTTTCCTTTTCGTTCCTTCCCTCCCATCTTAATTACCAAATATTGTTGGGGAACAAGATGTTGCAATTTGCCCGAGTTATCCATTTCTCTTTAATGTTCATCCCCAATTGACGCCTTCTACTCTTGGGATGCAAGTGCCCCATCGCCATGAACTTGATGAGAAAAGCAACTTCTCCTCAAAAGACAAGCATAGCGATTTGCTTTAAAACGGAGTGAGAAAATTCTTCATACAATTTGGCCATAAAAACGTCTATGGAAGAAATTGACATGCTATATTTTAAATCTATGAAACACATTACGATTTCTATATTATAAAGTAAACTCATAACATCCTTCGGTCTCAAATTTTTGTCCAAAGAAAATCTCTAAAGTTCATGCCTATAATAAGATGAATGATGACGATATGAGGTTAACAATTAAGAAAAAAGGTGATTTAGAAGGTTCAATGTAAATGTGACTTTCATCGCATAATTCGATCATGGACTCCAATAGAGACGATCAATTGGCTGGCTCGAGCCTTGCCAAGCCTCATAATCAGGCTTCTTATCGGATAACACTTTGTTTAATTTCTTTGGACACTTTCAAATGAGAAAAAAAATTAAAATAACGAGAAAAAGGAAAGAAATTGTGATTTGACTTGCTTTATGCATATAAAATAGAGTAGGAGTAAGAATGGAATAGCGATTTCGTAGCTTGATTTGTAGAATGGAATAGTTAATTTCGAAAACATGCTCTTGCTCGTTTACCATAATAGCACGAAGAATAAGTGAGGATTGGTGTAGAATACCATAATACCCTTGGATACTATATAATCAAAGTTTAATTGCTTTTATTATCATATTTTCAAAAGTTATAAATGAAAAAGCTAAACCAATTTATAAATAATTATATTAATTTATCAACGGTGATTAAAAGTTAGTATAGTTACTAAAAAGATAAAACAAAAAAAAAAAAAAACCCATCATTATAATTAATATTTACTATATAATAATCACAATTCGAGTCGAGCCAATACAGTAGTGCCAAGCTCGAGCTCAACTCTCACGGTATATTCAATGCCCTTCCTTAGAAGAGGGTCACCCATTTCCTTGATGAGTGATGACCTAGCCTCACTTGGGCCCACGGTAAGAGTTGTGATTAGTTGGCACCTCCAAACTTATTGCATACTTATTGCGTATGCTGATTATTCCTACGATCGCGATTATACCGAGATGATAAAATGCAGATGCCATTAGAGGTTTCGGAAATTTTCTATGGGTTTGCACAAGCAATTAGGTTTTAAAAGAACATAGAGGAATTGAATGCTTTACCAGGAATCATACGTGAAGATTCAGGATGCTTTGGAAAATTAAATAATCAAATCGGCATGCGAAACAAAAATTCCAAAGTGATGAATGTTAAAAAGCTTTTGCGCCGTAAAAGGCCCAATCGTTCATTGATTTTTTGACGTAATTTCAGAATGGGACTCCAAATAAGATTTTTATTGCATACTTCATTTGTTTCACGGAATATACTTCATTTGTTTCATGGAATATTTTTTGTCGAAAATATTTTCCTCATTTTCCAGTGTTTGGATCGATTAGGAAAATGAGTCAATGGTAAATCTTTTCTTAATGGAAAATTTATATTTAAATTCACGAATATAATTTCCTCTTTTGAGTATCAAAAATTATTTTTCATAATATGGTTATACATTAGCACCTAGACCGGAGATCTCAATGCTTGGGCACGGGAATCTTGACACTCATGCCTAAGTCCTCAGCGGTCAAGGCCAGGTCCACAAAGACAAGGCTAGAACCTTGGTACTAGTGCCTAAGTCCCTAGTGGCTATGCCTAAAACCCTAATGACCATGCCAAGGTCTCCTATGACCATGCCAAAGTACTTGGCTCCTATACCATAGTCACTAGCACTTGGGCCCTAGTCGAGGCCAGGCCTAGGACTCCGTTAACACTTGGGCCTAAGTCCATTGAAGCTGAACTCGAGTCCATAGTGGTCAAACTCAAGATCTCGACAGCCGTGCTTGGATCTTCGACGGCCATGCCTAGGTACTCAGCTTCAGTGCGTAAGTCACCAATGCCGAGGGGCGGGCTTGATTCCTCAACGGCCAAGCCTAGCCCTTGAGGCGGGACCAAGACCTTGGTGCCTATGCCCAAGTACCTAACAGTCGTGCTCGAGTGCCTGACTCCTACACCCAAGTTTTTGGCTCCCAAGATTGGGTACATAGAGTTTGGGCCTTTAACCTTAGTACATGTGCTTGAGTCCTCGGGGGCCATGCCCAGAGCTTGTGCCCCATGCTAGGGTTCTCGGTGGCCGTGGCTAGGTACCTAGCTCTCACCCCTAAGTTTAGGTTCATCAAGGCCGGGCTTGGGTTCTTAGCACTCGTGCTCAGTTTCCCCATGGCTAGGCTCAAGAATCTCGAGCTCTGGAGATCGGGAGCTTGGTGGCTAGGTATCAATTATATCAAATGAATAGTGCATTTCTCATTGAAAAATTAAAATCAAGTTTTTGTTTCCAAGAAAAGGGAAAATAATTTTTAGTTCATTTTTAGATCTCAGCCAAATATTGAAAAAATATTGTCATTTTTCTGGAAAATGGCCTCTTGAAAAATATTTTCTACTAAGAGGATAAGATATTTTCAACTGTATCAGAAAGCAAAATGAACTTAATATTTAGATTGAACTGAAATATCACATAATCACACCACAAAAGTGAAAAGGACGAGATTAAAGAGGAAAAGTTGCATACAAATTGAGGGTGGGCCAAATTAGATCCATAGTGGAGTCCTCTTTTGAATTTAAAATCGTCAATCATTCAATCACGATATAGAAGTCAAGCGATCATGCAGTCTAATGGTTTTTTTTTTTTTTGGAAGAATTGATGAATAAATAAAGCAAAAAAAAGGAAATCCGTCATATTGTCTTACATGTATATAAAGGGAAGTGACTCTCATTCTCGAATGAATGGGAATAGAAGTTGGCAGATTTTGTTAAGTGAGAAACCCTAGAAGAGGAACTTGGTATCATTTCCTGGTGAAGAGAGGCTAAAAATGCAGTTGGTAAGAGTTTGATGTGGTCGGGCTATGCCTGGCTCCCTGTATGCCACAAGCATGTTCCAACCTTTCATCTTTGGTTGGCCATTATGTTTGTGGCGTACCAGGAGCCAAGCCTACTCTCTCTCTCTCTCTCTCTCTCTCTCTCTCTCTCTCTCTCTCTCTCTCTCTCTCTCTCTCTAATTTCTTGCGGAGATAAATTATGGTTCGTGTTCATTGTTCCACTAACATGCTAAATAGATTTGGATCGAAGATTTTAGATAGGCTTAGTCTTTCAATGCCTTTCAACACATTCACTCTTCCTTTCTTTACCTTTTCCCTTTACGAGAGATATACGATGCGATTCATATCTTCCAAGTTTCAATAAGAGATGATTATGCTAGTTATTTCGTGAGTCTGACAATGGAATTGATCTATTTCAAGGAATAGCTACCTCACAATTAGTACGTGACATCGTCAAGGAGTTCAAAAACAGGACCCGTGTATTTCGGCACAATTGTATAGACACATTTTACCACTTCTAAAATGTATAAAGCTAATTGCGTCACAGAATTAAAATTTTTGCCATTTCTTATTAAAGCAATGCAACTTTTTGAGTGTCTATTTTATTTACGCGTCATTCGATAAGTGCAAGCATCTACAAAGAGCACAAATGGGATAGAAATTAGAAAGTCTGTCCCATTTTTCCGCAATTTATGCATTCTCACCGTTAAAGCCCACATTTATTCCACGAAAGGTGGGAGACCAAGTCGAATTCTTGGGTTTTGCGTGGAAATTCAGCTAGCGTGCCAATCATAATCCTCTTTTTGAAATCATACCACTTAATTAAATCATCTTATATTGTTACAATTCTATTTTTGTCTAAATGGAAACGCACTAGGGAAAGCGTCTCAATTGGGATCCCGTGATTTCCGCAAAGATTGAATTGCATAATTTGAATTAAATACAAGTCTGTGGTAAAAAATATTAAATAAGATTCCAATTGATTCGTGAGCCTCTCCCCCTCTCACTTCTTTGACCATTTGATATGGGTTGGAGTCAAAATCACGCGTCATTACTTAACGAGGCCCAGTCCGACATCGACCTGCTTGTTGACGTAAAAATTCGACCTAGCTTGTCGAGGGAAATCAGGGGTCGACGTACGCAGGTTATGATCATGCACTTTAGGGCTCATGGCCTAGTCATCCATACGCATGCTGCTATTTTAAGAATTTGATGGAATAAATGCTGAGGAAGCCATGTGAGACTTTGCATGGATGATGAAGCTTGTGCACACATCACATGGTTATGATCGTGCACTTTGGGGTTCATGGCCTAGTCATCCATCTAAAACCCTATTCGTGCACTTCTATGCTCATGTGAGGAGTTGGGGAGCGATGTCGATTGCTCTCTAATCAACTAATTTTGAGCTCGCCTTGACGAACATCGATTTTCACCAACAATTACATATAGGGAAAATTCCAAAGAGCACTCTTCACTTTTGTGCACACATATAATTCATGCTCTGATGCATAATAGGATTCCCCAACAACCTTGTTGAATTACTTTTCTATTTTATATTGGACATTAGATAAGATCAACAATATAGAATATTTATCTTAATCCTTTTCTCTTAGTTAGATTTACTCTTCTATTAAAACTTTATATCGGTTGCCTAAAAATTGTCCTAAAACAATTGTTTCATAAGGTTAGATCATCATTTGACTATTGGAATATTGCCTTTACGTTTCTTCACTCTGGCCTAGATTGGCCTTTGTCTCTTTTTCCTCTATCTCTCTCTACTGTCTTTCCTCTTTCTGACTATATGATTTTCCTCCCATTTGGAGGATTCTAAACATATCTTGTTAGCACTTCCCTTTTTCATCAATCGGTGTCAAGGCAATACCTATCCTTCACTGTGACATCCCAAATTTTGTCTGTCTATTTAGCGAACAAAGATAAGTGAAATTGATGATGGTGATAAGACTCGTTCATTTAATATAAGTTGGGATGTGCCAATTTAGGAATTTTGGGATAACGGTTGATGAATGATGATGGGACCGAAAATCATATGAGAACATTTGTAAATTGGTGGTCCAATTGCAGTCATTAAAGTTCTAATTATAAGGTGATGGATAATTCGGATTTTTATTTTCCTAATGGCTAGCCACCACTGGGACACCACCACCACACCACCATCGGGACGACACCACCACACCGACCCCAAGACACTTGCCAATTGTCCTCACTAATTTGCCATTTGTTGCCCAACTTTCATACAAGATGACATGTGGCACCGCCGCCCCCTCACCAATCAGAATACATGCAATGTTGGTCATCTCTCTCTCCCTCTCTTTCACTCTCCCTCTCCGTCACTCTCTCGGCCACAAAACAGAAAACAAAAACACACGCTCAATTGCTCTCCAGAAACAACAATCGACTAGCGCTGATTCATGGGAGTTCGGAGGTTTGATTCTTAGCTCAAGACAACTAAAGCAAGTGGAAACTAACCCAATTCTATTTAATCTTCCGAGCTTTTCAGTGAAGAGGACTTCGAGTAGAGGAGTTGCAGATAGTCTAGCCTAGGATCGATTCACAGGGGTCTTGTGGGCGTTGAGTTCCGAATTGTTGATTACATGGTGTTTTCTTTTTTTTCTGTTTTGCTGTGCATGTTGAGAATGGAGGAAATTAGTTGTTGGTCATGATGATTTTGGGGTAGAAATTTGGGTTTTGCAAAATAAGACTGGTTCATTAGTTCTGGGTTGTGATTTTCATATTTGAGATAATTCTGACCTCTTCGGTTTACTAATTTTACTTAGTTTTTTATGTTTTGAATCTCACTAAACTTCCTTCATGAAAGTTGTTCAGAACATCCTAAAATATAAGATACTTAAATTTCAGATTTTCAGAATTAAATGAATGGATACGAAGGCCTACGACATTACTGGTTTTAATACAGGATTCTAAAATTGGTTCTACCTTTGGTCACTTTAAATTTTCTACGAATTTTTCTAGACTGAAATTGGATATACTCTCTTCACGAAAATACTAGAGGGCATCTGTTTCCAGAACATATCAAAATTTCAAAATGTTTTGATTAAGTTTGGCCTAGATAATGACCTTTTTTTAATTCTGGAAACTCGATTTTCACCGATTCTGATTGTCTCATTCTGAGCGAACTACTGCTCTTAATTTAGATCGAACTAGACTTTGAGTTGTTCATGAAAACGTCAGTCATGTTCTTCTTTATAACATATTAAAATTTCGTGAATTTTCAAATTGATTTGCTAAGGTTAAAGGAGAGTTGAAATTTCTACTTTCTAGCTTAATTAGTCCTTGTTGCTCTGTGATGGTAGTTAGTTGAATAGGGTGTTCGGTCTTGCTTCAATTGGGAGAGTCGTGAGCTTAGATTAACTAGTAGACTTGGTTTTGTTGATATTGTGGTGTTATTGTCGCAAATTGGCATGGTCTGGTTCTGATGCGTGAGAAAGCCGAATTCGATGTTAGCTAATATGTGTTAATTATGCTATAACAAATGTGGTGCTTACTAAATTGATGTCAAGATGTTCATGAGTAATGCTAGAGCTATGTAAGACTTGAGGGTTAAAGAGTGATAAGTATCGGACAGCGAACCGATATATATTCCCTGGAGGAGTCAAGATGCCCCTGCTATGTGTCTAGGATGCCCCTATCATGTTAGGGATTCCTTGGAGTGAGATGCCCAAGGACAACAAACCTTGGTAAGTCGGACAGCGAACTGGCATGTGTTATTTAGTGGATCATGGAAGTTGTTTACTTGAGAACGAATGAACATCGATATATGTGACATGTGTGCTTGCAATATTGTTCTTATGAATTGCTGGTCATTCATGTTCTTGGCTCCTAGGTATTCATGTTATATTAGTATTAATGTTCTATTAGTTTTGTTTAGGCTGTGAAGTAACAATGGAATGATTAGCTCAGAAAATGAATATTCCACTTGCTAAGCGTTAGCTCATTCCTGTTGACTTTAAATTTTTCAGATCTATAGTTAGCATGGCCTCTCATCCCACTGCCCCTGTGATTCTCTATGGAGCGCCCTTAGACTTTGAGGGTTTGTTGAGCCAGTCTACTAACCTGGACTTCTTGGGTGTTACATTCGTCAAGTATATGTCTTCACTATTAGTGGATATCAGCATGGAGACGAGGATGGTGATGTATTGTTTTATCGTCGCGTACATGCGCCAGGGCGGACGACTGTGTAGATCGATTCAACACCTTCAAGATGGTGACAATGATGGTGGTGGGAACGGCCAAGAGTGGCGGGGTGGGTGTGTGGCTTTAGATATGGATAGTTAGTGTGTATGTTGATGGGCGCCATTTTTTAGTAGTGGTGATAGGTTCCTTCACTTCCCAGGGTGCTCATGATAAGGTTAATGTACTACTCTTTTGATGGTCTTTTGAAAACACCTATACATACATACATACATACATACATACACACACACACACACATATATATATATATATATATATATATATATATATATCTATGAAAGTTGTGTTTATTACATCAATTCGATGTTATGTTGAATTTATTTAATGCTATAATATATATTCATTTGAATAATAAATAACAATTACAAGAATGTACACATTAGAAAGTGACGTACCTAGGATGTCACAACTCATCATAGAGTGTCACCGTCACCGTCACTGTCTCAAGGGAGCTGGATCGGTCCCCACAGTCGTCTACCTTGGCGCATGTATGCGGCGATAAAACAATATGTCACCATCCCCATCTCCATGCCGATATCCACTAATATTGAAGACACATACTTGACGAACGTAACACCCGAGATGTCTGGATCAATAAACTCGCTCAAAGAACCCTCAAAGTCTAGGGGTGCTCCATAGAGAATAACAAGGGCAATGGGATGAGAGGCCATGCTAACTATAGATTTGAAAAAAAAAATTAAAGCCGACAAGAATGAGCTAACGCTCAGCAAGTGCAATATTCGTTTTCTAAACTAATCGTTACATTGTTACTTCATAGCTTAAATAGAACTAATAGAACATCAATACTAATGTAACATGAATACCTAGGCCAAGAACACGAATGACTAGCAACTCATAAAAACAATATCGCAAGCACACATGTCACATATATCGACATTCATTCATTCTCAAGTAAACAACTTCCACGATTCGCTAAATAACACATGCCGGTTCGTTGTTTGGTTTACCAAAGTTCGCTGTCCTTGGGCATCTCACTCCGAGGCATCCCTAACATGATAGGGGCATCCCAAACACACAGCAAGGGCATCCCGACTCCTCTGAGGAATATATATCGGTTCGTTGTCCTATACTTATCACTCTCTAACCCTCAAGTCTCACATAGCTCTAGCACTACTCATGAACATCTTGACATCAATTTAGTAAACACCACGTTCGTTTAGCATAATGAACACATATCAGCTAACATTGAATTCGGCTTTCTCACGCATCAGAACCAGACCAGGCCAATTTGTGACAATAACACCACAATATCAACAAAACCAAGTCTACTAGTTAATCTAAGCTCACGACTTTCCCAATTGAAGCAAAACCGAACACCCAATTCAACAAACTACCGTCACGGAGCAACAAGGACTAATTAAGCTAGAAAGTAGAAATTTCAGCTCTCTTTTAACCTCAACAAATCAATTTGAAATTTCACGAATTTTAATATGTTATAAACAAGAACATGACCAACATTTTCATGAACAACTCAAAGTCTAGTTCAATCTGTATTAAGAGCAGTAGTTCACTCAGAATGAGAGAATCAGAATCGGTGAAACCCGAGTTTCCAAAATAAAAAAAAAAAGTCATTATCCAGACCAAACTTAATCAAAACATTTTGAAATTTTGATATGTTTTGGATACAAATACCCTCTACAACTTTCGTGAAGAAAGTATATCCAATTTTAGTTTAGAAAAATTCGTAGAAAATTTAAAGTGACCAAAGGTCATAACCAATTTTCAGAATCCTGTATTAAAACCGGTAATGTCATAGGCCTTCGTATCCATCCATTTAATTCTGAAAAATCTGAAATTTATGTATGTTATATTTTAGGATGTTTTGAACAACTTTTATGAAGGAAGTTTAGTGAGATTCAAAATGGAAAAAGCTAAGTAAATTTAGTAAATTGAAGAGGTCAGAATTATCTCGAATATGAAAATCACAACCCAGAACTAATGAAGCGATCTTATCTTGCAAAACCTAGATTTCTACCTCTAAATCACCATGACTAGCAACTAATTTCCTCCATTCTCAACATGCACAACCAAAAAAAAAAAAAAACACCATGTAATCAACACTTTAGAACTCAACACCCACGATACCCCGCGAATCGATCCTAGACTAGACTATCTGCAACTCCTCTACACCAAGTCCTCTTCACCTAACAGCTTAGAAGATTAAAAAGCATGAATTGGGTTAGTTTCCACTTGCCTTAGTTATCTTGAGCTAAAAATCGAGCCTCCGAAGTCCCTTGAATCGGTGCCGGTCAATTGTTGTTTTTTGAGAGCAATTGAGCATGTGCGTGTTTCTATTTTCTGTTTTGTGGCCAAGAGAGCGAGGGAGAGGGAGAGTGAGCTGCGAGAGTGAAAGAGAGGGAGAGAGAGATGACCAGCATTGCATGTATTCTGAATGGTGAAGGGGCGGTGGCGCCACGTGTCATCTTGCATGAAAGTTGGGCAACAAATGGCAATTTAGTGAGGACAATTGGCAGGTGTATTGCGGTCGGCGTGGTGGTGGCATCCTGATGGTGGCATGGTGGTGGAGTCCTGGCAGTGGCGTGGTGGTGGTGTCCTAGTGGTGGCCGGCCATTAGGAAAATAAAAATCCGAATTATCCATCACCTTATGATTAGAACTTTAATGACCACAATTGGACCTCCAATTTATCATTGTGCTCATATGATTTTCGGTCCCATCATCATTCATGAATCATTGTCCCAAAATTCCTAAATTGGTACATCCCACCTTATATCAAATAAACAAGTCTTATAACCATCATCAATTTCACTTATCTTTGTTCGCTAAACAAACTGACAGAATTTGGGATGTCACACAGACCTCAACTTTTTACATCTACATTACCATCCCATTATTGCAAATCCACTTAACCAAAACTCAAACCTAAGCTACCTACAGCTCAATCACTCACCTTCCCGGCATCTAGGGGTGTGCAAAAGAATCGGAAACCATCTAGACCGCCAAAAACTGAACCGAATCGGCAGTTCCCATAAGGACTAGTCCAACTCCCAGTTTCAATAATTGGAACTGGTTAGTACCGGTCCGGCTCTCGATTTCAGATATGGAAGTGCTCACCTAACCACTCAAACCAGGCCGATACACACATCCACACATATATAATTTTAGCTCTCTTAGAATCAAACTCTCATGCCTTTTACAATTTTACTGGTCGGCCCTCAAAAAAGAAAGAAAAGAAAAAAAACCCTAATCACTTGTCAGTCCTTCACCTCCTCATTTGACATCATCTCCCTCTCATGCCTTCCACTCTCTCACATCGCCTCATCTCGCTCTTGGTCCATCAATCATCTCACCTCTCAACGAGTCGGCTAAGCTCTCAGTCTCACCTTCAGCCCTCTATCACGGCATCACAGTCACGCCTCACCTCTAGCCCTCCCTCACAATCTCACTCAGACTCACAAGTGTCATGCCTCTCCCTCACAGCTTGCTCTTGCAATCATAGCCTCGCTTGCTGATGCTCGTCGTGACTCTCCTCTGCCTTGCTCACTCGCGGCACTTGTCTGGCATAAAAGGTGTGATCTTTCCACTTCAAATGGATGGTCAGACCTAGCACAAAAAGTGTGATTTTTGGGTTCTAAAGGGTTTTATTAATTCAACACAGGGGAAATAGAGGTTTCCCAATTGAAGTGTTGACATTAAATTGAACATAACAAGGGATGACAAGATTTGAACCCGTGACATTTTGTACCCAAAACAAACACCCTACCAAGTTGCGCTACGTCCCTTTCATAGGGAACTGGACCACTGCGGGCGATTCCTGGTTCAAGGGTGGGAATTGCCCACCCTAAAACTGATCACCCTTACTGGCATCACCCACAACTATCACATCATTGTCAGTTCGCCGCCGCTTCACCACCTCAAGCCAAGCCGTCACCTCTTTGCCTTAGCCGTTTTCCTGTATCTTGACTCGAGCTCTAACTGTAAATTATAACATAATTCTTTTATGCATAAAATTTATGATATAAAATCTTAGATCTTCATGATTTTCACAATAAGAGGGATGAAGACATACATTTATCCATAGCGTTTTCCTTGAAGATAATTGTTGCAAAAAACGGAAGAAGCGAAGAAATCTAATTTCTCTCCCTTTTCCACTTTTCTCTTAACGTATCCTATCGATGGAAGATAAAAATACAATATTTTTTTTCGTGCGTTATATTGAGTGGAGAGAGGACCAGACTCTTTTTATATATACCCATTCAAGCGGTGCCTTCCATCAAAGCATATCCAACTTCATAAGAGTTGTTCCTTTTCGGAGGAACTCTAACTTCTCAATAGAATTATATCTTTTCATCTATTTTCATAGCCAATACATTTTAGCACTTAAACATTTATGAAACCATTAATTCATAACATCATGTGGGCCACATTATTCTTATATTCTCCCACTTGGCCCATATGACCTTCCTTTCATGGTTTAATAAAGACCATAATGTGCACAATAATATTATGCTAAAACCTTTCTTAAATTGCCTATCACATAAAGATCACAGTTAAATAAAGAAACTAATGCGAGTCATTGCGGTTGTATGCCATTAATCGACATAGTCCCTTTCATGTACTGCAACTATAGTTCCCTACTTAACATGATTCATAAATGAGAAGTATAGTAACGGTCCAACTATAATGTCTCTGTTAGAGACTGTCCTATTACACATTCATCTATTTCCATCATGTATACCAAATAGAAAACAAGAAATATCAGAAATACATAATTGAGCTTATAGTGTCAAATAAATAAACTTAATGCACTTATAATACAATCATTAATAACATCTAATAATACCCATCCTTTCAATATGTTCTTTAAATATTTTGGGCGGCAGTCCTTTTGTTAAGGGATCTGCAATCATAAGGTTAGTGCTAATGTGCTCAATTGACACTCTTTGTTTCTGAACTTCTCCTTTAACAAACAAGTATTTAATTTCCATATATTTAGCACCCTTGGAGTACTTGTCGTTCTTAGAGAAGAAAACTGCTGCAAAGTTATCATAATAAATTTTCAGCGGCCTGGCAATACTATTGACAATCACAAGCCCCGAAATAAAGTTTTGCAGCCATATCCCATGAATAGTGGCTTCAAAGCATGCCACAAACTCATCCTCCATAGTAGATGTAGCAATAACTGACTGCATTGCACTTTTCCATGAAACTGTGCCTCCAGCCAAAAGATACAAGTAACCAAAAGTTGATTTTCTTGTATCGGTACATCTGGCTAAGTCTGAATCTGAATATCCAATCACCTCAAAATGATCAAATCTTTTATAAGTGAGCATGTGATTCTTCGTTCCTTGCAAGTATTTAAGAGCTTTCTTTGCAGCTTTCCAATGATCTAATCCTGGGTTATTTTGATACCTACTCAGTATTCTGACAGCAAAACTAATGTCTGGTCTGATGCAAGTTTGAGCATACATTAAGCTTCTGACAACAAATGCATAAGGAATATTTTTCATTCGTTCTTGTTCCAATTCACTTTTCGGACATTGAATAAGACTAAATTTGTCACCTTTCAGAATTAGAACTGCTCCTACTGAACATTTATTCATATTAAATCTCTCTAAAATTTTATAAATATATGCTTTTTGAGACAATCCTAACAATCCCTGTGATCTATCATGGAATATTTCTATTCATATCACATATGTTGCCTATCCCATATCTTTCATTTCAAAATTTTTAGAGAGAAATTTCTTAGTTTCGTGTAACAAACCAAGATCATTAGTAGCAAACAAAAGGTCATCAACATAAAGAACTATAAAAGATAAACTTGCTCCCATTGACCTTCGTGTATATACACCGATCAACAGTTTTTTCCTTAAATCTAAAAGAAGTTATGGTATCATTAAACTTAAGATACCATTGTCGGGAAGTTTGTTTAAGTCCATATATTGATTTCTTTAACTTACACACCATGTGTTCCTTTCCTTTAACTGAAAAACCCTCGGGTTAGTCCATATAAACTCCTTCCTATAAATTCCCATTAAGAAATGTAGTTTTAACATCCATTTGGTGTAACTCTAAATCGTAATGAGCCACCGAAGCCATAATGATTCTAAGTGAGTCTTTCTTGGAGACTGGTGAAAATGTCTATTTATAATCAATGCCTTCTTTCTGAGTAAACCCTTTAGCAACAAGTCTGGCCTTATATTGTTCGATATTACCTTTTGAGTCACGCTTGATCTTAAAGACCCATTTACACCTGACCTTTTTACATCCTTCAGGCAATTCAACAAGATTCCAAACTTGATTTTGATCCATAGATTTTAACTCTTCTTCCATAGCATTGAACCATTTAGTAGAATTATCACATTCCATGGCTTATGAAAATGAACCTGGATCATTACCAATTCCTAAATTGATTTCTGACTCTTGTAGATAAATCACGTAGTCATTAGAAATAGCCGACCTCTTTTCTCTTTGAGATTTTCTTAATGTTATTTCTTGTGGCTCAACTACTATAGGTTCTATTAACATTTTCATTATGGATTGTTTGATCATTAATTTGTTGTTCTTGATTATTATTAGGTTGAACTATAATATCAAGAACAACAACTTTAGAAATTTTGGGTAGAGGAACTTCCACCCTTACTTCTTGCATGCAAACATCACGCATTCTTTCACTCCTACTAATGAGAACATTTCCAATGAACCTAGCATTTCCAAATTCAACAATTCTTATACTATGATTAGGACAATAAAATCTATACCCTTTGGATTTCTCTACATAAGCAATGAAGTAACCACTAGTTGTTCTTAAATCCAATTTCTTTTCATGTGGATTGTAAATTCTTACTTTAACTGGACAACTCCAAACATACAGGTGTCGTAAACTAGGTTTCCTTCCTGTTCACAGTTCAAAGGGAGTCGTTGGAACTGCCTTACTAGGAACTCTATTTAACAAATACATAGAAGTCTTTAATGCATGCATCCACAATGATAAGAGTAGAGATGAATAACTCATCATACTCCTAACCATTTCTATCAAAGTACGATTACACCTTTCTGCTACACTATTTTTTTGTGGTGTACCTGGCATTTTGTGTTGAGCACAAATACCATGTCTTTCAAGGAATTTAGCAAATGGACCTGGACATTGGCCCGATTCATCATACTTTCCATAATATTCACCGCCTATATCCGACCTTACTATTTTCACCTTTTTATCTAATTGTTTTTCAACCTCTTTAATATACACATCAAGCGCATTCACTGATTGAGATTCATCATGCAATAGATAAATATAAAAATAACATGAAAAATCATCAATAAAAGTGATAAAATAACTTTCTTTACCAAAAGATGGAACATCAAAAGGACCACATATATCGTTGTGTATGATTTCAAGAAGCTCTGTGCTTCTTGTGACACCTTTCTTAGTGTGTTTTGTTTGTTTACCCTTAATACAATCAATACACACTCCAAGATCAGTAAAATCCAAATTTGGAAGAATTTTATTCTTCACTAATCTTTGCATTCTTTCTTTGGATATATAACAAAAACATTTATGCCACAAGTAAGCAGAATTCTCATCCACTAAACTACGTTTAGTGCCAACATTGTGATGCAAGGTCATTAAGGTCTCAGTAAAAGCATTATCAAGTTTAAACTGGTAGAGACCATCACATAAAATTTCAGTTCCAATAAGATTATTATTCTTATACAAATTGAAAAATGCACAATCAAACTTAAAAGAGAATCCCGTTACATCAAGTTTTGGCAAAAAAACTAAATTGCGGGAAAAAATAAGTACATAAAGGGTTCGAAACAAATCCAAATAATGCCTAGTATCTAAGATCAAACGATAAGTGCCAATGCCTTCAACTAGAGCTTTGTTTTTATTTCTTGTTAGCACATAATTTTCATTTGGCTTTATGGTTTGGATCGAAAGAAATCTATACATCGTATTTGAAACATAAGTAGTAGCACCAGAATCAATCCACCAAGTATTATGAGGAACTTCAGTAAAGTTTGATTCAAAACATACTAAAGCACGAGGCTTACCTTTCTTTTCGAACCAAACTTTACGCTTCAGACAATCTTTCTTCAAGTATCCTATTTTATTACAAAAGTGACACTTAATAAGATTGTGTTCCTTCTTGTGGATTTGAGAAGCCTTAGAAGAGTCATTCAGGTTGTGTAAACCTTTCTTCTTGCTCCTTCCACCTTTCGTCTTGGAGTTCTTCTCAGTTTCTTGGTGACTTAAGAGATGAACAGAATGAGCCTTTTGATTATTTATCCTTGTTTCCTCTTGAACAAGCATACAGACCAATTCATTTACATTCCACTTGTCCTTTATAGCGTTGTAATTCATTTGAAAGGGCCCATATTGTTCATGAGGCAAGGAATTAAGTATGAACTGTACTAAAAAGTACTCATCCATGTTCATTCCCAAAGTCTTTAATTTTGCTGCTAAGTTTGTCATCTCTAGTATATGGTCATGCATGGTACGTGAACCATTATATTTCATGGTGGTCAAAGTACTCATCAATGTATCGGCTAGTGACTTATCAGCAGTTTGAGAACGCTCTTCCACAAATTTCATAAATTCCTTAGCATTATCAGTTTTGGGAAGAGTAGTTTTTAAGTTGTTTGCAACTGTCATTTGCATAAACATTAAGTTTAATCTGTTCGATCTTTCCCAAGTTTTATGGAAAGACTTTTCAGTATCGCCACTCTTATAAGTAATAGTAGTCAGTTTCTCAATTTGAAGTGCTAAATCAAAATCCAAGACACTTAGGTGAAATTGGACTTGTTCACTCCAATCGAGAAAATTCATTCCATTGAATAAAGGAACAAACGAAGCATGCGAATGAAGAGAAACAGGTACAGATACTGCAAATATACAAGAATATACTCATACATTAATGCTTTGAGAATATCACATTATCATATTCAAATTAAACATTACATGTATATCATAGTTCTCATTTGTGTGATCCTATAATATACAAACATACAATAAACCATAATGATGCTAATAACTTTTATTTGGTAATTATAAATACAACCCATTAAAATTTATTTAATATCTTTGGATATACAAACAAATTTAACAAGACATATTAATTACCAATTATTATGTTCATGAATTATAAGAAATTGATTAATGTCACGCCCCGACTCAAATCTAATGCTTTCCATACCTCACTTCCAAGAGTCGAACGGTGCGACATCCTAGGAATACGTCGCCAACTCAACGGTCTCGCATCAAAGTCAATCGTAGCGGAAACAAATAATTAAACCCGGACAATAAATTGGAGAACACCAGAATTAAACTTACACGCCCAACCGCCAATACTTACAAACCTTACATCATCCACATATGAACATACACCTTCTCGATATTTTTGAGTCCATAATTTTACATGCATAACCATTGTAATTACCTTAAAAACCATTCACCAGAAAAAGGTAAATTCCCTATCTACCAAAAGCGGTATTACACGAACACTAGCTCATCGCCTCCTCACTAGTCCTTGCGTCCTCGGTACGGCATCCATTCAGGGTATACTTCACGAAATTATCCTTGGCGTGCATAACTGTATCAAAACGTTCTAGTGGCAGCGGTGGCGATTGATTCCTTGTTAAGGCTGTTTATCTGAAATGGTTTGGTTTATACAATCATGAGACACTTCTCAATAAGTTGTAACCTAAACCCTACCTAGGCTATCACGTACCTCCAGACAATCACACAAACACATGCGTATTCGTGCACATCAAGTCATCACATCGCAGGCACATCAAATAATATTGTCAGGCTCAATCATGCGCACATCTGCACTCAATCACAATCACGTCAGATGCAAACACGCGCATGTACCATTCTCATCCCACTGTTCCTTCTATTTTCATTTCCTCTTTCACATTCCTCGCCAGTGACCCGCGTTGAAGTACACGCCTCAGGCACACTGCGACCATTCATTTTCCACAACACTTGCCAGTAACCCGCATTGAAGTGCACGCCTCAGGCACACTGTGACCATTCGTCACATCACTTCCGGCCCGCGTTCTAGTACACACCTCAGGTCATGTTTCTTGTCCGCGTTGAAGTACACGCCTCAGGCTCAACACCTACCACCCACTGCGCAACCCGCGTTGAACTACACGCCTCAAGCTAGCAATCTTCCGGTACTATCGGGCATCGTCCCCCATTGAAGTACACGCCTCAGGACGGCACAATTTTTCGCAATTTCTCATGCCATGCCACATCACAATTTCTCAATTACTCGCATGATCTGCGATCATATGCCATTCATTTTGCCAGTCACATGTACCCGTGCACGCAATAATTCACACTCGACTTATGCTCAACAAGCATTTATCACACCCAACTGGCCCATCACACGTGGCCCGTACACGCATCAATTAACACGTAAAATATGCTCAACAGCATTCGACATGGCCAATTTCAATAATTAATTCAATCTGGCCCACGCGTGTACATAATCAAGCACATTTCAATTCATCAAATCACAATTCAATAAACATACAAGGCCACTCATGAGCTCACAAACACAGCCACGTTCATAGGCATAATTTCGATATTTCCAAGCCTATTCGACACCACAATCCAACCATACCATCACACACCAAACCGACACCATTTATCCTTAAATTGAGCCATAAGCTCGCCAATTCCATCCCACAATATCCGACACTCTATCTAGTCTCACTCCAACCTCAAAGCATTCTCATTTCATCCTCAAATCACCCAATATAACACATATTCAAGCTTAAATTCTGGTCACAATGCATCAACTACTCAACCCCGACACCCCCACCATCTCGCTCATTAAAACAAACATCCAAAGAATCGGGGTACAATTGGGTTGTTTACACCGTGACCGAAATCCCCTTCAAATAAATAATAAACAAACTCCAAAAATTTTGAAATTTGGGTACGTTGCGTAAAACATCTTGTTGTACATTTTCCGTGAAGAACTTGAAACCCAATTCCAACTATAAACACCTCTTTCGGTCACTTGAAATTAGACGAAAATCAACTCATTCTAACAAACTGTTTTGTCCTCAAAATATATTTCTTTCAATTCCCAAATTACTTTGAAAAGCCTTGAAATTTTTATATGTCATAACCACAAATGTCCCCAACAATTTTCGTGAAAGAAGTATTTTGAAACTAGGCCTAGAAAAATTTATAAAAATTCAAACAGACCCGAAGGTTAGGTGAACAGTAAATCGGGCAGACCCATTTCGGTCCAAAGACAGACTTCCGAATGGCCTCAAATGATTTCCAAAAATTCCCAAATTAAAGTATGGTATACTCCAAGATGTTGGGAACAACTTTCATGATAAAAATTTCTCAAATTCGGCCCACAAAATTCTCTACAAAAATAGCAAACTGGGCGGGTACAGTAACCCCGAATCCGAGAATCGCGCCAAACCTTACGGATTCAAACCCGAACCGATTTCTACCAAAATTCAACCACCAAAACTCATTCCCCAACGTCTAATCCAACCCGCAACAGCCACTAACAGTCATGATCAACCACTAACAACCATGATCAGCCACCAACAATCAAGATTAACACCTTAATCAACCTCTAAATCTCCTAAACCGCCCCCAAACGAGTCCGAAAATACCCAACGTCCTAAGCAAGGGTTAGATTACAACTTACCAAACTCTAAATTATCGTGGTTAGAGCAAAAGCGGTGGCAAAATCAATATCTAACAGCGGCTTGCGACGGCAGTGACAAGCAGTGACGATCGGCTCAACGGTGAACGGCGGCGACTTGCGGTGGCGGTCTGGCAGTGTTCACGGCCAAGAGAGGAAGAGAAAGAGAGAGTGAGAGTCCATGGTGGGGGGGAGGGTGTGCTGCCGTGAGATGAGGGAGAGAGAAGGAGAGAGAGAGAGAGAGAGAGAGAGAGAGAGAGAGAGAGAGGATTGTCAAACTTAATCCCCGAGTTTTGATCAAAAATCACAAAATGACCAAAATACCCCTCTCTAACCTTTTTAATCCAACGGTCGAGATTCGATCTAATCTTGAAATCAACGGCCCTGATCAAATCTTACTTTAAAATATCCAACGGTATTGTGTCTTTTCCAACTTTAGGGGCAAAATGACCAAAATGCCCCTCCCTCATAAAACATACCCTTTATTAATTCTCAAGGGTATTTTGGTCACTTTCTCAATTTCTTGCCCAATTTGAATTTTTCTGAAGGTTTTGGGCTCACCCAAAAATCGCACGTGTCTTCCGCGACGTCATCCTAACATTCCGTCGTGACTTCCTAATTTTCCGATATCCAATTTGGGCTAAATTCAATAATTAAATTTTATTAAACGCAACTTGAGCGTTTCTCAAACTAACGAGCGGCTTGTTGGGGAAATTCGCAGAATCGACTCGTGACTGATAATAAATCGAGTCGCGTGCAAGTTCGTTCAGTACGTGACGACCTCGGTCGTCATTAAAATCGTGAAAATCAATCACTAGCTCCGAGGGGTACGATCGTTTGGTATAGGTTCAGAATCGTTCGTCAAGTCATTTCATAGTCCAAAAGAATCACCCGCAATCCACTACCGTAGCAGTAGCGAATTAATCACTAACTATCCTTGGATCGACTAATAGTGGCTCAAAATATCACATCAGCGATCTAATGGTCGAAAATCAATTCACGATCGAATTTTCTTTAGTCATGCGAATTTAATTTCCCTATTAGCCTTTCCCTGATGGTTAGCATCCCAGGAATAATTAGTTCCGGGCGAGAACTAACTACGAGTACATTCATAAAATCCAGTATTTCATAAATCCCAAATGGACCAAATTTTCAGGATGTCACAATTAACCTTTGGGTCAATCCCTAAGTCGTTATAATAAATGAACTTCAATATACCCATGACACCAATAAGGATATGTAATATAACAATTCCAACCATAGCATCAATTAATCATGAGTAATTGAAAGAAACATTATACAATTTCAAAATTCAAGATATTATGGTTCGGCCACTTTGGTGACTAACAAACCACTCATAATTGAATTCTTAAAATTGTAAAACGCTATAATTGTTTCATTCACAAACATTTACCAAATTGCATGCTGAGGGTAAAATCGTAAATTAATGCATAAGGGCAAAACTTTAAAATCAAAATCGATAGGGGCAGAATCGTAAATTTAGAGCCAGTGGCAAAACGGTAAATAATTATGTCAATGGCAAAACGGTAAATAAAACGATCAAGGGCAGAATCGTAAATAAACACATAAGGGGCTACACAAGCCTCAACTACCAGCATGGGCGCGTAGGGACCACACGCCTATACATGCACGAGCGCGTGTCTCACACACACCTGTTCCTTTACTGTGCACGTCACCACGTGGACCCACGCGCCTATGCAACCACGTTTGTGCATGGAGGCCACACGCTTTCTTCATCTTGCCCTTTCGTCTCTTTTTTTTTTTTCGGGCATTTTACCATTCGAGTCTCCTCTAATAGACGATCTCCAATCAAATTAATGAGTGGATTTTGGAGACCGCTCCGCCACAACCACAGATCCAAGATTCTGCGAAATAAATTGGAACAAGAAATCATTTCAACAGCTTTGGCAAATAACAAAAAGACCAAAATCGTTTAAAGAATCCAAACCCAAAAATCATAATCGAAAAATCATGAGATCTTAAACCTTGCTCTGATACTAACTGAAAGTTATAACATAATTCTTTTATGCGGAAAATTTATGATATAAGATTTTAGATCTTCATGATTTTCACAATAAGAGGGATGAAAACATACCTTTATCCATAGAGTTTCCTTTGAAGATAATTGTTGCAAAAAACGGAAGAAGCGAAAAAATCTGATTTCTCTCCCTTACCCACTTTTCTCTTAACGTATCTTATCGATAGAAGATAAAAATACAACGTTTTTTTTTCGTGCATTATATTGGGTGGAGAGAGGACCAGACTCTTTTTATATATACCCATTCAAGTGATGCTTTCTATCAAAACATATTCCACTTCATAAAAGTTGCACCTCTTCGGAGGAACTTTAACTTCTCAATAGAATTATATTTTTACATCTATTTTCATAGCCAATACGTTTTAGCACTTAAATATTTATTAAACCATTAATTCATAACATCACATGGACCACATTATTCTTACACAAGCATCCATGGTCGAGATGGCCGTGGTCCTACCTCACATTGTAGAGCTTGAGCCCAGATACGGTGGCCATGGAGAGAGAGAGAGAGGTGGATGTGGTGGAAGAGAAGGGGGGAGAACGGGAATGAGACGTTTGGGTGTGGTGGGGGGACAGTTTAATCTTTTTAATTGGAGTCTTTGTCTGAAAATGTAAATTACAGATTCAAAAACCGTGGACCTTTTAATATGGTATCAAAGTTGAGGAAGGTTTATGAGAATTCATGTTGTTTTTAATTTGTTTTCTTATTTTTGTAGACAAATAAACTTTCAGTTTATGCCAACCAACGTTAGTGCATGAAGCAGAAAAGACCCTAGTAGCTTGCACAAAATGATGCTCATTATTATTCTTCTAAAGGACACAGCAGTACGAGCCTATAGAATCGATCCTACACAAGTGAAAACCTTATTTGGTTCATTTAGAATTTCCAGGGAAATAATATGTGAATAACATGTAAATATCCTTCATTTCATGTGGATAGACAGAGATCCTTCAGCTAATTATAATCTATATCATAACAAAAGCCTAATTTCGTTAATATTACCACAAAAAATATAATCATCACTCATAACTTTTGTTTTATATAAAAGAATTTTAAGTGGGGCTGAGCTATTTACGCATGTATTTTTAGCTTAAGACATAACTTTTAAGTTGATTGATCAAATAAACATTCAGCATTTATTGATATTTAAAAACACTTTTATTAGGTAATGATCAATGAATTGCTACTTTCCTATTTATTTCAAAATTTTGCTTTTTGTACTCTTTCTTGCACCCATCATGAAGAGAACAATTTGCTTCGAGCTCCAAAATGGTAAAAAAAATTCCATCAAATGTGTATTTATTATACTAATTAGTTATAACTATAGTTAAATTCATACTATAATTACTAATCATAGTAAACTGACCATGAACTATCGATATTTTTATAATTACTTATTATATTTCATAATATCATAATTACATAAAGTATAGTTATTGACAAGATTTAATAATGAATACTTATGATGAATCCAATCAGTGAATCACACAATTGACTTCATCATAGTTAAAAGCAACAAGTTCATTTTTATGATAATTAAACGTTATGGATAGAAGTTCCTTAACATGGTTTTAATTTTTAATTTTCAGGATAATAGCATAAATAATCCCTAAACTTTGTTTCAATGTATAATGTGGTCCCTGAACTTTTATCTGTACAATATGATCCCTAAACTTAGACCCAATGTGCAATGTCATTCCTAAACTTTTAATTTATTCAACATTGTCCCTAAATTATATAAAAATGTTTGAAAGTTTAGGGATCACATTGAATATTCAACCATAGTTCAGTGACGACATTGAACAAATTAAAAGTATATGGACCACTTTGCACATTGAACTAATATTTAAGAACCGCATTGTGCAAATTAATAGTTTAAGTATGATATTGCATATTATACCAAAGTTCGAGGACTATTTTTATCACTTTCCCTTACCTTTCTGAGAACATGTGACAACCTTACGAGAGTGTGTCAAAGTTTGTTGCTGAAATTGGTTGAGCCCCCTTGGATCTTTTTAGAACAAGTACATTGCTTCCACTTCCAACATGGGTTTTGCTTAGACAATAGTGCATTGACTAGAGAAAAAGAAGATTCAAAAGAAAGCTTCTCTGATCCCTCGAGAGCACGCACTCTTTTAACCCAGTCGAATCCTATGTAGTTTTCCTTCGTTCTTACAGAAAAGTCTTGTGAGACTCAAAAGTTTAAAGCGCTTCCAAAATGATTGGAGCATATCTTACTCTGATCACTTCCCAACCTCTCGAAGAACGACTTCACGAGAGATTATAGAAACACCCCCTTTGAAGAACGGAAAAAACAAATGTTACTCCTATGCAACCCAACATTACCATTGTGCGTAGGCGGATTGCCCATGAATCTCACGTAATTGAAGCACTGATCAGTACAGTAAGTCCCATGAATCTAACATTTCGTGTCTTATGCACACCCCGATTTAGCCGATGACGCTCAAATCGCCAAGAATCCACCACTTTAGAGCGAAAGAACGGTGAGCTCCCTGTGGGGTGATTCCCTCAAGAACTATCTATAGCTCAAAATTTTAGGGAAAATTTCAAATGGGAGCCTGAAGTAAACCTTATCTCAAATAAAAGTATGAAATACTCTTATTTTCTCAAATAAGAGCCTGAAGTGAATTTTATTTCAAATAAGCATTAAAAGTGGCCATATCAATCTCAAATAAAAACTTAACCTCACCAGCCAAAACGTCTTTTCATCTTTTATTTTTTTGAATTTTTTTTCTTTTTTTCTTTTATTTTCCTTTTTATGTTTTTTTCTTTTCCTTTTCCTTTTATTTTTTTTTTTTTGCCTCTCTTCCATCAACCGACCATCAGTGGGGCTAGCAAAGGCCGCCCTGCTTGGGCTAACGAGAGCAAGGGTTACCCTCACCGAATCTAGCAACGGTTGCCCTCACTCGCCCAGCCCAAGCAAGGCAACCCTCACCTGATGCCAATGAGGGCAACCCTTGCCCAATGCGGGCCGACGAGGGTAGCTCTTGCTTGAGGCCGGCGGAGGTCGCTGGCTAGGCACAGTGACGGCTGGGGAGGGAAGATAGAAAAAGAAAAGGGTAAAAGGAAAAGAAAATGATATGAAAAGAAAAGTTAAAATACACTTCCAATTTTTTCTATTAAAATACCCCTTTTTTGACAATAGAATAATTACCAACAGACTAAAGGTCCTTATTTAAGACTCTTTAACCACTTCAAGCTCTTATTTAAAATAATTTAATCACTTCAAACCCTTCTTTTTTTTTTTGGTCTAAAGACCCTTATTTAAAACAATGTCAACTTCAAACCCTTATTTTAAATTTTCCATAAAGAACGAGAATCGACATATCCAAGATGTACTCCTACAAGTAAAGGGGGTCTGAGAATCCATTTTTCTAGCTAAAAACTCCATTCAGCCGACTCGGTGATACCATGACAAGCAAACATTCTGAAAACCCAGGAGGAATGGATCCAGAAGAGCAAGACCAGTTACCTCTAGATAAATATACAGTATAGTTAGCGAAACAATTCTTAGTCCAACTGGCTTGAGTATAAACAGAGACAAGATATGCAAAGACAATTGAAGCATCTACTCTAAATTAAGTTTTCCGTATTGAACAAACAAATCTAGTACCATCAGAAGGGGCTCGCGAAATTCGTACCAAAAGGATGTGATTTATTGCAACATCCTCCAACAATCACATGACAACATCATAGGAATGTAATTCAGCATAAGAATGAACGCAGCTCCTTCACTAGCATAGAAAGTTATCTGTGCATGATGCATGGCCATATAACAACATGCAACTGGATCCCTCGAGATAGACTTTAATTTAGTTTTCCAATAAAATCTCATTTCAACGGCAATCTGCAACGGCCGCAACAAAAAGGACTCGCCGAAGGAGCAGTAATCAAAAGAATACCCTAAATAACACAGTATCACAAATTCGTTCTTATTTGTAGCTTTGAACGGTATTCATTTCCAGGTATACCAGAGAAAACCACAGAACGGAAGAGCAGTTGCTGTCATCCTTCATATATCAAGAAGTAGCCTTCGAGGGTCCTCCACAATGTCTTTGATACGACGCAAGAAAAAGACAGCCTCTCTTCCATCAATCAGTCTATGGTCATAAGTTAGAGCAATGTACATCATTGGCCTCGGAACGACATTTCCGCCAACAACCATTGGACGGCTCACTATGGAGTGCATTCCCAATATCGCAGACTATTCCAAAAGGAAAATTTATGTCAGATCTCAACAAAATGCCAGAAGACTACATGTAGAAAAGAGGAAATTAAACGGGCAGGCATCTACCCATTAATGAGCAAACTGATTCACAAAAATTGGAGCAAAAAAGTTTCGTCACAGTATTTCAACTTGAGTCAGTAAGGTGGCAAACCTGAGGCGGGTTGATGATAGGAGTACTCAAAAGGCTCCCGTAGACACCACCATTAGATATCGTAAAAGTACCTCCTGCCATTTCATCAATTGAGATGGAACCATCATTTGCCTTCTTTGCAAGAGTGTTGATTTCTTTCTCGATATCAGCGAAATTCATCGTAGCAGCATTGCGAATTACTGGAACAACCAGACCCTGTGGGAAAAAAAGGAGGAATTAACCTCAAACAACAATCTCTCATTAAACTCTCTGTACCTGATGTTCAAAAGATAAATCCCTACACCTGCCATGCTCCATGCTCAGAAAAAATTATAAGGACCGGAAAATTACATAGCTACTTGGTCATTTTCTGTGGGTTGAAGAGAGACCAATTGTTTTTAGGGGGGAAAGGGCTGCTGATGCTCACAAATTGCACAATTTAGCACCTCGTGACTAAAATCATTGGAATGACGGAGGCATCGAAATCAATGAACGAGAATCCACACTCTAAATCCTTGGTCTCCATCCAGGTCATTTTCAACAACTTAATAAAAACATTGGCAGAAACCATAATATGCTTAAGGATCCATTTGTTTTTTTGCTTGTATCGTTTGAAATAATTAGTCAATGAAAAATATTTTTATTATTGACAACAATTTATGTTTAAACATTTTAATATACAATGAAAATATTTTTTGTTCATTAATTTTTGTACGCAATACGAGCGATTATTTTTGGAAAAATATTTTCCAAATTATTCATTTTCTGCAAAACAAATAGAGCCCAAGAAACATCAACAGGAGAGCATGGCTGCAGTCTTATAGACAGCTTTGCACAATAAGTTATGTGCTCCATATAGTTGGAGCTAAGCAAATGAAAAATCATCTTTCGTCATAGTTGGCAAAGGTAAACAACCACTTTAAAATTTTATGAAGCTGCTGTCCTCTTTAGCCCATATAGAGAATAAGGTACAAATAAAATCAGCTTTTTACAGAATTATCAGAAATTAAGGAATCACTAGACTCTTACGTTTGACTAAAATAAATTTTGTTAAAGATAATGTGAAGAATCTCCAAATCAAAGAACAACTCACAAACACCTAAACTTGTATTGAAATACATAAAAGCAAAGCTTCATGCATATTCTAATAAGGAGAGTTGGTCTATAATTTGAAGGAGACAAAGTCAAACCTTTGGAGTACCAACAGCTATACTGATATCTACATAATCCCTGTAGATGATGTCATCCCCATCAATAACTGCATTTATGATAGGTTGATTTTGGAGCCCACTAACAGCAGCCTGAAATGTAAGTGACAAGCTATCAAGCAAATGAATAAACTAGGATATATATAGTCTTCAATACATTCCACTTGTGAAGAACCGTGAGGCAAAGCATACTTTCACAAATCCTGACATAAGTCCAAGCTTGACTCCATGTTTTTCCACAAAGGCATCCTTGTAATCTGACCGGAGCTTCATCAAGTTTGTCCTAAAATGATCCACCAAAAAAGCAAATAAATATAAATAAAGCAGCTAAGAGTGTGCAACCAATGCAATATGATTGAAAGCATGGGATAGAGACCCAATGCTAGATGCTTCCAAATTCTGAGGATCAACTGTCCTCCAGTATAACATGTGAGCACCAAAACTCTAAGTTCAGATACAGACTGGGATCTGCTGTTCTGGCAACACATTTAATTGCCAAAATCCAAGCTGAACTGTCCTTCAGTCATTGGGCAAATAAAAATTGACACTGATGGAGATATTTAAGCATCCCTATCATTGTCGAAGTTTGTACATTATATTCTTTTCTCAAAATCACAATTTGTAAGTCAATTTCAGCAATATTTTTCCAGCTTAGACATTTTCAATATGTCAGAGAAGGCACAACAGACAAAAGTAGGGAATATGGGAAATCTATGCCTGAAACCTCGGTGGATAGCTAGAAGAAGTGTGATTCTTTTTGCATATGAAATACCACAGCACACATCACAAGGGAATTAGAGATCTGGAAGTTGTAAGAAAGGAAGTTATAGCAGGAGCTTTCAGGAAGAGGGGGTGTTTTGAATAACGTTGTAGAAACAAATCAACTTCAACTTCTTCCAGTCTGTCTACCCCGTGAGATAAGAAATATTCGAATGATCTCGATCCGTAAATTATGCAAAACTGGATGAATGATCTACCCTCTTTCGAATGAAGACAAGCAACTGGGAATGATTGATGGCTTGATAGACATCCAGTAAGGTCTTTCAAGGAGAATGAGCTTACATATCAACTTCATTGAATGTTGTCAGCATAGCAAATGTATTCTGAGAGTCCTTCAATCTTGAAGCGACCCGTTTACGAAGCCTTGTCATGGGAATCTGCATTTGCAAGGCTCACACCAAGTTAAAAGCTAGAACATCCAGGTAGGAGAACTTTTGAGGACGAGTATGAATTCTGGAAGACCTACGCGTCTTTCTCTTTCCTTAGGAGGAAGCTGTGGTTCTGTTGCAGACCGCTTGGGAGGAGGTGGTGGTGGATGACTTGGTGCTTTGGGCTTCTCTGCTGCTGGAGCAGGTTCAGCTTTGGGCTTTTGCTTCTCCTCAACCTTTTCAGCAGGAGGAGCAGCTCTCTCCCCTGCGCTCTCAGATGGAGCCACATGCGTAGCACCTTCGCCAGACTTGGAAATCACAGCAATCTTTGTTCCTGGTTCCACAGTTTCACCTTCCTTTGCCACAAACTATCACTCATCCGGCAAAGAAACCAAACTTAGAAATAAACATAAGAAACATTCCCAAAACATTTGAAGAAAATGAATTTAGAATTAGCTAAAAGGAGAAGCACTGCCAGATTCACCTTCTGGATGACACCTGCTTCTGGACTAGCAACATCAATCGTCACCTGAATGTAAAAATGCATGACAGCAGAAAGTAAAAATATAATTTTGTATGACTAGACCAAACTGAAAAAAAATTAGGCATTAGTACACACATAGGGAATCAATTAGCAAGATCAAAATATGGTCCAGCCAAATCTTTCGGTTAAATTAAGCAGACCTTATCTGTTTCAATTTGAGCAATGGGTTCATCCACTTCGACCCTATCACCAGGATCTGTCTCAAAAAGTCAGACACATACATAAAAAAGATGGAGAAAGAAACAGAGGCAGGAAAACTTTTACAACAGCCAAAGAACTAAGAGACGAAAATAGGAAACATACTCTTCAAGAATTTTGCTAGAGTGCCGTCGGTGATGGATTCTCCCATAAAGGGAACAACAGCATCAACCAAATCACCTTCATTAAAGACACAAGTAATGGGCACCAATCAGGAAAACACCTTCAATCAACACCAGTAAAAGATCAAAGAGAACACTGATTTGATCTTACACCAAATATGAACTACCCAAAATTCATCTAGTCAAAATACACATAGAACACGGTAAATTAGCCATAATTTTACAGTTCTGCACTTGGAAATGTAAGATGAAGGATATACTACAATATACTCCAACTGTTCCTAAACATCTCCTAACCATGCAGAGAAATGCTCAGACTGGAACTTCAGGAAATACATGAATTATAACGAGCCAAAAGAAAACTACACAAAAACAGGCCCTCTCTGCCAAAACATCTTACTATCCAGATTCACTAACTAAAAAAGAGAAACCCACTGCCTATTTTAAATGATAATCAATCATCCATTGAAATTAGAAATGCTGATGCAGCTAACAAAATCATGCAAGAAGATATCTATTTAAATGTTGATGTTTCCACCAAGTACTGGTGAAGATGGACTTTGCAACTCAAATAAGAGTCATAAAAGGTCAAGATTCTTCTTCGAGTTTACTTAGCAAAGGTTTTAACTGAATTTGAGTATTATTAAGCTTCCTTTTTAAGTTTTATTAGTAGGATATTATGTTTTCTATTCCAATTGTGCTTCTTATTTAGAGGTTTCCTATTTTAAGTAGGAGTGGAACTTTTAAAGTCTATAAATATTGTTGTAATTCTTTCTTTCTTTTCAATAGAGCTGGTTAATTATTGCATTTTGCAAGTTTTTGCTCTAGGACTGTGTGATGCAATTCTTCTATTAGGTTCGATGCTCAAGAAACCCTAGGGGTTATACTTAGGAAGCTTTGGTGCGATGCCTAAAGAAACTACTCGTTTTGAATTATGATTCATTAGAATTACTCTTCAGATTGGGCTCACTACATGGGACTTGTCATCCTACATAACATGCTTTAACAAATTTCTTAACACGTGAAACAAACAAAAAACCTCCAAAAAAGGCCCTTAAGTACTAATATAGATTTATGAATATTATGAATATGTTTCGGGCACATAACCGATGATATGCTCATCATGTGATCTAGTAAACACTTATGGCATATAGTAAACACTTCTTGGAGAAAAAGGTCTTTCTACTTAATTTATATAGCTTTGAAATAAACTGAGCAGATTCTTCACTATCTTGTTTTAAAATTTTCTCGTGCAATATGTGAGAACAACAAAAGCTAGAACTAACAAAGTTGTTCTCCAAGTCCTCATCAATTGCTCAACAAAATTCAATTTACTTCACCTTGTCAAAAGACAATTCCAGAAATGCTATCATAATGGCTTCAGGAAAATTGAAAAGCTATATTTTTTACACACAAGTTATATAAAAAGACATGAAAAAAAACATGAAAAAAAACATAAAAAGGATTTGGACATCGCACCACTTTCTGTAGAAAACAACCTCCATTGCGGTAAGATTTCCACTGCTTGGTTATTGAAAGCAACTACCCTGTGCATCAAGCAATTCAACTGTTCAAGACACTTCACAGCATAAAACAGGGGATTGGTGCCCTGCCCTTCACAGTGCAGAGGAAGAAAATTTTCTAAGGGAACAAATGGACTGTGATAAGGGAGCTGTTTCAGGCTCTCTCCCCACAATGCATATAAAAAATGCCTCAGGAATCAAACTGTCAATATCATGCGATAATTTGCAGTGAAAATTCAATAAAATACGAACCTCTAGTTGAATCTGAAGCCACAACTTTACCCCGAATAGCATATAAATCAAATCATGATCAAAAGCCAAAATCCTTTAAACAACTCTAACAACCCACTGCCCCCACCCAAAATAACAAGGGCAAGAAAAAGAGCTCCTAAGTAAACAGATTAGACAATTGAAAAAATTCACGGCAACACGAAATGGATTATTATCCCCGGTGTAAATTTTAGTTGCATTGCTCTGTCCTAGATTGCAACAACAGCATCACCAGCAGAAAACTCAACAACAAATACTTCAAGAATTTTACAAGATGAACAACGTCACTGACCTCATTGGCTTCGAACCAACTGAACATCCTGTCGGAACAGAAAAAGCACATAGCATCAACAAATATGAAATCACGACCAAATGGCTAAGCCCAAAGTGCATACTCATTTGACCCAAAAAAAAAAAAAAAAAACAGTGCATACTCATCATAGCGAGGTGGCCAAAGTTGCGGACGGGTCCGCATCCTTGGAAAAGGACCGCCCGCTCATCCGCAGCCGGCGCAACCCTCCGCCCCGACGCCGTAGATCTGGATTTCAGCAGCGACTGTCCCAAACTCTGCGAACACGAACAAAGCACGGCGGCCTATAAGGAATCCTTCCCCGCCAAAGAATCGCGAGCCCACACAACACAACA
The DNA here is from genome assembly GCA_024500025.1 of Syzygium aromaticum. Taxonomy (NCBI): domain Eukaryota; kingdom Viridiplantae; phylum Streptophyta; class Magnoliopsida; order Myrtales; family Myrtaceae; genus Syzygium; species Syzygium aromaticum. The sequence continues at coordinate 13,913,207 of CM044889.1, forward strand.
AAGAATAACCGAAATCGAAAAGCTCTTAAAGGCCCCATTACCGAGGCCGACGACGAGCCGCCACCCCCAGAAGCTAGCCTTCGCCTCACGACGCCCAACATCATGACCTCGACCTTCCTGCTGCAAAACGAACACGACCCACGACGAAAAACTCAGCCAACAGACGACCCAACAACGCAAATGAGCAGAAAAGCAAAAGGTCAAAGCATCATCAGCAGCTCGTGATCTTGCATCACTCCCAACACCCCTCTCCCTGTCTCTCTCTCTCTCTCAAGCTTCGCCAAGACTCACCAAGACCCGCTTCTGAGGAAGACCCGCGATTCCGCGCGCTCGACGCCTCCGTCCCTGGTTCGCAAATCTTCGCGGCCGATCGGAGATGATGAGCGGCTGTGCTGCTCGAGGGAATTCCCGGGCCCCTCTCTCTCTCTCTCTCTCTCTAGGTTTTTCGAGGGGAAAGCACGTAGCGCAAGGCAAAATCTTTCGCGAAGCTTTGGCTTTCAAATTAGGAAGGAAAATGAGAAAAAAGAAAAGGAGCACTAAACGGAGTCGTGCGAATATCGTCCAACCGAGCAGAGGCCCCCGCGAAATTACGGGTTTGCCCTTGTGCCCCTTCTTTTTTGGTTCCGATGGTTCGGACAAAATGCCCAGGGACATGACGAGTCGTCGACACGTGATCGGTCGTTATTCATCTGCGGCGTAGGTTGACTTGCATGCCTGGCGGGAGGGCGCATCGCTTTCACTTCGCTCCGATTCGCATCACGTGGTTCGGCCGATGCGATCTCGCCCCGCTCGCACCAGACGTGTATGCACGGCTCGTATCGGAACGTACTCCTCCGACGACGATGGCGGCGAAACTCTCATGATCGTGCCGTGAGGATCACCACCGACACTGGCCGACCATTCCGTCCTTGTTGTTTTACCAAGCTCTGAGAAAGGAATTCTATTATAAAATGGGCTGGGGTTGCTTTGATAAAAAGAAAAAACAAGGATGGGATATGGTCGCACCCTTTTGAGTGCATTGACCAAGTTACGTTTTAAACGATGAATCCAATCAAGTATGCATTAGTTTATATTTCCATTTGAAAAGGTAACGTGGTTGGTTTACCTAAAGAGAGCGTGTTTTGGAAAACTCTTAGCTGGGGACACATGATTCATCTTTCGCTCTTGATAGGCATTTGGCACCAGGACTTAAGCAAATTTCTATTGCTTACACCGCCTTAAACTAAGAGAGAGGAGTGTTTATCCTTGTTGATTCGATAGAGATCCGAGAGAGGAACGCTAAAACAAGAGCGCGATTGATCCGAAGAGAGGGACTTCAATGGAGGGAGACATCAACGTGAAGAATATGATCATTTTTGGGCATCGGAATTTTGTGAATCGCGTAAATTATTCTCTCATAATCATGACGCGTTAATTTATGCCCGATCCGAACTTGATACGTTCATGCTGTTGCAACTTGGAAACTCGAAAGTGCGACACATTATTGAGCCGACTATCTGTCGCGACACATTTAACACGTTTAAGATACAATTTCTGGCAATACATAGGAAACCTATGCATAGAGGTGCAAAAACACGCTGAGAGCTGTTTAATCGCAAGGCAATTTTGGTTTCATTACACATAAGTCAAGAGTTGTATCACAAGGTGGAATGTAAGAGTTTTTCTGACGTGGGCTGCAGAGATTGTAATTAACCGTTTTACGGGCTTGGTTTAATTAAGACATGATATAAAAATTCTTAATTAGTTTAATTTGAGCCTGACTTGTATAAGCTGAATTGAGTCCAGCTCGTGATAAGAAAGCCTAGCTGAAAACTCTATAAATAGAGCTAAAATCTCTTATCTAACCCGGATGCACAAAAACAACCTCATATAAGGAGCAGTTATAGAATTGCGTCATGGGAGGCTTTCTTATTGAGCCAGTAATTCAGAGGACAATAGAGTTTAGATCGTCGTCATTTCGCATAAAAAGCGATAGATTCCAAATAAGGTGCACAAATCCCTGTAATCCAATACTGTGTTTTTAGTTTCTAGATACGGCCATCCAGGGATGTCATCTACGGCAGCTAACATGGAAAGGCAAAAATCTTCCCTCCGCTGGGCACTGTATTCTCACGAAGAGGGTTATGGAAGACATTCCCAACTACTACATGCAATGGATCGATTTTCCGGCAAAAGTTACAAATGCTCTTGATAAGCTAAAACGTGATTTCGTCTCAGTCTTCGTCACGCAAAAGAGAAGAACAGAGCTATCCTGGCTACGCCGAATCGGAGATCCTAAGAGAAGGAAACGAACTATGGGTTCGGACTTTCAAAGCTAAGTACAGCAGGAGGAGGCCCGATGCCAGAAAGGCCAGAGCTAATGCTTCTCGAACATGGAACGCCATGCGCAATGGTCATACCTCCTTACCTTAGTGCAAGGTGATCGCCGTGGGATTGGAGATGGAGAAGGACAGACTATTAGAATTTGGGAAGATGATTGGCTCGACATAGGGCCTGTTCGCAAGCTTTTCCATGGCCCTCTCAACAAAGACGAGGAAGATATATGCCTGTTTTAGACTGATTCTAATAGTTGGGATTTCTCAATTTTGAGTTACGATATTATGAGTGTTATTCGCGTGACCATCAATTGTTCTGGCCTTAACAAGGACTCTGCTGCTTGGAAGCACTGAACATTGGTGATGTGCCCAGCAATGAGTCAAACGTTCAGTAGTTTTGGATATGGATAATGTATACTATACCAGAATTCCAGTCTCTTGTCTGTTTAATCATGCACAATAAAATTGATACTACAGAGTTTCTTCCAAAAAAAAAAGGTCTGGTGCACGACACTACTTGCGAAAATTGTGGTTGCGTGAAGGAAGACATTGTTCACATTGTTTGGGATTTGTCCAAGTGCGTAGGAGTTCTGACAGGGGGTTGGCATACCTCAAAGTTGAAAAAACCGCTTCATCATGACGCTTCCTGAGTAAATCAAGTCAAACCTCTGCAATTACAATGCTATCAGCACTACACAACCGCACGTTCCTTGGAAAACTGTGTTTGCGTATGCTGTCTAGATGATCTGGAAAAACCACAATACGAGAAATTTCAATGGTGATGGAAAGCCTTCTTTAACTCCTTTGAATTCCTTGGGCAAAGCCGGCAAATATGCCAGTAGCAGACCCATTAACACAAACTGGATTCGCCCTCCGTTGAACTCAATTAAACTTAATACTGACAGGTCGGTTAAGGGCAATCCGGCTCCTTCTGCTGCGGCTGGTGTCTTTCGTAATCATAACAGTAACTGGATCTTTGGGTTTACCCATGATCTATTGGAATCATAACATCCCTCCAGGCTTAACTGTGGCCTCTCCATGATGGCCTTCAACTTGATGTCGATCTAGGCATGCAAAACCTCGTGGTAGAGATGGACGCCGAGGTGGTCCTTCAGGGATTAAATGTCAAACAGGGTACTAATGTGTACTTCTCAAAACAGTGATGATTGCAGTTCTTTGTGGATTCATATCAAGGAAGTCGAGTTCCGGCATAGCTACAGGAAAGGAAACAGGCACGCGGATGGTTTGGCCAAAGCTGGAGAGAGCAACACCAGTCACTCAGGACTGACGCCTGTGCACCCACTTTTGTCCAGGATATACTCCTAAAAAATGTTTCCTTTGCTTGGAATCGTACCAGCGATATGTGTATCAGCAGCAACTCTTCTGCTGTCCCTGTTTGTGTCTCTCATTTATCTCATACTGTCAGGCATATTGCCCTTTCAGCTACTACTGTTTTTTGTTTCGACATTTGTAATGTCACTCGCGGATGACAATGACATGCTACTAGACAGTGGTTTATTATTTATGCTATTTTTGTGGTTTACCAAAAAAAAAGAAAAAGAAAAAACGTTTCTACACAATATCTTAACACATATGAATGCATTTAAATATTAAATTATATCTCGAGTTTAAGTTTTTATGAAATTGGAATAGGATGATTAACACAGCACAAGAAAAATAAAAAATAAAAAAAAGAAGGAAAAGAAAGCTTCCTTCCTCTATAGGACAAAATCGATAGGCTCACTTTATTTCAATATTATTGTGAGGGGGCGAAGAAGTTTTGATTAGAAAAAGACAAGGCGTGGGCTAGCTAGGGTCTGAGATAGAAAAGAAAAATATAATATGTTTTTCTTCTTGTAGCCCTGGATTGTTCTCATTTTAGGTAAAAAGCCACAAAAAATCTCAAACTTTATCTTGTGATATATTTATTTCGAACTTTTTTTTGTGACACTAAAAACTCCAAACTTTACTATTTGTGACACATTTATCCTAATGTACACTGTCCATGGGCATTTTCATCTTTTCTGCTTTTTATTATTTATTTTTCCTTTCCGACGAGGGGGGCCCTCACGGGCTTCGAGCGAGGGCGGCCCTCATCGGCATCGGGCGAGGCTCGCCCTCGCCAGCATCAAGGGAGGCTCGCCCTTGCCTGGGTCCCCTCGCCGGAAAGAAAAAAAAAGTAAAAAAAAAAGTAGAAAAAACGAAAATGCTCATGAACAATGTATATTGGGATAAATGTGTCACAAATAGTAAAGTTTAGAATTTTTAATGTCACAAAAAAAAAATCGAAATAAATGTGTCATAGAAATAAAATTTGAAATTTTTGGTGGCTTTTTTCCTCTCTTTTGTAAAGAAGGAGCAGGACGGGTGGCTCTCTCTGGACCTTTTCTTCATGGCCGAACAGTAGCTTGCACGGTAGCCCTCTGTTCTCATCATGGCCGAATAGTGAAGCATTTTGGGGCTCCTTCGGCTGCCCATTATGGCCGACGCAATGAAGATGGGAGGTGCACGAAGTCCACGTCCAGAGTTTGTGCTGTTAGTTTATTTTATCTATTTAAATTATTTATTTATAACTATTTGAAATTTGGATTTAATTTAGATATGAAAAATATTCGAATTTATAAGTGAGCGATTGTAAACTTACATTCTCCGATTTTAGTGAATTATTTGATATTGACTCTCCCCGTGAATATAGATACCGATACATCGGATCGAATCACGTAAATTTGAAGTGTCATTATTATTTCTCTTTATTTCTCTGGCGATATTTGCATTGACTTAATTTGTAATATCCGATTTAGCTTCCGCATTAGTTAAAATTACAACACTAAGGTTGTCATGATAACCTGAATAACATGTTAAGCTACATAACTAAACATGTCCAAGCATATCGTAAACAACTTAAAAAGATCAACTCATTTATAAAGGGTACATAAACTCATTTAAGCTCTATAGAAATACGCCTTCCTATATGCGCCATGTGTCTATGTTGTGAACGGGTTGTGTTGAAAATTGTCGGCCTTAATTTTGCATAAGCATAAACTGAATTAGATATGCTAATATATGTTATCCGTGTGTAATAGCTAATATGAGTGACTGAACGGCATCAAGTGCATCATACAAGGAGTGATATAAATTCACAATGATAATTTAGCGTGTGACATGCTTAATTAGTATAGAGACCGACACACTTGCAATGTTTTCAAATTGATTGATATGAGGAGACTTGGAGAGATTGAAATCCTGGGATAAAAGGCACAATGGAAACTAAGTGAATTTCGGGCTGATAAATTTTGGTATAAGAGCTAAGTGAATTTGGAATGTTAAAACAAAACAAAAACACGTTTATTTAGCAAACTTAATTGACTGCTATAAATAATCCAAGGAGAAGACAAAGCAAATTAATACATTGAAAAATTGAATTTCCAGATATACATGACCCAACACAAGCTTACAAACATACATGAACCAACACAAGCTTACAAACAAACTAATGCATGTCGCAATCGCAAACAACTAATTACCAAAACTCTGTTAATATCTTCCCTAGAACTTAGATTGAATTTGGCCGACAATATTCTTATCAACTTGGAATGCTTTGGCAAGAATGTCCACGGCAATTTCCGGAGTTGACCCAAACACCGCATTTGTGACGGTGATGACACCCGGGTTTTGGCTACCAAGAGCCGCAATAGCGACGGCATTTACGGTACCAGCATTTCTCTCGAAATGGACGAGGCCCCGAGGGAAGACAAACGCATCACCCTTTTGCAAGACCTTGGAGATGAGGCGATTATCGGGGTTGGAGGTGATGAACCCTACTTCGAGGGTCCCTTCCAAGACAACCAAAATCTGACTGGCACGGGGATGAATGTGGGGCGGGTTGACTCCCCACGGTGCATAATCGACACGGGCCAAGGAGACGCCGAGAGTGTTGAGCCCCGGGAGCTGAGCAGCGAACACCGGGGTAACCCTCGAGCCGACCGCATTGGATGTGTCGCCTGGAAGATGGAGCCCACTGAAGGAGAAGTCATTTGCCTGAACCGTCTTGGGGTCCTTGCAGGCTAGGCCATTCACAAGCACTGCAAAATTTGAATGAGAAAACAAACTAATTAATATGACTACAGCAGCTTTATGATGATGTGCTTCTCTATTATACGAACGAAATACACCCCAACTAACATACACCTCTCTCCAAATAGCTAGCAAATATTATTTTCCTTGCATTTGTTGAAAAATGAAATCCTTGTTCACTTGTACTTTTAGCGGAAGAAGAAATGCTACCTAGGACAAAATTCTAGGGGAATCTCTTGTGCATGCAAAACACACAATTGATCAAATACATAATGACTTCAATTTCTAATTCATTAATACTTCCCCATCAACTCTGGATTAAAGATCCATACATAACTCCTGAAATAACTCCACAATGATAATTAGCGACTCTCAAAGAAATAAAATATGAAACCCTAAACTTGAAACCTTAAAATTAACTTTTCGTTAGAGGTGTACTTCGTCAAATTGCATAACAAAATGAGGTAACTCTCCTAAAAGGTAAGCTCCACTAGAGCTCTCTCTTTATTGTTGTTATTATTTTTTTGGGTAAGTAAAGTTAACATTACAAAATAACAGAGGTTTTGAGCGAGAATGAGGTGAGCATTCGTAAAGCAGGGCAAGCACCTTTTGAAATTGAAACTGTGGAATAAGCGAGTCTGCTTTATTATAATAGACACTTAAATGGGACACCACAAGCAAAGATATCAAGCATTCTTATTCCAAGCTCCTGTTCTGGCCTCTAAACATAGGTTGGTGCAACATGAGTTGCAGTATATTACCTGCACTGCCAGCTTGAGCGACACAGAAATCTTGCAGAGGACTATGATCAGCTGCTCCAAAAGTGAACAAAACACCCAAGAAGCAAATCAAGAGGACACTCTTCGCCATCTCCGAAATCAAAATCTTCACGAGATGATCGTGTTTGGCTTCTCTAGTGCAGGTGGATATTAGTGCTAGCTATGGGAGGATGATGAATTCCCCTCAACAAGAGACCAAGTATTTATACCCGTGCTTAGAAGAAGCAAACGAAGATTCAGATGATAATAAAATTGAGTAATATTAAAAATATCACATGAAATCAGCAGGCCAGTCTCTCTGCGAAAGAGTCATATAGAACTTAGCTGTTCAAAGGAATCTATGTTGTTGCCGAACAGAACATGGACGTCCTGTCCCCAAAATAGTGATGGGAACGGCGGGATAGGCATCAGGGACGGCAACTTCACGCGTAAGAACCAATCAGCAACGACATCTCTTGACCAAGTTTTATTAATTTAATAACTCGTTGCCGAAAGTACCATTCGGTTTTTGTTCTAATTACGTATTCAAAAGCCTAGACTATAATTTATTTGGTACTTCGATGTAACTTAAACTTCTAGATGAGTTGAGTATAATATTCCATGCAATTAATTACTATGCCAAGGGATAAGATAAGGCAGGCTAGTCTGAAATGGTCTTGCAGAGCGAATTGGTCTTCTAAATGAGCTAACGAGTAGATTTGAATGCACGATACGAAATCAAGTCAAAGGTGGTGTTATGTAAAATTTGAGTCATCCTCTTACATCTTCACATAATATGAATTCCCGATCTTTATTTGAGTGGTTTACTAACTTTTTTCTATTAAATTACCAACTGGTTCTAGCTAACCAACTCTCATTGAGCTATTTACCAACATTTATATGATTTTTTAATAAATCAAATTTGTCACTGTTTACAAACTTTTATTTATCTCTTTTACAAATGCCTTAAATTTATTCACTCTTATATGAATTTACCAGACTTTATTTGTGTAACTTACCCATTCTTCTCTCATTAGATTACCAACTAGTTTTGGTTTACCTAGTGTCACTTGAATCGCTTACCAATATTATTTTTTTATTTGCCTTACTTTACAGCCCTATTTACAAATTCTTTTAGATATTACAAACCTTAATTGGGGTGATTACCAACTTTTATCCGATTAAGTTGCCAGCTAGTTTTGCATTACTAATTCTTATTTGAGTTAGCTACCGACATTCATTTATTTTTTTCTATATTACAAAAAGACTTCTCTTATCAATTACAAACTTTTATTTTCAATTCTTACCAATGCCTTAGATTTACCAACTACTATATGAAATTTCCAAGCTCTAGTTGAGTGATTTATCACTTTTCTGCAATTCAGCACCAATTAATTTTAGATTACCAACTCTCATTTGAATTCCTTATTATCAATGTTCATTTGCTTTTTTAACTTACCAAATTCAAATTCTCTATGACTTTCAACTTTTTTTTTCCTTACTTGATAACTCTTTTAATTCACCAACTCTTTTCAGAAATTACCAACCTCAATTAAGTTGATTACCAACTTTTCTCCGATTGAGTTTTACCAACTTCTATTTGAAATCGTCACCAATAATTATTTGGGTTTTTACAATGCCGACCTTTCTTATCTCAAAAAAAAAAATCTTATCTTACATGTTAATAACTTTTATTTCTCTTTCTTATCGACGGCTTAAATTTACTAATGAAATTCATCCTTTATAATTGTATGACTTATAAACTTTTCTCTATTAAATAACCAATTAGTTTTTTATCACTGGCACTCGTTTGAGTTGCTTACCAACATTTATTGGTTGTTTCTTGAATTTAGTAACTTTTCTATTGTGTTACCACTTTTATTTATCTTTCTTACTGATGTAGCCCATATTCAAGATCACATCTTATTTAGCCAAGAAGATTGACTCGTATTCAAGATTGACAAATATTAAGAATCTCATCAATAAGTGAAAAGCCTCATCTTTGACTTTGTCATTTTCCATGCATCGAAGCTTGCATCAAGACTCCTTGAGACGGTCACAAGCATTGGAAATATTGTACATTTAATAACTTCTAGTTTCTAGATTTGCTTTTAGTCTTTTTCTTTTTAATTTGTTGTACTATAAAAGGCCATCAAGTTTATGTACAAGAGGAGGCTGAATTTGATTAATGAAATTTTCCTATTGTAATTTCCTTGAACCTCAAAGAATTCAAACCCTTTCAAAACCTAGAAGAATTTTCACTCCGTCCCGGAAGAGTTGGAGCTTTTGATGTCTACATCCTTGAAGAGTTGCAACCATCAATCTAGAAGAATTAATGGCATTCAACTTCCATGGAGGCCTAGAAGAGCAACCACTGAAGTTCCTGTCCTTTTCTGCATCTTGATCAGTTACGACCGTCCACTTCCTTCCGAAATTGACAGCTCTATAGTGATTATATGAGAAAACTCAAAACTTAAAAGTTGTAGATCCGAGAGTCTTCTTTCTTTTGGCTTTGAAATTAGGTCAATCCGATCTGAGTTGACAAAGTTATGCCCATTTTCCCGAACTAGCATAGAATTGAAATGTCTACTCATTTTTGTGACGGAGTTTCCATGTGTGCAAGTCACTATTCTGATTTCATTGTTCGAGTAATCGATCCAAGGCTAGATCACTTGCGAATTTTTTAAATTCATTAACTCTTTTTAAGACTTACAAACCTCAGTTAGTGTAATTACCATATTTTCACTATCAAATTTCAATTAGTTTTTCATTACCAACTCTTACCAACATTTATTTGGTTTCTTTTATAAATTACCGACTTCTCTTATTTGTAACACAAAAACCGCTCTTATTAACTATTATATGAGTTAGTTACGTACCAATGTTTAATCATTTTAAATTTCCAACTTCTCTCATCTCTGGCAAAAAAAACTTTTCTTGTTATTTACCAACTTTCATGTAACTTTCTTACAAACACCTTAAATTTACTAATTATTATGGGAAATTACCAACTTTAATATAATTCATTTTTCTACTTTTCTCCAAGTAAGTTATCAACTAGTTCTAGATTGCTTATTCTCATTTGAGTTTGTTTCGAACAATTAATTGGCCTTTGTAGTTTAACCCAATTTTGTTTTTGGGTTACTTAATTGGCAATAAAGTCGGTAAGTCACCAAATAAAGGTTGGTAATTCGAAATAAAAATTGGCAAAATTTAGGTTGTAATTAAAACGTAAATAATAGTTGATAATAGATAAGAAAAAGTTGACAATTCAAGAAATTAAACATGATAAGTAACTCAAATAAAAATTGGTAATCCAAAACTAATTGGTAGCTTAATTAAAGAAAAGTTGGTAAACATCTCTAATTAAGGTTGGTAATTTTTTTTTTACAAAAATCTAGTAAGTTCAAAGCGTTACCAAGAAATGCAAATTGGTGTATAATTAAATGAGAACTGATAATCAATTACTTGGTAATTCAAATAAGATCGCTAGCCAAGACAAATAAAAACTTGTAACTCAAAAGAACAGTTGACAGATAAGAAAAAACAATTGAATGTCATGTAGTAACTCGATTGAGAGTTGGTTACCTAAAACTAATTTGTAATTTAATCTAACAGAAGGTGCTAAATCACTCTAATTTGCTTGTTAATTGCATTTACGGTTAGTAAATTTGAAGCATTGGTAAATTATGCAATTTAGGTTTGTAAGTTAAGTATGAAAATTGCTAAATTTCAAACAATAAAATAAATTTGTAATTTTATCAAAGTGTTGGTAAGCTACCAATAAAATACCTGAAAAATAGTAACCAGTCATATTTTTTCTAACCGTTTTTAACACTTATCCACACCAATTGAAATTCACCAGCATGGAAAATTACTACTATTTTGTTGCAATATTGAGCTTGCTCGTTCTTGTCAAAGTTTTGTTTTTTCTTTTCCTTTTTTTGTGGGTCGGTTTTTTGTTTTCCCTTTTGATAAGCAAGAAATTTGATTTCTTGAAATGTAGACGTTAGCTACAAGCCCATAGCAATCAAGTCAACCCAAAAACAATAGCAAACCAGACTGCTATAAATAATCCATGGACAAGACAAAGCAAATTAATACAACTGACAAATATTAATTTCCAAAGATACATTACCCAACGCAATCTTACAGACAAACTAATGCACGTCGCAATTGCAAACGATTAATTACCATAACTCTATGTCAATATCTTCTCTAGAACTTTGATTGAATTTGGCCAACAATAAGCTTATCCACTTGGAATGCTTTGGCAAGAATGTCCATGGCAATATCCGGAGTTGACCCAAACACCGCATTAGAGATGGTAATGACACCGCGGTTTTGGCTACCAAGTGCCGCAATAGCGACGGCATTTTTGGAACCAGTATTTTTCTGGAAATGGACAAGGCGCTGAGGGAAGACAAACACATCACCCTTTTGCAAGACCTTGGAGATGAGGCGATTATCAGGGTTGGAGGTGATGAACCCTACTTCGAGGGTCCCTTCCAAGACAACCAAAATCTCGGTGGCACGTGGGTGAGTGTGGGGTGGGTTGATTGCCCACGGTGCGTAATCGACGCGGGCCAAGGAGATGCCAAGAGTGTTGAGCCCTGGGAGCTGAGCCACGAACACCGGGGTAACCCTAGGGCCGACCGCGTTCAATGTGTTGCCTGGAAGATGGAGTCCACTGAAAGAGAAGTCATTTGCCTGAACTGTTTTGGGGTCCTTGCAGGCCAGGCCATTCACAAGCACTGCAAAATTCGAACGAGAAAACAACTAATTAATATGACTAAAGCAGCTTATGATCATGTGCTTCGCTATTATACAAACAGAATACACCCTAACTAACATACACCTTTCTCCAAATAGCTAGTTAATCTTATTTCCCCTGCATTTTTTGAAAAATAAAATCCTTCTTCACTCCTACTTTTAGGGGAAGAAGAGATGCTACCTAATACAAAATTCTAGATGATATTCTTGTGCATGCATAACACAATTGCTCAAATACATAAGGGAACCAATTTATAATTCATTCGTACTTCCCCATTAACTCTATACTAAAGATCCATACATTACTCCCGAAATAACTCCATGATAATAATTAGCAACTCTCAAAGAAATAAAATGTGAAACCCTAAACTCCAAACCTTAAAATTAACTTTTTTGTGAGAGGTCTATTACGTCAATTGCATAATGAAATGAGGTAACTCTCCTAGAAAATAAGCTCCACTTGAGCTATCTTTTTATTGTTATTATTATTTTTTTGGATAGGTAAAGTTAACGTTACAAAATAATAGAGGTTTTGAGTGACAATGAGGTAAGCATTTGCAAAGCAGGGCAAGCACCTTTTGGAAGTGAAACCCGGGAATAAGCAAGTCTGCTTTATAAGAATAGATACTTAAATGGAACACCCAAAGCAAAGATACCAAACATTCTTATTCTAAGCTCTTTTGCTCTGGCCTCTAAACACGTTTTGTGCAACATGACGAGTTGGAACATTGTACCTGCACTGCCAACTTGAGCGACACAGAAATCTTGCAGAGGACCATGATCATGTTGAGCATAAGAGACGCGGCAACAACTTGATTTGATGGAAGAAATTTTTGAGGATGAAACAATCGTAATTCGTGTCTTTATATTGCATGTCTCAATTACAAGAGAAATAGACTATATATAGGCCATAATTTGATTCAAAATAAGAAACCTCTTTCTAGGAAACCTATTCGAATTAGGAAACCTACTCCGATTAGGAAACCATTCAATTAGGAAACCTATTCAAAATAAGAAATCTAATTGACTTAGGAAACTTTCCTCTTTCGTGCTCAAACTATAATCGGCACTTAAAAAAAAACACGAAAAATCAAAATATGGAAATACGAACAGACTCAAAAAAAGAAACAAGTATCAACAAATTTGGTTTAATTTCTAACACTCTCCCTTAAACCAAATTCTCTTCTATCGATCATTCCAAGCAGGTTCTTGAACTTTCGAAAAGCATCGATCTTGAGTGGTTTAGTAAAAATATCTGCTACTTGATCTCCGGTTTTCATATGCAACACTTTAACTTCATTCTCTTTAACCTGTTCTCGGATGAAGTGATATCGAACATCGATATGTTTATTTCGTTCATAAAAAACTGGATTTTTCGCCAAAGCAATAGCAGAAACATTATCAACAAAAATCTACGTTGCTTTCTTCTACTCCATAAGAATATCTTTGAGTAGTCTTCTCAACCATATTGCATGACAAATACATGAAGATGCAGCTACATATTCAGCTTCACATGTCGACAGAGTAACACTTGATTGCTTCTTTGATGACCATGTGAAAGTGGTGTCGCACAAGAAAAATACAAATCCTGTGGTGCTTTTTCGATCATCGATATCTCCACCATAATCACTATCCGAATAACCTCTAAGTTTGAAAGATTCGGAGTAATAATAGTATAAACCATGAGAAATAGTATCTTTGATATATCAAAGTATTCTCTTTACAACTTTAAGATAAGATGATTTCGGCTTCTCCATGTATCGACTCACAATTCCAACACTATACATAATGTCCGGTCTCGTGCATGTCAAGTATCTCAAACTCCTAATCAAACTTCTATAGTATGTCGAATCAACATCGGCACCATCATCAAACTTCGAAAGCTTGGTTCCGCACTCCATTGGTGTATTGACCGGCATACAGTTCTTCATGTTGAATTTTTCAAGGATATTTTCAACATATCCTTTTTGGGAAATAAAAATCCCATCGACACTTTACTTTACTTCGATACCAAGAAAATAATTCATGAGACCATTATCAGTCATCTCAAATTCTTTCACCATCGATGCCTTAAAAGCATCAATCATCGCTGAATTATTTCCTGTAAAAACAAGATCATCAACGTATAAACAGGCGAGCAAAATATCACCTTTTTCTTGCTTGAAATAGAGTGCATGCTCGTATGGACATTGAGAGAATTTATTCGCCTTGAAATATGCATCAATTCTGGAATTCTATGCTCTCGGTGCTTGTTTAAGCCTATATAGAGCTTTCTTCAACCTTAACACTTTGTTTTCATGACCTTTCACAACAAACCCCTTGGGTTGTTCAACATAAATTTCTTCTTCAAGGATGCCATTCAAAAATGCTGATTTGACATCCATTTGATAAATCCGCCAATTATTTTGAGCAATAATGGAAATAATCAATCTAATAGTTTCCATGCGGATGGCAAGAGCAAAAACTTCATCATAGTCGATTTCAGTTTTTTGCTTGTACTCTTTCGCGACTAATCTAGCTTTGTACCTTGTCACTTCACCTTTCTCATTCTTCTTGGTCATGTACACTCATTTAACACCAATTAATTTCTTGTCCTTCGGAAGATTAGCAAGCTCCAATGTTTGATTTTTCTCGATGGCTTCAATTTCTTCATTCATGGCTTTTTTCCACTTTTCTTCTTTGGCTGCATCATCATAAGCAAGTGATTCATAATCTGCAAGGAGACATATAAGATGAAGCTCTTCGGTAGCTTCGTAAATTTCAGACAATTTTCTTGATTTTGGCACTAGCAGTTCATCGACACTCTTTGAAGAGGATGGTGTTTATGAACTTGAAGAAGATGTTGGAGAAGAAGGTGAAGGTTGATCCTTCAACTCCGTTTGATCGGAATCACCATGAATATTCGCTTCTTCTTTTAGATTTTCTTCCCACATTCTATCTTCATCGAACTTGACATATCTACTTACATACACTTTCAAAGTATTAGGGTCAAATAATCGATAGGCTTTGAATGATGAGTTATACCCGATAAAGATGAGCTTTTTGCTTTTGTCTTCAAGTTTCGATCTTTCTTGGTCCGAGACATGAGCATAGGCAATGCTCTCAAAAATTCTTAAGTGCGAAACACTTGGTGTTCTCCCGGTCCATGCCTCTTGTGGAGTTACGCCTTCAAGTCCATATGTGGGACATCTATTTTGAAGATAGATGGCACACGAAACAGCTTCAGCTCAAAGTTCTTTGGACAAATTTTTGCTCTTCAACATGCTTCGAACCATATCAAGAATAGTTCTATTTTTCCGTTCAGCCACACCATTTTGCTGAGGTGAATACGGGGCCGTCAAGAAACGCCGAATACCATGATTTTCACAGAATTTGTTAAATAAGGCTGAGGTAAATTCTCCACCACGATCAGTCCTTAAAACCTTGATAAAATAGCCGCTTTCCTTTTCAAGCAGGTTCTTGAATTTTTTGAAAGTATCAAATACTTCTGTCTTTTCTTTCAAAAAATACACCCAAGTTTTTTGAGTAAAATCATCAATAAAAGTAACAAAGTATCGATGATTACCATATGAGTGAGGATTGATCGGGCCACATAAATCAGAATGAATCAGCTCAAGTAGCTTTTTTGCTCGATAAGTCGTCTCCTTTAGAAAGCTAGTTCTGGAATGCTTGCCGATAACACACCCTTCACATAATTGATCGGGATGATCAATACGTAGTAAGCCATAAACCATCTTCTTGCGAGAAAGCAAATTGAATCCGCCAAAATTGAGATAGCCGAACCTCAAATGCCACAACCATGAAGGATCATTTACGCACGCCTTTAGACATCGAGACATCTCACTTTTTATATTGAGAATAAACATTCTGTTCTTCGACATCTTCACATTTGCAATCAATTTATTATTTTGATCTCTTAACATAAGATTAAGATCTTTCTTATAAACAGTATAACCTTTATCCAGAAGTTGTCCCAAACTCAAGATATTACTTGACATTTTTGGAACATAACAAACATTGGTAATAAACTGACGTGCACCATTCTTTAAGCGAATCAAAATTGTACATTTTCCTTCAACAAGAATTTTAGAGTTATCACCGAATGAGACATTCCCTTTAATTGTCTCATCTAACTCAGCAAACATCTCATTTCTCCCGCACATGTGATTGCTTGCGCCGGTATCCAAATACCACGTATCGCTTTGACATTTTTCATATTCTTTGAATGCTAATAAGAGAACTTGATCAGCATCATTCACCAAGTTCGCCTTTTCTTCTACTCTGCTACTTTCTTTGTTCCAGCAATTAGAAGCATAATGGCCAAGTTTATTGCAATGATAATATCGGATTTTAGATTTATCATACCATTGGCTTGTCGAGTTCTTTCCTCTTCCACAAATACCTCTTTAGTACTGGTATCCTCCATCACTTCGAGCAAGATCTCATCTGCTTCGTCCATGACCTCTTCCTCGAAAGTGACCTCGGCCACGACCTCGATCACGCTTGTCCCGCGATTTTGTACAGGATCTCTTCTTTGTTCCTTTTCATCTCGAATGGTCAATTGCGTTTGGAGAACTTCCTCTACCGGTTCAATCTTTTTCTTTCTAAACCTTTCTTCATGGGCTTGTAATGAACCCATAAGTTCATCAACCGTCATGGCATCCAAGTCTTTGGATTCTTCAATTGCAACCGCAATATGATCATACTTCTTGTCTAAGGACCGAAGTATTTTCTCAACAACACGAACATCAGAAACGTCTTCTCCGCTTCTTTTCATCTGATTAACAATTGCCAAAATTCTCGTGAAATAATTAGCAATCGATTCAGATTCTTTCATATGAATTACCTCGAATTCACCTCTCAAGGTTTGAAGACGAATCTTCTTAACTTTCGGAACTCCTTGATGTGTGTTTTGAAGAATCTCCCATGCTTCTTAGGCGGTAGTGGCGTTCGAAACTTTTTCGAACATGGAATCATCTAACGCTTGATAGACGATTTGTCACGCCCCGAACCCTACGGTGCGCGAGCACCCCTGCCATGGTCGATTTGAGTGCGACGTCCCAGGACGCGTCGCCGACCCAATTCCCCAACACAAAGACTTAAAGTACATGCGGAAGCAAATCAACACCCGTATAGAGATAAACACGCAACCGAGGGTAGCCACAGAATTCAACACTTGTACTAGTACTGGAAATCATATACAATATCCTTATACATCCCGAACCTCAAAAATCAAAAGCGGGTCAAGGCCACAACTGACAAAAAGGGGTAAGTGGCTTGGGGGTCAGTCTACTACTAATGGTGGGGCATTGGTCAAAAAGATGCTGGCCCTACCAGATCTGAGGTGAACACTAAGCCCTACGGTGCCCAGTCTGGGTCGGAATCAGAAGACTCCGAAGATGAAGAGCTGTCAGGCATCTCCTCCTCGGACCCTGATGAGTCCGACTCTGACTCGACCTCAGGAGCCTCCTCCTCTAAGGCCATATCCTCCGGCTCGGCCTCCGGAACAGGATCCTCCTCGATCGGCTCCGGCTCTCCGTCGTCCACATCCATATCCACCGGCTCGAACTCATCCATCTCGTACTCGACTGGAACTCCGTCGGAACTCATGCCTTCCTCGGATGAGGAACCAGGGTCCGTCACCTCACCATCGGGGCATCGAGGATATCTCGTGCCCATCCCGGTGAACGGAACATCAAAAGTCCGGAGAGGGCCATGCTCTCCAAAGCCATCCCAGAAGCACCATGCCACGTACTCGTGGGTCTGGTAATACGCCACCCCCACCTCCACCCAAACAATGGAATGATACCTAACATACGATTCCCCGTTCCCTGCGGGGTGTATCGTCCTCGTCCGCTCTACCAGGAGCGGAATCCCAAAACGAACCGAAATCTCAGGCATCTTAACGCTGGGGGTCTGAAAAGTGGTTTTATACAACAGTGAGAATAATCTCAGTGAGTAATTCCCTAAACCTAAACTAGGCTAATGTGCACCTCCTGACAAGTACGAAACGACACACAAATCAAACGTATCCGACTCAGGCCCTCGGCCTAAATGTAAATTTCACTTGACCCTGCAGGTTAGGCATCCTATAAATATACGCACAACAGTACGATAGCAGTTAGATCGCAGAACAAATACACATGTCGCTTAATCCCGATGTATGCCATGCACGTGCTCATGATCGCATTCATGTCATGTCTCGATAATGCAGTAACGCGCACTCGCATACTAGCACACTGCTATTTACCAATTTCTCCTCCGACCCGCGTTAAACGCATCAGGTCTATCACTTCGAGATCGATCTCTGGCCCGCGTTAAACGCATCAGGCTCATGACACATAACCCGCGTAAAACGCATCAGGTTGGTCATCTTCCGGTAAACCGGGCATCGTCCCGCGTAACACGCTTCAGGACGGGTTCACTACCCCGCGTAAAACGCATCAGGGTTTATTGTGATCACACATTCACAAGCACCAATTTATATCTGGACCCCGCGTAAGACGCATCAGGGCATTTTAGGTGATCACAATGCACATGTCATTCAGGCACGCTCGTAAATGCACATGCCGTGTCAATGCTCATGATGCACATCCCGAGCCATAACGTTCACATCTTGGCAATCACTTGAACCACACAATTTCAATCTCATAATCAACATGCCCAAACTGACAATTAATTAAAACAATCGTGGTACAAGCTTAACACGCAATTTATGAACGGAATTACACAACCGGGTCAACAAAATTCCGAGCATTAGAGACCCGCCGAGCTACTCCACTCTTAGCCACGCTAAGTACGTCACGACATCGTCGAATCACCCCCAATCAAGGACAATTTAACCACTAACTCGGTCTATCCGACAATTCCGCCAATTACACCACTAAACCTCAAATCAATTGCGCCTCGCTCCAATACGATCCGGCCATAGATAGTAACTAGTCCACTAATTCTAGGCCATTAATCATCCTCAAAATGATCCATTAATACTTTGAAACGCCACTCAAATCAGCCACAATATCCGTCTCTAATAATTTCCATGATTTAATCCCTAAAACACCCTAATTAACCCCTAAAACCCGTCTAGAAATGTAAATTAGCCTAATTAGGGTTTAGGGTCAAACTCACCGGATGTCCTACGCTTGAAACGGGCCGAACATGCGACGAAGAGGGGCTGGGCAGTGGCGGTCCCTCGCCGGAACAGTGACGGCGGCGATGGTTCCGGCAAGCGGCGCGAACGGCGGCGACGAGCTAGATGATTCCGCGGCCTAGAGAGGGGAAAAAGGAACACAGCCGGGGGTGTGCGATGGCTAGACAAGGCTGGGCGAGGCGGTGGTGGTGGCGGAACAGCTCCGGCGGCGACGGCGAAGTTCCTCCGGCGAGGAGCTCTCCTCGGCCAAAACCAGGAGGAAGAGAAAGAAAGAGATGGCTGTGGGTGGAGGGCTGGTGGTCAGCTGGGGTGAGGGGGCGGACGGCGGAGGGCGGCGACGGCACCAGCTACCTCGCGGCGACGACGAGGCGGCGCGGCGAGCCGGCGATCTGTGGAAGTCACGGGAAGGAGAGAGAAAGTGGGCGGAGGCGGGTGGTGCGGCTGGGGAGCACTCGGCGGTGGCGACAACGACGCTCAGGCGTCGGGACGGCACTGGGTAGTCGGCCGGACGACTGGGCGACGGCTGGGTTCCATCGAACGCGGCGGCGAGCTCACCGCGGTGTGTGCAGAGGAAGAGACCAGTCAATCAGGGGCGGTGACTGGCGGATGACGCGGCGCGGCGGTCGAGTTGGCTGGCGACGGCGGCGGCGTGCGTCGGTCAGAGGTCCGGGCGGCGTTGGCTGGGCGATGCCGGGCGGAGCTAACCATGAACGAAGCAGAACCAGAACTCGGCGAGTTCGGGGAAAGAAGAAGACTGAAGAAGAAGACCAGAAGAGAAGAAAAGGGAGAAGAAAGAGAAAAGAAGAAGAAAAGAAAAAGAAAGAAAGAAGGAAGGGAAGAGAGAAGAGAGAGAATGTCAGGGGGGTGGTTCTGCATGGTATGGGCTGAGGCGACGCAACAGGGGAAGACGTGCGCGCGGTCAGAGGGGAAAAGGAGAGAGAGAGAGAGAGAGAGAGAGAGAGAGAGAGAGAAAATTTCAAAATTCAATCTAATATTAAACGCAATATAAAAGCCCAAAATTAAAACCGACTACACCCTGACGGTCTAGATTAGTCCTCGAATATAATAAGGGACAAAGGCCAAATTAATTAAACCAACTATAACGAGGGAGGTCTAATAGTCCAAATTCGTACTTGGTTAAAAACTCTCATTTTTCATCATTCCTGACAATCTCAATGCTGGCTACCATAATATTGTCACCGTCCATTTTATTTTGTCCCGACACTCCCGAAAATCGACTGCCAAGTCCGAGGTCTAAATAACGGTCAAATTCGATCGAGCGCGATTTTAACGAAATCTCTATTTTTAAAACCAAAAACCCGAGAGTGATCAGTTCTCGGGCGAGATTCTATTATAAGCGCACTGACGAATTAAACGTTTATAAATCCCAAAAATGGGCCGAAATTCGGGATGTCACACGATTGACAGGACATATTGATCTTTCGATCGAACATTTTCCAAGGCATTCCTCTAGTTTTGGTTTAACGTGGCTTCATCCTCTGGCTCATCATAGCCAGTGTTAACAAGTTCTCACACACCGTAGGCGCCGAGTAGAGCTTTCATTCTAACAGCCCAGTTACCATAATTTTCTTTGGTAAGATGAGGGTATTGAAGAGGAAGCTGACTGTTCGTTGAGGCCATGATCACGAACCGTAGGCTCTGATACCAATTTGTTGAGCGTAAGAGACGCGGCAACAACTTGATTTGATAGAAAAAATTTTTGAGGATGAAACAATCGCAATTCGTGCCTTTGTATTGCATGTCTCAATTACAAGAGAAATAGACTATATATAAGCCATAGTTTGATTCAAAATAGGAAACCTCTTTTTAGGAAACCTATTCTAATTAGGAAACCTACTCCGATTAGGAAACCATTCAATTAGGAAACCTATTCAAAATAAGAAATCTAATTGACTTAGGAAACTTTCCTCTTTCATGCTCAAACTATAATTGGCACCTAAAAAAAAACACGAAAAATCAAAATATGGAAATACGAACAGACTCAAAAAAAGAAACAAGTATCAACAAATTTGGTTTAATTTCTAACAGATCAGCTGCTCCAAAAGTGAACAAAACACCAAGAAACAAATCAAGAGGACACCCTTCGCCATTTTCCGAAATCAAAATCTTCACGAGATGATCTTGCTTAGTTTCTCTCAGGTGCAAGGAGATTAGTGCTTGTTGTGGGTGGATGATGAAATAGACTGAGCAGAGAGCAAGTATTTACACAAGTGCGAGGGCAGAAGCAAACGAAGATTCAGATGATAATAAAATTGAGTAATATAAAAAAAAAATCACATGAAATCAGCAGGCCAGTCTCGCTGCGAAAGAGTCATACAGAACTTAGCTGTTCAAAGGAATCTATATCGTTGCCGAACAGAACATGGGCGTCCTGTCCCAAAAATAGTGATGGGAATGAAGGGATAGGCACTGGCAACGGCAACTTCACGCGTAAGAACCAACCAGCGACGATATTTCTTGACCAAGTTTTGTTCTATTACGTGTTCAAAAGCTCAGACATAATTACTTTGTAAATGGTACTTCAATACAACTTAAACTTTTAGATGAGTTGAGTATAATATTCCATGCAATTTATTACTGTGTGAAGGGATGAGGTGGGGGAGTTTAGTCCGAAATGATTCAGTCTTGTGGTATGAATTCGTCTTTTAAATGATCTAACGAGTAGATTTGAATGCACGATATGAAATCGAGTCAAAGGCGGTGTTATGCAAAATCTGAGTTATTCTCTTGTAGTTTCACATCATATGAATTTCCGATCTTTATTTGCTCGATTTACTAACTTTTTTCTATTAAACTATCAATTGGTTCTAGCTAACCAACTCTCATTGAGCTATTTACCAACATTTATATGATTTTATTTTGGGAAAAAGATACTACAAATGTCATAATTTTCATATGGCATTCTAAGTGCCATAATTTTTTTCGATCACTTATGTATCATAACTTACGTACTTGTCCACTTGGATATCATAATTTTTTTCCGATCACTTGAGTACAATATCTTTTCAATCAGACATTTGAGTGCTATAAATTTTTTAAAATGTTCGCCATAAGTGTTATGCCACGTCGGATTTCAAGCATTTGGGTGAAGGTTTTTAACAATTTTTGGCACATAAGTAATCGATTGAAAGTTATGGTATTTAAGTGAACGTTTTGTTAAGTTATGATACTTAAGTGGCCGAAAAAAAATTATGGCACTTAAGTAAGGCGTTATACGAAAATTATAATACTTTTGATATTTTTATTTTTTTATGATATAAAATTTGTTATTGTTTATTGTCGCGGATAAGACCTAGCACTCACTTTGTTCCATCCAACAGGCACCCCACCACAATAGAGGTCCACCACGGAAAGTCAGTGTCTTATCAGCAACCCTCCCCAAAGTTTTTGACGAGGTCGGGAAAAGGAAGGAGATTTAGAGGTAATGCCCAAAAGGCAGGCCTACAACCCTCAATTAGGTACAATCTCTCTTGTATCGTGCGCGACGTTGAATTTCATTTTAAGTTTTGATTTTGCCTAAAAGACCTTACATGAGATGGAAGTTACCACTAGCCTTTTAGAGTCGGCTAAAACCAAGCAAGACACGAGAGTTTGTCTCGGTTTCATGCAACTAGATATTATCTAGACTTGATTAAGCTAATAATGTAATTAGTGCCCTTTCGGTATCTCTAAATTGTGCGATCTTTGTTACCAATTATGAACCCTAAATGTTAGGTTTCTAGGCGTTCATGCAATGTTCTTGAATGGTTTATTATGATACTAGGCTTTTCCTAACCATTTTAGAAAGGAAAAGAATAAACAATGTATTTAAATTGCAGGAAGTAAATACCCAATTATTGAAAGCTCAAAGTAAAAGTGCATAATTGAAAAACTAATGCTTGTCGGGCAAAAAATATTGCATCACCTTATTCTAAGCCCTGGGACATGATCCCACGAGCTTGATCTGATACCAAGTCGGGCAAAAATAGTACATCACCTTGTTGTAAGCCTTGGGACATGAAACCAATAAGCTTGATGTTAGAGACTAATCTTAATAGTAGATTAAGACAAGTATAAATTCTACTCATTTTATCAAAGATGACAATGCTAATCTAGACTAAGCTATCCATTTATTAAGAGAATGATGCTAACTCTAATTTGATTTTTTAATTTTCTAGCTAAACTATGTAAATTAAAGCCAAAACTATTTGATTATTAATTTCTGTGTTTATTAACTGGACTAGCCTAATTGATTCTAATCTAAGCCAATTAACCTAAATCTAATCATTGCGTTGGACCGCCACCTTGAGCTCTCGGCTGCGGACCACCAGTCTTCGATGATCAATCCCATCATCCGATCATGCAATCACTTAGCTCAAGCAATTCGCAATCTCACCCAATCAACTATCAATTATCAATCAAGAATTCCGGGTTTGGCTCGTTGATCTGATATCGGCCGTATGATTCAATTATCCATCCACCTCAAAAAATTAAGGGTTGAATAATTAATGCTAAGTTATTATTCACCCCCACTTGAATGTTCATCAAGTAGTAGGCTAAGACACTAAGCAGCTAGTTAAGTTCTAATCCCTTTTCCTAAACTACCCGCCAAAGGATCATGCATTGCTAATCAAAATTAAGAATAACTAATCATCATTCCAATCACAAGCAAGGTCAATTAAGTATGCAATTAGGCTAATTAGCCTTACAACACGAAATTAGTCAACATCTCTGTTTTTCCCCTGACTTTGACCAATTAAGCTTTCATCCAATTGACAGCCCTAACGAACTCTAATTTGAGTAATTGCTAATGAAAGCTTAGGATATTTACTTCAACTTTCATTTAGGTCATTTCCTTAATTATGGCCCAATTAATACAGTAAATTCAATTGAACTCGGCCACTCGGGGATTAAACCATACTCTGACCCGGTTTTTCAAAAATAGGAGAAAAATATTAAACAAGCCCCAAGTGGAAGTCAAATTTTACCAAAAACTAGCTTAAGACGCATATTTCAACTTTCAATTATTAATTTTGCAAACAAGCCCTTCATCTATGAGTAATTACGTGATTTATCCTAAGGACTCGATCTGAAACAGTTTTGAAGCCAGTTCTCATTTTGAACTTGTTGATTTAAATTGGCCATCACGTAGGACGATTGGCGTCTATGTCAGTGATTTTTGGTCAACATTGGCCAATGGACTGAATTAACATAAATGCAAAAGGTTTAGGACTCAATTGACAAAAATAGATAAATAAATAAAATTTAGAACTAAATTGATACAACTACAATAGATATATGACTTTATTGATAATTTTCCAGTTTGCTCCCCTCACATCCATCATCCAACCCTTCGGGCTTCCCTCCTTCACTTTGCAAACTCCTCCACCGTCGTTGACAGTGGCGATGGGGTCCAGAGGAGGATGAACCAATGTCCTCTGCCTCCGATGCTTGCGTTTTGATCTGGCTGGTCTCATGCGACGATGACTCCATCTACTGCAGTTGCTTATTATGCATAATACAAGGACCGACAGTACTAGTTCTAGCGGAGTCGCGATAATGGCAAAAACGACGCCATTTTGGCAGTGTTGTGTAGTGTTGAATAGAGGATGATTTTAGTTTGGTTTTAAAGAGATTCGACAGTCAAATAAAGAAATTTTTATGACTTTCGGTTTATTTAAAAGAAAACGAGTCAACAGAATATTTAGACCAAAATGCAGAAACATGATTTCTTCCTTTGAAAAAGAACATTTTTTTCATAGTATAACTTGACCTCTATCATTGTAAGATAGTCCTAGGTGCGGGTGATGAACTTGGGGACTCTGGCTCTCATGCTCGGGTCCCAGTGGCTCGAGCCCAAGATCCCCAATGCCCAAACCCAGGAATCGACGACCTAGATCCGTGACATGAGGATCTAGATCCACGACCCCGGCGCCTAGACATGGGTCCCCAATGCCCAGACTTAGGTCCTCACAGCACAGCATTGAGTCCTCATGGTCCAGACCAAGCAGATATGACTTCTATCTTATTTGCAAAGAGCAATAATATACATGAATGTACCATTAGCAATAAACTTTCTTATTCAGTGACCACATTAACAATAAATGTACCATTAATAATACGACACCTGTTCTCCGGTTTCCACCTCAGCTTTTCAACCGCCAAGTCTACACTCTGGAGGCCAAATATAACTTAAGGATTTAATGGTGACAATTTTTTAAAAATACATCGACCATTATGAAAATTTGTTTTCGAGATCCAGATCAAGATCAACTAGCTTACGGCCCCAGCTCCATCTCATTCCCACCACCGTCCCCTCCCTCCTCGCGATTGACTGCGTCTTAATCCGCCCCAACAGACAAAATCTTCCGAGCATCAAGTTGTCATTGGTCATCAATTAAGGTGATCACCAGGCTCAAAGTTGTTGCCCAAACTTGCCCATGACAAAAAGTTTTGTCCAAATTTCTTGAGCTGAGCCAGGCATTTAACCAAGTAGCCTTATCCAGACCCGTCCAAAAAAATGCCTTTCAGGACTATTTGGCTCAGACATGTCCAAGAAGAAAGTTGGATCGTCAAGTTGGTCCGTCGTTTCAAGCATTCCCTTTTCTTAGCTAGAGATTCCCTCAAGGCCCCTCCTCTGCCTAAGCTCCTCTTCAAGTGCTTCATCCCGCAAATAGGCAACGGTGTTGGCATATTCCCATATAATTATAACGAGACATTATGTCCCAAATTTAAGGTCAACCCATCTAATGCACCTAGGAGACCGGCGGACCGTTATGCGACTGGACAAACCGGTGGGCTTGAAGTCAACGATGTCGGATTAAGCTCAAATTTGGTGGGCTTAAGCGAAACGGCGTGCTGATCAAAACTCACAGCTATAAGCTGTGACTACGATGGATTTTCGCGATTCGGGGCCGTTTAGATAGGTTTTTCGTTTTTTTTAGTATTTTTTTACCGGTTAATTTAGTAAAGGGTAGTTTCATAATTTTATGTTTTGATGTTTACTAATCCTAGTAGGGTTAGGTTTGGGGATACATAAACTTGTTTTAAGGTTTCGTTTGAGCAGACTTTGGATATTTTGATTTGATAATCATATTTGGAGGACGAATTATTCTTCTGTCGAATTTTCTTGTTCAGTCAATTTTTTTATTGCGTTTCGGCATCAATTAGTATCAGAGCACAGGTTGCTTGAATCAATGGCTGAACAGAATCGCGGTCGTGGACGGCGGACTCGTGGTGGCCAGGGGCGTAGAGGCGTTCTTGAAGCAGACGACCAACCGCGTCTAAGAGATCTGCGAGACGTAGAAATTGAAGAACAGAGAAGACGAATTCAGGATTTGGAGCGACAACTTGCAGAGACGAGGTTGGGCATTCAATCCGAAGAAGCAGAATCTGAAGATCCATCCGATGATGAAGAGGAGGACGTAAACCCTTTTGGGGTTCTGAATCAGCGACGGAATCGAGGAGTACGACCTGAAAATCAGCGCTCTTCTCAAAATTTCGGAATGAAGATCGAGATTCCTGAGTTTAATGGTAAGATTCATCCTGATGAGTTTATTGATTGGTTGCATACGATAGAATGGATTTTTGATCTTAAAAACCTAACTGAGGGGCAAAAAGTGAAGTTAGTGGCTATTAGGCTGTAAAAACATGCTTCGATTTGGTGGGAACACGTAAAAAAGCAACGCGCTAGAGAGGGGAAGCCGAAGGTGGATCGCTGGGAGAAAATGAAAAAGTTATTGCAAAAAAAAATTTTGCCTATCCATTATAGGCAAGAGGCGTTTATCGAATATCACAACGTCAAGCAAGATGATAAAACAGTTGAGGAATTTACAGAAGAATTTGATCGCTTGCAGATGCGTTGTGATGTGGCGGAGGAAGACGAGCAAACGATTGCGCGATATCTAGCAGGGCTACGATATGAGATCTCTGATATCGTCCAATTACAGCAGTATTGGATATATGAGGATGTGTGCAGACTAGCCTTAAAGGTGGAGGGGCAAATTAAAAGAAAAAACAGTAAGTCCAAGTGGTCTAGCAGCAGTTCTAAGTGGTCAGGCAGCAGTTCCAAGTGGTCGGATAAAGAGTCTCGGGGGAAAGCAGGGAGTTCTTCAGTCTCGGCAGCAGTTCAGAGCGCTGGTTCAAAATCTGCAACAAAAGGAGAGCAGAGTAGCGTTGGATCTAGCAGAGGAGGAGCTGCAGGCAAGCGATGTTTTAAGTGTCAAGGACTCGGGCATTTTGCTGCTGATTGTTCGAACCGACAGTTTGTGACACTCGTAAATAATTCAACTTTCGATGAAGACCCAACTTATGATGAATCTGATGGAGAGCAAGCAAATGCGGATCCGGATCCAAAGGACATTGTCTATGCCAATTCTGGTGAGTGTTGTGCATCGAGTTTTAAATATTGCTGAGGTAGATGATGAATCGTGGCTCAGGCACAATATCTTTTATACTAAGTGCACTAGTGGGGGAAAGGTGTGTAGTATAATCATTGACAGGGGAAGTTGTGAGAATGTGATATCTACCACTATGGTAGAAAAGTTGGGGTTGAAAACTGTCGAACATCTTTAATCATATAAGCTGTCATGGCTTAGGAAGGGGAATGAGGTAAAAGTGAGCAGAAGGTGTTTAGTGCAGTTCTCGATTGGAAATAAATATACTGATGAAGTGTGGGGTGATGTAGTTCCAATGGATGCTTGTCATATTCTATTAGGAAGACCTTGGCAGTTTGATAGGAAAACACAGCATGACGGATTCAAAAATACATGCACCTTCAAGAAGGATGGCCGGACCATTACTCTGGGTTCTTCAGATTTGAGAAAAGATGGAAAAAGTAATCTACTTTCCAAATTAGAGTTTCAGGAGGAAGCGGTGAATGTCCCAGAGCTTTTTGCTATTGTAGTTATGGAGCAGAATCTTGATAGTCTAGAAATTTTAACTCAAGTTCTACCTATACTTGAGGAGTTTGCTGATGTCGTACCAGAGGAATTGCCACCTGGATTGCCACCCACGAGGGATATTCAGCATTGTATAGATCTCGTTCCAGGAACTGCTATTTCTAATAAGGCAGCTTACAGAATGAATCCTAAGAAGCATGAGGAGATACAAAGGCAAGTGCAGGAACTATTAGAAAAAGGTGCAATTCGAGAGAGCATGAGCCCTTGTGTAGTGCCAGCTTTGTTGGTACCTAAAAAAGATGGGTCATGGAGAATGTGCATGGATAGCGGAGCTATTAACAAAATCACGATTAGGTATCGCTTTCCTATCCCGAGATTTGATGATTTAATTGATCAACTGCATGGAGCAACTATCTTTTCGAAAATAGACTTGAGGAGTGGATATCATCATATTAGAGTGTGTCCTTGAGATGAATGGAAGACTGCTTTTAAAACTCGAGATGGTCTGTATGAGTGGATGGTGATGCCTTTCGGGTTATTTAACGCACTGAGCACCTTTATGAGACTTCTGAATCAGGTGTTTCGTCCTTTTATTGGCCAGTTTGTCGTCGTATATTTCGATGATATTTTGGTTTATAGTGCCTCGACTGATAAACACTTGTAGCATTTGAGAAGGGTGTTCGAGGCCTTAATGGAGCAAAAATTATATGCTAATATCAAGAAGTGTCACTTCCTGACTGATCGTGTGACCTTTTTGGGGTATATTGTAACTAAGAAGAGCATTCATGTGGACCTAGCTAAGGTTGAGGCTATTACAAATTGGGAGATTCCGAAAAATATTCATGAGGTACGTAGCTTTCATGGGCTTGCGTCTTTTTATCGGAGATTTGTTCGGGATTTTAGTACTGTTATTGCACCTCTGACGGATTGTCTGAAAGGAAGTAAATTTGTGTGGACTAAGGAGATAGAATCTGCATTTTAATTATTAAAGAAGAAGGTGACTGAAGCACCTCTTCTCGTGTTTCCTAATTTTAATGAGGTTTTTGAGGTGCATTGTGATGCTTCAGGTGTTGGTATTAGGGGTGTCCTAAGTCAAAAATGTAAACCTGTAGCATTCTTTAGTGAGAAATTGAACGAGGCGAAAAGGAAATATTCAACTTATAATAAAGAATTTTATGCTATTGTGAGGAGTTTGGAGCATTGAAGGCACTATCTTATTTCGAAAGAATTTATCTTATTTTCTGATCATGAAGCCTTGAAATACATCAATGGGCAACACAAATTGAACGCAAGGCATGCAAAGTGAGTGGAGTTTTTTCAAGTTTTCAGTTTTTCCATCAAACATAAACCAGAAGTCCTAAATAGTGTGGCAGATGCATTGAGCAGAAAACACTCTTTGCTATCTACGATGTAAGTAAAAGTTCTAAGATTTGATACTTTTAAAGATTTATATGCTGATGATCCTCATTTTGGGGATATTTGGAGGAAGAGTAAAACGGAGCCTTTTCAGCAATTTCAGATCGTGAAGGGTTACCTATTTAAAGGTAACATGTTGTGCATTCCTCAATATTCTTTGAGATAATCTATTATTATTGAGGGACATGCAAGCGGTTTAGCTGGGCACTTTGGCGTGGATAAAATGAAAGCCTTGTTGAGTGAATATTTTTATTGGCCTCGAATGGAGCGTGACGTGACTCGTTTTATAGAGAGGTGCAGAGTATGTCATGTAGCAAAGACCAAGAGTACTAATGCAGGATTGTATATGCCTCTACCTGTTTCGGTTGCACCATGGGAGGATGTCAGTCTTGATTTTGTCTTGGGTTTACCAAGAACGCAGCGGAATAAGGATTCAATAATGGTGGTTGTCGATAGATTCTCGAGGATGGCCCACTTTGTCCCATGTAGCAAGTCCTATGATGCTTCACAGGTTGCTCGATTGTTTCTGCAGGAAATTGTTAAGCTGCATGGAATTCCTAAGTCCATAACCTCAGATCGTGATGTGAAGTTTGTGATTCACTTCTGGCGCACGCTTTGGAGGTACATGGGTACAAGTTTGAAGTTTAGTTCAGCTCATCATCCTCAGACTGATGGTCAAACAAAAGTTGTCAATCGAAGCTTAGGGAATTTGCTGCGGAATTTGATTGGGGATAATCCGCGAAAATGGGACTTGGCATTGCCTCAGGTAGAATTTGCATATAACAGATCAGAGAACCGAACTACAGGCAAGACTCCTTTTGAGATGGTTTATGGGCGTAATCCAATTACTTCCTTAGATCTCACACCGATTCTAGTTCTCAAGCAATTTAGTTCGGAAGTTGAAGAACATGCAAAGTATATCAAAGAGCTGCATTCCCAGATCCATAATCAGATCAACAGGCATAACATGAAGTATAAACAACGCGTGGATATACACAGGAAAAGAGTCGTCTTCAAGGAGGGTGATCTAATTTGGATTCATCTTAGGAAAGAACGATTTCCAGCAAGTAGGTTTGGCAAGCTTCAACCTAGAGCTGATGGACCCTTCAGAGTTTTGGAACAAATTAGTGACAATGCTTACAAGATCGAATTGCCGGGTAAGTATAATGTATTCGGAACTTTTAATGTAGCAGATTTGTCACCTTACTACCATGAAGGAGAAGAAGATCCTGAGGAGATTGACGATGACCATGAAGGCGAAGCAGATTCGAGGACGAATCTTTCTCTAGCAGGGGAGGATGATGCACCTAGGGGGCCGGCGGACCGTTATACGACTGGACGAACCGGCGGGCTTGAAGTCAATGATGTCGGATTAAGCTCAAATTTGGTGGGCTGAAGCGAAACGACATGTTGATCAAAACTCACGGCCATAGGCAGTGACTACAATGGATTTTCACGATTCGGAGCCGTTTAGATGGGTTTTTCTTTTTTTTAGTATTTTTTTACAGGTTAATTTAGTAAATGGTAGTTTCATAATTTATGTTTTGATGTTTACTAATCCTAGTAGGGTTAGGTTTGGGGATATATAAACTTGTTTTAGGGTTTCGTTTGAGTAGACTTTGGATATTTTGATTTGATAATCATATTTGAAGGACGAATTGTTCTTCTGTCGAATTTTCTTGTTCATTCAATTTTTTTATCACGTTTCGGCATCATCATCAGATGAAGGTTGTAGCTAAGTACTTCACAAGGTCCATACTCATCAAAGACAGACAGAGCAACTTCCACCGATCGGAGTCCACTCAAGCTTTAGAAACACCAACAGTTCTACGTCATCTACAAGTTGATTAAACTAAATTAGCAAAACGAGCAGACTCTTACCCATCAAGTAATATAAACGGGTCAATTCTTCCAGTTTAGGATTCTCTAGAATTCACTAATGCAAATGCAAGACAATGTAAAACATTCACAACAAGAAAATTAATCTGCCCATTTTTTCAGCCTTTTGATACCGTGTCCAATGTTCATATGCCTTGGTTTGCAGTTGCAGCCTCTGCCATCGCTCTGTCAAGTTGTTCATAAGTTCATCGTTTTCTTCCTTCCAGTCAGGAAATTTGGGTATTCAGGAAGGACTCTAATCACAGTGTTCAGTTGTATATAAGACCATCTAGTTCAACAAAGAGAAACATACACTTGAATCACTATTCCCAACACATTACATGCATAATTATACTAATTTTTCTATTAAAAAAATTGATTAACTTATCTTACTGTTGCCCAAAAAGGGGGTTGGGGTTCACAAGGAAGTTCATAGGAAGGCATCGAGCTTTATTCCTATATATGATGGACCTCTTGCCTCACTAGAAAATGAGGGTATATCGTCTTCAACTTCGCTAGAGCTGGATCTTGAAGGAGCTGAACCTATAGATATAGAAGGACTTCTGAAGTTTTGGGATCCAGACTCTGCAGCAGAATTGCTGATACTGATGATAGAGGGGTCATCCATATCAAGGTGTCTAAACCTCCTTCCCTATACAGTTTTAGCGATCTACATCAGCTAACATTGTAATTATGTTCAAGATGAGAAATCATAGCAGAAACTCAAGCAGCAATCCCCATTGTGCACCTAAGCAAAGCAAGCGTCAACTAAACCATGGTGGTGATTTCGGACACTGAGTGAACTTAAACAAATACCCTGGAAATCAATCAGACATAGGCGTAAGAAAAAGAAATGCATAGACTCACATCAGCATATGAAGATGGGCTATAATGAAACTCAATATCTGATGCCATGTCGCAAAATTAGCCCAATAATTCAAGAAAAAGGGGTGACAAGTAAGAGGTTTCAATGCACCCACTGAAATCTAATTCTTCCATTTATATAGTTATTTGAAGCAGTTTTTCTGAAGGATTAGCCACTTTCTCAAGAGACTCTAGCCCAAGAAAAGAATCACTAAGAGCAACTAATTTAGGTTTTAACTAAGTAATTTTTCCATGCTGTTCTTGTTACATCTTTCATGCTTCAATAACTTAATTCGTAGTTCTCTACATGTTTCTCAAAATTCATGAATGTTCTTACAGCTAAATAAGGTGAAAGCTTACATATCTATGTCTAAAGAATTTGTCATGGTCACTTCTTTGCTTACACTGACTTGAAGCCTTACCACAGTCCCTACCCTTGAAAAGTGCCAAGAATGAGTATGTAAAAAGAAAACTTGCTTCGTGATAATCTTCATGTTCATGCTTCTTAAAAATACTACAATGAGCAACACGTCAAGTTATAGGCTACACCTTGTGAAGTAGTGGTTGTGTTACTTGACCAAATTAGTTGTCCCTTGCAGATAAACTATATATAAAAACATGGTCCAGGTGCTGATTGACAAGTATTGCTTTTGTGTATTTGAGTTGTGTCATCCCACTGCATTGCCAAAGGCACACCAGTGAATAAAAATATTCAGGATAAAATTATAATGTCAGATCCAACTTTCTAGCTGACTTATGAAGGTGTCAATTCTAGCCAAGCAAAATAACAGCACAACTGAACTAGTCCTTAACCATGGCCAAAGAACTAATCATTATCCAAAATGACCAAAATTTTATCATGAATACTCTCTGCAATTGCAGTACAAAAGTGAGAGGAACCAAAAACCAGGCACAACCATTTATTCAGTTAATCATACATTCATGACAAAAAATCCCTGCACACCTCTTCCACAAAAGTATTGTAACATGGGGGGCTAAAGAAAATTCCTTTGCCATATACTTACAATTCATCACATGCTAAATATTTTAGCAGTGTCACTAATCTAAGACGAGGACTCAAAGCAGCCTATCGACTTCAGAGGTCTTGCATTCGTCAACAAAAATGCCTTCAGGTCTATACTACATAAATAAGCTCAAGTCACGATTAATACGTACATAAAATAGCATTTGTCCGCTGCTGTTCCAATGATAAATTTCTCAAGAGCATGCTTGTACTATCCCGTTCTCTATATCTTGCATCTCCATAGATCTTTTCTTTGCAGGAACCTGCCTGCAAAAAAGAAAAATTAATGAATGCACACACAATTTAGATTTAGGACTTGTTACTTCATTGTAGTAGTTCTAGCAATCTGTTTTCAGAAAAACTGAATAGCAATGATGTGGAAAGTGGACTCTGGCACGTGTCACTGATATGCTGTATAATCTTCCCAAAGATAGAGACACTCATCAGGTTATATTAGCATATAGTTTTCTGGGTTTTTGCGGAGGATGCATTTATCAAATTAAAAACCTCAAAGATGGAACTTGACACAGACCTAACCCTGGATGATTTCCCGCACCCCTTGAATTTGGTGATTGCACTCACTTAATTCAGAAGAAACTGGCAGTTGTTTTAGTTCTGAGCACTTAAGTCAGAAAACACTCTGGTCCAAAGAAGACATACACTCCTCTTAAAACATGAAATATCCATCCACAATGTTGAAAGATCTTAAACTTCACAGTTCGTCATAGTCTTCTCTACTTTATCAAAATGAAAAAAGTAAAAAAAATCTCACACAAACAACAGAATTTTACAAGCAACATATTCATTATGTACCTAATGCAGAGGAAGACATAAAATTCAGGAAAATATGAACCTCTGCTTGGTTACAAATGAAATGTGCCCATCCAGGGATCTTGTTCAACTTCGCATCAGCCTTGCAAGTTCTTCAGGAGTCTTGACACTGTAATAATATAATTGATTCACCCGAAATTTCAGCAAGTTGGGGAAATTGCCGTTGCAATTATAGAGCAGAGAACTTTAAACTAATGCTAACTTGTATGAAAAGGACTAATAGCAAAGCCGCATACTTTGAAAATCATGTTCCATCCACAGTTAAACAGCCATCAGTCCTCACACAATCGTTTTATCAATGCACCACATTAGAGACCATGGCACTATTAGGTAAACTAGAAATTAAAATGCAAGCACACGCCCACCTGTACCAGTGGAACATAAGATTTTCCTTTCTGTGAGAAATCTTCACATGAAAAATTACATGGCCACCAACAGTTTGATGGAGTCAAATAGATAATATATACTACTTAGGAATAATGCATTGGACAGGGTCACAGAGGAGAATACTACTCATAAGAATATCATTTTCGAGATCACATCACTGGTCAGAGGCACCAATAAGAGAAACGGTCGTGAGATCCGTAGAACCACAAATTGCCATATCTATTGAACTGTGCTATGGAATGAATGTGCACAATCTCGATTGAAGTGGAAGAATCTAACTTGTCAGCTAACAATCCTAATGAGATTAACAAACCATTCTCACAACAATCATCCATGATAAAGCAGATCCTTATGGCTTTTGAAACTCATAAGGCAGACTTGCGTCAGAATTCTACTAAGCTAAGCATCAAAATTTACGGCGTGTCTGTTGTGCCCCAGATTTTATAGGCTGTCATAAATCAGTTCATTTTGTCGTAGTCCAATATAAAGTGCCTTAATAAATTTATAATAATAATCACACTCTACGTATATTTACAATGAAAAGAGCACGTTTCAATGGACTATGGCGAAAACAAAAGAATTTAGGAGTACCAAGGACCAGGCAACAAAGCTCCACGGGGCAACATAGACAGACCCAAACATTTATTAGGCGTTGCAGAAACACTCTAACAGTAACCCAGAAGCATATAAAGCAAGATTAAAGCCAGTGCAAGGTGGATTAAATTTAGCAAATTTCCATCCCAACTTTGATTACCAGACCAATTCCAAACTACCTGATACACTTGCAGATTCAGAAATGAAAGTAAAGGTGGCTGTGACCTGATCTTTCACTTGAAATTGATAGGTCCACCTCAATGTTAGGGATCAGACAAATTGCTCCACAAATACCATCTTGCCATGAATTATCCCGCATTCAATTCTAGCCGGTCCATCTCTGACCAAAGTTGTTCTTTTTCTCACCAAAGAAATGGGTCGAAACTACAGGAACACAATTCCATGGAAACCCACTGTGCCATGAGGAGGTCTTGTCCAGCTGATTCAGTAAGTTTACAATGACGTTGTAATTAGAGGTACAATGGACCAGGAGGAAACTTCCAATTAACTACTATAACCTGCTATCAAGAGTGATAGATATAAATATGAGTTGCTCAATTTTAGCTCTTAAAAGGAAATTGATGACATCAACACTGCAACAAAATTCATATTGGCAAGTGGAGATATAAGTAAATCAACAAGATAGTCATTGGCAGATGAGAAGTTTTGTCCAACAAGAGAGAATATTTTAACGACCTTAATCGGGCAGCCAACCTCCATTTGACAGTGCGAGTGTATGCAATAGTGCTTGTGTGAGTGCATGCATGCATCCATACAATTAAAGTGCATGTGTGTCTTAGGGAATGAGACATGAGGAGAGCCAAAGCTCAAGTGTTCACTGTTTGTTTATCTCTATTCAGACACAGCATGACCACCATGATCTTACGTACTCATATACTGCTCTAGAGTCTGCTAAACCAAGCAAAAAAATCTCCAGCAGTAAAATTAAATTTCCAAACAGAACCTCAGTAGATTGGAGGAATTAGTGACATTGACATTTTGCCCCTCAAAAAAAATGGAAGCTAACCTTTTCATTAAATGACAATGCCGCAAAAAGCATTCTGGAATAGTAAGATGGGCAGAAATCATATATCAGATGATTTACTGATTCTCAGATGCCACACTCGCACACTTTTCTCTTCCGTTTACTTTCCATAATACACTAAAAGGCAATATATCGGTTAACTCAGCACGACTACCAACTCAAGCAGCCAAAGAAGCTCAAACAACTCCACAACTGCCGTAGCATGGAGTAAATAATGGGTAATTTGACATGAAAGCTGAAGCAAAGGTACCATCTAATATTCCTTAAATCTCTAATTAAGTAAAAAGACTTGCTCATAGATTTTACCTTACCATTTGCTGAGTTATTGTGCAAAGTGCTTATTGTCCAGAATTTGTACAGCAACATCCACCTTAAAATGCATAGAGCCAGATCATAATGATCTGAAAAATGATATAGAAATCAATTTATCATTCTTTTGCCAACCAAATCAAATAGAAAAAATGCATTTGCATGCTTAATAAAGACTTTCAATATGAACTGCAAATTGTCAACTGACATACAAGATCATCAGAATGCAACATATGATTAAGTTTGAAGAAGGTCAAATTCTTTCCTTCAAAACCTAATCAATTCTGGAGGCTGGGGTAGGACTTGGTTTCAGATGCACTCTAGACCTTGCATTTCAACCAAGGATTATGAACACAGGACACACATGCGTTTTACGGAAAAACAATGCATGAACTTTTCCAATCTAGACAGTGATTAAATTAGGTAAATCCGTCAATTATGCGAGTAAACCCATTGGCTAAGTGATTGAACCATCCTGATTTATGTACCCCTCATGAGATAGATACATGAAGGTTCATCTATGCAGTCGTTGAAGATGGTACAGTAGCCTCACACTGAGAGTAATCAGGTAAAAAAAACTTTGCAGTCTGCAATATGATGGTAGATTGTGCATGTTGAACTTTTTATTAGAGACATGTTGTGGAGCCTCAAGCAGCAACCATTTTTAATAATATCTATCAGTGGCATATCAGCAAAATTAATTATAGCATGTACCGGTTTGACAGTTAACCTAAAAAGCAACTCATGATACATATAGTAAAAGTAACATGATAGAGGAAGTTAAAAGATCGACTTACCAAATAGTCAAAAGCAGCACAACCATGTCTTTCACAAGTGGAGAGGTGCAAGAAGAGATTCCTCCTCTCTGGTAAGAGGGTGAGATGGCCCTTACCGATAAGTTTCTAACTTTTCCAATGGTTAAGATTGCCAATTGAAATGACAATAGATAAAGAAGGACTGGGGATAGAGTAATACCAACTTCTACTAAGTTCCCCCACAACAAAATTTTGTTTTCTTGTAGATAGCCAAATGGAGATCTCCTTATATATAGCATGAGTCAACCAAAAACCTTCTCATTGAGCTGTCCAGAGACATTTTCATCTTTCTGCATCAAATGGTGGACTACTTGAGCTTCATGCCACCTCCCACTTACACTTGAGTTCAAAAGCAGCAGATTAGAGCAGTGAAGGCTCGGAATGAAGTTATGGGAAAGCATTTCTTCAAATATCTTGAAGGCGTGAATATTCAATCCGCTTGAGAAAAGGTTGTTCAATAACATGTATAAGACAAATTACTCAGAAATAAACCCTACTTATGCATTGCATAAACAAGTGACAATGCATCCAACAGCCTTCCACAACTACAAAGGCCTCTTAACTATGCAAGTCCATCCAGAAGACAACCATCAGCATTCATCTTATTGAATAAGCCAATAGCACCATCAATTTCACCTCGACTTATGTGGCCCCATATCAGAATTGTATAGGTCACCTGATTGGGATGTAACCCCTCTCTTTGCATCAACTCAACATGGTGATAGGCTACCTCAATCATGTTTGCTCAGCAGTAACCAGATATTAAGCCATTGTATGGGAATAGATTCGGCATAAATTCACTAACCTTAATTTTCTTGAACAGATTCAACGCAAAGTGCTTCATTGCTTCCGGCAAATTTACAGGAACTTTAAGGTTTCTATCAATTGTTGCCAAACTCCAACTCTGCAGCAAATCAAACAGCATTTTTCTTGCTCTATAAGATGCTCTACTTGTAATGCCCCATTTATTCGTTATGCCATTGACATGCATGCATGCACCCCGTAACACAACAATATAGGTGATAAGATCACATTTGATTTGGTTTCTGTACATCAAATCATCTAGCATGAAGGCAGATTTAAAATCTCCTTCCCTTAAATAATGGCCAATAAGGGAGGTACAGAGCACATTATTTGGCTCGTAACCATCTCCAATTATCTTATCAAGGTATATGCACCCCTTCTCGGTCATATTTCTCTTTACCAAACCATTTATAAGAGCAGTATATGAATATGAACTTGGCTTGATAAAATTTTCAATCATTTTATCAAACAATTCGCTAGCTTCAAGAAGTCTTCCGCTTCTGGCATAAGCATTTATCATCATCATGTATATAGTCTCATCGGGATCCACACCATCCTCGAGCATTCTTTTGAAAAGGTCTTTTGCCTCAAAATTCTCTTTTTACTGCTTAAAAAACCTATAATGCAGTCATACATGGCGACACTGGGCTTCAGTCCCCTCTCACTAATTTGGTCCATGAAACGATAGGCTGACTGCAAATTCCCTTGCTTGCAATAACCATTTATCATTATTAAGTATGTTTCCAAGTATGGAACTATACCCCTGTCCTGTATTAGATGAACAAGGGATTCAGCTACCTCAAATAGCGCTTTTTGGCATAGACACTTGATCAATGAATCGTATGTAAAAGGCAACAGCTGGCATCCAACACTATCTGCTTTATCCACGAGGAGAATAGCAGCATCAATATCTCCTCTCTCACATAAAGCACTAATGCAAATAGTAAAAGCAATACTGGCCAGTTTCAAGTCCTTTTTTGTGATTCCCTCAAGCAGATACTCAATGTTCTTACCAAAATCCATGTTGCCATCCCCAGTATTAGAAGCTAAGGACACAGAATGGCCAATAGCCTGCAACAACATATAAGCAAGCTGAAGTTCACACCCTCTCGGGTGCATCCTTACGACGACAAGAAAAAAAATAGGGTCAGGGAGAACCCTATTGTCCAACATCCTTTTGCACAATTCATCTGCTTCGGTCAACTTGTTTTTCTTGTAAAGTGAAGCAATCAAAGTTGTAGGAGTTATATCGCAGACAAGCATCTCCTTTAACAGTTTTAATGCACAGTCCACTTCCCCTTCTCTACAATAGTTGCTTATCCTGATGTGGTAAGTAACCACATTAGGCTGCATTCCAGAGTCCACCATTTGTTTGTATTGTCCCGCCTTTATCAAATATACCCAACTTCATGAACCCATAAATCAATGTATTATAGGTATAATCATCTACCTCAGAACCCATTTTCAGCATCCTAAAGAAAATGCTCACTGCCATCTTCATTTTCCTATCCTTGCTATACCCAAAAATAAGCCAGTTATACATTACTTTATCGGCAAAAAAGCCTAGCGCTTCCATCTCTATCGATAGTTGCTTCGCCTCCACAATCCGCCCTCCCTTACAAAGACCATAAAACACTGATTTATACTGATGGACAGTCGGAGGAAGCTCCATGATCTCCTGTTGCAGCAGAATACTTTAACTACTTCATCCATGTATCCCTTAAAACACAATGAGTCTATCAACTGATTATAGCAACCAATCCTCATACTAACCCCTGCACCAATCAATCCAACAAAAAATTCAAATGCTTCCAAAGCCATTCCTCGTGCACAAAGTTCTTGAAAAATTGCATCGCAAGCTTGCACATTAGGCAATGCACCCAACACGACAAACCTATCAAACTGCCTCTTTGCCCCATCGAGTTTTCCCAACTTACAGAAACAAATAATCATAGGATCCATCATACAAGAATCAGGATGAATGCCTCTACCGACAACGTTCTCATTGTACCATGCCTCAGCCAATTGGTACTCACCACACTGCACGAGTTTCCACAAAAGCGCACTGTGGCTATTCAAGTCGAGGTCCAATCCTCGCGAAGCGAGGTAATCGACCGCCGAGACCGCATCAAGAGCCGACGGAGAATGAGTTATTATCTGCCGAACCACGCTCTGCTCGGACAAGAACTGCCCCCGCCGAATGAGCTGCTCCAACAAAGACAGAGTCAAGGACTTATGATCAGCTGAATTGCCGGAAGTTGCAGAAGCAGGAGCTTCCAATTGGAGGGCACATGTCGTAATCGCTCTTCTTGAGCTAGAGAATTGATGATGAGCACTGACGCATATCTGCTAAATGGGTTATTGGAAATATTGATTTTCTGAAGGAAAGCTCTCGCCTTTCAGTGCAAGAACAAAGGGCACGTGCAGGGTGCAAACGCTAACTATTCTATTTCAAAAATTAAATTCTTGCCAGAAATTAATTTTTAAAATTCTTGTCAAAAATTAATTTCTAAAGGAGAAATCTGTTCGGTAAAACATGACTAATTTTGCTCCAAAAATTGATTTTTGAAATAGAAATCTATTTTTATTTTTTTTTATTTTTTTGAGAACCTAAAAAAAATAAATTTCACTCAAAGTAGGTGCTAAAGGTATTCTAAGCCATTTTATGAATTTTTGAAATTTTTGATTTTTTTGGGCATCTAAAAAAAATTAAATTTCACTCAAAGTGAGTGCCCAAAGATATTTTAAGTCATTTTGTAAAGTTTTGAAATTTTTTTACATTTTTATATTTTTTGGACACCTCAAAAAAATTAAATTTCATTCATAGTGGCTGCCCAAAGGTATTGTAAGCCATTTTGTGAAATTTTGAAATATTTGATTTTTTGATTTTTTTGGGCACCTCATAAAATATTAAATTTCACTTAAAGTGGGTGCCCAAAACTATTCTAATTCATTTTGTGAATTTTTGAAATTTTTGATTTTTTTTATTTTTTTGGGCACCTCAAAAAATTAAATTTTACTGAAAGTGGGTGCCCAAAGGTATTTTAAGTCATTTTGTGAAGTTTTGAAATTTTTAATTTTTTAATTTTTTTGGGTACCTAAAAAAAAATTAAATTTCACTCAAAGTGAGTGTCCAAAGTATTCTAAGCCATTTTGTAAAGTTTTGAAATTTTTATTTTTTTATATTTTTTGAAAAAAATTCACCAAATTTTCTATTTTCCTGAAATCTAACTTTTTTTATTTTCTGGGAATTTTTATGAATTTTTCTCGAATTTATCAATTTTTATGCATTTTCTTAAAAAAATTAATGAAAAAAAAAGAGAGAAAATAAGGAGAATGCATTCCGGAAGAAAGAAGCTACAAAAAGTAGCTTATCTTTTTATTATCCAAAACTCATTCTGTAATTAAAAATGCATTCTGGAATCAAGAATGCATTATGGAATCAAGTGTTTTTAACAAACGCATTTTTATTTCAGAATGCAAAAATTGCTCCAGAATGCATTTCGAAAATTTTTTAACAAACACATTTCTGTTCCGAAATTCATTTTGGAGCAGAATTTCTATTTCGGAATAGATTCCATGAACTCACGTAGTAATCACTCCTCTTGAGCTAAAGAATCGATGGTGAGCACTAACGCATCTCTTTAGCATAATGGGTTATTGAAAGTACGGATTTTCTGAAGGAAAGCTCTCACCTTTCAGTGCAAAAATGGGACGGCACATGTAGTAATCACTCCTCTTGCGCTAAAGAATCGATGGTGCGCATCGACGCATTCCTTTAGCGTAATGGGTTATTGAAAATACGGATTTTCTGAAGGAAAGCTCTCACCTTTCAGTGCAAAATTGGCGACACAAGCAAGGATCGCCGATGAATTTCGAAGGTGTGATTGAAAGAACGAACCTCAGAGACTGTACCGTGCAGGAGTCGCAACCCGAGAGTGAGAGAGAGAGAGAGAGGAAGGAGAGAGGGATTAGCAATTCAACTGGGGGGTGTGGGGGGGCGGGCGAAAGGGAACATGATTCTCTACTCGTTATCTAACTAATAATCAAATTTTTAGATTACGTTTTGGTGATCAGAACAAAAGCCAAGATATGATAAAATTTATATATTCAGTTTTTGGTTCCTACCAAATATAGGATAAAGCTAGATATAAAGAGATACAGATTGAATAAAAAAATCATATGGGAGAAGTGGAATAAAGGTAGTGGGATTTATTGTATTTATGGTATAAAAATTATTTTTCTTGAATAACAAACTTCTTAAATTTAGAAATCAAAATAATAATTAAATATAAAATAATATGTGGATTTTAATATAAATAGATAATATTCAAAATAATAAAAAATGATGGACAGTTTTTGTTTTATTTATTCATATTGTTATTTGTATATTTGAATTTCTTTATATTCTATAATTATATTCTATATATATACATATTTAGTATCAATATTTATTATATAGTTTATTGTTTAATAATTTTTTTTTTATTAAGGAATGATGGAAGGGAATAAAAAAAGAGATAAAAAGAGGAAAAATAATTTTAAAAAATAAGTTAATAAAAATGAAGTAAAAGAATCTTGATTTTAAATGAACAAATTCAAATTTGAAACGGATCTTTCTAATTCTCTCCGTCTCCTTCTTTATATTTCTGATTCATGTTAAAGCTTCACAATTCCTTCATAATTTTTTGTTTACATTAAAACTTTATGAAAATGGCAAGAGAGTCAAAGCTCTTTTTACTCTGTATATCTCTTATTCATATCAAAAGTTCAAGAAAGTAGCAAAAGGATCCAAATTCATCTTTTCCGTAACTCCATGGTTCATGTTGAAGTTTCATGTAAGTGGGACAAGAGTCAAAGCACTATACTTTTCGGAATTGCGAATCATGTTTTCTTTCTTTTACTAGATTTGGCATTTGCTGGCTAATCTACCTCGTTAATGTTGATATAGCCTATTTATTATCATAATCGAAATTGTAACTCTGGAATGCTACTATGTGCTGCTTTTATGTTTAAGATGTAGATCGTACAATTGATGGAGGTTATTTTCATTTGTGCATTTGTGATTTCTTTAGAAATAAATCATGAGAAATTCTTACTATATCAATTTGTGCATTTTTAGGTTCCTTTACATCGATATGCGTTCATATCAAATAATGAATATAATAGAATATGAAAATATCCGGCCATTTACCAAACAATAATATTGTTTATAAGATTCCTGAATTTCATATCTTATCATATCTAGTCTCATGCTAAAAATTCAACTAAGTACAAAAGGGTGGCAGAAGTTAGAGATGTTGTATATGATTAGGTTTATGTTGAGCAGAGGTTTTAAATGTTTTAAACGTATGGTGGTCCT
The DNA here is from genome assembly GCA_024500025.1 of Syzygium aromaticum. Taxonomy (NCBI): domain Eukaryota; kingdom Viridiplantae; phylum Streptophyta; class Magnoliopsida; order Myrtales; family Myrtaceae; genus Syzygium; species Syzygium aromaticum. The sequence continues at coordinate 13,956,506 of CM044889.1, forward strand.
TTACGTGTTAAATGTTATACAGGATGCTAATCTGTACTTATCAACCTTGTTGGTGATTGCAGGTCTAGGAAGGCAAGTTCCAGCATAGCTTCAGGGAAGGAAACTGGGGCGAGGATGCATTGGCCCGGTGAGAGTAACACCAATCGCTCAGGACCGACACCTGTGCGCTCTTTTTCGTCCAGGATACTCCTAAAAGATGTTTCCTTTGCTTGGAATACTACCAGTAATATGTGTATTCGCAGCAACTCTTCTGTAGTCCCTGTTTGTGTCTCTCATTTATCTCATAGTCCCAGGCAAATTGCCCTTTCAGCTACTACTGTTTTTGTTCCAACATTTGTAATGTCACTCGCGGATGACAATGGCATGCTGCTGGACAATGGTTAATTATTTATGCTATTTTCGTGGTTTACCAAAAGAAAACGAAAAAAAATGTTTTGAACGTATCTAAACACATATGAAGGTATCTAAGGTCGTCTTGTTGACACGAATAACATGTTAACCTACATAATTAAACTTGTCCAAGCATGTAATTAACGAATTAAAAGGATTAACTCGTGTATACATGTTTGTTAGTCATTTATAAAGGGTACACAAACTTGCTTAGACTTTATAGAAATACACCTTATTATATGAGTCATGTGTCTATTTTTGTAAACAGGTCGCGTTGAAAATTGTCAGCCTTAATTTTGCATAAGCAAACTGATTAGATATGATTATATATGTTACCCATGTGTAATCCGACATGAGCGACTGAATGGCATCACATTGATATATAAATGCACAATGACAACTAAGTACCACACAGGACAAAGTGTACAAAGTGCACCATGTGGAAGCCATTCATGAGTCTCTGGGAACCGCATCTAGAATTCTACTGATATATCCAATCTATGTATACCTATGCGATTTTAGCTATCTGGTATACATCATTGGATAACATCTGTGTGGGCAACTATATATTTTTAGCATATCTGAACCTTAGTTGAGGTGGTGGATAACTTACGAAGCGTGTGTTCTGCATATTTAGTATAGTGACCGATTCACTCACAATGTTTTCTAATTGATTGATTTGAGGAGACCAGGAGAGATTGAATTCCTGGGATAAAACCGCACGATGAAAATAAAGTGAATTTCGGGGCGATATGATTAATTTTGGTATAAGAGCTAAATGAATTTTGGAATGTCAAAACAAAACGAGAGCACGTTTATTTAGCAAACTTGACTGCTATAAATAACCCAAAGACAGGACAAAGTAAATTAATACAAATTGAAAATTTGAATTTTCAGAGATACATGACCCAACACAAGGCTACAAACAAACTAATGCGCGTCGCAATCGCAAATGATTAAATATCTGAACCCTTTGTCAATATCTCTCTAGAACTTCGATTGAATTTGGCTGACAATGCTCTTATCAACTTGGAATGCTTTAGCAAGAATGTCCGTGGCAATATCCGGAGATGACCCAAACACTGCATTAGCAACAGTGATGACACCTGGGTTTTGGCTACCGAGAGCCGCAATAGCGATAGCATTTACAGTACCGGTGTTTCTCTGGAAATGGATAAGACCCTGAGGGAAGACAAACACGTCACCCTTTTGCAAGACCTTAGAGATGAGGCGATTATCGGGGTTGGAGGTGATGAACCCTACTTCAAGGGTCCCTTCCAAGACAACCAAAATCTCAGTGGCACGCGGGTGAGTGTGGGGCGGGTTGATTCCCCACGGTGCGTAATCAATTCGGGCCATGGAGATGCCGAGAGTGTTGAGCCCCGGGAGCTGAGCCACAAACACCGGGGTAACCCTTGAGCCGACCGCATTCGATATGTTGCCTGGAAGATGAAGTCCACTAAAGGAGAAGTCATTTGCCTGAACCGTTTTGGGGTCCTTGCAGACCAGGCCATTCACAAGCACTGCAAAATTTGAATGAGAAAACAACTAATTAATATGACTAAAGCAGTACATGATAATGTGCTTCACTATTCTACAAACAAAACACAACCTAATTAGCATATATCTTTCTCCAAATAGCTAGTCAATATTATTTCCCTTGCATTTGTTGAAAAATAAAATCCTTGTTCACTCGTACTTTTAGGGGAAGAAGAGATGCTACCTAGGACAAGATTCTGGTTGTCTCTTGTGCATGCATAACTCAATTGCCCAAACACATAACGACACCAATTTCTAATTCGTTAGTACTTCCCCATCAGCTCTAGATTAAAGATCCATAGATAACTCCTGAAATACCCCCATGATAATAATTAGTGACTCTCAAGGAAATAAAACGTGAAACCCTAAATTCTAAATCTTCAAATTAACTTTTTTAGAGAGGTCTACAGTGTCAATTGCGTAATGAAACGAGGTAACTCTCCTAAGAAATTAAGCTCCACTAGAGCTAAACTTTTATTGTTGTTATTATTATTTTTGGATAAGTAAAGTTAAACATTACAAAATTCCGGAGGTTAAGGTAAGCATATTTGCAAAGCAGGGCAAGCAACTTTTGGAATTGAAACCGTGGGATAAGCAAGTCCGCATTGTTAGAATAGACACTTAAATGGGACACCAAAAACAAGCAAATCTGCTTTATCAGAATAGATACTTGAATGTGACACCAAAAGCAAAGACACCAAACATTCTTAGTCTAAGCTCTTTTGCTATAGCCTCTAAACACGTTTTGTGCTACATGACGAGTAGCAGTATTATACCTGCACTGCCAGCTTGAGCAACACAGAAATCTTGCAGAGGACTATGATCAGCTGCTCCAAAAGTGAACAAAACACCCAAGAAGCAAATCAAGAGGACACTCTTCGCCATCTCCGAAAACAAAATCTTCACGAGATGATCTTGTTTGGCTTCTCTAGTGCAGGTGGATATTAGTGCTAGCTATGGGAGGATGATGAATTCCCCTCAACAAGAGACCAAGTATTTATACACGTGCTAGGCAGAAGCAAACGAAGATTCAGATGATAATAAAATTGAGTAAAATAACGTATATTCACGTGAAATTAGCTGGCCCGTCACTTTACGAAAGAGTCATATAGAACTTAGCCGTCCAAGGAATCTATATTGCCGCCGAACAGAACATGGACATCCTGTCCCGAAATGCTGATGGGATTGGAGAGATAGAGCATTAGCGACGGCAACTTTCCCGCGTAAGAACCAATCAGCGACGACATCTCTTGACCAAGTTTTGTTAATTTAATAACTTGCTGCCGAAAATGTGGGGGATGTGTTTATTCTCTTTAGATTTTTTTTTTGGTCAAATATTCTCTTTAGATAAGTCCATTCGGTTTTTGTTCTATTACGTGTTCAAATGCTCAGACATAATTTATTTGGGACTTTGGTATAACTTAAACTTTTAGATGAGTTGAGTGTAACATTCCATGCAATTTATTACCGCGTGAAGGGATGAGAAATGAGATGGGGAAGGCTAAGCCTGAAATGAACCGGTCTTGTGGAATGAATTAGTCTTTTAAATGATCTAATGAGTAGATTTGAATGCATGATACGAAATCAAACCAAATGTGGAGGAAAATTGTCTAAAAAATCTTAAACTTATTATACTTTTGCGAGTTCAATCATAAACCTTTCAATTTTACCGATTAAATCATAAATATTTTCACATTTTGCCAATTCAATCAATCCAGCAAATTTTGGCTAGAAATCGTTGATATGAATGTCAGTCATCCTATCTGGCATAATTGGTACTAACGTGGATAATTTTTAATAATATTTAGTATTTTTTTTTCGAATTTGAGTTTTATTTTTTCTTTTTCCTCTTTTTATTTTATTTTCTTTCCTTCTTTTATTTTTCCAAGCTCTCGCCCACACCAGGTAAGGGCATCCGCACCCCGCCGGCCCTTGTCTGGATCTAGGCAAGGGTGCGACACCCTTGCCCATGGCCGGTGTGGGTCCCTAGTCCTCACCTGTGGCAGGTGATGGTTGGTCGGGAAGGTCGTCAGCCAAGGTTTGAAAAAAAAATACAAGTTATCCTCTTATAGTTTCACATCATATGAATTTTCGATCTTTACTTGAGCGATTTATCGATTTTTTTGTTAATTGCCAAATGATTCTAGAAAACCAACGCTCATTTAGATATTTCAAACATTTATTTGATTTTTTTAATATTTAAAAGTTGTAATTGTTTTTTAAAATTTTATTTGTCTCTCTTACAAACCGCTTAAATTTACCAACTCTTGTATGAATTTACTAACCTTATGTGTCTAACTTACAAGTTTTTCTTTCATTAAGTTACTAACTAATTTTGGTTTACCAAGTCTCATTTCAGTTACTCGCTAATATTATATTTTTTTATTTTCCCTACTGTACAACCCGTTTTATGGGCAACTCTTTTGATATATTACAAACCTTAATTGCAGTGATTACTAACTTTTGTCCAATTAAGTTACAAGTAAGTTTTGTGTTACTAGCTCCTATTTAAGTTAGCTACCGACATTCATTCAGTTTATTCTTTATTATAAAGAGACTTCTCTTATCAATTACAAAATTTTATTTACACTTCTCATCAATGCCTTAGATTTACCAACTATTGTATGAAATTTCCAAGCTTTATTTGAGTGATTTATCACTTTTTTCCATTTCATTTACCAACTTATTGTGGATGCCAACTCTCACTTTAATTCCTTATTACCAATGTTTATTTTCTTTTATTAATTTACCACATTCTCGATTGAGGCACAACTTTTATTTTTCTTACTTTCTGACTTTTTAAATTCATCAACTCTTTTTATGAATTACCAATCTGGACTAGAATTCTTATTAACTTTTCTTCGATTTAGTTTTACCAACTTCTATTTGAATTATTTACCAATATTTATTTGGGTTTTTACAATACCAAATTTACTATCTCTAACAAAAAAAAAGCTTTTCTTACAAGTTATCAGCTTTTATTTCACTTTTTAAATGACGGCTGAAATTTGCTAGTGAAATTATCATCCTTTATAATTGTGTGACTTACAAAGTTTTATCCATTAAATAACCAATTAGTTTTGGGTTATCAACTCTCATTTGAGTTGCTTGCCAATATTTATTGACTTTTTCCTTAACCTTTTAACTTTTCTAGTAAGTTAATACTTTTATTTACCTTTTTTACCAACTTTTAAATTGACCAACTCTTTTTATGGCTTACGAACCTCAACTAGTGTAATTTCCAAAATTTTCACTGATTAAGTTCCATTAGTTTTTCATTACCAACTCTTATTTGAGATGATTACCGGCATCTATTTAGTTTGTTAATAAATTATCAACTTCTCTTATCTCTAAGAGAAAAAGTTCTCTTATCTTTTACCAATTTTTATTTAAATTTCTAAACAATGCCTTAAATTTGCCGATTATTGCATGAAATTACTGATGTTTGTTGAGTGACTTACTAAATTTTCTCTAATTAAGCTAGCAACTAGTTTTACGTTAGCAAGCCTTATTTGAGTTGCTTATCAACATTAATTTGATTTCCAATTTGCCAAATTTCTTATTGAATTTTCAATTTGAGTTGTTTTATTTATCAATTCTTTTCTCCAATTAAATTACCATCTAATTTTACATTATTAATTCTTATTTGAATCAGTTACGTGCCAGTGTGCCTATTTTAAATTATCAATTTCCTTCATCTTTGGCAAAAAAAAAACTTTTCTTTTTATACGCCAACTTTTATTTAACTTTCTTACCAACACCTTAAATTACTAATTATTATGGGTAATTACCAATTTTAATTTAATTCATTTATTTACTTTTCTCCAATTAAGTTATCAAACTAGTTCTAGATTACTACCTCTCATTTGAGTTTATTACGAACAATTATTTGGTTATTTTTAGTTTACGAAATTTTCTTTTTAGGTTACTTAATTGATAATAAAGTTGGTTCGTCACCAAATAAAGGTTGGTAATTTGAAATAAAAGTTGGTAAATTTAGGTCATAAGTAAAAAAAGATAAATAATAGTTGGTAATAGATAAGAAAAGCTGATAATAGATTAAAAGAAGTCACCAATCATATTTTTACGAACAATTTTTTTACACTTAACAATACCTATTGAAATTTACGAGCATGGAAAAATTCCGTATGTTTGAGCTCGAATGAATACAATTCTATAATGAAATCAAGCTCCATCTATTATTGTTGTTGTACTTCTGCTACTGTTGTTGCATTGCTGAGCTTGCTCATTCTTTTCAGAGTTTTGTTTTTTTTTTCCGTTCTGATAAGCCACGATATGAACAAGTGTGTTAATTCCTTGGCCACTCAGCTCACCCGGGAGGTTAAACAATTGCTTCCTGTACCTCTGAAATGCCTTTAGTGGCAAAAACTCTTTCGGAACCAAATGAGGGTCAATGGATTTTCGGACAACCCCTGAAACTTTTTGAGGTAGTGTACCATGAGGTGCATGTATTGTTTTACCTGAACTGTCGGCTTGAGCGACGCAGATATCCAGCAGAGAGCTATGATCAGCTCCTGCAACAGCAAGAAGTAGACCCAAGAAACCAAACAAGGGTAAACTCTTTGCCATCTATGCACAATAGTCAAAATCTCCACCAAAATGTGTTGGGTATAACCTTAAAGCTTTGCTTTCTTTTAGGGTCATGAAGGTGGGTTAGTGTTTGTTGTTGTGGAAGAAATGCTTGGGCAGATGGCGGGTATTTATAAACTTGGGCAACAGCATGAAAGTAACGAAGTCTCAGAAAAAGTTCTTTCATAAGCAAATAATTTATACATGAGCAATGTGGCAAGTACTAAGACAATATACTTGCAAGCAGGTGGTTCCTATCTATTGAAAGAGTCATAATGAATGCCATCCACGAGGGGTCTTTCAAGTTGTGATTACGAATCTATATGTCGCGCTAAAGAGAAAGATTTATAAAGAAAACACAGAAGAAAGAAGAATCTATATATCGCCAAATACAAAAGGACGCCTTCTCTCCAGTGGCGACGCGGGCGTGCGGATAAAGATCGAAGACAATTGGACGCGTGAGAATCAGTGTATAGATTTTAAGTATTGACTAAGTACAGGTTTGCTGCCAAAATGAGTATAAAAAAATGAGTTTATTCTCTTTTTGCACATTTTAAATAGGGTTAATATCATGAAAAACTCCAAATTTGTACACTTGTGACAAATTTCCCTCAAATTAATTTTTTTGACCACAAAAAACCTCAAACTGGTACAACTGTAACAATTTTACCCTCTATTAGTTTCCGTTAAATTTTACCTTCAAATTTCTGAGTTAAATGACACGTAGCAGTTAACGGGTGTACTAGTTTATGATTTTATTCTCCGTTTATCACATGTATACAATTTTGTGGTTTTCCATGATATTAATCTAATTTAATGGAGGGTAGATTTGTCACAAATACGTCAGTTTAGGGCTTTTGATGATCAAAAAATTAGTTTATGGTAAATTCGTCACAAATGTAGCAGTTTGGGATTTTTTTATCGTTAAAAAATTAGTTTAGGGTAAATTTGTCACAGATATACCGATTTAAAGTTTTTTATGGTATTGACAAGTTGGTTTCTTTATAATCCCATGAGAGACAAATCTCCAGTCCTATCCATTGTAACTCAAGTCCATTTTATTGTTACTCCTATTGACCCTTTAAGACAATGTCACCCTTTTACTATTGGGATATCACACTCTTTGGTACTTTATCTCCTACTTTAAACATGGCACATTCATATTTCAAGAAAAGTACGTCAAAGAGCTGGTCAAGAAATTTAATATAGAGAATCGCAAGAAAACTGAAACTCCTATGTCCTGACTTTGATCTTTGCGAGTGGACTTTATTTAGACTAAGCTTATAAGCAGTTAGTGTAATTCAAACGGATGACCTCTAGTTCTTGCACTCCATAATAGTTTTTCTTTTTGCCTGATTTTTAGTTTGATATTGTTCCTAACTAACAGTCCAAAATAGCATGGCCTCAATTGGACGCAACGCAAAAATATTTGCCAATATCGTGCGATGTCGCCCCACTAATTTCAAAGTATCTGAGACAATTTTGGTCGAGGGTGTCAGGCTTGGTATAAATTTATAATTTCTTTTGACTTAGTAGTCACCTCCTATCTAAATCAGCTTTCGTACACTTCAGTTTTTTTTTTTTGGTCGAAATTGCATCCTTCCATTTCATTTAAGTCGATAAAGTGAAAGCACAACCGAAATGAGTTTGGGCATACAAAATATCTAATAGGGGTTGAGGGGGATTAGAAACCCAGCACTGAGGAAGAGTCCCGCGAAATTGAGCTTTAGTGACCCAATCCGCTGCATTATTTTGGGTTCTAGAGCAGTGGGATAAACAAACAAAAGGCGTACAAGAAAGCGAGGTCCGACATTCTTTTATGAGTACTTCCACGTCCCAAGAAGGTTGGTCTTCACACGTGATTGACTGAACTAAAGTAGAGTTGTCAGATTCCATTTCCACGGTTTCTTCTCTCCCCATGTTCTCTCTTCTCCATTCTTTCATAAAGTGCAGACCTTGAAGCAATGCTAGAGCTTCCGCTTGAAGAGGCGATTGAGCCCGAATCAAACAAGCAAATCCTCCCATGAGCTTTCCTGAGGAGTCTCGGCATACACCAGCCACTACACACGGTGTAGAGCCAGCAACGAAGGCTGCGTCCACATTAAGCTTAAGAGCTCCTTTCTCCGACGGCGTCCAGATCGAAGGTAAGATACCTTCTCGTTCTGATTTTTTCTTTCGATTTACGCTGCAACTTTTGATATTTTCGTGCAAGGCTATAGCTTCATTAACTGTCACTTGTGGATCTGGTGATTTACCTCTAAAAATCGCATTGTTTCTCGCCTTCCACAGGAACCAGAGTACTTCGAAAACGAGCTCGAAAGATGGTGAGGCTGGTAATGCGCTCTTGTAGTTTAATAGCCACCGATCTATGCTTGTGAGGCCTTGAACTTCAATTCTGATTTTTAAATTGTGGTCAGACCAGACTTTGGTTGTCCAGGGACAAAGGAGAAAGAGGTGCTCTGTTGTCTCCGGACACTTCTTACACACTGGGCACAATGGGTCAGGTGAGATTCTTCGCTTGAACAAGTTTTCCTTTGTAGGCAAGGTATTTTGGCAAAGTTGCCATAGGAATAGTTTAATTTTAGGTAGGGTGTTCACATTCCATACTTTAGACCATAGGGCTCGTGGTATTTGGTACGAGGAAGAGGCTTGTTGATTGGCTGGGCTGTCTACTTCTTTTCTGAGAAGATTGTAACCGCTTTTGACTGAGTAATTCCCTGATTTGGCTGCTGTCCATACCAGTCTATCTTTCTCTTCAATAGAAGGGATGGGGATGGCCAAGATTTCTTCCACGATACTATCTTCAAACAGGCTATAAAGGCTTTGTTCATTCCATTTGGCCTGGTCTCTATTAATTAACTCAGACACTAATTGAGGATCATCTTGGTTAACCCATGTAATTCTAGAGACACTATCCGTCACATCGGTCTAGTGCATTTATAATTGGGTTAATACCATGAAAAACTCCAAATTAGTATATTCATAATAAATTTACCATAAACTAATTTTTTTACTATAAAAAATCCTAAACTGGTACATTTGTGACAAATTTACTTTACGTTAAATTGGATTAATGCCACAAAAAATTATAAACCGGTACACCCATAATAAATGGAGAGTAAAACACAAAATTGATACATCTGTCAATTGTCACATGTCATTTAGCAAATCAATTTGAAAGTAAAATTTAATGTAAACTAACGAAAGGTAAAATTGTCACAGATATACCAGTTTAGGGTTTTTGGTAGTAAAAAAATTAGTTTTTAGTAAATTTATCACAGATGTACCAGTTTGGAATTTTTCATAGTATTAACCCTTTATAATTTTCTGTTGGAGTGTTCCCAACAGTATTTGTACTCAAGACCTCAAGAGATTAACTCCATTAATCTAATTCAACACCTTGCTGATAAGTTTATAGGCACGACCCAATGCATAATACTTTTTGTATCTTTTGCTTCAACCATAAATATTACGAGTTAATCATGATGCCCTGTTACATGAACTACATTCAACACCTTGCTTTTCAACTTTTTCAAAAAATAAAATCCCATCTTTGTTTGGTATGTGCTTTTTCTCTTGTCGTTTCACGTTCTTCAACTAATGCATAATAGTCATCAACAGACAACAAGCGAGACATGGGCCAGTTTTGATTAACTATAGACTTGGCGAATTCTAATTGTCTGTTGCCTCCGAAATTATAATGGACAGCAGGTTAATAACCAAAAAAAGAAAAATTTAGAAAAAAGTCGTTGACAAAATGATTCTATCATCTCTAGGTTGTGTTTGTTTGAGAGAAAGTATTTTTCAGGAATCTATTTTCCGGAATTTTACCCGTTTGGTTAGTCAAAAATAACTAGTCAACTAAAAACACTTTTCCTCAAACAAAACACACACGTATAAAATTAGAAAAGTGAATTCCCTAATCTAAGAAGGTGAAAATAATTTCCGGAATTAATTATCTTAAATTTGTTAATATTTTTTCTTTTCTTTTCTTTTCTTTTCTTTCTAAGAAGGTCAACATTCTTGTATTTTCTTTTCTTAATAAAAGCAATGTAATAATAGTTTAAAAATAACAAATAATTTAAAAAATACAAAATTTTTTGATAATTTTCACTATCAAATTTTTCTCATCAAATAATTGAAACTACTTTCCAAGTTTTTTTAAGGTTTTAGCCAAACACCAAAAAATAAACTTGGAAAATGACTTCCTTGAAAGTATTTTCCAGAAATTGTACATTTTTTGTGAAACAAGCGCACCCTAATTGAAGTTGATATCGTATTTGACCGTAAAGATTTAAGTGCTTTACCCTTTTTTCGCTAATTTCATTAGTCACCGGAATCCACTTTCCTTAATGACACTCCAGGAAAGATATCATTTCGCACCCTCAGAAGATTAAATACAATAGAAAGTTGAATTTCCAAAGATACATAGCCAAAAACAAATTCAAACAAACACTCTTTTATCTCGTACGCATAGTGATCGCCCAAACTCTCCATGGATTTCTATCTAGAAGTTTGACTGAAATTGAGCAACAACATTTTTTTCAACTTGGAATGCTTTGGCAAGAATGTCCATGGAAACATCAGGAGTCGACCCAAACACAGCATTGGCGATAGTAATAACACCAGGGTTTTGGCTACCGAGAGCTGCAATAGCGACGGCATTTCCAGTACAGGTATTCCTTTGGAAATGAATGAGGCCTTGAGGAAAGACGAACACGTCGCCCTTTTGCAAAACCTTGGAGATAAGGCGGTTGTCTGGGTTGGAAGTGATGAACCCTACTTCCAGGGTTCCTTCTAGGACAACCAAAATCTCAGTGGCACGCGGGTGAGTGTGGGGCGGGTTGATCCCCCATGGTGCATAGTCGATGCGGGCCAAGGAGACTCCAAGAGTGTTGAGCCCCGGGAGCTGAGTCGCAAACACCGGTGTTACCCTCGAGCCGACCTTGTTCGATGTGTTTCCGGGAAGATGGAGCCCACTGAAGGAAAAGTCATTGGCCTGAACAGTTTTGGGGTCCTTGCAAGCAAAGCCATTGACTAGCACTGCCATGTGAGGAACAAAAGATGAATGAGAAAGACAGCCTGTGGAATGTACTAGTAAGCATTGCGAAGTGGGAAAACAGTCTGTCTAAGCAACAAAAAGGCTGAACTGCCCGATTGAGCAACACAGAAATCCTGGAGAGGGCTATCATCAGCTGCTGCTGCAAAAGCAAAGAACAGACCCAAGAAGCAAATCAAAAGAGTACATTTCGCCATCTCCACAACAAAAGCGAAAATGAAGCGGTTTAACCTCAATGAAGATGTATAATGTTCTGTAGTGGTGGATGAAATGCTATGAGTAGATAGCTCATATATATATACATACATATATATATACATACATATACATATATATATATATATATATATATATATATATATATGGGTACATTGGCATAAGCAACGAAGATTCAGATCAAATTGACAGGTACGGACATATTAGAAACCTGTATAAGTTGGCCTACTCTTTCTGTGAAGGAATCATCTTAACTGGCCGTCCCTGAGAGGTCTCTGGAGCTGTCTATTTGTCCCTGAGAGGTCTTTGAACAAGTAGTCGCTTGTTGCCAAAATGAATAGGAATGGGTCTACCCATTTTAGGTTTACCGTTCCGCATTGTCCCATTAGGCATTAGAAACATACAATGACCAATGCTAGGTTATAGTAAGGTTGATCTGCTAAATAAATTTATTAAGTGATGCGGTAGAATTTGGATATTCACTACAAAAAAACATGTTTTTTCCGACGAAATTTCCAAAATAATTTTCTGACGAAAAAAAATTCGTCGGTAATTCATCGTCACAAATTTTTCCAACAAAAAATTTCAATTTTCATTGGAAATTTGTGATGAATTTTTTTTCGTTGGAAAATTCATGGGGAAATTCGTGGCTAAATTTGTTGGAAAGTTCGTTCCAAAATTCGTCGCTAATTATTCGTTGGAAAACTCGTGGCAAAATTCGTTGCAAACCGAATTTCCAACGAATTAGCGATGAAAAAAAATTCGTTGCAAAATTTCTACGTGGGAAAATTTTTGCGACAAAAAATTCGTGGAAAGTTGCGACAAAAACAGAGTCGTGGCAAAATTTGTAGCAAAATTCATAGATAATTTCATGGCTAAATTCCTTGGAAAATTCGTTGCTAATTATTCATTGCAAATATTGTGGCAAAGTTCGTCGCTAATTGTTCGTAGCAAAATTCGTTGGAAAAAGAATTTCCCTGGAAAAATTTTTGTCCAAAATTTTCGCAAAAAAATTTTGAATTTTCGTTGGTAATTTGCGACGAAAATCATTTCGTTGGTAATTATTTGTCGGAAAGTTCGTCGGAAAATTCGTTGTTATTTATTTGTTGCAAAAATTGTTGCAAAATTCGTCGGTAATTATTTGTTGCAAAATTCGTGGCACAAGGAATTTCCGACGAAATTAGGGACAAAAAAAATTTTGATCTATAATTTCGTTGGAAAATTTGTTGCAAAAATTGTCCGTCAATATTTGTTGCAAATATTGTGGGAAATTGCGTAATTTTCCGACAAAAAATGGAATTTTCGTTGGTAAGTTGCGAAGAAAAATAATTCATCGCTAAATTCGTTGGAAAATTTGTTGCAAAAATTGTGGGCTGAATATTCGTTACAAATATCGTGGGAAATCTCATAATATTCCAACAAAAAAATTTAATTTTTGTTGGTAATTTCCAAAGAAAAAAACTTTGTCGCAAAAGTCGTTAGAAATTTTGTTGAAAAAATTCTCATGAATATTCGTTGGAAATATCGCGGGAAATCGCGTAATTTTCCAACAAAAAAATTCAATTTTCGTTGGTAATTTGCGACGAAAAAAATTGTTGCAAAATTTGTTGCAAAAGTTTCCGAAGATTCGTTGGAAATATCGTTGAAAATCGCGTAATTTTCCGACAAAAAAAAATTTCGTTGGAAATTTGCGACAAAAAAAAAATTAGTCGCTAAATTAGTTGGAAAATTAGTTACAAAATTTGTAGCAAATAATTCATTGGAAAATTCGTGGGAAACCATGACTTTTTTTTTTTGGTCAAAACAAAGGATTTTCATCAAAAATGGGAAACCATAAATAATTCGTTGGAAATTATGTCGTTAATTGTTCGTTACAAAATTCGTCCATAATTATTCGTGAAAAAATTTGTTGCTAAATTTCCACGAATTATATTCATTACTAGTTTGCGAAGCAATTTTTTTTTTTTGGGTTGCTATATTGTGCCAAAATCTATTCGTGACAAAATTCGTTGCTACGTTTGCGACGAATTTTGTTTAGGGACAATTTTGATTTGAAATCTAATTAGCAGCAATATTAATTTCTACAATGCATAAGTTGCAAAGTCTCACATGATGATATTCGATATTTAATCAAAATAATACATAGAGGTAGGTATGCACTAATGAACATTATTTAATACATTCAAAACATTGAAAGGACGGGGACAACCATAAAACGTTGGCAGCTTTGGTACTGGGCATGACATCAGGAGTAGTCACCTATATCGACACCAGATGAAATATGGATACATAAATAAAGATATTGAATTTGTCCAAAATATAAAAAAAAAAACATTTATGCATGGACGTAGAACTAACTATAAAAAAATATTCTTACCTAAGGTGGACTGACAATAAAAGCACCGGGATCATCATCATCATCACCAATCGCCGCATCATTATGTGGCTCATTATTATGCCCATGACCTATTGCATTAATAGGAGGTACAGGAGGAACCTCATTGCGATCGATATCGAGGTGTCGCATGATATATTGCATTTGTTATTGCATCACTCTTATTTATTCGTCTTTCTGTCCAAGTAAAAGCTTCATTTCTTCGTCCTTATGTACAAACATCTATTTCAGTTGGCTCAATTCTTGGGTCATGTGCTCCTCATGTCATGTTCTCCTTACAGCAGCTGCATTGGAGGATAAAGCTGCAGCAGCCTTCATTTTGAACATCCTTGACAAGGATTCCATCCCAAATATTTTTTCTCATTTCATCTCACTCGCTGTCTCAACCCATAATGTCATACTGTCAACCGATGGCTCAGACACAGCAACACCATCACCACTACCACCATCACCGCCACCAGCACCACTAGTGGTGCTCATCAAAAGTTCATCATATTTTTCCTATATTAATAATATATATAAAAATAAAATAAATTCGTATATATTATAATAAATATTAAAAACATGCATGATTTCTATTCTAATTTCCATAAAGTCCAAACCATAACTTTACATACCTTAGTAGCTTCTGCTCAAGCGCCAGTCAATGTCTTGTCCTTTTTCTGAAATGTGCATTCAAATGTAACTGTAAATGTGGGTTCCGTCCCCAATTCATCTGCCTACAAAATTTTTAAAAAAATGAGTCACAATTGAATTAAATGAATTGACAAGTTTAAACAGACTTATCATTCTTCTTTTATACTCACCGATGCTAATAGAGCCCCCAGCATATGTGTGACATCCCGGATTTTGACTCAATTTTGGGATTTAATAAACGTGTAATTCGTCAGTGTGCTTGTAGTAAAATCTCACCCGGGAACTGATCACTCCCGGTTATTGTTTTTAAATTTTGAGATTTCGCTAGAATCGCACTCGATCGAATTTGGCCGTTATTTAGACCCCGAACTTGGCAGTCGATTTTCGGGAGTTTCAGGATGAAATAAATTGGACGGTGTCGATACTATCGTAGCTAGCGTCGAAATTAACAGGAATAGTGGAAGAAAGAGAGTTTTTGACTAGGTGCGAATTTGGACTAGTAGACCTCCCTCGTTATAGTTCGATCTAATTAATTTGGCATTTGTCCCTTTTTATATACGAGGCTTATTATGGATCGGTAGATCGTTTTCGGTTTTGAATTTGGGCCATCGGATCGCAATTAATATTAGAATGAAGTTTATTTTGTTTATTTCTTTCTCTCTCTCCTTCTTTTTCTCTCTCTCTCCTCTCTCCTCCGCGCGCACGTTTCCCCTCCCTTCTGACCGCGCACGTTCTCTCTCTCTCTTTCTCTCTCTCTCTCTCTCTCTCCTTTCTCTTTTTTCCTTCTGACCACACGCAACCCCCTCCTCTGACACCTCTCCCTCCTCTCTCCTTCTTTTTCCTCTTCTTCTTCTTTTCTTCTTTTGCTTCTTCTTCTTCAGCTTCTGGGCGTCTGCTTCTGCTTCTTCTCTGCTCATCCAGCCGACGCCGCCCAAGCCCGCCGCCGTGTCGTGCCGCCCCACCACCGTCGCCGGCAAGCTTCGCCGTCGTCGGGCCGTCCGCCAGCGGCCCCGACTGCTCGTTGCCAGCCTGCCCGCGAGGCGCGCGCAGCAGCGAGCTCGTCGCTGCTGTCCGTCGCGCCCGGCGCTGCCCAGCCGCGCCTGGCTATCGCCGCTGTCGCCCCTGCCGCGCCGACCGTCGCCGTTGCCGCCACGAGACCAGCCTCCCTTGTCTCTCCCCTCCCCGGCCTCCTCCTTGTTCGGTTCCGACGAGCCCAGCCAGCTCGCCCTTCGCCGCCCGCCGGTCAGCTCGTCCGGCCTCCGTCCGACGCGGCCAAGTCCCGCCGCCGCGCCGTGTCTCCTCGCCGCCTCGCCGCCGCCGCTGCCGCCGCCCGCCGCCGGTCGCCGTCGTCGCCGGCCAGCCCAGGCAGCCCAGCCCGGCCGGCCAGCCAAGCCCGTTGCCCGTGGCCGTGCTGCTCACGCGCCCGTTCCCGCGCCTGTCGCCCGAGCGCGTTGCCCATCCGCGCGCCCGAGAGCCCCGGGCACACCGTGCGTTCTCCGCGCCCGCGCACCGGGCATGCCGATCGGTCACTGCGCCCATAGTGACCGGCCAACGCGCCCGTGTGGCCCGCGCCCGCGCCTAGTCCACATTGTTCGCCCGAGCTATTTTGGACCCGAGCCGACTTTTCCCGGGCCAAAACTTGGTAAGTGACTCCCTAAACCTTACCTAGTACATTGGGTATTATTAGGCTTGTCTAGAGATTAATTAGTACCGGTTTAGGGGATAAACGTGGAGTAAGGTCGATATTTGCATGTGCATATTGTTATATTAAATTGTGATAATTGTGGGGCTTAATTAATGACGAATTATAGTGGGCTAATTGATAATATTGTCGTGGCGTGTGTGGGAGAAATTGACGTGCGATTGTGGTCGGCTTGGATGTCAAAGTTGTGAGCCTGTGATTTGGAATTGGGATGGTTTGGGTTCATATTACTGGCTAACGTAAGTAGGTCAATAATTGGCTTGCTGTGGCATTCGTGGGTGGGCATGATGTTCGTATGTGGTTGGCGTGAATGACGGATTTGTGGGCCAGTGTGATGGGCTATGATATGAATTGGATTTGTACGACTCGTTGATTGGTGAATTGTGATGTCGTGAATATGTTCTGGGTTTTGATTGGTACGACTTGCGAGATTGGCGAATTGTGCTGTGGTGCATGTGCATGTGAGAAAGCCCGGATCGATCGGAGGCCTGCCAACCTGAGACGTAGGTTACGCGGGTGAGGCGAATAAGGCATGATTAGACCTGAGGTGTAGGTTACGCGGGTCATTGGAATGGAAATATGTCCTGAGGCGTGGTTACGCGGGACCGAGCCCGACTTGATCTGAGGGCTGAGCTTGAGGCGCAGTGGCGCAGGCTGTGAGATGGCGCGGTGGCGCGGGCCGAGTGAAAGGACCTGGGAGGTCGTGGAAAGTTGTTCGACCACGCATGCGACCTAAGTGTGATTGAATTGATCGAATTGATTGAATTGATTAATTGATTGGGTGATCGGACTGGTTGAATTGATCGAGTGCTATTGTGGCTGGTGTGTGACTGATTTGGCTGGTTGAGCGTGTGATTTAATTGACCGGTTGAACGTGTGGTTGCTTGGCTGGACTGGTTGAATGCGAGTGAAATTGCGCGTGCCGGGTGACCGTGATATGATGATGAACTTTTCTTGCATTATCTTGTTTGGACTGATATGCAGGGTTGGCTCGTGATTCGAGGTGAGGTAAGTTGGTTGTATGAAATTGATTATGTTGTCTGGTGATCGCATGTTAGACTTGTCTGGGTACGCATTGGCCTACGTGGGGTATAGGGGGTTACTTATTGAGACTCGTTCTCACGGTTATTATATAACCACATTTCAGATCCGCGACCGTGATCGATTTGGAGATGCCGCCAGAGTACCACAGGGATTGAAGAATAGGTTATTTTGCCCTGTCTTTTGAGTACCTTTTTGTAGAGGAGATAAGCTTGTCGACCACCGTCCCTTTGAAAAGTGTGGTTGGGTATTGGTAGCCCAGTTTATTGTCCTGTAATAGTGACCACCTTATTAAGTTATGTAATTATTGTTTTGTGCTATCCCTTTGTCATGTTTCGTTGTCCGGGTTGTTTCTATTTGCTTTCGCGTGTGTTAAATCTCTGATGTCTGGGTTGGGTCGGCGACGTGCCTAGGACGTCGCGTTCAATGATCGACCATCGAGGGATGATCGCGCGCTCGTAGGGTGCGGGGCGTGACAATATGTGGCTGATGCAGACCCGTCACTAGAACTAGAAATTCGATTCTTCTTGTTCTGTTCACATCGTTGCTTATGCTTTTCAGTTTCCCAAGTTTTCGTAATTTCAATTCAATTGTCAATTGTAATGAAATACGGCTTTTCTTTTGTTCTCTTCACTCTATTTATCATATATCACATGTGATCTCTGACTTTCTTTTTAAAAATTCTTCTAATCTCAGCCTCTTCCATTTTATCCCACGTGAACTTACGCTATAATCAATAGCAAACACAACTGAAATTCATTATAATGGTCACAGATGAGATATCCATTACAAATTCGTGACAAATTTTATTATTAACCATTAGTATGCTACACCGAACTTACGTTGTAAGAAAATATAAGGACAACACTAACCTTGAATTCATTCCACCACAAAGTCTTGATTTCTTTAGAAGCGTTGCTGAAAGTAGTAAACTGCCATATCCAACAGTTATTGACTATTCTATTAAGTTCCCTCACAACATACGTAGAATCCGTGAATATGAAAATATGTTATAACAATATAGACAATAAGACAATCAAGCATATGGGAAATTCGCAATATGAACAATTTTGTTAACATCCATAATTTACATATACGTACAAAAATGAATTACTTACGAATCTCCACATGGGCATATAATGAATTGGTTATCTTCTTCATTATTCGAGTGTTGCATTGAAGAAGATGGTGGAACTGAAGGAGATGGAACTGAAGTAAATTCAGTTTGCATGTCCCCCAGTTCTTCCCGAAAATGTTGCTAAAGGTCGGAGGATGAGCCAATATGTCCGACTTGTCCATGAACATATGATTGTTGACAGTTAGATGAAAAGGCGGGGGAAGAAGAGAGGGCTGGGGATGAGGATGAGGAAGCGGAGGGGCCTAGTCTTCTTTATGAACCCTCACCACGCAAGTGACCTCCAATGAATTTTGCAATGAATTTTGGTTAATGGGGCGAGTAAGGCGTTTCTCAATTCATTGGAAAATTCATGGGAAATCTCCCATGAATTTTCCAATGAAATTGGTACAAAATTGAATGAATGGACCGAAAATTGATATTTGTTGCAAAATCGTTGGAAATTTGCAATGAATTTTACAACGAATTTAACATTTCCCAAAAATAAGGTTTTTTAATTCGTGGCAAAATTCGTTAGAAAGTTTCAACGAATTTTGCAACTCATTTCAAATATGCCGAACAATAATGTGGTTTTTCAATTCGTTGGAAATTTCCCACGAATTTTGCAACGAATTTCTAAAAACCCGAGCAATAAGTTGTTTTTGAAATTCGTTGGAAACTTCGTGGGAAATTTCCGATAATTTTTCCAACGAAATTGATACATAATTATATTAATGTACCAAAAATTTCAATTCGTTGGAAATTTCCCACGAAATCTCTAACGAATTATAAAACCACATTGATGTTTTGCAAAATTGAAATTCGTTGGAAATTTCCAACGAATTTTCCAACTAATTATAAAATCATATTGTAGTTCGGCAAATTGAAATTCGTTGGATTTCTAACGAATTTTGCAACGAATTAAACATTTATTGAAAGAATAAGGTTATTAGAAATTCGTTGCAAACTTCGTTGGAAATCCAACGAATTTTGCAACGAATTTATATAAAGCCGAACAATCTAAACAATTTTGTGAAATTCGTTGCAAAATTCGTTGGAAATTTTCGACGAATTTTGCAACAAATTTCAAATATTCAAAACTATAATGTGTTTTCTGAATTTGTCGCAAAATTCGTTGCAAACTTCCAATGAATTTTGCAACGAATTTTGGTTAATAGGGCGAGTAAGGCGTTTCTCAATTCGTTGGAAAATTCATGGGAAATTTCCCATGAATTTTCCAACGAAATTGGTACAAAATTGAATCAATGGACAGAAAATTGATATTTATTGCAAAATTCGATGGAAATTTGCAACGAATTGAACATTTCCCAAAAATAAGGTTTTTCAATTCGTGGCAAAATTCGTTGAAAAGTTCCAACAAATTTTGCAACGCATTTCAAATATGCCGAACAATAATGTGGTTTCTCAATTTGTTGAAAAATTCATTGGAAATTTCCTACGAATTTTGCAACGAATTTCTAAAAACCCAAACAATAAGTTCTTTTTTAAATTCGTAGGAAAATTCGTGAAAAATTTCCGACGAATTTTCCAACAAAATTGGTACATAATTATATTAATGTACCGAAAATTTCAATTCATTGGAAAATTCGTTGGAAATTTCCCATGAATTTTCCAACGAATTCTAAAACCACATTAATATTCTGCAAAATTGAAATTCGTTGCAAAATTCGTTGAAAATTTCCAACGAATTTAACATTTGCTGAAGCAATATGGTGTTTTTAAAATTTGTGGCAAAATTCGTTGGAAATTTCAAACGAATTTTGCAACGAATTTCCATTAATCTGAACAATAAATTTTTTTTTGAATTCATGAGAAATTTCCCACGAATTTTGGCATGAAATTTGATTAGCTGGTATTGTTCGGCTTTTTTTTTAAATTCGTGGAAAATTTAGTCGCGTAGCTCTTTCCCGACTATTTCATTTCTGTGGCTAAATATGAGGCGAATTAGCCACGTATTTTAATGATAACAACGACAAGAATAATAATTACAACAACAAAAATATTAAAAATTACGATAACAACAAAAAAACACGTGTCGCATTACTAATAATAAGTATACATAATTAGTAAAACGTCTCAAAAATCATAATCTTCATCTTCTTCTTTATCTTCATCTTCACTATCATCTTCACCTTCTTCTTCGTCTTCATCTCCATCTTCGTCTTCATCTTCTTTATGAGCATCATCTTCATCCTCTGTCTTAAAATCACATTCTGTACCCACTTCAAAATTTGATTCCCGAATTTCTGTTGGGTGTGTATCGATCATCGCTCCACATGGATCTCGTAAAGTATGAATGTTATATTCAGTAGTTTCAATCATGTTACGAACTTCCTCTTGTTGATATACCGTGTCCTTCCAATGTTTTTCGATTTTCTTTCTTGCTTTGGTTTTAAATACAGCTCACTAATCGGCTTTGTCACGTTTCAAACTAGGATATGATGCATAATAGACTTGAATTGATTGTTGTGCCAAGACAAATGGTCCATATCTTTTATTGTGATTTATTTCAACAAAATTAAATTTGGTATGCACATTCATTCCTTTCACGGGGTCGAACCACATGCACTTAAATAACACAACCCGCATTAATGGTCCATGGTACTTTATCTCTATGATTTCATCCAATAAGCCATAAAAATCATCTTGCAAATTGCCACCACTGGATGACTGAATACACATACCGCTATTCATTGTAGCTTTTCCTATTCCATATTTTCGAGTGTGAAAATTATACCTGTTTATGAAATATGCTGGACAACTTCGTACTCTTGACTTTAGACCCCACGACATATGATATAGCAATCATTGCTCTCCAACTTGATCATGAATACTGTGAACCTAAAGTGACACACGCAATGTCAATAATATATATTTCAATATATGATGTATAAAAAATTCGAATAAATTGGATTTTGTCCATATGCAACTTACATATGTTTTGAACCATGTTGCAAATTGTTCCTGGCACAAACGGTCAAACTCATTTGGTGGTAGTCCATACATTGAATTTCAGAAATTCCTAGTAACCAATACCATTTATGTATTAGCAACTATTTGACACACATGACATATACTTACAAATGTACACTTACTCGAAGTATGGCTCAATTTCTGGACAGTTCAGTAAAATATATGTATGGGCTGCGTGCTTTTCTTCGCCTGTTAAGTGACGAAACTTACATGTGCCACTTGGTCGACTCAAATAATTGAAAATAGAGAATGATTTGCAATTGGGATCAATAGGGCCCTCATCATTTCTTCCTACTTTCCGCCTCTTACATTGCACGTGCGGCTCAAAATAGTATAATGCAAATGTTGTCACTTCTTCCACAATATATGCATTACAAATGGAAGCTTCGACCCATGCCTTATTCTTCACTTTTTTCTTTAAATGATATAAGAACCTAGTTGCAATAGAAAAAAGTTTATCGGAACATAAAATGTAATGAAGTAATTTCAAATTTAATTAAAAAAAATTTACCTCTCAAATGGATACATCCATCGAAATTGGACGGGACCTGCAACTTTTGCCTCATAAGGCAAGTGAACTAAGAGATGCTCCATTGAATCAAATAACGATGGATGAACTATCTTTTCTAAGTTGTAAAGAATAATTGGAACATCTCTCTTTAGTTTCTCCATGTGTGATGCTTTCAATGTTGTTGAGTAAATATCATGTAGGAAATTACTTAACTCTATAATGGCGCTCCACACAAAGTTTGGTAGAATTTCCTTGAAGGCTATCGGAATTAGTCTTTCTATAAATATGTGACAATCATGACTCTTTAGACCTGTCAACTTGTATTCATTCATATCAACGCATCTCCCGAGATTTGAAGCATATCCATCAGGAAATCGCACCGATTTCAACCATTGACAAACAACCTGTCTCTGCTCCTTGTCCAATGTATAAACTGCTTTTGGTTTTGGTCTCCTGCTACTTGCATTCGCATCTAGTGTTGGTCAATCGCAAATATCTCTTATATCTTTTCTTGCGTTTAAGTTATCTTTTGTTTTTCTAGTGACATTCATCACAGTATTTATTGCATTGTCGAAAACGTTCTTCTCTATATGTATGACGTCAAGATTATGATGAATAAGTTGAGCCTTCTAATATGTTAGATTCCAAAATATACTGCGTTTAGTCCACTTATGTGTACTTCCGTACGCAAAAGTTGTGTCGTGAGGGTTTTCAACAACAGTTGAAAACTCTTGTACGCACTCCCAAATTTGATGACCGGTCAACCTCAATGGTGGATGTGTTCTTTCGAACCTATTTTTGATGAACTATTTTTTATTCCTTCTGAATATATGATTCAACGGCAAAAATTGCCTGTGACAATCAAAATAGCTGGGCTTCTTACCATGTTTTAATCTGAATGCCTTCGATCTCTCCATATATATTGGACATCCTAAGATCCCAAAAAATTTTTCGTCGTTGTTTTCCGACGAATTTTGCAACGAAAAATTTTTCGTTGCTATTTTGTGACGAATTTTGCGACTAAAAATTTTTCGTCGCTAATTTCCGACGAATTTTTTTTTCGTTGGAAAAGTTGTTTTGTCGCAAATTTTCATGGCAAAAATCCAGTTTTTTTTTTTTTTTTGTAGTGATTGAATATATGACCCATTATTCCAAGTCTAGTTACCGTCTGTCACGTCACTTTATAAACTTATTAAGTTAACCGGTTTTTTTTTATATCAAGGAGATAATTATCCAATTAATCATAATCTATAGTTTGGATACCAATTTTGTCCTAAATTTTTTAATTTTGCCAATTTAGTCATTTTGGCCAATTGCTCCTAGAATTTGCTAACGTGGTGTCCAGTCATGCTAATGTGACAACTTGCGGATTACCACTTCAATGATTTTCGGCAACAAGTGGTCGAAAGGACTTCATTGGGATTTTGGCACAAAGTTTTAGGACTGTATTCACAAAATTAGAAAGTTTATGATTGAATTAGTATTCGTACAGTAAGTTTAGAACTGAACTAGTAATCTTCCCTAATATCAAGCATTATCTTTTGTAGTGTTTTGATAAGAGAGAATGTGATTATTTATCACATTTTGTACAATGTGGTAGTTCTTTATTTCGATCAGTCAATCATTGATTGAGATTTCACTATTTAAATGCTAAATCGTGATCTCTAAGTTCTCTCTCTCTCTCAATAGCTACCAAATAGATTTGGTCGCAGGAAAGGGTTTAAGGCTTTAAACTTGAATTACTAGACAAATTTATCTTTTCATAAATCGTCAGATGATATAGTATATTTTAAAAAAATAAAATAGTGGACCTAAAAAAAATCAACTTAATTTAAAATATTATGCCCCGTACATTGATATAATATCAATAGTACGAAACTATTTTGTCATTTGAACGAATTTGGCTTAGAAAGAGATGAATAGGAATCATTAAAAAAAAAATATTACAGTTAGGATTTCACATATAGCCTATATTTTTACATCCATATCACTAAATTAAAAATACATTTAGTTTAAATGTTACTATATTATTATTTTAACATAGATTAAATTTTTTTACATTTTAAGTTTGAAAAAGTGAAATATATAAATCACACTCTAAATATATTTTACTAATATTACCGCTAATTAAAGTGTAAATAATTTCTTCCGAGGTTATAGTGCAATAAAAAGATTACCATGAAAAAATAATTCACTTAGTTTCAGAAATAAAATAATTTATATAAATTACTTATAACACGATTATTAAATTTTTTGTTTCAATTATAAGGAGAAGAATAAAAATGTCCCGTTCCTTCAATATAACAAAAAATGTTGATATTCATCTAAAACTTGAAATAACAACTTTAAATCTAAAAAATACTAAGTTGCAATTTAGATAAATCATATCGTTTATATATTACTTATATTCATTTTTTTCCTTTTTGAACAAATTGACTTATAGCGTTTTTTTCTACCACATATTAATCTTATGCCTTCATAGAGTATGATATTCTTCTAAAAAATCATAAAATATGACTTATACATTCTCTCACATTGCATCTCATATTACCGGATTCACGATTCAAAAATAGAAGCATGTCTATGAAATGTGCAGGCTAAATAACTATTTAATGCAATGGCTCCTCCATTTTCTAGTACAGGGAGATCTCTCATTTCAGACTTTGCTCTTTTAATTTCAATAGAATTTACGGTCGAGTATGATTCATTCCAAGCAAACGGATGGAAGAGGGCGATAGCATTAGGTTCAGTAGGATTCTAATGATACACTGATTTGAAATTGACATGCTGAGTACGTCACCGCACATTCCCCTCTCTCTCTCTCCCTCTCATGCGCAAAACATATTAGACTTATCAAGTGCTTGTGAGTCCCGTGCATCTTAACCCTTTAACCATATGGGTCGCACGTGAAGACCCAACATTTTTAAACATTTAGAAATATTGGGCTTACATGCAAGATATTTTCTAGGAAATTTTACACATTCCGGCATGCGCACAACTATATATTTAATTTCCACCATGAAGTTACTATTGTAACTGATTGATAATGGTTATGAAATACCACTTCTCTTAACCTTTCTTAAGCACCCTTTAGAAACATAATCTAATGTCACTCCATCAAAGGATTTATGCAAGCTGAATTCCAACATAACATTTAGCTCGATTTGACAAAATTACCTTGATACCTCTCATATTTCGAAAGCTAATCTCATGATATGCATGAGACGGGACAAAAAGTTCCTTATTGGAAAAGTAACGGATATGTCTGTGAGCCTAATATCCAAAAAAACCCTCAAACTTTAAATTCTGTCCCATTTTTATCTTTTATCTTATAAAAAATCTCCAATTTTAGGTTATGTCCCAATTTTACCATAAACTTTTTTTATCTCATAAAAAATCAACTTTTGGTGTTGTTCCAATTTTAACCTAAACTTTTTTTGGCCCCATGAAAAACTTCAAATTTTTGGTCTTGTCCTAATTTTACTGTTCAGTCTCAATTTTACTATAAAATTTTTACAATCTCATAAAAAATCACAAAATTTTACTTAAGTCACAAATTTGACTCCATTAACCCTCCATCCAAAATTTCTTGTTGGCAATCAAGAAATAGAAATCTCTCAAACAAGAGTTGTTAGAATGTCCCAAGCACTCTCCAACAGCGAGAGATGGAACATTTCCAAGCATGAGAGATCGATAAGCGCAAAATCCTGAGGGCAATTTTGATGGAGGGTTAATGGAGATCTTTATGAAACAAAAAAATTAAAGTGAAATTGAAACTTGACCTAAAGTTGAAATTTTTTATGAGATAAAAAAAGTTTAGGGTAAAATTGGTATTGAACCTAAAGTTGAGGGTTTTTTATGAGACAAAAAAAAGTTTAGAGTAGAATTGGAATTTGACCTAAAGTTGAGGGTTTTTTATGAGTCAAAAAAAAAGTTTAATGTAGAATTGGGACATGACCTAAAGTTGAAGGTTTTTTATGAGACAAATGATAGAAATTGAACAAATACTAAAGTTTGAGATTTTTTTGGGTAGTAGGCCTATGTATGTGTGGCATACTTACATCTTTTTTCTAGCTAAATTGCTTACAATTGATGATGCCACGCGGCTGTAATATAAAGAATCGCGAAGAAGACCACATGGTAACCCCAAACCCTTCATCTCCATCTCGCCTTACCCTACCATCCTAAGAGGATCATCAATATTGTTGTCTAACTGCTCTCTTATGAGCACTCATTTCCTTATCTGTCTTTAAGAGTGTCCTCCTCGACTGCAGATCAAGCATCCACTGTGGCTTCACCAGTTCCTCTCCCTCCTCACCTGATCATCCCACCTACTGGCCCCGAGCCATCTATATCTCATCCATTACCATCACCTTTGCCGACTGTCAGTCTAGACTCAAGTCCACTTCTGTTAGCAAGCCCAGTCTCGGGACATGTTGTCGCTGCAACTGATCCAAATGATGTGTCTATAGCTTCAGTTGTCGTGCCCAGTACTACGAACCACTCTGCTTCTATTGGTGGCGTGTCTTCACGCACTCATTCCACGGTCACACGTTCCCTGGACGACTCTCTTCCACATAAGCGATTTATTGCAAATTACCCGTTGCTTTAATGCTTAAGCCACATTTCAGGAAACCTAACTCTGTCCCATAGCATAGAAAGATCCAAAACGGCATCATGCTATGCAAGATGATGAGTATCAGGCTATCATTGACAAGCATACATGGGATTTTGTTCTTCCTCCGCCTTCTCAACACATAATCAGATGCAAATGGGTTTACAAAGTCAAGCAAAAGCCTAATGGGTCTATCGACCACTACAAAGCTTGTCTCGTTGCCAAAGGATATTACCAGCAAGCAGGCATCGAAAACATTCAGTCCAGTTATTAATCTTGTTCCTATTCAAGCTATTCTCAGTCTTGCTACAGCTTATTATTGCCCGATTCGACCACTTGATGTTAAGAATGCTTTTTTGCGTGCATATCTTGATGAAGAAGTCTCCATGCAGCTACCTCCTGGATTTATTGATTCTACTCGAGCCCAGTACGTCTACATCTACGTCATTCTCTGTATAGTCTCAAGCAAGGTCCACGTGCGTGGTTCCACCATATAAGCATGTTTTTTTCGAATGACTTATATTTAATGGCTCTAGCGCTTACCGTTCACTTTATTCTCTATGGGTCGGTCTATTCTAGGTTTATGCTAGTATATGTGTAAGCGGACACTTCTCGTGCCCCTTTGCAGTCTTTACTTGCTGATCTTGATCGTGGCTTGCTAAGAAGAACTTGGGATCGCTTCATTTGTTTCTCAGTATTGGAGCACAGTTTAATGCGGATGAATTTTATCTTCCTCAGGCTAAGTACATCTATGACATCCTCAGTCGCACCTACGCTAATACTTTTTGTAAAGATTTTGAAAATTTTAAAATGAGTTTTGAATTCTAAATATATTCAATCGAGTCGCCGTTAATCATACTTTTTTAATGAAAACTAAGCTGATTTGTTGCTTGTATGAAGGTACTAGTCGTTTGTGAAAACCAGAGAACTGCAGTTCGGGGTTCGGTTACATGTGGAGAAGGATTAGCACCCCCCAACACCCTTTTCGTACCTTATTTTTCAATTAAGTCATTTGATGCAATTACAAAAAAATTTCCTGAAATTATCAATGCAATTTGATTTTTTCTGAGGACATACTCCGGCAATATTCTCGCACCACTTTACATTTTGGCATGATTTCATGTGTCGAGTGTATTCTGAAATTATGCATAAGTACGTGGCAAGTGTGCAAAAGTCCTAATTTGTGTGTATGAATGTGCAATTGACTAAATGACATGTTATTTAATCATATATGAACACTTTCAAAATTAACAGAGGCATGTTATGATTTGGCCTACTTAGACATAGGTGCTTTCATGCTTTTGGCCATGTATAATACTAGATTTTAAATGTTGAAATTAGTTTTTAGGAAGACAATTTTAATCAATATAAACACATGCAAGGGCCTCCGTTCATGATCCAGGGGCCATTAGCTCTCTAGTGTTGGGTCTAACATGATTAAGATTCCATTTGTTTCGCAAAAAATGAATAATTTGAAAAATATTTTTTCAAAATTGATCACTTGTATCACTTGAAATAACTAGTCAATAGGAAAATATTTTCATTGTCGACGATAATTTATGTCTCAAAATTTTTGTGAATGATGAAAATATTTTTCGTTCATTTATTTTTTGAGCAATATAAACGGTCATTTTTAGGAAAAAATTCTCAAATTATTTATTTTTCGTGAAATAAATAGAGCCTAAATCTCTAAATATTTCTCTCTTTGGGTTGGTTACGTGCAATGGGTTTTTGGCTAGTTCTTAAACAAGTAGAATAACAGCTTACAGAATACATGAATTTTTTTTAGGTTTATTTCAGCAGAATAACGGCTATAAAAGATTAATTTCAGCACTATATAACAGCCTATTTATGTAAGACAAACCTATTCGTTTATCCAGCATAATAGCAACTCCATCAATTGGATTTTCTAGACCAATTTTAGTATTATAATGGCTAATTTTATTTGAAAGATAGGTTCAGAATCTTACCTTGACGGCGCACTGCCTTCTTCCGAGACCAGGCGAATTCAATTAAAAGAGAAATTTACTATAATTAACATAAATGAAAATGTGAATTGAGGGTCCGAAATTCATGTAAGTCGAATGACATGAAGAGAGAGAGAGACAACAAATTACACATGCTGATCCGTGGACAATTAGGCACACGCTTGAATCCTCGAGAGAGAATGATGCTCCGCAGCAAAGCCATTAGAATTGATGCCTAACATACCTACTCATCAGCTCCAGGAAGTTGACACTTGAGGGGTCGCTTGTTTTGTGTTCTGTCATCAACATGATCGACCAAACTCAACATGGTACGAACCTTACCTACATGGAGTAAGCCTTCGGTATCCCTCGTCGGCAACCAATATCCCAACGTGTCTGATGGAATATTGGAAGCCTCCGAGGGGTATCGAGGACTTCGCCAATTCACTTGAGGGTTCCATTTTTCTTCGCAAACATGGTGTAAGCGCTCAAGTTCTGACAAAGGAATCCCGATATCTTCCAACATATACGTTTGAAATATCGGAAGCCTTTGAGGGACATTGACTTCACAGCTATAAAAGCCCTAGATGATCGATGGTATATATAGAGATCGTCTCCGCAGGTTGATTGCAAAATCTGATCGAATCTCAAGTTCGGATTGCCATATCATTTTTATTCTGATTCTCGGTTTATTCAGCATTTCGCATATTTTCCCGTTTAGATAAGTTCTACTGCCATCGACTGATTTTGTTTTAATATGAGCAAATTGCGTGACTCCGCTGGAAGCGACACCAAAATGTGCTCGACTAATGAGCTTGACATTCTGTCAAGGATAAAGAGGGGCAACTCTTGGACAGACTCAATTCTCCACTGAAGAGCCAGATGAAATTCTTGACGTGATTCCACCCATTCACGATTACAATAATAATAATCTTCAAGAAATCCACTCACCTCATATAAATGTTTCTATTCCCCAGCCTGGGGGAATCCATAGCATGATAATGGCCTTTTGCAAAAGTTCTTATCCTTCATGTTTCTAGAGGAATAAAGAGGCTCTATCCACTTTACCAAAAAAAAAAAAAAAAGAGGCTCTATCCATATATGGTGTGGTTGCACACTTGGCTATTTGATGAAAATAACAAAATTGGGTATTCGGTATGGACACAAGAACTCAATACTCTCCACGAAAGCATACAAGTCAAGGTTCGCATAATTAGTGCAATGCTTCTTGTTTATAGGGAAAATCTTGGCTCTAAAGGAAAATGATGAGAAAAATCGTAAAAATTACAGACCAAGGGCTTCGAATCGTTGCACCGGGTCTAATGGCCGTCGAACGGGGTGGTTGGGCCACTGAACTGGGCAATTGGACCATCAAACCAAGTGACTGGGCCATTGTATCGGTCGACAAGGACACTGGTCTGATTTGAAACCGCATTGTACCGTGATTTAGGGCCGTTCAGCTACGTTGGGCCTGCATTGCACACGCCATGAGTCATTATCACTTATGCGGTTAATGAAGTCCATCGTCCTACAACGACTCATCGGATGGTTGTTAAACGCATCTTACAATATCCAAAAGTCATTATCACTTAAGTTGTGTTTGGCTGGCTGGATTTGAGTACAGATAGGAATTATCCTATATAGTATTTGGCAACGTCCTCCGGACCGGATATACCGGATAAGAGATCTGGGACAACGATGAGATAAGCTCGAATAGGATAAAAAATTTTAAAAAATAATGTAATTAACTCTTATCTGAAACAAACCCACAATTTTTAGCACTTGCAGATGATTCTTTTCTCCCCAATTGATTTACCAAGGAATCACCAATGTTCTCAACTCGCTCGCGTTCGCATCAGACGATTGCGATTCCAAATCTCCACACACTTGATTATCTGAAATAAAGAATCCATTGAAACCGACATTTCCAACGGAACAACCCCCTCCTCCTCCTCCACGCGTGACCATTCACATCCTTATTCTCCTTTGACAATTCGTTCCTTTTAGTTTCTCCTAATTCAACCAGGTCCTCTACTCTTCCTCCATTGTTGTTTTCACCACCGCCGACAACAACCCCACCGCACGATTGTCGTCGATGTGGAGACACAGTAGGGAGGAGGGACGGGGAGAGGGATGGGGCCAATGGTCAACGCAGGACAGAGGGGGCAGCTGGTGTGCGCGGGGTACCTGACTAGATTTGAAACTGTTGGCAGGGGATGGTATAGGCGAAAGCTGGTAGGGCGGAGTGGGCAGGGGGGGGAGTAGAAGTTGGGGCACAAATGAGGCGCTTTGGTTTGCAGAAGGGGCCACGGGGGAGAGAGATATATTTGAGTTTGGGTCAAAATAATTAATATATTGGGCAACAAACAATAAACCATTCAAGGATGATACTGTAAAATACAATCAATAGAACAGAAAGTTGAACTTTCAAAGATACATGGCCAAACACAAGCTTAAACAAACAAATTGACGGACTTTGCCCTCACAAACCATTGTCTCCGATACTCCTCATTAGTTTCTTCTCTAAAATTTTGATTGAATTTGGCCAACCACACTTTTAGCAACTTGGAATGCCTTGGCAAGAATGTCCGTGGAAATATCAGGAGTCGACCCAAACACAACATTAGCGACAGTATTTACACCAGGGTTTTGGCTACCGAGAGCTGCGATAGCTACCGCATTTCCAGTTCCAGTATTTCTTTGGAAATGAACAAGGCCTTGAGGGAAGACGAACGCATCACCCTTTTGCAAGATCTTGGAGATGAGGCGGTTGTCGGGGTTGGAAGTGATGAACCCTACTTCAAGTGTTCCTTCGAAAACTGTCAAAATCTCAGTGGCTCGGGGGTGAGTGTGGAGCGGGTTGATTCCCCACGGTGCGATGTCGATGCGCGCCATGGAGATTCCGAGAGTGTTGAGCCCCGGGAGCTGGGTCACGGTCACCGGGGTGACCTTGGAGCCGACAGGGTTTGACGTGTTGCCTGATAGATGGAGCCCACTGAAGGAGAAGTCATTTGCCTGAACTGTTTTGGGGTCCTTGCAAGCTAGGCCATTCACGAGCACTGTATTTGTGAGGAACAAAAATAGTATTAGAGAAGCAGCAGATGGTATCTACTAGTGAAACTTGAACTTGCAAGACGAGGGAGCAACAAATTTTGAAAATTTGCCTTATCTAGAAGCAGTTTGCATGCTAAGTTTTCTAGACTTTATGTTACTGGTGGGTTTTAAGCATCTCCAGAACATCACCTAAGCTGTGTTTTTACCTAACTGAAGTGGAAAGCACCCAAAACATTTCCTATGAATTATATCAGAGGATGTCATTAAGTGTTTAGTTTCACAAATGAGAGCATAATAGAGACAGACTCATTCCATAATATTAGCTACAGAAAAACTGAAGCTTCTCCTAGGCAAAACAGAACTCACATGGTCACGCTCATTTATTTATTACCTGAACTCCCGGCTTGAGCGACACAGAAATCCTGGAGAGGGCTGGGATCAGCTGCCGCAAAAGCAAATGTTAGACCCAAGAAACAAATCAAAACCACACTTTGCGCCATCTCCAAAAGCAAAATCTTAGCAAATTGAAGAGACCGAGTTTAACTTTAAACAGGGACTTCTTTTCTCTCCGCGAAGATGGCGTGTGTTTGTCGGTGTGGATGAAACACTGTGAGGACGTTGCTAGTGTTTACATGCGTCCAAGAGCAGAACAGGACGAAGACTCGGATGATAAATAAATATGAGGAGGTCACTTTCTAAAGAAAGAGACTTCTCGTCTCTGTCTTCGGCCGTCCCTATCAATGAGAATCTGGGTGTTGCCAAATGCAGAATGGACGCAATGCTCTCTTCCATGACAGTGATGATAGTTTATCAACAGATTGAAAGAGATTTGAAAGAGAAGGCAATTTGACGCGTAGGAAGAATTAATTAGCGAAGTTGTCTCTTGATCAAGTACACGCTCGTAGCCAAAACAAGATTTCTTTTTAATTTTAGAAAAAAAAAAAAAAAGATTCTCTTTTTAATTGCCCATTCGGCTTTTGTTGCATTAACAGGCATAAGAAACAGCATTGAGGCTCAAGCTAAATTAAGTTGCTGCAAATATTATGTCTATTTCTTTGTTTGTGCAACATATAAGAACGGACGGGTAATGATCTTCTTCTCTTTTATGTTTTTTTTTTGGCAGCTAATGATTATGGAAATGAGAATGAAGAGGGTTGATTGGGGGGCTTGATCTATTCATAATAGCCGTATTTAGGCTTATCAATGCTCCATATATACTTGGATTCCACATGTTTACACACAAAAAATGACCAAGTTTTGATTATTATTGGTAAGTGATAAACTTGATTGATGAGAGCAGAGTTTGGTGAACAACACAAGTCATTGATAAACTGAGCTATCGGCAATTTAAAGAGCATCGACAACTCGCTAGTGAAGTCATCGACAATACAAAGTGAAAGTGATCAACAAAGTTATCAACAACAAACAATAGACATAAAAACATAATCATTGGGTGGTTATATTTATTGCCAATATTTTAGGGTTTTTATAATTTCTAGTGGATAATTGTTCTAGATAATAGGAGTTGATGATAATGTACCTTTTTGTAACCGCCACTAGAAACTTATTTGTTAATTTGAATTCCACAATTGTAAACATCATTTGTAATCATTGATTAAAGGCTTTAAATATCCACATTGTACTCTTTCAATAAGTCCGAAATCAATCAACGAAAAAACCTATTATCTTTTATCAACTTTATTATTCAATTATCTTTCAATTCCCATACTTTAGTCATAGTTTCAGATATCTCGTCATCAATTAAATTTCAACGTTGTATTATTATGTCTTGTAGTTTGCCGTCAATTAAATTCTGTTAAATCTTTTTACGTCATCGAGCTTCATCACTGATTAAATTCTGTTGAAGTGTATCTATTCCTTTTGTTTCATTGATACAATTCCTGTTCAAAATCACCATAGAACTCGTCTCCTCTTAATAAAAACCAAATAATGAATTTCGGTGAAAGGTGTTTTGTGGACAATCTAATATTGGCAAAACATCTTTTTGGCATGCCCCATGGGACAATTTGTGGTTCGATTTGAGGAAATTAAATGCCAAGAACAAGGAAGCATCCCGAGCCTGACAATACCATTCGTAACAATCCCAATAGCAGTGACAGGGCTGCGCACTCCAAATCTTCACCGTTAACCGAGCGACAGAAGAAGGCCAATGCAAGAGGGCAAACCTTCCCTGACGTCTCACTAAAAAAAATCAACAGAAGTTGCACAAAATCTCATATGTTGGCCACCATGAAGAGATTGTTCGAAGAACAACGAAACAATATAGCCACTTATATTATGAGTCACATGTCAAACGTGATTAAGCCGATCAACATCAATGCCATGAATGATATTTTTTTGATGCCAAGATCGTCCAATCAACCACTACAATCCATCAATCTAGTGGTAAAAAGGTACGTCTTCATTTATTAATGTTGATAAGAGTAGTCAACCTCCAATAAGAATTATACAAAGGCCTTAATTTCTTAATCAAGGTTACAATGATGAGAATAATTAGGCTGATGTATAGTCTCAAGCAAGTACCCTTATGCGCGGTTCCTTCATTTAAGCTCTCGTGATCACCCTTCACTTTATTCTCTATGGGCCCATCTATTCTAGGTTTATGCTAGTATATGTGTACGAGATTATTCTGACGGACGCTTCTCATGCCCCATTGCAATCCTTACTTGCTGATCTTAATCATGACTTTGCAGTGAAGAACCTGGGATCGCTTCATTTTTTTCTCGGTATTGGAGCTCATTTTAATGCGGACCGATTTTATTTTACTCTGGCCAAGTACGTCTATAACATTCTCGGTCCCATTCAAAAATCGGGGGTCGAAATCTAAATGAGTTCAATCGAGTCGCCGCTAATGATACCTTTTAAAAGAAAACTAAGCTGATTGGGTGCTTGTGTTAAGGTACCGGATGTACGTGAAAACCAAACAACTGCAGGTTAGGGTTCAATTATGTGTGGAGAAGGATCAGCACCCATACAACATCCTTATCATACCACAATTTTCAATTAATTAATTGAAAGCAATTATAATAAAATTTCCTGAAATTACCAATGCAATTTGATTTTTCCGAGAACGTAATCAAGCGAAATCCTCGCACCACTTTACATCTTGGCATGATTCCATGTGTTGTGTGTGTTTTGAAATTGTGCATACGAACACGACAAGTGTACAAAAATCTTAATTTGCGAGTGTGTATGCATGTGAAATTGACTAAATGGCGTGTGATTTAACCATGTATGAACACTTTTGAGATTCACAGAAACATTTTCATCATTTGGCCTACTTAGACATGGGTGCTTTCATCCTTTCGGCCAAGTGTAATACTAAATTGTGAATGTTGAAAATAGTTTTTGGGAAGATAACCACAGTTTTGAAGACAATTTTTTTAGTGTAAGCATGACACGCGAGGGCCTCCGTTCATAATCCAGGGGCCATTAGCTCTCTACTGTTAGGTCTGACAGGACTAAATTTCTCAGTATTTCGATCAATGGGTCGGTTGCATTCATTGGGTCTTTTGCTAGTATTTAAGCAAGTAGAATACCAGTTTGGAGAATCTATGAAATTTTTTAGATTAATTTCAGCAGAACAGCGGCTATAAAAGTATGTTTAGTATTTTTCAAAGATTTATTTCAGCACTACAACACCCTAATTATTAAAGAAGAACCTATTCTTTTATCCGGCATAGTAACAACTACATTCATTCGATTTTCAATACCAATTTTAGTATCATCACGGATAATTTTATTTAAAGACAGGTTCAGGAATCTTACCTTGACGCCGCACCGCCTTCTTCCTAGACCAGGCTCTCTCACAAAACAATGGATTTACCTTCAAAATAAGACCAAGATGGTCAGTACCAAGCAGTTTAGCTAATTCGATTGAAAGAGAGAGAGATTTGGTTTAATTAACATGAATGAAAATGTGAAACGAAGGCCCTGAACTCATGTAAGTCGAATGATATGGAAAGAAAGAGAGAGACAACAAATTATACCAGCTGATCCGTTGACAATTAGACACACGCTTGAACCCATGAGAGAATGATGCTCTGCGTAGTAATGATAAAGTAGAATGCACATGCAGCAAAACCATTAGAATCGATGCCTAACATACCTACTCATCAGCACCAGAGAGTTGACACTTGAGGAGGGTTACAGTTGTTCTACTGTTCTGTCATCAACATGATCGACCAAACTCAACATCATACGAACCTTAACTACATGGAGTGAGCCTTCAATGTCCCTCATCGACAACCAATATTTCAACATATTTGATGGAATATTGGAAGCCTCTGAGGGGTATAGAGAACTCCGCCAATTCGCTCGAGGGTTCCATTTTTCTTCATAAACATGGTGTAAGCCTTCAAGGTCCGACAAAGGAATCCCGATATCCTCCAACCTACCTGTTGGAATATCGGAATCCGTTGAGGGACATTGAAGACTTTGCCAATTCACTTCACAACTATAAAGCCGTAGATGATCCGCGGTATTTATAGAGAGACATTGAAGACTTTGCCAATTCACTTCACAACTATAAAGCCATAGATGATCGGTGGTATTTATAGAGAATGTCCTCTTTGGCTGATTGCAAAATTTGATCGAATCTCAAGTTCGGATTGCCCTATAATTTTTATTTTGATTCTTGGTAAAATTCAACGTTTCACATATTTCCTGTCCTGATGAGCTCTATGGCCATCAAGTGATTTTGTTTTTTATATGAGAAACTTGCATGACTCCGCTGGAAGCGGCACCAAAATGTGCTTGACTTATGAGCTTGACATTCTTGTGAGGATAAAGAGGGGGCAACTCTTGGATGGACTCAATTCTTCACTGAAGAGCCAGGCGAAATTCTTGACGTGATTCCACCCTTTCGCGATTAAAATAATAATAATCTCACAGAAGTTCACTTACCCCCTATAAATGTTTCCATTCCCTAGCCTGTGGGAATCCATAGCATGATAATAGCCTTTTGTGAAAGTTCTTATCCTTCATGTTTCATTAGGAACAAAGAGGCTCTATCCATATGTGTTTAGGTTGCACACTTGGCTATTTGATGAAATGCCAAAATTGGGTATTCGGTATGGACACAGGAACTCGATACTTTCCATGAAACCATACACGTCAAGGTTCACATAATTAGTGCAATGCTTGTTGTTTATAGGGGAAACCTTGACTCGAAAGGGAAATGATGAAAAAGTCTTAAAAATTGCTGAGCAAGAGCTTGGAATCGTTAAACTAGGTTTAATGGCCATTGAACGGGGTGATTGGCCCATTGAACTGGGCGATTGGCCCATTGAACCAAGCGATTGGGCCGTTGTATCGGTCGACGTGGACACTGGGCCGATTTGAAAATGCATTGTCCCGTGCTTTGAAGGGGCCTTGAGCTGCATTGGGCCTACATTATACAGGCCCACGAGTCGCCAAAGCAACTAACTCACGTGACCACATTAGGCCCACGCTATGCAGGCGAACATTAGCCTAGCCCAGTGTCTACGAGGGGCCGGCAAATGCCATCGTAGTGCTGATGCAGCACTTCGTTCGCACTAGAAGTACCAAGCGGCGAGCGTCTATTGGGTGCGCCACCACTTGATGCTATAAATGCAAGTGAGCTTGCCACGTGGCATTGCTAGCGCCTGGGCGAGTGTCACATAGAGCCGACGCGGGAATTATCCTTATTATTTTTGAAAAATTTATGTGTATGTATTATTGTATGTTTATTTTTTGAATGTCACCAAACATTGATTAAACATAACTTTTCGCTTAACATTCAACCAACTCGATTCTTGCACCCATATAACTTGTTCGGCTCCAAGACCTAGGAGTGAAAGGTTCAAGGTTCCTGTACCCATTGGAACAGCTTCATTATTTTTTGGAATCTAGAACCTATATGTTAAAAATAGCTCACCAATTTTTGGAACCTTGAAGCGGACAAATTTCCATCGATCCAGTTCTCCGGTTCTAGGTTCTAACCTAGAACCATGCTCACCCCTACCAAGACCTGGTGGGTTGGTTCCACAAACTAGAAACCGACCCTGCCTGATCCCATTCTAGGTTCCAGGATAGGATCCAACTCATCCTGGAACTGATCACCCTTAGTCACTACTCTCTCTCTCTCTCTCTCTCTCTCTCTCTCTCTCTCTTGCACAATACATTCTTAGGTGTACTGGATGCATGGAAACTCAATGCATCTCAATTCTTAAATCATATAGGTCTTACGCGGGGACATATTAATATCAAGGTTCATATGTATATATATTGAATTATATGCACCCCGATCATCTAAGAATTTTTCCATATGCTTGTGTGCGTACATCCAAATGTTTACTTTAATTCCACATTGGAGTTACTATGGTAATCGATTGAAGAGTAGCAATGTTGTTATCGTTGTTGCGAAAACCAAGCGATCGAACAATAAAATTAACAGAACAAGAAAATAAATCGGATACTAAATTTACGTGGTTCGATCATAATGACCTACATTCACGGGGAGAGTAGCATGAAATTCCAATATAGATCAAGCGATATGACAAAGATTACAACCACACTCGAGTGACTCAAACATTCTTAGTGTTTCTCAAGTCTCAATTACACATAATAACTCATGCAATGTTTAGCCTCACAATTTCTCATGAAATAATCTCTCAATCTCGTGAAGAAATTATACACAGATCTTATCACAAGATTTAATTGCTCATAACACTTGAATTCTTGGTGTAATTTTGTCACGTCCTGGCCTAGACCGTGACCCGTGGCTCACTTTGCAATATCCCATTCAATTTTATATCATTGTTACAAACAAGCGAAAGCATAAACTCGGGATAATAAAAAAAAATCAAACAAACAACGGGGTTAAGACAAACACCATGAGCAAACCTTATATTTACATGATGGCATATATATATATTACACGCCAAACATTTTTACATGCCCTTTCTTCTTATGGGCTGATTCACATTCGTATAGCCACTATAACATACATGGTTGGGTTGCCTATCACCGCTACCGTGGCTCTTTCCAAAAAGCTTCTCGCAAAAAGCTTCTTCTCAAAATGCGCTCGATCCCTCCCGAGTCGGATCCACCACCTATGCTCCATTTGCAGCGTTCCTGAGTGCTGATCCGTTGGCACCACCAAAAGGGCCATTGAACTTGCGGAGGGGTTCGAACAATTCGCCTTCCGTCCACATATATGAAGCTTCATACTCATGAGAAATGGGGCTATCAAATCCCTCATTGACCATAAGTTGAGAAATCATTTTTCGGTAGACTCTACCCTCTTTCACATCTACCACATCCATCACATCCACTATTAATTCTACCGGAACACTGAAGAGGATAGGCGGAGCCGCCATCCTACAAGTATGAGGAAAAATAAAGGGAGTAAGTCATAGATTTAATAAGTAAATCCACTAATTTCAAGTTATGAGGAAATAATTGTTGTCGGACATGCATCCAACCTTACCGCCCCAGTGTCGATGCAAAACCAATAGCAAAGATGCATTTACCTTGCCTATGTATAATCCATGGTACACACATCAAATAAGAGAACATCAAGCATGGTACACAAGCAACGCAAACAAGAACAAGCACACATGATTCATTTATTCTTAAACGAAATTCATCCGTTCTTCCAAAATCTATAGGGCATCCAAAACCTATTGGGCATCCAGAATTTACCAAGCATCCGAAATTCATCGGGCAATGTCTCAAAATCTATCATAGACAGCTTTAGTCGCTCATGTGTCCATGTGTCACAAGCATCAATCAAACCGACTCCTTATCTTTCTTTAATGGTCCATGCAAACAAAGTTGCCCGAAGACATGGGTGTACGTATGATATTCATGGACAATGACCCTAAGTCATCTAATATGTCAGCCACAGTCTAGGGTCCGTGACTTGATTCGAACGCCAAGCGTTGAACAAAACCATACTTAGCTCAGATTCGATACGCCTTGATATTGAACTTTTGCCAAGCGAGTCTTGGTCCAAACGCCATACCGTGCGTACAAGACATACGTTCCCTTTTTAGCGACCAAGTCATGCCTGACTCATGACTATGACTTGCAACAACATAGTACACAAGCAACAACAAGCAAGTCCCTTTCAAGGCTTGGGTAAAGACACAAGTCAATAATGTATCACAACTTTCTATCCCGAGATTAGGAAATCTACTTACACTTCTTAAACCAAGAAGTGGTCCCAAAGAAGTGTGGAGAACAAGAGCCAACAAAGTGGTCGGCGTGAGGGAGAAGGAGTGTGGCATGAGAGAGGAAGAGAGCGGCGTGAGCAAAGGGTTAGTTGAGCGGTGGGGTAGGCGTGGGAGATGATGATGGTGCGAGGAAAAAAGAAGACTAAGTGGAGACACTTCTATTTATAAGGTGACCTAACAATGCCTTTTATGAAGAAGAAGCCAAAGTCTAATTTAATGATGAAAGGATCATGAAAGTCTTTGGCCATCATTAATCTTCTTCTTCAATCCTTCAATTAAGGCCACTCATTCCCAACTTGGTATCAAAGTCTCTAATCTAGAGTCATGATACCCTATTAGATCATTCAAGACTAAGATAACAATGATAACTTCACTTGTCCTTGGCTTCTTTCAATTGGGCGTGAATCACTCTCTCCTGTTGGCTTAGACGTAAGTCTCTTGGTCTTAGTCTTCAAGACACACAATTATTGGTGTCTTCTTCAAGACACCTCAATTATTGGTTTTGTGTCAATTGTTGGTGTCTTCTATGTCAAGTTCAATTATTAACAACTTACAAAGGAAGTTGTCAATTTGTTTTCTAGCCCATGAAATCCCTTTGGGCGTGAATCATCCCTTTAGACTCCAAAATTATTTGTTCTTGCAAGACAAGCTCCATTATTGGTCCATGGCTCTATTATTGGGGTTGGTCTCCATTATTGGTTTTTGTAAGATAGGTTCTATTATTGATATCTTCTTTGCTAAGTTCTATTATTGGCCAACTAGTCAAGTCAACTTACCTTCTTGTTCCAAGAAGCTTTTGGGCGTGAACCATGTGGCCTTCTCAAGAACACTCAATAATTGATGGTTCTTATTAATTCTAATGGCACACCTTCCTTTGAACACTAAATTTTCACTAAGGCTTAACTTAATAAGTAACTAAGGTAATTTAGAGATTTCAAGTGCCATAAACGATTGACCCCATTTGGAACCGAGGTTCGGTGTAATAATATATGTCCAAGTATGATTGGACACAACCGAGCTAAAAACTGGGCTAAACAACGCAAGACCAAAACTAACCGGAATGTCCTGGCACATGGTCTGCTCGGATGGGTCTAACCGGGCACAGGGCTTAATATACGACTTGGCCACATGGGCATAGGGTCGGGCACACAACCAGGCCATATAGGTACCGGATCGACTGCACGACATAGGGTCGATTGCATGGGCACAAAGCCGGGCCAAACGATTGGCGTGTCGGGCGCATGGCTGGGTTGCATGAGTGAGGAGTTGGAACATGGACCATACATAAGCATTGGCTCATTACTGGGCACAATGCATGGCCCATCGCCAAGTCTGGTTGGCATGAAACTAGCTTTGGATTGGAATTGATGGGCACAAGCCCTGACACAAGTGGCAGGCACAATGACTAGCACACGGTTGGCCATTAGGCCGGCTTGTGACTTGACCAACGGGCCCATGATTGGTCCATGGCCGGGCATAAGGCTTGGCTTGCACGGTCGGCACAAAGCCTGGTCCGCGACCAAGTCACAAAACTCTTGGCCTAGCACACGACTCGTCCACGGCCTACTCGATTCAATGCAACGATGCATGGCCAATTCACGACCGGTCCATGTTCGAGTATCAACGATCCATAGTTGATCCTCAGTTATCATGTAATTGCATGAAATCGAACACAATGGAATCGGTACATGGACGCCTGCGACCGGTGCATACCCACACGATGTCAATCCATAGCTATCTGGGATCATTCCACTGCCGACCCTTATAGTTGAATGGTCAATCCATGATCAAATCACTCTAATTGACTTGCGTGATTGGGAAATCATTTCATTGTCAATTCTTTGGCCAATCCATGGACGATCCTTCGATCGAACCATGACCGATCCTTTAAATAACTATTCCGACCATACCAACCAATCTTGAATCGATTTGCTAGCCAATTCCATGGCAATTTTCCTTTGGTCGACTTGATCCAAATTAGGGATGTCACAAATTCCATGAACAAAATCATGAATCCAATGCCAAGCACCCAACATCTATGGATGATCCACAGCACTCAGAGAGGAAATGGTGCTTCAAAAGGACTTACATCAACTATTTCGCACGAAACCAACCCTTGAGATTGATATATAAGCCATTGCCAAAAGAAAGTAAATATTGGATCAGTCAAGAGGTCAACACTGAATTGGATAAGGAAATAAGTTCAACTGTACTTTCCTTTTTATTTTTATTTCTTTGACGCGTTAGCCATAAAACTCACGATCAAGAGTCCAACATTGGACTTTCCTTTTCTGCCTTTTGTGGGAGTGGTCGACAAAGTCCATCTTGGACTTTCCTCTTCGTCACGGTGACTTCATCACGGTGACTTCAACCGAATCAAGAAATAGCATCTTTCTTTTATACGTTGGCCTATTCCAGTAAAAAGAAATTATCTATCCACCTTTCTTTGCTCAATATTTCAAACTTCCAAATAAATAATAATTTATCTTGGATCGGGTTTCGATCACAGGCTCAAACTCAAGACATATTTTAACAATCTCTATTTTAGCTCGACATTTGATCCAAGTTATAATCGCTTCGTTTGAACTGCGCTACTACTCTCCCACAACGCTAATAGGCTCAACCGCCATAAATGTCTTTTAAGTCTAAGTCTCACTTGAACTTCACCACAATCGTGGATCTCATCAGAATACAAACTCCACATGCACCTTTAATTGCTCCACAAGGATTTTTTGATATAATCTCCTCAATCGCAAATAAAGCAAAACCATCGTTGCATTCATATCTTTCAGGAGATCGAATACGCAACTTGTCAATATCAGCAGTTACTGCAATTGTTAGCTCTACAGGCTTCATCTCGCTACAAGCACCATCTGCGTCGATTACTTCGTTAGTACTCGCTACCTCAAGAGTTTCTGATTGCAACTCCACCTCAAGTTGAATACTGTTCAGATCCGTATAAACACTGCTATAATCACTCATAGACAAAAGTATTGGAAACTCGTAAAATGTAACTTCTCTGCTAATAACATGTGAATTTAATTCTGGGCACCATAACTTATAACCCCACTCACTTTGTGCATAATCTAGGAACATGCACTTTCTTGCCCTTCTATTGAGCTTACCATCACTAACTTGAACGAAACATAGGCAACGAAATATTTTAAGAACAGAATAATTAGCAATGTTACTTGACCACACTTTTTTGAGAGTCCGACATTCAATCGCAGTTGATGTGTAACATCCTGAATTCGACTCATTTATGAAATCAATGAAATTGATGTTATTTCTCATTTCCTTTTATTAAGTCTCGTCCGGAATTGATCACTCTCGGAATACTAACCGATGGAGAATGGCTAACTAGAAAAAATGGTACGTGGACCAGGAACTTGACCACGAACCTAGCTCTGATTCCGAGAAATGACGAGAAAATATTTTGGGCCAATGTGGGCCGATCCTAGGAAGGTGACGAATTTGGTTTGGCCGACGACGTACGATCGGATCGCGGGTGATTCCGCACAACCGAGAGTACGCGTGGCGAACAATCCCAAACTTAATCCGAACGATCGCGACCTTCGGAACTAGCGATAAATCCTTGTGTTCTCTTGGCAATCGGAACAGTCACAACTCGAGTAACCCTGGGTCGATACACGTAACCCCTAAATAGCCGCCCGTTAGTGAGAGACCCTAAAATTTTAATTGA
The DNA here is from genome assembly GCA_024500025.1 of Syzygium aromaticum. Lineage (NCBI taxonomy): Eukaryota > Viridiplantae > Streptophyta > Magnoliopsida > Myrtales > Myrtaceae > Syzygium > Syzygium aromaticum. The sequence continues at coordinate 14,000,254 of CM044889.1, forward strand.
GTAATTTTGATCGTGAAATTGGATCCGGATTTGAACGTCGAATTTCGTGGATGTACGAAACTATTTTGCAAGGACGACGTAGTATTATAGTGGCCAGTCATATTAGGGATTGGTACAGTTGAAAAACGGAAATCAATCCCGAAAATGGAAAATTACCATTTTGCCCTTAGACCCTAGCCTTGTGATCCAAATTTTGGGTGAATTATTGGAGGATATTTTGGTCATGTTCAGCCCTCCCCCATTGCCGAAAATTTTGGTCCATTATGCCTCTAGATATTTCTTCAAGGCTTGATCATAACCATTGGATACAAGGGCAAGATGGGGATTTGGAGAAGTTGGTTCAATCACCCCACTAGACGCCAATCATGCATAAACCCCTCATCTCTCTCTCTCTCTCTCTCTCTCTCTCTCTCTCTCTCTCATTTCTTGCTCAATTGGTCACCCCTCTCTCCCTCACTCTCTCGCTGTTCTCTCCATTTTCCTCTCGGTAGGGAGTCGCCACCGCCGGAGGAGAGCCGCTGCCGCGGCCACATCATCGTCGCCCGTCCGCACGATCAAGCCCACGCCACCACCACCATCCAGCCAACCTTTTCTCCTCTCCTCCCTTGCTCGACCGTGTAAGGACCACGCCGGAGCACTGTCCAGCCGCACGCCGCAGTCCGCCCAAGCGCTGCCGTGCGCGCCCACCGTGAAGCTCAGCCAATCCCCGCCTCGTCTCACCATCACCACCTCATTTCGCCACCCTCTCTCTCTCCATCCGGCCACGTGAGACCCGGATCAGCCCCTTGGATCGCTGATTCACCTAAGAGCCGCCGCGCTCCTTTTACCGCCATCCGCCCGTCTTGCTACTGCGCCACACCCTCACCTCTCCCTCTCCTTGCGTCCACTACCACTAGCCTCACCTCACCCCTTTGCTGCCGTTCAGACCAGCAAAGGACCGCCGATCGTCGCCGCCGCCGAGCACTGCCGTGAGGACCACCGAAGCGCCGCCGTGAGTCAACGACCAGCCGCTCGATTTCCCACCAATTCAGCCTTGTTTGGAGCTTAGGATAAGTGTAAGTAATTAACCATAAACCCTAATTAGGCTAATTAACATTTCTAGATAGGATAAGGGTCATTTAGGGGTTAATTAGGGTGTTTAGGGATTGGTTAGTGGATCGTTTGTTGGAGGCTGATTTTTGGGATGAATTGGAAGCCTATTATGTTGATTTCAATGTGATTTAGAGCCCTAAAGTGGACTGTTTGATGGCTGCTCATTAGTGGATTTAATTGGGCCTAAGTTGGTTAAATTGAGATTAAGTTGTGGAATTGCCGAGGATACTTAGATTGACCGAATAGTGACTGAATTGTGCTTGATTGTGATCAATTGTATTATGCCATGTCATGTGATTGTGTGACCGAGCAATGCAGGGTGATTGGCCAATAATTGACGTGAATTCCATTGATTTAGTACATGATTTGTGAATGCCAATTGTATGTTACATCAAGTGGAATTAAATTGGCTAAGTGAGCATGTTATTGTGAATAATTGGGCATGTTGTGGCTGAATTGAATTGGTTGATTCATTGAGTATGCTAATTTGAGAATTGAGCATGTCATGGTGTGACATTGAGCATGTGGCCACGCTAGAAATTAATGCTCATTGTGAATCGCATTGTTGCCCGAGTGCCGGACTACAGAGCCACGCATTTCGCATGCTAAGCATTGGCTTGAGATGAAAATTGTGCGAGTATGTGTACCTGGCATGAGCATGTAATCACTTAATCACCACGATGCATTTTTCGCGGGATCCAGATAAAAATTGGTGTGTGCACGTGTGATCACATAAAGCCCTGATGCATGTTATGCGGGGTATTGAACTTGTCATGATGCGTTTTACGCGGGACGATGCCCGGTTCTATTGGAAGACGGCAAGCCTAATTCGTTTTACAAGGGTTTTGATTTGTATATGGAAATCGGTGTTGCGCCTGATGCGTTTTATGCGGACTAGAGACATTGGGCCTGATGCGTTTTACGCGGGCCAGGAAGTGTTGGATATTGATAGACCTGATGCGTTTTACGCTGGTCAGACCTAATGCATTTTATGCGGGTCGAATCTTAATTGAGAATTGGCAGAGTGCAAGTGCGCATTCATGAGCCAGATCATGAGCATGGGCATATTGATGGCATGTGTGCAAGAGTGCATTGGCCAGTGTGCAGGCATGTGTCTAATAATGAATAGCATGTGACCCAAACATAAGAAGCATAAGCATGTGCATGGCGTACGTGTGGCTATGCGTATTCGTGTATGTGCCATTGTTGTGATGTTATAATGCCTAACCTGCATAGCCATTGTATTCTCGATCTGGGCCCGAAAGCCTAGGTCATTTGATCGTCGATTGTTTTTTATTGTGTGTGATTGTTTGCCTGTTAGGAGGTGCATATTAGCCTAGTTTAGGTTTAAGGAGTTTTACTCGGTGAGATTCATCTCACGGTCGTTAAAACCCAACTTTTCAGACCCTCGGCCTTAAGGATGTCAGAGGTGCTTATTTGTTTTGGGATTCCGTCCCGGATAGATCGGGATGTGACTGAGTACCCCATAGGGAACGGGGATACATATATTAGACACTTTACTACGATATGGGTTGATGTGGGCGAGCAACATTTCCAAGTCCATGAGTATGTAGGCTGGTGTTTTAGAGATTACTTTGGGACTTACGGGCTCCTTAGGACTTTTGACGTCCCGTTCAACGGGTTAGGGGATGTAGACCCTCAGTGTGCCGACGAAGACCTGACGATCCCCGAGTACACATCCGAGGGGAGTTCCAGTGTGAACGTCGGACACAGGCCTGTTGTTTGGGAGATGGACGAGTCGGACCTGATGGACGAGGAGCTGGTGGATTAGGACTTTGACCCGAAGCGGATGGAGTCGGATGAGGAGCCAGAGCCTATGGAGCAGGACCCTGAGCAAGAGGGCGAGCCTGAGGAGATGGATTCTGAGGAGGAGCTAGCAGAGACTGAGTCCGAGCTGGAATCCCTAGACTCCGGGGTCAAGCTGTTTGACAGTTCTTCCAAGTCCTCAGGATCCGACCCGAACTGGGTTCCATAGGGTTAGCCTTAACCTCAGTTAGGTCGGGCCAGTACCTTTTTGACCGGAGCCCCTCCTAGCTTTAGTATCCTTGATCGCCCTGGCCACCTACCCCTTTTTACCGTTTGTGGCCGTTGACCCGTTTTTGAGTTCTGGATGTTTTGCTGTAAATGGATAATGTATATTTGTTCTCTGTTTAAATGTAAGTATATATTTGTTTATCCTGTTATTGTGGTTGTGCTATCCTTGGTCACGTGATTGATTGGTATGGGTGTTTATTTATTTTGCTTCTGCATGTGCATTTGTTCTCTGTTTGGGTTTTGGGTCGGCAACATTTCCTGGGACGTTGCACGAATTTGACTGAAGGCGGGATGCCGTGTGTCGTAGGGTTCGGGGGGTGACATGATGGGGGTCTATTTTTCAGGTAGCTTACCGTATTATGCGTATCTGCCAGGAATCTTCTTGCCATACCAGCACTAGAGAACATTTTATGGGTCATCTCTAATAATGTTCTGTTCATCAATTCTGCAACATGTTGTGGTTCATTGGCACTAGTGCAGTGTTTCACAATGCCTTCCTTTATACATATTTCATTTAACAGCTTCGAGCAAAACTCCATAATATTGTCAGTCTGCACCCGCTTAATCATTTTACTAGTCTCCTTTTTGATTAAAGCCTTTAATCGCATGATCCTGACAATAGCATCAAACTTGTACCTTAGCACAAACACCCAAGTTTTCCTCGAGTAGTCATTAACAACTGTTAGTATAAATCTAGCATTTTTCCTCGAAGGAAACCGCAACAATCTGCTAACATCCAAGTGAATTAATTCTGTAATATCCGTGGTTTCTCTGACAACCGTACTAAATTGCACTTTCCGCCATTGATCTAAATCACAGCACCTGCATACATTCAGTTCGTTAGCCATATAATTACATAGCAAATTTTTTTCACTTAGATCCTTCATGTCATGCCCCGAACCCCACGGCGAGCGAACATCCCCAACTTCGGTCGATATGGCGCGACGTCTCAGGATGCGTCGCCGACCCAACGCCCAAATAGAGAGTAATGCACATGCGGAAGCAATTAATAAATAGCACTCGTACAATGAAAATGAGACAAAGGATAGCACACCACAAACTACAATAGGATATCAAAATATGTACTTGGTATTACTATAGAAACCATCTTTATAATATCCATTTATACAATAAAAACAAAATAGCAAGAGCAATCAACAGCCGCTAAATCAAAAAGGGTAAGTGGCTAGGGAGGTTAGGCCAACTAAGAGGAGGGTCACAGCAAAAAAGAAATGACCTCCACTACTAAGGACTTAGACCTACTTTAGGGCTCCCAATCGGGATCTGACCCTAACGACTCCTCTGAAGAACTCTCGGGAGGTTCAGACTCCTCCGAATCCATGTCTTCGGCCTCGGCCTGCTCGTCCTCGGAATTTAGCTCTAACTCGGATTCAAGGTAAAGTCCTAGAAGGTCCTCATTCGGGTCCAGCTCCTCATCTGAGCCCAGCTGTACGATCTCTCCGTCCTGGTTCGGGTCTTGGTCCATGGCCTCAGGCTTGTCCTCATCGTTGTCCATCGGCTTTGGATTCTCGAACAACACCTCTGGCTCATCCAACTCCTTGTCCATGGCTGCGGGTCCATCTACTGTCTCGTCGGAAATGCTCCAATCGGGTGTGGTAGGGGGATCTAGAACCTCACTATCCACTATCTGCGGTGTCATCACACTATCCCCATCAAGTGGGATATCGAAGGTCCTGAGGGGTTGTCCTATCTCCCCATCGGTATCCCTAAGACACCAGGCTACGTACTCTTGGGTTTGATAGAACATTTCACCCACATTCACAAATACTATAGAAAGATATCTTACATAAGCTTTCCCGTTTCCTGAGGGGTACACTCTCGTCAATTGCTGGATATGCGTCGGGATCCCAAAAAGTGGTAGTAACCTTGGCATTCTCAAGGCTGGGGGTTTGAAAAGTTTGGGTTTATACAACCGTGAGACAAGTCTTAGCGAGTAAAACCCCTTAAACCTAAACTAGGCTAACTGCACCTCTTGACAGACAAAACAAGCATAAACAATCAATGACCTAAGCCCTTGGGCCCAGATCAATAGTCATACTGACCCTACAGGTTAGATAGTTCAATAAAATGATCAAGGCACATATGTAAACACACTTGACATACGTTCGCCATACGCATGCTCATACTCAATAGTGTTCGTATCGCATACCATTCACCGAGTCTCACGCACTCGCACAATAGTCCATGCATTCTTATGCATGCATATGCCATCATCATGCCATGTTCTTAATCTGGCTCACACTGCACACTGGTTCAATGCTTATTTATCAATTAAACTCGACCCGCGTAAAACGCATCAGGTCTCTTTCTTAATCACAACACTCCGTGGCCACGTAAAACGCATCAGGCCCAGTGTCTCTAACCCGCGTCAAAACGCATCAGGCGCAACACCGATCTCCTTACACAAACCATACCCGCGTAAAATGTATCAGGTTGGCCGTCTTCCGGATGAACCGGGCATCGTCCCGCATAAATGCATCAGGACGGTACACCCCGCATAACACGCATCAGGGTAATATGTGATCACAAATCCACACAGTCAATTATTATTTGAGTCCCGTGTAACACGCATCAGGGTATTTTAGGTGATCACATGTTCATGTCAGGCACGCATTCTCGCACAATTTCGTCGTATGCCTCATTTTTGACATACACAATGCGTGGCCATGCAATGTCGTACAATGCATCATGAGCATCAATTATCACACTTAGGCACTCAGTCAACCAATGCTACAATAGCGTACTCAATTGACCTATTTAATACCATGCAGCCCAATGCAAAATTCATAAGTCAGATAATTAATCAAGCTGCCAATTGGCCAATCACACCCCGCATTGATCGGCCACATGAACATGCGACATGGCAATACACAATCTACCACCATTGAGCACAAACAACCAATAATTCAATCAACTCGGGCATACCCGGCAATTCAGTTAATCAAACCTCAATTCACCGACACTAGTCCAATAATTCCTTAACTATGGACTCCCACAATTTAGCCCCTCCGAGATCAATATCCATCTTCAAATTAACCATATTGATCCACCAAAATTACTTCGTAAACAACCTCCACCAAACGGTCTGCCAGTTACTCTTAACATACATAAAAAATACTCGAACCTGTCTAGAAACGCACGATTAGTCCTAATCGAGCTTAGGAGGTATACTCACCTAACTCTAAGCTGAAGTGGCGGGGAAAACGGGCAGCTAAACACCGGCGAACGGTGGAATTATCGGCGGCGTTCTGGCGTGCTTCACAGCGGCGCGGCGGTGGACAGCGGTCCGACGGCAGCTGAGGGCGAGGCTGAGGGTGACGTGAGGGAAAAGTGGGTCAGTGATGTGGCGACAAGGCGAGCAAACTACAGCATGGATGGCGGCGACGGCTCCGGCGAGCGGCGGCACACACACGGTCAAGGGAGAGAAACGGCGCGAGGGAGAGAGAGAAAAGGAATGGGATCGTCGCGGTGATGATGAGACGAGATGGAGGTGGCGACAGCACGGCAGCGTATGGCTCCGACGAGTGGCGGCTTGCTCCGGTGTCCCTTGGCCGAGAGGAAGAAGCCGGCAGAAGAAAGGGAGATCGTGGAGAGAGAGAGAGTCGGCCGGGGGAGAGAGGGAAAAATGGGGAAAGTGGGTGCTCAAATGTGGTCAAATAGGAGGGGTGTTAGTAGGTTACACTTGTCACCAATCCAAGGGCTTGGATCAAATTGCCCTTGATCCAAGGGTTAGAATCCATTCTTATCCAATAATTAAGGGGCAAATTGGTCATTTTCAAGGGCTGAAATACTAATTAAAATCCTTAATTTAATCCCAAAATTTAGCCCAAAATTCGGAATTACCAAAAATATGCTAGGGGCAAAACGGTAATTTTTTCGTCCTAGGTCGAAATTCCATTTTTCGACCGTGCCAACCCCAAATATGTTTGGCTAACATAATATGACGTCATCCTCGCAAAAATAACCTCGTACGTCCTCAAAAATCGACATCGAAGTCTGGGTTCAATAACGCGATCAAAACTTGCTCGATTTCAATTTTCAGGGTCTCTCACTAACGAGCGGCTATTTAGGGGTTATGCGTATCGACCTAGGGTTATCCATGTCATGACAATCTCTATTACCGGGAGAACGAAAGGAATTATTGCTAGTTCCGAAGGTCACGACAGTTCGGGTTAAGTTCGAGATTTGTTGGCCACGTGTACTTTCGGTCGTATAGAATCACCTGCTATCCGATCGTATATCGTTGGCCTTGGCCAAACCAAATCCGTCACTTTCCTAGGATCGGCCCACATTGGCCTACAATATTTCCTCATTATTTCTCGAAACTAGTGCCCGATTTGCGATCGGGTCCCTGGTCCGCATACCGTTTTCCTAGTTAGCCATACCCATTTGGTCAGTATCCCGAAAGTAATCAGCTCCAAACGAGACTTACTAAAATAAAATGAGAAATAATACTCGTTTTATTGATTCCGGAATTGAGTCGAAATTCAGGATATTACACTTTAGACTTCTCTCGCTGATATTCCCCAATGGCATATGCCACAATTCAAACTCTCGACCCAATGCATTCGACGCCTCTGTAGCAAATTCCATCACTATCTCACTTTGAAGCTCATACAGACCATTGTACTTGATTCCTTTCATTATTACCATAGTACCTTGAAGAACCTTCGGAACTCCACATTTTGAAGAATACTGACATCCAACTGAATCTAGGGTACTCAAGGAAATTAGATTTTTCTTCACTTCTGGAACATGCTTCACTCCAGTCAATGTTCTCATAATACCATCAAGCATTTTGATTCTAACATTACCACCACCAATAACATCGCCATCAGAGTTGTTCCCCAACTACTCTTTACTACTATCTGTGCACTGATAAATAGTAAACCAGTTCCTGTTTGGTGTAGCGTGAAAAGAACAACCAGAATCCATAATCCATCCACCAAATGACAAATCATTAGTGATAGACAAGACAAAATCAGCATTATCCGAATTACTATCAGCTATAGCTGTAACATCATCTGCAGACTCAACTCTAATTTATTTACCTTTCTCGTTCTTCAGCTTAAGGCAATCCCTTTGAAGATGCCCCCTTTGCCATAACTCCAACAGACAATACCACTAGTCATAGACTGACTTCGTCTATTCATATTTATATTACATTTATTTATACTATAGCTGTAACATCATCCGCAGACTAAACTCTAATTCATTTACCCTTCTCATTCTTCAACTTAAGGCAATCCCTTCGAAGATGCCCCCTCTTGCCACAACTCCAACAGATAATACCACCAGTCCTAGACTGACTTCGTTTATTCATATTTATACTACTTCTGCTAACATGAGTATTAATTATTCCTCTCATTTCACCTACTAAAACAACAAATACATGCCAGATTTTCTTTTACGGATGCCTTCACTCAGAATTAAATCTCAAACACCATCAAACGTCGAACTTGTTGACCCAAAAGAATTATTAATAGCAGTAATAGTAATATTCCAACTATAAGGCAATGAGGATAATAGAATCAAAGCACGTACCTTATCTTCAAAGTCAATCTCAACAGAAATCAATTGACTAATGATCACATTGAATTCATTGATATGATCAACAACTGACGCACATTCGCTCATCTTCAAGTTAAACATACGTCGTATCAAGTAGACCTTGTTAATCGTAAAGGACTTCTTGTACATAGTCAATAGGGCTTTCATCAAACCCGCAGTGGTCTTCTCTTTCACGATGTTAAATGCGACATTACAATCCAACGTCAGTCGAATAACATCCAAAGCTCGTCTATCTAGCAATTTTTAGGCAGCTTGCTTCATCGTCTCCGGTTTCTCCCTAGACAAGGGCAAATACAATTTCATTTGATATAGATGATCTTCAATCTACATATTCCAGAAACCAAAATCCTTCCCATCAAATCTATCAATTTTCACTTTTCCTTCTTTTGTTGTCATCGATTCGCTTTAATTCAGCCAAGCCAGGTTTTGATATCAATTGTTGCGGAAGCCAAGTGATCAAACAATAAAATTAACAAAACAAGAAAATATATTGGACACCAGATTTATATGGTTCGGTCGTAATGACCTACATCTATGGGGAGAGTAGCACGAAATTCCATTATAGATCAAAAGATACAACGAAGATTACAACCACACTCGAGTCACTCAAACATTCTTAGTGTTTCTTAAACCCCAATTATACCCAATAACTCGCACAACGTTTAGCCCTACAATTCCTCATAAAATAATCTCTTAGTCACGCGAAAGAATTATACACAAATCTTATCATAAGATTTAATCGCTACAAAAACTTGAATTCTTGGTGTGATTCCACAAACAAAATTACGAACCCAATGCTAAGCACCCAGCACCTATGGATGACCCACAACACTCGGAGAGAAAATGGTGCTTCAAAAAGACTTACATCAACTATTTCGCACGAAACAAGCCCTTGAGATTGATATATGAGCCACCACCAAAAGAAAGTAAATATTGGATTGGTCAAGAGGTTAACATCGAATTGGATAAGGAAATAAGTCCAACTATACTTTCCTTTTTCTTTTTATTTCTTTGACCCCTTTTCTTTTTATTTCTCTGACGTGTTAAACATTGGACTTTCCTTTTTCGCCTTTCGTGGGATTGGTCGACGAAGTCCATTTTGGACTTTTATTCTTCATCATAGTGACTTCAACTAAATCAAGAAAGTGCATCTTTCTTTTATACGTTGGCCGATTCCAGTAAAAAGAAATTATCTGTCCACCTTTCTGTGCATATTATTTCAAACTTCCAAACAAAAAATAATTTATCTCAGATCGGGTTTTGTTCACGGGTTCAAACTCGAGACATATTTTAACAATCCTTTTCTACTATTGGTCATGAAAATCCACTTTGCTTAAGCACCCTTTAGAAAAAAAAAATCTAATTTCACTTCAACATAACATTTACCTTACGTACATTACCACAAAATATCTCCAATTTTGACACTGTTACTTCGATACCTCATGCATTTTCGAACGATACTCCTACAATATGTATACGATGGAACAAAAGGTTCCTCAATGAAAAAGTAACAGATTTGTCTATGTGGCACATTTTCATCTTTATTCAGCTAAATTGCCTACAATTGATGATGTGGAAGCCACGTAGATGTAATATAACCAATGGCAGAGAGATATTTGAATTTGGGTCAAAATAACAGAAAAATTGGGTCACAAACAATAATAAACCATTCAAGGACGATACTGGAAAATCCAATCAACAGAAAGAAAGTTGAATTTTGAAAGATACATGGCCAAACACAATCCTAAACAAACGAATTGATGGACTTTTCTCTCACACACCATTATCTCCGATACTTTCCCATTGGTTGCTTTTCTAAAATTTTGACTGAATTAGGCTAACGACAGTTTTATCAACTTGGAATGCCTTGGCAAGAATGTCTACGGAAATATCGGGCGTCGACCCAAACACAGCATTAGCGATTGTAATGACACCAGGGTTTTGGCTACCGAGAGCTGCGATGGCGACTGCATTCCCAAAACCGGTATTTCTCTGGTAATGGATGAGGCCTTGAGGGAAGACGAATGCGTCGCCCTTTTGCAAGATCTTGGAAATGAGGCGGTTGTCAGGGTTGGAAGTGATGAAACCTACTTCGAGGGTTCCTTCCAAGACTAACAAAATCTCGGTGGCTCGTGGGTGAGTGTGGGGTGGGTTGATTCCCCACGGTATGATGTCGATGCGCGCCATAGAGATTCCGAGAGTGTTGAGCCCTGGGAGCTGGGCCACGGTCACCGGCGTGACCTTGGAGCCAACAGGGTTTGACGTGTTGCCTGGAAGATGGAGCCCACTGAAGGAGAAGTCATTTGCCTGAACTGTTTTGGGGTCCTTGCAGGCTAGGCCATTGACGGGCACTGTATTGTGAGGAGCAAATATTGAATGAGTGAAGCAGTAGATGGTATTTACTGGCAAAAAATGAAATTTGCAAGATGAGGGGGCAACAAATATGGAAAACGTACCAAAAGCCTTCTCTAGAAGTAGTTTACACATTATTTTGCTGGGAAAGATTTCGTTCTTTGAATTATATCAGGCATGCTGTTAAGGGTTTATTTTATCAAATGAAAGCCGCCAGCGGATTACCTAACATAGACAGACTCATTCTACAGTATTAACTATACAAGGTAAAGTTCTACTAGGGGAACCATAAGCACTATCAAAACTCTTCACACATTCACAAACATGCATTGATTACCAGAACTGCCAGCTTGAGCGACACAGAAATCCTGGAGAGGGCTTTGATCAGCTGCCGCAAAAGCAAATACCAGACCCAAGAAACAAATCAAAAGCACACTTTTCGCCATCCCTGAAAGCAAAAGTCTCCGCAAAATGAAGAGATCGAGTTTGACTTTCAATGGGGACTTCTTTTCTCTCTCTCCGTGAGTAATGAAGATGGCTTGTGTTTGTTGTTGTGGATGAAATGCTGGGAGGAGGTCGCGACTATTTATATGCGTACAACAGTAGAAGACAACCAAGATTCAGATAAATATAAGAAGAAGGTCACTTTCTAAAGAAAGAGTCTCATCTTGTATTCTGGCCGTCCCTTTCAAAGAGAAGCTATGTGCTGCCAAATGCAGAATGGACGCTGTTCTCTCTTCCATAGAAGCGATGATAGTGTGTGGACATATCGAGAGCGAAGCCAATTTCACGCGCAAGAAGAATTAATCAGCGAAGTTGTCCCTTGACCAAGTACACGCTCGTAGCAAAAAATGAGTTCTCTTTCTCAATTTCCCATTCGGCTTTTGTTCCGTGAACACGTATAAAGAAAGCGCGAGCTAAGTTAATGTGTAGCGAGAATTTTCTCTCTTCCTTTGTGCAGATATAGGAAAATGACGCTTTATATAATTCTTCTCTTTTATCTTTTCTTGGCAGCTAATGCACAATGTGTATGAGAAAGGAGAGGCTTTATTGGAAGGCTTGATCTATTCATAATAGCCACATTTTGGCTTATTGTGTTGGAAAAATATGCTCCTTTGAATTGTAGAAGAAAAGAAACTTCAACTTCAAACGGGATAAATAACAAAGTTATACTTTGAGGCATGATATCACTTTATTTAAGGAATTATTTACCCCATGAAGTTGCTAATGGTTACCGATAAATTTCCTTCAGGATACAATAAAGTCTCGATTGAGAATACCGAATAGCAATTTCGGTATATCTCTAAGGTCTCTCTAGGAAAACAATTAGAAAGAATAGCTACAGTTTTTTGGAATGAAAAAGTATCTAAAAATCCGAACGAAAAGACTTTATATTCAACCGGGTAAAACTGACTCACTAATCATACCCTTTCAAACAAAGGTGTCCCTTCATAAAAAAGATGTATAGTGAATTAGTACGAAATCAAAAGTCACATTGAAAAAGGATATATGAAAATTCGGAATAAAATAATAATAAAATAAAAGAATAATAATTTTTTAATCATTTTTATTAATCCGAATTTATAAATTCTTAAAAATAATCTTTGAACAATACAAGCTTTCAACGTGGAAAGAGTTATGTCTGAAAAGACATAACCTTCCAAAGGTGAAGTAGTTATGTCCGAAAAGACACAATTCTTCTAAAGGTTGTAAGAACGCCTAATAATCATTAGGCTAAATAATAAATTTTGAAATTAATTAATACAAAAATAACCGCAACTCTATTGCGAACAGTCACACTGTTTCAATATGATAGAATCGTTATTTTCTAATAATAAATTTGAAATTTAATAAATAAAAATAATAAATGAGGATCAGTGCTAATTATCATCTGCGAGCACGCCAAGTGCTAAGTGCGTCTAATAATCACACCAAAATCGCACACCCACACGTGAGTATTGAGAAATCTAGTCCACGCCCCATTGTCTTCACTTGAACATTGAAGAAGACACTCACACATGTAAAGTGGCTCACATGCTCAAAACTTTCTTATGTGGGACAAAGGAAAAAATACTATTTTGTTTGTTTTACAAACAAACAATCAACAATCCCCCACTTTGTTTGTAAAACAAAATACCAACTAAGATTAGAAAACAATATAGCCATAATTTCCATGAGATTAATATACATACACAAAGGTCTCTTTCGAGTTTAACCTTCATTTAGTGTAAGCACATCAAAACTCTATAAAAGTGACAAGTAGCTATACTTTAAACTTGTACTCTATGTAATAGAATCGGACATACCACGCCTATACTAATCTCTTGTTTCAGCGAGAAGTTCTATATTACTCAGCACTATTATGACCTTGTGCTTGTACCTGTTTCATGAGCTCTCTAGAAAGCAATTGCAATTTTCGTAAGAAGCAGCACCACTTTTAAGCTTATATAGGTGAAGTATCTTTCATGTGTTTCTGCTACTAATAACACATCTAAACCATACTTCATTAAGAATTTAATTCAATTTACAAACATAATAGACGATACTGACTTCTCATGTCAGTATCAAACAATCACTTCAGTAATTTGTTTTTGCTCATTAAACCTTATAACTAGCAATGTTCTAGTATAAGGTCGGGTTACCATTACTGGTGACTTTGATTAAAGGGTTTCAGCCCTATTTCTTTCAAGGTTGTAGTTACCATCTCTCTTGGTAAAGCCTTTGTAAAAGGATTAACTAAATTATTACTTAACCTCACGTAGACAATTGTTTGGTACCATCCTGAATCAATTGTCTGACGTACTCGTGTCGTAGACTAATATGACTAGACTTACCATTGTAAGTGCTACTATAAGCTCTTGCCAAAGTAGCCTGACCATCACAATGAATAGAAATAGGAGGCATAGGACTAGGCCATAATTTGATATCCAACAACAAATTCCTAATCCATTCAACCTCTTTCCTCGTTGTTGCTAAAGCAACATATTCAGATTCCATTGTCGAGTGAGTTATGCATGTCAGTTTCTTGCTCGCCCAAGATACCGCACACCCACCTAAAGTGAAAATCCATCTAGAAGTGGAGTGTTGATCACCTCCACTTGTCATCCAACTAGCATTGGCGCATCCTTCTAGTACAGCTAGATAATTATTTTAGAACAATCCCAAATTTTTAGTTCTCTTGAGATAACAAAAAATTCTGGCAATAGCCTTCCAATGTTATATATTTGGATTACTAGTATATCTACTCAACTTACACACCGAATAAGCAATATCAGGTCTAGTACAATGTATCACATACATTAAAGACCTTATAGTACTCGCATATTCAAGTTGTGCTACCACTTGTCGCGTCGCGCTTTTTTTTAAAGGGGCTTTCGGGATTTGTGCGCTAAGGAGGTATTTCCGTATAAGTGTCTTTTCCAGACCTTACCTCACGTGACAGTGGAAGGTGATTTCTTATTTAGTCTAGATTTGTGATTTTGGGGTCGCCACTAGTTATTATTGGTAGGTAGACTAGAAACTTAATTGAGGTACAGGAGAAATACCACGATTCTATGAACCAGAGACTCTGAGTACGAGATTGATCCCGAATCGAGATTCCTAATGCCCTTTCGGTACCTAAGAATGATATGATGTCTAACGTGTCATGCGAATTTCCAAGGCTTACCCACTATTCATATCCTTTCTAATCGCAGGAAAGACCAAACAAGTATTAAATGCACCATTATAGTCAATCAAGTCAATCAATTCTAAGTGGTCTTTAAAACAAAAATCAATCAAAACACACAAATCCTAATAAAGCTCTAATAGCTTGTTCATTTCACGATTTACACATTTTTAGGGTTTTTTAGGGGTTATAACCCCTAAATTTGAAATTTTCCAAAAATGCCACTTCGGCACTTCCTAAAATTCAAATTGCACTTTTTATGGTTGGCCACGATGATTTTGAACTATTCTGTGAATTTTCAAAAATTTTTTTCAAATTGTTTTTGGAAAAAAATTTATTAGAACCGAGAATTGATTTTTCATGGTTTTTTGAAAATCTTTATGAATTTTTCAAATTTTTCACATTTTTGTTGATTTTTCAAAATTTTTTATTTTTTATTTATTTGTGTTTTCCGAATTTTCTAAATTTTTATGAACTTTCTGGAAATTTTTGAATTTTTATGAATTTTCTAATTTTTTTTCGAATTTTCTGATTTTCTAAAAAAGTTTCTACCTTTTTTTTTTAATGATTTTTGTGATTTTTTATTTTTTAGAAATTTCTGATTTTTTAATATTTTTTAAAATTTTCCCGCTAAGGGGATGAACCGGACCAGCCCGGTTAGGCTCGGTCGAACCGAGCGTCGCCGGTACTAACGCCGATCATCCCTTCCGGCAAGCACAACGCCAAAAACAGCGCCATTTTTGGCTTTCTTCGTTAGGGCATTTTTACGAATGGGTGGTGTACATGGATCTGTATTTAATGTTCTCGAGGCCACTAGTTCGGGCCCATCGCCAACAACCTTTGTTGACACCTAAATTTCGACTCACCATTTAGTTGTAATTTGCATAAAAATTAGGGATTAATTTTTAACCCCTAAACAAAAATATTAAAATTAAATAGCATTTAGTTTTAAGAACATTTATTAAGTAGTTGCATTTGCATTAGACTGGTAGCATATGGGCTTAACAAAATTTAATTAAACTGGGGTTAATGGACTCAAGTACAGAGATTTTGAACTCAATGGAATTAATTGGATCAAGCCAGTGCGAATTAAAGATTTGGCCCAACTCGTTATTCTCTCAAGTGGTCGAGATTGACATGCGCATTGCACTCGTGATACATCAAATTATAAGATATTGAGATAACATCATGAAAATCTTTTGGTTGCATTAGGGTAGGTTCGTTCAATGTGGGCAAAGGAACAAGGGAAGAAAAATAAGAAAGTGAGTTATTTTATTCTTGGCCATATTATTCACATTGCTGCAACGTACAGGGGAAGATTGTGAAGTCATATTCGGTCAAGAGGGGCAGTGAGAAATCCATGCTAATAAGTATATTGTTTAATATATAATGAGTGAAAACAGGGGCTTTATTTCCTCAACAAGAGTTGGTCAACCAGGGAAAGAAATATTTGACTGAGGAAAGAATATGTGAAGAAGAAGTTGGTTCCTATGCGGCATAAATAGGCCATTGCATGGCCGAAGGAGGGGGATGGGTTGAAGTGGGAAGCTTAGAGAGAGACACAACTCATGATCCACAGAAAAAAAGCAGAGAATTCGGCTACGAAGAAAAGGGTTGCTGAAGAAGACCAAGAAAAGACAAAAGGAGAGAGGAGTCATGGTCTTCCTCTAACTTCACGTCCAAACTAGCTTCTCACTGCAAGCTTTTCACTCCAACGTCCCCGTTGCCGATTCTTGTGGCTGCTCATCCGAGAAGACGTTGCTGCTGTCCACTTCCATTGACGTTGCTGCTCTCTATCTACTGCTGTCCAACTCCAGCAAGACTCCCTTGCAGATCACCTGGGCGAGACCAGACTTTCTTCTGCAGCACCGGACGCCCCGTTGTGTTTGGCCAATCTTCAGCAAGCTCTAGTCTTTGACAAACCACTTGAAGCCCAAACACTTGCACCAACGAATCAGCGTCCAGTCACTCGCAATACTGAATATCACGAATTTTTAGTTTGTTATTGTATCTTTTCTGGTCAAGATCGTCAAGCGCTTGTTGGTACCAATGTTAATGTGAAGCCGGAGACGCCCGCCACGCCATTGTCCCCGCCGTGAGCTGCTGCCGCAAGTCGCCGCTCCCGACGCATCGCCGGTCGCTAATCTCGGGCTGCAATCTCGATCCACTGCTAGTAGCTGCAAGCCCCACAACCACCGTCGTTTGCGAGTTTCATGAGCCATTAGCCATCGGATTGAACCAAGCAACACCGTTGTCCTCATGGCCGTGCCCACCGCTAGCCACACCGTTGCCGTGATCTGCAAACCCGATCCACGTGATTCAAACTTGGGAAATTATCCACGAAATTAGGTAATTGAACATTATCCTATATTTTTCAGAATATTTAATTTCCTAATTTGCATGTTTTGAATATTTCATGAATATCATGTGGATATTTAGATATCTTAGGATAATGTTCGATATATCCGCAATATTTGAAAATATTCAAAATTAGGAAAATTTCCTAATTTAGCAACGTATCTGGACGACTATCCGACCTTATCCATAAGGTACGATGCGCGGTGATACGGGAAATTATTATCCTATCCATAATCACTTGGATACGATAATGATTTTTATATGCTTTCCAAATTTGAATAATCGGCTTTCCGTCAATATCTATAACCCTATAGATGTGACCGATAGTTCGATTTTTGTGCCTAATCCGAGTTTGAAACAAATTTTGCGGATCGCGTGGCTGTTTTAAATGTGGATGCTATCTTTGTTTAAATTGTTTTTCCTTTTCAAATAAAAAAAAGAAAATTAAAAAAAAATCAGTTAGATTTGAATTAGAGTTTTGCATGTTTAGGGAATCCTAAATATATCTAGAAGATAGAGTAATTATTTAATTTAAATTAGGACTTGAGATAATCTATTTCCTAGTTTAAATTAAGTAATATTCTAATCTTAATAGATTATTTAGGTCATTTTTTTTAATTTCGAATTTTCATAAAAAAGCCCAAAAAAAGTCATCTTAGGATAGATTAAATTAGGATAGATTGCATTCATGATTTGGGTTATTTTTAATTTCGAATTTTAACAAAAAAATTTCAAAAAAATATCATGTTAGGATATGTTAAATCATCATAGATTGCACGTTATTTTAGGCATATTTTTATTCCGAATTTCATTAGAGAAAAATACCAAAAATAAATCATTTGCCTGTCATTAGAATTAGGTCACGTCGTCACATGACATATAGTTTGCATGCTAGGTTGCATTAATTGCATGTCATTTTTGCACGTCATTGCATATAGATTAGATTTCATTTAAATAAGTGAAAATCAAAAGAGAAATTGAGTGAATTGCTTGTTAATTAGAAATCATATTATGATGTTAATGTGATTTTCTAGCTAACTATGCAGATGTTTGCGTTGCTTCGAGGTAAGTAATTCTTCCAATCTTGCAATTTAATATTCAATTATTGAGTATTAAATTGGTGGTTTGCGCACCCGCATGAACACCTCACATGCTAGTAATTAAGTTAAAATGGATCCAAACTGCATGTCAAAATATTTTTGCAAAGAAAAGGTACCGAAAGGGCGTTAGACTAGATCTAGCGTAATCAAGTCCCCGGGCTTAGAATCTCTGGTTCGTAGGAATAAAACATATCTCCCTATGTTTTATTTAGGTTTTTAATCGACCTACCGTAAATTGATTAGTGGCGACTCCAAGCATAAAAATATTTGCATGTTAAAGACTTAAACCCTAAGTTGCGAATTGGTAGGGCTTGGGAGGGCTCGAGTTAAGATTAGTCTTAATAATCCATTAGCCCGAAAAAATGAAAATTTTTTAGGTCGTGACAGCTTGGCGACTCCGCTGGGGATTAATGAGTTAAAACTCTTAGTGGATTTAGGCCAATTTTTCATTTCAAAAAATAATTTTTGTTTGGCAGCGAGGATCCCAGGTACGCCCCTAACATTTTAGGTGTTAAATGTTCTTGCAGAATGGGAGGTATAAGGGGAGGTGTGATTGTTAACCCTTGTTTTGCAGGGAGGTGTTCGGATGTATGGTTTAATTTATGCACGAAGCGCTGTTTGATATAACCTGCTGTGCATGCCTTACATTTACACTACACCGCACACACTACCCGCTGCCGGACCTGGGCGGTATAGGTTTAGGATGGTACTGAGGTAGTGGATACCCCGACCAAAATCATGTGGTACGGGTCGCCCTCCTCGGTCCTGAAATTTTCTTTCATGGTGTCATTGAATACCCACTACGGTTGCTCTCTTTGCAACCCGGGTCGGCTCTTTGACTAAGCCGGAGTCAGGGGAATCCTAGCCTAACCACCACCATGACTGGTTTAGCTCGGTAATCCTCACGTCTCCATTTTGCAAGCCAGAATCTAGGTAGAAATCAAACCTCACATTTCATGCACATGTCTATGTGATTGCCATTTCCCTACCCGGTGAAGTAAGTTTTCTTCAACCTTTATCTCGCAATCTATTTACATTTCGTCCTTTTTCTTTGGTCGGTCCATGACATTAGGTCCGTCGTGCGTCTTGGTCTATACACTATGGGAGGGGCAGACATCCGGATTCTTGATGCTCCTAAGGACGAGCTCCGTGCCTGGTGGAATCTACTCAGTCCGACCAACCGCAAGCTAGTTGAGGGCCACATCGGAAGGCTGCTCCCCCTACTGGAAGTCAAAGTCCGTACCGGCCTCGTTCGAGCATTAGCCCACTTCTGGTGCCCCGAGACATCCACCTTTATATTCGGTAAGCATGAACTTACCCCGACTTTGGAAGAGTATAGTGTACTCATTGGAAAACCTTTAGGATCGGAGTTAATCACACCACCTTTGGGAATTGATTCGACATTATTGTTGTCAGAATTTTTGAATGTCGGAAAAGATGAACTGGCAAAAGCTTTAAAAGCAAATCGTGGAACATGTCCTTTTTCATTCCTGAGTCAATCTTTTGAAAAAGCGACACCTTTTCAAAAAGGCAGAATCTTTCTACTAGCATTTTTCGGGTTCGTCATTCTCCCTCACTGCAAGAATGCATGTAATCCGTCAATTGCATGGTTGGTCCAACAAGTCTGTCTTGAAAAGAATTTTGTCAACACCATTCTAGCCGAAACTTTCATTTCTCTCACTAAATTCAAGCAAAATGATGACAAAACATTTCATGCACCCCTTGAACTATTGCAAATTTGGTTTTTGTCTCACATAAAGGGATGTGGCGATTTACTCAAAATATCCGAACTCAGTGATTCTAGTCATCCCGTCTTAAGCTATAAAGAAAAACAAGCGAATGCACCTGACTATCATTACTCCGAATGGATCATTTTCATGAAAAACGCTAGACCCCAAGGTTTCCAATGGCATGCTAACTGGTTCAATGTCGAGGAAGCTCGGTTTACGTGTAATGGTGTTGGACCGGTGCCACTTTTGGGCTTCACTGGTGCAATTGAATACTATCCCGCCAGAGTATCCCGGCAATACCAGATTCTCCAAGGGCTCCCTCCGGCGTTACAACCCGAGCTCCTCCATGTCGATTTCTCCGACGAGGGTGAAGACCACGAAGGGACCGTAGCTCAACTCACGAAGATGTGGAAGAAATGTCGTATGTTAAAGATAGCTCGACCCGAGGAAGAGCTCAAGGGGGAGCAGAAATCCTATTTCGCCACGACCAGATACATTCGACGGCACAAGATCCCGCAGGAGTTACTCCCGAAGATACCTAAGGTGCCTCTCAAGACCGCCAATCGCTCAGAGAATAACCGCCTCAAAAGGAAGGCCGAGGAAGCTGAAGAAAAGGCATCTAAGATAGCTCGGGCTTATGAGCAGTTGAAGAAGGAAGTCGCCTCCCATATGTCTATAGATCAAGCTAAATAAAAAGCTTGAAGTTGTTTTTTTCGTTTTAGTTTCAGTTTTAAATTTGTTTAGGAATTGAGTCATTTGTCTTTAATACAGTTTGATTTCGAGTCATCAATCGATGTAAAAATTTTCGTCATTTCAATAAAGAGGTCTTTTCAATTCAAAGCGGTTGGACCAATGTCATGGATTGGCGTGTGATTTTTCTTGACACTTATGTATGCCTGTTTCATACAAATTAGGTAATTATGGACCGATCACGATCGCCTATTCATACACGGTCGAGAGCCAGAATGGCCGATCAAACCAACTTGCAAGAGCGTGTTATTGGTATGGAAGACTAGATGAAGCAACTCGTCATCACAATGCAGCAAATGTCCGCTGAAATCAAGACTCTTCTGTCGATCCCCGTTCCAACATCCCTCGAGGCATTAGCTCCAAAGCATAAAGGTGGAAAGAATGTTGATCTTGAGGAAGATGACGATATGCCTGAATTGGAAGATGACCCCGTCCAGATCATCGTCAACAAAGACAAACCAAATGAACGAGTCAACAAACTCGAAGAGAGAGTGAAGCAGCTGGAGGGTTCACAGGATTCACCCTCGATTGATCTGTCCCTGTACTCACAGATCAAAATCCCAAAGAAGTTCAAGATGCCAGACTTTGACAAGTACAATGGCACCACATGCCCAAAAGCCCACTTGCAGCTCTATCACGTGCAAATGACCTCGTACGTTGACAACGAGCTCCTGATGATCCATGCATTCCAAGCGAGCTTGACCAGCCCTGCTCTGAACTGGTACCTCATAAAGAAGATAAATGGCCTCAAAACCTGGAAGGAAGCTAGTGAGGCCTTCCTAAAGCAATACAGGTTTATAACTGACATCATTCCCACCCGCGATGACCTTGAACGTGCTCAGATGAAAAAGACCGAGTCCTTCAAAGACTATGCCATCAGATGGAGGAATCTAGCCGCTCAAGTCGTCTCAGAACCCATAGACAGTGAGTTGAAAAGGATGTTCATCAAGACTCTCCCGTTCGAATACCGTAATCGAATGGTTGCCATTCTGGCTGACAACTTCAACCAACTTATCCCCATAGGCGAACAGATCGAGATAGGGCTGAAGGATGGGTGGTTTGTGGAGCCGTCTTCGTCGGCCAAAAGATTTAGTGCAAGGAAGGAGAATGAACCGGCAGCTGAAGTAAATGTGACGTATAACCAACCGAGCCGGCGGAATACTAACCCAGCCCCAGCAATTCAAGTAGCAGAAGCTCAGCACCAAAACCCGGGTCGTCAACCTTTTCAGAGGAGAAACAACAAGAGGCAATTCACCCCTCTCCCCGGATCGTTGTCTCAAGTATTGGCAGTGCTCCGAAAGAAAGGCTTGCTTACTACTGAGCCAAAGCGGCCCAATCCTGAGCAGTTCTATAACTACGACCCGTCAAAGAAATGCAAATATCACATGGGCGAACTGGGGCACTCAACCGATGATTGCTATGTCCTCAAGCACCGAATTCAGAACCTTCTGGACACGAAGGCTTTCTCGTTCCAACCCACTATGCCAAATGTTCAAAGCAACCCGCTCCCTGATCATGTAGGCAATGTGAGTGCCATATTTAGTTTCGATGCTAATCGAATCAAGAATGTCAAGCTATATACCACCGATGTCTACGGTGAGTTGGTGAAAGCCGGTTATTACCCGAGTAATGAAGTTCTTTCCCTGGCCATCATGAGAGAAAGAATCTCAGGGATGGTACAGGCTGGGTTGATCGTTTATGCTGATCACACCGGCATCGTCTCTACTATTTCCGAGGTCGTCATTAACTGGGATGAAGAGTTTGCTACGTTAAACACCGAAAAGGACAAGCTCGATCCTTTACCTGAACACATGCCCCCGCTCGAAGACGCGACCGATGATGAAGGGATCATAATAAACACGCCCGCAGCTGATGAAGGGATAGTGATCGAGATACCTCAACCGTATGAATACTCGGATGATAAGGCAGTCCCTTGGTCCTACAGTCTCGATGTTGACTTAGTCACCAGATCTGGACGTGCCTATAGCCAAGCAAATGCTCAACCTGCAAAGCCTGTCACTGATGAAGAAGCTAAAGAATTCCTGGCCGTTATCAAGGCTAGTGAATACAACATAGTTGAGCAGTTGCGCAAGATGCCCGCGCAAATCTCTCTACTTGAGCTACTCCAGACGTCTGTCAAACATCAAAAGGCCCTGATGAAAGTGCTAAGTGAAGTCCACGTGCCTAAGACGATCGATCATGAGAGACTGGAGGAATTTGTGGGTTCCATACTCCTCAAAGACCTCATAGCCTTCTCGGATGAGGAATTCCCTCTAGAAGGCAGAGGACATACTAAAGCATTGTATATTTCTGTCAAATACAAGGCCTCGCACGTAGCCCGGGTACTCATTGATAACGGTTCGGCCTTGAACATCTGACCTTTGGCAACTTTACACCGCCTCAAGATAGATCCTTCTAGGATAAATGCTGCGAAGACCTCCACACGAGCCTTTGACGGAACGAAGAAAGAAGTGATGGGGGAAATCTACCTCGACATACAGATAGGGCCAACAGTGTTCAACGTCCTATTTCAAGTCATAGACATTCCCACTGCATTCAACTTTCTGCTGGGTCGTCCATGGATTCATACTGCTAGAGCTGTGCCGTCCATTCTACATCAGAAAGTGAAGTTCGTGGTGGAGAGGAAATTAGTCACAGTACACGGTGAAGAAGAGCACACAATTTATCATGCAACGGCTATCCCCTATGTCGAGCCGGACTGCAAAATAGAATCGAGTTATCAGTCGCTTGAGCTCGTATCGACCATACATGCATCTAGAGGGTCATTACCACCCGTTCCTGAGGTGTCAAATGCTGCAGTAATGGTTGGAAGAGTAATGGTATCTCAGGGCTTCATCCCGGGCGAAGGCCTTGGCAGAGATGGTCAAGGTATCCGCCGACCGGTCGAAGCCTCTCAAAGACCCCGTACTTCTAGATTGGGGTACCAGGGATCAACTGTGCCGAACAATGAGAGACGTGGATATGGTCGAGGTCAAGGTCAAGGAGTTGAGCAGAATAGACAGCAATCCAATGAAGGGCCGAATGATGGAGAACGTGGGCGTGGTAGGTTGCCTCCACACATTCACACTACATTCCCAGGCCCTGCAAGAATGATGCATGAAGAGAAGGAGGTGATCGACACTTTGGGGCAACCGAGCGGCAAGTTCGACTATTATGTGAAGTACTCAGCACCTCCGAGTTTCTATGTTGATCCCCGTGACATTGTCCCCGACGGATGGGGAGGTATGGATGATCCAACACCTCAAATGACAGGAGATTCTGATGATACAATGGAATGAATTACTGCCCTATTCGATGATGTCTTCATTGGAGCTATCGAAGAAAGACTGTTAGAGGGAATAGGCACTGGCCCACAAGAGTAAAACCTTTACTTTTTCGCACACTCCCCTGCATGGGAGTTTTTACTGCTTTTTAGGATTTGCCCCATCTCGGGTGCTGCTTTCCGTTCTCGTTTCTAGGACTTGGTTGTTGCAATTTCCATTCAATAAATGTAATTCATTTCGAAATGATCAATGAAATTACAAGTTATTTTCAGTTCTTTGAAGGCATGTTGAGGTACATCAAACCAGCCCGGTGATGATATCCAACCTATAAAAGAAAAATATGGACCAAGGAGAATTCTGAGGCCTGGGCTTCTTTATGCTCTCTCGTGTTAAAATTTTTCGAAATGAATTTAAAAAAAAAAACAAAAAAAAAAATTACAAAAAAATGCAATGTTTAGCCCTGTTTGTCCTTCTGAATCACTTACTTTATATTTCAGGGCTAATCTTGTGGCACGTGAGGGTATGGGAACGGTACAATCTCATGAATTATGTGCAACCGAGCTTGATTCTAATGACATAGACGAACTCGATGATTCCTCAGATATTCAGCGCGATCTAGAGCTGCATGAAAGGCCCAAAGTCCTTACATTAGACCAAACTATCATTGTTAACTTGAGTGATTCCGGAGAAACCAAGGAGGTGAAAATTGGGGCAACCCTTCCTGAAGGTGAAGCCAAACGCTTAGTCCAATTACTGAAGGATTACCAGGATATCTTTGCCTGGTCATACGCCGATATGCCGGGTTTAGACCCTTCTATTGTAGAGCATGGCTTGCCTACTAATCCCGGCATGCCGCCCAAGAAGCAGAGGCTACGAAGAACCAAACCTGAGCTATCAACGAAAATAGAAGAGGAGGTCGTGAAGCTTTTGAAAGTGGGATTCATCGAAATCACTCAATATCCAACCTGGGTGGCCAACATTGTGCCAGTCATGAAGAAGGATGGCCGAATTCGGGTTTGCATCGACTATCGCGACCTGAATAAGGCCAGCCCTAAAGATGACTTCCCATTACCGCACATAGACGTTCTGGTAGACAGTACTGCTGAATTTGAATAGTTCTCCTTCATGAATGGTTTCTCGGGTTATAATCAGATAAGAATGAAGGACAGTGATAAGGAGAAAACTGCATTCATCACTCCTTAGGGTACATTCCACTATAAGGTCATGCCCTTCGGTCTCAAAAATGCCGGGGCAACGTACCAACGGGCAATGGTGACTCTTTTCCATGACATGATGCACAAGGAGATCGAGATTTATGTTGATGACATGATTGCAAAGTCTCGACCCGGAGAGAGTCATGTTGACACCCTGAAGAAATTGTTCGACCGACTCCGTGAGTTTAAACTCCGTCTTAACCCAGCGAAGTGCATATTCGGAGCAACCTCGGGCAAATTACTCGGATTCGTAGTAAGCAGTAAGGGCATTGAAGTTGATCCTTCCAAAGTGAAGGCTATATGTGAGCTACAACCCTCGTCGACCGTAAAAGAAGTGCGGAGCCTCTTGGGTAGATTGAACTACATAGCCCGTTTCATTTCCCAGCTTTCCGAAACTGCTAAACCGTTCTTCAAACTTCTAAGGAAGAATGCTCAAGTGAAATGGGACGATAATTGCCAGGAAGCGTTTAATGAATTGAAGCAACACCTGATGAAACCACCAGTGTTAGTCCCTCCAATGTCGGGCCAGCCTTTGATCCTTTACCTCACTATTCATAGCGAGTCTCTGGGAGCGATGCTAGCCCAGAAAAGTCCTGAAGATGGAAAGGAGCGAGCCATTTATTACTTGAGTAAGAAGTTCACCATCTCGGAGTTGAATTACCCTGAAGCCGAGAAGACTTGTGCTGCACTAGTATGGGTGCTCCATAGGCTGAGACAGTATACACTGCATCACCAGACTCTCCTAGTGACTAAAAATGATCCCATCAAGTATTTACTTGATCAACCGGCTTTGGTAGGGAAGTTAGCCAAATGGCAGATCTTAATTTTAGAGTTTGATGTCCAGATGATGTCACAGAAGTCAGTTAAAGGCCGAGTAATCGCCGATGTGTTAGCCGAGAATCCTAAAACCTCGGATGATGATAGATATTCCCCAGAAGACCGCATTCTGGTAATAAAGGAAGACACATGGACCATGTTTTTCGATGGAGCCGTGAACTTGTATGGTTCCGGCACTGGGGCTGTCTTAATATCCCCAGATGGGCAGCATTATCCAGTAGCAGCAAAGTTGGTGTTCCCGTGTACCAACAACATAGCCGAGTACGAAGCATGCATCCTCGGACTTCAAGCCGCAGTGGAAATGGGGATAACCAAATTGAAAGTGTTTGGTGATTCCGCTCTGATTATTCTCCAAACTGTAGGAGAATGGAAGACGAAGGACACCAAACTAGTGCCGTACCATGAATACCTTGAAGAAATCATAGAGGAATTCGAAGACATCTCCTTTGAGTACTTGTCGAGGTCCCATAATCAGTTCGCTGATGCACTAGCGACGTTATCATTCATGCTGCAAGTGACTGGTGGAATAGAGGTAGAACCCTTGAAGATTGAAGTCCTAACAAAGCCGGCCTACTGTATGGTTGTGACCGGAGAACCGGACGAGAAGCCATGGTATTACGATATCATGAATTATATCCAGAGACAGGAGTTTTCTGAAGGAAGCACTCCGGCTGACGGGAAGTACATAATGAAAATGGCTTCAAAATTCTTTGTCAGTGGTGAAAAGCTATACAAAAGATCTTATGATTCGATCCTGTTGAGGTGTGTAGAAGCAGCTGAAGCTACCAGAATCATGCAAGAAGTACACGAGGGGATATGTGGTCCACACATGAATGGCCATATGCTAGCTAAGAAAATCATGAGATTGGGATATTATTGGCTCAGTCTTGAAAGTGACTGTATCCAACATGTTCGAAGATGCCATCGCTGTCAGGTTTATGGGGATAAAATAAATGTTCCCCCCACAGAGTTACATCAGTTATCCGAGCCATAGCCTTTTTCAACGTGGGGCATCGATGTAATTGGCCCAATCAATCCCAAGGCATCGAATGGACACCATTTCATCTTGGTTGCGATTGATTATTTCTCCAAGTGGATTGAAGCCGCGTCTTACGCCAACGTTACTGCGAAGAATGTTGTAAGATTTATCAGGCGAGACATAATCGCTCGTTATGGTGTCCCCGAGGCTATTGTCACTGATAATGGGACGAATTTGAACAACAAGTTCATAGATCAGTTGTTTAGTGAGTTTAAGATCCGGCATCTGAATTCGTCTCCCTATTGTCCACAAATGAATGGAGTAGTTGAAGCCGCTAACAAGAACATCAAGAAGATCCTGGCCAAAACAGCTGAAAATTATCGTGACTGGCATGAGAGATTGCCATTTGCACTAATGGCATATCGAACTTCCATCCGAACCTCTGTCGGTGCGACCCCTTTTTCCCTGGTGTATGGCATGGAAGCAGTCCTGCCTGTTGAAGTAGAAATCCCTTCCTTGCGAGTTTTATCCCAGGTGGAGTTGTCTGAAGCGGAATGGATGCGACAAAGGCTTGAGCAGTTAAACCTGATTGATGAAAAGCGGTTGAGAGCCATTTGCCACGGTCAAACCTATCACCAGAGGATAGCTAGGTTCTTCAACCAAAAGGTACGTGCAAGAAACTTCGAGGTAAATGATTTAGTCCTAAGGAAGGTGCTGCCAATTTTCCCCGTTCCCGGAGGAAAGTTTGCTCCAAACTACATCGGTCCATATGTGGTTAAGAAGGTACTTCCCGGAGGTGCCCTGATTCTCGCAGAAATGGATGGTCGTGAGTTCTCCAACCCTGTTAATTCTGATGCTGTAAAGATGTATTATCCTTGATAAAACCTGACATTCTGCAGCAAAAGTTTTCCAGTGTTTGGTTTTATACTTCCGAGTTGCAAAGATTCCATTGATGAATAAATGATTTCAATCAATTTCAAGCTATGATGTTTGCATTGGCTTTAATTTCTACATGATTTTGTCGGTCTGTATCATTAGCTTCAAAGGGAAAGTCTATTTAGACAATCTGATAACTCATGTGGAATAAATTGAATGTGTCAATGGAGGTACATCGGGACGATGGGAAGGCAAACCCTATCCTATACACAGTCCTATGCATTAATCCCCAGTGAGTTGAGTTAAAAAAAATTCCATGTCTGCAAAGTAAAGAGTTATCTCGCAAAAGGTACGATGACCGAGATGACAAGAGGCATTTCATTTCTCTATCTCAAACGCTACAGTTTATCCATTGTTTCACCACTTTGAGCCTAAACACTTGGAGAAATTCATTCAAATTACCCATGTCAAGAACCACCCCACATTGGGGCAAACTGGAGGTAAATCAGTGTCATAATATGAAAAATGAATTGAAATTTTCTTGCTCTCACTTGCATCAATCTTCGAGTGTTGCTTTTTCAGATGAATTCACGCGAAGTTCAAGTGCCTTAGGATGACGAAGAGCATTTCTTTCTCTATCCTATACACATTTTATCCTTTGCTAAGCCCAATTGAGCCTACAATTTCATTTCTTAAACCCAGTTGGTGATCATCCCCCACACTGGGGTAAGGCAAAAGTCGTCATTGTCTCCACAGCATATCCGAAGTGTCGATAGAAGACAAAAGACGAGGAGCTTCTGAGTTCAAGTAACAAGTCAATCAGTTAGATTAGCTGGCTAGTGTTTACAACATGTATTAAATGTCAAAAAAAAAAAAAAAGAGAAGGAAGGGCAAAAAAAGCAGTGTGCCTGATAAAAGCAAGGCCAATGCCCAACAAAAAATGTGTCAGAATATGACATATCAAAATCATCCCCTGTAGAGCAACAATCCTACAAGTCTCAAAGGAATCAAGTGATGAACTCTCGAAGATAATGGAACATCTACCGAGGAGATAATCCCTGGTGAACAAGAAGACTGGTGACAATGCCAAGATGATCACCAACTTATTCACCCCAATTATACACATTTTGAACCTAATGATCCATTCATTTCTCAACCCATGAGCCTAGCCTACGTTACGTCCCTTACAAAGTCTCTTCAGATTAGGGCACTTGAACTAACGTAGTTTTTCAGATGCTTATAAGCTTAGCTCGAAGAAGTGCGAGCAAGTCCATTTCTATCTCATTTTGCAGGGTTCTTGACTTGTAAGCCCGGAGACGATTACGAAGGATATTCTTTCAATAGCCTTGACTCAAAGAGTCCCTTTTGCTAAGCCATTGACCAAGCCATGTTACATTCCTAACAAAGATCTCTCAGATTGGTAAGGTCGTACCGCTTGCGACAATACTCGGACCCTTGTCCACATGATGATGGTGAGATAGAGAGATTCTCATAAATCAGCCTTTTTCAATGAGAATGAGTGAAAGACCTTTTGGATTGAAAGTCCCTCATTCGACATTTTCAAGATATCCGCTTGTGAGCTCGGATTGTCTTGTCATGATTTATCCCCAGCGAAGTTTGTAATGCCGATTTGACGAAACCATCGTGCATGAAAAACCAGTTGAAATCATAGTGCATGTGTATATGTGTTCTTGATAATGCGAATGCATATTACATGTTGCCTAAAACCGTGTCTAACAGGAGACACACCCTCAAGAGTCGGAGATATCACCAGGTACCTCTCATGATATCCCGGTACTTTGTCAAGGAACCTTTGAACACTTGGGCTAGCCCCTTTGTTCACCAAATCACAGATTTTCATACAATCTCGAGAAGATTTCCCCCGTTACATGCCTATGAGCAGGTATAGGCATGGCGGCCAAACCTTTGCATATGAGCAGGTATATGTAAAGGTCGGAATATTCTCCCCAATCTCAGGTATTCCCCCTCTACTCACCTATGAGCAGGTATAGGTGAAGCGGCCAAATCTTTGCATATGAGCAGGTATATGTAAAGGTCAAAATATCCTCTTGACTTCAAAAGTTCCCCCGCAGTTCACTTATGAGCAGGTATAAGTGAAGCGGCCCAATCTTTATGAGTACCTATTGAGATGTATAGGTATCTCATAAAAGTCGGAATATCCTCTTGAGGTCCCCCGTGACGCACCTATGAGTCAAAGATATAGGCGCAGCGGCTAAATCTTTACAAATACCTATGGAGATGTATAGGTAGTTTGTAAAGGTCGGAACGTTTTTACATTTTTTTCGCTACAAACTGCTCTCGCGAATCCAGATGATGATTGGATACGTCGAGCTTTCTTCGTGTGTTTTGACTTAATTGCAGATCACCGAAGTTCATCAACAGTGTATCAGGCAAAACCTATGGGACTGAGCCCAGACATTTGCCGAACAACATACAAGTCAGAGTCATGCCTCGAATTGCATTATCTCGCGACATCAGGTAAGCAATTCCAGGTATGTTTTCCATTCATGTCAGCATGCATCATTTCTTATTGCATTTTAAAAAAATGGGACTCATAATCCCGACAAAAATAACATTCATTGCATTTGCATGATTGAAATTTAGGTATCATTTAGTCTTTGAATGCAACCTCTGCGAGCTCACCTTCAAAGAGGGGCAGCTGTTGACACCTAAATTTCGACTTACCATTTAGTTGTAATTTGCATAAAAATTAGAGATTAATTTTTAACCCCTAAACAAAAATATTAAAATTAAATAGCATTTAGTTTTAAGAACATTTATTAAGTAGTTGCATTTGCATTAGACTGGTAGCATATGGGCTTAACAAAATTTAATTAAACTGGGGTTAATGGACTCAAGTACAGAGATTTTGAACTCAATGGAATTAATTGGATCAAGCCAGTGCGAATTAAAGATTTGGCCCAACTCGTTATTCTCTCAAGTGGTCGAGATTGACATGCGCATTGCACTCGTGATACATCAAATTATAAGATATTGAGATAACATCATGAAAATCTTTTGGTTGCATTAGGGTAGGTTCGTTCAATGTGGGCGAAGGAACAAGGGAAGAAAAATAAGAAAGTGAGTTATTTTATTCTTGGCCATATTATTCACATTGCTGCAACGTACAGGGGAAGATTGTGAAGTCATATTCGGTCAAGAGGGGCAGTGAGAAATCCATGCTAATAAGTATATTGTTTAATATATAATGAGTGAAAACAGGGGCTTTATTTCCTCAACAAGAGTTGGTCAACCAGGGAAAGAAATATTTGACTGAGGAAAGAATATGTGAAGAAGAAGTTGGTTCCTATGCGGCATAAATAGGCCATTGCATGGCCGAAGAAGGGGGATGGGTTGAAGTGGGAAGCTTAGAGAGAGACACAACTCATGATCCACAGAAAAAAAGCAGAGAATTCGGCTACGAAGAAAAGGGTTGCTGAAGAAGACCAAGAAAAGACAAAAGGAGAGAGGAGTCATGGTCTTCCTCTAACTTCACGTCCAAACTAGCTTCTCACTGCAAGCTTTTCACTCCAACGTCCCCGTTGCCGATTCTTGTGGCTGCTCATCCGAGAAGACGTTGCTGCTGTCCACTTCCATTGACGTTGCTGCTCTCTATCTACTGCTGTCCAACTCCAGCAAGACTCCCTTGCAGATCACCTGGGCGAGACCAGACTTTCTTCTGCAGCACCGGACGCCCCGTTGTGTTTGGCCAATCTTCAGCAAGCTCTAGTCTTTGACAAACCACTTGAAGCCCAAACACTTGCACCAACGAATCAGCGTCCAGTCACTCGCAATACTGAATATCACGAATTTTTAGTTTGTTATTGTATCTTTTCTGGTCAAGATCGTCAAGCGCTTGTTGGTAACAATGTTAATGTGAAGCCGGAGACGCCCGCCAAGCCATTGTCCCCGCCGTGAGCTGCTGCCGCAAGTCGCCGCTCCCGACGCACCGCCGGTCGCTAATCTCGGGCTGCAATCTCGATCCACTGCTAGTAGCCGCAAGCCCCACAACCACCGTCGTTTGCGAGTTTCATGAGCCATTAGCCATCGGATTGAACCAAGCAACACCGCTGTCCTCATGGCCGTGCCCGCCGCTAGCCACACCGTTGCCGTGATCTGCAAACCCGATCCACGTGATTCAAACTTGGGAAATTATCCACGAAATTAGGTAATTGAACATTATCCTATATTTTTCAGAATATTTAATTTCCTAATTTGCATGTTTTGAATATTTCATGAATATCATGTGGATATTTAGATATCTTAGGATAATGTTCAATATATCCGCAATATTTGAAAATATTCAAAATTAGGAAAATTTCCTAATTTAGCAACGTATCTGGACGACTATCCGACCTTATCCATAAGGTACGATGCGCGGTGATACGGGGAATTATTATCCTATCCATAATTACTTGGATACGATAATGATTTTTATATGCTTTCCAAATTTGAATAATCGGCTTTCCGTCAATATCTATAACCCTATAGATGTGACCGATAGTTCGATTTTTGTGCCTAATCCGAGTTTGAAACAAATTTTGCGGATCGCGTGGCTGTTTTAAATGTGGATGCTATCTCTGTTTAAATTGTTTTTCCTTTTCAAATAAAAAAAAGAAAATTAAAAAAAATATCAGTTAGATTTGAATTAGAGTTTTGCATGTTTAGGGAATCCTAAATATATCTAGAAGATAGAGTAATTATTTAATTTAAATTAGGACTTGAGATAATCTATTTCCTAGTTTAAATTAAGTAATATTCTAATCTTAATAGATTATTTAGGTCATTTTTTTTAATTTCGAATTTTCATAAAAAAGCCCAAAAAAAGTCATCTTATGATAGATTAAATTAGGATAGATTGCATTCATGATTTGGGTTATTTTTAATTTCGAATTTTAACAAAAAAATTTCAAAAAAATATCATGTTAGGATATGTTAAATCATCATAGATTGCACGTTATTTTAGGCATATTTTTATTCCGAATTTCATTAGAGAAAAATACCAAAAATAAATCATTTGCCTGTCATTAGAATTAGGTCACGTCGTCACATGACATATAGTTTGCATGCTAGGTTGCATTAATTGCATGTCATTTTTGCACGTCATTGCATATAGATTAGATTTCATTTAAATAAGTGAAAATCAAAAGAGAAATTGAGTGAATTGCTTGTTAATTAGAAATCATATTATGATGTTAATGTGATTTTCTAGCTAACTATGCAGATGTTTGCGTTGCTTCGAGGTAAGTAATTCTTCCAAT
The DNA here is from genome assembly GCA_024500025.1 of Syzygium aromaticum. Classification (NCBI taxonomy): domain Eukaryota; kingdom Viridiplantae; phylum Streptophyta; class Magnoliopsida; order Myrtales; family Myrtaceae; genus Syzygium; species Syzygium aromaticum. The sequence goes on from CM044889.1 coordinate 14,033,422, forward strand.
CTTGCAATTTAATATTCAATTATTGAGTATTAAATTGGTGGTTTGCGCACCCGCATGAACACCTCACATGCTAGTAATTAAGTTAAAATGGATCCAAACTGCATGTCAAAATATTTTTGTAAAGAAAAGGTACCGAAAGGGCGTTAGACTAGATCTAGCGTAATCAAGTCCCCGGGCTTAGAATCTCTGGTTCGTAGGAATAAAACATATCTCCCTATGTTTTATTTAGGTTTCTAATCGACCTACCGTAAATTGATTAGTGGCGACTCCAAGCATAAAAATATTTGCATGTTAAAGACTTAAACGCTAAGTTGCGAATTGGTAGGGCTTGGGAGGGCTCGAGTTAAGATTAGTCTTAATAATCCATTAGCCCGAAAAAATGAAAATTTTTTAGGTCGTGACAACCTTCTAGCGACTATTTCGCCGTTCCGTTTGCACCATCAATAAGTCCACATGTTCTAGTATCAGTTTAGTCCAATTAGATCACCGTCGGACACTCGTTGGCAGGCTAAAACTCAGTCTAAAAATCCTAACCTTCATTGGCTAAAATTTGCATTTTTCAAAACATAAATGATTATTCTACTTGCTCAAGCCGTCTAAATCGGTTCCAATCAATATCAAATCATCAAACAAAGTTGAAAGGAAGCCTACTTGGATGACCTATGGTCACGGTTACGCTCCGACAAGGCTTCAGGTTTTCCGGCGAAGGGGGTTTAATGCACGGTCGACTCGATTCATGCATTTTTTATGCCAAAAATGCAATCAATCAACATGAAAAATGATTAGAAACTAGTAATGAACATCAAGATGCCAAGATATGTCAATGAAATCATTCAAACATACACATTGAGGCCGAAACCAAATTTTGGAAAATTTTTGAAAAACTGACCATGAATCAACTTTGCTTGCATCGTTTGACGATCAAACGAAATTGTCGAACTGTCCTACACCCCAAGAGTTGTTCCTTCGCACTTGGTCTTTCTCCCGGTGCTCCTGGATTCGCCGGAACAGGTCTAGATCAGCTAGACGGAGCTCATTTTTAGGCGTTCCTGATCAGCCTTCCCCAACTAGAACGGTGAGGGGAGGTCACAATCAACTCACGATTCACCGGCTCTCCGCTGTCTAGGGCAGCATCGAACACTCGTGGGAGGACCTACAACCTTTGCTCTCTGATTCTCTCCCTTTGGTTTGGCTCGGTTTCTCTCTCTCTCTCTTTGGCATTTCACCGAATACCTTTTTCCTCTTTAGTCCATTTTTCTTTGATCGATTCCCACCCAAATCTTGTTAAAACTTACTCATAATTTGTTAGGGATGATTATCTGGTGCCAACTGGACATTTTCCAGCTGGCACAATCGATTATAACATGTTGAAATAGCTAGAAATGATCGGTAAAGTCCCAAGTTTGACTTGGTTTTCTGTGTTTAGTGCACATGTTGAAAATCTGGGTGAAGAAGATGATCTACTCGAGTCAGGTCGAGTTGACCCGACCGACCCGGTAGACCCGGGTAGGTTTAAATTCGTCAATTCAACCCAATTTTGACCCAATTTTCCAAATTAAACCCCAAAATTGAATTTCCCATCATATTCCAAACCCAAATATATAATTTGCCTCAATTTTTATTATAATTGTGTCCAAGATTTTCTCATTTTGTATTCGGGTTAGTAAGGTTTTGTTTAATTTGATGTTCTAATGACCTGATTAGGCAAAATTGATGCCAAAATTGAACTATCCACACCTGATTAACCCTAGAAATGATGGTCTCATATTTTGACAATTTCATATTGGACACGATTTCCAATTTGGGTTCAAAATTCTTAATTTTCAATCAAATTTTGGAGATTTTTTATTTTTATGTCAAATTGCACAATTGGATCAACCATTATATAATTCAAGGTCCCAAAATCAATTGTTGTGAAGGCACTATGGTTTAAAAATGACTAGAAAAAATTTAATTTCATTTTTAGTTTAATTCCGGTTTAATTTTGCCCAATTTTGGGAAAAACATATATCCGATTGAGATTTTTCAAAATTGACAACGTATTCATGAAATTGGATTTAAAATAAGACTAATGACTATTTTTATGGAATTTTTTGATTCCATTTGCTATTTTTCTCGATTTCCTCACCTATTTGGACTAAAAGAAATTAAGGAAAAATGTAGAAAAGTGCTAAAAAAAATTTCTTTTTTGGTTCAAAAATAGGTTTCTAGGCTTGGCCAAGATTTCTAGACCTAATTTTGAAATTTTTGAAAAATTAAAAAAAAAATGAGCTAAAAATTAGGTGTCAACAACTACCCCACTTTGAGATAGAGCTCGTTAGAGGTTGATCTTAAAGACAATGTGATACCTAAATTTTTATTCGACTCACTGAACAAGATAAGATGGAAATTTCACAACAACTGATTAGGGATCTTGCTTTAAAAATCCGTGATCTAATAAAAAGGTCCTCTTTTCGGAACATATTTTAAAAGACTCTTAATGATCGAGAGAGAGAAACTTACTTGATTATGAGAGTTTCTTTGTTGCTTATCCCAGGGCATAAATTGATGGTAGTGATGATTATGATGGTTACTCGGATTTCACGGTTTAAGGATGAACTCACGAACCATGAACACCTGAGGCTCTTTGCCTAAGGATTTTGGATTTGTCTAGTGACTCATCGCCTGTAGAACTTTGGATTTGCCTAGTGGCTCATCACCAGTAGGACTTGATTTTGCCTAGGGGCTCCTCGCCTGTAGGACTTTAGATTTTCCTAGTAGTTCCTCACCAATATGACTTTAATTTTGACTAGGGGCTTCTCGCCTGTAGGACTTTAGATTTACCTAATGGTTTCTCACCAGTAGGACTTGAATTTGCCTAGTGGTTCCTTACTAGTAGGATTTCAATTTTGCAAAGGGGATTCTCGCCTATAGGGCTTTGAATTTGCCTAGTGGTTCATCATCAGTAGGACTTGAATTTACCTAGTGGTTCCTCACCAATAGGACTTTAATTTTGCCTAAGGGCTTATCGCCTGTAAGACTTGAATTTTGAAGACTTGCCATGTGGTTCCTCACCTGTAGGATTTTGGAAATTGCCTAGAGACTCCTCGCCTGTAGGACTTTGGGAAGACTTCAAATAATGAACGCCTTAACCGTGAGTTTTGTGATTTTGAGATTTCACTAACCTTTGCATGGTTTTTTTAGTTGACCAAAAACTATTTTGAAAAGGAGTTTTGGAATTAATCAAAACTGCTTGAAATGTGATTTTTTTTTTTCTTTGATTACCACAAACTGTTTGAAGACTTAGTTTTAAGTTGACCAAAAACTTTTTTGAAAAAGAGTTTTGAAATTAATCAAAACTACTTGAAATGTGATTTTTTTTTTTTTGTTAGCTTAACACAAACTGTTTGAAGACTTGATTTTAAGTTGACCAAAAACTTTTGATACCTGGTTTTGAAATATGCATTCATAATATTAAATGCATTTCAGGTAATCAAATTTCCTTTTCAAGAAGTTATTTGAACAAAATGCTTGCAATATTTCAAGAAAAGCTTAAAATGATCGTTTGGAAGACCTTCATTAGAAATAACTTGTTTCAATATATGAATTTGGTCTTTTCTTGATTTGATTGAAAGGGGACTTGTCTGATATCTCTTAATTTTTCTCTTTTAACCAATCCTTAGGTATTCGGAGATGTTCACAATGTATACAATCCAATTGATCTGATAAGGTCTTTTGGAGGACTGTAATATTGGTTTAGTCAATGGCTATTCAAAGAATAGGCATTCTGAGGCCAAGAAAAAGAATTTTATCATATCTGACTTGGGATCTACAAGTTAAGAACTACAAGGATAAGACAAGATATTATTGCATACACTTCTTTAAGTGATGACTTCTTGTTATAAAGTCATGTTTATTCTCTCAATATCCCAATTTGAAGAGTCTTTAGGAAGAGGTTATATTGTGGGTATTGGGTAGGCTCAAAAGGCTCATTTGCTTGAATTCAGGGTTTTCATGAAATTGATGATCTTCTTAGCATCACCACTTTTCTTTTTGCTCACTAGAGATCTTTCTTTTATAAACATCAGAGTCCTTTAATCATTCATTACAATCTCTTTTCTTTTACTTATTCTCACTTGTTGTGATCTATGATCTCTCACGATCCTAACTTTGCTTTGTCAGGACTTTTGATGTTTTGAGTTTTCTTTTGCACTCTCTTTTCTTTTTATTTTTTTCTTTTCGAGCATTTGGCCTTGCTTTTACCAGGCACACTGCATTTTCATGCCCTAGTCTCCTTTGTCTTTGATCTTTTTGAATTCTAAGAACTCTATGTTCTGCTATTTTGTTTCTTATCTCTTATAGTGGATCATATGCTCATGCTCTAGTGTGAAGAGATGATCACCAATTTGGGGTTCTAAAATGAATATTCAGGCTCAATTGGGCTTTGCCAAAGATAATGTGTTTGGGTATAAGAAATGAAGTGCTGTTCTTCATCTTAGGATGTCTTGAGCTTCCATATGATTTCATATGAAGTTATCACAGAAAGATTGATGTAAGAGTATACAATAAAATCTTTCTTGATCCTATTCTCCATAACTATTAATCCACAAACTTCCTGATGTGCCCCAATGTAAGGTGGTTCTTAACAGGATTGTTTTGGGAAAACTTTTATATTGTTTTGGCTCAAATTTGGGTTTGCAAGGGGTGAGCATGTGTTTAGGATAGTGAAATAATTACCTTTCATCATTTCTATCCATGTAATCATTACGAATATCCCATATTTCCTTCGGATGAGTTTTTTCTCACTCACTTCTCTATTTCAACTTTGAGTGTATAGGGGACGTGTTTAGATATGGTTTACCTTTCATCATTTGAAGGTCCTTCCATTCGATTTGATCCAAACTTTTTCTATGAAATTTTTCAAAACCTTTTGTCAAATTATCCCTTTTAGGGAATTTTGATGCTTAATGCACTTTCAAAGAAAGCGTGTTTCAAAATTTTTGATTGAAACATTTATGAGGTATTTTTCTTTTCAAAACAATTTGTTTTGTCGTTCCGCTTGGGGAAGAAAAAGTTTGATTCTTCTCTAAGAAAGGCAACTTCATGCCGTCACGATTTAGGGATACCTGATCAATTTACCAAGATTCTTCTTGTTTGCATGTTTTTGTTTTGGTTCAACTAGGGATTAATCTTTTGTTGCTCTCTTTTCTTTGTTTCCCTGGGGATAATGAAAAGAAATGTATATTAAAGGACATCAATGGAAAATAGAATTGGAAGTGATACTTCTCTCTATTATTTGATAACTCCATTAGGAATTCTGAGATCATCAACTGGTTCGGCTTCTTTTTGCTTTCTTCTACAAAACAAATAAATATGTTCATGAAATGCATGGTATGCATGATATGCATGATGTGCCCATGTTCTAGAATGGCCCAAATCTTTTCTTGAATGTTTGTCTTCATTTCATGGGTAGAAAATCTTGACAGCATCTGCATTTACAGGATATGCTAATTCTGTTCCTGCCATATCTACCAGAATCAATGCTCTTCGAGGAAGAACTTTCTTAACAATGTATGGACCCTCATAATTCGGAGTGAATTTGCCACGAGGATTTGAATTGTTGAAGATAACTTTTTTCACTACTAAATCCTCTATTTTGAAATTCCTTAGTTTCACCTTTTGATTAAAGGATTTAGCGACTCGTCTTTGCTAGGCTTGTTCATAGCATATAGCTCTTAACTCCCTTTTCATCGATCATGTTGAGTTGTTCATATCTTTGTTAAATCCATCCAGTTTTTGAAAGCTTTAATTGGGATAATATCCTTAATGAAGGAATTTCTACTTCAACAGGTAGCACTGCTCTCATTCCATAATCAAGGAAAATGGGGTTGCTCCAGTTGATGTTCGAATTGAAGTTCGGTATGCCATCAGAGCACACGGCAACCTTTCGTGTCAATCACAATAATTTTCGGCTATCTTGGCCAGTATCTTCTTGATATTCTTTGATATTTTTATTTGCTGTTTCAACTGCTCCATTCATTTATGGATGATATGGAGATGAGTTCAGATGTTGGACATGAAAGTGCTCAAGTAAATCATCTACAATTTTGTTGTTTAAATTTGAGCCATTGTCCGTAATTATTGCTTTTGGAACTCCATACTTAACAATAATGTCCTGCTTGATGAATCTTGCAACATTCTTGGCAGTAACATTCATATAGGAGTTTGCTTCAATCTACTTAGTGAAATAGTCAATAGCAACCAAAATAAACCGGTGTCCATTTGAGGCCTTGGGGTTGATGGGACCGATAATGTCAATGCCCTACATTGAAAATGGCTATAGCTCGGACATTTGATGTAGCTCATTTGGCGGTACATTGATTTTATCTCCATAAACTTGATATTGATGGCAACATTTCACGTGTTGGATGTAATCTGTTTCCATTGTCATCCAATAGTATCCCAATCTTATAATCTTTCGGGCTAGAAGATGTCCATTCATGTGCAGTCCACATTCACCTTCATGAATTTCTTTCATGATCTGTTCCACTTCTGTAGCATCTACACATCTTAACAAGGTTGAATCAAATGATTTCTTGTAAAGGGTTTGACCACTGAGGAAGAATTTGTTGGCAATCTTCCTTATGAATTTCCTGTCACCTGGTTAGCTTTCTTCAGGAAATTCTCCTGATTGAAGATATCTTTTAATGTCATGATATCATGGTTCATTGTCGAACTCTGCTTGGACTATTATGCAATGAGCTGGTTGTTCGAGAATATTGATTCACAATGGTTTTATATCCATACCATCTTCAGCTTGTGGTAAGGATGACAAAGTTGCAAGAACATCTGCAAAATGATTATGAGCTCTTGGAAGATAATCGAATGTTACCTCTTTGAAACTTTCTGTTATCTCTTCTAAATATCTGTGATAAGGAATTAGCTTAGCATCTCGAGTTTGCCATTCGCCAGTTGTTTGCAATATGATGAGCATAGAATCTCCATATACTTGCAACCTTTTTACCTTTATTAAAAGGGCTAATTGTAAGCCGAGAATGCATGCTTCGTATTCAGTGACGCTATTGGTGCATGGAAATACCAATTTCGCAGATACCGGATAGTGTTGGCCTTCTGAGGAGATCAGTACTGTCCCAATTTCTAATCTGGATAAGTTGGTTACACTATTAAAATACATGGTCTATTTGTCGTCGACTAATGTCAATATGTGGTCATCAAATTGTCCTTTAGAACTTGCAATATTCTGCGAACTTTCTGCCAACATATCTGCTATCGCTCGTCCTTTGACTGACTTTTAGGATGAACTTCTGATGTCGAACTCAGATAACAAGACTTGCTACTTTGCTAATTTTCTGACCAAGGAGGATTTCTCAAGAAGGTACTTGATCGGGTCATTTCTGTTCACTAGCAAAATTTGGTGATGAAGGGTGTACTGTCTTAATCTGTGTAATACCCAAATCAATGCAACGCAAGTCTTCTTAATTAATGGGTAATTCACTTTTGATATTGTGAATTTCTTGCTCAAGTAATACATGGCTTGTTCTTTACCATCAGTTGGTTTTCTTTGTACAAGCACCGCTCCTAATGACTCATAGTGAATCGTTAAATATAAAATCAGTGGGATTCCTGGAATTTGTGGTACCAACACTGGTGGGCTTACCAGATATTCTTTAATTGTAACATCCCGAATTTCGACTCAATTTCCGGAAATCAATAGAACAAGTCTTATATGTTATTTCATTTTCGTAAGTCTCGCCCGGAGCTGATCACTCCTGGGATATTGACCAAATGGGAATGACTAACTAAGATAACAGTACGTAGACCAAGGACCCGATCGTGAACTAGACACCGATCCCAAGAAACGACGAGGAAATATTTTGGGCCAAGTAGATTGATCTTCGGAAGGTAACGGACTCGGTTAGGCCGAGGCCAACGACGTACGCTCGGATAGTAGGTGATTCTGTAAGACCGAAAGTGTGCGTGGCCGACCGATCCCGAACTTAAACCGAACGATCGTTATCTCTAGAATTAGCGATAATTCCTCTCGTTCTCCCGGTAATCGAGGCCGTCACGACTCAGATAACCTTAGGTCAATACGCGTAGCCCCCAAATAGCCGTCCGTTAGTAAGAGATTCGAGAATTGAAATTTAACTAGTTTGATCGTGGAATTTGATCCGGACTTTGAGGATGATTTTCGAGGGTTTACTGGTCTAGTTTCGCAAGGACGACGTCAATTTGGGTTGGCCATTTATATAGGGGGTTAGTCTGGTCGAAAAATAGAATTTCGGCTCGAAATCGGACAAATGACGACTTTGCCCCTAAGCCTAGAATAGTGTTCCGAATTTTGAGTTTTAGTGGAGAATTATTTATTGGTTTTTATGGATTAGGGGACAAGAGTTAGTGGAGGGAGAAATGACATTTGAGCCCTTCAATTATTGGACTTAGAAGCATGTGGACCATTAGATCTAGGGGTGTTTAGTCTAAGCCCTTAGATTTGTGACACTTGTCACCTAACCCCACCAAATCCCACTATAAGCCCATCCCTTCTCTCTCTCTCCTCATTCTATCTTCTTGATCAAGCCAACCTCACTCTTCTCTCTCTCTCTCCCTTCCTCTCTTCGCCGACCACTTCCCCTTGCCGTCCGCCCACCGTGATCACCGTCCGCCACCAACGCTAGCCGCCCCTCACGCCGATCGCCGCCGCTCCACCACCGTTCCATCACCACCACCGCCACTTCTCTCCCTCTCGCCATCTCTCTCTCGACCCGTGCTCTCTCTCTTCTCGCGGCCATGCGGTCATTGGAGCCGAGACCACCCGAGCCGGTTGCGCCATCGCCGTCGCCGACGTGCCGTCCGCTCGGGAGCGCAGCCGTCCGTCTGTCTACACCTCAGCCGCCACCCCTCACCGACCCTTTCTCTCTCCCCCTTGGCCGTTTGGACGCCGTGAGCCGTGAACTGTCGCCATCGTCCGTGAGCCGCCGTTCCTCGGGAATCCGCCACCGACTTGCCGTTTACCGGTAGTTAGCCGTCGTTCCCCGTCATCTAGATCCGAGTTTAAGTGAGTAATACCCTCTAAACCCTAATTAGGACGATAATGCCCTTTAGATCGGGATTAGTTGTAGTTAGTGATTAATTAGTGAGATTAAGGTTGATTATGAATTAATGCTTGATCGGAAAGTGCCGGGATGACGTTATCGGTTGATTGAGGAGAAATAAAAGTGAATAGGAGGCCGGAATGAGGTTAAATGATGGCTGTCCATATGAGTAATCAAGGGATTAAGTGTTGGCTTGTCGTTGGATTAACTCGATGGAGACGTTAGGATGGCCCGGGTAATTGATTGGTTGGTTGTAGTGCTTCAATTAATTGAATTGCATGTTATGAGGTTTAATTGGACCTTGCCATGTCGCGTGATTGTGTGATCGACTTTGTGTGGAATGTGAATTGGGCGATCAAGCATGTTATGATGTGACAAGTTTGAATTCAGTGGATTGTAATGATGATTGCTCATAAGTATTACATATTGCCCGAGCATGAGCATTCATGGTTGCGCATTACGTGTGTGCCGAGTGTGAGGCATGTGATGAAATTTATGCGAGAATGCGAGTCTGCCATGAGCATGTGATCACCTATAATTGCTCGATGCGTTTGACGCCGGGTTCAGATAAAATTTGGGCAGTGTGCCGTGTGATCACTTAAGGCCTTCGAGTCGTGACCTTCGGGTCGATTCCGTCTTCATGCACTTTGTAGCAAGACGATGCCCGGTGTGTCCGGAAGACGACCAGTCTTATGCACTTTGTAGCAGGCTTGGTTCGTAAAGAGATCGGTGTTGCGCCTCATGCACTTTGTAGCAGGCTAAAGACACTAGGCCGGGGATGTTTTTACGCTGGCCACGAAGAGTTGTTTATGTATTGGGCCAGTGGGCCGTAGAAAGATCAAATAATGAGTAAATCTGTAGAGTATTAGATTATGTGGTGGAATTACTAGGCATGGTATGGGACGTGCCCAAGTGGTTCCATCTTATAATCCAAATACGCGCGCTTATACCACATTGATGCATTGGCATACATAAGAATGCATGGACGAGCATGAATACGTGTGTATCTCGGTGATGAGAATGTGAACTAGACATTTACGAGCTTGAGCATGCGTATGACGCACGTATGACCGTATATGCCCGAGGATGTGCTTGATTATTATTCTTAAATTGCCTAACCTACAGGGTCATCGGTAAGTATGATCTGGGCTCGAGGGCCTAGGTCAGTGATTGCTGCTTGATTTAGTTTTGTTCTCGTCAGGAGGTGCATGTTAGCCTAGTTTAGGTTTAGTGGATTTTACTTGCTGAGATTCGTCTCATGGTTGTATAACCCAACTTTTCAGACCCCAGACCCTAACGATGCCAGAGGTGCCGGATGCACCGATACGACATGGGATTCCACAGCACCTAGAGCATACCATGTCGGTTCACCCCATAGGGAATGGGGAAATGTTCCTTAGACACTACACATTAGTCTGGATAGACGTAGGGACCACTCATTTTGAGACCCACGAGTATGTGGCGTGGTGCTTTAGGGATCGTTTTGGAGAAGAGTACGGACCCCTCCGTTCTATGGACATCCCGTTCAACGGGGAGGGCGAGCTAGATCTGCAGTGCCCTAATGGAGACATAGTCGATCCCGATTCAGATATGAAGGTGAGTTGGGAGATAGATGAGGGACCCGAGTTAGGAGAGGAGGACGAGGAGCTGGGACGAGTGGATTTTGAGCCCAAGATCGTCAATCCGGCCCTAGAGCCGATGGATGTGGAGGCAAAGGAGCCCATGGAGGTTGACGAGGACCCGGAGATAGAGATCGAGTCCGAGGCAGTCAGTTCCGACGAGGACCAGGAGATATCAGAGAGTTCGTCGGAGTCGTCGAGCTCATATCCCGACTAGGAGCCTTAGGATAGATTCCCTTCTTAGTAGAGTGAGGACTGGCACTTTTTGAGATTTAGTCCTCCTTAGCCATCTCTCCCTTTTTACCTAGTGTAGTGGCTGTGGTTCGCTTTTGTTGTATGTATTTAGGTTTGTGTATTTTGTTTGTAAATTGATATTGTAAAAGCTTTTGCATATATATAAAAGTGTATATTTCATATTCAGTAATTTCTGTCGTGCTATCCTTGTTCTCATATTGTTTTTTGTCCAGGTATTAGTATTATTTGTTTTACTTCCGCTTGTGTATGAATCTCTGTGCTGGGTGATGGGTCGGCGACGGTTCCTGGGACGTCGCACTCATATCGACCAAGAGGAGGGATGTGGCACATCGCGGAGGGCGCGGGGCGTGACATTAATCTTGTTAAAGGCTTGTTAACATTCTGCATCCCACTTTACTTTGGCATTTTTCTTCAATAGTTTGAAGAATGATTTAGTAGTCTCAGAAAGTTGATATATGAAACGAGCAATGTAGTTTAATTGCCCCAACAAGCTTCTCACTTCTTTTACCATAGAAAGGTCTTTAAGTTATATATTGCCTTGATCTTGGAAGGATCTATTTCAATGCCCCTGTTATTGACCACAAATCCTAGCAATTTGCCACATTTTTCCCCAAATACAAACTTGTTGGGGTTTAGCCACAACTTGTACTTTTTAAGTCTTTCGAACAACTTGCGAAGCACTTCAACATGATTTTCTCCTTGTTTGGATTTTGCGATCATGTTGTCCACATATACCTCGATTTCTTTGTGCATCATGTCATGGAGCAAAGTTACCATTGCCCTTTAATATGTGGCGCCAGCATTTTTCAAACCGAAAGGCATCACCTTGTAACAAAATGTGCCACATGGTGTTATGAAGGACGTTTTCGCCTTATCCTTTTTCTTCATGAAGATTTGATTATATCCTAAGAAACCATCCATGAATGAAAATGTTTCGAACTCATTAGTACTACCACTAGTACGTCAATATGTGGAAGCAGGAAATCATCCTTAGGGCTTATTTTATTTATGTTGCAATAATCAACGTACACCCGCACTCGACCATCTTTCTTCATTACGGGTACTATGTTGGCAACCTATTTTGGATATGGTACCACTTCAATAAAACCGACTTTGAGCAATTTCATCACTTTTTCTTCTATTTTCTTTGTCAATTCCGGCTTTGTTCACCTCAGTTTTTGCTTTTTTGGTGGAATATTGGGATCAATTGGCAAAGCATGCTCAACTATGCTTGGATCAAGGCCTGGCATGTCCGCATAAGACCATGCAAATGTATCTTGATATTCCTTGAGCAAATTTGTGATTCTTTCTGTCTCTGCTGAGGGAAAACTTTCTCTAATCTTAATTTCTTTGGGATTTTCTTTATCACCCAGATTAACAATGATTATTTTCTCAAATGTGAGTGGCTTTGATTCTTCATGACGAATCCATTCCCTTCTGACCCATTCCTCATCTTCATTATCCACTTCAATATCGTAGTGATCTCTTCGTAAAGATTTGGGTCACATATAAACCTATTGTGAATGTGTGAATGCTCATGCCTGACATATAACAAACATGATTAGTAATTGCATTCAAAGTAAGTAACACACATGATCTCATGAAAAATTTTTTGAAATTCATTTTTGAAATTTGTTTTGAAAGAACATAAACACAGAGCTAGTCTTCATATCATCAGACTTCCTTGCTCTTAAAATCATTTTCGCAATGAGGAACAATATAGAAACCCAAAGCCTCAAGCCTCACGAATGAAGATACTATTCATCATAGGTTTGGTTTTGTCTCTACATGTCCTTAACAAAACACTTGACCACTTTTATTGAATTGAAAAACGCAATTACATCTATATCAAAGGAATGTAAATTGTAACCGAACTAAAGTTGCAAGTGAAATCACAGGAAACTTGAAATTGCAATCGATAAAATGCAATGGAAAAAACAAGTAACAAAAGTTCAGGAGAATCTTTCTACTCCACTGCGTAGGTAACTTCCGTCTCAGTTATGATAACTTTGATGGTATTCTCTTCGAATAAACCTAGCAAAGTAGATTCTTCTTCTGCATATAAGTCTTCTTCTTGAAGTAACTTGGAAGATCCAGGAAAAGTTTCCTTGATGTGAATCTAATGGTGGGGGAGCTCTTTAGCCTTGCCCTTCCATATGGATGGATTAATGAGGCAACCACCTCAGCCTCTATAGCTTCCATGGTTCTTTTGATCTTGACCCTGGCCTCCATAGTGATCTTTAGAGTTATTTGGAATATAGCCTATTCCATACTTCAACCTTGTAGCGAGAGGAATAATAGGCTCTTTGATTCCTTGGGATTTCAATCCAAGGCCATTACCGAGAGTAAATCCAAATTGGCATGACATCCTTCCAGACATAATGGATGATTTTGAGAATTCTGGGGATTTTACGATGCAACCGGTAAGAATTTGCACCATTGAGATTATTTCGAAGGAATGATAACTTGGTTTTTCTTTCACTTCAGGCTTGACATACGGTATCGCACTCTCCTTGTAGGCAGTGAAATCTATCTCCCCGTGTACGGTGACCATTTTGCCATTAATGACAAACCTAACCTTCTGATGGAGACTTGAAAGAATAGCGCCAGTCATATGAATCTAAGGTCTTCCTAGCAACAAGTTGAAAGTCTTTGGAATATCCACTACTTGGAAGTCAATCAGAAAAGGCACAGGGCCTATGAGTACCTCGAACTCGATATTGCCAATAAGGTCTTCCTTCATTCCATCAAATGAGCGCACGGTTACCTTAGAAGGATTGATGAGCTCTTCACTAATCCCCAAGAGATGCAGTGTACTTAGCGGACACAAATTAAGTGCGGAGCCATTATCGATCAGCACCCGTGACACCTCCTTGCCTCGGCATCTGACGGCAATATATAAAGGCTTATTATGGGAACGCCCGTCAATTAGGAAATCTTCATCAGAGAATTGATCCTTCAGAAAAATAGTGCCAATAAAGTCTTCCAATTGTACTTGATTAATCGTCTCCAGGACGTGAACCTCATCGAAAAGTTTCATAAGTACCATTTTATGGCTTTCTGAAGTCTTGAAGAGATACAATAGAGAAATCTATGCCGGTATCTTCCTCAGCTCTTCAATTACCTCAAATTCACTCGTCTTCATGACCGAGAGTAACTGTTTAACATCTTCTTCAGTTACTCATTTCTTTTCGTGTTCACTTTCTTTCGGGACATTGCATCTTCACGACCGAGTTATGGCATCGACTTCCTTGGTAGAGTAATCCCAAGGTACACGCTAGTTTCAAACTTTTCTTTTGAAGGGAGAGTGATGATCACAGGCTGTGTTTCTTCTTCTTCGATTCTCAGCTAATCAATGGGAAGTTGAATAGTGATTGGTGTGATGTGACTTTCCTTCTCCTTATATTTATCTACCTCATCAAGTTTGATTAGAAATGGTGTAATCATGGATACCATGCTTCTATTGGCTTCGTCAGCATTCATTCCACCCTAACTGTTAGGTTTGATTGTTTCGTTCTTGAATGCCCATGAAGGAGGTGTATATTTGACACGATAATTATACTTACCACTGTCTTGACCCAGGTAATCAACAACTTCACCCTATTTTCGTGCTTTTCGAACAAATCGTTTATCGCCTCGATGAGTTTTTTTAATCTTTTTCTCTTCTTGATCTTCATTCTCCTTGAGATTCAATTTGCTGATTAGGACCTCTTCCATGCTACCCCATCCATCCGGTATAATGACTTCATTTTTGAACGCCCATGGTGGTGGAGTATATTTGACATAGTAATTATAGTTACCACTGTCTTGACCAAGTAGGTCTACAGTTTTGCCTTCCCTGGCCAATCTCTAGGTGAAACGCTTTTCACCCTGATGGACTTTTTCCTTCTCCTTTTCATCACAATCTGTTTCATCTTGAAGCATTTCTTTCTTGGGTAGAGCTTTATCATCGGGACTAGTTTCATCGTCCATACCACCCCAGCCATCAGGCACAATTACTTCGTTTTTGAATGCCCGTAGCGGTGGAGTATATTTCACTTGGAAGTTATGTTTTCTGGAGTCCTCTCTCAAGTTGTCTAAAATCTCGCCTTTTAGGAGTACTTCTTGACGAAGCAAGCATCTCTTAATTGAGAAGCTTTTTTCTTAACTTCATGTTCATCTTCATCATCTGGCTCAATCACTCTTTTCTCATCCTTAATCATGTTTATTGTATTGTGCTCAGGAAGAGGGTTCTGATGTACATTTGGCTCGAGCTCTTGAAAGTTCAATATCTTCTTGTCAATGAGCTGCTGAACCTTATACTTTAGAATGAGACAATTATCCACATCATGTCCCATTTCTCCCATGTGATAAGCGCAAGTTTTTGACTCATCGTACCAAGGAAATCTCGCAGGATTGTCTCTTAGCACTTCCTTGGCCACCAACTGCCTTTCTAAAAGCATTGATAATAGCTTTGACAGGGGTCGGGGCAACGGTGTATATTGCCTCACGGGCATTTTATTTGGCTCAAATTGCCTTAGATTTTCCAAGCAACATTTGATTGCTTAGGAAATGATGCTTGATGAGTGCTTGGGCTTGACACCATAGCCACCTCTCGAATGGGTTCTTTGTCTTTTTTCCCAGGGTAAGGCCTTCGTGCTGTTGTTTCTCGAGCCTTCTTTTCTTTCAAACCGCATTCAATTCTTTCACCCGCGTTTACCAACATGGTGAATGTTTAACAGCCTGATACATGAAACTTGTCATAATACTCAGTTGGCAATGATTTTAGAAACAACTCAATGAGCTCGTCTTCACTTATAGCGGGCTTTACTTGTGAGGCAATTGCTTTCCATCTCTGAGCGTAGGTTCTAAATCATTCATTCTTCTGTTTCTCAGTTCTGACGAGATCCTCTCTAGTTAGGAGTACTTCAATATTAAACTTGTACTGGCAAAGAAATTCTCCTACCAAATGATCCCATTCAGCGAAGTCTTCTATGTCGAGGGTTGTGTACCATGTGAGGGCCGCCCCTCTTAAACTATCTTGAAATGTGCTAATAAGAAGTGGCGTGTTGTCTAAATATCTTGCCATCTTACGAAGATAATACTTCAAACAACTCTTGGGGCAACCAATGCCATCATACTTGCTCACGAATTCCGGTTCCTTATAGTATTCTGGAACAACTACCTTTGCATACGGTGAGAACTTGTCAAACCTTTTTAGCTCATAACCTTGACTTGCTAAGCATTCTTCAATTTTGGCTAATCTCTTGACATCTTCTTCATCCTTTGTTTTGGATGTCTTCTTGGTTTGATTGTCTTCTTCTAAATTCACTACCTCAGGTGTAGTTTTTAGAGGATTTTCTTGAACTGGTTCTTTGTTTCTGACTAGGTCTTTAATCGATGTTTTGGTTGCGTTTGAAGTTCCTACATTTGGAGTAGTAGGATAAGATCCTCGAGATGCAAGAATAAAAACCTTCATTTCCGCCATCATTGTAATCATTTGGGTCATTTGATTCTCAACTTCAGCTAGTCGAGCACAGGTTTCTTCTTCTGTCAATTTAACTTGTAGGCGAGTTTGAGATCTTTTACTTTCCATTGCTAAACAACATGTTTCATAAAAAAAAACCTGATATTAGCATGGCAAAATGATCACGAAACCCTACAGCCTTTTAATTGTATGGTTTCATGAGATTGCCAATGATAAGAAATTTCATACAAGCCTTGGCTTTGTATAAAATCCTTTATCAATGTTCTTCCCAAGGAATCATACAATTCAAAGAATTGCAATTCATGGTGATTTCTTTATGTTTTGAAATTGTGTTCTGAAATTATCTATGCATGTTTAGGAAATGATCAATCTATCATTACTTATAAGATTTGAAATTGTTTGACATCATGGTTTTAAACTCAAATGGGAATCTAAATCATCCAATCCTAGACTTCTTGCTAGCTAAGGTAGCTTCCGCCTTTTGGTTTTCTTTCCATTCCTTGGCTCGAGACTCTCATTCTTCCACATCGATCACAACCTCTTCAAGGACGTAGGGTTCCACCCCTGGCATGCTTGGAATGATGTATTCTGGGACATACTCATATATAGGATCTGGTACCACACTCAATGGGACATATGGCTCAACATCGATTGGACGATTATTTTCTATCAATTTGATGTATTCTTTGGAGGCCATGTAAATCTTCATATCTTCTTCCAAGCTTTTTAGCTACTCGATTATTTGTTCGAGTGGGTTATCCAAAAATAGGATGATCTTGTGAATTTTGGCTTGAAAGACATTCTTCTCCTTCTCGGGTATAATTTCACTTGGGATGTCGAAGACAAACTCTTTAGGATTCCACACCGGTGGTACTTGCTAAAGTATCCCAAATTGTCTAATAACCCTTAGAGGGCAATAAGCTGCTCCTCCACTCAAACCAAACAATAGTACCACATTTCCCTCCCGGCTCATAATCTTTGCCTTGCTAATCTTTGGCCAATTAATTTGCCATTGGATTTGATCAAGAGTTAAGACTCTAATGAAATTGGCCCAATCTAAGAAAGATTATTTGGGTAATTTGCTTTGGATACGAATGTATCGCTCAATTAGATTTATTGCCGAACAAATTTCGCGAATGTTCATGAAACAACACCAAGGTCGAACATGTGAGATGAACCATAATGACAAAAGACCAGTGGAAGCTCGAAAGATACCCTTCCCATGATTTTGATATGTGTTTAGGGAGATGACGGTTTGGGCAAGAAACATATTAGAGAAGTCCCATTTAAGACATACTTGTCTTACGATCACGGCTACTAAAGGGTCTAATCCCGTTCTAGACATGAGGAATAGAACAAAGCCAAAGAAAACTAGAATGAATATCCGGGTTGAAGTATTTCCCATTTCCTTAGCAAGTTTTGAAAAGTTATCCACTAGGAAGGATAATGGAAATCTACCCGTGTTTGATTTGATTAGCTTTTCGATTTTGAAAATTTTGAGGTTGAGGAATTCGGCTAAAAGGTTCAGAGGATTAAGTCCAACGGGTGGCTCTATGACCCTAGGTTTAGAATCAATTCCAATGGCGACTTGATATTATTCTAATGTTGGTACCAATTCATGTTCTCCAAGATGAAATGTGGCGGTGGAAGCCTCCAAAAAATGCGCCAAAGCTTGGACAAAACTGACTTGATGTTCTGCATGTACAAGTTCAAGAAGGTATCCAAGCCTTTCTTGGACATAAGTTTGATTGTCCTTGGACATGCCTTTCCACCAAGCAACAAGTTCCTTTCGAGGAATGGGAATTACTTGGATATCTAATTTCCCCATTGAGCCTAATCATGCAAAAAGATTTGTCATTAATTACCATGAATTGCGAATCAATTTTAATGCCTCTATTTCAATCATATGTCCTTTTGAGGTAAAACGGAGGTTAAGTATATTTGCATGCCTTGAAAGTAATGCAAATGTCATTTTGAGTCTGTTTAAACCTTAAAAGAGCATATAGTTGAGATTATGGACAAATTCAATGTGTGATGTAAATGCCCATTTTGTCGTACTCCATTTAGACCATAAAGTCCTAGACTATGGTTTGCAACTTCAAACACATTGAAATAAGTATTTGAATTACATGAGAAATCCGCTATGGACCTATATATTTCATCTAAAAATGAAAGAATGGTCAAATGGAGTATGACGCTCTAATCATGCATTCTAAAATGAAAGGGCATTTAGACCAAGCATCGAACGTCATTTAGGCATTTTTAAGAAAGTGCCAACTAACATGCATAATTATAAAAGAATGGAATGGAATGATACTTGCTTATCATGATTTTTTGGTTTGGTTTTAGGTATACCAACCACAAAGACAAGCGAATGCAACTAGTGAAGCTTTGATGCCTAAAAGGGTAGGATATACTAAAAGCTCAAGGTCATCACCTTAATGGAAAATGGATTCCACTCCAATAGGCAATCGGCATAAAGTAATGAAATATTATTCCACTTTGGTGATTGGCATTATATTTAAACGATCAGCAATCGGCCCATAGTTTCGCCTAAACACATGCCTTCTAAGGGTAATCATAAATAAAGCCAGGGTTGGGCCACGGGTGGTGTGTGCTAATAGTTTAGTGCTAAAGCAATTTAAAAACATGCATAACAATTAATGACCAAACAGCACTTCTAAATTCATTCAAAACACATTCAATCCCAACACCATCCTACAAAACAAAGGTTAACAAAAACTACAACCCTTATAATATCCTCTTGCAAAACTATTTAACACTATCATTAGTGGGACGTACTTAGGATCCTTGCAAGCACAAAACACAAGTATATCGTTTTATCTAGACCTAAGTCCACTTAGAAAAATGTTCGTTTCCCCAGTGGAGTCGCCAAGCTTGTCGCACCGCGCTTTTTTTTAAAGGGGCTTTCAAGTTTTGCGCGCTAAGGAGGTATTTCCGTATAAGGGTTTATCCCAGACCTTACCTCACGTGATAATGGAAGGTGATATCTTATTTAGTCTAGGTTTGTGATTTTGGATTCACCACTAGTTATTATTGGTAGGTAAACTAGAAACCTAATCGAGGTACGGGAGAATACCATGATTCTACGAACCAGAGATTTTGAGTACGGGGACTTGGTTACATTATTGATCCCGAATCAAGATCCCTAATACCTTTTCGGTACCTAAGAACGATATGATGTCTAACATTATTTATCTCTTATTTGATTTTGTTTCTTTAAAAGAAAAGCCAAAAAGATTAGATGCAATTTGAATTGATTTCTTAGAAGATAATGTTGCATGTTTAGAATATATCTAGATAACTTTTTTTGAATAGAATAGGACAACCGAGATTTGCTAGAAAGATAAAATAATTTCGAATTTAAATTAGGAATTAGAGTATTTTGTTTCTTAGTTTAATTAGATATTATTCTAACCTTGATAGTTCATTTCGGGTTGATTTTAATTTCGAATTTCGATAAAAAAATACCAAAAAGATTGCTCTAGAATAGGTTAATTTGCTTTCTTTAGTTTAAAATTGCATGTTTAGATAATTGGCATTTTTAATTCCGAATTTCATTGGAAAAATACCAAAAATAAATCATTTACCCGTCATTAGAATTATGTCATATTGTCGCATGTCATATAGTTTGCATGTTAGGTTGCATTAATCGCATGTTAATTTTTGTACGTCATTACATATAGGTTAGCTTTCATTTAAATAAGCGAAAATCCAAAAAATATTGAGTAAACTAATTGTTAATTAGAAATCATATTAGGCTTGTTGATGTGATTTTCTATCTAACAATGTAGATGCTTACGTTGCTTCAAGGTAATTAATTCTCCCAATCTTGTAATTTATTTAATGTTTTGATTATTGGGTGTTATTTTGATAGTTTGCGCACCCGCATGGTCATTTCACATGTTAGTGACTAAGTTAAAATGAATCCAAACTGTTTGCCAAAATATTTTTTTTTTTAAAAGAAAAGGTACCGAAAGGGTGTTAGACTAGATCTAGCGTAACCAAGTCCCCGAGCTTAGAATATCTAGCTCGTAGGAATAAAACATATCTCCCTATATTTTATTTAGGTTTCTAATCGACCTACCATAAATAGATTAGTGATGACTCCAAGCATGAAAACAATTGCACGTTAAGAACTTAAATCCTAAGTTGCGAATTGGTAGGGCTTGGGAGGGCCCAAGTTAAGCTTAGTCTTAATAATCCATTAGTCCAAGAGAAATTTTAGGTCGCGACAGCTTTGCGACTCAACTGGGGACTTGAGTTAAAACTCTTAGTGGACTTAGGCCAATTTTTCTTTTCAAAAAATATTTTTGCTTGGCAGTGAGGATCCCAGGTATATCCCTAACATTTTAGGTGTTAAATGTTTTTGCAGAATATGAGGTATAATGGGAGGAGTGATTGTTAACCTTTGTTTTGCAAGGAGGTGTTTGGATGTATAGTTTATTTTATGCACGAAGCGTTGTATGATATAATTTCCTGTGCATGCCTTGCATTTACACTACACCGCACACACTACCCGCTGCCGGACCTGAGCGGCACAGGTTTAGGATAGTACTGAGACAGCGGACACTCTGACCACATCCGTGTGGTATGAGTCGCCCTCCTTGGTCCCGAAAGTTCTTTCACGGCGTCATTGAGTTCCTACCATGGTTGCACCCTTTGCAACCCGGGTCGGCTTCTTGACTAAGCCGGAGTTAGGGGAACCCCGGCCTAACCACAACCATAACTGGTTTAGCCTGGTAATTCTCGCGTCTCCACTTTGCAAGGCAGAGTCTAGATAGAAATCAAACCTCACATTTCATGTGTATGTTTATGTGATTGCCATGATCCTACCTAGTGAAGTAAGTTTTCTGAACCTTTATCTCGTAATTTATTTTTGTTTCGTATTTTCTTTGGTCGGTTCATGACATTAGGTTGGTCGTGAGTCCTAGTCTATATACTATGGGAGGGGCAAACATCCGGATTCTTAATGCTCCTAAGGACGAGCTCCATGCCTGGTGGAATCTACTCAGTCCGACCAACCGTAAGCTAGTTGAGGGCCACATCAGGTGACTACTCCCCTTATTGGAAGTCAAAGTCTGTACCGACCTCGTTCGAGCATTAGCACATTTCTGATGTCTCAAGACGTCTACCTTTATATTCGGTAAGCATGAGCTCACCCCGACCATGGAAGAATATAGCATGCTCATTGGAAAACCTTTAGGGTCGGAATTAGTTACACCACTTTTGGGAATCGATTCCACCTTAATGTTCTCTAAATTTTTAGGTGTCCGAAAAGATGAATTGAGAAAAGTTTTGAAAGCAAATCGTGGGACATGTCCTTTTTCATTCTTGAGTCAATGTTTTGATAAAGCCACATCTTTTCAAAAAGGCAGAATGTTTTTGCTAGCATTTTTCGGGTTCGTGATTTTTCCTCACTGTAAAAATGCATGTAATCCGTCAATTGCATGGTTAGTCCAACAAGACTGTCTTGAAAAGAATTTTGTCAACACCATTTTAGCCGAGACTTTTATTTCTCTCACTAAATTTAAGCAACATGTTGACAAAACATTTCATGCACCTCTTAAACTTTTGCAAATTTGGTTTTTGTCTCACATAAAAGGATGTGATGATTTACTCACGATATCCGAGCTTAGTGATTCTAGCCATCCTGTTTTGAAGTATAAAGAAAAACAAGAGAATGCACCTGATTATCATTACTCCGAATGGATCATTTTCATGAAAAACGCTAGACCCCAAGATTTCTAATGGCATGCTAACTGGTTGAAGGTCAAGGAAGCTCAGCTTACGTGTAATGGTATTGGGCCGGTTCCACTATTGAGCTTCACTGGTACAATCGAATACTACCCTGCCAGAGTGTCTCATCAGTACCAGATTCTCCAAGGACTCCCTCCAGCGTTACAACCAGAGCTCCTCCAAGTCAACTTCATCAATGACAATGAAGACCACAAAGGAACCGTAGCTCAACTCAAGAAGATGTGGAAGAAGTGTCGTCTTTTAAAGATAGCTTGGCCCAAAAAAGAGCTCAAGGGGGAGCAGAAGTCCTATTTCATGACGACTGAGTATATTTGACGGCACAAAGTCCCATAGGAGTTACTCCCGAAGATACCCAAGGTGGCTCTCAAGCCCACCGCTCGCTCAGAGAACAACCGTCTCAAAAGGAAGACCGAAGAAGCTCAAGAAAAAACATCCAAGATAGCTCGAGCTTATGAGCAGTTGAAGAAGGAAGTCGCCTCCCACATGTCTATGGATCAAGCCAAATAGAAAAGCTTGAATCTATGTTTTCATTTCGGTTTTAGTCTTTAGACTTGTTTAGGAATTGAGTCATTTGTTTTTGCATTTTTGTTTAAGTGATTTTAAGTTATAGTCGTTGTAAAAAAATTTTCGTCGTTTCAATAAAGAGGTCATTTCTAATCAAAGCGGTTAGACCAATGTTATGGACGGACTCGCAATTCATACCTATTGTATTTATTCAATCATTACTTTTTGTAGGTAATTTGCCACGGATCCCCCTCATCCTTATAATACTCTATCAGTGGCCAAAAGAAGGATGGCCAATCAAGTCGAGATTGCAGCCATGATTGACAAAAAGCTGAAAGAACACATGAATACAATAAATGAGTAGATCACAGCTACCATATCCAAAATGAGGAGTGATCTCATGGCCAAGCAGCAACAGATCAATGCTGGCTCTCAATCGAAGATTCCACCTCCAACCCGTCAAGGCCTCCTCCCTGACAAAGCTCCCGCAGTAAACACCGATCCAACCTTTCAACTGGATGATGTTATTTTGACTGACACTAGTGTATCTCCGGCGGCCCATGTTATTTATCCACCCCCCAAGGATGAGAATGCCAAATTGCTGGCTAAGCTCGACCAGAGGTTACGTGAAGTGGAGGGAACTCAAAGTGTTCCACCTATTGATTTATCTGTTTTTACCTGGGTTCAAGTGCCTGATAAATTAAAGATGCCAGCTTTCAAGAAGTATGACGGCACCTCAAACCCAATTTAGCACATCGAGATGTACCAGGGGCTCATGAACAGATATGTTTCAAATGGACCTCTAATGATCCAAACCTTTCAAGCAAGCTTGAAGGATGCTGCAATGAGGTGGTATACCAACCACCAGATCAATCGGAAGGATTCGTGGGAAGAGGTGGCAAACCTTTTCATCAAGCACTTTAAGTTCAATGTTGATGTCACCATTATAAGGGAAGACCTTGAGAGAGCTGAGCAGAAAAAGGGTGAGACTCTAAAGGAGTATGCCACTCGTTGGAGGAACATGGCGGGACAGATCATGCCTGAACCTTAGAGCATGACTTAATGAAATTGTTTGTGTCCACTCTACCGTAGCTGGTTCGTTCATGAATATTAGTGACGGTTGTCCAATCTTTTAGCCAGCTAATAGCCATGGGTGAGGAGATTGAGTCTGGACTCAAGAAAGGATGGTACAGTGAGTCGGGTTCATCAGGCAAAAGATTTGCTAGTAAGAAGGACAAAGAGCATGTCCCCGAAGTCAACATGACTTATGTATAGAAGATGTCAGCTCAGGTCCCGAAACTACAATTTACCACCCAGCAACCAGCCTCTTATGAGCAGCAAGGCCGGCAGGACCCACGCCAGCAGCGCAAACCTCGCTAGTTTACTCCACTTCCTGGGACGTTATCTCAGGTATCGGCGGTGCTAAGAAAGAAAAATTTACTAAGTTCAGAGCCACAAAGATCTAATGTTGCCGGCTTTGCAAGGTACAATCCGTCAAAGAAATGCGATTACCATAGAGGTGAGGTAGGACAATCGACAGATGATTGCCAAGTGCTCAAACATCGAGTACAGGATCTACTCGAGACTGGAGCGTTTGCACTACAGCCATCCAGTAAGCCTAATGTGCAAAACAATCCACTCCCTGATCATTCAAGCAGTGCAAATGTTGTCATTGGCCCGGGGGTCAAGCAGGTTCAAGACTTCAGGGTCCCTTTCGAAGATATGTTCGATACTTTAATCTGAGCTGGTTATGTTTCGACTGGTCAGGTGGTGTCATTCAGTGAAATAGAAAAAAAGGTGGATGAGTTAGTAAGAGATGGAATGATTGGGACGGCGGAAGAATTCGGGGTAGTAGCCACTATATCTCAGGTCATCATTGACTAGAATGAAGAACTCGCAATGTTGACAGACGAACAAGTTAAGTTGGATCCTGAGCTAATTGACATGCCCCCTCTTGAGGACGGCTCTGACGATGACCTCGGGATCGTTATACCCGATGCTTCTAAAGTATTGGTGCTGGCATCACCTCAGCCCTACACTTATAAAAGTGACAAAATGGTTCCATGGTCATACAATGTTGATCTGATAACAAGGTCAGGGCGAACTTATGTTGATAATCCACCGGCCAAGCCAGTGGCTAAGAAAGAAGTGAAGGAATTCCTAACTGTGATTAAGGCTAGTGAATATAGCGTGGTTGATAAGCTGAGAAAGTTACCTGCACAAGTCTCGTTGTTGGAACTTCTCTAGACATCAGAGAAGCATCATGGTGCTCTGATGAAGGTTTTGAGTAAGATTCACGTGTCCAAGACTATTGAAGAAGATAACCTAGAGGGGTTTGTCGGGGCGATCCTCCTCAAAGATCAAGTAGCATTTTCTGATGAAGAAATCCCAATTGAGGGACGTTGTCATAATAAGGCATTTCATATATTAGTGAAGTACAATAAGACTCACATGGCTAGGGTGCTTGTTGATAACGGGTCAGTTTTGAATTTATGCCCGTTGGCTACTTTGAAAAGGCTGGGCATTGATCCATCTACCATACAAACAACCAAAACTTCTGTTCGAGCCTTTGATGGAGTAAAGAAGGATGTGATAGGCCAGATTAACTTAGAGCTGCAAATCGAACCTTCGATGTTCGATCTTCTTTTTCAAGTGCTGGATATTCCTTATGCTTTCAATTTCTTGTTGGGACGGCCATAGATCCACAATGCAGGAGCAGTGCCATCCAATTTGCATCAGAAGATCAAGTTTGTGGTTGAGGCAAAGTTGGTTACAATTTATGGAGAGGAAGATCACCGAATTTTCAATGCAACATCGGTCCCATACATAGAGCCCGATCATGTTGAGGAGGATAGCTAGCATTCATTTGAGATAATTCAAGTTGTTCAGGCTTCCTCTTATATGCCGTTGGCCGTTCCTGAGGTTTTTAATGCAGCTATCATGGTGGCCAAAGTCATGGTCGGTAATGGTTTTAAGCCAGGTAAGGGTCTTGGGAAGGAAGGCCAAGGCATTCATGCCCCGATTAAGACAAATAGACAATCCCACACGGCTGGTTTGGGATATCATGGGCCGAAAAGCCATGGACGAGGCCATGGTCGTTGCAGAGGCCGAAGAGGAGCAAGTCAAAATCCTTTACCACCTCCCATTGACCACACCTTTCGCTCAGCTGGAGTACTAGGGGGATATGAGCATTTAAAGCCGAGTCCGATTGAGGATGATCTCGGGCTTATTTTTTCTAAGTCGCCACAAGCCCTAACTGACTTGCCTAAAAAGCATGGTAAAGCAATTTTGGTCAGTTTGTCTGATGATTCTGAAGATGACCAGCCACCTTGTATTTTCAAAAAGCTGGAGTCGAGGGTGGTGGACTTTGACTTTAATGATAGTATACCCTACCTTATCGGTTGGTTTGCTGAGACCTCCATTGGTGTAATCACTGAAGAACCACTTGAAGGGATGGGTGCTGACCCTCAAGAGTAATTATTTCCAATTTTTGTATCTCCCCCTACATGAGAATCTTTATTGCTTTTTTCGATTTTCATTCCATTTCATATTGCACTTAGGTTTTTCAATCAAATAAGATGCAATTCATTGATTCGATATCAATAAAATTACAGAGGTTTTTATTATTTTGAATCTTGTTGAAGTGCCCCAAACCAACTTGATGATGATAACCAACAATTGGAAAAATTTGTCATCTACGGTAAGAACTGAAGGTTGGACTTCTCAAGAATTCTAATCTCAAGATCTTTGAAAGCATAATGAATTTCAAAAAAAAAAAGTAATGATCAATTTTCGAAAATTGCATGTAGTTAAGCCATGTCTTGTCTTTTTTATCCTTTTCTTTCATGTTTCAGGACTAATCTCGAGGCATGCGAAGGGATGGGAATCATGGATCCTCATATATGTGATGCAAGTCAATCCGATGACTCAGACGATTCTAATCCGTATGATGAAGAGATACGACGAAACTTGGAAATCCATGAGAAATCTAAGCCTTTGACTGTTGAAGAAACCGTAGTGATCAATCTTGGCGACACGGAGAATCCTAGAGAGGTGAAGATTAGAGTATTTCTTCCTACAGATGTGGCCAAATGCTTTACCCAATTGTTGAAGGATTATCAAGACATCTTTGCCTGGTCTTATGCTGACATGCCGGGTCTTGATCGATCGATCATTGAACATTGTCTGCCGACTGATCATTCGGTTGAGCCCATGAAGCAAAGGCCACGAAGGACTAAGCCAGAACTGACAAAGAAGATCAAGGAAGAGGTCATGAAGCTTCTTGATGTGGGATTTATTGAGACTACCCAATACTCAGAATGGGTTGCCAATATAGTCCCAGTGTTAAAGAAAGACGGTCGGGTTCGAGTGTGTGTTGACTACCGAGATTTGAACAAAGCATAATGAGATTGAGGTCTACGTTGACTAGCGAGATTTGAACTAATGAGATTGAGTTCTATGTTGACTACCGAGAACAAAGCATAATGTGTTGACTACCAAGATTCGAACTAAGCAATGGTCATGTTGTTCCATGACATGATGTATAATGAGATTAAGGTTTACGTTGACGACATGATTGCAAAAACTCGGCATAGAGAAGATCACATAGAAATCTTGACGAAATTATTCGACAGGCTTTGCAAGTTCAAATTGCGCCTCAATCCGGCAAAATGCGTGTTCAGGGCAGCTTCTGGCAAACTACTCGGCTTCATTGTTAGTAACAAAGGGATTGAGATTGACCCGTCAAAAGTGAAAGCCATTTGTGAAATAAAATCTCCTTCTTCGATGAAGGAAGTCCGTAGTTTAATGGGTAGACTAAACTATATAGCCAGATTTATTTCTCAGCTATCTGAGACAGTGAAGCTTTTCTTTAAACTTCTCAAGAAGAATGCACTGGTTAGATGAGATGAAGAGTGTGAACTAGCATTCGATAAGCTTAAGCACTACTTGATGAATCCGCCGGTGCTTATTCCGCCGACGCCGGATTAACCTCTGACCCTGTACCTTACAATTCACAGTGAATCCTTAGGCATCATGCTTGCTCAGAAAAGTGAAAATGATGAAAAAGAGCGTGCGATTTATTATTTGAGTAAGAAGTTCACCGCCTCTGAGATGAACTATTCTAAAGTAGAAAGAACGTGCGTAGCACTGGTCTGGGTACTACACAGGTTGAGGCAATACACTTTGCATTATCAGATATTGCTTGTAACAGAGTGTGATCCCATCAAATACTTGCTCAATCAACCCGCTTTGGCCCGAAAACTGGCCAAATGGCAAATTCTCATCTCAGAATTCAATGTTCAATTCTTGTCTCAAAAATCAGTCGAAGGACGAGTAATTGCTGATGTCCTGGCTGAAAATCCTGGGAAAAATAAGGATCTGGGACCGCTAGAGGATAGAGTTATGCCAATTGATGAGTATGTATGGACCATGTATTTTGATGAGGCCATAAACTTGTCAGGATCGGGTATTGGGGCAGTTTTAATATCCCCAAGCGGACAACATTATCCAGTGGCAGCGAAACTGATATTTTCTTGCACGAAAAATATCGCTGAATAATGAAGCATGCACCCTCGGGTTACAAGCTGCAATCAAAATGGGAGTAACTCAACTTAAGGTGTTCGGAGATTCAGCCCTCATTATTCTTCAGACCGTTGGTAAGTGGCAAACTAGAGATGCTAAGTTGCAGCCCTATCACGCCTATTTAGAGGGGTTGGTGGAAGAGTTTGAAGACATTTCGTTTAAATACTTGACAAGGACTCAAAACTATTTTGCCAATGCTCTGGCTACATTATCGGCAATGCTACAAGTGACAAGTGAGTTAGAAGTTGAACCTTTAAAGATAGAAGTCTTACAGAAACCAGCTTATTGCATGGCCACAACAGAAGAGCCCGATGGCAAGCCGTGATATCATGATATCAAGGTGTATCTTCAAACACAGGAGTTTCTTGGGAAAAGTACCGCATCTGTCCAAAAGTATACCAAGAAAATGAGGGAGTATGCGATCCGCATATAAATGGTCATATACTAGTAAGGAAGATAATGAGGATGGGTTATTATTGGCTCACTTTAGAGAGTGATTGCATTCAGCATGTCCGAAGTTGTCACAAATGCCAGATCCATGGTGACAAGATTAATACTCCTATGAATGAATTGCATCAGATGTCCGAACCATGGCCATTTTCTATGTGGGACATTGATGTGATTGGTCCGATCAATCCTAAAGCGTCAAATGGACATCAGTTTATCCTGGTCTCTATCGATTATTTTTCGAAGTGGATCAAAGCTATGTCCTATATGATAGTGACGGCCCAGAATGTGGTAAAGTTCATTCGCCGAGACATCATTGCTCAATATAGTGCACCTGAGACCATAATTATTGACTATGGGTCGAATCTGAATAATAAATTGGTGGATGATCTGTTCGAGGAGTTCAAGATCAAGCATCTAAATTCCTCTCCATATCGTCTGCAGATGAACGGAGAGGTCAAAGCAGCTAACAAGAATATTAAGAAAATTTTGGCTAAAACAGCTGAAAACTATCGTGATTGGCATGAGAGATTACCTTTTGCACTTATGGTATATCGGACTTCTATCCGGACATCTACAGGGACAACTCCATATTCTCTTGTGTACGGTGTGAAAGCAGTTCTACCTATTGAGGTTGAAATTCCTTCGTTACGTATTCTTTCACAGGTACAATTATCAGAAGTAGATTGGATCCAGCAGAGATTGGACTAGTTGAACATGATTGATAAGATAAGGCTTAGAGCTCTATGTCATGGCCAGTGCTACCAACAACAAGTTGCTAAATCTTTCAACAAGAAAGTCAAGCCTCGACATTTTCAAGTAGGTGACCTTGTTTTGTGGAAGTTATTGCTGATAGTCCCTCTTACAGAAGGAAAATTTGCCCCAAACTATGGCGGCCCGTACATTGTAAAGAAAGTCCTTCCAGGAAGTGCTTTGATTTTGGCCTAGATGGATGGTAGTGTCTTTTTTAGTCCAATTAATTCTGATTCTATGAAGAAGTATTACACTTGATTTGTACTCATTCTGACTTTGTCTCAAATTGAATTTCATGAGTCAATTAATTTTCATGTTATGTTACTAAGCTTCGTTTGAGGAAGGCTTTTGATCTGGCAATCTGATTCCGTCCTGATGAAGCGATCATATTGCATGAGAGACTTCAAGATGATGAAAGGCAAGTCATTTCCATAAACGTCCTAAATAATAATCCCCAGTGCTAGTTGAGTGAAAATTCTGTGCTGACAAGGTAAATGATTACCTCACGAAAAGTATGACGACCAAAATGATGAGAGGCATTCATTCCCTCTATCTAAACACTACAGGTTATCATTTGCTTAACCCCTTGAACGGAGTTTCATTTCTTACCCCTGTCAGGAACAACCCCATACTGGGGCAATTTCTTAAAAAGTTCAAAATGGTTAGAATTTTCTTACTTTGACTTGCATCAATTTTCAAGTATATTTACTGCATGCAAATTCTGTGTTAGCTCGAGTGCCTTAGATATGACGAAGAGCATTTCTTTCTATATCCCTACACATTATACCCTTTGCATACCCAATTTGAGCGGTGAATTTATTTCAACCCGATTGATAATCATTCTTGTGATAAACAAATGAAATCATCTCAAAACAAGTTCAAGGTGACTTGAGGCAAATGGGAGCTCAAAAGAAAATTCATCAGAAAGGACGTAAAAGGACTCCATTAAATCGAAGTTCTCTCTGGAAAAAAAAATGAGAGAAAGAAAGGCTTCGGTAAGAACTGAGTTGATATACAAGATCATTCTTCAAGGAAAAGACCATTTGAGGGTTCATTTGTGGAGCAATTGCTAGAGCTAGATCAATGGTACCAGTAGTATGATTGGATGATCACCAATTTACATATTTATAATACCCCCTTTGATGGAAATAGGCCATTCATTTCAAGCCTACCCGAATCTATGTTACAACCCTTACTGAAGTCTCTTCAGAATAGGGCACTTGTGTTAACGTAAAGTTTCAAATGCTTATAAATGTTGCTCAAAGAAGTGCGAGCAAGATTTTTCTATCTCATTTTTGCAGCATTCCTGACTTATAAACCCGGAGCAGCTGGTGATATCAATTCTTTCAAAACTATAACTCTTACGAGTCCCCATTGTGAAACCTTTGACCAAGCCTGCGTTTTGGTCCTTATAAAGACCTCTCAAATTGGCCAAGTCATACTGATTTTGAGAATATCCAAACCATTGTTAAGCACGATAAAGAGAGTTTGAGTGATTATTATACCTGCATCAAAGGTCGGGTCAAAAGCCTTTCATTGAAAGTGAGTGGAAAGTCCTTTCTAATTAAAGGTCTCTCATTTGATGTAATCAAATTGTCAATAGGACGAAGTTGTTGTTCGTATTGATAAATTTCTCAGTGAAGCTTGGTAATGCAGGCATATTCATGAATTATGTTTTCTTTGCCCATGCGCATGTGTTGTTTTAACCTTTTCTCAGGTAAAAACAGGTGCAATGCAATTAGCTCTGTCATTTTTATAACATAAGAAGAATTCAGGTATGTCTGCTAATTATTCTTCATTGTTTCTCTTTTCGTGTTCACTCAGTGGAATAGGAAACATGATCTCTCTCATATGTTCACCAAGTGAAATAGGTGGCATATCTCTTTGTGCTGCCTAGTGGAATAGACAGCACATTCCATTTCATGTTTGCCCAGTGGAACAGGCGGCATAGTTTCTCATTCCGTGTTCACCTAGTGGAATAGGTGGCACAAATAACCTCATGCTCACCTAATGGAACATGTGACATGATCTTTTTCGTGATTGCCCTGTGGTATAGGCAACACGTCCCTTTTAATTATTTTTTCATATCATGCGTTATTTCGCATCTGTAGGAAACTACAGGTAACAGATAGACAATCCTGTACCTTGAAAACCTTACTTCCAATGGACCAGAAGTTTGGAGAACGAGGGAGTTCACAGCATTATAAAGCTTTCCCTCATTTGGGCGCTTTTTGTGTGATTCGTATGTAAGGCTCTTTCACCGCTTTTCATGAAGTGAGAAGCCTTAGCATACGTTCCTTATTGTTTGCATATCATGCATCATTGCATTTGAAAAATTGAAATTAAAACCCCCATAAAAAATAAAAAAAAAAGGGAAGAAGGAGATCATTCATCATTTTGCATGGTTTAAATTTAGGTTTCAGTCTTTGAGCAAAACCTCTGCGAGCCTCAACTTAAAGAGGGGCAGCTATTGACATCAGAAATTTCGACTGACCATTTAATAATAATTTGCATAGAAAATTAGGAATTAAATTTTAATCCCTAAATAAAAATATTAAAATTGCATAGCATATAGTTTAAGTTCATATAGGTTGGTTGCATTCCGCATTGGATCGACGATGGCAAGCGAGCTTAAAATTCATCACGTAAACCGAGCTTGGGTACCGAATGAAACTCGGCTCACTTAAGGGATTAGGAAGCCAAATATCACACGTCAAAAAGGCCTTGGTTGTCTTAATTTGAGCTTAAATTAGCCCATCAAGTTTAATTGAATAAAAGCCCAAATTAATTCAACCAACTTGGAATTAAATAAAAATTAAAGGATAAAGCCTAAGTCTAAGCCCATTAAGACTAGAAAGCCCAACCAATTAACCTAGGGTTGCGATATAAACACATGATTATATCCATCAATCAGAGAGGGCGGCTCTCATAATTTTCAAGATCAAGATTTTCAGAGAGAGCACGAGAGACATGTGAGATTGAAAGGGTTAGAAGGGAAAAATAGACCACTGGGTGCAAGAAGTGATACAGATACCGAAGAGAGACAAAGGCCAAATAGAGAACAAAGAAACGTAGGACAGAATCTCCATCAACTCTAATACGTGCACAGAAGCAGAAGGACATTCGGAGACTTCAGAGGGCGGTCCGGTGTCCGTTGTCACATCTGCCCTCATCCCGGAGATCCACTTTGGTGGTCTACAATGGCGGTCCACCATCCACAATCGCCACCATCTGCGAGCACCATCATTTGTGCGCGCTGCCGTCTATGGTATCATCATATCAACAGTTCACCGTCGTCAACCTCTTCCACGAGCACCATTGATATCACTCTCATCACCACTAGACTTCACACGTAGGAATTTTGTGTGTCAAATAAAAGGAGGGAATTCTGGGCAACGTGAAAAAGGAACAGCAAATAAATGGAGATTTTTTTTAGATAGAAATTTGGTGGGCGTTCGTCCAAGTCTCTATCGTCCGGCGGCTCCATGATCCTCCTAACCTCCACCGACAAAGCCTTCTTGCCGTGTTCTCCGATTGCCGATCGAAGTCCTAACTAAGGATTACTGTGAAATTCTCTACTGGACTAGCAAATTCTGATCTTTTCTAGCAATTCTACAACCTTGGTGTTGATCCATCGAATCCTGTTATCATACATCATTCACCACCATGTCACCATCGTGAGAACCATCGCTATCGTCGCCGCCGATCTGCCACCGTCAGTCACCGTCCCGATCCGCAAGCCAAGTTCGATCTAAGTTTAAATTTGGAATTATCCGCCAATTAGGTAAGATTATCCGAATATTTCTTTTAAATATTTAATTTTCTAGTTTTCGAGTGTTTGAATATTTCATGAATATTTTGGTGGATAGCTACATATCTTAGGATAATGTTTGCCTTATCGGCAATATTCGAAAACACTCAAAATTAGGGATTTTTCATAATTTGACAACGTATTTGGACGACTATCCGACCTTATCCCTAAGGTATGATACGCGGTGATACGGAAAATCGTTATCTTATCCATAATCACTTGGATATGATAATAGATTTTATTTGCTTTCCAAATTTGAACAATCAACTTTCAGTTGATATCTATAACCCTATAGATATGATTGTTAGTTTGATTTCTTTGCCTCATTTAAATTTGATAAGAAAAATTTTGCGGATTGTGTGGATATTGATTTGATGGTGGTGTTTATCTCTTGTTTGATTTTGTTTCTTTAAAAGAAAAGCCAAAAAGATTATATGCAATTTGAATTGATTTCTTAGAAGATAATAATGCATGTTTAGAATATATCTAGATAACTTTTTTTGAATAGAATAAGACAACTAAGATTTTCTAGAAAGATAAAATAATTTCTAATTTAAATTAGGAATTAGGGTATTTTGTTTCCTAGTTTAATTAGATATTATTCTAACCTTGATAGTTCATTTCGGGTTGATTTTAATTTCGAATTTCGATAAAAAAAACCTACCAAAAAGATTGCTCTAGAATAGGTTAATTTGCTTTTTTTAGTTTAAAATTGCATGTTTAGATAATTGGCATTTCTAATTCCGAATTTCATTGGAAAAATACCAAAAATAAATTATTTACCCATCATTAGAATTAGGTCATATTGTTGCATGTCATATAGTTTGCATGTTAGGCTGCATTAATCGCATGTTAATTTTTGCACGTCATCACATATAAGTTAGCTTTCATTTAAATAAGTGAAAATCTAAAAAATATTGAGTAAATTGCTTGTTAATTAGAAATCATATTAGGATTGTTGATGTAATTTTCTATCTAACAATACATATGCTTACGTTGCTTCAAGGTAAGTAATTCTCACAATCTTGTAATTTATTTAATGTTTTGATTATTGGGTGTTACTTTGGTGGTTTGCGCACCCACAAGATCACCTCACATGTTAGTGATTAAGTTAAAACGAATCCAAATTGTCTGCCAAAACATTTTTTTTTAAAAGAAAAGATACTGAAAGAGCGTTAGACTAGATCTAGCGTAATCAATCTAGCGTAACCAAGTCCTCAAGTTTAGAATCTCTAGCTCGTAGAAATAAAACATCTCCCTATATTTTATTTAGATTTTTAATCGACCTATCACAAATAGATTAGTGGCAACTCCAAGCATGAAACATTTGCACGTTAAGAACTTAAATCCTAAGTTGCGAATTGGTAAGGCTTAGGAGGGCCCGAATTAAGTTTAGTCTTAATAATCCATTAACCTGAGAGAAATTTTAGGTCGCAACATCTAGAATCATTTGTTTCTTTCTCATGAAAATAATTCAGAACCCGTAAAACATTTATTCTCAATGAATTCAACATCTCTTGATTCCACATTGACATTAGACTCTAAATCAAGAAGTCTATAAGCTTTACTATTTTTAGCATATCCAATGAAAACACATTTGATAGCTCTAGGACCATGTTTGGGGTTTGATACTCGGTAATATGCAAAGCACCCCCACACTTTAAGGTACGACATATTCGGTTATTTGCCTTTCCATAATTCATAAGAGCTCGTGTTATTTCTCTTAAATGGTATTCTATTATAAATATAACATACAGTAAGCAATACTTCTCTCCAAAGATTAATTGGTAGCCTTGAATTCGAAAGCATACAATTAACCATTTCTCCAAGGGATCAATTTTTCTTTTTAGCCATACCATTTTGTTGTGAAGTGTATAGTGCGGAAACTTGATGAATAATGCCATGTTCTTCACAAAATGAAGAAAATTCATTTAAGAAATATTCTCCAACTCTGTCTGAACATAGAACTTTAATTTTCCTTTCCAATTGATTTTCTACTTTGGCCTTATATTTCTTAAATATGGTAAAGGCTTCATCCTTCGACCTCATGAGATAAACATATAGATACCTACTGCAATCATCCACAAAGGTAATGAAATACCTTTTACCACCACGAGTTAACATGCCATTGAATTCGCATATATCACTATGCACCAAATCCAATAAATTCGAATTTCTATTAACACCAGGAAATGGTTTCTTTATGAGTTTAGACTTAGCACATATTTTACATTTGTCTAATTTGTCATTGAAATTAATCAAGTCTAACTTTTTTTTTTTTTGGTAAGGATCAAGTCTAACTTTTTCATATTCTTTAAATAGCGAAAATTTATATATGCTAATCTACTATGCCATAAAGAAGTAGACTCAACGGTATAAGTAAAAGATATGATAATATTATTGATACTTAGTTGATACATGCTGTCATTGGCATAACCCTTCTCCACAAACATCCCATTCTTCGACAAGATAACCTTGTCAAATTCAAACAAAATCCGAAACCTCCTCTTACAGAGTAAATCAATTAAAACTAGGTTATTCTTAATTTCGGGTACATATAACACATTAAGAAGGGTAATCTTTTTTCCAGATGTAAAGTCAAGTTCCACCGTGCCTTTGCCAACAACCTTTACAAGAGCATTGTTCGCCATTAGGACCTCTCGAACATTTTTGTCGACAATCTCTTCAAATTGCTTAAACATATATTTGTGCCTGCACACATGGACCGTAGCCCTAGAGTCTAACCACCAACTGGATTGGACAGAAGCATAATTGATTTCAGTAACTATGGCCACCTTATCATTGATTTTTGAAATTCTCAAATTTTAAAACTTGGTTGAAATCATGGCCACATAGTTCTCTTCAACCAAATTCGCATTTGCCTTCACTGTCGGAATGTTCTTGTCCTTGAATATGATCATCTTGCAGTGCTTGCGCTCCTTAGCATGGTGTCCCTGTTTACCACAAACAAAATAAGAACCTTTCTTCTTCTTATGCGTTTTCTTAAATTTCAGTCCTTTCTTTACCTTGAAATTCAGGCGGTTTTTGGATTGAAATCCATTACCCTCTATAGCATTCACCTTGGTATCAAACAAAACAGAATTATCACGTACACGTGACTCTTCCTCAATTCGAAGATGTTTCTAAATTTGCTCCAAGGATATGTCCTTTGACTTATGCATAAGCCTTTTTCCATGGTCTTTCCAACTTAGAGGCAATTTTGCAATAATTGCTCCAACTTGAAAGGCTTCTAGAATTTCGATTTTCAGGGCACGAATTTTGTTGACTAGCACTTGTAGTTCATGGACTTGCTCCAACAAAGGTTTACTATCAATAAACTTAAAATCAAAGTACTTAGCGATCAAATACTTATTGGTACCTTGCTCCTCCGTTTTGTACTTGAATTCAAGCGCGGTCCAAATTTCTCTAGCTGACTTCATTTCAGTGAACAAGTCGTAAAGTCGATCGGACAATGTGTTCAGAATATGTCCATGACACAGCAATTCGTCCTCCTCGTGTTTCTTCTTTTCCTTGCTAACACTTTCTGTGGCTTCTTTACTCGGCTGGCCTCCTTCAGTAGTAGGCTTCGGATCCTCTACAAGATTCAGGTTAGGATCCAAAATATAGGATATCTTTAATGCAGTGAGTAGGAACATCATCTTGTCCCTCCAACGAGCAAAGTTGTTCCCATTGAACCGGTCCAGTTTCACCATGTCTTGGTTCATGACCTTGATTGTCTCTAACCCCATTATTAAATGAATAATTCCTTAAAATTGTTAAAAAAAATATGCTCCTTCGAATTGTAGAAGAAAAGAAACTTTAACTTCAAACAGGATGAACAACGAAGTCAGACTTTGAGGCGTGATATCACTTTATTTAAGGAATTATTTGTTCCACGAAATTGCTAATGGTCACTGGCACATTTCCTCCAAAATACAACAAAGTCTTGATTAAGAATACTGAATAGCAATTTTGGTATATCTTCAGGGTCTCTTTAGGAAAACAATTAGAAATAACGGCTGCAGTTTTTTGGAATGAAAAAGGTATCTAAAAATCCGAATGAAGAGACTTTATATTCAATCAAGAAAAACTAACTTACTAATCACACCCTTTCGAACAAAGACGCCCCTTCATCAAAAAGATGTTTAGTGAATTGGTACGAAATCAAAAGTCACGTTGAAAAATGAAATATGAAAATTCGGAATAAAATAATAATAAACTAAAATAATAATAATTTTTTAATCATTTTTATTAATCCGAATTTTATAAATTCTTAAAAATAATCTTTGAACAAATACAACCTTTCAAGGTGAAAGGAGTTATGTCCGAAAAGATATAACCTTCCAAATGTAAAGTAGTTATGTCCGAAGAGACACAATTCTTTCAAAGGTTGTAAGAATGCCTAATAACCGTTAAACTAAATAATAAATTTTGAAATTAATTAATAAAAAAATAACCACAATTCTATTGCGAACAGTCACACTGTTTCAATAGGATAGAATCGTTATTTTCTAATTATAAATTTGAAATTTGATAAATAAAAATAATAAACGAGGATCATTGCTAATTATCATCCGTAATCGTGCCAAGTGCTAAGTGCGCCTAATAATCACGCTAAAATTGCGCACCCGTATGCAGGTATTGATAAGTCTAGTCCACACCCCATTATCTTTACTTTAACATTAAAGAAGACACTCACACATGTAAAGTGGCTCACATGCTCAAAACTTTCCTATGTGGGACAAAAGAAAAAAAAATATTTTGTTTGTTTTATAAACAAACAACCAGCATATTGTTGCACCACATATACATACATTGAGAACGAGATGCTTTCGTTTGCATTTACAATTTATGTTATTGCAGTTATCTTTACATAAGGATTATTGCGTATATACAACATCAGCAATGTGCTTTCGTTTCCATTAATTCAATTAGTTATTGAAAGCATAGTTTAAGTTAAAAATACTACCACGTGGATTTTTTAGGCATACATCTGATGGCATTTTTCAATTATTTATAATCGCCACCATAACTAGACCTATCAAATGGATAGGTCAGGTTGAGTTGAGATGGGTCAAATACGATCCGATCCAAATTGATGTATTTAACTCATATCGACTCATTTTCATGTGACACCCAACTCAACCCAGACCTAACCCAGGCTCTAATTGTTAACAATTTTTTCATTAAATTTTTGGCTCTAAAGAATGGATAACTCAATGGACTAAATTCCCAAATCAATGAGGTAGCTCGGGTGATTGGGTAAGGTTGTCGGCTCGGATTTCAAGTGGCACATGAGCAATGTGAAAACTTGGGTGAGAGTTGCGCTAACAAACAGGACCACTTGCGTGGACAGGTTTGAGAGTCGGGTTATGGATGGGGGTGTGAAAGTGGTGATGAGGCAAAAGGTCTAGTGGAAATTGACATATAGTGTGAAATTGGCATTTGCTTTATCTTTTGGAAATAAAAAAAGGTTTGAGAGTCGGTTATGGACAGGGGTGTGAAAGTGGCGATGAGGCAAAAGGTCTAGTGGACGTATAGTGTAAAATTGGCACTTGCTTTATATTTTTGGGAAAAAAAAAAAAGATTTGAGAGTCAAGTTATGGATTGGGGCGTGAAAGTGGCGATGAGGCGAAAGGTCTAGTGGAAATTGACGTATAGCGTGAAATTGGCGCTTGCTTAATATTTTGGAAATAAAAAAATTTTGGGTGGCTTAAAATAACTGTCTGTACATGGTCACAATTTTTATTCACAAAAGATAAATGTGAATTTGCTTTTTTAATGGGTTGGCCAAAATAGGAAAAAAAAACCACTTGCTTTCAATGCATGATGATCTAAATGGATTTTCAATTTTTCAAAGAAAAATCCCTAGCCGGTACACCTATGATAAATTTATCCTAAATTAATTTTTTGACAACCAAAAACTCTAAATTGGTACATTTGTGACAAATTTACCCTCCATTAAATTGAATTAATATCACGAAAAATCACAAACTAGTACATTTGGAGTTTTTAGTAGTCAAAAAATTAATTTAGTGTAAATTTATTATAAATATATCAGTTTAGAATTTTCCGTGGTATTAACCCTTACTGAAATGAGTTAGAGATTGGGTCTGTTTCATATCAAATCCAAGTGGGTTTTATTTTTTTACCCATTCATGCCTGCAATGAATAATAAAAACTCATCTACCACATGACCCATTGAAAATGAGTTAAAAAAAAAAAAAAAATGGGCCTACAACCCCTATTGCCACCTCCAACCATAACTACCATATCGATGGCAACCATTTTTAAGTGCGATGATGCATCTCCTCTGCTAGCATTTTGACAACCTTTACCAAAACGAATGACGATTTTTTGCTATTGTGGGTAGATTGTAATATTTTGAGGATATCGATAAAAAAAATTTAGGTTTGTAGGATATCGATAAATTAAAAGTAAAGTTATTTGAGCTATTAAAGTAATGATATTAGTCGATCATCTATGACATTTGTTGTTTACTAAAAGAGCATGACTTGTCAAAATCTGTATGTATTGTATGTCAAGGGTGTATAATTAAAGTTATGACTCGTGAATGGTCATTTTGATTGTATTTCAAAAGTCATAACTTGTCATCGGAAGGTTGGTTACATCTTTAAAAAGTCATAAATTGAAAGAACACAACTCTTGATCAATACGAAATTCTTGTTATAATATATAATATATTATATTTAGACCGATAATTAAATTTTTCGCTTTGTTTTACCAATAGAGATTTCTTGAGGCTTTTGTTGTATCCTAAGAGTGTCTTACTTTCTATACTTATCCCACGACAACGAGGGCAATAATAATAATAAGAAAGTGATATACACGCCTCAAAACCTATTTCCATTTTCATCTCCAATTTATTCTCTCTAGTAGTGGCTACAAACCGAACTGGCTAGTACTTTCTGGCTCCTATTATAGTGATATATCTTCCCAAAGCTCAAAATAAACTACTCAAATAAAAATTAGTAAATTCGTTTATGAGCTAGTTATTCCAAAGCGCTCATAAGAAAATTAATTTAAGTTAATAAAGATAAGAAATGCTTATGATTTGTAAATTTTCAAAAAAAGTTTTTCATTTTAATAATAGTGTCAATAAGGCACAAAAAAGTTAATGGAAGAAATCAGGTGGCCAGTACAATTTCACCAACAAATTTTTTAGCACTTACTAACTTTTTGAAAAATCGATCATCACCAAGAAAAATCCACCTTTTAGGAATAGAATGCTAGAATTGTCCATTTTGAAAAACTACTCTTACAAAATGAGACAGAAAATGCTCTTAGACAAAATACGAACATTTATGTCTATGCGGCATTAAAAATTCTAACTATCCATAAGAGAGCGTTGACTGGAGCACAAAATGATTAACCCAACCATGGTTTGATTGGTAATCTTTGAAATAATAAGAGACTTCTAAAGTGAAGTTATCCAAGTGATACCAACTTTGGAAGATACAAGTGTTCTTCAGAGAAAAAGAATATGTATTCTTATATAGGACTTTTGGATGAGCTGCTGGTACTACAGTAAATTAATGTGATGCTACAATAAAATATATATATTGTCTTAAATTTAATATGAATCATATTTACATAACACAATAATTGCTCACATAAAATATTGAAGTAAAATTTATGATTTCAAAATAAATATAAAATATATCTTTCAAGGAAAAAAATAGCTACTAACCTACCTACAGTCGTGCCGCGGTTTATTTTTCTTTTAGGCTATTTTTTGTTCTCGAGCTCTGGCCTAGTTAACGCCATCATGTTAAGGAGAAGGAGGAGGAGACAGGAAGTAGAAGAAGAATGGGAGGGCTAGAATTATGCATTTTTCATAATAATAATAATAATAATAAATAGCATGAGGATAGAAAAATATTCGGTAAGAGGATGTTTTGTCGGTAATGAAAAACAATTCATCGATCAATTATTTCAAGTAATACGAGCGATTAATTTTTGGAAAATATTTTCCTAATCATTCATTTTCCGCAAAATAAGCGAAGCCTTAAAAATAATACTATGAGTAACACACAAGATAATTGAGAAAAAACTAATTTGCTTGCAAAGTAATAATTAATTTTAGTATTCAATACTCCTAAAAATCATTAAATTATTGAAATAATAATTGTATATCCGTGTGGCCTCTTATCAATATATGTTTTTTTATGAAGTTTATAAGTTAAGGTACGTATATGTATGTTTTAATTGTCAATAATGAGTGTGAACAAAACATTAATACTGGCAATAAGTTCAAGTTCGTTAAGAGTTATTATTAGATCCATTGTCGGTATTAGGAATAATCACACTCACTATTGGATGGTTGATGTGTGAAAACTCCAAACATACATGTCATTTCACATGTCAATCATCTAACGGTAAATAATATAAATAATATTTTAATTAGGTCCATTTAGAAAAAAAGAAAACGGAACTTCGTAAATAAATTTAAAAGATTTTACCAACTAAATTTACGTTTTCTATAATGATTTGAAACATTTTGATTGAACTAAATGTTAAGATTGGTTTTGTCTGTTCATGAATATAAACAAAGTGAGACATGAATACAGGAATTTTAAATTTTCGTTCCCACTAAGGTGTTATATACTGCATTCTATCAAATTTGGATTAACTGTTTTAGAGTTAATATCACGAAAAACCTCAAATTAGTATACTTGTGATAATTTTTCCTTAAACTAATTTTTTGATCACCAAAAACCCAAAACAGTTACATCTGTGATAAATTTACCCCAAACTAATTTTTTTACCACTAAAAACTCCAAACTTGTATATTTGTGACAAATTTACTTTTCATTAGTTTCCGTTAAATTGGATTAATACCACAAAAAATCACAAACTAGTACACCTATGATAAACGGAGGGTAAAACATAAAACTGATATATTAGTTAACTGTCGCATTGCATTTAACAAAGTAATTTGACAGTAAAATTTAATGGAAACATACTAGGAGTAAATTTATCACGTGTATACCAGTTTGGAGTTTTTGGTGGTCAAAAAATTAGTTTGGAGCAAATTTATCCCGAATGTAGCGGTTTGGGGTTTTTTTGTGGTATTAACCCAATGTTCTATGAAATCTTTTTTTTTGGATTATTAACTTAAAGGGTTAATACCACAAAAAACCCTAAACTGGTAGACCTGTGACAATTTTATCCCGAACTATTTTTTTGACCACAAAAAATCCCAAATTGGTATACCTGTGATAAATTTACTCCAAACTATTTTTTTGACCACCAAAAACCCCAAATTGGTACACTTGTAACAATTTTATCCCGAACTATTTCTTTGACCACTAAAAACCCCACACTGGTATACCTGTGACAATCTTAGCCCCGAACTAATTTTTTAACTACTAAAAACTCTAAACTGGTACATTTGTGACAAATTTACCCTCTATAGTGTCTGTTAAATCATATTAATATCACAAAAAATCACAAATTAGTAAACTTGTGACAAACAAAAGGTTAAAACTCAAAACCCATACAGATGTCAATTACCACGTGTCATTAAACTTAGTAATTTGATAGTAAAATTTAACGGAAACTAACGGAAAGTAAATTTATCACAAATGTACCAGTTTGGGGTTTTTGATAGCCAAAAAATTAGTTCGGGGGTAAAATTGTCACAGGTATATCAATGTAGGGTTTTTTGTGGTCAGAAAAATAGTTTGGGGCAAATTTGTCATAGGTGTACCAGTTTAAGATTTTTTTGTGGTCAAAAAAATAGTTTAGAGAAAATTTGTCACAGGTGTACCAGTTTAGAGTTTTTTATGGTATTAATCCTAACTTAAATTGGTTCTGCCAGATACACTTGTATAATTTAAATTGTGCACATGTATAGATTATCCCAACGACATGCCACTGAGAAACCAGGTTTTTATTACATCACGAAAGAAGGAAATTACTTACTTTGTTATATTTGCAAAATGGATTTTTTTATAAACAGTTGAAGGAGGACAGAGCTCCTAGGTGGAGACACGTAGAATGATTAACTCATTTGGTCACAAGCAACAATAATAAATCGATATTTCATGCAAACTTGAGTCATGGCCCAAAATTGCATTGACAATATATTGGAGAAATTATCCAATCAATTCTAAACCTATTGTATGAATGTTAATTCCATCTTAAATTTTTCAATTTTGCCAATCGAAACCTAAACTTTTGCATGAAATTCTAATATTGTCATTTTGACCAATTTTCACCGGAAATCGCTAATGTGGCGATGTGCTACGTAAGACAATAGGCAAAGACTAAACCACCACATAAGAGATTTTCAACGAAAATTGATTGGAATGACTACACCGGAATTTCACACAAAAATTTAGGATTGAATTAACAAAATTGAAAATTTTATGATTAAAATGGCATTCGTATAATAAGTTTATGATTAATTCAATAGTTTTCCCCAATATATTTCGTTGTTATTTGAACCCAACAACACAAGAAAATGAGCAAATTTCCCTGGCATCTTACTCAATGCCTTGTTGGTTCAAGTATGGACTATTCTGTTCTTCCGAGCTCATCATAATTAAAAATATCTCGATTTTCTTCATTTCTTTGGGGATTGTAACACTTCTTAACCGACAATGGATATGCATGGACAATAATGTCAAGCTTCATAATCTCATTTCTAATGCAGCGACTAGCTTGGATAATTAGGAGAAAAAGAAAGGAAAGAGGGAGCGTTGACAAATTATTTTATGTAACCGATACAATTTAACCGATACACCACTAACATAATGCTCATGTCCTCTGAATTTGAACCTATTTGGTGCCATGTGGTTATATATTGTGTTTTTTATTGATTAGTTACATCATGTGCAACTGTCACGTAACATAGCCGTTACATTTAATTCAGAGGGAGAGAGAGATAGGGCGGGCTTTTTGCTTTTGGGCCGTTGGCCCATCTTGAATCTGACAGAAGATGAACCCTATCGTCTTTATAAAGCGATGCTCCACTTCCACAGCCGCAGGAAACTCGGCGTCTTCTCGTTTTTAACTTTTGCATCTTCTGCTCTGTATCGAATTCATGAGTCGCTGGAGTCGATTGGGACTCGACCCTCGAGCCTGCGAGACTGGTATTTTCTTGGTTCCGTTTTGCTTGCTCGACCCAAGAAAACAAGAACTTGCTCTCGAGGTTTTTCGGGG
Organism: Syzygium aromaticum; assembly: GCA_024500025.1. Classification (NCBI taxonomy): domain Eukaryota; kingdom Viridiplantae; phylum Streptophyta; class Magnoliopsida; order Myrtales; family Myrtaceae; genus Syzygium; species Syzygium aromaticum. The sequence goes on from CM044889.1 coordinate 14,077,924, forward strand.
GTTTTGGACGATTTGCCCTCAGGGCGCGCTCGCGAGTTTCGCGGTTTCTGTTTGATGGATCCGTGAACATGATGAGAGTAATAATGCGAGCGATGATAAAATCTTATCAGGTGATGAGAAAAAATATTACTTCGCTACGTTCTTTCTGATTCATGGTCCATCTGTGTATTCTTGCGGTGTTGCTCTTCCGATTCTCACCTGTTTTCAATCAACCCGGTTTCCATTTCACCATGTTTGCATTAGTTGTTCATGTCATTACAGGCAACTCGTGTAAGTTTTGAGTTAGTATTGTCGTGTCGCGTCGGGTTTTTCAAAGTGAAATTCATGTCTGTCTCAAGAATACTGACCCCCTTGCGCAGTTCAGTATATTCTTCTGTTGCCGTATTCGTAAATTTCGTAATAATTGTTGCCAAAACATAGTTTCTAATAGAGGACGGCGATGACCATTATGGAACCGATTTTTATGACGACCCTGCTTCTACTTCAACGCTGGTTTTCTGCTCGAAGATCCTCCTTTCGTCACGCTTGTATGGCTTTCTTGAGCCTTTAGGGTATCTTCGTCGTTGAACCCTCGATTACTATCGGGCTCTCGCCGTGATTCCTTCTCCTTCCGTCCCTGCTCAGTCCCCGATCGTTCAGCGAAGCTAGAATCCTCCTCTCGTAGTCCTGCCTCGAATGTCCGCTGCCGTACCATTGATACATGAACTTTTCTACCTAATAGTAACAAAAAGAACAGACTGAAAAACGATCAAATGGCAATCCATAACAGCAATACATGATGCGGAGAGAGAGCGAGAGGGGTGAAGGAACCTCTTCATTAGACAAATCGTGGCTTTCTTGAACTCGCTTTCTTATGGCTTGCTTTGAGCCCAAAGAATCCCACGTCTTCCCCTTGCAAGCAGCACTTGTCATGGCCTCCTCTCTTTTACAATTCAAGCTCTTTGATCTCATCCCTGATCTTCTTCTCCTCATCTGAATTGAGTCTCCGCCATCGCTTCACATAATGCAATCTTCAAATCTGTATTTTCGCGAATGCAAAGATCAGGAAACCAAAAGAAGTCTGGTCAAAACAAGGCCCTTTGTTTAAATGCGAGTATTTAGTTCGCAATACACATCGAGTGTCGAATCGTACCTTTTTGATCCAACTCTTGCATGGACATGTATGGATCTGCCTTCCTCTGGGCTTCCTTTATCTTTCTTAAGATCTGCCTTTCGTCGGCCAGGTTGTTGCCTCCTTGAAGCATTCCTAAATGCAAGCTCTCTACACCATTTTATCGGCCAAAGTACAGTATCGTATTAGCTGTAAACGGAGCCTTGCACATGCAATCATTTTAAAGTACTGTAGCAAAAAATTGTAACCATGTCTTGCTATTACTAACTGGATTATCTATCTCATTGACTGAGGAGCCCGGTTTGATGGCTTTACAGAGGCTCGCTTTATTTGCGAAGCATAGCTTGTCCATAGATAATTTCAGCAAGTTCAAGTCCTCCCTTCCCCATCGTTGGGCCTGGTATCTCAGATTGCACAACGAGAAGAATAGTCGGTCTTGATCCATCTGAGAAGCAAACATATGTATCAGAGCATGACGAAACATTAGGATTGAAACCAACACCATCAGTTGCTCCTGAAGTAATTCGGATGAATCTCGATAGATAAGATAATAGATATCTCGATTAATAAGCTTTCCATCTAGAGGAGATACTCAGTTTTTTTAGTATAGGACCATCATTAGCAATTATATCAGTTTTTTTTTTAGGGGACGAGAATGTGGAAGCGGTAGGGGCTGGTCTTCTTTGTGAAACCGCACCACGCATGTGACCTCCACGTTTATACTGAAAAGTAAAAAGATTAGACAAATATAATAAAAAATATGAACATGTATTAGGGACAGAAAATGAAATCATTTTCCTTACCATTTTGTTTCAAAAAGCAAAAAATAAACTTGTAAAAATGAAACAAACAGACTATCGCCTCTGATAAATAGCCAAGTCATTGGCTCTCGTCAGAAGAACCTATTGTAATTTTGACCACATCAGATTCCACTAAACTGCTTAAGGAAACATATTAAATGTACAAAACGAATTACAACAAGTATCAAGTCTGATGCCAAATTTGTGCAAATATATGCCCCGAATATCCCATTTCACAAAGTTCTAGTACATGCCTAGAAAAAAGATCACAAATTATGTTGAACAAGCAAATTTGCCACGAATGCAACCCATTAATTTGTTTCATGTTTAAGCTTCCTTTTACCCAAATTTAGATCTTAGTAGAAAAATCATTAACAAAAATTGACAACAGTGCATTTCATGCAAATTCAGCAAGTGCAAAAGCCAGATTTCATGAGAAATCTGGTCTGAATTATCTTCTCTAAGCCTACATTCTTTCCACTGACCCACAAAAACAAAACAAACAAATAGCAACTAATTGCGGCCGCGACCCCCCCTGAAATCTGGGCGAGCTCGAGTTCGCCGTCAGCGGCGACAAGGCTAGCCCTCGCCGGCACTGGCAAGGGTCGATCTAGCCGGCCATGGCGAGCTTCGCCCTCACCAGTACCGGCGAGGGCTAACCTCACCTCCAGCAAGCTCGAGCTCACCAAGAACTTGCCTAGATCTGGGCGAGCTCGGCCCTCACCATCAGACCATGCGAGGCTAGCCCTCACCGGCACTGGCGAGGGCCGAGCTCGCAGGCCATGGTGAGTCCCATGCGAGGCTAGCCCTCCTGGGTGTCGGCGAGGTCGATCGGTAGCCATGGCCAGGCCGCTAGACCTCGGTCCACAGCTGACAATATCTCCTACGACTACCCAAACTAGTAAGGAAGGGAAAAAAATTTCAATAACACCAAAAAATACAAATCAAGCGATTAATAGTTTTGTGACGAACCGTTTTCGTCACCAATTAGTCACAAAATTAACCATAACATTTACCGGCGGAAAAGATTTACCGAAATTGATTTGCACGTGTGCAGATAGGTAAATCCAGAAAAACGAAAGAGAGAGACGAAGAGAGAACAGCGAGGGGATAAGAGGAATCAGTCGAAAGAGAGAAATTGAGGGTGGGTATGGATATAACAAAAATTTTTCAAATTAAGCCGAACATTACTAGGTTTTTTTAAATTCATGGGAAATTTCCTACGAATTTGAAAAAGGCGCCTATTGAATTTCATTGCAAAATTCGTGAGAAATTTCTCATGAATTTTGCAATGAATTTGAATGATGCCCCATGTACTAATTTCATGGGAAATTTCATGGGAAATTTCTAACGAATTTTTCCATGAATTTCAATTAAGACGAACAATACCGAGTTTTTGTGAATTCGTGGGAAATTTTCCACAAATTTTCCCATGAATTTGAAAAGGGCACATATTGAATTTCGTTGCAAAATTCATGGGAAATTTCCCACAAATTTTACAACAAAAAAAGAACACACTGCAATAATTATCCCGAAAATTGGAATTCGTGGGAAAATTACTTAGAAATTTCTAACAAATTTTCCCACGAATTCCAATTAAGCGTAAAATACTGGGTTTTTTTGAATTCGTGGGAAAATTTGTTGGAAATTTTCTACGAATTTTGCCACGAATTTGAAAAAGGCGCCTATTAAATTTCATTGCAAAATTCGTGGGAAATTTCCTATGAATTTTGCAACAAAAATTGTACACACTTCAATAATTGCCCGGAAAATTAAAATATTTTTCCGTCGCAAATTTGTCGCGAATAATTTTTCGTCACAAAGTTCATCGCAAATTTGCCATAAATAAATTTATGTGCCAAAAATCGTCGGAAATTAGCGACGAAAAAATTTTTGTCGCAAAAATTGTCGGAAATTAGCGATGAAAACTTTTTCGTTGCTAATTTCCGATGAATAATTGCCGACGAGTTTTGCGACGAAAAGTTTTCATTGCTAATTTCCAACGATGTTTGCAAAGAAAAATTTTTCATCTCTAATTTCCGATGATTTTTACTTTTCGTTGGAAAAGTTGTCGCAAATTTGCGTTGCAAATTTTCGTGGCAAAAATCCAGTTTTTTTGTAGTGAAGGGTTAATACCACGAAAAACCCTAAACTAGTACACCTGTGACAATTTTACCTCGAACTGTTTTTTTTACCACAAAAAACTCCAAACTGGTACATCTGTGACAAATTTACTCTGAACTAATTTTTTGATCACCAAAAACCCTAAACTGGTACACTTGTAACAATTTTACCTTGAACTATTTCTTTGACCACCAAAAACCCTACACTGGTACACCTGTGACAATTTTACCCCCGAACTAATTTTTTGACCACTAAAAACCTCCAAACTTGTACATTTGTGACAAATTTACCCTTCGTTAGTGTCCGTTAAATTATATTAATATCACAAAAAATTACAAATTGGTAAACTTGTGACAAACATAGGGCTAAAACCCAAAACCAGTATACATGTCAATTACCACGTGTTATTAAACTTAGCAATTTAATAGTAAAACTTAACGGAAATTAACGGAGGGTAAATTTGTCACAAGTGTACCAATTTGAGCTTTTTGGTAGCCAAAAAATTAGTTCAGGGGTAAAATTGTTACAGGTATACTAGTGTGGAGTTTTTTGTGGTCAAAAAAATAGTTTGGGGTAAATTTATCACAAGTGTACTAGTTTATGGTTTTTTGTGGTAAAAAAAATAGTTTGGAGTGAATGTCACAAATGTACCAGTTTGGGGTTTTTCGTGATATCAACGCAAATAATAAGAGACTTCTAAAGTGAAGTTATCCAAGTGATACCAACTTGTGATACCAACTTTGGAAGATACAAGTGTTCTTCAGAGAAAAAGAATATGTATTCTTATATAGGACTTTTGGATGCGCTGGTGGTACTACAGTAAATTAATGTGATGCTACAATAAAATATATATATTGTCTTAAATTTAATATGAATCATATTTACATAACACAATAATTGCTCACATAAAATATTGAAGTAAAATTTATGATATCAAAATAAATGTAAAATATATCTTTCAAGGAAAAAAAAAGCTACTAACCTACCTGCAGTCGTGCCGCGGTTTACTTTTCTTTTAGGCTATTTTTTGTTCTCGAGCTCTGGCCTAGTTAACGCCATCATATTAAGGAGAAGGAGGAGGAGACAGGAAGTAGAAGAAGAATGGGAGGGCTAGAATTATGCATTTTTCATAATAATAATAATAATAATAAATAGCATGAGGATAGAAAAAAAATTCGGTAAGAGGATCTTTTGTCGGTAATGAAAAACAATTCATCTATCAATTATTTCAAGTAATACGAGCAATCAATTTTTGAAAAATATTTTCCTAATCATTCATTTTTCGCAAAATAAGCGAAGCCTTAAAAATAATACTATGAGTAACACACAAGATAATTGAGAAAAAAACTAATTTTGCTTGCAAAGTAATAATTAATTTTAGTATTCAATACTCCTAAAAATCATTAAATTATTGAAATAATAATTGTATATTCGCGTGGCCTCTTATCAATATATGTTTTTTTATGAAGTTTATAAGTTAAGGTACGTATATGTATGTTTTAATTGTCAATAATGAGCGTGAACAAAACATTAATATTGGTAATAAGTTCAAGTTCGTTAAGAGTTATTATTAGATCCATTGTCGGTATTAGGAATAATCACACTCACTATTGGATGGTTGATATGTGAAAACTCCAAACATACATGTCATTTCACATGACAACCATCTAACGGTAAATAATATAAATAATATTTTAATTAGGTCCATTTAGAAAAAAAAAAAAATGGAACTTCGTAAATAAATTTAAAAGATTTTACCAACTAAATTTGCGTTTTCTATAATAATTTGAAACATTTTGATTGAACTAAATGTTAAGATTGGTTTTATCTGTTTATGAATATAAACAAAGTGAGACATGAATACAAGAATTTTAAATTTTAAATTTTCGTTCCCACTAAGGTGTTATATACTGCATTCTATCAAATTTGGATTAACTGCTTTAGGGTTAATACCACGAAAAACCTTAAATCTGTATATTTATGATAATTTTACCTCAAACTAATTTTTTGATCACAAAAAACCCAAAACTGCTACATTTATGATAAATTTATTCCAAACTAATTTTTTTACCACTAAAAACCCCAAACTGGTATAGTTGTGACAAATTTACTCTTCATTAGTTTCCGTTAAATTGGATTAATACCACAAAAAATCACAAACCGGTACACTTATGATCAATGGAGGGTAAAACATAAAATTGATATATTAGTTAATTGTCGCATTGCATTTAACAAAGCAATTTGACAGTAAAATTTAATAGAAGTATACTATGAGCAAATTTATCACATGTGTACCAGTTTGGGGTTTTTGGTGATCAAAAAATTAGTTTTGAGTAAATTTATCCTGAGTGTAGCGGTTTGAGATTTTTTTGTGGTATTAACCCAATGTTCTATTAAATCATTTTATTTATTTTTTTGGATTATTAATTTAAAGGGTTAATACCACGAAAAACCCTCAACTAATAGACCTGTGACAATTTTACCCCAAACTATTTTTTTGACCACAAAAAATCCCAAACTGGTACACCTGTGACAAATTTATCCTGAACTATTTTTTAACCACCAAAAACCTCAAACTGGTACACTTGTAATAATTTTACCCCAAACTATTTCTTTTATCACTAAAAACCCCACACTGGTACACCTGTGACAATTTTACCCATAAACTAAGTTTTTGACCACTAAAAACTCTAAACTGGTACATTTGTGACAAATTTACTCTCTGTTAGTGTCCGTTAAATTATATTAATATCACAAAAAATCACAAATTAGTAAACTTGTGACAAACAGAGGGTTAAAACCCAAAACCGGTACACATGTCAATTACCACGTGTTATTAAACTTAGCAATTTAACAGTAAAATTTAACGGAAACTAACGGAGGGTAAATTTGTCACAAGTGTACTAGTTTGGGATTTTTTGTGGCAAAAAAATTAGTTCGGAGGTAAAATTATCACAGGTATACCAGTGTAGGATTTTTTGTGGTCAGAAAAATAGTTTGGGGCAAATTTGTCATAGGTGTACCAGTTTAGGGTTTTTTGTTATCAAAAAATAGTTTGGGGTAAATTTGTCATAGGTGTACCAGTTTAAAGTTTTTCGTGGTATTAACCAACTTAAATTGGTTCTACCAAATACATTTGTATAAATTAAATTGTGCATATGTATAGATTATCCCAACGACATGCCACTGAGAAACCAGGTTTTTATTATATCACGAAAGAAGGAAATTACTTACTTTGTTATATCTGCAAAACGGATTTTTTTATAAACAGTTGAAGGAGGACAGAGCTCCTAGGTGGAGACACGTAGAATGATTGTTCATTTAGTCACAAGCAACAATAATAAATCGATATTTGATGCAAACTTGAGTCATGGCCCAAAATTGCATTGACAATATATTGGAGAAATTATCCAATCAATTTTAAACCTATTGTATGAATGTTAATTCCGTCTTAAATTTTTCAATTTTGCCAATTGAAACCTAAACTTTTGCATGAAATTCTAATGTTGTCCTTTTGACCAAATTTTACCGGAAATCGCTAATGTGGCGATGTGCTACATAAGACAATAGGCGAAGACTAAACCACCACATAAGAGATTTTCAACAAAAATTGATTGGAATGAGTATACTGGAATTTCGCACAAAAATTTAGGATTGAATCAACAAAATTGAAAATTTTATGACTAAAATGGCATTTGTCTAATAAGTTTATGATTAATTCAGTAGTTTTCCCCAATATATTTCGTTTTCGTTGTTGTTTGAACCCAACAACACAAGAAAATGTGCAAATTTCCTTGGCATCTTAGTCAATGCCTTGTTGGTTCAAGTATGGACTATTTTGTTCTTCCGAACTCATCATAATTCAAAATATCTCGATTTTCTTCATATCTTTGGGCATTGTAACACTTCTTAACCGAAAATGGAAATTCATGGACAATAATGTCAAGCTTCATAATCTCATTTCTAATGCGGCGACTAGCTTGGATAATTATGAGAAAAAGAAAGGAAAGAGGGAGCGTTGACAAATTATTTTATGTAACCGATACAATTTAACCGATACACCACTAACATAATGCTCGTGTCCTCTGAATCTGAACCTATTTGGTGCCACGTGGTTGTGTATTGTATTTTTTATTGATCGGTTATATCTCGTGTCACTATCATGTAACATAGCCGTTACATTTAATTCAGAGGGAGAGAGAGATAGGGCGGGCTTTTTGATTTTGGGCCTTTGGCCCATCTTGAATCTGACAGAAGATGAACCCTATCGTCTTTATAAAGCGATGCTCCACTTCCACAGCCGCAGGAAACTCGGCGTCTTCTCGTTTTTAACTTTTGCATCTTCTGCTCTGTATCGAATTCATGAGTCGCTGGAGTCGAGTGGGACTCGACCCTCGAGCCTGCGAGACTGGTATTTTCTTGGTTCCGTTTTGCTTGCTCGACCCAAGAAAACAAGAACTTGCTCTCGAGGTTTTTCGGGGGTTTTGGACGATTTGCCCTCAGGGCGCGCTCGCGAGTTTCGCGGTTTCTGTTTGATGGATCCGTGAACATGATGAGAGTAATAATGCGAGCGATGATAAAATCTTATCAGGTGATGAGAAAAAAAATTACTTCGCTACGTTCTTTCTGATTCATGGTCCATCTGTGTATTCTTGCGGTGTTGCTCTTCCGATTCTCACCTGTTTTCAATCAACCCGGTTTCCATTTCACCATGTTTGCATTAGTTGTTCATGTCATTACAGGCAACTCGTGTAAGTTTTGAGTTAGTATTGTCGTGTCGCGTCGGGTTTTTCAAAGTGAAATTCATGTCTGTCTCAAGAATACTGACCCCCTTGCGCAGTTCAGTATATTCTTCTGTTGCCGTATTCGTAAATTTCGTAATAATTGTTGCCAAAACATAGTTTCTAATAGAGGATGGCGATGACCATTATGGAACCGATTTTTATGACGACCCTGCTTCTACTTCAACGCTGGTTTTCTGCTCGAAGATCCTCCTTGCGTCGCGCTTGTATGGCTTTCTTGAGCCTTTTAGGTATCTTCGTCGTCGGACCCTCGATTACTATGGGGTTCTTGCCGTGATTTCTTCTCCTTCCGTCCTTGCTCAGTCCCCGATCGTTCAGCGAAGCTAGAATCCTCCTCTCATAGTCCTGCCTTGAATGTCCGCTGCCGTACCACTGATGCATGAACTTTTCTACCTAATAGTAACAAAAAGAACAGACTGAAAAACGATCAAATGGCAATCCATAACAGCAATACATGATGCGGCGAGAGAGCGAGAGGGATGAAGGAACCTCTTCATTAGACAAATCGTGGAGTGCTTCAATGTCTTTCTTCTCGGCAAGTTCTCTTGCAGCTTCCATGAGTGAAACATGTTGGTTGTAACAGACATTCTGAAAACCAATCATAAGCAGAAAGCCGCAAAAAACTAGTAGAAAACGCAGCTAGCTAGAGAAAAGATATATGTATCATCCTACCGCTTCTCGATGCTCTTTCCTCCATTCAAGGATGAATTTGTAGGCGTCGCCCTTTATTAGTTCAATGTACATCAGTTCCTTCTCCAAAGAACTCAGATCATTTTCAATCGATTCCAATTCTTTCTTGATGGAAGCGAATTCGGCATTGAAAGCCAAGTGCTCTTGTCTAGTTTTATTTAGTCCCTCTTCTATGAGCTAAGATACATAAACAAAATCATTAGCTAGCAAGAAGAAAACAAGATCAATTAGGCCGTGAGTTTGAACATGTAAATTCTCCGATTGTCTTTACTTGAACTGACTTTCTTATGGTTTGCTTGTTGTCTTTACTTGAACTCACTTTCTTATGGCTTGCTTTGAGCCCAAAGAATCCCACGTCTTCCCCTTGCAAGCAGCACTTGTCATGGCCTCCTCTCTTGCCAATTCAAGCTCTTTGATCTCATCCCTGATCTTCTTCTCCTCATCTGAATTGAGTCTCCGCCATCGCTTCACATAATGCAACCTCCAAATCTGTATTTTCGTGAATGCAAAGATCAGGAAACCTAAAGAAGTCTGGTCAAAACAAAGCCCTTTGTTTAAATGCGAGTACTTAGTTCGCAATACACATCGAGTGTCCAATCGTACCTTTTTGATCCAACTCTTGCATGGACATGTATGGATCTGCCTTCCTCTGGGCTTCCTTTATCTCTCTTAAGATCTGCCTTTCGTCGGCCAGGTTGTTGCCTCCTTCAAGCATTCCTAAATGCAAGCTCTCTACACCATTTTATCGGCCAAAGTACGGTATCATATTAGCTGTAATCGGAGCCTTGCACATGCAATCATTTTAAAGTACTGTAGCAAAAAATTGTAACCATGTCTTGCTCTTACTAACCAGATTATCTATCTCATCGACTGAGGAGCCCGGTTTGACGGTTTTACAGAGGCTCGCTTTATTTGCGAAGCATAGCTTGTCCGTAGATAATTTCAGCAACTTCAAGTCCTCCCTTCCCCATCGTTGGGCCTGGTATCTCAGATTGCACAACGAGAAGAATAGTCGGTCTCGATCCATCTGAGAAGCAAACGTATGTATCAGAGCTTGACGAAACATTAGGATTGAAACCGGATATATATATCTGCCATTATGAATGCGCCGAGTCATCGACTATTGGGGGATAGAACCAACACCATCAGTTGCTCCCGAAGTAATTCGGATGAATCTCGATAGACAAGATAATAGATATCTCGATTAATAAGCTTTCCATCCAGAGGAGATACTCAGTTTTTTTAGTATAGGACCGTCATTAGCAATTATATCAATTTCACTACGCTATCCACTAATTATATTCTAGTTGTAGCCACTGGTTCATGATTGCATATCATACTTGCCTTCCTTATATATGAATTTCCTTGAACACGTATGCGAATGAATATTGTGGAAACAGCACAAATCAATTATGTTCATATTTGTTGATGAGAAGTTCTCACCGGCTTTTCTTTCCTCTTTTGGTCGATGACGAACCGATGCCGAACAATCTTGTCAGTCGCGACCAAGCTCGGGTTCTCGAATGGATGTTGTTTCACAAAGTAAAACTGATGGACCTTTCTTTCCACCAGCATTCTCTCTTTTGCTGACCACGCTTTCAGGTCGCTCATCAAATGCTTCGTCTTGTCTTTCCTGTTCGACAAGATTATCATGCGCGCGTGAGTAATCAACAGCACCGATGCCGTCGTGGTCGCCCTCGGAGCCGCGTTCTTGGGATTCCATGTTCTTTAGTTTCGGCATTTTTCCAAATGAGAACAACACTCGAGTGAATGGGAGTAAGGACCAGGCATTCACCTCTATTCATTCTGAAGGAGAGAACTTGTTTATCGTTCCAAGCCATTCTACTTGGCTTCCAAGCAAAACTCGTAGAGCCCAAGAAAGGCGGCATAAGTCAACTCATCCCAAGTCAACGCCATGCGTGATGATTGAGGGGGAGACAGATTGAGCAGGTCAAGGTCCAACAGAGCGCTCACTTGGCAATGTCAGAAGCAATTGAGCAGCGACGTCCGCGTGAGTCGATCCGATTTCAAGAAGCGGTGAAATTAGAGTGGTTCGAAGACTTGATTTGCAAGTCAAAGTTTAATGGTTTGATTCTGCAGTCTATCATCTATATTAGAAACCTTGATTAGTCTATGGAGGACGTACATGGGCTTAGGTATATCTCTGGTTCTGAGCTTCCCACTCGCATTATGATGAGGCTGCAGTAACGGGCTTTGCCCAATAAGTAGTTGGTGCTTTGTTGGCGCCTTAAACCAAACATTCCAAAAGCGGGTGAGGCAGGTCCTAATGCTGTCCAAACCTTTTTCTTCCCGAGCAAAACAGAATTCACATGTTAGATGAGTGGATTTCGAAAACATTTGTTGGTAACGTGACATGTAACTCTGTTTATTTGATTCTTCTGCTAATCCGATCCCCAACCACCATCCAGAAGCAATGTGAATTTGTTCGCCTGAAAGTCTCTCTCTTCGAACCATTGACTTAGACAATAAGAAGCATCGCGCTTTGACGATCAAGGATCCTAATCAAATGTCGCGGCCCTTGTACCTTAAATTGACAGATGATTGCTAACCAGAAAGGAACAAGAAGAACTTGATGATTGGGTTCTAAACTGGATGATATGAAACCACTAATAACCACACAAATCCATCCAAAAGAGCAAGAGCAAGGGTTTGATTGATGAAATATAATAAACAGCTGGAATGACCGAATATAAATTTCCTAGAAACAGACCTGAAACATATTGCATGGAAGTAAAGTTGTACCGGCAAAATTATATATTGTTCTTTTCGGTGTATGTGCGTGTCCTTTCCTCATGCGCTCCTTTAAAAGTCCATGGGTGATTGGTTTCTCCCAATATCCATTTCCATCCATTGAAATCAAGTTTTGGCTCGATATTTAATGATAAAATTATTAAAAAAAATTTCAAAAAGTTATAAACATATTAAATATTTTTCAATTAATTCTTAAACATTTTCACATTTTAGTCCATCCGGCCAATTTTGCCGGATATCGCGGACATGGACGCCGGCCGTCTTGCCTCAAGAGATCGATTGCAATAGTTGGTGGGCTGTAACAGTTAATCGGCACCTTTAAGCTATTCTCGCCTTAAGAGTTTGAGTGCAACAACTGTTCCCTTCCTTTTGATTCAAGTCAGTTTGATTTCAATCAAGCTTCGCGAGTCAATGTTATTACTTTTCGCTCGATTAATACTGACTTGACTAACATCGACTTGATTATCAACCAATAAAGGAAAATCGTCCTGCTTGGTCTACTTAATTCTATTAGTTTCTTTGCAGTCATAAGCTAGTGTTTGATCGTCGACAATATTTACAATCAATATCAGATCACATGTAAAGAAACTAAATATTTACTTCATCCTTTGTTGATGCCCAACATGTTTTATTACTTGATCAATACTCACAGTCGGCCTTGATTTTCTTCCGTCAATGACTCTACTTTATCACTACCGCTTGACTTGAGATTCCTCTTTGTTTCAGTGGTCTTCATCCACACTTTCTCATCAACATTGGCCCAACTCAATAGACATAGTTGGTGTATTGTCAATGACATCAGTTGCTTATTAACTGCAGCACTTTGACGTCAATGGTGGGTTTTTTGAAGGGTCTCGAAAGGATCACATAACAAGCCACGATCAAATTTCATAAGGTTTTATTTTCAGGAATTGACGAGGTAGGTATCATCAATCATTGAAGTTAGAACAACATCTAATGTGTCCGAAGCGTCCTCTTATATATATGGTTTTGATCTCTAAGTTTCAGTGTTTGTGCAGTTTGGTCCAGTTATTTTTATTTTCTACAAGACTGCTAACATCTTGAATATGTGCGACTTGGTCTTCTAAGTTTATTTTGTGTAACCATTTTCTCGAATTGTAATCAAGTCCTTCGGTCAACCATGCTGATGTGGTTGAAGATGGCACGGATGCTAATGTGGGGCCAAATGAGTGCCGAATTAACAAAAATCAAAATAGGAAAAAGAGAGAAAAAGAAAACCCTAACGTGACAGCATTAGTTGTGGTGTGTAAGCAAAGCATTTGCACAAATTAAAACAATTAGAGAATTTGATTGCACAATATAAACAAAAGAGGGCCATATTGCACAAATGGAGAAAGACGAAGGACTTAATTGCATATAGCAAAAGCCACAAAAACCTTAAACCATACCTATTTTGACACATTTACCCTAAACTTTTTTTTATGATGATAAAAGTTTCAAACTTGTACCTGTATGACACATTTATCCTCCGTTAAAGATTTGTTAATGAGAACCGTTATAAATTTGCTTACATGGATGCCAGAAAGCAAACAGTGTTGACACGATACTCCCGTGCTTTAAGTAAAATAAAAACAACACTATTTTTTGCTGAAAAATCATTTAACGGAGTCTTAAAAGAGGGTAAATATATCACATAAGTACAAGTACAAGAAAATGTTTATGGTAAATGTGTCATAGTATGCATAGTTTAGAAATTTTGATGTCATAAAAAAAGTTTAGAGTAAATGTGTTACAGTAATTATAGTTTAGGGTTTTGTATGACTCTTTCTCTTTAAATATATCGAAGCGTTTATTGATTCTTTTGCCCACTGCATCAGCATAATCTTCATCATCTTTCGGTTTATGTTCTTCGATACTCTTATTTCGTCATCCGCTCCTTCCTCAAGAGCAAGAGGACTTCCTTAACCTGTTTTTTTTTTTTTTTTTTCACTGAGTCATCTCGAACCTCCGTCTTCTCATGGGGCAAACCCTAAATACGTTGAAAGAGTACACAAAAAATTGGAGAAATTAAACTAGCTATGGAAATGGTCGATGTGCCTCTTCCAAAAGATCTTGTTAGTTGCAGCACATCGATCATTAGCGATGAAGTGTCCGTCGCCATCGGGTGAAACTCAAGGAGTGTAATCCCAAGTGATTACGATGGTGAGGATGCAATTTATTCTACTTACCAAATTTTTGTTGTTTATTTTCGTGAGAGCACGATTTGTTTTGATAGTTCATCTTGAATGGGGAGATTGACAGTGACAGAATATTGACAAGAGAATAGCTATTGCTTAATTAGGTTCCGTTTATTTCGCCGAAAATAAATGATTCATAAGATATTTTCCTAAAATAATCGTTTGTATCATTTACAAAAATGAATGAACGAAAATATTTCCATCGTTGTCGATAATGAAAACATTTTTCATTGGCTAATTATTTTAAGCAATGCAAGCGATCGTTTTAAAGAAAAAAAATTTAAATTATTTATTTTATGCAAAACAAACGGAGCCTTAGCTCCAACGAACCAACTAATGAAATTTAAGGTAATTGTTCGAATGTGCTTTTGTTCCTTTCAGCTTCTCCCAATTGGTTCTTGGGTTATGTTTCCCTTCCTAATAAATACACCAACAAGAAAATTATTGGTAACGTCGGAAACGACGCTAGAGTTCGTGTCGAAATGGTGATTGATTTCTCCGAATTTGTGTTAATGGAAGGAAATTTTAGCACCAAAAGACCATAGATCTCTTTTCTAAACCTGTAATTTTTTTCTTCTTCTTCTTTTTCGCCACAACTTCATTAGGATGAAACCTTCATCTAACCATGTCTTTAGAGACTTTGAGATCGAAGAAGCCTTTGTAGTGAGGGATAAAAATTGCAAAAATCAAATGGTAGCTGCAAATTGTTCTTATTATTATCAAGAGTGACCCATCTCATGTCAAGTAATGAGAGCTATCAACACTTTTGAAATACTTGTTCGTTTTTTAACCAATTAGAATTTGCTCGCGTTCAAATTACGAAAGAAAGTACTTTTCTTAGAAATAAAATTGTGCTATCTTCGTTAGCCCTAACTAGTGGATAATAATAAATCACGGGGCAACAAAAGTCAACAAGTAGAACTAGCATTAGACTAGTTGAGTTGTTAAATGATAGTGATGTTAAATAAATATTTATTATTTTATTGATTATGAATGAAAACATCAATAAATAAATCCCAACCAGATTAGAGCCTAGATTTGAGCAGAAACTCCTTCAGCACCATTTGCTCCAAATGCCCAACCTAACATCTACTCAGACTTAATTTCATGCGACCACAAATTTTTCGCCGTAAAGATAAATCCCGAACTCATGAAATACGCGTCGATTATTTAATCAACGATTTAGCTTAACGAACACTTTGATGCGGTCGTCTTCCGCGACATATCTAATCGACGATTCTCGAGTTTCGGAATTCCAGATCTCGTGCCACTTGCAAGTCCCAGCTTGCTTGCAAGTTGCATGACATGCACCGAGGACAGACACCAAAGACCACATGCTTCAATTATTCAATTGGCATGTCCACGAGGGCGCCTGCACACAAACAACTCGCCACCAGTAATATAAGCAAGGCATCAAATCCTCAAGATCCCACATTACTTTATGAGCACGTCAAGGGCTGACCCCTCCCTTGGTCGATGCCCTTACCTCCATCCATGTTTATGATTTAGATTAAATTTAGGGATTTTCCGTTAGCTATGTACGAGAACAGCCGTGCCTTTAAAAAGAGGGGATGATTCTATGGTCCTCGGAAGGCTACGCGCCCTTATAATCTTTCACCCTCGGATTAAAATACGACAGATTTCGGCCATTTAATATATCTCGATCTGAATGGTCATGATGCTTCGCATTTCGATCCGACAGCACAAATGCCTCCTGGAAACGCTTGACTAGGGCCCCCGAAAAGGTATGGTTTCGACGTCAAGGACCACATGAAGGCAAAGGTAGTTGAAGTGAAGCTTTTCAGCGGCATGACCCATCAACAAACAGTGCGGTGTGCCACAGGTTTTCACGTGACGTGACAGAGTGCACCGCACATATCCTTTAGGCTCATTACGCAAATGAACAAATCCAATGACAGTTCACAGTATAATGTTAATGTGAGATCTGTCCCTGTGTTCTCTAAAGTGGTCCGTCTAGTGCATATCCCTCGAGTTTTCTAATACGGCGACCATTTCAATCTGTTGGAATGAATGTTCACCGATGTTTTCGTCGCCTAAAAGGGTTTTAGAAAGCCGATCTCGTGAAGATCAATTGTTACAAATGCCTCCATGGGGTCAAACGACTCTGGGAAGAAAATGATTGGAGATCAGATCTAAGACAAGATTGACTCCATTCCCAGACCAACTTTAGAGGTCGAGACAATGTTAACTGGATCTTGTACAACAAAGGAGGGTTCTAAAACTGTATCTTGTCCTGTCTGAGCAGAAAAGAGGGGCACAAAAAGTGCAGTCTAAACCTAAACAGTCGGAACTAATGGATAGGAAGCCCCGTTGTTCTCTCCAAATGCCAAATGCCTCTGTAATAAAGCCCGGCATCAATCATATATAAAGCATATAAGAAGGTTTCTAGCTTCCAACAATACCTTCATTTACTTAATAGGTAGGAACAACCATGATTCCACAACGGTGGAATACCAAGTCACCAAATTGCAAATACAATAATAAAACAAGACTTACAGATAGGAAAGCAATCTAAATGACAGTTTCACAACATCACATAAACTCTTGTCGAGAGCAGGCAACAAATACTTGAACAGAAAAAATCACACCTCAAGCAGCAACCTCCTCCTCTTCTTCCTCATACTCCTCCTCCTCATCATCAGCAGTAGCATCCTGGTATTGCTGGTACTCGGCCACCAAATCATTCATGTTGCTCTCGGCCTCGGTGAACTCCATCTCGTCCATTCCCTCACCCGTGTACCAGTGCAAAAAAGCCTTGCGCCTAAACATAGCGGTGAACTGCTCGCTCACTCGCCTAAACATCTCTTGGATCGAGGTTGAATTCCCGATGAAGGTTGATGCCATCTTCAAACCCTTGGGTGGGATGTCGCATACGCTGGACTTCACGTTGTTAGGAATCCACTCAACAAAGTATGAAGAATTCTTGTTCTGAACATTTATCATCTGCTCATCAACTTCCTTGGTGCTCATCTTTCCACGGAACATGGCTGAGGCAGTTAAGTAGCGGCCATGACGTGGGTCAGCCGCACACATCATGTTCTTGGCATCCCACATCTGTTGGGTCAATTCGGGAACGGTCAAAGCACGATATTGCTGGGACCCCCTGGATGTGAGTGGTGCAAATCCAACCATAAAAAAGTGGAGCCGTGGGAACGGGATAAGGTTGACAGCGAGCTTCCGAAGGTCAGAGTTCAGCTGACCAGGGAACCGAAGACAACATGTCACACCACTCATGGTAGCAGAGATGAGATGATTAAGATCACCAACTGGAAGCGACAAAGTAGACAGAAACAGGGTCAAATGCATGTCAGTGGAATACAGCGAAAAATGCTAGCAGATTAATCATTTTATACTTCATTTTCCTATTTATAGATTTCACGGTGACAAAGGAATAAGGACTTAAGAAGCATGCTTTGGTGAGAAATCACAAAACTATTACATTGACGAATTGTTTGTTAAGTTAGCCCAAAACAGACCTCATTTAGCGGTTTATAATAGGCCATTAAATGTTGAACTTACAGGTAGGGGTGGCAAGCTTGAGAGTACGGAAGCAGATGTCGTAGAGAGCTTCATTGTCCAGCACCATACATTCATCAGCATTCTCAACAAGCTGATGCACAGAAAGGGTTGCATTGTACGGCTCAACCACCGTATCGGATACCTTGGGAGAAGGAAAGACTGAGAATGTAAGCATCATTCGGTCTGGATACTCCTCCCTGATCTTGGAAATAAGGAGTGTCCCCATGCCAGAGCCAGTTCCTCCACCGAGAGAATGACAAACTTGAAATCCTGATAGATGGCAGGACATTTAACTATGCAATGAGATAATCTGATGAGGTAATATTACTTAAATGTTACATTGCCGGTGTATTTCATATATTGTTGCTAACAAATAACAAGGTTGCCAAACAAATGACAATTTCGCACCAAAAGAAGCAATCATTAGCTCGATACAAGTTCTTAATCGAGCAAAGAATTCATAGCAGGGAAGACAAATAGATCAAGGACACAGTGAGAAGTCAGCCACTAGGAAGGGCTTTCTGAACAGTTTATGAGATTTCATCACCGAAGTTCTCCTTAAAGAATGTAAAAGTCCAAGTTAGAATCCTACAAGCTCCTCCTCCACGAAAGAACATAACGATGTGAAGAATCAGATGGAAACAATCAAAACAATGCATGGCGCACCACCAGAAACAGAGAAACGGCACTAGTTTTCGCCTTCACAGTTCATGATTTTGCACGTCTGCTCCTACATAAAATGGGAAAGATGTTCCCTCATCTCATTTTTTTCCAGGTATCAAACTTGAGGGGTAAACCAACCATCCATGAAATTACACAATTTCGACCTGACACGGCGGCGGCGACGACAACGACATACGACCGACGTCCGACCTCAGTTTTTAAGATACAAAAAACATGTCCGCATGGTTTCATTTCTATAGCCCCGGGAACCCGCATGGTTCCCGATACTCCGATCTCGATCGTGTAGAGGAAGGGTTCGCGCGCAGCGCAGCGCATCACACGATGGGAAACCACCATTTTTCCCATCTCGTATCCGACGAGATCTGCTAGCATTTACGCCGCAGCGACTTCAACCAGCAAACGGGATCCTAAACCCACAGAACAGGCAAACACCAGCAAACACAAACCCGAGCGACAAAACAGACACCACCGCAGCTCCACGGGCAAAAAAACAACGAGAACGGAGAGATCCGGAAATGGGTTTTACCCTGGAGGCAATCGCAGTTCTCGGCCTCCTTGCGGACGACGTCGAGGACGGCGTCGATGAGCTCGGCGCCCTCGGTGTAGTGGCCCTTGGCCCAGTTGTTGCCGGCGCCGGACTGGCCGAAGACGAAGTTGTCGGGGCGGAAGATCTGGCCGAAAGGGCCGGATCGGACGGAGTCCATGGTGCCGGGCTCGAGATCCATGAGGACGGCGCGGGGGACGTAGCGGCCGCCGCTGGCCTCGTTGTAGTAGACGTTGATGCGCTCGAGCTGGAGGTCGGCGCCGCCGCTGTACTTGCCGGTGGGGTCGATGCCGTGCTCGTCGCAGATGACCTCCCAGAACTTGGCCCCGATCTGGTTGCCGCACTGGCCCCCCTGGATGTGCAGGATCTCCCTCATCGTCGCTACGGCGGCGGTTAGGCGGTTGGGCGGTTGGGTTCGGGGTGGCGGCGGGCGTCGGATTTTCTCGGGATCTTTCTCTCCTTCGTTTTTTTTTCTCGGGAAAGTGCGGGAAAATGAAGGGGAAAGAGAAATAGAGAGAGGGGGAGATGGGAGGAGGAGGGCGTTGGGAATGGAGGGGCGAGAGGGAAGAGTGGCGGAGGAAAGGAAGGGGGGGGGGTGGGTGATTGGATGGTGATGGAGCCCTCTCTCTCGGGTGGGAAGTTACCGTAACGCCCTTCCGCGGGGCCTGTGCTTGGTAGGGAGTTTTTTGGGATTTCGCCCCTGTCGCGTTGGTGTCGTCAGGCTGCGAGGCCTTCGTATTCTTTGAAGATAAGGGAGAATGTCGTGAAGGGTCCAGAACTTTGGCCTGATATCTATCGTGGTATCTGAATTTTTAATTTATTCAATTGGGTGGTAACGGAGTCTCTCGAGTGCGAAGTTACTATAACACCCTTTCGCAAGAAGTCTTCGTAATCTTTTGCACGTTCAGTCCCTGTACTTGCTGGCAAGTGTTTCAATTCAGCCATGCTGTGTTGATGTCGACCGATTGCGAAGCCTTTGTATCTTGAAGATAAGGGAAAATGACATAAATTGTCCTTAAATTTTGGCCTAATGTGTAATGTGGTCCTTGAACTTTTAATTTGTTCAATTTAGTTCATAAACTTTAACTCGATGTGCAATATAATCCCTGAACTATTAATTTATTTAATGTTATTCCTGAATTTTTGATATATGTTCAGTTTGGTTGGTAATAAAGTCCCTCTCGGGTGTGAAGTTACCATCATCGCCCTTCCGCAAGTCTTTTTGATTTTTGCACATTGAGTCGCCGTACTTGCTGGCTACTTTTTCAATTTAGTCCGTGTTATGTTGGTGTCGACAGATTGCGAAGCCTTTGTATCTTAGAAGATAATGAGGGAAAATTTTGCATCGGTGAGGAACGCCTGGGCCATTTCGCATTGACCGCTAATTTCCTACCAAACTATAAATATCTAAAATTTTTATGGGGTAATGACATCATAAATATCTACATTTTTATTGTTTTTATTTCTATATCTTTTTTAATTCAATTGAGTCCATGTACCCTTTAGATTTTGCTCAATTAAGTACTTCCATTGAATCAAGTTATCGCTTTATGTGTTTCTGGCTGTCACCAGACCTGTTAAATGAGTGGATCAGGTTTGGATCGGGTTTGGATCGGATCACAAATAGTCCAACTCAAATTAACTAATTAACTCGTTTATGACCTATTTATATGCAAACACAATTTTCTTGATCCATGCTTGACCTGAATCGATCTATATTACTAAAACACTTCTATATTTAATTAAGTTTAGGAAAATTTAGGAAAACGCTTCCATGATATGAGAGTGTGGAGTGAGTGAACGAGTGCGAGATTAAGTGAAGGGGAGAGAGATGAGTTGAGTTTAAAGATATATCCAAATGAGTCATAAACCCATTTCTTAACCCTTAAATCAGTAAATGGGTTATAAATGGGTTAGTTAAATTTAGTAAATGGATCATAAATGGGTATAAGTATACTAAGAGTGTTAAATGGTTTGTAAATGAGTCATAAATGGATTTACAACTTATTTAAACTCAACTAATCTCCATTGTTTTCACTTAATCTTGCACTCACTCATTCACTCCGCACTCTTATCTCAGTTTAAATACGAAGTTTCCTAGATTTAGTTAAATATGAAAATATTTTATAAACATGGGTCGGATTAAGTATGGATTAAGTATGGGTCGAATATGGGTCGGGTCGAATATGGGTCGGGTCGGATATGAGTCATTAGATTTGCATTACATAAAAATTGATCAAAACAGATTAAATGAGTCCATTTAGATTAGATCATTTTCGACCCGATCCAATTCACATGTTTGACAGTTCCACGTGCCATGTAATATGTAATGCCGCCTTAGCGGTGATTGGGACAAAACATGAACAGTCGCGTCGTTCTGTTTTTTGCCCCCAATGAATAAAATAACCTTTTATCAGTTTTTTCTTTCTGTCTTCATCCGCGATTGGCCATCACCGCCCCTTGTCGCCACAATTGCAGCCCCCATGCCACGATCCCCATTGGTTTCGCTGTTGTTGCGCGATTCCCTCGCTATCAGCTTCCTTGCTCTCTCTCGTTCATCCGAGGTCGCACAAACCTCGGATCCACAATTTTACGTGTAAGATATGAGGTTTGGGTGACCTCAAATCACAAAGATATATACAGAGAGATGGTGGTCTTTCGTGTTCTCGTAGTATGATCAAGGGGACAAGTGTGGTCATATTGGTGGTCATGCTCGAAACTCGGAGTAGATGTGGCCGATTCTAATCGTTGCCGACCTTCGATGGTAGTGGTGTTTTCGCTTGTGAAGGAGGTGGTGGGGCGACTTAATCTACAACAGTAGGCAGAGGCAGTGCTTAATCCTCAGTGGTTGATGATAGTTGGTGGCTGCAGAAGTTCTCTTTCTTCGAAAAAATTAGGTTTAGATGATACGGTGACGGTTGATGTAGATGCATCTTAACCGTCCATCTCGATCGAACGCCACTGATCGTGTACATTTATGCATCAAAAGTGTAAAATTCATAGCAAGCTAATGATAAAGTTGTCCACGTCAGCTAAAGCAATTAAATTTCTTTAATTTTTGTACCCAATTGGGCAAATTTGAAGAGCTTATCAGATGCTCAATTGAACAAAATAAGTTAACAAACTTGGTTGAAAATTTAAAATCTATATACTTGTGGCTAGTTATGGCCACTGTTCAGGAACCGCCGGTTCCGAAGGAACGGCGGTTTCGGTTCATGGCCAAGTATGAACCGGAACCAGAATCACAAGGGGTGGTTTCGGTTTCGGGCCGGTTCCGGTTCCGGCCAGTTCCGGTTCGTAATTTAAAAATTAATAAAATAAATTATAAAATAAAAATTACAAACCTGGTCGCTAGTCCTCCGTCGATCGTCACTCGGGCTTCGCGGCCTTGGCTATGGTGGCAGAGGCGGGGTTCAAGGCGGCGAGGAGATGAAGCGGGAGACCGAGGCGGCGGCGAAGGGGAGAAGGAGGGGGCCGGGAGGGGGACGGGGATGGGGACGGGGAGGAGGAGCGGGGGGTCCTCCTCCTCCGGGGGCTAGGCGGGGTTGTGGGGAGGGGAGGAGGAGGGGGCGTCGGTGTCGGCAACTGCGGCCATGGGCGGCGGCGACGGTCAGATCTGGGGAGATGGGGGGCGGGCAGAGGAGAAAAGGGAAGGAGGCGTAGGGTAGCGAGGGGGGAGGAGGAGAGGGCATCGGCGTCGGCGGCTGCGGCCATGGGCGGGGGCGACGGCGGCGGGGGTTAGATCTAGGAAGACGGGGGGCCGGCGAAAGAGAAAATGAGAAGGCCGGAGGCGGAGGAGGCGCAGAGGAGAGGGAAGGGGGAGGAGGGATTTGGAGAAGGAGGTTTGGAGGTGGGCCTCGGGGTGGGAACGTGGGGGTGGGGGTGGGGCTGCTGTGCAGCTGTGCTGTGCACATGTGCAAGTGTGCAGTGAGTGAGGAGAAGGGTTTTTTTTTTTTTTGGAACCGGGCCCGTAGGCCACGGGCCGGTTTCGGTTCCGAGCTGCGAGCCTGGTCAACGGGTTGGTCCCGGGTTTGACCTGGGCCGGTTCCAAGCTAGTTCTGGGCCAAAATCGGCCCATGACCATGACTACTTGTGGTGACATTACCCTTTTTTCAATTTGACCCTATTTCTTAGAAATGCTTTCCATACTTGTTTGAGATGTTGCTCAGATCGAGACTTAGTACTAAGGGTCATACCTATTTTGTTCATCTCCAAAGTTCCTCTTGAATTGATTTCATATTGTTTCTTCGTAATTTAATCCGTAAGGAAACAAACACCGAAAATGGATCTTCGGCTTTTAATTGAAGGACGGGTTCTATGGTAATTTGATAAGAAATATCCAAGCGATCATAAAAATCAACGTGAAATTGTACAAACTTAAACCAAACTAGAGTTTGATTCGACGGAAAAGTTTAGGAGGCACTATCAAAACAAACTTCGACGGAATTTGACTTGAGGATGAAGCTTGAAAGAGCAGCGGTACTACGCTGGGATTTGATTCGACGACGAAGCACCAAGGATGAAGATTCATAACGGAGGATGACTCGGCGACGTGAATATGAGCATTAGAACTACTCCTAAAGAGTTAAAGCTTGTAAATTGCAGGAAAATAATGGCCTTGGCCATATGTAAAGGTACGAGTGCAAGAAATGTAAAGATAAAAGAAAGATAAACTGATAAAGAATGTGAGTTCTGTTGTTGATTTGAGGGGTCCTTACAATATACAAACTTGGGATATTTTTAGAGTCTCGTACAAGCGTTTACAACTTTTAAATTTTAAATAAAAAGTAACTTCCTAACAGTGATTATTATCTTCCTATTTTCTAGGCACTCTCTATGTTCAAATAATTACCATTATCCATAAGCAGTTTTGTTATTGTTCATCCACTATCGGTAAGTTGCGAACTATCGATAAGTTACCGACGCCAAAGCTCCCGATGCCTATTTCCATGATTTTTTTTTTTTCACTTTTTGATGTAAACATATGCCCCCTTAAAAGAATTAAATGATTTACCAATCATTCGATTCTTTTAACTAATGGCCTTCAGGTGCCCCGTAACTCTTTTGTTACTTGATAGAAGCCGAATCTGTCTCCTGGCATCGGTAACTTTTCTGCTACTTGACAAAAGCTGAATCCTCATATTTTGTCATTTGAAGAGCATACAAGTTGTTGACCATCCTGCCCCCTGATCATTTCGCATCGGTTTTGAATTCGCGAACATAGAAGGTGTAGATTTTAACTCAACATCATCTGCTGCTACAATTTGTGGAGTCTCATTTGTTGGTTGGGCCAATTCTGTATCCTCATTATAGAAGCCATTACGATTGAATTTTCGTCTCCAACTGTTTTCTTTGTTCATCGGTAATTACTTTGGGATGTTGACACCTTCTTCTCGCTACTTGTCCCACCAATTATGCAGTTGATAACCCAGAACACGACCAGGATAGTTAGGATCAAGTTGAATACGTACCTTCATACTTCCTCGAATCAGCCACATTTGTCCCACCGGGCGTGCCAATTTGTTTCTCTGTAATTTAATCCATAAGGAAACAAACATCGAAAATGGATCTTCGGCTTTTAATTGAAGGACAGGTTCTGTGGTGATTTGACAGGAAATATACAAGCGATCATAAAAATCAACGTGAAATTGTACAAACCTAAACCAAACCGGAGTTTGACTCGATGGAAAAGTTGAGGAGGTATTATCGAAACAAACTTCGACGGAATTTGACTTGAGGACGAAGCTTGAAAGAGCGGCAGTACTACGCTGGGATTTGACTCAACGACGAAGCACCAAGGATGAAGATTCATATCGGAGGACGACTCGGCGACGTAAATCTGAGCATTAGAACTACTCCTAAAGAATTAAAGCTTGTAAATTGTAGGAAAATAAATGGCCTTGGCCAAATGTAAAGGTACGAGTATAGGAAATGTAAAGATAAAAGAAAGATAAACTGATAAAGAACGTGAGTTCTGTTGTTGATTCGAGTGGTCCTTACAATATACAAACTTGAGATATTTATAATCTTGTACAAGCGTTTATAACTTTTAAATTTTAAATAAAAAGTAACTTCCTAACGGTGGTTATTATCTTCCTATTTTCTAGGCATTCTCCACGTTCAAATAACCACCCTTATCCATAAACAGTTTTGTTATTACTCATCCACTATCGGTAAGTTGCGAACTATCGGTAAGTTACCGACGCCAAAGCTCCCGATGCCTATTTCCATGATTTTTTTTTTTTCACTTTTTGGTGTAAACACATATGAAATAGCCTTTTGACAGGGGGGTCTCGGTATCAATAAAGAGAGTCTCCATGGCAAGCCCTTTTGATGCACATTTACATTTGGGTTTTGCAAGGCTTGAAAAGCTTTCCCAATTCTTCCTTACCATCTAATCCAACGAAAAATACTTTATGCGTAGTAACTCTTTTCTCGTTTTCTTTATTAGTCGGGACCTTTAAATATTATGCCAGACAACCATTTGCAGTCTCTTTTGCTTGGACTGAATGCATTTAACTAGGACTAATTGCATTTAACCATAGTAACTAATATAAGACTCTCCAAATTCGTCACCAGCCTTGGAAACCGAATAGCCACCTTAGAAGATCAAAAAACACCTATGGAAATTGACGAGAACAACCTCCATGACTTGTAAATCGACAACTAGTCTTGCTAGTAAACAACTAGCATGTAAAATCGACATCTTCAAACTTGAACACATTGAATTAAGCTACAGCCGAAATCTGTTTTTGCTTGCATGAGTAATGATTGAGCAGGATTAATCGATGAATTTGGACTTGGGCTTGAGAATTGTTCGATTGAATTCATCAAATCAACAACAAGTCTTGCATGTTTACAAATAGCGAGTAGAATTGACATCTTCATACTTGAACCCATTGAATTACACTGTGGGCAAATTGTTTTTTTTTTTTTGCTTGCTTGAGTAATGATCGAGCAAGATTAATTGATGAATTCAGAGTTGGGCTTGAAAATTGTTCCATCAAATCTAACGCTCCCGCACCATCCTCCTCAGGTTGATTGAGATTTGGGCTCAAATCTACTAGGCCTTCATCTCCAAAATAAGTAAAAATGTCTCATATTGAAAATTGCCGAAATGCCATATTCTTTAGGAAGATCAACTTTGTATGCATTGTTGTCAATTCTCGAGTACTTTAGATAGGCCATCAACTATAGGCATGAACTTGTTCTTTCGTCGATATGAAAACCTCTCCTTCCATAAGTGTTTTAACACAAGATCACCTACTTGAAATCGATCATCCTATGTGTGCCTTTTCAATCTTGGATTGAATCTATAAACTTCTTCATCACCTTGGCTCTCTCTTTAGTCTCATAGTTGACTTGTGAGTTGGATAGAATGAGAATCAAGCCGATGGGTGTGAGAGAGTTGATTCCATACACAACTTCAAAAGGTGACTGATCAGTAGTGTAATAGGGTGATCGATTATAAGCAAATTCGGCATGCTCAAGCTTTGTATCTTAGTCCTTTAAAGTCTTACTCACCAAATTTCGAAGAAGAGTAGTGATAGTGCGGTTGGTTACCTCAGTTTGACAATCTGTTTTGTGGATGACAAGTTGTACCAAATAGGAGGTTAGTGCCAAGGTTCCTTCATAGGGTCTTCCAAAAGTAACTAAGAAACTTGAAATCACGATTTGACACAATGGTCTTAAGAACCCCATGCTGACGAATAATATCCTTGAAGAATAACTCAGTCACATGAAAAACATCATCCATCTTTATGACACGAAACGAAATGTGTCATTTTTGCAAATCGCTCAACAACCACGATGATGGCATCTTCCTTGCTCTGGGTTCTTGTAAGTGACTCAATAAAGTCCGTATTTACATCCTCCTAGGGTCATGTAGGAACTGGAAGTGGAGTATAAAGCCCTTAATGGAAATAACTCTTCACCCTCTGACACGTTGAACATCTGCAAATGATTGCATCTATACTCCATTTATCTCTGGCCAATACAAATGTTCTTGAAGGAATTCAAGAGCTTTATTGATTCCTAAATTGGTATGCTTCTCGAACTAATAGCTCCCTCAAGGAAATCTTGGTACACAGATTTTGCTTCCCTTACAGAGTAATCCATTTTGGATCGAATATCCACCATGAACTCCATGTTTGCAATTGTTGATGATGGGTGAGAACTCTCAATCTTCATTACAAAGTTCTTTCATTGAATTGAAGCAAAGGACCTTAGTGTCAGGAACAACGATTGTTGAGTATCTTCTCGACGGTGCATCCACTACGACATTTGTCTTACTAGGTTTATATTTCAAGACAAAGGAAAAATATAGAAGAAACTCCACCCATTTGGCGTGTCTCGAGTTGAGTTTGTGCTGGCCACTAATATACTTAAAAGTCTCATGATGTGAATGTTGAACAAATTGTTCAGGCCTCATGTAGTGACTCTAGTGATAAAAAACCCTTCTGATTATTGCATAGTTTTTCACTAAAAGCCTTTGGGCTTAGGTGAGAATAGCCCTGATATCGACTTTACTTGCATCGCATTGATCAACCTCAAACAATTTATTAAAGTCTGGAAGGGCAAGGAGAGGAAACTCATAAATCTTTTGTTTTATGATTTCAAAGACATTGTAAGCAACTTTAATCCATTCAAAAGTTTCCTTTTTCATGCATTCCGTAATGGGAGCTATGATTATACTGAAATTCTTAACAAATCTTCAATCTAAAGAAGCAAGTCCGTGGATGCTCTTTACATCGGAAATTTCTTTTAGAACTGGCCAAGTCATCATTAATTGTTTCCTCCTCCTTGGACTAATTGATGGAGATCCCATCCTTCCACACTACATAACCCAAGAATATGATGCTTGTCGAAAAGAACTGGCATTTCTAACTCTTTGCATAGAACTTCTACTTTCTTAAGACTTCAAAGACCTGCCTTAAATGAGATACCTACTCTTCCACGTTCCTACTATAAATGAGAATGTAGTCGAAATAAACAATAACAAATCGACTAATAAAGGGATGAAGGACCTCATTCATGAGCCTCATAAAAGGTGGTGGGAGCATTTGACAAACCGAATGGCATAATGAGCCACTCATAAAGGCTTCCTTTTAGTTTTGAAGGCTGTTTTCCATACATCTCATTCTCTTATTTGGATTTGATGATAACCAGTCATTAAATCGAATGTTGATCAATGCAACTCATTGAGCATGTCATCAAGTCTAGGTATGGGGTACTTATACTTAATTGTGATGTTGTTGATAGCTTAGTTGTCGACATCTGGGTAGCCAATTGACAACCATGAAATCAACAACCGGTCTAGCGAGTCGATAACTAGCATGTGGAATCGACATCTTCAAATTTAGACCCAGTACATTACACTATGGCCAAAATTTGTTTTGCTTACATGAGTAATGATTGAACGAGATCAATCGATGAATTCAGAGTTGGGCTTGAGAATTGCTCCATCAAATCCAATGCTCCAGCATCATCTTATCATACTATCAATGATAGCATAAACATCCGTTGTCTCTTTCCCAGAAGAAAAGAGGCACTTCCCGTTGTCTCCTATTTCCCTTTTAGACAGATTAATCTTCATGGCGTATGCCTTTCCTCTCGTCTCTTTCAAGAAACGATAAGCTGATTTTACTATTAGCTTAGGTCACAATTTTTTTCACATGGGGCCACACAAATTTGTCTCTTCTTCTTTTTGGTTTAGTTGGGACATCATTCTAAATTGCATCGAAGTCCCAAATACCAAGATCTCCATCCATGAATTCTGACACCCAACTCATCAGTAATTGCCATTGCAATGCAATGTCTAATTGAACCCAAATGAATCCCAACATCTTGTAATCATTATCTTCAAGTCATAAGCATTCTCGTCTGTAGCTGAGAATGATGAAAAGAGTCATTTGTAGAAAGCACATCAAGCATAATAGTGAATATAAAGAGTGAAAGTAGGATCCTCTTGCCTTAGTCCCTTAGTTGGTTCAACAAAACTAGCTTCTTTCCCAGTAATAACACAGGCCCATCTGGCTCAGAAAAGGTGCAAGGCATAATAATCCAATCGATCCATTTTAGATTAAGCCTCATACCGTACAAAGCTTGTTCGCAAGGATCCAAATTTGACCTAATGGTAAGCAAACGATAATCATCTATGATGGAATTTCAGCTCAGCGCTCAACAAAACATCATGTCTTATGTGTAACGAGTAAAAGTACATCACTAGACCATTTCTGCGGTACTTCTTATAGAAAAAGAAACTTCATCCGAAGGTTTGAAGTGGAAGTGGTTGGACTCGTGATGTACAAAGAGAAAGAAAAACTTCTTTCTATACACCCCACCATTATTACTCTCATCCAATTACGTCTCTCTCTCCCTCTCTCAATCAGCATGGATTGACATAGATTTTTGCTCAATAATTGAACTCTACTTTCGTATTTGATTCCTAATAAATAAAATATGGGTAAGAGTAATGATGGAGGACTCATTTTATGTTAAGTTGAGTTCAAGCATAAAAACTATTACTTCGTGAGCTCTAGCCAAGTTTCTAAAGCCGAGCATGGCACAAAAATTGAGCTCGAGCATGAGATTGGCAATGTGTTGACTCAGCTCGATTCGATTATAATTTTATCTGCATCGAAGGTCATCCGCACAACAAATGTGCATGAGGTTCCACTCACTGAAATGGACATCTGGTAACCATGAGCTTTAGCCCTGGTCATGCGCCGTGAGGAATGATATGTTTAGGGCTTATTTGGTGATACTCTTATTTCTCTATTTTTCCATTCTTTTGTTCTCCATAATAGAAAAAGAACAAAAATCTATTCGATAATGTTAGTTAATTTTTCCATTTCCAAAAATAGAAATAGAAAAATGGTCATGGAATAGATTTATAACATAAACAAAAAGTAAAAAAAATCTAGTTCTTTGTTCCCGGGAATAATTTATGAAATAAGGTCATTTTCTTTTTTTTTTTGTTCCTACTTCTTTCTCCTCTAGCCAATCGCTGGTGACGCTTGACCTTACCCAGATCTGGTATTACCTAGCCATAATGAGGCTCAACCTTGCCTAGCCATCACAAGGTTGGCTTCGCCTAGACATGGCGAGGCCAACCTCACGGTGGCTGGGCAAGGTCAACCTTGCTGGTCATCGCCGAGGCCCGGCAACTAATTAGAGAAGGAAGAAGAAGGGAGGAAAAAATTAAAAAAAAATTATAAAAATTTTTAAAAAAAACTATAAAGAAGCTTAAAAAAATTCCACATCACAAAATTTTGTTAAGGTCGTATTAAATTCTTTTCTATTCTTTTGCTATACTGGAATATAATTTTTTGTATAGTTACCAAACGCGTTCTTCTGCTCAGAAATTCGTCTAAGGAATAAAAATAAAAAAAACTTTTTCTGAAAAAAAATTGTTCCTAGGAACAAAAATGTTACCAAATGCACCCTTATTTTACATAAATTTCAAATACAAAATACTATATATAATGTTAATTGTTCTTAATTGAAGCATAATTGTACATGTACAAAAAAAATAATATAAGAAAAACGTACTTTAAAAACCTCAAATTAAAGGAAGAAAATATAGAAAGAAATAAAATACCTTCACATCAATGAACACCATAATTAGGATTGTCAAATCATTAATAGTATTGCATTAGAACAACCCATAATCGAGAAATCCAACAAGCTTTAATCTTCCAATCCTCTTGATGTGAGCATGCAAACAAGGATTCATGTTAGAGATTAAATAAATCAGATACACAAGTAGAATGTCATAAGTTTGATTTTCATACGTTTAAGAAAAAAATAAAGTTTGATTTTCATAAGATAGCAATATCAACCATTTCTTTTGGAGGAATTTGATAAACTTTATATAAATAAGATTTATTGAAGTTTAGAAGATTTTGCTAGAATAGAAAAGTAAGAAACTTTCATTGATTTCCAACTCCCACTTTTTTCACTAATTGCCATAATTACTTGGTTTTCAATTATAAGAAACGAACCACACACTATATTAGTCAATCGAAAATATTTTTTTAAAATTTTTTATATTTTGTTTGCTTAAAAGAAAATGAAAACCAATCAAAGTATCTAACTGGTAATTTTTCTTAAGAGTAGCATATATGTTGTCGGTGATGATGATAATTAATTTTGATGTCATTTTTGGAGACTCATCGTGATCCAAATTAGTTAAAAAATTATATTCTGATTGAAATCAGTTAACATGAAATAATCTAGATATGCTAATTCTTATACCATGATCAATCACCCAATTTATCTTTAATTTAATTCACTAGAAAAAGCAATTATACCACATGTAATATCTTGCAAAACTGAGAACCGGCTCACCTGGTCTTGGAACTGAACCAGTATATTTAGTCCGGCTCCAGGGCGGGTCTAGGAATCGGCAATGATATCTTTCTTCTTTTTTCTTATTTTCTGCAAAATTACAATTGTTGTTGCATAGTCTAAACTCTTATTTTTTAGTGTTTTGGATCTTTTATCAATGAAAATCTTGGTGGAAAGATTTTACACATGTGATAAAATATGATCTTATATCATTAGCTTGCTAATAAAAAAAAGTACCGGTCCAGTTCGCGTGATTCAGTTCTATACTTGAAACTGGGAACTGAATTGACAATAATCAGTTCCAAATTTTAGGAATCGAGAGCTAGATCGGTTCCCTCGAGAACCACCCATAACCGTCCATGACCGGAGATTAATGGAGATGTGTCCCGTCATGATTAATGTGCCTGTATTTCTTGTAACATCATTCAACCATTAGAATTCATGACCAACTTTGGTGTGTTGCAATACATTGATTGCATTACATAATTCATCTGACTAGATTTCGTCCTGCACACGCTAAATTGCGTGTTTTCAACCTAAATTGTTTGTGAAGGTCTGAACCAAGTAGAATAAATGTGAATATATTAAGAAGAAACGATAATGAGAAAAATGAAATGAGAGATAAAGTAACAAAACCAACCAAGAGTCTGAATTTTACATTTTTGTCCTCAAATTGTATACAACTAGAGTAAGACATTAAATGTGTTTAAGGAAGAAAAAAGGGAATTTCTTAAGTGGGGCCTCTCTTCTCTTTATATAATGCTATAGATAATACAAAACCAGATGTTGATGCAAACAATAGCTGACATGAGGAGCAAATTGGTTGTTTGATAACATGCAAGAACTTGAAGGTTAAAAAGCAAGCAATTGGAGCAAAGTGAGAGGAAAAGATACAATATAATGAGATCCGAGAATTATTTGATATGGACTAATAACGAAGGTGGGGCGAATTGATTGTTGATTGGAACGTTTGAACGCGTTTTTGCCTGTGTAGTAAAAGTTTCGTGATTAGACAAGCGGATTCTTCTACTATAAAGTAAGAAAGGAAGGAATAGGAGAAGAATCGAGCATCCGACGTATAGTGGTTCAACCTATCCACTTACCTGCTCCACTGCAATTCATTTATGAAATTTCGAGAAGGTTGGTTGCTTGAGTGTGCTTTCTTCTACTCGTTGCTATTTACTTCTACAGGTAAAAAGCAACAAATAGAATCAGATGACACCACTTATGAGAATTATAAGCAAAGCACCACAGAAATTTGCACATTTTTAGCACAGAAATATTCATGCAGCAAGAGGGGAGTGCTCTTACTGTTCGTCCAACCTCCCAACCATCCCTTTGATTTGTATCTAAAAGCTTTTAAGTCCCATTTGACCATCTGAGTTTTACCTAGAGGAGTAGTCGTTTGGCTCTGCCTATTCCGTCCCAGAAAATAGCATACTCCTTCTATTACGAGCTGACACTCCTTCAGTTTCACCAAGTAACGGCAAAAACTGCTTTGGTCTTCTCCAGAGCCAACTCCGATGGATTGCAACATCTTTTTAGTGGCCATGAAACTGTTGGAGTTGACGAATACTTCGGGGACCCTTGTTTCTCACTCCGGGTACGCCCACGTGAGTTTAGAGAAACTGAAGTATTATCCGACGACATGTAACCCCTACGGGTTGAATGCGGGAGTTCGGGGGAAGCGCCCCTCGATGGGGGTTTCACTGCTCGGTCAGCGGACGGTTGCCCCGCTCACCGGTGAGCGGGCGGGGGCTTGGGGGCAGCGCTTCCAAAATCTCAACAGGTTCGGGTTTTTATTTAAACTGGTCCGTATGGTACGAGATTAAGAGATTTTGTATAGGTTTAGGTTTTTGGCTCGTTTGGGGCACATATATATTTTGCTCGTTTTTCTGATCATTATAACAAGTTGAGTGGCTGTAAACCGAAAATATAGTGAAATTTCTTTGTAAGACGTAGCCCTATTCGAGGGTGAACTTAGGTAAATTCGTGCGTCGTCTATTTTCTCTGTCTTTTGCGTGATTGTTCTGTTTCGGTTCTCTATATGTCCCTTCAATTAGTGTCAGAGACGGAGTTGTTCGAGGAATTAGGGTTTATTCGAGATGTTAGGAGGATCACGAATTGAGATAGAAAAATTCGACGGAGTGCGGTTTGATATGTGGAAGATGAAAATGGAGGATCTTCTCTGTGATCGAGATCTTTGGTCGGCAATCGAAATGGAAAGGCCTGTTGCTGCGCAACCTGGTGTCGTATAAGCAAGGAAGCGGATTCAACTTCCAAACCAGTAGCTCCAAAGGAGATTGAAGATTGGGATCGGATTGATCAGAGAGCAAAGGGGTTGATTCGGCTTGGTCTCGCGGACTCAATTCTAACGAATGTAATGAGCAAACCTACAACCGAGATTTGTGGCAGAAATTAGAGTTGTTGTATCAAAGTAAGTCGTTGGTTAATAAGCTATTTTTGAGGAAAAAGCTGTATAATCTTCGGATGCATGAGGGCGACTCATTTTCCACACATATGTATAACTTTAACACATTGATTAGTCAACTCGTATTAATCGGTGTTAAGTTTCAGGATGATGATAAGGCAATAACACTGCTCTGTGCACTGCCGGATTCATGAGATAATTTGATTGTGGTAATCGATGGTGGGGATAAGGAATTATCATATGAAAGTGTGTGTTCTGCCTTGTTATTGGAGGAGACATGAAAAAAGGGATCGGGAAATTCCGGTAAAGAGGCATTGGCGGCTAAGGGAAGGCCAGTAGAGAACACTCTGAATCAAAGAGGGTTCAAATCCAAATCTCATGGGCGATCGAAGAGTAAGGAGAAGAGGGTACAGTGCTAGAAATGTCAAGAGCGGGGCCATGTGAAGCGAGACTGTAAAAACAAGCTAGTTTTTAATAAAGAAGCTGAATCATCCTCGGGTAAAAAGGAGGTTGATGCAGGAGATATGTATTTGGCTGTTGCGTGTATGGCGTAGTAAGACAAGGATATATGGTTGATTAATACCGATGCTTCATACCACATGACGCCTCATAGACACTGGTTTTATGAATATGAGCAATATAATGGTGGGGATGTCATGCTCAAAGATGATACTGCAGTTCAAATTGTCGGGTGTGGCAGGGTGAAGCTAAGGATGAGTAATGGCACGGTGAAGACTATTCCAGACGTGATGCACATACCTTTGATGAGTAGAAATTTGTTATCAGTCGGTACGATGACTGATTCGGGGGTTATTTTTAGTTGTAATAAGGATTTGTGCAAGATGACTTGAGGTTCTAATCTGATTGCACGAGGAGTCCGTTACGGGACATTATACAAGCTACTCGGGGAAACAGTGACTATTGGTAGCAGGTTCGTTTCTAAAGAGGCCAAGGAAAATGGACATAATACGTCCATGTTGTGGCATCAAATGTTGCGGCATATCGGTGAAAAAGGACTGTCTACCTTAGTTTTAAGTCAGATAGTAGAAGGAGTTCCAAAATACTTTATGGGTTTCGGGTTCTGTGAACACTGTCTTTATGGAAAACAGAACCGAGTTAGCTTCCAACACACTAGTACAAGAGCAACTGAGGTTCTTGAGTTGATTTACAGTGATATCTTTGGACCTACTTCGATTCCATCTATTGGAGGATCCAAGTACTATGTATCGTTCATAGATGATTTTTCGAGATATATTTGGATTTATTTTATTAAAAGTAAATTAGATGTATTTGAGAAATTTTGAGAATTTAAGGTTTTGGTTGAAAACCAATTGGGTAGGAAAATCAAGGTCCTTCGTATAAATAACGGAGGTGAATTCTGTTCAAATAAGTTCGAGTAATTTTGTGTGGATAATGGTATTGCAAGGCAAAAGACGATTCCATATATGCTTCAATAGAATGGGATAGTCGAAAGATTAAATCGGTCACTTATAAAAAAGGCAAGATGCATGCTGAGTTGGGCAGGTTTGGGGCCAGAATTTTGAGCAGAAGCTGTAGCCATAGTCAGTTATTTGAAGAACTGGTCATCGACCTCATCAGTGAAGGATCGTACACCATATGAGGCAGTGTTTGGGAAGAAGCCGAATCTATCGCATGTTCGGGTGTGACGCATATGTTCATGTACCTAAGGAGAAGTGGGGTAAGTTTGACAACAAGTATGATAAGAACATATTTGTCGGATACAAGAAAGGGGTCAAGGGCTATAAGCTGTGGAATCCAGAATCAAAGACCATTGTATATAGTAGAGATGTTGTCTTTCGTGAATCACAACCCCAGGTTGGCACACAGAAATGTGATAAGCCCAAGAAAGTGGTAATGCTTGAAGAAAGTCCTAAAATTGAAACTGTGGAAATGGTTCCACAAAGCACGCTAGTAGAGTCTGATTTTGAATTGAACCAAGGGGACTCGGTTAATGAAGTCGAGGATGCAGATTTAGATGAAAACACGAATATAGATAGCATGTCGGCTCTCAGGAGATCGACGCGGGAAAGAGAGGTACTACTTTAATACTTACTTAGTGCTTTGAGTATGTTTCATGCTTTGAGCATTACCGGAGATGATCCTAGTTTTGTAAAAAAGGCGAGATCTATGGATGATGCGAATCAGTGGGAGCTCGCAATGATAGGTGAGATGCAGTCGCTTGACAAAAATGAAACATGAAGCTTGTGTAAATTGCCTAAGGAGAGAATGGCAATGGGATGTAAATGGGTGTTCAAGCGAAAGCTGAAACCGGATGGGACTGTAGAAAAGTACAAGGCTAGGCTTGTAGCCAAGGGGTACTCTTAGATTGATGGAGTTGACTATGACAAGATTTTCTCTCCTATGGTGAAGTTGACCTCGATACGGTTTGTTCTGTCTATAGTAGCTGCATATGATCTTGAGGTAGAACAGATGGATGTAAAGACGTCATTCCTTCATGGGGACTTGGAGGAGGAGATATATACGAGGCAATTAGAAGGCTTTGAAGAAAGAGGAAATGAGAATTTGGTGTGCAAATTGAAAAAGTCTTTATATGGGCTGAAGCAGTTAACGAGGATATGGTATCAGAAGTTTGACACGTACATGCTCCAACTTAATTTTGTGCATTCAAATTCTAACTATTGCATTTATGTGAAGAGAACGGGCAATCAGTTTGTCATTCTCACGCTATATGTGGATGATATGTTGTTAATCGGGAATAGTGTGAAGATGGTGAATTCTGTGAAGAGTTTGTTGGCCAAAAAGTTCGAAATGAAATACTTGGGGCCTGCAAATTTTATTTTGGGCATGCAGATTAGGAGGGACCGTGAGAAACGGAAGCTATGGCTAGGGTAGGATAAATACATAAAAGAAATATTGAAGAAATTCAATATGATAGACTACAAGACTGTTGGTACCCATATACCTTTAGGGATCAAGCTATATGTGGAACAATGTCCAAAAACGAATGAAGAAGCTGAAGAGATGGCTCGAGTTCCATATGTAAGTGCAGTGGATAGCTTGATGTATGATATGGTGTGAATGCATTCGGATATAGCCCAAGTAGTGGGAGTCTTGAGTTGATACATGTTTAACCCAGGTAGAGAACACTGGAATGCGATCAAAAGAGTTTTTAGGTATCTTCGTGGAATTTTGAAATTTTCTTTATGTTTTGAAGGTATAGGGAATGGAAACATGCTTGATATCGTAGACCATGTAGATACTGATTGGGGTGGAGATATTGATAGTAGACGGTCCACTAGCGGATATGTTTTCATATTGTTTGGTATTGCATTGAGTTGAATGAGTAGGAGGCAAAGCATGGTAGTGCTTTCTTCTACGAAGGTTGAGTATATGGCTCTTACTTATGCTAGAAAAGAGATTGTATGGTTACGGCGGTTGTACTTGGAGCTTGGTTTTGAGCAGGGTGCCATAGAGGTGAAATGTAATAATCAATGGGCTATTTATTTAACTAAGAATCCTGCATTTCACTCACGCACAAAGCACATTGATATACAATATCATTTCATCCGAGAAAAAGTAGAGAAGAAAGAGATTCGGCTTATAAAGGTCAACATAGTAGAAAATAATTCTAACTTCCTTACTAAAGCCGCCACAGGTGCGAAGTTTGAATGGTGCTCTACTACGATTGGATTGAAGAAAAATGATATTGGAAAGGCTCTCATTTGCGCGAAGTATCCACAAAGTGGGAGAATGTTAGAGCCGGCGAATACTTCAGGGACACTTGTTTCTCATACCGAGTACGCCCACGTGAGCTTAGAGAAACTGAAGTATTATCTGACGACATGTGACCCATGTGTGCGAAATGCGAGGGTTCGCCCCTCGACAGGGGTTTCGCTGCTCGGTCAACGGATGGCTACCCCGCTCGCCGGTGAGTGGGCGAGGGCTCGGGGGCAGCGCTCTCGAAATCTCAAAGGGTTTTGGCTTTTATTTAAACTGGCCCGTATGGTGCGAGATTAAAAAATTCCGTATAAGTTTAGATTTTGAGCCCGTTTGGGGCACATATATATTTTGCTCATTTTTCTGATCATTGTAACAAGTTGAGTGGCTGTAAATCGAAAATATAATGAAATATCTTTGCAGGATGTAGCCCTATTCGAGGGTAAACCTGGGTAAATTTGGCATCGTCTATTTTCTCTATCTTCTACATAATCGTTCTGTTTCGGTTCTCTATATATCCCTTCAGAAACACCGTTTTTTGATTTAAGGTCCAACTTGGTAATGA
The DNA here is from genome assembly GCA_024500025.1 of Syzygium aromaticum. Classification (NCBI taxonomy): domain Eukaryota; kingdom Viridiplantae; phylum Streptophyta; class Magnoliopsida; order Myrtales; family Myrtaceae; genus Syzygium; species Syzygium aromaticum. The sequence goes on from CM044889.1 coordinate 14,116,235, forward strand.
GGCAGGATCTTCAAACCAAGCATATAGAACGTTGCAGCGCAATTTCTACTCCGTTAAAGCAAAAAACTTCTTTTGGTTCGTCTAGACCTGTGATGACAATCCTTGCTCCCATCTGCTCACTCTCTACCACTCGGTATCTCTCGAATTCCATTGTGATCATTGACCTTTTTGAGTGCATTGATCTTTTCTGGTGCCTCTGACCTTCTGCTGAACCGAGGCTTGTCCTCCTGACGCAAGATCTTCCGACATTTCGTGAGTTTTGCGAACTTGAACGGCCTTGGTAGAACCGTAGAACGTCTAATCAAAGAAAATCCCGTTCCTCATAACTTCTCGACGTGCGTTGCTTATAAGAGAACAAGCTGTTTCTCTATCAGTAAACTAATGCATTAAAAATAGAAGAAGTATTTTATCATCTTCAAACTATGTTGAGGTGTTAGATTGATAATCTTCCCCGTTTTCTTATGTTGCACAAACAATCTCATAAGCTAATCATGCGTAAGTGTTAGTGTGACAATGATTTTTCATGAAAGATTTTTTTTTTTTTGGGTAAAGTTTTTCATGAAAGATTTTATGTGCGTAAAATAAAAGAAGTTACTTACGTACCAAGAGATTCAAATTCAAGACGAGGCACAAAAGCACGATGAAAAAACTCTCCACATGCTTTAATCAGAGCGATTATAGAATGACAACTTTCAATATTGTAGAATATTTGGTACGACATATCTATCAAAGCACAGATCTAAAAAAGATAGTACTTGTCATGAGATGTCACGATTTACGTAAAATGCGAAGGAGATTAAGTACTTTTTACTGATAGTGATCGATATTTCTTGTAAAGAAATGTGAATGTCGATCCTTCTGCAGATAAAATCTATCAATTTCATCTGTTGCAAATGTCTGCATTGATAGACAGCGAACCTTCTCCCCATTTTTTTCATCAGTGAATAGATGTGATAGAGGGAAAAGCATACATCATGGATAGAACATGGTGCAAACTTCTTCTAGACCTTTCTTTTTCCCTTCGGTGCCGGCTTTCAACTTTAACCGCCATGTCAAAAATTTCAGGCGACTCTTGGCCACATTGGCCAAGAGAACTTGATTGCATTATCATGTAAAGGCTTATGACTACATTGATTCAATTGGGCCTATGTGGCGCCCTAGTATATACATCTGTTGATGTATGTGTTGAGTATCAAGCCTAAGTGTTGCTATCATCGTATACTTTATTATTTATTCGAGGTTTATAATAGTGAGGCTATGTGTTGCTCTACATCTACACACACTGTGATTGGCCTATGCATTGCTCTTTGTTTCGCGAACTATTCGAAAACAATATCTCACACATAAAGGACTAGTCACCATGTTTAACCTGACACTTATGCTCACTCTTGCAAGAAAGTTAACGAAACGTATCGATCTACTCCTGGGACACGATATAGCGAACCCGGGTGGGTTTGGGAGCACGATTTTCTCTTCTTTTTTTTAGTACAAGTGTGTGAGAAGTCCAGTAAAAAAGCCAGGCCAGCACAAGATCAGTTGCTTACTCCTCAGACTGCAATAAACAACCATCCTCCACGTGATACAGTGGACTGCATCGCATAAAACCAGACAAAGAAAGAACCCTAATACACATAAACAGAAGTGATGTCTGAGCAGAAGTAGCTGGTAATCTCCCTTGCTTGGAGAAAGGCTGTTTGGACATAACTGCTGGCTCTGACTCGCAGGTTACTCGTTTGATGTTTCATTTGAATAGTTCCATGTGCCTGGCCTTATTATATTAATGCCCATGTACTACTGGTCCTAGAACATGGTTCTGCTTCCAAATCTCAAAACCCTGATTTCTTTTTCTTTTTAATCTGCACTATACATCAGATTAGCCCATGTTTTTTCTCCGAATCACAAGTTTCGACTGAATATGTGGTGTTATTTCAAGGGAAATCCGAGTGAAATGGGCATGGTTGTCGGGCCCTGTACATGATCGAAATATTTATAATTACCTTGAAAAGACCGTAAATGATTTCGTGACGAACGGTGAATCTGTGATGAGGAGTCGGCGGACCATGTCATGCAAATGCGACACGAGTAATCTGATTATAATAAAACTGATTCATCGCATTGATATCCTACAATTGATGCGGTAAACCGTTACCAAATTATAGTTGTTACTTGCTTACTTAGATACTAAGCATTCTCTTGGAGCATGCCAAGTCAATTGTATTTTAGCGAAGCCATGTCAACTCATTTAGCAGATCTCTTACAATCGATCTCAGCGAATCAAACTTCGCTCTCTCATGCATCACATATATTAGCATCTCCTTAACAAGTGCCATGGGTATGTTTATTTGAGGGAAAATATTTTCTGAGAATTCGTTTTTCAGACTTTCACTCATTTGATTCTCCGAAAATGATAAGTTAATGAAAAATACTTTCTGATTAAGAAAAATATTTATATATAATGTTAAGAAAGTGAATTTCCCAATCTAAGGAGGTGAAAACTGAAAACTCTTTCCGGAATTACTCATTTTAACATTTTTAATATTTATTCATTTCACTTCTTTTTTATTTTTTCTCTTTCTTATTCTTTTTCTTTTTTTTTTCTTTCCTTTTCTTCTTCTATTTTCTTCCCTTTGCCTGGCCACAGGCAGGGCCTGCACAAGGTTGTGGCTCGTCGGGATCTAGGCGAGCTCGGGCTCAATCGAGGCTGGAGAGCTCGACCACCTATGGCCATCGCCAAGCCTCAAGCTCGCATGTGGCCGTCGCCAATCGATCGCGGCAGCAAAAGAGGAAAATAAAAGGAAAGAAAAGAAAAAAGAAAAAAGAAAAATAATTAAATATTCGATTTTTTTAAAAAAGAAAAGAAAAATAAAAATAATTAACAATTCGAATTTTTTTAAAAAAAATTATATAAAATTTGAATTTTTTTAAAATAAAAAAATAGATTTTTTTTTGTCCAAGATAAAGTCATGAGATTAAAATCATTCTCCACGTAATATCCAAATCCTAGAAAACATTTTCGATCACATATTACCAAATAAAAGAAAACTAACTGTTTTTCTGGAACATGATTTTTAGAAAAATATTTTCCAAAAACATTACGTTTTCCGTGAAACAAACACATAGTACTTTTTTAAACGCACCACAAAAATCATTATTTGATTTCAACTACAAAAAAGGCAAAGTTTCGATTTCCCGAGCATTCCTTAGATACCGTTGCCAACATGATTAATCTGACTATAATATATCTGATTTCTAACATTGGTATCCGACAAGTGATTGAGGTAAACCGTTGCCAAATTACAGTTGTTACTTCCTTCCTTAGATACTAAGCATTCTCTTGGAGCATGCCGAGTCAATTGTTGTCTAGCCAAGCTATGTCAACTCATTTAGCATATCATTTAGCATAAAGTTTCGATTTCCCCCTTACATAGAAATCAACGCAATCAAAATATAACAAAATCTTCTTCAGTTAATTGCTTAATAAGTGTTACGAGCCATCGCGCACGCTACAGAAACACGGGCGAAACAAAGTGTTTCCAACGACTCACATGGACCGGATTCATCGCAACCCTCTTACCACGTAATATGCTATACACCTGAACCTCGCACGAGCAACAAGGGTCGGTTTATCGTTCGAGATCGATGGGCTCCGGGTTCGGGCAAGAATCTCTCCCCGGGGACGGGCGGGCCCCGCACGTCCCCGACCAACCACCTTTCGGACACCATGCTTCACATCCTAGGACATTTGCCGAATCGCCCTTCTGTCCATCCAGCCAAATCAAATTCCGAGCGCACGCCGCTTGTTGGGTGGGTGGGGGGCGCGGTTTCGCCTGTTTTCTTCTCTCAAGTGGGCTGAGCTGTGCACGAGTTGGGTTGGGGTCTCCTCCTCCGCCAGCCTGTGCGCCGAAACGACGAGGGTGGGCCCCAGCCGAAGAAAAAAAAAAAAAAAACAAACAAGAGAAGGAGAAAAGAATCCAACGGGATCCGGTCCGATCCGATCCCCAGATGGCCCCCCTTCGAAACGGACGGCCCAGATTTCATTCCTGCTCGTCCCCACCTCAAATATCCCCCCAAAAGTCTCGCCCCTCCCTTCCCCTCCCCTCCCTTGTCCGCTCTGTCACGCCCGCCATCGTCCGTCCGTTTCGCAAGCGTTTCTCGGGCTCCCCCCCAAGGAGAAAAAGCCGAGGACGAGAGCCCAACCCCGCCCGTCCGTCGTCGTCGTCATCGTCGTCATCGTCGTCGTCGTCCTCATCATCATCACCCTGCGGCGCGGCGAGGAGGAAGCGTGGGGGGGTGGAGCGGCGCCGTGCGGTGGCGCGGTGGTGCTGTTCTCGTCGTTTGCAGATTTAGATCCGACCCCCATTTCGTCTTGGTTAGTGTTCGCGTTTGTTCGTTCGCTTACTTGTTTTCTTTCTTGCTTTTCTGCGGCATTGTGGGTTTTTGTAGATCTGGGTTTTCTCTGAATTGGTGTTTCGTGGCTGGAACTTGTGGGGGATCGGGGAGTTGAGTTGCTGGGATTCTTGGTTTCTGGGGGGTGCTCGGCGACGGCGCATTGCGTTGGTGGAGGTCGAATTTGGGTGGCCGCGTCCGTTTCTTGGTTTTCGTCTGACCGGGTGTTGTCGTTCTTGATTTGGTGCTCGGGCATTTGCGTTGATGGGGGTCGAATTTGGGTGGCCGCGTCCGTTTCTTGGTCTTCGTGTGACCGGGTGTTGTCGTTCTTGATTTGGTGCTTCGTTTGCGTTCAGATCCGATGTGTCGTGTTCCGAGTGTTTGCGGACGCGAAGGTGGTAGCTTAGCTCGTCTAGGGGTTCTCCCTTTTCTTATTTGAACGGTACCGATTTCGTTTCCGTAGCATGTAAGGCTTCTTACGTCCGATGCTGACTTTTTCTGAAGAGTGTTGGATTTGAAATCTTGAAGAAAAGGTGCGTTTCTTTTTCTCGCATTTTTAATTGCGGTCGGGCCGATCGCCTTTTTTCAGCGTGGGTCCAGCTGCGGAAGAAACCAATGTTTTATTCTGTTGCTTTTTTGGGTGGATTTGATGATGCACGTCCAAGAGATGGATATAATGCCTTAAGCTAATGTCAATACATGAAGTTTCTTCATGAGAAGTTGGCTTCCTTCCTCTACAAGATGTTCTTGGTGGTTCAGCCTTTAACAAGTTTTTGCTGAAAGTTTTATGTTCCTCTAGTTGTGCTAGTGGATGATCCATGAGAAACAAGCTTGCTAGTATACCTTTATCGCTACCTTGTTTGATTCCTTTCCCGTCGGATAACAGATCTGTTGCCGAGTTCAGAGTATCCATCCATAACTCACTGTCACCCTTTGTTTGGTAACAAGATTTTATACATTCTCCAATCGCGGTGTAATATCGGCAGTGTTGCTTTCTACACGTTGAAGCATCAGGAAATTGTCCAAGTCTTATATTTGTGATAATGCTAGGCTTAAGGGGAGTTGGGAATGATTTGCAAAGCCAAATCGAAAGATTGATCCGTGAAGACTTTTCCTGAGTAATCTATAATACAATGCCCTGCCAAATAGACTATTTACTGTAGTAATTGGTGCGCAATGTTTACAAAATAAATCCAACGGGTTGTCTTCGGATTTCTTGGTGCTACTCCCCTGTTGTCTTTTGCCTTGGTTCATTGTGTATGGTGTAGTTCACCTTCTGATGGCTTCACTTGTTGTGAAACATTTGGTACCAAGGAAAGTGAGAATGCCATGACTGTATTTATGCTTAGAGAAATTCTTAGGTTGTCATTTGCTTTCGTTTGTTCTGATCCTTCCATTCATCTGCAGCTTTCTTGCACATTCTCCAAGATGGTTGCTCAGGAGTTCACTGTTGATCTGAATAAGCCCCTCGTCTTCCAGGTATTTAATTTCATACCCAGCTTTCTTCTGATCTCTTTTTTTTTTGTGGATTTCAGAAAGGTATTGAATTTCTCTGTCGATACATTTTAAATCACTTAGTTCAGTAGTGTAGGCATGCAGTAGCATGACTGAATGAGAATTAACTGTAGTGTCATGTTCTCGGATGTAGCGCTTGACGGACCATTGATCTCTAATTATCATAAATTTCCATCTTGTCACTTTGATTCTCTCCATTTCTTCTCTTTTTCCATTATTTAGAAATTTATTTCTTACTGTTGTGACACTCCCCCTGCCGCTGTATTCTCTTAATATTGATTTATTTTGTACATATGGTTTCTTTGACAGGTTGGCCATTTAGGTGAATCTTATCAGGAGTGGGTCCATCAACCCATTGTGAGCAAGACAGGGCCTAGATTTTTTGAAAGTGACTTTTGGGAGGTACTCCATGAATAGCAGATGGCCTATCTTTAAAAAACAAGCTGCTAAGTGCTGTTAGATCTACTAACAAATCTTTGCCTTCTTTGAAACAGTTCTTGACCCGTACCCGATGGTATGCAGTTCCTATCATTTGGCTTCCTGTAGTATGCTGGTGCATCTCTATGTCTGTGCGTATGGGCCACACAGCTCTTGAGATAGGTTTACTGGTGATTATGGGCATCTTTGTCTGGACATTCCTGGAGTACTCTCTGCACCGTTTCGTTTTCCATATAAACACGAACAGTTATTGGTGAGCTCTCTCTCTCTCATCTAGGAGTTATCTTTTTCTGAATGTTTGCGGATGTCTATTCCGACTTTTCTTTCTCCTTAACCACACATAGTTTTTGACATCTCTGAGAATGATATAGGTGGAACACTGTACACTATCTTATCCATGGATGCCATCACAAACATCCTATGGATGGCCTGCGGCTTGTCTTTCCACCAGCTGGAACAGCTGTTCTCTGCATTCCTGTATGAGTATTTCCTTTGTCCTAACCATTATCCAATGTTGTCAGCTTGCTTTAAGATTTCCGCTAATTGAGTTCTGCTAGGATTCTTAGCATATAATGAAGTATATCCTACTTACTCCCAGGAGACAGCGTATTAACTTTCTTGCTGGACTGAGTACTCATGGATCATAGCTAAAATAAATCGAGGATGGAGTATGACTAAAACATTCTGCATGTCTGTTAAAATATTAATTGGAATTTCGTTCTGGTCAATTGCTTGACCTGCAATACATCCCCATTGGATTACAGAGGCTAGTAAATAACTCTTGAAGCTAGCGATATATCTTTAGCAAATGATTTAGCTAGTGAATTTAAAGTCCGATCTTCCAACATTCATCAGTAGAGAACTACAGAATATGCCATAGATGTCATGAAATAGGATGAAATATATGAGAAAACTAGCATTAGCTGGATTGTGAGGATCGTGGGATATAAAAGTTCATAACCTAGGGTCGGTGTTTCGCTGCAAGTTACAGTAAGGGGATTTTAAGTTGAGACCGCAATTAGTTGAAGGCTCTCACGAGGTACGAAGTCTTAATCAAAATCAGGACTTAATGACGGCATAGTGAAGATTTAACATTTTCCGGCCATTGGACATAATTTATCTTTTATTGTGTGTTGCTCCATCGAGTATTAATTTGCAGTACTGTAATCCATTGGGGCAACTTCTGGACTTGTTTCGCATTGTAATGAGTGAGTATAATGTGGATGAAAGAGGCTTGAATTAGCTGGGGAAGAATTATTATCTTTAAATTGGAAGATGTAGTGGATTATCCAGTTTCAATGGTAGTTTCAAGAAATTTTAGTGGGTGTTTTAGAGCGACGTCGCTGCTGCTTCAGTTAACAGAGGCACTGCTTCAGCTAACAGAGGCACTGCTTCAGCTTTGTCTTTTTTTTTAATAGTACACACATCTAAGTTGTTGCGTCAAACTTATATCATATATTTGTTTGTGCTAAATCTGCTGAACTTGTGACTCTTGCGATATGTTCTTGCCAGTTCTGGAACCTGGTCAAGCTTATGTCTACGCCTTCTACCACTCCAGCATTGTTTGGGGGTGGTTTGCTGGGTTATGTGATGTATGACTGCACCCATTACTACTTGCATCATGGACAGCCATCCATTGAAGTGCCGCGAAATCTCAAGGTAATACTTGTGCATATGCTGCTCTTTTTGCCTCAATCCTTAATGCTTTGATCCTCCTTAGTTTCTTCCCTCTATTTCCATGGCTTGGCTTTCATTTCTTTTTTCGAGAGTTGGTGGAGGGAATCTGGGTTTTGGGTTGTGGGTTATTCAGGATCTGATTCCTTCGGATGTGATTGAATTCGAAAACCCACGTAGCATGCGCTGATTCTCTACTGGTAAATCTTTATGTTTTGGGCAATTCTTCTCACAGCTAACCAAAGCTATGTAAGTGGCATTTCTAATGCAGAAATATCACTTGAACCATCATTTCCGTGTACAAGACAAAGGCTTCGGGATCACTTCAGCGCTGTGGGACAGAATCTTTGGAACGCTTCCTGAGCCAAAATTGGCAGAGGAAAAAAGATAAAGCCACTAACGCCATTCGTTATTTGTTAATTAATATCTAGCAAGTTTAGGGCGGCTGCAAGGTATATTTTAGCCAAAAAACATTCTTTCTTCTTCTATCCATTCATTTGGTAAGATATTGCCCCAACTTATCTCGTCGTGCTTTCAATCATCATGGGCGTGTCATGTTTGTCCTTTCAGTGTTGTGGTGAAGAGTTCTGTGTATATGTCTCTGCTCTATCATTTTCGAACAAGGAAGTTTCCAGTATTTATCCAGATGCAGTCTTGTTTATCACAGAGCTTCTGCACAACATTGGCTTGGTTTTGCATGTTTGGTATAACCTTGTGATTGCAATTATTCAAGAACGGATTTCTATTTAAGTAAACTCTGTTTACTAATGTGCCCCGACCTAATATGTTTAGCTTGAGGCTACGCTAGTCTTTTAATTTTCATCTGATGTTCAATGCCATCCCTTAAACTTGTTTGGGTAAAAATAGTTCGCCTCGCCCTGGTCTTTTGACCCTTGTGTTCGATATAGCCCATAAGCACGTGTTTTGGGAATGTTTTTCTTGTAGTGGGGCAACAACGTTGCTGCTCCCGGCCAGAGGGCACGCATACATCATGCATCTATATGTGATATAGCCTAACCAATCATGTACACGTTGGCATCGCGGGACCTTTATCTTTTCCTAATGTCAATTCATCGTTACCTTAGAGACCCAAATATTCCAGGGCCTTGCAAAGTCCTCACCTGACTAGGTTTTTGTGAGAGGAGATGATGCCTTTGCTCGTGCCGGCGGTGAAGGACGAGAATAGAGCCGCCGTGTCCTCCTGCAGTAGTCCCCTCCCGCTTTGCCTCGCCTGACTCTCAAGTCATTTGTTTAGACGATGTGCATGCTTCGTTCGTGCATGCCCCATTTTGACACGTTGGAAGCCAATTGCAATCTAACATAGCCACGTAAGGAGAAAAAGAGAAAAAACATATCATGTAGAATCATCCCATCACCTTAATAAATAGAAGTGACGGAATTACCTGCATATGATTTGAAAGTCTTAGGATTTAATTGCAATTCTGATGTAAGTCTTAGAATTTCTATGGCGCTCAACTTTTTAGAGAGAGAGAGAGATTGGGCAGGCTTTTCTTGTTGGGCCTTTGTGCTACCTAAACTCTGACGGAAGATCAACCCTCCGCGACAGAAGGGGGCACGATCTGGTTTTGATTGAAGAGAGGGACAGAGCGAGGGAAAGACTAGACACGATGGCCTTTGGTGGTCGACAGCCATCGGTGCCGGCGGGTACAGAGTTTTGGCTCTGGTGGCTACGGAGTTGAAAGCTCCTGTCGCGGTGGCGAGGGAGGTGGTAGCAGCCGCGGCAGCTCTCCTGGTGGCCGGTCAAGGAGAGAGAGAGTGGATGAGTTAAAAGAGTTTGGAGTAAGTGACAAGGGGTCCGTGCAAAGATGTGTATACTCATACTTGCCCAACTCTTTGCGGTTTTGCCGCAGTTGATTGTTTTGTGCGTGCGTCTAAAGTTCTTGTTCCTAACATTATCATTTTCTACATTATTACATGCATCATAACCAATTGTAAACACGGCTCATTTGGCACATACACTGGAAAATTGTCCACAGATGAAAAGATGGTTCTTTTATTTTTTCTTGTCCACCACATTAAAAACACTATTCAATCGCGATTTTTGCCCGGTCCACCAAATGTCGTGGCGTATCCCGTAATGCCTCCCAAGTTCCGTTCATCGGTTGCGTTGTAGCAAAGCGGGACGTCCACGTGAGTCGCCACACTGCCCGGGCTCGGATCCGCCAATTGTTTGTCCTTGCTCATGTAGCGGATTAGTCGGTCGTAGCCGGAGAGGATGAAATTGTGGTCCAGGAAGTGACCGCTTGCCATCGAAGGGCTTGGGCAGCCAGGGGCGTGGCCCGCTTGTCCTCCGAAACTTAGCCTCGAGGCACCGCCACCGAAATTTTGGAACAATTATATCGTATGGACCTTGACTATAAACACTAACATTTCGCAGCACAAATCCAACGGGAAGGCTGGGACTGATCTGCACGAAACCTGGACAAGTCATGTCGTAGCATCCCGTTGCTTCGCCACCACCTCCCTGTGAAATTAGAATCGTTTGCACACCTTGAGAAAATGAAACAACATGAATATATTTACGTTAGCAATGTACTAGGGCTTCTGTTTTGAAGAATTTCATGACCGGGGAAGCCACTCGCTTGGAGGCACGAGCAAGGCGAGCTACTCGTGAGCTCCTTGAGTTCGACCGGCCAATTCGAACTCGGCTCAACCAAGTTCAAGTGAAGCTCAAGTAGCTCGAGTGTAAGAGTGTTATGACAATAGTCAACACGCCGACACGCTTAATTATCACGGCATTTTATCCTTGTTAAAATATATCTCAAGTTTAAGCCCGTTGAACGAATCGACCCGAATTCAATTATCAGGTACATAAGAGCCTAATGCCGAAGTTCAGTGACATCATAAGAACCCGAATTATATTATCAGGTACGTAAATTGGGATCTAAACACACAGCCCAACTCCATCTTCTTGCTATGGAAGTTTGAATCCGTTTGTCGGCTGGCAATGTCTTCATTTTTTGCTTTGCAGGTTATCTTCAGTGGACTGCTTATTTTCTAGTATTGCAGCTTATCTTCAAGGGATTTTTAGTTGGGTTGTGTGTGCATTTTCCTTTTTTTTGCGTCAAGAAAGGTGGTGTTTCGATCCCAATTTACTTGCATTTTCTTGCCAACTTAAATTGATGGTATTTTAGAATTTTCAATTAATAAAGAATGTGCTTTAACCATATTGGGAGGGGAAATAGAGTCGCTCTTAATCTAATACGAAATTAGAGAGATTTTTTTTTTTTTTTTCTTTTCTGCAAGTCAAGACGTATATGATATGCATCCACATATAGAGTTAGAGCATCTAAATGTAAAATCGTGACTACACATAGCAGTTAAACTTTTTTCAAAACAATTGACCATGATTTTACAAAGTTCCTCGTAATAGGAGGGCATGAGCTTCGTATTTAAATCTTTCTAGACTCCTTATTTACCACCTTAATTATATATTTTCACGTTTAAGCTTTCGGCCAAATTGAAGCCCATGTGTGGGCGGACTATTAAAATGTTTAAGTATTAAACCATGCATTCGTCTTGACTCGATTGTTGTTGCTTATTTGAGCAATAATTAATTTTTTCAGAACTTGAAATCGAATAAATCATTTTAAGTTGTAAAGATTGCATTGACATGGCAAAGAGAATCAGATTTCGAAAAGGTTACAGGTTTTCTAAATAGAATAAGAGTTAAATTCCGATACCCGCAACGGGAAAAATAAAAAAAATAAAAACATTTGTAAACAGTTTTAAAATTTTGATAGTGATTTCATAAAATTTTTCAAATATGTTTTTATACATGTTAGAATTGCATTTATTTGGTTGGTAGTGAAACATCATCTAATTCATACCCAAAGGAGCAAAATCGCGCATGTTTATGCTCGTGCTATAACAAAGAAAAAGGAAATAGTGACTAGTGAGGGAGAGGGGTCGGAGTGTGCACAATCACTACGAAAAAACATGTAATTTGCGACGAACTTTTTCCGTCGCAAATTTGCGACGGTTTTCTAATTCCGTCGCACATTAGCGACGGAAAAAAACTGTTGCAAATTTTGCGACGAATCGGTCCTTCCGTCGCAAATTTGCGACGGAATTATTTTATGTCGCAAATTTGCGACGAAAATATATAACCGTCGCAAAATCCATCGGAAATTTGCAACGGAAAAAAGTTCGTCGCAAATTTGCGACGGAAAGTAAATTTGTCGAAATATACATGTTATTTATTTCTGTCGCAAAATTTGCGACAGAATTTGAGACGTAAAATAATTCCGTCGCAAATTTGCGACGGATGATCGATTTCGTCGCAAATTTGCGACGGAATTATTTTACGTCGCAAATTTTGCGATGGAAATAAATAACCGTCGCAAAATCCGTTTGAAATTTGCGACGGAAAAAATTTTGTCGCAAATTTGCGACGAAATCGAACGATGGAAAGTAAATCCGTCGCAAATTTGCGACGAAATCGAACGTCCGTCGCAAATTTGTAGTTTATTAGCCCGTGATATTCCAACTCTATGTGTCTTTCGCACTCTCTCTCGCTTTTCGCCCTCCTTCGTAGTTTTGACATCAGCAAAATCCACGCACGCACGTATTAATTTCGGTGAAATTTTTGTATCGGTAAGTATCATAGCTAGCTTCGTGACTATTAGTCGTTGGATTGTAATTTCTTTTTTTATATATATTTATGTTTATTTTTTTTTTCGTATTTGCATCACTGGTTTAACGACCGGCGATACCTCGCCGGCCTTTGTATGAGTCTGAACGGCCACACTGTTTTGCGACGAATATATGAAAATTCCGTCGCAAATTTGCAACGTAAAGCGGGGTTCGTCGCGAAATTTGCAACGGAACCTACTTTCCGTTGCAAATTTGCGATGGACTCCCCTTTCCGTCGCAAATTTGCGACGGAATAGTGATCCATCGCAAATTTGCGACAGAAAGTAGGTTCCATCGCAAATTTGCAACGGTTAAACTCCGTTTCCATAGCATATTAAAAATTATTAAAAAATAATTCGTGATTGATAATTTTTTTTTTTGGTATGTGTCTAATTGAAGGTCTCGCAATCCAAGTGGACACTGCAATTCTCATCAAATTAACCACTTTGTCCTACCAATATTTCAGTCAAACATTTGGGTAAGTGTTCTTTACATAGTAATTTTGTCTATTTTTTGCATTTTCGTATTAATTGTTGCGTGAATAACAAAAATTATAATTTCCAAAATTTTATAGTTTTAATTAAGAACAATAGATATGATATTTTAAATATTTTTCCTAATTTTTTTATTTTAATATAGACACAATGCAAAGAGAAAGAGCTTGGATGTATAATAAGAACTTACCTGGACGTTGAGGATTGATAGATGAGTTTCATACTGGGTTGGAACAATTTTTAGACTTTACTAGTAGTAAATATGAGTTCATGGATGGAAATAAGTTAAGGTGTCCGTGTAAAAAGTGCGGTAATGGTAAATTTCTTGTGTGTGATCGAGTTAAAGAACACCTTACTAGATTTGAATTTTGTCCAAACTATTATAATTGGACTTCTCATGGTGAACCATTTATATCTGATGAAGGATATGAAAGAAGTGACCAATTTTCAGTTATGGAAGAATGTGGTTATTATGAGCAATTGAACCCATACGAGAGGATGGTCATTGATGTAGCTAGTAATAATTTTGTCACGAAATCAAATCAGGCAAGTACTAGTTTTACTCCAACACGTGAACAAGTGGGTACTAGTCATGCTTCACAATTGGAAGATATAAGAGTAACGGGTTTTGCTGAGAATGTCTATAATGAAACTTTTCAATCTAATCAGTTCTGGGATGTGTTGAAAGCAGCAGATGAACCTTTATGGGCAGGTTGTGAGGATCACACTAAGTTATCGGTGACAGCCCGACTATTAAATATCAAAGCAAAATATAATGTGTCTACGGATTGTTTCAACTCTTTTGTTGAAGTAATGCGAGAATCATTGCCTCGTGATAACATCATGCCAAGTGATTTTTATGATATGAAAAAGCTAGTGAATAACTTAGGTCTTCTGGTTATAAGGATTGATGTATGTAGTAGGGGTTGTATGATATATTGGAGAGATGATGAAAATGCAAAATCTTGCAAATTCTGTAGCCAACCTAGGTACAAGATTAACAGGAGGCCGGGTCATAATCAGAAGCGTAGACCATGCAAGTAAATATTTTATTTGCCCTTAATCCCCAGATTGCAAAGGCTTTGTGCATTTAAAACCACAACTGAACACATGACTTGGCATGCAAATCATGAAACAGAAGAGGGTCTAATGTGTCATCCTTCATATGCGGAGGCATGGCAACATTTTGATAGAACATATCTTGAGTTTGCGATGGAGCCTCGGAACATCAGGTTAGATCTTTGTGCCGATGGATTTGCTCCATTTAGGAAAATAGGAAGAAGTTATTCATGCTGGCCAGTTATCTTAACGCCGTACAATCTTCCACCTGGTAAGTAAATTGAAGACACCTTATATGTTTCTGACATTGATCGTGACAGGGCCGCAAAATCCGAAAAAGTTGATAGATGTTTATATGAAACCATTGATTGAGGAGTTACAACAGCTATGGGTTGAAGGTGTCCATACGTATGACGTTTTTACCGATTAAACATTTGTAATGAAGGCTGCCCTTCTTTGGACGATAAATGACTTCCCAGCTTACGGAATGTTATCTGGATGGAGTACAGCTGGGATCTTAGGATGTCCGATATGTTTGGAGAGGTCAAAGTCATTTAGATTAAAACATGGAAAGAAGCTCACCTATTTTGACTGTCACAGACAATTTTTACCGGCAAGTCATCCTTTCAGAAGGAATAAGAAAGAGTTCATCAAGAATAAGACTGAAAGAACGCACCCACCATTGAGGTTGACTGGCGATCAAATTTGGGAGCGTGTGCAGAACTTTCCAACTGTTGTTGAGAACCCGCACGGCACGACTTTTGGGTACGGAAGTACACATAAGTGGATAAAACGCAGTATATTTTGGGATCTACCATATTGGAAGGCCCATCTTATTCATCATAATCTTGACGTCATGCACATAGAAAAGAATGTTTTCGACAATGTCATAAATACTGTGATGGATGTCGCTGGAAAAACAAAAGACAACTTGAACGCAAAAAAATATATGAGAGATATTTGCGATTGGCCAATACTAGTTGTGGATGCAAGCAGCAGGGGACCAAAACCGAAAGTAGTTTATACATTGGATAAGGAGCAGAGGCGAGTTATTTGTCAATGGTTGAAATCTGTACGGTTTCCTGATGGATATGCTTCGAATCTCGGGAGATGTGTTGATTTGAATGAATACAAGTTCACAGGTTTGAAGAGTCATGATTGTCACATCCTGATGGAAAGATTAATTCCAATAGCTTTGAAAGAAGTTCTACCGAACTTTGTATGGGGCGCAATTACAGAGTTAAGCAATTTCCTCCATGATATTTGCTCGACAGTGTTAAAAGCATCGCACATGGAAAAACTAGAGAGAGATATTCCAATTATTCTTTACAACTTAGAAAGGATATTTCCTCCAGCGTTTTTTGATTCAATGGAGCATCTCTTAGTTCACTTGCCTTATGAGGCCAAAGTTGCAGGTCCCGTTCAATTCCGATGGATATATCCATTTGAGAGATAATGTTTTTTTTAAAATACAGTTCAAATTAGTTTATCATATAATATATTCAGATAAGCTTCTTTCTATTTCAACTAGATTCTTATATCATTTGAAGAAAAAAGTGAAGAATAAGGCACGTGTTGAAGCTTCAATTTGTAATGCATATATTGTGAAAAGAAGTGACAACATTTGCATCATACTATTTTGAGCCGCACGCTCAGTGCAAGAGGCGGAGAGTAGGCAGAAATGATGAGGGCCCCATTGATCCAAATTGTACAGCATTCTCTATTTTTAATTATCTGGGTCGACCAAGCGGCGCATGTCAGTTTCGTTACTTATCAGGCGAAGAATTTCATGCAGCCCATACTTATATTTTACTGAACTGCCCAGAAATCGAGCCATACTTCAAGTAAGTGTAAATTTGCAAACATATGTTTTGTATGTCAAATATTTGCTAATGTTTATATGGTTTTTAATATTAGGATTTTCCAAAATAAAATGTTTGTACTACAACCAAATGAGTTTGATCGTTTGTGCGATGAACAATTTGCAGCATGGTTCAAGACATATGTAAGTTGCCTATGGATCAAAATCAAGTTATTAAAATTATATACATCATTTAGTAAAATATTTATAGTAGGCTTTGCATATGCAACCTTAGGTTCACAATAATTATGATGAAATTGGAGGGCAAGGATTGCTATATCATCTGTTATGGGGTCCACAGTTAAAAGTTTGAAGTTGGCCACCATATTTCATAAATGGATATAATTTTCATACTCAAGAATATGGAATAGGCAAATCCACAATGAATAGTGTGTGTGTCTGTTCAGTCATCCAATAGTGGCAATTCAGAAGATGATTTTTATGGCTTGTTGGATGAAATCATAGAGATTAAGTACCCTGGACCATTAATGATATGGGTTGTGTTATTTAAGTGCACGTGGTTCGATCCCGTCAAAGGAATGAAGGTGCACACGAAGTTCAATTTGGTTGAAATAAATCACAATAAAAGGTATATGAAATATGAACCATTTGTCTTGGCACAACAAGCAATTCAAGTATGTTATACATCATATCCTAATTTGAAACGTGACAAAACTGATTGGTGGGCTGTATGTAAAATCAAAGCACGGAGGAAAATCGAGGAACATTGGAAGGATAGAGCCTACCAACAAGAGGAAGTGTGTAACACGGTTGAAATTGAGGAATATAACATACCAACTTTACGAGATTCGTGTTGAGCAATGATAGATGTGGATCCAACTGAAATTTGCGAATTAAATGTACAAGAATGTTCAGAATCTGATTTTCAGACAGATGATGAAAACGAGGATGAAGACGAAGAAGAAGATTAAAATTTTTGTCACAAAACACTACGGATGTGTAATTATTAATGCTACAAGTGCTATTTTGGTTGTTATCATTATTATTCTTGTTATTATTGTTCTTGTGCTTTTTTTTTTTTTGGTAAGGTTGTTCTTGTTCTTTTTTATTATTGTTATTGTCGATTATTCTGTTTATTTTAATTGATCGTTCGAAATTTTGTCCCCAAATGCCGACAAGTCAAATATTATTAATGTGTCATAACATTTCCGATATTCTAATTTCCACTGCAAAATTTGAGATGCGAAATTTTACCGTTCGAAATTTGCAACGGAATATATATGTCCGTCGCAATATGGTCGAACAATATAATTTCCGTCGGAAATTTGCGACGGAATTATATTGTTCGTCGCAAATATCGACGGAATTTTTTGTCGAAATTTTTTTCCATCGAAAATTATTGTCGGTCTAAATTTTGTGATGGACAAGTTGAGTCCGTCGTAAATTTTGCGAGTGAAATTTTACCGTTCGAAGTTTGCGACGGCCGTAGAATTTCCGTCGCAAATTTGCGACGGACACACAATTTCCGTCGCAAACTTGACGTCGAACTTTTTTTCCGTCGAAAATATTTTGTCGGTCCAAATTTTGCAACGGACAAGTTGAGTTCGTCACAAATTTTGCGAGCGAAATTTTACCGTTCGAAATTTGCGACGAAAGCACAATTTTCATCGCAATTTGCGACGGAAACCGAACTCGGTTGTCGCAAATTTGCGACGGACATAGAAAGTCCATCGCAAAGTTATGACGGATAGGTAGGATCCGTCGCAAATTTTTTTGTCGAAAGTTTTTTTGTCGGTCCAAATTTTGCGACGGACAAGTTGACTCCGTCGCAAATTTTGCAAGCGAAATTTTACCGTTCGAAATTTGCGACGAACGCACAATTTCCGTCGCAAATTTGCGACGGAAAACGAACGCGCTCGTCGCAAATTTGCAACGGACAGAATTGTGTGTCCGTTGCAAATTTGCGACGGACACACAATTTCCATTGCAAATTTGCAATGGACAGTACTCGTCCGTCGTAAATTTGACGTCGAAATTTTTTCCCGTCGAAAATTTTTTGTCGGTCCAAATTTTGCGATGGACAAGTTGAGTTTGTCGCAAATTTTGCGAGCGAAATTTGACGGTTCGAAATTTGCGACGAACGCACAATTTCCGTTGAAAATTTGTGACGGAAACTGAATGCGGTCGTCGCAAATTTGCTATGGACGAGTGCTGTCCATCTCAAATTGCGACGGACTAGTGCTTCCGGTCGCAAATTTGCAACGGAAGAGAGCCGTCCGTCGCAAATTTGCGACGGACGAGTGGCGTCCGTCGCAAAGTTGCGACGGACGAGTGCCGTTTGTCGCAAATTTGTGAATTATTTCACCTCACCGATAGCTCTGATCTCTCACATTGCCGCTCGCCGCCGTTGCCATCGCAGCTGTCGCGCCGTTGCCACCCAGCACGCCTGCCGTTCGTCGCCGGTCGCCCCCGCAGGCCGGCCCGCCCGTTGCCGGTCACCCCGCAGCCGCCCCGCAGCCCCCTCGGCCCGTCGCCCCCCCCGGTCGCCCCCTCGTCGACCCAGCCGTCGCCGTCGCCTCCTTCCCTCCCCCGCTTGACGTCGGTCGCCCGGCAACCCCCTTCGCCCGTCGCTCGCCCCTCCGCCGGTCGCCCACCCCCCCTGTCCACCTCGCCGCCGTCGCCCCCGCCTCGCCGCCCTCGCCCTCGCCTTCACCGGCGAGCGTGGTCACCCTCGCCGCCGCCGACCCCAGTAGACAGCTGGCCGTCCCGCCGCCGTCCTGCCGCCGCACTGCCGTCCCGCTGGCCAGCCACCTGCCGGCACTGCCGTCCCGTCGCCGGCCGCCGGCTAGCCGCCCGCCTCCCACTCAGGGGACGACGCTATCGCCCTCGCTCGGCGCCGTCGCCGCCGCCCGACGCCGTCGCCGCCAATCGACACTATTGCGGTCGAGCTCCCCTGTCGTTCACCCGGTTGTAGCCGAGCACCTGACCGACTTGTCACTATTTGGGTCCACATCCACGCCGGGACTGCCATTATTTGATTGGCCGGTTTTTATTGTCCTTGAACCAAGTAAGCAATTCCCTAAACCCTAGTTAATGTAATTAGGTAATTAATCGGATTTGTTTAGAAATTATTTATGATCATTTTTCGTTGGCTAGGTTAGGGGTTGATTTTAGGATTGTATGTGGATTTGATTGATGGTCAACTGATTAATTTGTCTATTATGTGGATGATTAAGCGTTGAATGACGATAGAATGACTGATTAAGCATTTTCATGGAAAATGCTTCAAAATTGAACAATTCTATAAAAAAATTATTAAAAATTACGGAATATTAAAATAACGGTATATGTTGGTAACAAATATGAAATTTGACCGTAAAAGTTTTTGAAAATTTTTAACAAATTCAAATTTCATAATATCAAAAAAAGCCAAAAATTAATAGTGACCACCAATTTTGAGTAAAAATTAGATTTCTTAACGTTCTGGGAAAAAAATTATTTAAAAATTAAAAATTTTTATAACTTTATAATATGGCTTAAAATAATTGTGTTCACCCATTGGGATGGAAATTTTTTTTATTTGGGTGAAAAAAATTTTAAAAATATAAAATATATAAACTACACAGAATTGCCTAAAAAACATGTGGCCATCAGCTTACATTGAAATTTAAATTTTTTTAGAAAGTCGAAAAAAAATTATAATTTAAAAAATTTCAAAACTTCACGAAATGACTTATAATACCTGTGGCCACTCACTTGTAGTTATATTTAATTTTTTTTAACGTGCCCTAAAATTATTAAAATAAAGAATGAGAAAAATTTTGAAAATTTTACCTAATAGCTTAGACTACCTGTGGCCACCCAATTTTAGTTTGTACCAATTTTTTTATTCCACAGAAAAAAGTTTATATTAAAAAATAATAATTTAAAAATTCGTAAAATTTTTAAATTTCAGAACTTTACAGAATGTGTTAGAATATCGGTGACCACCAACTTTTAGTGGAATTTTTTTTTAGATCCCAAAAAAAATTTAACAATAATAACAATTTTTCTCTTACAAAACTTTACAGACAGACTTGGAATACCTGTGGCTATCCACTTTCAGTGAAATTTAAATTTTTTGTACGTGGTCAAAAATTTTTTAGTCAAAATGAATGCGATTCATATAGTGATGTTTGATACTTGTGGCCACCCATATCGTGTTCATATATTGATGTTTCATATCAAAATGAATGCGATTTATAGTATATTTGTTCGTAGGAAATTGCACATCATAAACACTCGACAGTGGGTCATTTCAAGGAAACATTTTCTCAGTCTTTCCATCAAAATGATAAGTTTCGTCATTTACATCACTATGTGTCAGTAATATGTGTTAATAGTTCTTTACATTTTCGCATAACCTTCCTACTTGTCAGTATAAACGTGGAGGTCACATGCCTAGAAGACAAGCCTCTTCCTCGTCCTCATCCCCGTCCCTTTCCTCTTCCCCTGTCCTGTCATCTAATCCTCAACCACAATATGGTCTGTCACAATATGGACATGTTGGCCCTTCATCCAACACTGAACAACATGTTACAGGACTTGGCCACATGCGAACTGAATATCCTCCAGTTCAATCTCCTTTAGCTCCCTCTCCTTCCGTTTCACCCTATTATTCGGCAGAACAATCGAATATTGACGTAAACAGAGGTCAAGAAGATAACCGATTCTTCATACGTCCATTTGGAGATTCATAAGTACTTCATTTTTATTTTAGTATATGTAATTTTTACGGCTTTAGATATTGATGTTAACTTAATTGTCGATGTTGTACAATATCCGTATGATTGCAGATTCAAGGATGCTATGTCTGTTGTGAGGGAATTGAACAAAATAGTAAGAAACTTTTGGATGGGAGAGTATACTACTTACAAAAATGTTCCACATGAAGTGAAACAAATATGGTGGAATGAATTCAAGGTAAGTTTTACATATTTTATTTTCTCACCAATTAAGTTTGGTATAGTATATTGATGGTCAAGAATGATATAAAGGGACCGGAACAACTCTATCGTTTTCGATACCTAAAGGACCAGATATTTTCCCCGACATGAACTTTACAAAATCTGTCTATATTTGTCTGGTGCATGGTTATGGATAGGTGATCATCATAATAATTTTCAATTTGTGTTTTTAATCATTGCAGCGGAAGTACAAGTGGGAGGAAGCGGAAGACAATGAAATGAGAAGAATTTTCGATAAGAAAATCGGCGATTTTATGCGAAATGTCATGAATAGAGCGAAGATCAAGTAAGTAAAGCCGTCTTTCTTTACAGCTGACAATTGGGTAGCAATTAACAGATTTTGGGCATCTGAACAGAGTCGGCAACTCTGTGAGCAGAATAAGAAGAATCGATCTTCTAGTTCTAGTGAGGGGTCAGCCACATATGCTGGGGGCTCTATCAACATTGCGGAGCATCGCAAACGACTGGTAAGTCTGTTAAATGAGTTATAAGTTAATTTAATTCAATTACTCATGTTTACATTTTGTAGGCACTAAAATTGGGGACGGAACCAACATTTGCAGCTACATTTGAACGCACATTTCAAAAGAAAGATAAGACATGGACTGGCGATCAAGCAAAAGCTGTTAAGGTATGTAAGGTTATACTTTGGCTTATATGTAAACTATAATGAAAACCGTGAATGCTTTCAATATTTATGGTAGTGATTTTATTTTCATCTACATTGTTAATGTAGGAAAAATATGATGAACTTGTAATGAGCAGTGCTAGTGGTAGTGATGATTGTCCCGAGTCTGGGCCATCAGTTGACAATATGGTATTATGGATGGAGGCAACCGGTGGGGTGAAAAAAGGGAAAATATTTGGGATGGGATTGTTGTCAAGGATGTACATGCCGAATAGTCCTGCAAGTTCATCATTCACTGTGACTAGTCGAAGGAGGTCACGACAAGATGAGCAATTGACCCAAGAAGTGCATCGTCTGAATAATTTACTTGTTCAGAAGGACGAACAAATAAATAACTTGGAGCAATAAATGAGACTCGTTATGCAACACCTTAACCTTAACCAATATGACGATCCTCCTGTACCTCCAGCCAATCCAATAGATCATGGGCACAACGATGACCAACACATTAATGCCGAGAATGCTGATGATGGTGATGATGCTGATGATGATTTTCTCCATATTTTCTAGTTAAAATTCTCAAAATCGGGGGTAAATTTGCTTCATAATCTTGGTTTTTCATAATTTCACTCATATTCATATGTAAGAACATTTATGTTCGTCCTGAAACGTATTTTTGTTAACTCTCTTGTTATTTTACACTTAGTTCCACATCCATGTATAAACGTTTCTTTTATAATCTGGACTGATTTATGTATGAACATTTCTTCAGGTTTTGAAAAGTGACCACTTTTGATGTCTTGCCAAGGTATCAAAGCCGCGTCTTCTTGTGTATGGTTTTTCTGCGTCTTCTATGGTTGTCCCATATCTTAGTTCATGTTTTGAATGTATTGTAAGATTGTATATCAAATCACATCATGTTAGATTTTGTAACTTTCCTTCAGTTATTTATTTCAATTATATGTAATTGTGGCTAGTTTGTCAGAATCTATGGTTTGTTCGTTTTTCTGTTTCAATTATATGTCATTGTATCTTTTGTTTTATGTGGATAACAATTTATGGCCGAAATGATGTAAACATAGCGACGAATATTTTACGCTGAATTTTGCGATCCTTACAGTTCGTCGCTAATTTGCGACGTTTAAATTTTGCGGTCCATTTTGCGACGAAAATTGTAACGAATTTTTCGACGAAATTTGCGACGGATAGTATTCGTGGTGAATTTGAGACTAATTTTGCGACAAAATTTCCGACGACATTTCCGATGAAATTTGCGACGGATTTTGCGACGAATTTTGCGACGGCCAAAGTTCGTCGCAAATTTGCGACGGACACAGTTCGTTGCAAATTTGCGACAGAATTTGTGACGAATTTTGTAACGAACATAGTTTGTCACAAATTTGCGACGAATTTTGCGACGGATATAGTTCGTCGCAAATTTGCGACGGAATATTTGCGACGAATTTTGCGACGGATTATATTCGTGGCTAATTTGCAACGAATTTTGCGACGTATTTTGCAACAAATGTGTTGCGACGAATTTGTTTTCGTTGCAAATTTGAGACGAAGTTTTAAATTTTCCATCGCAAAATTTTGCGACGACCTAGTAGCGACGGAATTTTTTTCGTCACAAAATTCGTCGCAAATTCGATTTGCGACGGATTTTTCCAAATTTTCCGTCGCAAATTTTGTCACTAATTCGGTGATTTTTTGTAGTGAATGCTCTGGCTAGATCAGGAGGGCGGGGATCGTTAGGCGAAGTGGGAAGTGGTATGGGAAATGTACCAAAAAAGTTTTAAATCTATTACATTGATATCAATTCAATCTTAAACCTTTCAATTTGATCAATTTAGTCCTAAATCTTTACACATTGGTATCATTTCAATCCATTCGGTCAATTTAGGCCGAAATTCACTGATGTGGACGACTGGCATTGGCGTTGATATTTTTTTAATAATTTTTTGAATTTTTAATATTTTTTTTCCTTTCTTTTTCCTTCCTTCTCCTTTGCTTGTGGCTACTACTTGGCCATGGATGGCGACCAGCTACTGACGAGGGCCGGTGAGGGTGTCACGGCCCTTGCTAGCCATAGGGGAGGGTTGCATTTGCTGGTGAGGGCCGCCATCATCTATGGTTGGTGAGGGTTGCGATGCCCTCGTCGGTCATTGTTTGTGGTTGGTCGCCGACCATGGCCAAGTACTTGCCACAGGCCCAAGGAAGGAGAGGGAAGGAAAAAAAAGAAAAAAAAAAAGGAAAAAAAGGTAAACAAACATCAATGCCAACTGTCCGCCGGCCGTGCCACATAGGATGGCCAGAGTCCATGACAGCGATTTTCGGTGTAAATTGACCGGATGGATTGAATTGATACCAATATGAAAAAGGTTTATAACTAAATTGATCAAATTGAAACATTTAAGATTAAATTGGTACCTATACAATATATTTAGGAGTATTTCGGTACTTTTCCCAAAATGGTACCCAACGACCATCTTTTAGACAAAAAATTTATTTTAATAGACTTGCCTAGTAGAGTATCGCAGCTAAGGCTCAAGGGTCAAAAGTCGACGTCTATTCTTTAATCCAGTGAGAAGATTATGAAATGCATCATCAACATCTCCTTGCAGGTTCAGCTAAACGCTCCTTGTCCTCACCCTTTTGGCTCGACCCTTTCACCAACTCTCTGAGATGTGCCCTTTTGTGCGAACGACATATTCCATTCCCAAAGCCCAACTGCAGCAGCAAATGCCAAAAGACATTATTCACGTTCAAGATACACGTGAAACCGGACAATTACTTGGGACTTTGTCGTTGCCTCAACCACCAACCAGCCATGAGTTTGTCCTGCTATGCCTGACCTGACCTGTCGTGGAATCCTCACCGAGTGGTTCCTCTGGCCCTTTTGCTATAATTACACTGAAGCCGCTCCTACTTCCCCAATTATTGCTCAATCAAAGGACTTTAACTGTCACCCCCTCATGGTGTTTAGCCTGGCACAGTGGGGCTTAGGGTTTATTAATGATCCCTGTCGGGATACTTTTTGCTGATCGTTCCACCTACCCAATTTTGTACTAATCTTGCTTTCGCCATTTTGTAATTGAAGTCTTGTTAACGAGTGCATACAGGACACGTGCTAGTTATACTTAGGCTTCGTTCATTTTGCAGAAGATAATTTTTGGATTTTTCGGATTTTCCGACGTTCTATTCATGAAAAATAAATTAGTCAAGGAAAACGTTTTCCTTCAATGGAAAAATGCCTTCAAAACTGAGGAAAATAATTTTCTCTTTTTGAAGAGAGGAAATGATTTGCCATTCTCTTTCCTCTCTACACTCCTTCACATCCATTTTCTTTTTAATCATTTTTTTTATCTTTTTATCTCTTTATTTTTTATTTTTATAATTTTAATTTTCTTTTCTTTTCTTTTCTCTTTTCTCTCCCGTTGCTGGCCACGGTGATAGCCAGTGACTGGCCATGGGCAAGGCGAGGGACGAGCTTGCCCATGGCCGATGAGGCGAGGCGAGGCGAGGCCTCGGGCAAGGCCAAGCCTTACCTATGGTCGGTTGTCGGCCATCCCTATGGCCAATGACTAGCAAAGGAAGAAAGAAAAGAAAAAATAGAAGAGAAAAAAAAGAAAAGAAAAGAAATATAAAAATGTATTCAAAAATTCAAAATTCAAAAATAATTAAAGATTCTAATTTTTTAAATAGTAAAATGAAACAAAAAATTATTGAAATGAGTGTAAGGAGGAAAATCAAATAAGATTTTCTGTACCAAACGATGAAAATATTTTTCGGTTCATTTTCAGGTCTCAGCCAAATATCGGATATTGTCATCACTTTTTGGAAAACATTTTTCAAAAACATCATTTTTCGCGAAACGAAAGGAGCATTAATGAATAAATATTTTTCATTGTCGATGTGGTGATTGCGCATAACACAAGAATGGTAGTGTTTTGAAAATGGCAAACTTTCGTTGTTTAAATATATGATAACAAAATCACTTTCATTTTTAGAACGCTAATGACAGGCATGGATTGGTCAAAGAGAGGGGCCGCAGGTTATGCAATCCCTATCAATTGCCATGCATACTATAGTCACTAAAATATTCCTTCCCATGCTTTAATTGTCTATAATTGTTGTTTCACAACTGCTCCGGTCGTCATGCGTACGCTCCTAATTGATTCGTAAAGTGACTTCATGCAAGACATCATGCCTCTCTTCATCTAGTAACACTAAACTTAGTGATGCGTTGCCCTCAATTTGACATTTCGAATGCGTTATATGATACTAAGACAAGGTTGGAAGGATATGAAGGGGTACAGAAACCAAGTGTTAGATGCCCTTCATTCCTTCATTCCTTGATGTGGCAAGTGACGTCTTATGGGCAAATCAAGGGATATCTAATGCGTTCATGTCCCTCAACTAGCTGATGTGACAAAGTTTACATGAGAGGTGGGAGGCTGGGTCTCGCCTATTGCTGAAGAGGGCCCGGCCGCTAGCGCTTGCCACAGCAAGGTGAGAGCGAATGGAACTCCGTTAGACCTGGGTAAGGCCTTTGCTATCATATCTAGGTATGCATAACAATGTCCGGTTAGTAGCCACAAACACACAAGGGTCGAGCAACCTTGCTTGGTCTCTAGCGAGGGTCATCAACCCTTGCAAGTGCCAGCCTCCCTCCCTCTTTCTCTCCTCCATCTTAAAGCATTTTTATAATATAGATGCAGCATACCACATCAGTTCCACATTACAATTCTCCTAGCATTGGTAGTGTCATGGTAACATAAGTGGGAAAAAGCGCCAAAAAAGTCTTAAACCTATTGTATTCGTATCAATTCAATCCTAAACCATTCAATTTGACTAATTTATTTCTAATCCTTTTGCATTTGTGCTAATTCAATTCATTTGGCTAAATTTAGGCAAGAAATCACTGAGGTAGATGCTAACGGTCCCACTTGGCACGGACAACGTTGACGTAGACTTTTTTTGTAATAATTCTTTTATAAAATTTTTTATTTTTTATAATTTTTTTTCTTTCTTCTTTTCTTTCCCTTTTCTATTTGGTAGTGGCCAGAAAGGGAAAAAATAATAAAAATTTATCAAAAAATTATAAAAAATGTGCATGTCAGCATCAATCGTGTTATGTAGGACCACTGGCATTCATATCAATGATTTCCGGCCTAAATTGGTCGGATGGACTAAATTGACACAAATGCAAAATGTTTAGAACTATATTGGACCAATTGAAAGGTTTAAGATTGAATTGATACCAATACAATAGGTTTATGAATTTTTTGATACTTTTCCCTAACATAATTATCTGAATTGCTGATTTCAGGTATTGGATTTCGCATTTGGCAATAGTTAAAAAACTCTATTGGATGAATGAAATGAAGATAGAGGACCACACAAAAAAAATAGTTAGGGACCGAAAGTGTATTTAACCCAGAAATGCAAGAATAAAACAAGTGTACTTAACCTAGGAAAGACTTAAAAATGACTGTCTCAGAAGCCATCAGCCGGAAATTCATAATATGAGTGCCGGAGTACTAATGTAATCTCCAAGGAGTTAATTTTTATTCGAATCTGACAAACCCTCAATTTACATCATGCTAGGGCTTGTGAATGAAGTATATGGCGCAGTTTGCGTGCATTCAGAGACTAGAATTGTCAAAGATTCGGATAATCGATCCTTATTTCCCTGAAATGAAAACAAAAAGTAATGCTATGACTCATCAAAAAGTTGGTGATCCCTAGGAGTAGGAGAACCAACATTAGACTGGTAGAAAAAATGGGCATGATATACACACTCATGGAAGCATCGAATGATTTAACAAAAAGAAGGTCACAAGGTTTCCTCACTCCTCGCACTCACATGGTAATAGTGAACTGAAATGGACTGACCACCTCCCACGTTCCCGTGATTTCATAGGATATAAAAACGGTAAGAAATTCAAATGAAAGGTAATGCATGTGAGAGTAAACAGAACTCCCCTCATTATGACGTGGGTCAATAGAATAGTGCCCTTGATGTGATTCGACTAAATTATTTCCCATGTCATGATGTGCAAATTTACTTCCCCCACATACGTCCTTAGCAAAAGATTGCCATACGTCTTGGTCAATCCATAGAAGCTGATTGATGGCGAAATCTAACCCGCAAAAGTTGATTCACGAAATTTCCCCGTGCGTCGAACCCTTCGAAATAACAAGGAGCAAGCCCCGGCCATTAAAAAAAAAGAAAAAAAATTGTATTTTTTATATTTATCAAATTACGCAAAAGGATTCACAAATAAATGCGCTAAGGCTATGACCAATCCATAAATTGTTAATGCTTCCATAAAAGCAGGCTATGTAGCAAAGTGCCTCGTATTTTTCGCTCCACCTCATGCTGTCTTGCAATACTTTGTATAGCTTGGTCCGTAACGGTACCTTGACCAACTTCAGGTCCAATAAAAGCAAGCTCGATAATTAACCGATCAACAATAAAGGGCGCGGCAAAAATTAGTGGATTAGTGGGACAAGTGGAAACATTAAACAAGATGCTGACGTCGCTTTATAAACAGATTGTGTAATCAATCTTGGGAAACATACGTAATGCTGGTTCATGTTCGACAATGACAGCCACCCTCTTCGGCCATCACATCCCTAAAGCATTTGGAAGCGCTATTCATTCGATGCTTAGCTTTTTCGAAAAAAAGTATAGAGTTTGTCTTTTACAGCTTAGGCAGGAAGATATGAGATCAACATAAGAAAATAAAAGTGTTGAGAGAGAGAGAGAGAGAGAGAGAGAGAGAGAGAGAGAGAGAGATGGAAACTGATGTTTGTCTATGATTAAGCTCACAGTGCACACTGCCATGCAGTTACTCCAAAGGGGAAAAAAAGGCCAAAACCAAAAGAGCAAAAAGAAAGGAAAAGAAACAGAAAAAGAAGAAAAGCCACTAAGCATCAGACTCTGTAGTGGTCCAAGCAAATCTTACACTAATCAATCAATACTCTCTATTTCCCTTTATTCACAGGAAGAGGAGGAATGCTCTGCTCATGCCTAAAGAAGTTATCAGGGTCGACCCTGCTCTTGACCTGAACCAACCTGTTGAAATTGCCCTTGAAATACCTCAGACCCCAAGAGCTCGCCTCCATCAAGCTGTTGTAACCTTTCTTGTTCATGCCCAAATCGAGATCCCTGTAATTCACATAGGCCTCTCTGGGATTCTTGGACACATAAGCTCCCATGTAGTCATACAACTTCCCGATCCAGCTCATGTGCCTGGCCATGCTCTCGGTCCCATCCTGCCACGCCGCCACATACTGAATCTTGAACAGTGTTCCCCGCCGGTGCGGGAACGGTGTCGCCGACTCAGGGACCCGGGCCATCGCCCCGCCGTACGGGTTCCATATCATGAACGGGACCTCCTCCTCGAGGTATATCTTCCACAGGCCCAAGAGTCCCTCCTCGGAGATCGGGATCTTCACGAAGTCGGACTTGGCCTTGAAATAGTTCCGGAACAGGGGCTTCCCCTGTAGGAGGACCTCCGGGGCAGTCGTGTTCGGGTACCCTTGGATGTACAGGACCGACCGAATCCAGCTTGTCTTGATACAGTCGGCCCGCGTCAGGCCCAGCTCCGGGAAGCCCTTGCCCATGATTCTGAGGAGGGTGTCCGGGTCTCCTAGGAAGAGGGCGTTGTAGGAGGTCATCACTGTCCGGTTCGCCGTCAGATTGGTGCTCGAGGCCTGGATGATGACTCTAATGAAGAGCCTGTCGTCGAGCTTTGGTGCTACTTTTTGCCATTTGTACAGGAGCTTCGTTGCGCCTTGTTCGAGGGTCTTGGTGACTGTGAACACAGTCACAGTCTCAGGCACATTGACCAATTTCAGCTTCCAGGCCAGGATTATGCCAAAACTGCCTCCGCCTCCTCCCCTGAGAGCCCAGAACAGTTCCTCCCCCATCGCCTTCCTGTCAAGAATCTTCCCCTTGGCATCCACCATCCGGACGTCGACCACGTTGTCGGCCCCAAGCCCAAACTTCCTCATCATTGACCCGTAGGCCCCGCCGGTAATGTGGCCCCCGACGCCCAGGCTCGTGCACAGGCCCATCGGGAACCCGTGAACCTTGCTCTTCTCGGCGATCCGGTAATAGACCTCCCCGACTGTGGCCCCTGCCTGGGCCCACGCCGTGCCCTGGGGGATGTCCACCTCGATGGCACGGAGTGGGGCCAGGTCGAGCACAACGAAGGGGGACTCGATCTGGGACACGTAGGACACCGCCTCATAGTCGTGGCCCCCGCTCCGGATGCGGAGGGCAAGCCTGAGTTGCTTCGAGCAGACAACAGCAGCTTGGACATGGACCTCAGAAAGTGCGGTGAAGATGATCACGGGCTTCGGCACCGTTGAGAGCAAGTACCGGAGGTTGTTCGCCGTTGAATTGAGGACGGATGTTAAGGAAGAGACATTATTCGGGGTGTAATACGAGGAAAGAGGAACAGGGTCCATAGAATTGGTCGAAAGGCAACGAAAGAAGGTCTGCTGAATGGGGTAAGTCGCAGATGTCCATGAAGACGACGAGACCAAGAAAAGCAAGAGAATCTGTGAAAGTAGCAGAGAGCTAGGAAACGCCATCTTTTGGGTCGATTTTGTTTTGCTCTCTTCAATCAGTTCAACTGATATATATAGTGGATTTTCATGGCCCATGCAACGTGTGGATGATCTAATGCGAACATCACTTTGGGTATGCAAGGTCTTCCATTATTTTCGCGTGGGGTTTTTTAATGTAATTATTGCAATAACTTCTGGTGAAAATGAACCAGTACAATGTAACCGGCCTCCCAAGTTCAGCGTATTACCTCCACGTCGAGATGAAGAAGCACGTTTTCCATACCTGAACAGAGTATCTGGCCTAGCTAGGGATAAATATTATCCAGACACCCCGTATCACCGTATCAAGAACAAAAAAAAAATGTTAATATAGTAGAATGGTAAAATCTCTCTTTGCCAAGGAGAAGACGCGGGTTCGATCCCCGCTCTGCCCCACATCGGTCTGAGCATGTTGCGAAATCAATGCTCAGAGAAAACGACAGGAAGAAATGTTGGTGAAGCTGAAATTGAGAGGGCAAAGGTTATGCCGCGTAAACCTAATAAAACGGTAGTAATCTCATTTTCCTATAATCTTATGCCGCAGCTAGCAAGCACGCGTATAGGTATCTGAATTTATGGTTCTGGAAATATTGGAAGCAGGAAGTAAACTTGTTATAGTGAAAAACCGGCCTGGAATCGGTCGTTTCCCAGCTCTATTTGAATCACGTGAACATGTTTGCCGTGTCGGAATGGTAGCATCTAGATCAAGTAATGTCTTTATAGGAGAAAAATTGAATTAAAAAACCATTTATACATGAATATTTATTATATTCTTCAAGATGGTCAAGAATAACAGTCTCTTCTGAAGAAATCTTTAGTTACTGGTACTCGCTTTAATGACCATGAACAAAATGTGCGCATAAAAAGCCTCTAGGACATGTGCTTTTTCTTTAATTTAGTTACTAGTTTGTGTTAACAAGCTTTGGGACTCGTGCTTTTCCATAAACTTGATGATTTATGCTTTAGCCTTTTACGACTTGTGCTTTTCCTTAAACAATCGATCTTTAACTTTCTTTTTAATTACTAATTGTCTAAATTTCTATGTCATTTATTTGACATATTCTCATAAGAGGATTTACATCTTGTTCATTACCATCTCCGTTCTTCTGCAATAGCAATGCTCCCAACATGGTTGTTGCCGCGAACACGACCTCCGGTGACAGTGCTAGCGCCTTCACCGCCACCCATCCACCATTATATCTCCCTAGTTTCTACTCAACCGCTGAGAGTCCCTCTCATTCATTCGTCCTACCATTACTAGTTTTAATTTTTTTAATTGGGCATATGAAAGTAGGTCATAGTTTACCTTTTTTTCTTTGGATGACAATATGCTTAGCTTTCATTAGACACTTGAAACTAACTCACATGAGTTTCCACAATCATGACATAAGAGAGAACACAGGATACAGAGAGGTTTAGAAATCCAGTTTGGACGTAAGGAATTAGTACGCTGGGCCTTGCCACCCAATCCGTGGCCTAGTTGGAATTTCTAGAACAATGGGCTAAGGATACCCCTTTTAGTTGGGCCATCAATTTTCGGTAGTCTTCGACCACTAAACTCACTGTCCACGGACTTTCTTCTTGGCCTGAAATCCACCTCACGCACGCTTGGATGTCAGACTCCACTTCCACACACTTATCAGAGAAGTCACTGTACAAATCACTTTCCCTTTCCTTTTGACTTCGATGCTTCAACAGAAAAGAGAGTCCTTCGCATAGAGCAAGAGTTTCCGCCACGCTAGTTGATGGAGCTTTAAAATTCCTCGCGAACCCAGAAATTATGAGCCCATCTTGGTTCCAGAGGACTCCCGCAGCTGTGGCCTCTTGTGTTTCACCGCACCAAGCTGCGTCGATGTTCAATTTGAGGTTCCCCTTCGCCGGCGGAGACCGATGATCTACTAAGGCTTTCACCTTTTGTGTTCCTTCCTTTTTGTTAGTGTTCCACCTCTCAACCACTTTATAGTCGCTAATTGCTTCTTCCACTATGTTCCATGGGTTCGATTTGCGCTGCTGGAATACCAAGGCATTTCATGCCTTCCAAATCAACCAGATTATGCTGGCCAAGATCGCTGACGAGGGAGGGTCTTCCGACGAGGAAAGGGTGTCATACGACGGCAGGAAATCCGCAAGCCACTTGTCTATTCTGGAGATTTCGGTAGTTGAGGTGTTTAGATTTAACTGAGAGTCTAACCAAACATTTCTTGTCCAATCGCAAAGGAGAAGGAGGTGTTTGGGAGTCTCCGGGACTCGGCGGCAAATCGGGCAGAGAGGATCAAGTGCTATCTTTCTTCTGTACAGATTTTCTTTTGTCGGTAGAGCATTTGTGCATATGCTCCATAAGAAATGACGAACCTTGGGGTAGACTGGGATTTGCCATATTTTAGTCCACAAGTTCCTGGGAGGCTAATATGATGACGATGCCTGATTCATTTGTTGTTGCAAAATTTGAGAGCATAACCTATTATAGCCACTTTTAATCGAATAGACTCCTTTTTTGTTCCCTGTCCACACCAAAGTGTCCTCTGAGGGGTTTGTGCTTAGTGGGATTGTCAGTATTTCTTGCACCACATCTTCTTCGTAAATTTCATTAATCAATTGTGATTTCCATTCATGAATCTCCTGGTTAATCAATTCTGCTACGAATTTTGGTACATCCTGGTTCAAGGGGCCTACAAGTTTGCCGGGAGGGAGCCACTTGTCCTCTTCAATTTTTATCTTTTTGCTGTCACCTACTTTTCATCTAGCATCTGCCTCAATTATGTCTCTACCGATTAGTAGACTCTGCCACCCCTAGGATGGGCGATGGACCTTGTTAGCTTGCCATAGCTCACCATGGGGAAAATAGACTCCCTTTAGTATCTGACTCCAAAGGGCATTCGGTGTTTGTATTAGTTGCCAGGTCTGTTTTTCTAACATTGCCTTATTAAAAGTAATCAGGTCCTTAAAGCCTAAGCCACCCGCATCTGTCCTGTTTTTCAGAAGTTCCCATTTTCTCCAATGGATACTTGCTTTGTCTGCACTTTGCTTCCACTAGAAGGAGGAAATCTTTTACTCAATCGCTCTACAAATCGAGATAGGAATCTTAAAAATGGACATTGCATACTGTGGCAAAGCTTGAATGACAGTTTTAATTAGGATCTCCTTCCCTGCTTTGGTAATAAGCTTTTCCTTCCACCCCTCTAGCTTTATATTAACTCTTGCTAATATCTAGGCAAACATGTGTTTCTTTGACTGCCCCCAATCTGATGGGATGCCTAAATACTTGCCGGTTTTGTCAATAATAGGAACTCGTAGCTGTTCCGCCATATTCCTCTTCAGTAACTCAGGGCATCCATTACTAAAGAAAATACCTGACTTGTTCAAATTGATAACCTGGCCCGAAGTATAGCAATATTGGTTCAAAATACTTACCAAAATTCTGACATTCACGAACTGTTCAATTCAAGAAAAAAAATTGCATCATCCGCAAATAATAGATGTGATAATGTTGGACACCACCTATTCAGCTTTATACCTCTGATGCTGCCCTCCTCAACTACTTTGTTCAATAGAGACGATAAGGCATTGACCATAATAATAAACAAGTACGGTGATAATGGATCCTCTTGTCTTTTGCCCCGGAACGGCTGGAAGTCTTGTAGGGATTCTCCATTAACTCGGATGCTAAAAGAAACCGTAGATATGCATTCCCTGATTAACTGAACCCATCTGTTGCCAAAGCCCATTTTTAGCATATTACCACATAGGAAATCTCACTCCACTCTATCATAAGCTTTTTGCATGTCCAGCTTGAGTATTGCTTGGAACTTTCTTTCCCTTTTCCTAGTACACAATTGGTGGAGTACTTCTTGAACTACTAATATGTTGTCTTGTATTTGCATCCCACTCACGATTGCACTTTGTTCGGTGGAAATAAGTGCAGAAGGCCAAGGTTTTAGACGGTTGGCCATGACTTTGGAAATGATTTTGTAATTGAAATTACATAAACTAATTGGCCTATATTGAGTAATGCACTCTGGGTTCACCACCTTAGGAATAAAGACTATATAAGAATGATTTAGGGTAGGGTCAAGCACACCTGACGTAAAGAAATTATCCACCAAACAGTAGACATCATGTTGTATACTCTCCCAGTTATGCTCATAGAATTGGCCATTCAGTCCATCTGGTCCTGGGGCCTTGGTTGCACCCATTTGGAACACAGCTTTTTTCAACTTGTCAATCGACACTCTTTTAATTAAGGCGTCGTTCGTCCCCTCTTTAGGAGTGTATGGGCATTGATCAATTACTGGTTGGAAATTTCTGTGTCCTGTTAATTCATATAAATCCTGATAAAATGAGTGGATATGTGACTTGAGCTCTGAAGGATCCTTGCTCCATCTATTTTCCCCCATTTTCAGCATAGAAATTCTATGTCTTTGTCTTCTTTGAATTGTGGTGGCGTGGAAATATTTGGTATTTCTATCTCCCCAATTTAACCAGCTGATTTGGGACCTCATACTCCAATACAACCCTTCTTGCTTCCATAGTCTCTCAATTTGCTCCTTGATTTGTTGAATGGCCACTTTTCCCCTTCCCCCGTCTGAGTTGTTTGTCATGTTTGTTAATCTCCTCATCAATAATTGTATTTGTTTATGTGCATTTGAGAATCTCCTCTTACTCCACCTAGTCAAGGCTTCAACCACTTTTCTTGACTTACTCACAAAATCTGCATTATTGTTTGCCTAGTCATGCCATGCCTTCTCCACAATGTCTCTACATTCTGGTTCTTCTAGCTAATAAGCCTCAAAACGGAATTCCTTTTTCCTCCTATCCTTGGGTGGGGCTAGGGATAATAAGATTGGGCTATGGTCGGAGCCAATGGCCGGTAGTGCATAAGTTTCCGCCTCGTGGAATAACACCCTCCATTTCATGTTATATACCACCCTATCTAGTCTTTTCCTTACCAATTCCTCACCGTCTCTATTGTTTGCCCACGTATAAGCACACCCTTTACTCTCTATGTCCATGAGTTTGCAATCATTTAACATATCCCGGAAAGCCACTAGTCTATAATAATCCTCCTCTCTTTTACCTACCTTCTCCCATGATACCGTACCTCTTTAAAGTCACCCATACATATCCAAGGGAGTCTGTTTTCATGGTGAATATATCTCAGCTTTCGCCATAGGAGGAGCTTTTCCTGAAAGTTAGTTGGCGCATAGAGAAAAGATACACGCATTCTCTTTCCGCTGCTAAAATCCCTGCATATTAAATCTACAAGATTCTCCGTGCTTTCCACCTCCTCCATCGTCACCTCCTCATCCCACATAGCTACTAAACCTCTAGCCAAACCTTTTGGGTCGACTATCACAGAATTCTAAAAATTGAGTCTATTTCTAACTCCATTCACCCTTGCTCTTTTATTTTTGGTTTTCATTAAAAATATTACGTCGAGTCTTTCTTGAGCCACTAAGGCTCTTAGGCGCTGGAATGTCAGGGTAGAACCCAAACCCTGACAATTCCAGCTCATAATCTTCATATATCCCCCAGTGGCTTGTTAGGGCTAGCCACCAAAACCCATTTCTTTGAGCCATCCTCAATTGAAATTGGGATCTCATGAAGCTGAGTAGCATCTACATTGTGGACATTACCATCTTAAGAATTATACGGTTCATACCTTTTCGACTTCTTCGATGCTGGGGTTTGATGGTCTTCCTTCCCTTTCAAATAACTCTTGACATTATGTTTGGGAGGTGCCTCCATCCTTCGAGTATCTGAGAGTAAGAATTGGGTGCTTTGATGCCTCTTTCTTCAAGTTTCCTTGACCACTATATCTTTTCCTTTACCCTTCAGTTTAGCATTCTCCTCTTGTTGAGTTTCCATGGTTCTCAAACCATTAGGTTCTTCCACTGCAGTGGGAAGCACACCTTCCATCACACCCTCCTGGTCTGGGGTTTTCAGAAAAATTTCATCTTCGTCCAATTCCATAAACTCTTCTCCGTGGAACAGTTTCCAAAAAGGGCTAGCCTCACGTGCTTCCGTTTTTAACCAGTAGCCATAATTTCCTTCACTAACTTCTCTTGTTTCAGCTTCTTTATAAAGTATTTCCTCGCAATTAGTGGTAAAATGCCCCATCTTCCCACAAGAGTAACAAAAATAGGGAAGACCATCGTACTTGAAATCAACCTAATATTGATCATCTTCAAAGTTCACCACGATCCCTGAAGTGAGAGGTTATGCCAAATCTAGAAGAACTCTAGCTTTCCCCACCTTGCACAGGCCACCTTCTTTCGCTTCCATCTTTATCTCTATGACTTTCCCGATCTTAGAGGCCACCTCTTGCAAAGAGTTTTAAGTTATCCTTGCTACTGGCATTCCACGAACTTGTACCCAGAAGGCACAATGCGTGAAAACATGGCGGTGAATTGGTATTTTGGGGTTTAGTTGCATAAGGGTGAACAAGTTGCTTGAGAAGGACCATGGGCTACCTTCCAAAACCCTCTTTTTGTCGCTCTTTGATTTGAATGTAAACATAAACAGAGCTTGTTGCGGTTGATCTACTACCACGTTGTCCGTTTTCCAAGTCTTTTTCATAGTAGTTAGGAAGGCTTGAAAATTAACATTGGGCCTAGAGTGGAGTTTGCCCAGTAAAGTCGAATTACAAGCCTCCAATTTCTCCTCAGGAGTTTCCTTGAACACATTGGCTACAGAGTTCTTCGTCCACATTTTCCCCATTCTATTACAAAGGGCTGCTAGTCTATGTTCTTTTAACCTTTCCTTTTCCATTCTACTCACTCTGTTGTTTCTAAACAGGTATGTGAAACCTTCAGAAGACAATACCGTTTGCTTACCAAGACGGATGACAGTTTTCGCTTCCAATTTGATCGCCAGTTCCCTTTTCAATCTATTATTCCTGCAACTAGGGGGCTTGTGTAGAACTTTCTGTAATAGGCAAGTAGCACTAATTCATGGCAATAAACTTGAAGGATGAAGGGAGCTCAGGAGCCAATGGATTTAGTGGAATTAGGGTTTAACGGGGAAGGATTAGATTTTGTGATTTAGGGCGTGGAATGGGTGAAATGGATATGGTAACTAGGACTCTAGAGGTGATGATGGTGTTGTGTCTGTCCATGGGTTTGGTGGGGTTATGATGGTTACATTGTGTGGATGTAGGGGAAATCGATGGGTTCTTATGGTAATGGAAGAGGATTTGTTGTAGACTGAAGATGGGCGATTATGTGAGGGTGCAATGGAAGCAAATCTGCCTAAGGGTTTCACAGGAGTAACTTTAGTTGTTAGGGTTTGGTTATCACCATAAATAGAGAGAGCTTTCACTGGGGAGAGGGAAGACTCTCACTGGGGAGAGAGATTTTTTGGTCATAGTTTACTTCAATAACTGAGTTTTGGCTTAAAGTTGATCGACTAATTAAGTCGCATGTAGTTTCGGGGTTATATATCAATACAGTCAGCATTTACAAGTTTGGTTTTTAGCAGTTAATATGAAGCTTCTTAAACTATTCCTTTTGTCAGCAAAACTAAATGGAAAAGCATCTCATAATGGTCTGACTTGGGCTTTGCGTTAGACCGGAACAAAAGTTTCTTCCCAAATTGAAACTTTTTATGCAGATTTCTCATCCCAATATCATGTCACACCTTATAAATTTCTTGTTAAAATATATTTCAAGTTTAAACTCGTTGAATGAACCTGACTTGAATTAAATTATCCGGTAAGTAAAAGTCCAAAGCCAAAGTTCAATGTGGATCTTACGGAAATTGTTTCCGTGTTGACTTCGGTCAAGATAACAACAAAAAAAGCAATGTCCATGTAAGCTTTCTTCTTTGACTCGGTCAACATCAGTGCGAGAAAGAAATAAAAGATACGGATATCTTTCCTTGGTAGAGTCAGTTTGATATTGCCTCATTGGAGTTAGACTTGGTTTCATGTCTCAGCACATACATACATACATACATACATATATATATTTTGGGATGTATTTTTATATCTTTTTGGAATTGTTGAAGCGCCATTTTATAACTGAGTGTTATGGGTGCTTAATTTGTGAGCGCCATCTGTAAGTGTTGGGCGCTTGGCAGTGGGTCTTCATGCAGTGAAGCTTTGTTTGTGAATTGCATCCAAAAAACTAAGAGCTTCTAGTGTTGAAATCAATTACATCTTGTGGTAAGATTTTTTAATTTCTTTGTGAGATGAGAGATTATTTCATGAAGAATTATAAGGGCTAAACGCTTATGAGTTATTGGGTGTAATCGGGAGTTGGAAAGCTACAAACTTGTTTGAGTAATTCAAATGTGGTTGTCATCTCTGTTGTATAGCTTAATCTATAGTGGAATTCATCGCTGCTCTCTTAGTGGACGTAAGTCACTATGACCAAACCATGTAAATCCGATATTCATTTGTTTTCTTGTTCTGTTTCTTTTCTTGTTCAATTGCTTATTTTTGAAACAATTGGTATTAGAGCCATACTTGGCTAAGTTGAAGCAAATCAATGGGG
This sequence comes from Syzygium aromaticum, assembly GCA_024500025.1. Classification (NCBI taxonomy): domain Eukaryota; kingdom Viridiplantae; phylum Streptophyta; class Magnoliopsida; order Myrtales; family Myrtaceae; genus Syzygium; species Syzygium aromaticum. The sequence goes on from CM044889.1 coordinate 14,155,030, forward strand.
ATGGAAGAGGGAAAGGTGAAAATCGACAAATTTCATGCGAATGATTTTGGTTTCCGAAAGATGCATATTGGGGATTATCTATATCCAAGGAATTTGTACTCAACCCTATCTAGGGAGAAACCAAAGTCGATGAAGCAAGCCGAATAGGAATTGCTAATTAGACAAGCGTTGGGTGTTATTCGGCTGGCGTTGGCTTGTAATGTCGCATTTAGCATCGTGAAAAAGAAGACCACTATGGGACTGATGGAGCCCTCTACGATTAACAAGGTATATTTAATGAAACATTTGTCTAACTTAAAGATAAGCAAATGTGCGTTAATTGCTTATGATATCAATGAATTCAATGTGATCATTAGTAAATAGAGTTTAGTGGAGATTGCCTTTAAATATAAGGTATTTGCTTTGATTCTATTATCCTCATTGCCTAATAATTAGAATACTACTGTTATTACTATAAGTAATCCTTTCAGTCAACAAGCTTGACATTTGATGGGGTTCATGATGTGATTATGAGTGAGGATATCCATAAGAATGAATTTGGTGAACCTAAATTTGTTGCTTTAGTAGGTGAAAGTTGAGAAAGAATTGGTAATTGTGTTAGCAAAAGTAGTATAAACACAAATAAACGTAATCAATCTATGACTGATGGTGCTGTCTGTTGGAGTTATGGCAAGAGGGGTCATCTTAAAAGTGATAGCTTTAAGTTAAAATATAACAAGGGTAAGGGTATTAGAATTGATTCAATTGTAGCTTACTGTAATTCAGATAGTACTAATTACATATTTGTCACTGATGATTCATCGTTTGATGGATGGATTATGGATTAGGACTGTTCGTTTCTTGTTACATCAAATAGGAACTGGTTTACTATTTATCAGTGTATGGATAGTAGTAAAGTGTAGTCGATGAACAACGTTGAGTGCGATGTTATAGGTGTTAACAATCTTAGAATCAAAATGCATGATGGTGTTGTGATAACATTGATTAGAGGGAGACATGTTCAAGAATTGAAAAAAAACCCGATTTCCTTGAGTGTTATGGATTCGGTCGGGTGTCGGTATGTTTCAGAAGTGGAATTTAGAAGGTTGTTCAAGGTGTCTTTGTGATAATAAGAGAAATAATGCACAGTGGCCTGTATGAGCTTTGAGGTGAGATAGTGACGACTTTCGCCGCGAAGACGTTAAATGCATATGTTCGAGAGTTTGAATTGTGATATATGCATTTGGGGTACATTAGTGAGAAAAGCCTAAAGTTTTCAAGTGAAAGGAGTTTGCTATGTGGTTATGTTGGTGGAGAATTGAATGTATGCATGTGTTGTGACTTAGGTAAACGACGAAAAGTGAAGTTTAGTATGACTGTCAAAGATAATTATGGAGATTGCAGAGTTAGTTCACTTGAATATTCATAGGTTGTCACAATTTCCTTGGAAGAGTGCTGGATTTATGCTAATAGCTATGGACTACTACTCGAGAAAGACTTGAGTGTTTTTTATACTATTGTTAGGATCAAGTAGTTAAGACCTTTGATAAAAAAGGAGCTTAGTAAAACGATCAAGCATGTGTGGACTGATAGTAGAATTGAGTTTTGCTTGAAGCTATTAAACGAATTCTGTATGAAGGAAGGCATGGTGAAACACGTGCTAGTGCCAATGAACTACATCATGTTACAGAGTTGATTAGTAGAACATCACTAGAGAAGACCCATAAAATGCTCTCTAGTGTTGGTTTGTCTAGAAGATTCTCGACGGATGTGGTTATTATAGCGAGCTAGCTGATGAATAGATCCCCATCAACTGCAATTAGATATCGGACTCCCGAAGACCTATGGTCAGGTAACGTTGCTGATTATTCTGTTCTTAAAATATTTGGTTGCCCATGTTATGTTAGAGTTAGTGATGGTAAGCTCGATGGAAGAAAGAGCATGTTTCTAAGTTATGTACAAGGTGAATTGGGTTATCGGTTGTAGAGTCCGGAATTAAATTCACATGTTATCAGTAGAGAAGTTACATTTGATGTGTCTCCAATATATCTGGCTACAAGAGATTATGGCAGTGTTTATATAAATCTGGATGGTAATCAGCTTAAGGTAGAGTTGTAACTAGAAAATCTTGAGGTAGCCGGTACTGACAGAGTAACAGACATAAATAATGCTTGTTGCGAGTTGAAACTTGTAGAGCCAATAATTGCTTTAGTGAAAGCCTATTGGACTTACTTAACTGGACGATGGATTGAGCCTTGAATTGCCAGTTGTTGGTGTAAGTCTAGATAATAAAACTCACACAAAGTCTCTCCACTTCAATATTGGTTTTGGGTTGTATTCGTTTTTTTGGCCTTAAATCTCTCGGGATTCATTCATGCTTTAGAAAATTTAGTCTTTAAAGATTTTCATAGAGTCAACCAGCTCTATGCATATAAGTTCATTCCTATCAAAGAAGTCCTACCATACCTTACTACGATATTGAATTCCAAAGTATAGGAATCATTAAACACATAGAGTACCTTTAAAACATTGTTGGAAGCACTGTTGCATCATAGGAGTGGGAGACAGTGGGTACATTAGAGTTTCCATAATCTGCGTTGTCCTATTAAACCTAGTCGGTGGGATCTCCAATCGCTAGGTTAGGTTTCCACGTTGAAACCTCTTTATTGAGTTAAGACTTTTAACCCCATTCCCCTCAATTTGCAATTTACCTACTTTCAAGAGAAACCTTTTGTCAGCGGATTTGCAATATTTTCCTTTGACTTTACAACGTCCAAAGAAGTTATTCCATTCGAGTGCAATTACCTTATGGTATTTATGTTTACGACGAATGTGTCTGGACTTATCATTATATGTCACATTCTATGTTCTTGCAATCTCTTCTTGATTATCGCAGTGAATGCATATCAGAGACATAGGTTTTAGCTACAACAGAATATTCTCTAAAAATTATCGAAGCCACTCTGCTTCTTCAGCAGCTTTATCCAAAGCAATAAACTCTAATTCCATTGTGGAGCACACTATTAAAGTTTACTATGAGGATTTCCACGATTCTACGGTACATCCTAGCATGAACACATATCCACTAATCAATTTTGATTCATTATAATCCAAATGCCAGTTTGCATTAATATAGTATTCCAAAACAGCTAGATATTTACTATATTGCAAAATATAACATTTAATTATTTGTAAATAACCTAACACTCTCAATAGAGCAGGCCGATGCTTGTGATTAGGATTACCTGTTTCAGTTTTCTTACTGAGTACGCTATATCTAGTTTAATGCAATTCAAGATGTACACGATGAAGCCGATTACTTTTGAGTACTCCAATTGCTTGATACTATTACCGGTATTTCTTTCTTAGATTTAGGTATCGAAGAAAAGAATCATCTGCATCTTTAATGGTGAACCCTTTAAACCTCTCAATTACCTTTTCAATATAATGAGATTGTATTAAAAGTAAATCATTAGAGATCTTGGAATTTTGATGCTCAGTATAACATTCGCAACATCTAAGTTTGTCATCTCGAAGTTCTTTTTCAAAATATTCTTGATGTTTTTGATAATGTCAGTGTTATCTCCAATAATAAGCAAGTCATTGACATATAGACTTATTGATTATATTCCAATATATGATTATCACATGGTCTAACTTCTCATGTCATTGCTTAGGAACTTGTTTAAGTCCATATTTGACAAGTCTACACACTTTGTGTTCTTGTTCTTTGACTTTGAATCCTTCATGTTGTTCCATATAAATGTCATGATCAAGATCACCATTCAAGAATGCAGTTGTCACATCCATATGATGTACCTACAAATTGTATAGCAAAACTATAACAATCAATATCCTAACTGAAGTTATTCATGTTACAAGTGAATAAGTATCAAAGTAGTTTAGACCCTCTCTTCATCTATTTGACAACAAGCCGTGTTTTATACTTATCATTGGAACCACTAGCTTTACCCTTTTTCGTGAATATCCATTTACATCCAATTGGTTTATGGAAGATCAATCAATTCGCAAGTATGGTCACCTAGGATATAATTAAATTCGTTATCAAACTTTTTTCCAGAAAGTAGCATATGAAGATGACATTGCATCTTTAAACGTTTGAGGCTCACCTTCTAACATATATATAAAAAAATCAAGTCCGACAGATTTTCAATTTGTGACCTCTTACTCCTTCGAAGTTTGACTTCTTTGGCCTCAACTTCATCATTCTCAAATTTTAATTTTCTAAATCTCTTCCGATTCCTTGATTTCTTTTCACAAAATATGTATACTCAAACAAATCAATATCTCTTGATTCTAGGATAGTATTGGCATGAATTTCCACATTTCAGATTTGTGAACTAAAAATCTATATGCACTGCTGTTTTGAGTGTAACCGATAAATATGCAATCCACCGTTTTAGGTCCACACGAGAAATTTTTCGTGAGATTTTTCTTTCACTCTGGTTGAGTGGTTAGGGAGCTTAGGATTAGATAGAAATTGAAACCATTGATAGCGAGGGTATAAATGAATTGAAAAAATTACTTGATATCGCGACCCTTTCTTTTTTGTCTGGGAAAAAGGATAAAGTTTAGAGTAATGCCTAAAGGCAAGCTAACGACCCTTAATTAGCTGCGGACTCTTCAAAGACCTTACCTTGTGCAACGTTAGATTCATTTTAAATTTAGGTTAATCCTAAAGGATTCTATATGATATGGGAGTCCTACTAACCTATTGGGTTTGGCTAGAAACAAAGTGAGACCGGGAGATTGTCTCATTTTCTATGCAACTAGGGATTAACTATGATCGGGGACTTGAATACACTAATAGTCTAATTAGCACCCTTTTGGCACCTTTAACTTAGTTGGTATGTTCATCTAAATGATCAAACAGTCTTTTATCAATTATGAATCCTAAAAGTCTCTCAAGTTGCTACTTGTTCATGCAAATGGTCCTTTAGGTTTTATCATGATCTTAGACTTATACTAACCATTCCAAAAAGAAAAAGAACAACCAATGTATTGAAAGTGCGGGAATTAAACATAAAGTATTAAAAGGCTCAAAGTAAAGTGTGAAAAAAAAACCCGATACTTGTTGGCCAAAAACAATGTATGGCTTTCTTGTAAGTCCCAAGATATGATCGCCATGAGCTTGATCCAATACTAAGTTGGGCAAAGAATATTAAATTGCCTTGTTTTAAGCTTTGGGACATGAACCCCGATAAGCTTGATAATAGAGACTACTCCTAATTCCTAAATTTTAATAGTTGCATATCCGCATGATCTCCTCACATATTGGTGGATAAGTTTAAAACCAACCCAATTTGTTTGACAATTGTATTTTTGAAAATAAAAGAGAAAAAGTATTGAAAGAGTGTTAGAGTAATCTAGCGTAATCAAGTCTTCGAATCCGCTGGATCTCTAGTTCATAGAAGTAAAGTACATTCCTACACTTTGCTTGGGTTTCTAATCAATCTACCAAAAGCTAATTAGTAGCGACTCCTGAATAGATCAAATTGCATGTTGAAATTAAACTTACGCTGTGAATTGGTATGAGTTTGGGAAAGTTTGAGCTAAGTGTAAGTTTAGTAATCCATTAGCCATTTCCTAAAAAGGGAAGTTCATGACAATTAGTCCTCCAAATATCAATTATTTGCAAAAATAAAATCAGCGGATGCGGGAATAATTTTTTCAAATACTAGTTCTAGTTTTCTTCGGAGTTAAACTTCAAGGCCTAAATGATTATCAAATTTTATGATCTTTATGACAATTTGAAGATATGAACGTAAGCTATAATTCACTTGAGACAATTTTTTTTTCCTATTTACTCACTAATTTTTTTTGTAAAAATCATAAAACATAGAGAGGTCAGGTCAGACTACGAATTTCTAGAAACCTTTAAACGTTTAGACTCCTTCAACACAACTTATCATTTTTCCAGACTTAGAACATCTTCAAACTCAACTATATGAACTTATAAACAAGTCTTCAAACACTCAAACTTCAATGAACATCAATCATTATTCAAGTGAATCCACAAAACTTAAGAATCAACAATGAAAATACGGTTCAGCTTACTCCTAGTTCATTATTCGTGCAAATTTTGACATCCTAGGACTAATCAAACACTCAAATCAACATCAATTTCACTCCTAGAAGCTTTGGCTAACTTAAGGATAACAAAGAGTTGATGTTATTCTAGTTCAATTAACTACAATTAACATGATTCTTAAGGGTCATTGAACTAGAATCACCTAGAATTAACATGATAACAAAGAGTAGTTTAAAATTTTGTGAGATTGAAGAATGAAGAGGGAGTGGTCGGCCAAGGCCAGAAAGAGAGGGAAAATTGGATTGAAAATTTTCAAATAATTTAATTTTAGCCCTACACCTCAATACACTATCCAATAGTTCACATTTAATCATTAATGAGCTAGTAAGCATATGATTGGCTCTTGCTCATTAATGAGCAACTAAGCAGTAAATTCTAAAAATTTATTGGTGAAAATTCAGCCATCAACATTTGAAAGGAGAAATGTCGTCAGGAATCGACAGGCGAGGATGACTGAGTAGCCGACGACCAAAACTATCGGGAAAAAAGGATTGGACTTTCAAGTTATCCCACTCAGAAAGATCGAAAGTTTCCTTAAAAAAGGATTGAAAAATATAAGCAAACGTATGCCTAGATAAGCCCGAAAGGGCCAAAATGGACTCTAGGATTTCTCTGATGCATCGACAATTGTGCATTTGAAATAAACCGTTGAGAGTGGTAAGGAGCCTAGTGCCACAAGCTTTCATGCAAAAGGAAGAAAGCCAAGTTGACGAATTTTTCGAAAATTTTTATTGAGGGATGGCTGAAAATAAATTTAGAAAGCCAACATGAAAGAAAGGCAGTATGTTCTTAAAAAAAAAAAAGCATCACTAGACTTGAAATTATTTGTCAAGAAGTAAACCATGAGAAAAGCTCATTCCCGATCAACTCATCAAAATATTTACATTTGCCAGCCTCGTTTTCCTGAGCCTTAGTGCCATGAGGAGAAAGACCAGCAATGGCGGGTTCTGAGGGGAAGAAGAAAGCAGTTGGTTGAAGGAGAACAAAAAGTGAGTAGAGAACCTATCTGACTGGGTTCCATATACAAATCAAAATAAGGAAATTCCAAAGCGAAGAAGATTCGGGCTTGTTCCCAGAGATGGCACATATCTGGCTTTAAAATCATAAGTCTACGATTTTTCTTGGAGCAGACGCATCCCAGAATGGAATCCTGGTGAATAAAAAGTATTTCTTGTTTATGGTGAGGGAACCACTGAAAGAAAAGATGAGGAACAGGAATAGATTCAAAGTAGATACTAAGAATAACCTGATCGGAGTCATCATCAGGCTTGTTGCGGAACTGCAGAGAGAGTTTGTTTTCTTCTTCTAATGGCCTGAGGTAAGTGAAACGAGAAATATGCATTTGGGAACTGTAGTAGAAAAGGTGGTCAAATTTAACAATGGGTGCCACTGGATTAGAGGAAATGAGAAGATTAGGAGGGACATTTAAGGCTCCGTTTATTTCGTGAAAAAAATGAATGATTTTAGAAATATTTTCCCAAAAACAATCACTTGTATCGCTTACGAAAATGAATAAATGCAAAATATTTTAATTGTTTACTAAAATGTTTGGACATAACTGTCGTCAATAATGAAAATATTTTTATTAACTAATTATTTTAAGTACAATCAATCATTTTTAAAAAAAAATATTTAGTAAAGTATTTATTTTTTCGCGAAATAAATGGAGAGAAGAAGAAAAGCTCGGGAGTGAGGGTTGAAAACGAGAGAATTAGCAAAAAGTGAAGATAATGTGGAATTATCCTTGCTTACATACTGTTCTATCTGCGAAACGTGCTACTGATTAGACGGGTTGATTTGTTAGAGGAAAGGGAAAAACAAAATGGATAACGGTTGCCAAGATCAAGGATAAATCGGTGCAAACATTAAATGCATATCCCTTCAAATTCCAAAGCGATTGATGATTTATGGATATTAAAAAACAGGATCATGCACCATTGATTCTTTTGAAAGGGGACATATGATGACTTAAAAAAATGACCAACTCTTGATTGATATCATTGAGTACTAAATTCAGTCAACTAGAGCAAAGTATGGTCAGAGCAGAAGTCATTAATAAATAAGCCAATACATGACTTATAAGCTCATCGATAATGCAAGCTGTCGACACAACAAAATGGTGAGATTAGTGCAGAAGTTCTGACCCAAAAAAAGAAAAGATTAGTGCAGAAAATATTGATGAAATCATTCACCTGTTGACAACTTGCATGAAATCCACGAGTCACTGATAAAGTCATTGACGGTAAATCATTGCAAATTTCGCTGTGTGTTGAGCAGTGTCATTTATGAACAAACTAGAGATTTATCAACACATCAATCGAAGACGAAGACGGTGGGTAGACATGAATACATAATTGCCAGCAAATATGCCTATAATCCCATAATCTGTAAATTTTTGTGAATAATCACTATTAGATAATAGAGGATCGTGTTCATAATCTCGGAAAGCTTTAACTGCTAATCAATAACTCTAGACAGTGCTAAACAGTTATTAGCGGATCCATAATTCGTGACTGTAAATAATTGCTAATGGTGGAGTAATAAATCCCATGTTTAATCATTGAGAAGATCATCAATCAACAACAGAGCACATGTTCTTCTGCATATTTCCTTCAAATTTTACCTTTTCAACACATTTAAATTTGCCCACCTCTTATTATTCTCAAAACCTTTAATTACCGGTACTTGCAACTTAATATTTCTACTTTTACACCATTTGCGTTCCTGTCCATAATCAATAAAGAATCCCTCAAGTTCTATTCCTTTCTTGGCATTGCCACCGCGGAGTACTACAAAGATCTCTGATTTTTACATTTTGGTGAAATACATGTGACAATTACTTTGACGTAGCTGTATCCACAAATCGTGTAATCAATCTTCCGAAAATTATGTAATGTTGGTTCAAATTTGACAGCCACCCTATTTCGCCATCACATCCCTAAAGCATTTGGATGAACCATGCATGCGATGATAAGTTCTTTATAGGGATTAAAATTTGTCTATTTACATCTTAAGTAGAAAGATATGAGATAAAACCCTGAAGAGGTCCAAGTAACTCTTGCATTATTCAATCGATGCTTTCTAACTCCCTCACTTCACAGGAAGAGGAGGAATGCTCTGCTCATGCCTAAAGAATTTATCAGGGTCTACCCTGGTCTTGACCTGAACCAACCTTTTAAAATTGCTCTTGTAATACTTCAAACCCCAAGAACTTGCCTCCATCAAGCTGTTGACACCTTTCTTGTTCATGCCCAAATCGAGGTCCCTATAATTTACATAGGCCTCTCTAGGATTTTTGGACACATAGGGACCCATGTAGTCATACAGCTTCTCGATCCAGCTCATGTGCCTGGCCATGTTCTTGGCCCCATCCTGCCAAGACACTGAATACTGGATCTTGAACAGCGTGCCACGCCGGTGTGGGAATGGTGTCGCCGACTCAGGGACCCTGGCCATCTCCCCGCCGTATGGGTTCCATATCATCGCTGGGTTCTCCTCGTCGAAGTACATTTTCCAAAGGCCCAAGAGGCCCTTCTTGGGGATCGGGGTCCTCACGAAGTCGGACTTGGACTTGAAGTAGCCCTGAAACTGGAGCTTCCCCTGGAGGAGGACCTCCGGGGCAGTCGTGTTCGGATACAGCACCATGTACAGGACTGACTTGATCCAGCTTGTCTTGGTGCAGTCGGCCCGCGTTACGCCCAGCTCAGGAAAGCGCTTGCTCATGATTCCAAGGAGGGTGTCCAAGTCTCCTAGGAAGAGGGCGTTGTAGGAGGTAGTCACTGTCCGGTATGCCGTCAGGTTGGTGCTCGAGGCCTGGATCATGACCCTGAGGAAGAGCCTGTCATCGAGCTTTGGTGCTATCTTTTGCCATTTGTACAGGAGCTTGGTTGCATCTTGTTCGAGGGTCTTGGTGACTGTGAACACAGTCACAGTCTCAGGCACATTGACCAATTTCAGCTTCCAAGCCAGGATTATGCCGAAACTGCCTCCGCCGCCTCCCCTGAGAGCCCAGAACAGATCTTCCCCCATTGCCTTCCGGTCAAGAATCTTCCCCTTGGCGTCCACCATTCGGACATCAAGCGCGTTGTCAGCCCCCAGCCCAAACTTCCTCATCAATGACCTGTAGGCGCCCCCCGTGATGTGGCCCCCCATGCCCAGGCTTGTGCACACGCCCATCGGGAACCCGTGGACCTTGCTCTTCTCAGCAATCCGGTAATAGACCTCCCCAACCGTGGCCCCTGCCTGGGCCCACACCGTGCCCTGGGGGATGTCCACCTCGATGGCACAGAGTCAGGCCAGGTCGAGCACCACGAAAGGAGACTCGATCTGGGACACGTAGGAGACTGCCTCGAAGTCGTGGCCCCCACTCCGGATGCGGATGGCGAGCCTGAGCTGCCTCGAGCAGAGGACAGCAGCCTGGACATGGGCCTCTGACAGCGGGGTGAAGATGACCGCAGGCTTCGGCACTGTTGGGAGCAAGTACCGGAGGTTGTTCGCTGTCGAATTGAGGACGGACGCAAAGGAAGAGACGTTATTCGGGGTGTAATACGAGGAAAGAGGAACAAAGTTCATGGAATTGGTCGAAAGGCAACCAAAGAAGGTCCATTGGATCGTGGAAGTCGCAGATGTCCATGAAGATGATGAGACTAGGGAAAAGAACAGAATCTGTGAAAGTAGCAGAGAGCTAGGAAACGCCATTTTTTGGGTCGATTTTTCTATGCTCTCTATAAATTGGTTCTCTTGAACAACCGTTTGGTGGGTCGTGTATATATTAACGGATTTTCATGGCCTAAATAACGTGCGGACGATCTAATGCAAACATCACTATGGGTCATCAAGGTGTTCCCATCAATTTAGTGTGGGGTCTCCAAATTTCTTTTGCGTATTATCTTCTCCACTTGTTTCTCAGTCTCTGCATTTCATTTCAATAAGAGCAACAATTTTGAGTAAGAATTTCTTCCCCTATTGAAACACGTGACGGAGATTTCTCTCCCCAAGATCATGTCACACCTAAAGGTTCATTGCATTCTGGGACAATATTTGCTATTTGAAAGGAAATGAAGGCAGGGAAAAGAATTGGCATGGAATGCTTAAAGAAATGAACATCGCAATCGGCATGCTCATATCATTTTTTTGGCTGCAACAGTGGAATCGCTTAGGAAGGAGTCACATTCCCGCGTTAGGTACAAAACGTGGGTTTTGAGTTGCATTGGCAAAACCTCTTTGTAAAACTCGGATGCCATCGATTTAGGTCAGGATAATGGTGATCGAATTTGATATGTAAAACTGACAAGATTGTACATGATAAAGAAGGGTCAGAGTAAAGTTTTCAGGATTGATGTGCCCATTATCATCTCCAATCTGAAGATAGAAATTTAATAGAGTCAAATGATTTTTTTTCCCTTTTTGAAATCTATATATGAATTGCTTCACTGAACAGTTTGGAGTGATGCGAACCTAACATGGCAAAATAATGCAACTGACATCCCTCCAACTACACATCTCTCCAATTTGTATATGAATTGCTTCACGAAACAGTTTGAAGGAGTGGGATCTAACATGCCATAACAATGCAACTAACGTAACTCTCTAACTACAGGGTACATCTTTAAAACATGAAGTTGAAGTCAAGTTCGGAATAAGCTCCTTCAATGATATCGACACTTGGAATCTTTTAAGAAACAGACAAATGAAATCGAAAAGATGAATTTGAGGACAGAAGGATATGCCCTTTCGTAATTACCGATTACTTAAAGAATGTCCAATGCAGCGTTTGCATCTCATACAATTCGAGCTGCAGTTGCAGGTTGACAAGTTATTTCATTGAATTAGCTCCAAGACTATTGCGCCTTGAAGTAGTGGAGCATCATTACGTTTTCACCTTTATCAGAACACGCGAACCGTATAAGCAATGTACTAGGATAAGAACACCATAGGTGCCATAACTTTCGTACGTACGTCGCTCACTTGAGTATCATAACTTCTTTTTCAACTACTTGAATTATACAACTTCTAAAAAATATTCACTCGAGTGCCAAAAATTTTTAAAAAGTTCACGCGAGTGTTGGAAATCCGATGTGACATAATATTTGTGATGAATGTTTTCAAACAGTTACGACACTCAAATGATCGAAAAAGAACTTATGGCATTGAAGTAGGCGTTGTACGTAAATTATATCACTTAAATGATAGAAAAAAGAGTTATAATACTCAAGTGAGTCACGAAAAAAGTTATGAGGCTTGTGGTATCCCTTTTTTGCAATGTACTTGTCATGAGAATTTCAATAGTTATCTTTGTTCACATGAAAACGGATAAAAAAACAGATGCACAATCCCTTATAAATGAAAAAGAAAAAAGAAAAAGGGCTTACAATCAACTATGCAATACTAACTACCAAATTACTTACTAAAGTCCTTCATTAGGGATAAATGTAGTGAAAGTCCAAAAACTTATCATGAAAGTGCAATGGAGTCCTAAAATTTTAAAAAAAAATGCAACAAATTTCTAAAACTTTCAAAAAATGCAATCAAGTCCTAAAACTTGTCAAGAAAATGCAATTGAGTCTTAAAACTTTCAAAAAGTATAATCAACAGAAGGATTTGATTGAATTAGTTTGACAAGTTTTAGGAATTGATTGTATTTTTTGAAAATTTTAGAACCCAGTTGCGCATTTGTGATAAGGTTTAAGATTTAATTGTACTTTTTGAAAGTTTTATGACTCAATTGCACTTTTGTGACAAATTTTAGGACTTTCAATGCACTTATCCCAAATATTTATTTTAAAAATAAATGTCGCTACCTACCTTTCGGGTGAATCACTTAGGATTTAGCTAATTAATTACTAAGTTTACATCTAGTTCGGGCTCTTCCAAGCCCATACCAATACTCAGCTTAAATTCAATCTTTGAAACGCAAATAACTTTTATTTTAGAATCATCACTAATTAGTTTTTAGTGGGTCAACTAGAAACTCAAGTAAAGTGTAGGAGTGTACTTTACTTTTATGAACTAGAGATTAAATAGATTTAGAGACTTGATTACGCTAGATTACTTTTACGCCTTTCGGTACGTTTTCTTTTTTATTTTCAAAAATGATTTTTTTGCAAGCAACTTGAAAACTTAACAATTAACATGTGAGTGATGATCATGCGGGTGCGCAATCAATAAAAATAACAACCAATAATCAAAGTATTAAACAAATTGCAAGAAAACAAGAATTAAACACCAAGAATTAAACTAAGGTTTTAAACATACTAAATCTAGCTTAACCATGATTTTCTAAATAGCCATGCTATTCTAATTAACTCTATTTTTGGGTTTTTCTTTTATTCAGGAAAACTAACCGTATGAAATTTTAATGTAGGTTAAACATCAATGATGATATGTGACATGCCCTAATTATAATGATAGGAAAAATCAACATGAAACTATTCTAATATGACATATATTAGATTGAACAACCCTAAATATGCAAACATGGAATTGATGACATGGCATATGACGTGGCATACATGGCATTCATGGTGACATAGCAAATATTGATGACGTGGCATATGTCATGGCACGTGACATATTAATGACGTGGTAAAGACAGAGTGGCGTGTGACATGGCATAAACGACATAGCAAAGATGACATGGAATTTATCCATCTAATCCTATATGACATGCACATGTCATTTTTGGATTTTTTTTATTAAAATTCGTAATTAATATTTAATGAAAATAAATTATCTATAGTGCCATATTATCCAATTCAAACTAGGAAATAAACTAGGTTAAGTCGTATTTTTTATTGGAACCTATCTTAACTAGATAAAGTGTTATCCTAGCACGCAATCTATCTAAAAAAAGCTATCATGAAAATCTTATTTAAACTCTATACTAATAAAATGATATATATATATATATATATGTATCCTAATCTTATCTAATATTTTTATTTTTTTATTTTTAGAATATGATAGAAATCAAATAAAGATAAATATTCATAGGAAGATATAATCACCAAATCGCAAGAGATAAACATTAAATATTCAAATATCATCTAATCGACTCAAATTTGGTGATAAATAAAACCGACACCCTTATCCTAAGGCTTAAGAATTAAGTTGCCGATTTTCAGTGCGGTCGATAATCCTATCTTATTACTATAGATTGAACTACCGACCATGTGCACAGTGTCAAATTAGGAAATAGTCCTGATCGGGTATGCCTATCACTCAAATAATTGACGTTAGATCGCAATCTATTCATTTTAAGCAATAAAATATCAAATCCAAATTTGGATAAGATCCTTACCTAATACGAAGATTTGATTCTAGTTCGAGAGAACCAATGGTGAATTCACGGTGATGGTGACTGGTGGTGGCAGTTCACGGTGGTGTGGCTCAGCTCGACGAATTTACGACGATGTGGCTGGCGATGCAAGGGATCCTGGCTCAAAAGTGCAAGCTTGTGGTGAGGACCAACACAGCAGAAGTTCGTCGTGGGTCGCTAGTGCACAAATCAGCCTACAAAACAGAGAAGATCGACTGTACAATCTAAATAGCGAGTGATTGAGGCTGAGGTTGAGGTTGACAGTGAGGATAGCTGCCCGTGGTCCGGCTCAATGCACAGGTCTTGGCAAGGGTGCCGCAGTGTTGATTGTGATCACGGCCAGAGCTCGCCTGATCATCGCTGTCACGGATCGCGCATGGATGGTGATGTAGGACTTCATCGGGATAGAGAATAGCAGGGTCGGCAAGGCCTGAGCAACAGAGGAAGTCATTGCGGTCAAGCTTGTGGATGGCTGAACAAGGCTCGACTCCTCAGCCTAGTGGTAGATCAGCCAGGACAGCAACAGCTCGTTCTAACGGGCAAGGGAGGAACTAAAAATAGTTGTGGTCGAGCTCTGCATATGGCTGAGCAAGGCTGGTTTTCTCGATGCTACAAGATGAACGACAATGCAGGACCCGCAACACAGAGACAGTAACCACGGCAGCTCGCGGTAGGGGGCCGTAGGTTAGGACTCGGCTGTAGGGTTGGAGGCAAGGTCGTGGCCGTGAGCGGTCTCGATTATGACTATTACCTCCTTCTCTTTTTTCTAGTATTTTCTCCATGTGTGCCTTAGACTAGAAATTTGCCAACCTTGAAATTAGACCTAGACATGTTTATAAAGCAAAAACATTAGGTCTAAACTTGATTTTACAGGCTCGATTTAAGCCTTATTCAAGCAGTGGACTCTAATAACCTAAAACCTTTCGTTGATTAAACTCTAATGAGCTATATTTCATTCAAGTAAGCTCAATAACCCCCCTACCCCTATCGGAATTTCGGCCAGCGCAAGTCATGTGGTTTTGGCCGAATTTTCTTGTCCCTTGTGAGCTTATTTAAGAATAGGCTTAACTCTTTTAGAGCTCATTTTAATTAAACTCAAAGTCTTTTAATTCTAATAGCTAAACCTAAATCAATTAAAGCTCAGGAGCTTCTTTTGCCTTGCAAATTTCGGCCGGTGCTGCTTCCTCAGGGCTTGGCCAAATTTCACTTTCATGGGCTCAATCCAAATAATTTTGAGGTCGACGAGAGAGCTGATCATTTTACTTCGATTAGAACTCTACGTACTCAAACCTTGTCAGAATTTAATCGACAATAAAACTTAAAAATACAAGATCTTCAATGAAACTGAATGTACACAAATGGTGCTAGTTTTGGAGGAGCGACAGGGGAGGGCCAGCCTCTCTCTCTCTCTCCTCCATCGTTTAATTTTTTTGTTTCATTTTGTGGATGCGGCGTGCCCCATTAGTTTCGCATTGCAATTTCTCCTCATATTAGTGGTGTCATTGTCACAATCCTCCCGAGGTTAACCCAAAGGGAGTTCAACGCATTGCTAAGCAGGCGCAAATGATCCCTCTTGTAAAATGGTGCTTGCACTTAAAACAGACTCGCCCAAATCCTACCAATTGTTGTCCAAAAAAAAGATTCTACCAATTGCAACTTGATTTTCTCACTTTATTATTTACTTGATAATAAACTTAGAAGTTGCCATTAACCTATATATTATGGGTCCATTAGGGACCTAGCAAGGTGCGGTAGCCTGCCTTACTTCTGTGAACTAAAGATTCACAGGTATGGAGACTTGATTACACTAGATTTGTCTAGTAGTCATTATCGATACCTTTTTTCTCTATTGTAAAATGTTATTCATGCGATGTTCCCAATTTTATCCGTAACATGCATCAAATTATAAATGCATGAATACTCAAGCAAAGAATCACTCAATAATAATAAATATATAAATCAAAGCAAATGTAAAAACAACCTGAGTTATATCATGCTAAATTAATAAAAAGTCTTGTTATCACGGGGAGAGAATTTCCGTGAGCGGGGAATGGAAAGTCAATGCAAGTTTTCTAAAATATAGTAATGTGTAAAGGGAAAGTAAATATGCAAATATGATATGCTATGCAAAATAATGTACTAAATAAAGTATTTTCCTAAAATGAGCCAATAAACATGGATTTAGGATTTCACATAATACAATTTAAAATGCAATGAAATCCTAAGATATTAATTCCATTTATGTAATATGAAAATGTGGAAATGAGGTCAAATTTCCTTAGACGCACCCCTAGATATATCTTTGTGATTTTTTAATGAAGACACAATCTAAAATTTCTAGCATACAAGATGTAATTTTTTATCTTTTCCATTTCAGTCATATGACTTATGCAAATAAACATGCAAATATGGAAATGGATTAATAATGCACCCTAAAAGGCCTAGATGTGCATGGAAACGCTTTCCAATATTGTCCTGATGCATAATGAATCAACAGAACAGTAGCACAAGAGATAACTAAGTAAAGGAATGGTCTGTCGTGTAAGAGGAGTTAGAAACAGAGAGGGCCTTCGCGCTAAATGCAGTGTGCTGGATTCGTGCAGACTAGGAGCAACACCGGCTTACCGGCCTCCGCGGAAGCAGTGAAACAGATAGTCAGCGACGAGTTCATCCGAGGAAAACAGCAAGCGAGGATCAAACACAAGGACAACGAGATGGTGGTGTTTTTTGGACTGGCCTGGGCGGCGATTAAAGCTCAGTGATGTCAACTTGATTCAACTCGACTCTGCTACGGCGTAACTCCAGGCCAACAGTTGCGAAGTTTACTGACGAGTTTAATCTGGACAAGAAATATTAACCAACGGAAACATGAGTACGGAAAATCAAATACAAAGTAAAATTGCACATGATCAAACAGAAAAGAGCGATGCTTGACTTAGCCTATAATTGGAGTCCAAATCCTCTAAACATGATGAGCGCAAGACATCGATGCCATGGCAACGGCTAGTGGGTTTGAACCAAAATGAACCGCAGGATTCCACAGCAACAGGGTAGTGACTGTAGAGCGATCAGTGTGTTTTTTTGGCAGCGCGATCAGCTGGTATTGTGGTAGATGCACTGGGCAGCGAATGCCAGGTGGGATGAGTAACCGCACAGCATAGACAGCGGCGGTGATGACAATGGGACCTCAGTGGTGGTAGCTTTCCTGGCTGTCGGAGAATTGATGGAAATGTAGAGATGAGGATTGATGATTGAAGTGATCGGACACTGCAAGGGGGTTGATGGATGAAGAAGATGACGATGCAGTCTGGGTTGGTGGAGGTTGAGGATGGCATGGACGTGGATGAAGAGGAGTTCAAGTGAAGAAACAGAGAAAAGTGATCAAGAATAGGATCCGCAATGCCACGAGAAGGGCATAAAACTAGAGAAGGAAGAATAATTAAAAATGAAAATCTGGACTCGCAATCAACAATGAAACTCTAAAACTCGATTGGAACAGAAACAACCTGATGGTGAGGAGGTGGTGAAGAGAAACGGCAAACTGAAGTGACAGATGTTGATCCAGAGACGGCACAGCTCCGAACTTGGCTCAGCAATGAGGGCAACAAGATAGGCACGATCCTATGTCGAGCAGCAACACTATCGAGCAACAAGGATCAAGGTCGGTGTCAAGCGTGGTGTCTGTCCGTGGGTGTGGTTGTGTGAG
The DNA here is from genome assembly GCA_024500025.1 of Syzygium aromaticum. Lineage (NCBI taxonomy): Eukaryota > Viridiplantae > Streptophyta > Magnoliopsida > Myrtales > Myrtaceae > Syzygium > Syzygium aromaticum. The sequence goes on from CM044889.1 coordinate 14,173,144, forward strand.
AAGTTTGAGCCAATTCTGAGAACCAGTATCCTCCATCATCCATACTCATGTGCAATAGCTAAATGAATGAAAAACAAATCAACTATATTCTTGAACCTAAAAGACAGATGGCAATCCCCGCACCCTTGTTCTAACAAGTCAAAAATCAGACACAGAGCCAACAGAACAAGAGCAGCCAAATATTCAGACTTCACGAGGATTCCCAAAATCAACCATCATAACATTTCATAAGCAATAAGGTTTTGCGAAAACCTGCGAGCTTGTCATGAAAGTGGCAATCTGTTGGTATGCTTTCTGGTGGTGCTGGGCAAATTTGGTGCAAGCTCCTCTGAACACCAGAGCCTCGAGAGGTGCATGGCCACCGCCTCGCCCAGGTCTCAGAATCAAGTTTGCAGATTGTGGCAAGGCATGCTTTGTGGCCGTACCAATGCACCAAAATCTTGGACGCAACTGCCGGGCACCTGAGCAGAGTCGGCCGCCACCAACTCATCAAAAAATCGTAACTCACGGTTTGGCCTAGACATGGGATCACTCCATGCTTCACGAAAGGAGCACAACTGATCGTGTATTAATCACTCAAGAATGTCCAAGTAATGCGGGTCACTGTTTCCAGCACCATAGTCGCCTCTGCACTGGATTTGGATACAGTGTCCTGCATTTTGCTCTTCCAGGAAGAAAGACGTTTTGGTCGAAACGTTGCAGCGAGAATCCCTTCCCTCACGCGAGACCTCCGGCGCTTCCACCTCCTTGGTTTCTCAGTCTGTTTTTCTTACCTCTCAGTTTTTTTCCTTTTTTCTATTCCTCCCTTCTCCTGAATGTCCGCGTGCTTCCTCAAATTGCTGAGAACGTGTGCGGGGGCGATAATTTGCCAAAATATGTTCCCCTTTCATGCAAAAGATATGAAACAGTGGGGAGTCTTTGGAGCCAAAGTTGAGGTATTTGGTAACACAATGTGAAAGGCCTTTGAGTCAGACTAGCATTTGTAAAGTCTGTTAGCCAAATAAAACTCCAACCCAACATTTGCATTCTAGAATTTTTGTATGCTGCAGGTGGATTTAATGAATTTTGTCTTTCAATCTTGCCCTCATTAATATTTTCATATTCCATCGTTACCCTTGCTGAGGACACAATCGCTGGGATTCGATGAAGAGCAGGAAGGGGATGCTGGTGTGGAGACCTATCTCTTAGCCCATATATATTGGTTGAGTTGTTATATAGATTAGTTACATTTAGTAAATGGGTCATAAATGGGGATAAGGACACTAGAAGTGCCACAATTTTCGTACGGCACTGAGTGCCACAACTTTTTTTTCGCTCACTTAGTGTTACAAATTTGAAAAATTGATTACTTGAGTGTCATCGGCAATTTGCCTCATCGGAAAATCCGACGTGATTTCGTCAAAGCTAACATGGATAATTTTTTAATATTATTTTTGAATTAATTTTTTTTTTGCCTTTTTTCTTTTTCCTTTTTTTTTGGAAATTTTTTTTCAATGCCAAGAAGGGTCACCTGACCCTTGCCGGCTGCGAACGCCTTGCCTAGATTGGGCAAGGGCCACCTTGCCCTTAGCCATGAAGGCCCTAGGCGAGGCCATCACGGCCTCGCAGGCGACGGGCGAGATAGCCTTGCTAGATCTGGTGAGAGCCTTCACAGCTGTGGGTGTTGCCTCGCTCGTTGTCGGTGAGCCTACAATGGCCTCGCCAAAAGCCTTCGCAGTAGTGAGCGAGGCAACCTCACCAAATCTGACGAGAGCCTTCGTCGCCTCACTCTCGACTGGTGAGGCCACGATAGCCTCGCCAAGGGCTTTCGTGGCTGCTGGTAAGGCAACCTCGCCAAATCTGGTGAGAGCCTTCACCATTTCGCTCGCTGTCAATGAGGCCGCAATGGCCTCGTCAAGGGCCTTCGTGGCCATATCGGCCAATGACGAGATGGCCCTCACCCAGTTTGGCTGAGGTTGAGGCCTCTGGCAAGGGTCACCGGCAACACTCACCAGCCTTGAAAAAAAACGAGGCAAAAGAAAAAAGGAAAAGAAAACTAACAAATAAAAATATAACAAATATAAAACATTAAAAACATCCACAATGGATGGAAAATTAATTAAAAAATCAATGTAGGATGATTTGTCGGAAATGACACACAAATTATCAATTTTACTCCGATGTGGCACTTAAGTAAGCGAAAAAAAAAAGTTATAGCACTTAAGTAAGCACCGTACGAAAGTTATAGCACCTGCGCTGTTATTTTTCTGTCATAAATGTGTTTAAATATAAATATGAGTGTTAAATAGTAGGGATGAGCGGTTCTATGTTCTTTACAAGTTCCACCTAAAACCTACCCTCTGGTATAGGTTCCTCATTTTTTGAAATCTGGAACCTGCCCATTGAGACTTGGAACCTATAACCTACCCTGTCACATATTTCAGGGTCTAACAGGTTTTTTCGTCATTTTTAGTTAAACAAAATGAAAATGAATGCAATAATATCGAACAAGCTTGTCATTCACAAAGATTAGTTTTCCTGACATTACGGTTTGAATAAATACAATTAAAATGAAAAATCATTGTATGAATCGATATTAGGGATGAGTGATTCTATGTTCCGTACAGGTTCCACGTAGAACCTATCCATGAGAATAGGTTCCTCAGTTTTAAAATCTAGAACCGACCCGGAACAACCTATACTATCACAGGTTCTGGATCGGTTTCAAAGTCTACCTAGGTTCCACCTATATTATTAATTGAATAATTGCAATGAATCATTACCTTTAATGACCACTATTTATTGTTATGATCCACACTACAACTTATATTTACTCACATGAAGAATATGAAATATTAACAAGTTATAAAATGAAAGCTCAAACTAATGTTTTCAAATTATACACTCTTCATTTAAAGTCATGAAATACTACAGGATCATGCAAAGATATAAACCATGAAAAAATACACAAAACTTGTTGAGGTTTTAGGTTCAAAATTTCAAGTTTCATGTTCTACCTACCTAGAACCTAAAACTTATCCATTGAAATAGGTTCCTTGATTTTTAAAACTTAGAACTTACCCTGCATCAGGTTCCAGGTTCCAAGTAGAACTTGAAACCATGCTCACGCCTATTAAATGGGTCATAAATGAGTTTACAATTAACTTAGACCCAACCCACTTTTATGACTCTTATTTCTTTCTCTCTTGCCCCCACTCCGCATTTTTCACTTCAATTTTAATATGAGTTTTCCTAAATTGGATTAAATATGAAAGTGCTTTAACAATATGGGTCAAGTCAAGTATGAGTCACTAGATTTGCATTGTATGATAATTGGACAAAATCGATAAGTGAGTTTATTTGGGTCAGACCATTTTCAATCCAACCTGACCCACCCGTTTGATGGGTTGTGGGGTCACTTGTGGTCGCACAACATTGGTGTTGCCTTGCTTGGGGTCGAGCGACCTCAACAGCTCTTGCCTAGGGTCACGCCGATGCTCAATTTTGCAAATCTAGGATTTGCTGAGGAGCTAAGGATAGTGGCTGGGACTCACGAAAATGCTGGAGGGATGCCAGCATGGGCTTGCGCAACCTTGATGACCCGTCACTTGGGGGGCACGACGGGCACGACGTTTGTGGCCCAACACATGACGGTCGCCTTTGGTCCAAATCTAACTCACCTAAATCACATGACCTGGACATCGCCTCACCTGGTGTTGCTTGACCTCGGCGGTCCAAAGTGCGACACTAACCTCTGTTTTCGCACTTGGCTTGCCTCTATTCCCCAGTACCTATCCTTGGAAATTCCTGGATTGAAAAATCCCAGCTTGAAGTTTCCATTGCTCGAGACCAGTGTTGCACCATTGCTGATTGGTTGAGATGCGTACATCTTGTGGACTGTAATTAAGACACTCGAGAACCATTTCAAGCTTTCGGCAACAAGCAGAAGATAAAGGAAGTCCACGCACTAGCGTATTGCTCTGCGTGCTCCATGTAATGGACAGACACGAATATTTGTCATGGCAATATACTCGGTCAAAGAAGCAAATAGTGTTTACCGAAGCCCCATGCCTTTTATGAAAACCCTTTAATGTAAAGTTTTTTGCATTTATGCAAAGGTTGTGGGAACACTATATATAGGAGGAAATAGTCCTTTGGAAATTCATAATATGAGTAGCGGAGCACGTATGTAATCTTCGAGGAGTTAACTGTGTGGTCAAACACTTGATTTGAACGCGAAAATTCGTTATTCTATATCATGTTAGGGTTTGTGAATGGAGCTGTAACATACTAGGGCAATTTGTGTGGTTTAGAAAGATCAGTTTAGTAAATGATTCTGGTAAAATTGGCCAGATCAGGATGAACTCAATTGACAAAATATATAAAGGTTTATGATTCAATTAATACAATTGAAATGTTTAAAATTGAATTATCACAACTACAATAGATTTAGGACTTTCTTTTGGTAATTTCCCCTCCCCCCATGAAATAATGCCCTTCATGTCATTATATACAAATTGAATTTCCCACTTGCATCCTTGGAAAAAGATTTGCGGTACGTTTTGAGCTTTTCTAGGCAGATACATATGCGGTAGAACATTGCTGATGAATGCGAGCAAATTAACTCTGGATGGACCCAATCTCTATGCTCAAAGGTCACGAAAGTCAGAACTTGTAGTTGTTGATCTTCTATAGCAGTTGATCGAGGACGTGAATTAACCAGCACATGCACTGTTGACTATTCAGTAGCTACAATTTTCTTGACGGTTCAAAAGTTGATTCACGAAATTTTCCCCTATCATTATATCGTGGGACACGTGGAAACATCTAACAGGGTGTTGACGTCGCTCTATAAACAGATTTGCGTAATCAAACTTGGGGAACACAGTATACTGTTGGTCCATAATGGACAGCGACCCTTCTCCCTATCACACCCCTGAAGCATTTGGAAACACCATTCGTGCCATGATTTCATTCGGGGATTATAGAAGTTGTCCTTTGCAGCTTAAGCAGGAAGATATGAGATCAACATACGATAACAAAAAAAGAAAAAAAAAGATAAGAACATTAAAAATCCTAAAATTTATCACAAAAATACAATTAATTCTTAAAAATTTTAAAAAATGCAATTAAATCCTTAAACTTGTCACCAAAGTGCAACCGAGTCCTAAAATTTTCAAAAAAGCGTAATTAACGGAAAGTCAAGTTTTAAAACTTTTTGAAAGTTTTAGAATTCGATTGCACTTTTTGAAAGTTTTAGGATTCAATTATACTTTTGTTATAAGTTTTAGGATTTAATTGCACTTTTTGATAATTTTAAGACTTAATTATATTTTCGTAACGCATTTTAGGATTTCCATTCCACTTATCCAAAAAAGAAAAAAAGGCATTGAGAGAGAGATACAGACTGTTGTTTGTCTGAGTAAGCTCACGGTGCACACAGCCTCGCGGTTAATCAAATGAGGGTGGAAACCAAAATCAAAAAGCGCAAGAAAACAAAAGGAGAAACCAAACACCACCCATCAAACTATTGAGTGGTCCAAGCAAATCTTGCACTAACCCATCAATGCCCTCTTCCTCTCCTCGCAGGAAGACCAGGAATGCTCTGCTCGTGCCTAAAGAAGTTATCAGGGTCAACCCTGGTCTTGACCTGAACCAATCTGTAGAAATTGCCCTTGAAATACCTCAAACCCCATGAACTTGCCTTCATCAAGCTGTTGACACCTTTCCTGTTCATGCCCAAATCAAGGTCCCTGTAATTCACATAGGCCTCTCTAGGATTCTTGGACACATAAGGTCCCATGTAGTTGTACAGCTTCCTGACCCAGCTCATGTGCCGGGCCATGTTTTTGGTCCCATCCTGCGAGGTCGCCACATACTGGATCTTGAACAGTGTCCCATGCCGGTGTGGGAACGGTGTCGCCGACTCAGGGATCCGGGCCATCGCCCCGCCGTAGGGGTTCCATATCATGAACGGGATCTCATCCTCGAAGTATATCTTCCACAGGCCCAAGAGGCCCTTCTCAGGGATCGGGGTCCTCACGAAGTCGGACTTGGCCTTGAAGTAGCTCCGGAACAGGGGCTTCCCCTGGAGGAGGACCTCCGGGGCGGTCGTGTTCGGGTACCCCGCGATGTACAGGACCGACCCAATCCAGGTCGTCTTGATACAGTCGGCCTGTGTCAGGCCCAGCTCCGGGAAGACCTTGCCCATGATTCCAAGGAGGGTGTCTGGGTCTCCTAAGAACAGGGCGTTGTAGGAGGTCATCACCGTCCGGTTCGTCGTCAGTTCAGCGCTCGAGGCCTGGATGATGACTCTGATGTAGAGCCTGTCATCGATCGTCGGGGCTATCTTTTGCCATTTGTACAGGAGCTTTGTGGCGCCCTGTTCAAGGGTCTTGGTAACTGTGAACACAGTCACAGTCTCAGGCACATCGACCAATTTCAGCTTCCAAGCCAGTATTATGCCGAAACTGCCGCCGCCGCCTCCCCTGAGTGCCCAGAAAAGATCCTCCCCCATCGCCTTCCGGTCAAGAATCTTCCCCTTGGCGTCGACCATCCGGACGTCGACCACGTTGTCAGCCCCAAGACCAAACTTCCTCATCATTGACCCGTAGGCCCCGCCGGTGATGTGACCCCCGATGCCCAGGCTCGTGCACAGGCCCATCGGGAATCCGTGGACCCTGCTCTTCTCGGCGATCCGGTAATAGACCTCCCCGACTGTGGCCCCTGCCTGGGCCCACGCCGTGCCCCGGGGGATGTCCACCTCGATGGCGCGGAGGTGGGCCAGGTCGACCACAAGGAAGGGGGACTCCATCTGGGACACGTAGGAGACGGCCTCGTAGTCGTGGCCACCGCTCCGGACACGGAGGGCGAGGCCGAACTGCCTAGAGCAGAGGACAGCGGCCTGGACATGGGCCTCACACAGAGGGGTGAAGATGATCACGGGCTTCGGCACGGTCGGGAGCAAGTACCGGAGGTTGTTCGCTGTGGAATTGAGGACGGACGTGAAGGAAGAGACGTTATTCGGGGTGTAATACGAGGAAAGAGGAACCGAATTCCTGGAATTTGTCGAAAGGCAACGAAAGAAGGTCTGTTGAATCGCGTAAGTCGCAGATGCCCATGAAGATGACAAGACCAAGAAAAAGAAGAGAATCTGTGAAAGCAGCAGAGAGCTACGAAACGCCATTTTTTCAGGTCGGTTTTTGCTGTGATCTCTCATTCAATGAATTCAATTGAACAAGCGTTTGGTGGCTCGCGCATATATAGTGGATTTTCAAGGCCTGGACAACGTGGCGATGATCTAATGCGAACATCACTTCTTTGGGTCTTCGAGGTCTTCCATTAATCTAATGTGGGGCCCTTAGATGTCATTATTGCAAAACTTCTGGTGAAGATGCATTATTTGATTGGAGTCCGAGCAGTGATATAACGATTGTCAACAACATACCATGTGAGATTTTGCCACGTGAACCTAATAAGACATAATAAACTCATTTTCCTTTACCCTTATCTGCGGCTAGCAAGCATACATACTGTTACCTACTGTTACCTGAATTGATCGGTTCGGTGTGGGTTGTTTCCGCGGCAGCAATCTGAAATCTAGCTTCCGCTTCTGACAAATTGAAATTAGGAACCAAACCGATTATGCTTGAAACTAGCCTGAAACCGAACCCGCCGGTCGACCCCAGTTCCATTATGCGAGCAAAATTATCACCTGAATTAAATGTTTTCCTAGTAGGCACGGTAGTTCATCTAGCTAAAGTAATGTCTGTATAGGAGAAAAATTGAATTAGGAAAACCTTTATTCATGAATTAATTATATGCTTCAAGATTGTCTAAATTAAAAATTTCTCGAAATCTGTAGTTATTGGTACTCATTTTTTAATTACCATGAACAGAACGTGTCCATAAAAAGGCCTTTACGACTTGTACTTTTCTTTAAATTAGTTGCCTAAGTTCGTGTAAATATACATTAATTACGACTTGTGATCATCCTTTACGACATGCTTTCCCTTAAACTATCCTTAAGTTTCTCTTTTAATTGCTAAATTTCCAAATTTCTGAGGATATCCCAGTAAATGATAGATTGAAGACAGTTTCTAAGAAAATGAGTTTCTCTTTGAGAAACGTACCGTAGATATCATTTTTGACATATTCCCAAAGGAGGCTTTATATCTTGTTCATTGCCATCTCCGTTCGGCAGCAACGACAACACTCTGACGATCGTTGCCGCCACAAACAACACCGTTGGCAAACACTGCTGCCGCCTTCCCCGCCACCACACTAGCATCAAACTCAACTGCCGAGAGAGCCTCTCAATTATGCGTCCTACCGTTTACAATTTGTAATGTTTGAATTGAGCATATGCAAGTAGGTCTTAATTTACTTCAGCAGTTAAGTGAGTTTTGGCTTAAAGTTTGATCGATTTGTCGAGTCACGTGTATCAAACGTATCCATACTATCAGTGTTGACAAGTTTCAGAAGTTAGTAAGCTTCTCAAATCATTCTTCTTGTCAGCAATAATGAATGGAAACGCATCTCTTCACAAGATCACACCACACCTAATAAAGTTCATTCACAATTGGCATCAGGAATAACAGAGGGGCCGGGCGGGCCTGGGAATGGGAATTAGCATTTTCCCAGCCTCACACACCAAATCAGGGTCGTTGACGGTCTGTCATGGAAGACCTTCAATCCGGGAGGTCATCACCCTCCGGCCTATGCTATGGGGTTCATTGCGAGCGCTAGAGAGGGAGAGGAGCTGTGATGGGTAGGCGACGATGCTGTTATTGGCCACGAAAATGGCATGTCCAGGATCACCATTAAAAATCGAAACACGTTAATGAAGAAATTATCGATTCGCATATCTAGTTTGAAATCTATCGAACTTGATGTGGAATTTGCGATGGTTTCGAACACGAACTTAAGTGCTTCTCCCATATCCCTTTCGTTAGAACACTGGCCTAATGAGATTGCCACTCACGAGAATAAAGTTCTCTCTAGATCCGTGTGTGAATCAGATTGTGCATCTTCAGGTTAAGGAAGGGACTTGAACACTATTTATAAAGTTTTCGACCATATACCCTCTTATTACGGGCCGGGCCGTACTCAACCCACACTAGCCAGCCCCATATTAGACTTATTAAGAACCCATATATCTTACCTTTATTAGACCAAACTAATTCAGTTAAGTTCAATTAATGAAGCCCACGTTAGGAAATTCTTACATTCTCTCACTTGGGCGATATTAATTGAAACATAATTGTGTGCGCACCTTTATATTGGTCTAAAGATTATTCTTAATAGTCAATTCGATCCCATAAAGTCTCGAACACCGAATCATAGCGGTAACTATGTGTACTCACACAAAGCCTTCCATGGTCACGAGTACTTTCAACTTTACTGGTATGGATTTAATATAGCAGTGTGGCAAATGGACAATACGTTATAATGAGTGATACTTCATGTATTGTCCATTTTGTTAGTCCAAATTCTCGCTCCTTAAATGTCACAAAATCTAGTGTGTCATTAGAGAATGTCCTTCATGGTTCCAATGAACTTGCATATGTCTTACATTGATAGTTAACTGTACTTTATATGTAACAAGATATATCATTAAGGCTAATACCAAGAATGCCTCATAGCTTGTATTCAAGGTTTACACAATGCCTTGGGATTTTCATCAAATATGTGTACTCAACTTGATAAATCTACATTCACAAATATCTCATTGAATGCAAAATAGTTGATACATATTTAAATATTTACAAATTGTAACAAAATCAAATACAAATTTCATAAGAGCAACATAAAACTAAACAACTCCCACTAATTAACAGTATCCCATGATACTCCTAAGCTAATGTTCATAACATGTCGATCAAATATACAAAGGCGAAGGCCTTTAGTTAGCAGATCTGCAATCATATCATCTGTTGAAATGTGCTCTACTGCAATGTTACCATTTTGAACTTTTTTTTTTATAGTCGGGTACTTGACCTCCATATGCTTAGACCCCTTAATACCTCTATTGTTGTTAACAAACAACACTGTAGAGTTATTGTCACAATACAACTGTATGGGCTTATCCACAAAATCAAATACAGTCAACTCCTTAATGAGGTTCCGGAGCCAAATTGCCTGAGTAGCGGCCGAAAAGCATGCTACAAACTCCGCTTGCATGGTAGAGGATGTCATTGATTTCTATTTCTCACTTTTCCATGATATTGCACATCCTGCTAACTTAAAGATGTAACGTGTTGTCGACTTCTTTTCATCCTAACAGCAAGTAAAGTCTGAATCCGAATACCCAACTAGCTGTAAGTCCTAAACATGCCTGTAAATCAGCATATAGTCTTTTGTTCTCTTTAAGTACCTCAAAACCTTCTTGGCAGCAACCCAATGATAGTGTCCTGAATTCGATTGATATATGCCTAGAAGTCCTATTGCAAAAGCAATATTTGGTCTAGTACATACTTGAGTATACATAATACTCCCAAATGCACTAGCATAAGGTACATTCTTCATTTGGGCTTTCTTAAAATCTAAATGAGGACATTATGACAGACTTATCTTATCACCCTCACTAACAGGAGCAATTCTTGGCTTGCATTGTTGCATGTTAAATTTTTCTAAGATACGATCAACATATGCCATCTAAAATAAACCCAATAGTTGGCGAGAACGATTCCTACGAATCTCAATGCCAAGGACAAAAGACGCCTCACCAAAGTCCTTTATATCAAAGTTCTTCGATAACATCTGCTTTGTCTCATGCAGTAAACCAAGGTCACTGCTCGCAAGTAGAATATCATCCACATAGAGTATAAGGAAAATGAATTTCCTCTCACTGACCTTGCAGTATATACACTGATATACTTTATTCTCAACAAAACCAATGAAGCAACAACTATGAAACTTCAAATACCATTGTCTAGAAGCTTGCTTAAGACCATAAATAGACTTTTTCAGTCTACATACAAGCATACCTGAATCATCTGCCACAAAATCTTCGAGTTGCATAATATAGACTTCTTCATTAAGATCTCCATTGAGAAAGACAATTTTAACATCCATCTGGTGTAACTTCATATCGAAATGAGCTACCAATGCCATGATCACTTTGAAAGAATCTTTAGAAGAGACTGGAGAAAAAATTTCTTCATAGTCTACTCCTTCTCTTTGAGTGAAACCCTTGACTATCGGTCTTGTTTTAAACTTCTCAATCTTTCCTTTGGAGTCCCTTTTAGTCTTATACACCCATTTGCAGCCAATGGGTCTATGACCTTCAGATAATTCAACAAGTTCCCAAACATCATTATGCTTCATGGACTGTATTTCATCTCTTAATGCATCCAATCACAGTTCCAACTGAGAACAAGAAACAGCTTTCGCATAAGTCACTAGATCAACCACAGAACCGATATCGTAGTCTTGCTCTCCTATATAAACTAAATAGTCCGGCGGTATAGCTGATCATCTCTCCCTAATGGATCTCCTTACTGGAGCAGCAATAGCCTCATTCTGCACCTGAGAGCCTTAAGGAACTTTATTAAGAGCTGTCTCGACAACAGGATCTTGAGCCTTAACAAGTTCAGTTTGTGGTGTGGGAGTCTCCACAATTATCTGTATATGAAAAGATAAAGATACAACATTACCCACAGTAATATTATTCTCAATAGTCTGTGAGCGGCTACTTTCTTCAACCACATCAAACTCCAGAAACTTGGCTATTTGTGATTCCATAATTCTTGTGCCTCCATTAAAATTATAGAACTGATATCCTTTTCGAATGATCCGAGTAAGATACAAAGTAACACCGAATGGTTCTAGAGTCCAACTTACTTAATGTTGGAATATATAACTTCACTTCTGTAAGACATTCCCAAACCTTAAGATGGTTTAAGCTAGGCTTACGTCCAGTTCATAACTCAAAAGGAGTCAATGGAACAGCTTTAGTAGGTATACGATTTAGAATGTACAAAGCTGTTTTCAAAGCTTCACCCCACAGAAAACTAGGTAAATTTGTCCTATTAATCATAATTCTCACCATTTCCATAAGAGTGAGATTGCGCCTTTCGGCTATACCATTTTGCTCAGGACTCCCAAGTATAGTAAACTAAGCCACTATCCCAAAATCCTCTAAGTTTTTGGCAAATGGCCCCTTAAGTTGTTCGGCATCGCCATGTTTACCATAATACTCTCTACCTTTGTCATATCTAACAACCTTTATGACTTTTCCCAACTATTTCTAGACTTCAGTTCGAAAAATTTTGAACTAGTCAAGAGACTCAGACTTTTCTTTAATCAAGTACAGATAGTCATATCGAGAATAATCATCAATAAATGTGATGAAATAAAAATTTCTACACAAGGTTGTCGTATAAAGTCCACTTATGTTAGTGTGAATGACCTCCAACAGGTCAGAACTTCGGACTGTAGTTTTCTTTCTTATCTTAGTCATTTATTTCTACAACAATCTACGCATGTCTCTAGGTCATTTTTAAGAGCAAGCAGAATGTTAGTTTTTATCAGCCTTTCTACTCTATCCTTAGAGATATGACCAAGCCGTTTATGCCACAATGTATAAGATTGTTCCTTAGGTAGTGGTCTATTGGAAACAACCTTTTCAATCGTATAAGCGACGTATATGTCACAGGAGACAAACGCAATCTGTACAATCCGTTGGACATATTACAGCACCCAACCTTATTTGAATTAAGAAATAAAGAAATAACATTGTTCGTGATTTCAAAAAGAGTAGCCATACATGCCCAAACACAATACAGAAACTAAGTTTCATCTAAAAGAAAGTACATAAAAAGTGTTTTTCAACATTAATCTAAAACCAGAGTCTAGAATTAAGATTACATCTCCCACAAACACAACATCGGCTTTTTCGTTATTTCCCACAGTGAGTCTTGACTCACCTAATTTGGCTTCTTCCGATTTATGAATCCCTGTATGGTAAATGCGACATGATTAATTACACTGCTATCGAGCCATCAAGAACTGGATGATGCTTCTGATAGGTTGGATTCACAAACAAGTGTCAAGGAATCATTACCTGTAGACTCACGTTTGGACAACCAAGTTTTGAACTTTCCACAATCCTTCTTTATGTGACTTTCTTCTTATAAAAGAAGCAGCAGTCACTATCCTTTTTGAAGGATGTTTTCTGTGACATTCCGAAATTTCGTCCATTTGAGATTTATGAAATGACTGAGTTTATTAATGTACTTGTAGTTAGTCTTGTCCGGAACTGATCATTCCTAGGATACTAACCATTAGGGAAAGGCTAATTAAGGATTTAAATTCATACGACTAAAAAGATTTAATCGTGAATCGACTTTCGATCAGAAAATCGTCCGGGTGACATTTTGAGCCAATGTAGACGATCTTAGGATAGTATGGACCAATTTACCAATGTCATATTAGTAGATTGCGGGTGATTTCGTTTGATCACGAAATGAACTGACAAACGATCCATAACCTATACTGAACGATCGTGCTCATCGGAACTAACGATCGATCCTCGCAATTTTATTGACAACCGAGGTCATCAAGATCTGAATGAACTTGCACGTGACTCAACTTAGTATCGGTCACAAGTTGATTCTGTGAATTTCCCCAAAAGCCGCCCGTTAGTCTGAGATATGCACAAGTTACATTATATAGAATTCTATTATTAAATTGAGACTAAATTAGGCATCGGAAAATTAGGAAATCACGATAGAACGTTAGGATGACGTTGCGGTTGTAACGTGCAATTTTGGATGTGCCTGAATCCTTCAGAAAAATTCAATTTCGGCAAGAAAATGGGAAAGCGACCATTTTACACTTGGGAATTTCTAAAAGGCTAGTTTTATGGGGCAATGGCATTTTGATAATTTTTCCCTAAATTTGGAAAATATAATTTCGCCCTTGGACTTTTCGAGAAATTCCAAGATTACCTTTGGATATTTTGGATAAAATTCAATTTGGGCCGTCGATTTCAAAATAAGATCGAATCTGGACCGTCGGATGAAAAGATTATAGAGGGGCATTTTGGTCATTTGGCAAAAAATTAGTCAAAACTTGGAGATTAAGCTTGACCACCCATTCTCTCTCCTCTCTCTCTCCCCTCATTTGGCCCCCCCTTCCCCACCGTGAGCTCTCCCTCCCTCTCCCCCACCGAATGCCGCCCTCACGCCGCCGTCGCCGCGCCGTTGTACCGCACCGCACCACCGCCAAACACCACCCTCATGCCACCGTTCCCTCTCTCTCTCCCTCTCGGTTTCCCTCTCTTGATTATGAACCGGCCCAAGCCGCAAGCCGCCACTGCAGTCCACTGCCGATCACCACCCATTTCGCTCTAGCCGCGTGAGTCTAGAGTCAGGTAAGTCGTGATCTAAACCTCGCCTAGTTTATCAGGTAAATTTAGACCCGTTTAGATGCGGTTTGATAGAATTATGGGCTAAAAAGAATAACGAGCCGTAAGATTGATTTCGGAAATTTTTGGAGAAATTTAAAGGCCGTGAGACTGCTGTGATGGTCTGTTTGATGGACTATAAGGTGTTGTTGGGTACGTGGATGGTACCGTTAGGTCCGGCTCGGAATTTTATGAAAGTGTCGTGACGAGCCGGGAGTGAAATATTGAAGTTTCGGATGCAAAAAAGCCCAACCGATGGCTGTGATTTGATGTTTTATGTGCTGTGGGGTGCTGTTTGTTGCGTGATTAATACCGTTAGATCCGGTTCGAGATTTCGTGAAAGTGTCGTGAAAGGCCTGAATTGATTTGATAGCGTTTGGGTGTGAAAAAATACCAATTTGTGTGTTAATCGCGTGCCTGTGATGTGACTGTGTTGTTGTGGTGTATTTGGTGCAATTGGGTGCACGGAATTTAATGCGAATGTGTGTGAGTGTGAGATTGGGATCAGGCCGAGGCATTATAAGCTCGGGTTATGATCATGTAGACCTATCGCATTTGGCGCAGGCTGAGGAGTGAGGAAGTGAGAAATGAGATTGGCCCGAGGCAAGATTAGCTCGGGTGGGAATAGGATCGAGCCGAGATGTTCTAAAACTCGGGTCGTGATCACGTAGGCTTGTCGCATTTGGCGTGGGCTGAGGAAATAAAGTGAATGTGGGATCGGACTGAGGTGTATGATACTCGAGGCGCGATCAAGTGGGCCGAGGAGTGTTGACGCGGGCCGGGAAAGTGTTTGAGAATGAGGCGTGTGGTACGGAAAGTGTGAATGTGGGATCGGACCGAGGCATATGATGCTCGGGGCGCGATCAAATGGGCTGTGGCGTATATACGCGGGCCGAGAATGTGATTGAGTAAACGTGGGTACGACGAGTGGGCTAAAATGTGGTGTGATTGATGTGTGATTTGACATGTGAGAAGTTCGTATGTTGTGGCATGTACGTGAAAACTAGTTGTTGTGATTATGAACTAATGTGCAGGTTGTGTGTGCCGAGAGTCCATGTATGTATGATTGTGGACTGTTATTCGTGTGGATTGATTGGTTGTATGTCTGAATGTTTCTGAAATTACGTGGTAGCCTAGATAGAGTCTAGGTTGTAACTTATTGAGAAGTGTCTCATGGTTGCTTCAACCAAACCATTTCAGATCACTCGCCTTTGCAATGAATCTACCGCCGCCGCCAGAGAGTTTTGGTATAGTCATGCACACCGACAATAATTTTGTGGAGTACCTAGTAGATGAGCAATACACCTGGATCAAGCATACCTCGACAGTATGAGTGGATGTAGAACTATCCCCTTGGCAGGCTCACACATACACTGCGTGGACGTTTAGAGACGGGGTTGATGAGTTCGGCCCTGTTTGAGACTTTGACGTCCCCTTTGATGGAGTTGGAGACTGAGATCCATCAACCATACCCCTAGCTGATGGCAAGCTGACTAGCTTGGAGACTAGATTGGCTCAGTCTAGACTCCACCCTGCGTCTGTAGTACCCGAACCCTCGAAAGCCAAGCATGAGCAGGAACAAGAAGAATCCCAAGCGGGATACGATCCGATGGACGTGGATCTTGAGGTGAATCCCAAGGAAGAACATGAAGGAGGAGAGGAAAACCTTGTAGCAGAACCGCAAGAGGATCCAGAAGCGGAACCAGAGAGTGAATAGGAGGGCGTACTCGTATACGACTACAACCCCTAATATGTGCCAGGGGATGAGCCAGTCGAGTAGCCTGTCGAAGAGGAGCGAGATGAGGTCTTAGGGGAGTCAGGTGACACAGACCACCCGATTGAGATTGGAGCTGAGCCAAAGTCCTCAGTAGAAGCGACGATCCAAGATGAGTCAGATTCGAGCGCTAGCGATTTGGATTCAGAGTGGACACCGTCTCAAGGGCGCCAGGGCTAGTGAGGAGGTTGGGAGCAAGTTTTGAGAGGTACCATTTTTAGAAAATAGGGAGTCTGAGTGATCTACCCTATTTGAGGTGTTAATGTTGTAAGGATTAGAAAGTGGATGTGCATGTATGTTTGTAGACGAGCAAGCGGGCGGCAAGGTTTGAGTATGTTGTAAATGGATGTTGTGCATACTACTATCGAGGCATAATATAGTGTGGTTGTTATGGCAATCTACTTTCTTCTAGTGTTCTCCAATTTTATTGTCCGGGTTTAATTATTTGTTCCCGCCGCAATTAGCTCTGACGAGAAAATGGAGTCGGCGACGTATTCCTAGGATGTCGCACTTAATCAACTTGAGGAAGTGGAATGTCGCAAGCTCGATAGGAGCTCGAGGTATGACATTTTCTTTAGACCAATATTGTCATATTGACTCGTAATGTCATGAGTACCTTTATGAGTACAATTTCTGGACTTCTTATCCTTCATTTTGCGGGAACCAGAAACATATAAGGCTATATGCCCTTTTTTCCTTCTTAAGTTTCCCTTCCTCTGCCACCACTCTTGCTATCAAGTCATTAACTGACCAAATCTCATCTTGGGAATTGTAGGCTCCGTTCGTTTGGCGGAAAATATTCTCTCAGAAAATAATTTCCGGATTTCCGGTGTTCGAGGGGCAGAAAACGTTTTCCGTGGGAAAACATTTTCCTTCCCACCCTCACAAAATAGCCTAAGTTTATGGAAAATGACTTCAGCTTATGAAAAGCAGAAATCATTTTTTGCCAAACTCCTCCTTCCTCCCTTCGGTCGCCAGTCGTCGTCGCCGCCGTTACCCTCGCCGCCGCTGCCGGTCGCCCGCCGTCGCCGCCGGTCGCCGGCCGCCGCTTGTCGAGGGTCGCTTGTCCGCCGCCGTGGCTGCCGACCGCCGCCGCCGCCGGTCGCCGTTTGCCGCCATCGGTTGTCGACTGCCACTCGTAAGTGGCCGCTCGTCCGCCGCCGCCACCACCGGCAAAAAAATATTTTCTGAAACTTTTCCATATTGGTTGCCGAACACCGAAAAATTATGTTCCAAGAAAACATTTTCCAGGAAAATGACTTCTAGGAAAATATTTTCCAAAAACACAATATTTTCCGCCAAACGAACGGAGCCGTAATTTGTCTTTATAATCCCAAAATCAGGTGGAAGGGTGTTTAGGGCTTGATACACAATGCAAGCATCAGGAATGGAAACATTAAGAGCTTGAAACTTCGTCTTTAGGTCTACCATCCTAAAGACATAATCTCTAACCCCAGCAGTACTATCATATTTCATATCGAAAAGCTTTTAAAGAAGTGTACCAACCTCAGCATTAGATAAAATGCGGTTTCTAACCTCTAAGGCTGCCATTATTTCCTTAGCAATACAGTCAGCTGGCAAACCACTTTTCAAGTGTTCTTGAATGGATTTCTTCATTGTTAATAAGCAAATCCAATTGCTCTTTTCCCAAGCAACGTAGTCCATTTTTTCAGCTTTATATTGGTGGTTATGATATCTGCCGGCTTATCCTTTGTAAGAGCAATGTGAACATCCATTAGCTCCAATCCAAATAAAAAATCATCTTTCCATTTCTTAAAGTTCAACCCAGTAAGGATCTCAATGGAAATTGAATTGCCATTTACAGAAAAAGGTGACTTGAAAACAAACAAATAATACAATCAGCATCATGTGAGTATTTATCTAGAGAGTTACATACATCATCACATAATCACCTTTTGGCAGAAAATATGACATGCAGTTGTACACTCTCCACATGACAGCGGCCATGAGAACATATTCTAATCTTTTGTGAAATCACCACATTTGGGTGTATGAACCACCAAAATCAGTCATTTCTCAAGCACATGTTATATATGTACCCCTCCATGAGCCAATGCAAGATCACCCCCTTTTGGAGTATGATCACGCAATAGAACATGAGACATCCAACCACAATATGAGACCGATATTTTTCAAATCCAGTCAAGTGTGCTACTTTAGTGGTCACTACTCAACTGAATCATTGAAAATCTCTCATACCAGGGATATGAGCTTTATGTATCATATTCACTATATATATGTAATGCTAGATGTAAAAACAGGGACGTATATCTTTGAAATTACATGTCATGCTAATTATATTGTTCCATTCATTGATAGATAATGAATTACACTCTACACAGTCCTTATGTGGTGATATACATGTGAGTTACCATATGCATTTCTGAAACCATAGAGAAATATAGGAAAATACACAAAAATACCCTAAAAATATGCATATATAGGGTTCTATACGTATTTTCACATATTGAAAAGCTTCAAATATGTAAAATAAATATACCATAATGTAGAGAATCTCGATATGAGTGCATCAATATCAAGAAAATCCCAAACAGATGTCGGACGCGCTCTCACACGCCGCCGGAAGGCGCGGCGCGTGCATGCGTGTTCAGCCGGTCAAACTGGTTTGAACAGCCGGTCCAATCGGTTGACCGGTCCAACTGGTTAATGATCAACGGACCAATTTGACCGGTTGATCAGTTGGGTCAAAGGTTGGGTCGAATCAAAACTCAGGTCAGGTCAACGGTCGGGTTGGGTTAGGATCTGGGTCAACCCCGGATCCGTGCCCCTGCTAACATCATGCTGACGTCATCCAGTGTACTACGGAACCCAGTCAACGGTAGGGTTAAAACTATGCCTACGGAACCCAGTCCAAGTCGGATCTTGATGACTCGGAAGAGCTATCAGATAGCTCGACATCAGAGTCTAGGGAATCCTGCTCAGACTCGGCCCCAGTTGACTCCTCCTCGGAATCCATCGGCTCGGCCTCGTCCTCCAGTTCCACGTCCTACTCCATGAGCTCAGGCTCCTTGTCTTCCGACTCCATCGGCACCGGTTCTATGTTCCCAACCTCTGGCATGCGGTTGGGGCTCGCCAGTTCCCTATCAGGACACTGGGGGTCAAAGTCCCTAGCATTCGTCAGCGGAATCTCAAAAGATCGAAAAGATCCGTAGGTCCCCTCCTGGTCTCGGATACACCATGCTATATACCTATAGGCCTGGTTAAGATCATCGCCTACTTCAACCCAGACTGTGGAAAGATACCTAACCCAAAAATCCCCGTTCCCAGCGGGGTACACCGTCTCCTCCCGATCTATCCAGAGAAGAATCCCAAACCGGACTGGCACTGAAGGCATCTCAATGTCGGGGGTCTGAAAATTTGGGTTTAAACAACCGTGAGAATAAATCTCAGCGAGTATGTTCCCTAAACCTAAGCTAGGCTAGCATGCACCCTCTGACAAACACCAAACAATACAAAGACTAACTAAAGAGTGACTTAGGCCCTTAGGCCCAAATCTAGTGATTACTTAGCCCTGCAGGTTAGGCATTATATATATATATATATATATATATATATATATATATATATATATATATATATATATATATATATATATATACACACACACATATATATATATATATATAGCAATTTAGCATAGAACTCAATCGCAGAACAAATATGCATATCGTTTCACCACGACGCATGTCATGCATATGCTCGTGCTCATACTTACACTAATGCCTCATCAATGCACTTCGCACACTTACACTCCTGCATACTTGCAATTGCCAAATTCATCGACCCGCGTAAAACGCATCAAGTCCATTATTTTGAGATCGATCTCCGACCCGCGTAAAACCCTTCAAGCTCACGACACTCAACTCGCGTAAAACGCATCAGGCTGATCATTTTCTAGTAATCTGGGTATCGTCCAGCGTAACACGCATTAGGACGGTTCACTACTTCGCATAAAACATATCAGGGTCTTATGTGATCACACATTCACACACCAGTTATTATCTTAACCCTGCGTAAAATACATTAGGTCTATTAGGTGATCACACGCTCATGTCACTCGTGTACACTCACATAATGCACGTGCTATGCCAATACTCGATATGCACACCCATGGCTACAACGCTCACACTTAGGCATTTACGAATTTCACAAGAGCATTCAGTTGCACAACGCCACTTATTCAACCCACAATACAATATGCTCAATCCACATTTCAATATGCCCAACCAACATATTAGCATGACCACAAAAGCAATTCAAACACTCTTGCACAGTACATGAGTTACACATGTAAATCGCACAATTAGGTCAACATGAATCCACACATTCAAGGCTCGCTAAGCTACTCCATTCCTAATCACACTAGGCACGTGACACGGTACCACCAATTGATCACAGCCAAAGAAAAATCAGCCACATAATCCGCCAATCTAAACGTTCTCGGTAATTACACAATTAAACCTCAAATTGATCGCTCTTAGTCTCATTCAATCCCAATATGGCCAGCCACCAAACAGATCTTCTAGGCCAATAAATATCCGTAATATGCACCATTTGGCTCCCCAAAATATCACCCAAATCAGTCACCATGAGGACTGACTTAGGTACACACTAAAATCCGCAATTGAACCCGAACTTACTCCAAATTTGTGCCGATCCATCCCAATCTGTCCAGCCATTACACAGTCCATTCTAAACCTGCAAACCTCAACTAAAACCTTTGCACTAAGCCGCGAAATAGCCACAAGAACAGCCACCACTCGGTCCACAATTTTCCTCCGCCAAATCCACAATTTCACCCAAATCAAGACGTCTATGCTTCACCTCATCACAGCACTCCACAGCCTACTAAACCTCGATCAAATAATCATCCTAGGCCCTCAAATTAGCCACAACATCAGCCCCTAACAGCCTCCACAAAGTAACCCATAAAATACCCTAATTTAACCCCTAAATCCATCTAGAAATACAATTTAACCTAACTAGGGCTTAGGATCACACTCACCTGGATTTCTTGAGCTCCTAAACATGGTTGAACAGGTGGTACAATGGCTGAGCAGCGGCGGGGCAAGCAGCGGTGACGGGCGGTCTTTATGGCGGCGGCACCGACAGCAGCTTGCGGACGGCGAGCCTAGGCGAAGGGGCTGCTTGCGCGGCTTGGGAGAGGGGAGAGGGAGAGAAAATAAGGCGGCTGGCTGGTGGTGAGGCGCGGGGCAGCGTCGGCACACGGCGGCGGCGGCATTGGCTCCGGTGAGTAGCGGCGGTGGCACCGAGAGGAGGAGGAGCTCGTGGGAGAGAGGGGAGAGGAGAGGTGACCAGCTGCTTGGGGGACAGAATGAGAAAAGAGAGAGACTATAGAGTATATAGAATGAGTGAGATAGTGGAGTGGTTGACCAAATATTCAAAATGTCAAACTTACCCCTAGTTCAAAGGTTGAGGTTTAAACTTGGCAAAACTCTTAGGGGCATTTTAGACCATAATTTCTAGCATTATTGGGCTGATACACTTCAATATAAAACCCTAAAATAATCTCCAATCAACCCCAAAATTCGGAATACAAGGCTAGGGCACAAGGGCAAAATGGTAATTTTCTGATCCCAGGTGAAATTTCCAAATTTTATCTCTATTGATTCCATATATGAGTGGCCACATAAAAATGATGTTGTCCTTGCAAAATAGTCCCATACACCCACGAAATTCAACGCCGAAGTCCGCACTTAATTCCACGATCAATTTAATTCAATTTGCAGTTTTAGCGTCTCTCACTAACAGACATATCAACCTAGGCTACTCGAGTCGTGATGATGTCGATTTCCAAGAGAATACGAGGATTTATCGCTAGTCTCGGGGGTTGCGGTCGTTCGGAATAAGTTTGGGATCGTTTGCCGCGCATACTCTCGATCGTGCAGAATCACCCGCTATCCAATCATACGTTGTCGGTCGAACCAATTCCATCACTCTCCTTGATCGGCCTACATTGGCACAAAATATCCTCTCGTCGTATCTCGGAATCGGACTTCATTCACGGTCGAGCTCTTGAGTCCACGTACCGTTTTTCCTAGTTAGCCTTTCCCTATTGATCAGTATCCCGAGATTGATTAGATTTGGGTGAGACTTACTGAAACGCAATGAGAAATAATATTAATTTCATTGATAACGAAAGTGGGTCGAATTTCGGGATGTTACATATCATCATGGCAACGTCTCGTCCGCTCCTTATTCTAACTATTAGTTCGAATATTATAATATGCATATACTTATCTGTAAAGTTGAGTTGAGAGTCTCACACTTGACAGGCGAAACTTGTGAGACAATCAAGACTTATCCCAAGCAGAAGGTTATCATTTGGGTACTTCTTTTGGAGGTTTTATTTAATTTGAGAACGGGACTCAATTGTCATGACTAGCATTAATATTAGGGATAATGACACAAACACTCTCTGAACTTTGGCACAATGTACATTTCTAAACTTTTAATTTGTTCAAGATCATCCTTAAACTTTTGATTTACGTTCAATTCAGTTCCTTAATTATATGAAAATGTTCAATGTAGTTCCTAAACTTGAATTAATGGAAATGATTGCATTGAGTATTTTCATATAGTTTAAGAACTAAATTGAATATGTACAAAAAGTTCATGGATAATATTGAACAAATTAAAAATTCAGGGACCACATTGCACATTGTATTAAAGTTTAGGGACTATATTGAATAAATTAAAAGTTTAAGGATCAAATTGCACATTTGGCCAAAGCTCAATGACTATTTATGTCATTTTCCCTTAATATTATGAGAAACGCGGCAGCTCTATAAACAAAACAACTCAGGCAAGAAATAAATTGTAGTAATAAAATTTGAACGCGATGGACTTACATGACTCGATGGTGTGCTTATTCCATGGGGGAGAGATCGACGAGATGGTTTGTCTATAATAAGTGTTTTGCCGAAAATTTACGGATGAAACACCTTTTAAAATGTGGATTGATAAGTGATCGACAAAGGTTGCGAAGGGTCCTTTGTTGATTTGAACAGGAAAGTAAATGATAACGAATTTAAAGGTATTGAGACCGGAGACAATTGTATACAGCCATGTAAATTGTGGGAAGGTAAAGATAAAGGTAAATTTGTCGAAGAACATTAAGTTTTGACGATTATTGACTCTACTACTCGACGGTTATCAACTCAACTACTTGACGGCTATCAATTCCACTACTCGATTATTATCAACTCCACTACACGACGGTGATTGACTCAATTACTCAACAGTTATTGACTCCATTACCTTGACAGTAACCTTTTTGACAGTTGCATTCGAGATTGTTGACTCAATACTTGACAGTTATGTTGCCTCCACTTCCTTGACGTTTAACTCTTTGTCGGTTGCATCCAAGAATGTCAACTGAACACCTAGACATATTTTGGTGTCAGCATATGCCCTCTTTTGATAAAATTGAATGATTATTTGATCATTTGATTCTTTTGAATTAGATAATCAAGGGACATCATATGACTCATATCCTTCCATTGAAGCCATGTTTCATACGATGTCTTCATGTGGCCCTTTATCTCTATCTTTAAGCAATTTCTCATAATTAGACATTCTTGTTGTCAATTAAAATAAATCGGTAAAGTATAGGCCTTCAAATCTTTCACTTAAATTAAGTTTCAACCCATTAAAGGCCACATTTGTAAAACCCATTTTAAAGAGTAAAGTGAGGCATATATTCTTAGTCTTCTTAAACCGAGTAATAAACTAATCAACTGACCCATTGCTTAGTTGGTAAAGCCTAGCCAATTTGGCCATTGATATCTTAGCTATCATTCTATAAAATTGAGAATGGAACTGTCTTTCTATCTCTACTTAGTTATACATTGATTTAGGTGGTAAATTAGTATACCAAGTTCAAGCAGTTTTCGACAAAGACAAAGGAAATAACATGTCTTAAAAATTCATTTGTTCTTGCTTCTTCAAATAGGATTATAAATTGACCAATATGTTTAATGATCGATTGTTCATCTTCGCTAGTGAAGATGACAAAGTTGGGAATTGTAAAACCTCTAGAAAACAGCTGATTATCAACCCGTTCAGATAATGTTATAAACAAGCTTAATAAATCACCTTTTTAAACCCAACTCTTGTCGAGCTTCTTTGGCAAATTGTGCTGGGTTAAATTGAAGATTTGGTTGGCCGCCTTGCCCATAATCGGTGATGCTGGCCTCGTTGGATTATCTATGTCGACATTGATTGGTAAGTTAAGCCTAACAAGGATGTTGGCATTTTGTGTTGCCATAACATTTTTTTGCTTGACAATTTCAATTCTAGCATTTGATTGGTTTGTCAACCAATATGGTGTGCCGATTTATTGTTACCGACTAAATTATTCCATCATTAAAATCAAAAGAACTGTGAACATTTCTTGATAACACTAGTGATAGTTAATTGGACGATTCTGACCTCAACAGAGCGTCATTCACAGCAATGATGGCTATTGGCTTGATCACATTCAACATGTGTCTCATGATGTGTAATTAGCTATATCATTTTGTTGTTCACCAAGCAATCTTCTCTTGGTCAACATTATACTAAAAATTTGGTGGACGTTCCTCCAATAGTTTTTCGCTGAGGTGCCTTGCAAGATCGACATCTCCCTGTTGGTTACCCTCTACCGCTCTTTTGGTGACAGAGGGGACCTAGAATGCACAACAACCTCATTACTAGTTTGTGGTAGTGGGTTGTTGTTGCCAACAACATTGTCAGACTCTTGTTGATTTATGGTTCTTGCCATCGCAGTCTTATTGAATCAACAAAATGTGTCCCATAAGGCACGTCAAAAAGATGTTTTGCTGAAAAGTTACCAACAAAAAACCTTTCAAGATGAGGCAGAATAATCCATCAACAAAGGTTGCAAAGGGTTGTATATTAATTTTGGACATGAAACAAATGACAAGAAATTTAAAGGTACTAAAATCAGAGACAATCATCTCCAACCATTTAAGTTGCAAGAAAGTAAAGATAAAATGAATTTGCAGAAGTACGTCAAGTTCTATGATTGATTGGGAGGAGGGTTTACAAAAAGTATACTTGGCAAATATATAACCCAAGATTGACGGTTACACAAAAAGCTAAAAACATAATTTTCGACTCCACTACTCGATGATTATTGACTTCACTACTTTGATGGTTACCTCTTTTACAGTTGTATCTAAGATTGTTGACTCCGTTGCATGACTGTTATGTCACCTCCACTTTTTTGATGGTTACCTCTTTGTCGATTGCATTTGGAAATGTCAACTTAACACTTGGATGTTTTTTGGTGTCAAAATCAGTAAAGATGATATTACAATCACTCAATCACAATCACTTACTAGTGTTTTCTTAACTTAGATTAAATCCAAACTCACAAGAATCAATGACAAGAAAGGAAATTTTTTACACTCTCGACTCTCCTGGACGATGGCTCTCAATGCTCTCTTTGGCTCTCGCAAGTTTCATACATACAAGGAGCACTGACTATGCACAAGAGACCAAACTCAACAGTAGAATATTTAAATATAAAAAACTATGAGTCATTCTCTGACGACAACATGGACTTCGACTTAAATAAGGAAAAGGATGGGAAAATAATTTCTCTCTTTGCATCAGCTACGATCCTGTTGGCAATAGCCCAATTTGACTTTCCTAATATGGCCCGATTTCATTAAAATTCGATTATGGGTCAGGATTTCAAATCAATTGGGATTAACTTTGAGCAATAATCAACAATCAAAGTATTGCGTTAGAGTTTGAGGGAAGAAAAAGTGCCGCGCAACCCGATGTCATACAACATACTCGAAAGCACCTCTTGTATCCAACCTACTCGTGTGGAAATGTAAGAACGATAAAGGGTAGGGTTTACGATAATGCTCCTTCGTGAACGATGGGCTAAAGTTTGGCTCAAAATCCCACGTCCCTAAGGGTCAATTGAGAGTTCCCTATAAGTAAGAAGGAGAGACAAAGTTGTAATAAAGTATACTATTGTTTGTACCAGTCCACCACGCTGGGTTTTCATATTCAGATTGCATATATTTGAGTCCATAATTAAATAATAGAACGTTGACTAAGAAAAGCACGGCATGTGAAGTTTATCCCGTGTCAAAGGTTCATTTGTTTTGTAGAAAATGAATAGTTTAGAAAATATATTTTTTTAAAAAAACTGCTTATTATCACTTACAAAATAAATCAAGAAAAAATATTTTCATCGTTCACGAAAATATTTAGACATAAATTGTCGTTAATGAGGAAAACTTTGCTCAATTGCTAATTATTTAAAGTGATATAGACGATCATTTTTATAAAAATATTTTCAAAGTTATTTATTTTTTGCGAAATAAATAAATCTTAAGAAAAATCAGAAAATGAAAGAGGACGAAAACGACGTCCGCCAGAGTGGGGAGATAATGTTGGTGGGTGAGACTTTCGGGCGTAACTTTTGGACCCTTGGCTCGGGCGGGAAACTGTCATGCACAGGGGAAATCCGCCGCTTAATGCGCACTAGCCGACAGCTTTTTGACTGTCCGAGCATTCCCACGCATGACATTCAACGAAGATAGGGCAAATTTTCTTGATCTTGACTAGGGGGTGCATCTCTCCCTTTGGCAAACCGCGAAATGTAATCTTTATTGGGTGCGAAGTACGTTGGGCAATTTGAATTGCAAGATGTGGGACTCAGAATTCTCGAAGAATGGTTCGACCGAAAGCTCGAGTTCAGCAATTTGAACTCTGGATTTGAATTTGGATTGATAAGGGCGCGACCAAATTGGAAGGAAGCGAGTTGAAAGAGGTGCTGTCCATTACTGACTTATGTTTAGAGTGATGTTGACTTCTAATTCTATAGGAAGAATAAGGTTTCTCAGCTTTGTATTTTGGTACTCAAACGCATACCTAGAGTGCATTTAAAATCTATTGTTCTTCTTTCGATCATTTGAATCACAAAAACTTGCACGGAAAATTCATATGAGTTTCATTGGTTTTGGTTTTTCTCGAACTAAGTTTCATTGGTATTATGCATTATTTTTCATATCCTACTAAAGCCTATGCTTGCCACAGCTAAGCTAGGGTCAATCGGCCCTCGCGGCTGCCACGTGAGGTTAGCCGAAGCTCACTCAATGGTGGTGAGTAGTGGCGCTTTCCTCAAGCGAGGTGAATGACCCAGATGAGTGCAAGCAATTCCTCGATTCTTCAGACCCTAGCGAGGGTCGTCTACCCTCGTTGACGAAGGAGGGGCGGTGGCAGTGCCCCTTGTCCCCCTCATTGCTCGCTATCTCTTGCTCTTTTTGTTCATAGTTCTTTAAGATGAGGCACTTGTTTGTTGCCACATTAGTGCCGCATGTGTCGGACAGGACGCACCTAACCGTAGTAACTGCCATGTCGGATGGAAAATTTAATAAAAAGGCCATCTGGGATTATTCATCCGTAAGAAAAACCTTCAACGTAAGTTACGCAACTTTAGGAACTCAAATGAACGACAGAAAAGTTCTAAAACTGAATGCACATAAAAGTCACAGATTATAGGGCTTTCCACCACGGAATTGTCCCACTTGATTTTGACTCGGAACCTTTTGGGTTCACATAGTCAGTCAACTTTCAATCAATTCAACTCCATTCAATGGTTTCTTAGTTAGATTGATGTAACAACTTGAAAAATAATAATAGTCTATTAAATTCACTTGGTTCAACTTGAGATCTTTCTTTCCCGTCCATTTCGGGCTCGACGATTAAGTTTGAGCTATAGCTTAAATTTTTCCTAATATCAGTTCATTCTTGGTTCAGTCATCTCCAAAAACATGTCCATGTTCTTTTGTAGACATCATTTTTCACCTAACTTCAATAAAAGTTGCTCATCATTGTTGCTTCCCGTCTATTACCATCCTTCCCAGGAGGAGGGCAGGGGGAGAGTCCTAATCCTATTGCATATTTATCAATTTAGTCCTAAACATTTTCACATTTTGTCAATTAAGTCTATCCAGCTAATTTTGGTTAGAAATCGCTGATATGGATGTCTGTTGTGCTACGTCCGGCACTAACATAGACATTTTTTTAATATTATTTATTTCTTTCTTTTTCTTTTTCTTTTCTTTCTTTTTTTTCTTCCCTTCTTCCTCCTCTAATCGGTTGCTGGGCGATGGAGATGGTTAATGACTGGGCAGATGTGAGGGCCGGAAAGGTTGACCTCACTGTTGTTGGTTGAGGTCAGCCTCACCATGGTTGGGCGAGGCTCGCCCATGCCGGTGGTCGGTGGGGGCAAGCTTCGCCAAGGGCTGGCGACCACATCGATCCTCACTTTGCGACCAACGAGCTAGAGGAGGGAAAAGGAAAGAAGAAAAAGAAAGAGAAAGAAAAGAAAGAAGAGGAGAATAAAATAAAAAAATTGAAAATATTATTAAAAATTATATACATTAGCGTCAGGCGTGCCACATATGACGGCTAGTGTCCACCCAGCAATTTCTGGCTAAAATTAGCTAGATTTATTTAATTGGAAAAATATGAAAATATTTAGGATTTAACTGATAAAACGCTAAAATATTTAAGATTTAATTGACAAAGGTTTATTAGGTTTATGATATTTTGGACGATTTTTTCTTTTCTGAGGAACAACGAGCTCACTGAAAAGCACATAAATAACAATAGAAGATCCTAAATTGAGAGAGATGGTCGTGAATAAAACGTCTTGTGAAGCATCATGGTACTATAAACTCATCGACAATGACCTTCACCTTGGAATTACATAAGGCTTAGAAGATTTGCTCCTACCAAGTATCGATAACCACAACAAAACCCTCACCAGTCACCACCGTTGCAAGCTCATCGTTGGCCCCAGTTTTTACGGGAAGAGGCGTTGGTTGATGATGGAGATGGTCGCAAGAGCGATGAGACAGCGAAATGACATGCTCCCTCGAAACAAGATTAAAATTATTATCTTTCTCTCTTTCTCTTTCTTAATCAAAATTTTGAAGAATATTAGGAAGGACAATTAGAGACTATACCTGTAATTTGAAAAAAAAAGAGAGAGAGAAGAGTTGACACGAGCAGTCTTATCCACCATTAACTTGCCAGTTTAAGTTATCCACTCTCTCATTAACCATCAAATCCATTGCATATAAAATTGCTCACAGAAAAACCTTTTTATACCCGACAGCGTGTGTCGGGATTATTGTATTCGGAGATTCAGAATCCTGGAAGTTTTCATCATGAACCCAATATCCTCGTCTCAATATCGATGACTTACCTTTAATTCCATGTAGCAAGACTAGCTAAAATACCACACAAATAGCAGCATAAGAAAGAACTATGTAATTACAGATTGCACCTTTAATTCGATGAAAATGGTTTAGTAGAAACCCTTCTTCGTAATAATAATTTTATCGAAAGAAACGACATATTACTTTCACTTCACGTATGCAGCCACTTCCTTGGTCAGTAGTACCATGATTTAAACGTGAAATACCTGCAAGTGTGGCCGCACCTGTGTACAACTTGTGGTCATCTAAGAACAAGGACTTGTCTTAAAGAAAAATTAGGAGTAAAGACATGAATTAATGAGGGAGGCTTCGGATTTGGAACTTGCGCAATTTTTTGCCGCTGGATTATATTTTGTTCAATGAGAATGTCGTGACATAAAATTGATAAATTTCGTGTTTGACACAGTTTGACTCAACAAGCTTCGGACCGAAGTCCAAAAGGCCCAAGTAGAAATTCTTTTGGAGCCTTCGCAAATGGACCCGAGTCCCATTCAATGGAGAATAAATCCCTCCCACATAAGGCCACAAATCCAGAAGATGTAATAGGCTATTTCAGAATCGACTTACGGGTGTGTTTTCGAGATAAATTTCATAACAAAGGAAATGTTTTTAGGAAATAAATTTATTCAATTAAGCTCAACAAGCCCCCAACCCGTCATAATGGATTTACGTTTGGATATTTATGTCACGGTGCGAAATGGATCATGTTAAAAGTTCGATTGTGCATGAGCTAGGCTACTATGAATGAAATCTCATTTTTCAAAATTTGGAAACTAGAAATATAATCTGGCCTCTACAATAGGATGTGAATTGTGATTTAACTCTTAAAAAGATTCCAATCCCATGGCCATTACAGTAGAATACGGGCTTCTACATATCAAAGACAACACTTACATATTTCTGGTAAGAAATGATTTGTCCAAGCACCACTCCATGACAAAGCCAACACACCAACCTTTTACACACATTAATACCCATTTTGATAGGGGGATTTTCAGGCACCTAAAAAATCCCACCATCAGAATGTCACAAAAGACAATCAAATCGGCACAATGCTTGTGAGTACCTACCCCATTTTCTCTTTCATCAGTCTGTTATTCACTTCCCCCTCTGAGAAAGTGGCAATGGTGGGATGCTCTGTTCATGCCTGAAGAAGTTGTCCGGGTCGACCTTGGTCTTCACATGGACCAACCTAGCAAAGTTGCCCTTGAAGTACTGGAGACCCCAGGCACATGCCTGTATGAAGCTTGTCCCATTCTTGTTCATGCCCAGGTCAAGGTCCCTATAGTTCACATACGCCTCTCTAGGAAACTTGGACACATAAGGGGCCATGTAGTAGTAGAGCCTCCCGATCCAATCCATGTGCTTGGTGGCATCCTCACTGGCGTTATCCCAGAGACTCAGGTACTGGATCATGAAGATCGTGCCCTTGCGGTGCGGGAACGGTGCTGAGGACTCCGAGATCTTGCTCATCATCCCGCCGTACGGTGTCCATATCACCAGCGGGCTGTCCTCCTCCACCAGTTTCTTCCACAGCCCCTCCAGGGCAGTCTCTGGGATCGGGTCCCGGATGAAGTCCGACTTAGCCTTGAAGAAGTTCTTGAATCTGGACTTCCCCTCGAGGAGGACATCAGGCAGGGTCCCGTTAGGGTATCCGGCCATGTACAGGACTGATTGGATCCAGCTCATTTCGATGCAATCGCTCCTTGTGAGGCCCAATTCGGGGAAGCTCTTCTGCATCACCCTGAGGAGTCGGTTGGCGGTCCCTAGGAAGAGGGCGTTGTATGATGTGCTCACAGTTCGCTCAGCTTTGCCTCCGCTGGCGCTCGCCACTTGGATCAGCACCCTAATGAATAGGTTGTGGTCAAGCTTGTCCACGACCTGTTGCCACCGGTGCAAGAGCTTCGTCGCACCTTGTTCCAAAGTCCTAGTTACCGTGAAGACAGTCACCGTTGAGGGGACTGGTACCAACTTTATCTGCCACTCGAGGATTATCCCGAAGCTCGCTCCTCCCCCTCCTCTAATGGCCCAGAATAGATCCTCGCCCATCCCTGCCCGATCATGGATTCGGCCATCCGCATCAACAATCAGAGCATCGAGCACATTATCCACCCCGAGGCCATACTTTCTCATCATAGAACCGTATGCCCCACCAGTGATGTGTCCCCCAACACCAAGGCTTGTGCATAGACCTGCCGGGAAGCCGTGGACTGGACTCTTCTCTGCAATTCGGTAGTAAACTTCCCCTATCGTGGTCCCCGCCATGACCCATGCGGTGTTATCTGTCAAATTGACATTCACGTAGCGTAGCTTGCTCAAATCCATAACGATGAACGGGGTTTCGATCTCGGACACGTAGGACAGGCCCTCATAATCATGACCCCCACTTCGGACCCTCAGATGGATCCCGAGCTTCTTCGAGCAGTCAACGCCATATTGGACCTGCGTTTCGATCAATGGGAAGAAGACGAACTCGGGTTTTGGCATGGAAGGAACGAGGTAACGGAGATTCTGCGCCGACAACTGAAGCACCGTGTCGAAATATGGGTTCTCCTGGTTGTAGATTGGGGGGAACGGCTCGAGCATCTCAATTTTGAGGGTGATGCACATAGTAAAATCGCTATAAATGGAGCTTGAAACTGAGGTTAGGCATGAATGCGATATGAGAAGCAAGATGATCCGTGAGAGTGTGGAATGAATTGAAGAAGACATTTTCCCTAGGAGGGTATGTGAATGGGCTTTGCACTGTGCTCGACAGATAGAGCATCGCTAATGGCTTTATAGATACGTTTAAGGAATGGAGCAAGTTTTATGCGGCGTGCTCGTGCTCGTAACGTGGGGTTGAGTTAGTGCAAACGTCAGGATAAGGTTCACTCGTGCGCACTGAATTTGGGTCCTACGAGGTTCTAGAAACAGAGGTTTTGTTTAAGTGGAAGGACATTTTTCTTTGATCTTCATGAATGCATCTTAGTTATTTGATGAATGGGCTTTTATTTGTAATCTTGCGAGTGTATACAAAAATTATTTTACAAAGGGGATAAAGGCATGACACTTATAAATAGGATTACATAACTTAAAAAAGCAATTGAGTAAAATTTACAATTGGATGTAGTAGTCCTCGTATGTGAGGGGACAAGCAATTGAGTAAATTTTAAAATTTTCAAGGAATTAACTTTTCTCATGTTGAATATTACCTCGATAATGAAAACATTCCTCATGATATACAACAAGTACTTCTAGACAATCGTTGTGATATCACTAATTATTTATGATAAGGCAAAAAGTCGAGTAGGGTTAGGACTACCCAATTAAATACTGTGTGAGCACTCTATTGATCAAGTTCACACATTGACTATTGTGCCAAAATCTGAAGATTGTTAAAATTCTTCCGCCAAATCCCAACTCTCTCCGTCTCTTTCATTTCCTCCCTCCCTTCATGGCTAGCCAATGTTGCCATTGTCTGAATAGCCTAACGGAGCACCATGTAGAGAGTTTAAGACGTAACACTTCAAAAGTGAAAGCCTCGATCTTGTCGATAACTATTGTCAACAAGATCTTGAAGGTGAACGACTTGTCGATAACTATTGTCGACAACTCTCGAAGAAAAACACACAAGGAGAGGAGAGAAATAAACTATTTTATTATGACTTGATTTACCTTCTAATACTTCAACTAAACTTGCCTTTATATAGGCATAGTACAGGACTCTTGATATAACTCATAAATGACTATACATGTATTTGATATTAACTAGATATCGAAACACGAAAGGTCAAGACCAAATATAAACAACCACATTAATTAGATATTGAAATACGAAAGGTCAGGACGAATCACGAAAGGTCTAGAGAAATAAGGCGGTGATATCTTCAATACTCCCCCTCACCGACTACTCTCTCTAAGAATAGTTCTTGCGACCATACCAAGCTGAGCTCGAAACTCTTCAAACTTTGCAACTCCAAGACCTTTAGTGAAGATATCAGCAACTTGATCACCTATCTTGGTGTACTCCATCTTGATCTCGCCCTCCAACACTTTCTCTCGCAGAAAGTGATAGTGGACTTCCACATGCTTAGTCCTAGCATGAAAAACTGGATTTTCTGCCAAGCTTATAGCGGATAAATTATCACAATACAATATTGTCAAATAATCTATCGACTGATGGAGATCATCCAATAATTGCACTAGCCACGTGCTCTCTTGAGCTGCCATTGCTGCTGCTCTGTATTCAGCTTCTGTTGTAGACAAAGACACAGTCGGTTGTCTTTTACTACACCAAGATACTACTGCTGATCCAAGATGAAATGAGTATCCAGTAGTTGATTGCCGTGTGTGTTGATCTCCAGCATAGTCGACATCACAATGACCGACCAACTCACCCGATGATTCTTTTTTATACAAGAGCCCAAAATTAAAAGTCTTCTTAACATACCTTAGGATACGTTTGGCTGCATCCAAGTGAGGCTTCCTTGGCTTCTCCATGAATCGACTCACTACTCCCACTACAAAAGAGATGTCAAGCTGAGTTATGGTAAGGTAGATTAGACTACCTACCAATTGCCTATACATAGACAAATCTTCTAGCTCTCGACCTTCTTCAGCACATAGCTTTGCGTTCCCATCCGACAGAGTAGATATAGGTTTGCAATCGAGCATCCCAAATTTTTTCAAGAGATCTCGTGCATACTTCTGTTGACATAGGAATAATTCTTCTTTTGTCTTATCAACCTTGAGCCCCAGAAAGTGTTTTAGCTCTCCAAGCTCCTTCATTTGGAACCGCACAGAAAGATTGGCTCTAATTTGACATATTTCATCTTCATCATCTCCAGTAATGATGAGATCATCTACATAAACCAGCACAGCTGCAACCTTTCCATCTTCTGCCTTCACAAATAGGCTCGAGTCTGCTGGAGCTACATTATAACCGTTCTTCAACAAAAATTCTGCAATCTTTCCATACCACACTCTCGGCGCTTGCTTTAAGCCATACAACGATTTCTTTAGCTTGCAGACATATTTTGGATAAGTTTTGCTCTTGAAACCATCCGGCTACTCCATGTATATCTCTCGCTCAAGTTCTCCATGCAGGAAAGCATTCTTCACATCCATCTGCCACATATTCCATGACTTGCTTGCTGCAAGTGCTAATAGAACTCGAACTGTGGTAACCTTTGCTACTGGACTAAAGGTCTCTTCATAATCAATCCCATATTTTTGCGAAAAACCTTGAGCCACTAGACGTGCTTTATACCTCTCAATCGACCCATCTGATCGAGTTTTAAGTTTATAAACCCATTTACAGGAAATAGGACATATCTTTTCAGGTTTCGGTACCAAGTCCCACGTCTCATTCTTCTTTACTGTGAGGATTTCTTCTTCCATGGCCTTCCTCCATTCTGTACCCTTTGAGGCTTCTTCATATGTCGAAGGCTCAATCATGCCAACATCTACAGTCAATGCCGCATTGGCATACTTGGGGTTTGGCTTTCTTTGCCTCGTCGATCTCCGAAGTTGAGGCTCCTCCTCTTCAAGTTCTTCAACCTGACTTGGTCGAAATTCTTCTGTTGACTTTGGGCGCTCATCAAATGAACTTGTCGATCCTGGTGACTGTGTGTCGACATCTTTTTCAACAGGCTAATTCTCATCGAATTCTTTTAGCCTTTCTTCGATCTCTTCGTCGAAATGTTGTGAATTTGGCAATTCAACAGCTTGAGGTGACCACCAAGATGACAATTCATCAAACGCCACATTCCTTGAAGTATAACACCTCCTTGTTCTAGGGTCGCAGCACTTCCACCCCTTTCGTTGATCATCATATCCCACGAATATGCAACGAACCGCCTTCTTGTCGAATTTGCTGCAAAGATGATCAAGCACAAATGCATAACATACGCACCCGAAAACTCTAAAATGACTTACCACAGGCTTGCCATTCTATAGCTTCTCGTATGGTGACATAAAAACGAACCTTGCTTATGGCAGCCTGTTAATCACGTGAGCCGTTTGTCTTCATACATTCGGCCCAAAACCTTGGTGGAACATTCTTTGTGTGTAACATACTCCTGCATGTCTCAGCTAGATGCCGATTCTTTCTTTCGGCAACACCGTTCTGCTACAGCATATACGGACAAGTATACTGTCGACGTATTTTGCACTCTTGCAAATATTTCGTGAATTCGTAGGAAGTGTATTCTCCCCCATTATCGGTGCGTAAGCAACGGATTTTTCTGCCTATTTCACTTTCAACCTTCTCCTTAAACTCCTTAAATTTAATAAACGCCTCGGATTTTTCCCTCATGAAAACAACCAAGACATACCTGGAGAAGTCGTCGATGAAAGTGATAATATACTTGAATCCGCTAACAAACGGCTGCTTCACTGGACCAAACACATCCGAGTGAATGAGCTCGAGAGGCATCCGAGTTTTGAACGATGATTCCTCATATGGAAGTTGATGTGCCTTCCCATATTGGCACCCGGCACAAATCACATCTTCTTGCACTTCCAACCAGGGAAGACCCCTCAACATGTTCTTTTGCATCATCACTTTCAACTTGTGATAACTTACGTGCCCAAGCCGCGCATGCCATAAATCTGGTGTATCATTCCTTCGGGTTTTGTTTACATATGCCGTTTGAGCAGACATCACGTAAACGGACTCCAGCTGACGTCCCTCCATGATTGGTCGACCAATAGGCTTCATACTTCGGTACACCTTAACATCTTGTGGACCGAACACCACATAATTACCCAAGTCTGTGAGCTGTGACACAGACAATAAATTCTTCTTCATTCCCGGCACGTGATACACACTTTTCAATTCAACTGGTTGTGAATGGGATCGAGAATTTATCATCGTCTTGCCGATATGAGTAATCGGCAGCCTCGAGCCATCTGCAGTAATAACAACACGTCATCCGGTATAATCATGCATGTTCGACAGCTTGCCTTGATCACCAGTCATATGACTCGAACACCCTGAATCAACAATCCAGTCGAAATCATAATTAATGGACTTTTCACTTACAGAGATTAATGCCATCGCATCATTTGACTTGTCTGTGGAAGAGATAGGGAGCTCGTCTGATACCACCATTGCAACAAACATTTGGAAGTCCCATTCCTTATCTTCATCGAAATCATTCTTCTTCGATGATGCTGCGACATTTCCTTCAACTTTCTTTGTTCGACAATCTCTGGCAAAGTGGCCCTCTTTGCCGCAAACGTAATATCGTCCACTACGTCTTTTGCCATCGCCTCGCCAAGCTCCCCTTGGTCGAAGACTCATCTCTCCTGGACGCTTTTGCCATTCTTCACGAGCTAATTGCTTTTGCCATTCGACATAGCTTTTCCTCGACTTGCCATCTTTATTGTCAGTACCGGTTCGCCTTTGACCCTTGAACCCTCTCTTATCACTGAAGAGGGCACTTTCTTCTCTCTTAATCAAAACCTTAGATATTTGACTATCTAAAGTCTCTTGGTTAGCCAGAATACTCTCCAGATCGGTCAACGTTGGTTGAGTTGCCCATCCACGAGTAGCCGTAATAATACCATTATACTCCGGCTTTAACCCGTGAATAATAATTCTTCTCATTCTTGTTTTTGAGATGGCATTAGTGGGATCCAATTTTGAAATTTCGTCACAAATAGACTTAACTTTGGAGAAATACTGACTCACCATCATATTTTGTTGTGATATCGACAGCAACTCGTTCTCCAGCCTTTGTAGCTTGGCATCATTCGACCTTGCGAATAGCACTGCTAAGTTATCCCATGCCTCTTTTGGAGTCCTCGCGCTCTTTATGTGCTGCATTAATTCATCTTCTACAGTCACAGAAAGAGCATAAAGAGCTTTACCCGCTTTGATGTTCCATCTCCTTAACTCGCCATCGTTCGTTGGTGGTGTGATGTTGCCCCCGCCAATGATATCCCACAAATCTTGTCCTAGCAAGTAAAATTGCATTCGGGAACTTGAAATATCCGCCATCAAACTTGGATATAACACCTGGCACTACACCAATTCAGCTTGGTCCCAGACCAATGAATCACAGTTCCTGTCTTTGCAATGATAGAATTTCGGCGTTCTCCGGTCCCTGACTGGTTGCTCACGTACAATGGTTCTTGGCTCCTGGGCTCTGATACCACTTGTAGAGAGTTTAAGACGTAACACTTCAAAAGTGAAAGCCTCGATCTTGTCGATAACTATTGTCAACAAGATCTCAAAGGTGAACGACTTGTCGATAACTATTGTCGACAACTCTCGAAGAAAAACACACAAGGAGAGGAGAGAAATAAACTATTTTATTATAACTTGATTCACCTTATCAATACTTCAACTAAACTTGCCTTTTATATAGGCATAGTACAAGACTCTTGATATGACTCATAAATGACTATACATGTATTTGATATTAACTAGATATCGAAACACGAAAGGTCAAGACCAAATACAAACAACCACATTAACTAGATATTGAAATACGAAAGGTCAAGACGAATCACGAAAGGTCTAGAGAGATAAGGCAGTGATATCTTCACACCATCATCGCCGACGACTTGCCACCGCTGTTGTGATTGCCATTTAGTTGCCAACCTTGTCATCAATGTCTTCATCTTCTCTTGGCCACCATAATAGAGAGAGAGAGAGAGAGAGAGAGAGAGAGAGTTGTCACCTTCCGTTTATGGTGTTTGCTCTATCTCCTTTGCACGAACAGGCGCTTTTATTTATCGCACTCGTCGACTCGGAAGCGACCAACAATAATGTTTTTGGCCTTTGAATATCAAAGACAACAAAATAAAGTTGCCCTTCTCATAAGTGACGAAACTCATTCTTTATAGCTATAGACTCGACAAATGCGACAAAGTGACGAAACTCATTCTTTATAGCTATAGACTAGCCAAAGGCGACAAACATTTGTTGCATTTGTCAGAGTCTGTGACGACCAAAATTGGTCCCCCTAGTTAAGTTTTAGGCTAAATGGGCACCAATGGCAACAAGAAATTTGTCGCATTAAATTTCTGGGTTTAGCATGCCAACGAATATTTTCATCTTCGTCCCCTTAGACATGGTTTTTTGTTTCTAATTGGAATTTGAGTGTGTGTATATATATATATATATATATATTATTTATTTATTTATTTATAGTATCAGAGCCAAGAGGTAGATAAAGATATTCTTTATAATTTCATTTGCGGTAAAGATGATTTCCTTCGTGGAGGTCTTTTCGAGTGATATCTGGATGTGTTTCAGGCAGTAAAGCCCAGAGAGGTAGTAAGTCCGTTGGTAAACATCGCCGATATCTATTGAAAAGAAGAAAGTAATCTTTTGCAATGAACTTATTAAGAAGATCTGAGTCTTCTTCTATTTCTTTATCACAAATGTCCTCTGATCAAGGACCAGTAAATAGATAAGAGATTACATCGAAGATTTCAATAAATCTATTGAAAATTGGTTCATTCCAAAAGTTAAACTTGACAAAATTTATGAACATTCAAAGTTTAAACTTTTTGGACACAATGAATATGTTATTGTTACCGAAGAAAGAGATGTGTTACTTTCTAACTCTTTTGCTTCAATACAACTTTTGAATAAAGATTCAATAAAGAAACATTCCTAGAAATGAAACTACATGCATATAGGTTTGGTACATGTCGATGCAAAACTCTTACCAAAGAAGGA
This sequence comes from Syzygium aromaticum, assembly GCA_024500025.1. NCBI lineage: Eukaryota > Viridiplantae > Streptophyta > Magnoliopsida > Myrtales > Myrtaceae > Syzygium > Syzygium aromaticum. The sequence goes on from CM044889.1 coordinate 14,212,305, forward strand.
TTAGATATTTCTTTACTTCTTGTTTTGAGAGATGCCAGACTTTTAAAATATGATGAATTCATTCTTGGAGTAGTCAAAACAAGTCTTTGTAGTTGACCTATTTATTTTGATGGTCATCCTGGTCTCACCATCTTTCTTAAAGACAAAAATATTTTAAAATCGGCAAAAAAACACTATAAGTGCCATAACTTGTGTACAGAGATCACTTTGGTGCCATAACTTTTTTTGGGATCACTTTGGTGTCAAGTCGGAGGAAAAACGATCACTTAAGTACAATAAGTTTTTTTTGGATCACTTCAGTGCTAAAATTTTTGAAAAACGATAACTTAAGTACTAAAATTTTTTAAAAATGATCACTTAAGTGCTAATCTCTGACAACCCACGTCAGCTTTAAAAATTAATAAAAAAAAATGCCACGTCGGATTTCCGGTGAAAAATTGTATACCGCACCGGAGTTGGCACTTAAGTGATTGTTTTTCAAAAATTTTAGCACTTAAGTGATCGTTTTCAAAAATTTTAGCATTAAAGTAATCCAAAAAAAACTTATAGCATCAAAGTGAGCGTCGTATACAAGTTATGACACTTGTAGTGTTATTTTGCCTTGTAAAATCTTTAACTCTTCAGATAAAAACCCATAATTATTCTATAACTGAAGGTTCTATTCCCATAGCTCTCATATAGAGAGTTTATTACAAAGTTATAAACTCTGCATTTGGTAGCAAGGCTTTCAAATTGAATTCCAATAGAGAAATTCTTCTTTTGAAAACAAATATTTCTAAAGCAAATATGACCATTCCTAGGACCATTCCTTGGAATCAAAAAACCCTTCCTGATCAGTGGGAATTAGAAAACCGAATTCCCAATAGAACATTCAAAATTCTGAACCTACCAATATCATTCAACATCCAAAAGGAAGAGTAATAATTCAATTTTCCATAAGATCTGTTGATATTCGTAGAAGGTCTTGTGACATCTGATCGATTCCTTCTTGGTATTCCACTTCTTCTCGAAGGTCAGTAGATAATATTCCTAATATCCCTTTGAATAACCCTGAGGAAGTATCTGCAAATGCTCCTCCTCTTCCAAATATCAGCGGTATAGATAACCGATCATGAATTTCTAGACCAGTCTATCAACATACTCCTGACTTCCTGGATTCGATTTCTTCTTAAGTGGAAGACCATGAAATCAACGTTTTAGAAATAGTTTTTGAACCAGACAAAATACTTTTGAATGAGGAATTTAATTCTTTCAATAATAAACAAATCAGAGAATGGTTTTTTAAGAATTTTCGAAACCAAGCTCTTGACATCAAAAAGGAATATTATGATTACATGTATAAACATGAAATCCAGATATTCTTCTTTGATTGGTTTGAAAATAAATTTCTAGAAGAAAAACAAATTTTTGTCTAGGATCAATTTTATAAATGGAAATTAAATGATGGTCATGTCATCAAGTCTAATCATCCTCCTCTTAGAAAGATCAAAATTGAACATCGAGAAACTGAAATAATAGATTCTCCTTTCAAAACTGCCTCTGAAATAGATGGCACAGGAATCAAAAAGATTGTTGAACAAAATAATTTTTAAAATCAACATCTTCACATTATAGGAAAACAATTGGACCGTATAGAGATATCTGTTCAAAATAACTTCCTATCCTCTTTGATATCCACTCCTACAAGGGATCTAAAACCCCCACTTTTTAAAAATTTTGAAATTCCAAAAAATCCCAGTATTGAATTTGCTAAAGCCTTAGAGGATAGGAAAAAACTCCTCAAAGGTAAAGCAGTCTTGGTTCCCAAAAATCCTATAATTTTAAATACTCCTTTAATACAAAACCCGAGTGTCAAAAACACCCATGATCGCATTAAATCTTCCAATCAAATCAATCTTTTGGATAAGTCTGATACTGATTTCATTCCTGAAATAAATCGTATCACCTGGAAGGATTCCCAGAAATTATATTATTCTCGTGCCACTCCTCCAGACATTCTTACGGAAGAAACTTTTTCAAAAGTCCAAAATAAATATTCTTCTGATGCTATTTATGAATGGAATATAGATGGAGTTTTAGAACAGAATCTTGTAAATATTCTAACTCAAATGGTTATGCTTGCAAACACTTATAAAACCATTCCCGATACTTCTAATCATTTAGTTGCATATCTTTTGATAGCTGGGTTTATAGGCCAGCTCAAAGGATGGTGGAATAACTACCTGAATGAAAAGCAAATGTCTTAAATTTTAAATGCTTATAAACTCGACCTGTTTGGTCAAAATATTCATGATGAAGATGACCAACCAATACAGGATGCTGTTAACACTTTGATATTTTCCATCTCCCAACATTTTCTAGGGGAATCTTCTCATATTCTTGACAAAAATCAAGACCTTTTTATCAAATATGAAATGTAGATTCCTAGGAGAATTTAGGGAATACAAAGAAATATTTTTGCAAAGAGTTTTCCAAAAAACAGATTGCAACCAATCTTTTTGGAAAGAAAAATTTCTTGCAGGTTTACCCAAACTTATAGGGGAATAAGTTCGCAGTAAGATAAGAGAAAAATACGGAAACCAAATTTCATATGACCATCTTTCTTACGGAGAACTAACCTCTTATATTTATAAGATTAGAACACAATTGTGTATAAATATCCATCTTCAAAAGTAGATAAAAAAGGAGCAAAAACTTTCTAAAAAAGGATGAGGAGATTTTTGTGCCCAATATGATCCATCTTTTGAATCTTTCCATAAGTCCAAATGTACGGGAAAATGCTCCTCTAAAAAGAAGGAACAAAAGAAATTTTATAAGAAACCTTATAAGAAAAAATTTAAAAACTCTTCTAAAAAAGAAGAAAAAGATGATTTAAATAAAACTAAGAAACCAAAGAAAAATTTTAAAAGTATCACTTGCTATAATTGTGGTAAGAAAGGCCACACTTCTCGATTTTGCAAAATCAGCAAAATGGTTAATGAATTGGGTTTAGATGAAGAAACTATTCATCAGCTCAATCAATTAATGATTGAAACTGATAGTAGTTCTTTTAATGAATCTAGTTTTAAAAAAGGTTTGCAAATTTGTGATTTAGAAACTTCTTCATCATCCACTTCAAAAAGTGAAAATGAAGATGCCATCAATCTTGAAATAAATGTTTTAACAAAAGAAGAAGAAATTCTTTTGCAAACAATTGATCAAATTACTGACTCTGAAACAAAAATAAAATGCTTGAATAATTTCCAAAACCCAAAACCAGTTTCTAAATCTACTTTTCAAACTGACAATCCTTACAATATTTCTATCATACTTGAGAAAGCCAAAAAAGTAAGTTTTAAACCCATTTCTATAAATAATCTTACTCACGAAATTAATAAGCAGAAACAAGAAATACAAGAACTTAAAGCTGCTCAGATTATTATGCAAAAAGACATTTTGGATATTAAAATGAAAAATTTAAAAGGAAAACAAAAAGAAAAAGATTTAGGAGAAAATGATGATATTCCTCCTCAACTCCAATCTTCTTCTGATACAAACTTCCTTTTAATGCTTTCAGAAATAACCACCAGAAAATGGATCATCGATATTTCTATAAGGATCCAAAACAAATTTGTCTTGAATATTACAGCTCTTTTTGATACTGGTGCAGATCTTAATTGTATAAGGGAAGGTCTCGTACCAACCAAATATTTTGAAAAAACTTCTCGGTCTCTTAATTCAGCATCCAGGAATAAATTAAATATAAATTTCAAAATTCCCAAAGCTGAGGTTGTAAAAGACCAAATTTCTTTCAAAACTCATTTTCTTCTTGTTAAGAATATCAGACAAAATGTCATTCTAGGATCCCTTTTTATCAACTTGCTCCAACCTTTTAAAGTTACTGATAAGGGAATTGAAACAAAAATCTTAGGAAAAAGGATGTGTTTTGATTTCATTTCAAAATCCCAAACCAAAAATTTGAATACCCTCCAAGAACATTCTATTTCTGAAATAAGTTGTATTATTCAGGATAAAGAAACTCATCTTCAGTTTCTTAAAAATGACCTCAAATACAAAAGAATAGCTGATAATCTTTCTAAAGCAAACTTTCAGAAAAAGATTTCCTATCTCGAAAGTCATATTAAAGATTCAATATGTTACAATATTCCTAATTCTTTTTGGTTTCATAAGTGTCACATAGTTGATCTGCCTTATGAACCAGGATTCTCTGAAAAATATGTTCCTACTAAAGTTAAGCTTTCTTAAATGAACCATGAAGTTCTCAATTTCTGTCAAAAGGAAATTTAGGAACTTCTTGAGAAGAAACTTATTAGGAAGAGCCAATCACCTTCGAGTTGCTCTGTTTTTTATGTCAACAAAAATGCTGAACTAGAAAGAAGAATTCCAAGATTGGTAATAAATTACAAACCTTTGAATAAAGTTTTAAAATGGATAAGATATCCAATTCCTAACAAAAAGGATTTGTTAAATAGACTTTATGATGTAAAGATCTTTTTAAAATTTGATATGAAATCAAGCTTTTGACAAATTCAAATTAGCAAAAAGGATAGATACAAAATAGCTTTTACTGTTCTTTTTGGCCAATATGAATGGAATGTCATGCCTTTTGGATTAAAAAATGCCCATTCTGAATTCCAAAGGATTATGAATGATATTTTTAACCATTGTTCTGATTACATTATAGTTTGCATAGATGATGTTTTAATATTTTCTACATCCATAGAAAAACATTTCAAACACATTAATCATTTTATCAATATTGTAAAGAAAAATGGTTTAGTAGTCTCCCCTACTAAAATATCTCTGTTAAAAACCAAAATCCGCTTCCTAAGACACTATATTCATCAAGGTACTATCATACCTATTGAAAGATCAATAGTTTTTTCTGAAAAATTTCCTGATGAAATCAGAGACAAAAATCAATTGCAAAGATTTCTTGGAAGTTTGAATTATATTATTGAATTCTTTCCTTGCATCAATATAATTGTCAAACCACTCCATCAGAGACTCAAAAAAGATCATCCTCCATTGACTCAAGTCCATACTAATATTGTAAAACAAATCAAACGTACAGTCAAGGAAATTCCTTGCTTACATCTTGCTGATCCGTCTGCTTTTAAAATTGTTGAAACAGATGCTTTTGATATTGGATATGGGGGAACACATAAGCAATCCAAGGACAATAAAGAATAAATTGTTCAATTTGTCTCCAAACATTGGAATGATTGCCAAAGGAATTACACAACTATTAAAAAAGAAATCCTTGCTGTTGTACTTTTTATTTCTAAATTTCAAGGAGACCTTTTGAATAAAAAATTTTTACTACAAATTGATTGCAAATCTGCAAAAGATGTTTTGCAAAAAGATGTTTAAAATACTACTTCCAAACAAATTTTTGCCAGATGGCAAGCCATTTTATCTGTATTTGATTTTGATATAGAATTTATAAATGGTTCTTCAAATTCTCTCCCAGATTTTCTCACAAGAGAATTTTTACAGGGAAAATGCCTCCCAAATCTCCAAACAAACCAAACAGGAGAGACAAAGGCAAAGAAGTAGCCAAGCCATCCTCCGAGCAAAAACCTTTTGGAAAAATGACCAATATCAGGAGTTGGCTTCAAGCTGCTCAATCACCGTTAAATATCACCACCATTTCTAGCCAGGACAAGCAAGAGTCAGGAACACCTTTTGATATTTCCAAAATATCCCATGAAGAAGCACTACAACTTCTTCAACAGGCTTTCAATACTCAGCCACAACCTTCCATAGCAATAGTGAGTCTTGATCCTTCTCCCATAGCCACCCAGAAGGCAAAAGGGAAAAAGATTTCTAGTGAGATGGTTATTCAGTCGACTCAGACAACCCCTCAATCAAACAAATTTTTTCATAAAACCATCTTTCAAAATATCTGTAATGTTAAAATGGCTTTTATAATGAAGACCCATACATTTTTGCCAAAAATATGTTTTCTGAAAAATTCTTTTATACTCCTCATGATGTTTACAAAACAACTGAGTTTTATGAGAAAAATTTGGAAGAAACAAAATCTGTTACTTTCTGACATTTCTCTGATAAAGGCCATGTAAATTATTCCATGGCCAGAATTCACAAGGTCATTCATCCTTCTCAGTGGAAACCAAATCCACTGGCCCTGCAAAAATTCAATAAGACTGAATCACTTCCATACAGAACCTCTTTTTTCATATTTTGACTGCAAACAATCTTAGTGGAACACTTTCTGAAGACAGAATGCCAATAATTCACATACCTGGTTATTCTTCTTCGAAGACTTTGATATAAAACAGGTTCCATATTGGTTTATCCAGTAGTGGGATTATTTTGGGCCTACCGATAAAATTCTCCACCCAAAAATCCAGCCTAGTTATGAAATATTTCTCAATAAATTCATTCCCTTTCCTTTTGAGAAAAATTTTCCCAAACTCTTGCTATTCTTCTACCATTTTGCAATATCTTGGATTCTCGGTTGGTACTTTGACTACCGAAAATCACCAGATACTGGCATTTCAATTTTAATAAGAAGATACAAAGTCAAGTGGTGGAATAGATTTAAATTCTTCAATAGAGTTACTGAACAAGCCGTTCATCAATGGCTTATTTCTAGAGAACTGGAGCCTATAAAACATGATGATATAACTCTATGCCTACATGATAAAGGGTTTGTATTATCCAAATTAGCATATGCTAAATCCTACCAACAACTAACAGGTATGTTGAAACAAGCCCTTTCCCAAATTGAAGAATCTAGTTCTTCACATTCCCATCACAGTGGAAATTCCAACGAGGATGACTACTACGGCATCCTAGAAATGTCACATATCCCTGCAAATTGGGCAAGTGTGAAGGACGAAGAAGAAGACGAGGAGCCTGAGCCAGTGGAGGATCTCTCTAGATTTTCCTGAAGGGAAACCACGCCGAAAGACCCCTGTCCTTTTGAATAATTTGTCATGATTTCTAGCCCAAAAAGAGTTAAGCAGATCCTTCTTTTTCAAAACCTTTCATAAGTATGTCTGATCACTGTTCATTGTAATACTGTGCACTTACTACTATTTGCTACAGTACTACTCGTGAACTATTTTCTACAAAAACTTAGCCTGCTTATATAATCAATCCTCAACCTCAGAGGACATATCTTCGGAACCAGAGCACACTCACCCTATATTTCTCTCAATCCTCTCCAGTCTTTGATCTCTCAAAACCTTCCTAGAAGAAATAAGAGGCCATTTTCCTCAAAACCTTTCCATAACCTTGTCATAGCCAGTAAGTTCCAACACTTTCTGGATCCCTAATTCACCTAATATTTCAGATCTTGTACATGATCTGAGAATACCAAGGTTTTTATATACTTGCACCTGTACTTCAATATCTACATTTCCGTTGTAATCTTTCAACATAGCTACTGTAATTTTTCATACTGTTTGAATAACAATAATCTCTCTTTTATCACTTGCATTTACATTTGCATACCCCACAAACGGCAGGTCAAACCGCCTATGGATGGTCTGTACTTTAATTTGAAGCAACTCTATGCATCTGTTAAAAGTTCTTCTTACCGTTTTACCCTTCTAATTTTCATACCATCTATATGGTTGGTTTAGAAGTTCTAGCAATTCTTCTTCTCATATTATATATTGCTTATGATTTCTTTATTATTTATAATGTCCATTTTTTTATTTAATTTTAATTATTTAATAATTTTCTATGTAGAAATCTGCAATTTCATATTAGAATATATCTTTTTTGTAGCTATATCTCTATTTAATAGAAATATATCCAAAGTCCTTTACAAATTTAATCAATATATTAAATATTTTGAATATTTAGAAAGATGATTAAAAATTACATATGTCCTTGTTATTCTTTTCTTTCTTTTACAAACCCCCAGACCAAGCCATGATTTCTATATTCTTCTATATTTATTCTTTTCTCTTTTAATATCCTGAATCCTAGGCCATTAATATATATATATATATATATATATATATATATATATATATATATACTATTTTAGTATGTGAAGATTAGATTATAAGGATGAGTGGTGGGGGAACAACATGTGGCAAAAAAGGGTTGATTCCTAGACCTTCATCCGTTTTGAAGGAGTGTTGACTTTGTTGTCTTCATCAAACTCGGAAGCCTTTTCCTTCTTTTGCATGATTTCTTTCATGTTCATGTCTCATGAGGCTTCCCTTTACCAAATTCGGATAATTTCACAAGATATGCATGAGTATGAACTTGGCATCGAAGGATTTGAGCGGGTGAAAATCTCTTGATAGTTATCGGACAAGCAAAAACCCTAAAGCAACTCCAACAATCCTAGTTCGTGGTCTAATACCAATTGTTGTGAAATAGCATGGAAGCTAATGGATCTTGCAATTAACTACCATATAAGAGATTAACAAAATACTAAAGATTTACGTAGTTTGTTTCGAGTGTTGGTACCTGCTACATGATGAGAGTCAGTCATAAACAATGCACCATCAAACAAAGAGCTATAAAGTCACGATTAATTGCTCAATTGCTTATCTATTTCCTAAAGCTTAATATATAATGGGAAAAAGTTATGAAAAATCTCAAATTATGTCTATTATGATATATTTATGATGTAGAACAGTTAGTTTGTGATTATCTTGAAGAATGTGATTGCCGTAATCACCGGAAATCTTGGCAGTTTTTTCTAATTTTGGGGAAAACGACCATTTAGGCAGTTTCATATATTATCGGTCAAGCAGTTTCCTCTATTACCAGTCAGGCAGTTTCCTATATTACCATTCAGGCAGTTTTCTATATTACTATTCAGGCAGTTTCCTATGTTAGTTTATTAGATGTTATCTTTAATTATTCGGTTCACATTAGTATTAGGAGTCTTATCTCTATATAAGATATCTGTCTTGTAATCGAAAATCATAGCATCATTGAATAAAAATTTCGAGTTCTTTGGAGTTGTTCTAAATTTACGCTTTCTCTCTGCGTCATTTGGTATTAGAGCCAGGTTTATCCTGTGACGATGGTGAATAACGTGAATGTCAATCTCCCTACTATTGAGGGCCATGAGAACGAGTCTATTACGCGGGCTGAGTTCAATTAGTTCATGGCTCAAACAAATCGGAGGTTTCAAGAGATCCTTGATGCCATCCAGCGTTTGTCCACAAACCATACGCCTGGCGTTCTTCCAGCCAAGCGAATTCATGTCGCTCGTGATCCTGAAGATGCTATGGGGCATGGAGGAATCCTCTGATATAGGCGTCAAGACTATGTCGAGGATATGGAAGATGAAGACGAAGATGAAGATTTCCAAGAGATGCAGCTTCGTGGTGGTCGCTGATATAGGGGATTTCAGGATGAGCATGTTCGTGGGGATTGACGACAAGGGGGCTATTGACGAGATCATGAGCAGTATCAACTAAAGGTAGATCTCCCTACTTTCAATGGGAATTTAGATATTGAAGATTTCCTGGACTGGCTTTGGGAGGTTGAGAAATTCTTCGACTCTATGGATATTGACGAGGATCGCCAAGTGAAACCTGTGGTGTACAAGTTGAAGGGTGATGCTTTAGCTTGGTAGGAATAGACTCAATTGACGTGACATCGACAAGGCAAGGCTCCTATTCGATCATAAGGTCAAATGAAACAGAAGTTGAAGAAGAGGTTCCTCCCAACGGACTATGAGCAAATATTATTTCAGCAGTTCCAAAATTGCCGACAATCGAATAGATCGGTCCAAACTTATACAGAAGAGCTCCTTCGACTCTTCGCTCGCAATAACCTGGATGAGTCCGAGGCACACCAAACTGCTAGGTACATTAATGGTTTGCGACTTAATATCCAAGATCAGGTTTCTTTGCATCGACTATTCTCTGTCAAAGACGCCCAGGATATGGCGCGAAAAATTGAGATGCAATTGGAGAGGACTAGCCTTAGTACTCGTGTTAGCAATTATTTGGATCGTGGGTCATTCGGGAAAGGAAGACAACCTGATGTTACAAGTTCTTCTAGTTGACAAACCCCTGATTCGAGCCGAGTTCCAAGGGGTTCTACTGGGATGCCTAAGGAAGCAATCGCAACAAGCAATCACACTCCCAATCAGAATACCCAGAATCCATATGCCAAACCCTAACCAATTAAGTGCTACAAGTATAACGAGTTGGGCCATTGTTCCAGCAATTGTCCTCATCGTAGAATGGCTAATATCGTTAAACATGATGAAGATGTGTATGAGGAAGATTGGGAAAAGGAAGAAGAAGTGGGAGTGGAAGATGAAGTGGGGGAGCAAGTTAATTGTGTTGTGCATTGTCTATTGTTTACTCCGCGGATAGAAGATACCTAGCGGAATTAGCTTTTTCCGCGCTCGCTATACTGTCAACGGCAAAGTATGCGATATCATTATTGACAGCAAAAGTTGGGAAAATATAGTGTCAAAGGCCTTGGTGGATCACTTGCAACTAAAGACGGAGCCGCATCCCGCGCCCTACACTATCGGATGGATACGCAAGGGAGTAGAACTTAAGGTAAATCAATTATGCCATTTACTTATTTCGATCGAAAAATCATATCAAGATACTATTGTCTGTGATGTTGTGGAGATGGATGCGTGTCATGTTTTATTGGGTCGACCATAGCAATATGATGTTGATGCTACACATCGAGTTAGGGAGAATACGTATTCTTTTGTGTGGAAAAAGACTAAAATTACTTTAAGACCAAAGAGTAATTCCCCTCATATTGTGAAGAAGCAGAATGCATGGGTTATGATGAACATCCGAAAGCGTGAAAGGATGTATATGATTGTAGATAAGAGCGACCAGCAAGTTGTGGTTTGTGTTCCTGACATTCTTAAGCCCTTATTAAAGGAATTCAGTGATGTTGTGTCTCAGGATTTACCTGACGAATTACCTCCTTTGAGGGATATCCAGCATGAGATTGATTTTCTTCCAGGTGTTAGTCTTCCTAATTTACCGCATTATCGAATGAATCCGATAGAGAATCAGATTTTATAGGAGCAGGTTGGAGAGCTCATTCGAAAGGGCTTCTTGCGTAAAAACAAAAGTCTATGTCCAGTTCCTGCTCTTCTCACGCCAAAGAAAGATGGCACAATGTGTATGTGTATAGACAGCTGTGCCATTAACCGGATTACTGTCAAGTATAGGTTTCCGATTCCACAACTTGATGATATGCTAGACAGACTTGCTGGATCATGAATTTTTACAAAGATTGACCTTCGAAGTGAATACCACTAAGCTCGCATCCGTCCTAGTAATGAATGGAAAACGGCCTTCAAGACAAGTGCGGGTTTGTACGAATAGCTTGTCATGCCGTTTGGATTCACTAACGCACCTTGTACTTTCATGCATTTGATGACTCAGGTTCTCAAACCTTTTATTGGCAAGTTTATGGTAGTTTTCTTTGATGATATATTCATATATAGTCCAGATGGGCATCAACACATTGAGTACTTGAGGGGTGTCCTACTAACCTTGCAGCAAAATAAATTATCCATTAATATGAAAAAGTGCAGCTTCATGACAGAACGCCTCTTATTTTTGGGTTTTGTTGTTGGCGCGGATGGACTTCACGTTGATGCAGATAAGGTGGCCGTAATTCGCAAGTGGCCAGTTCCCAAGAATGTTGGCGAGGCTCGAAGTTTCCATGGCCTTATAGCATGCTATAGGTGTTTCATTCGAGATTTCAGTACTATTATAGCCTCGATCACTTACTGTTTAAAAAGGGCAAATTCCATTGGGGAGATGAAGCTTTGGCCAGTTTTACTCATATAAAAGAAAAACTCTCCACAGCGCCGATATTGATGCTCCCTGACTTTGAGAAAGTGTTCGAGCTAGACTGTGATGCTTTCGACATCGGGATTGGCGCTGTCCTTTCCCAAGAAGGTAAACCTATAGCCTTCTTTAGTGAAAAACTTAATGAAGTTCGCCGGCGTTGGTCAACATATGAGCAAGAATATTATGCTGTCGTGCGAGCTATAAAACATTGGCAATCCTATCTTTATTAGCAGGAATTTGTTCTTAATACCGATCATTAGGCTCTTAAATATATCAAGAGTCAGAAGTACTTAAATCGAATGCATGCACGATGGGTTTCTTTTCTAGAACAATTTAATTTTATGCTTCGTCATAAAGCAGGCCATTTAAATAAGATGGTAGATGCGCTGAGTCAATGTGCTGCAACACTAGTGAACATGCGCACTGATGTTGTCGGTTTTGATCACCTATGTTCTCTTTATCCTGAGGATGATGATTTTGGTGAGATATGGAAGAAGTGTTATGAAACAAGTTGTCATGGCGATATGATAATTCAAGAAAATTTCTTGTTCTTTGGCTATAAATTATGCATTCCACGTGGTTCATTGCGTGAACAACTCATTCGAGAGCTTCATGGTGGTACACTCAACGAACATTTGAGGCGAGATAAAACTATAGCCTTGTGGAGGAGCGATACTATTGGCCTCAACTGAAGCGAGACGTGAGACGATTTGTTAGTAAATGCTACATTTGCTAAACTGCTAAGAGCCACTCTTAGAACACTGGTCTTTATACCCCCTTGCCTATTCCTTCGGGTCCCTGGGTTGACATATTGGGTAAACATATCGATGGACTTCGTGTTGGGACTTCCTCGCACTCAACGGGGTTTAGATTTTGTTTTCGTGGTGGTTGACCAGTTTTCAATGATGGCGCACTTCATCCCTTGTAAGAAAATTTCGGATGCTTTGCATGCGGCAAGTTTATTCTTTCGTGAAGTAGTCCGTCTCCATGGTGTGCCGAAGACAATTACTTCCGATCGTGACACGAAATTTCTAAGCCATTTTCGGCGTACTTTATGGCGTTTGTTTGTGACTAATTTACAGTATAGTAGTTCTTTCCATCCCCAAACGGATGGTTAGACGGAAGTTGTGAATCGTACTATGGCGGATATCATTCGCTGCCTCTGCAGTGATATGCCTAAGCAGTGGGACCGGTATCTTACTCCTGCTGAGTTCGCCTTCAACAACTCGGTAAACCATTCAACCTGTACATCTCCTTTTCAAGTCGTTTATGGGCGTACACCACAGCATACTCTGGATTTGGTTCCCTTGCCCAAGATTCCTAGCTATAGTGTCGCGGCAGAGAATTTGGCGATCAGAATTAATAAAGTCCAAGCTATTGTAGCTAGTCTATTTAGCTGCTTCTAATTCAATGTATAAGGAGGATGCTGACAAACGGCGACGTTCGAAAATTTTTGAGATAGATGATGAGGTAATGGTTTTCCTGCGAAAGAAGCGTTTTTTTGTAGGTACCTATAATAAACTGAAGCACAAGAAGATTGGTTATTGCCGCATCTTGAAGAAGATCAACGACAATGCCTATATAGTTTACCTTCCTGGTGATCTCAACATTTCTCCTACATGTAATGTGACGGATTTATTTGAGTATCATGCTTTCGATACACCTCTTTATTTTGATCATAACTTGAGAGCGAGTTTTTCCGAAGAGGGAGGGAATGATGTAGAATAATTAGCTTGTGATTATCTTGAAGAATGTGATCGTCGTAATCACCAGAAATCTCGACAGTTTTTTCTAATTTTGGGGAAAAAGACCATTCAGACAGTTTTTTATATTATCGGTCAGGCAGTTTCCTCTATTACCAGTCAGGCAGTTTCCTATATTACCATTCATGCAGTTTCTATATTATCATTCAAGCAGTTTCCTATATTAGTTTATTAGATGTTATCTTTAATTATTCGGTTTCCATTAGTATTAGGAGTCATATCTCTATATAAGATGTCCGTCTTGTAATCGAAAATCATAGTATCATTGAATAAAAATTTCGAGTTTTTTGGAGTTATTCTAAATTTACGCTTTCTCTCTGTGTCAATTTACCCCAAACTTTTTTGTGACACCAAAAACTCCAAACTTATATCCGAGCGATATATTTACCATTCGTTAGGCTTTTCTCAAAAATCACCATTAAAAATTTGACGTGGTGCCAATGTGGTGCTACAAGATTGCCACATCATTAAAAGATTAAAAAGAATATTAATACCTAATAAAGAAAAAAATCGATTTTACTATTCATCATCTTCAACCTCGCGATCACTCAACCAATGCTCCTCCAGTGCTAGCTGTCGCTGCCAATTGCCACCCGAACCTCCCAGCCCGAACCTCTTGACGATGTTCGGCGTAGTTCATCAGCCCTTGCTTAACCAACCGGTAGATGTGGCCAAGCGGCCACCAACTTTGAGGTATGATCTAATTTCAAAGCTCGCGGCCACCATGGCCGCTCAAGCTCAAAGCTTGGCCTAAGGGTTTGTGAATTTGGTCGGCTTCGCGAGGGAATGGGTTAGCCCTACGCTCGGTTGGGGCTGGTGAGTTGACCGACGCACGCCAACTATGTCATCGACTTATCTACGGGCTTCCATACAAACTCGGATTTGGCAAGAAATTGAGCCATATAACAACAATACGTAATCGTGGTTCCTAGTGACCTAAGCCGAAAAACATACGGCTTTACAAAGTTCACTTACACGTCGTGGAATCCAAAATCATTTACTTTAGCTTTTGATCTTAAGTCAATATTGACTATATTGTGTTTGCCAAGAAATGACCATTTTAGCTTTTGATCATAAATCAATATTTACTCTCCTTTCTATGGTTCCAAACTAATGCTTCCGTTCTCTACCAAATGCCCCATGGTTTTTCTTGTTGATCTAGTTGTCGGCCACGCTACTCTACCACTTGGAAGATCGAATACGAGGAAAGAGAGGGAATGGAGACAATTTGGCCCGCTACTCTTCTACTTAGAAGAAACTTTGTCATAATAGATTCAGATTTTGCATATTTTGATTGTAATTTACCTTAAAAGATTCTAATCCATCGCCAATCCAGTAGAACATGGACTTCTACATATCAAGACAACGTTTACATATTTCTAGTACAATTACATCCATCAAGAGATCACGCGCCAACCCACAAACCTTTTACACCCCATTACAATTTAGTGTTCAGGCACCTGAAAATTCCCCTACCAGAGTGCCACGCGAAAACCAATCGAACCCACCACACACAACGCTTTCAAGGGCCAACCCCATCTTCTCTCTCTCCTCAGTCTGTTGTCCACTTCCCCCTCAGAGAAAGTGGCAATGGCGGGATGCTCTGCTCATGCCTGAAGAAGTTGTCCGGGTCAACCTTGGTCTTCACTTGGACTAACCTGTCGAAGTTGTCCTTGAAGTACTTGGCGCCCCAGACACTGGCCTGTATGAAGCTTGTCCCGTTCTTGTTCATGCCCAGGTCAAGGTCCCTATAGTTCACATACGCCTCTCTAGGAAACTTGGACACATAAGGGGCCATGTAGTTGTAGAGCCTCCGGATCCAATCCATGTGCTTGGTGGCATCCTCGCTAGCATTATTCCAGAGACTCAGGTACTGGCTCATGAAGATCATGCCCTTGCGGTGCGGGAACGGCGCTGAGGACTCTGAGATCTTGCTCATCATCCCGCCGTACGGTGTCCATATCATCAGCGGGCTGTCCTCCTGCATCAGCCTATTCCACAGCCCCTCCAAGGCAGTCTCCGAGATCGTGTCTCGGACGAAGTCCGACTTTGCCTTGAAGAAGTTCTTGAATGTGGACTTCCCCTGGAGGAGGACCTCGGGCAGTGTCCCACTTGGGTACCCAGCGATGTACAGGACTGATTTGATCCAGCTCATTTCGGTGCAATCGCTCCTCTTGAGTCCCAATTCGGGAAAGCTCTTCTTCATCACCCCAAGGAGTCGGTCAGAAGTCCCTAGGAAGAGGGCGTTGTACGACGTGCTCACAGTACGCCCGGCTTTGCCTCCGCTGGCGCTTGGCGCTTGGATGATCACCCTGATGAATAGGTCCTCATCAAGCTTGTCCACCACTTGTTGCCACCGGTGCAGGAGCTTCGTCGCATTTTGTTCCAAAGTCCTAGTCACTGTGAAGACGGTCACCGTCGAGGGGACTGGTACCAACTTTATCTTCCACTCGAGGATTATCCCGAAACTAGCTCCTCCCCCTCCTCTGATGGCCCAGAATAGATCCTCTCCCATCGCTGCCCGATCCAGGATTCGGCCATTCACATCGACAATCCGAGCATCGAGCACATTATCCACCCCGAGGCCATACTTTCTCATCATAGAACCATATGCCCCGCCAGTGATGTGTCCCCCGACGCCAAGGCTTGTGCATAGACCTGCAGGGAAGCCGTGGATTCGGCTCTTCTCAGAAATACGGTAGTAAACTTCCCCTATCGTGGCCCCCGCCTGGGCCCATGCGGAGTTATCCGCCAAATCAACACTCACGGAGCGGAGCCTGCTCAAGTCCACGATGATAAACGGGGTTTCGATCTCGGACACGTAGGACAAGCCCTCGTAATCGTGCCCCCCGCTCCGGACCCTCAGGTGGATCCCGAGTTCCTTTGAGCAGATGACGGCAGCCTGGACATGGCCTTCGATCAGCGGGGTGAAGATGAACTCGGGCTTCGGCACGGAAGGCACGAGGTAACGGAGATTCTGCGCAGACGACTGGAGCACCGCGCTGAAATTGGAGCTCTTCTGATTGTAGAACGTGGAGAGCGGCACGAGGAGCTCGGAGTTGTAGTCGAGGCACCGGACGAAATCGTCTTGAATGGAGCTCGAAACTGAGCTTAGGCACGAAAGTGAAATGAGAAGCAATAGGATCAATGAGAGTGTGAGATGAATTGAAGAGGACATTTTTCCTGGGAGGGTATGCGTTGTTCGGTGGAAATGGTGCTCATTGCTCACCAGATGTTGCGTCACTAATGGCTTTATATATGTGTATTAGGATTTCAGACATTTTTATGTGGCGTGCGTATGATCGTAACGTGGGATTGAGTTAATGCAAACGTCACGCTAAGGTTCAGTCGTGCACACTCGAATTTTGGTCCTACGTTGTTCTCAAAACAGAGGTTTTTCCTTTATGGTATCACCGTGGCTCCAACATACAAGGAATTGGCCGGTGCCAACATTGTTCCACTACTGAATGTAAACAAAAAATCATTCCACGAGCATGATTAAGGCACGACACCTATAAATAGGGTAACTTAGGGATAAAGACATCGCAAGGGGTATAACTTTTGCACACCCAATTGGTAATATATTTATGATTACTACTACTTATATTATAGAACATAAAATCTTTTTTATAATAAGAGAGTAATCTTAAACTTTTTATCAAGCGAGAAATATGATAAATACATTGAATATTTGGCATTGGCAGAAAACGTGAATTGAATCGAAAAAGAAGTAAGTTGTAGGAAAAAGATGTAGTATTAGTGCCATTTGTCCTATATGTGCAAATAAAAATTGAGCAGATTTTTTTACTTGGAGTAGAGTATAAACCTAAAAGAATTGAAAAAAGGCCCATTGTGGAACAAGAAAATGACATCGTGATTTGGATTAGATCTCGATGAAACAATACATCCATGAGACGTTTATTTGATAGGTTTAATGGGTTTTTTGTGGAGGGAAATGGGACAAAATCAAAACTCGCTTAGTTGAGTGAAATAACTTTTTTTTTGTCTATTTAGTTGCCATAACTTCTAAAAAAATTCTACTTAGATACCATAACTTTCGATTCTTCACTTGAGTACCATAATTTTTTAATAATGTTCACCCAACTGCAAGAAATCCAACGGAGCATGGGACTGGTGGTGAATATTTTTTAGAATTTATGGCGCTAAAGTGATCGATTGAAAAATTATATGGCATTTAAATGATTGAAAAAAAAGTTATAACACTTAAGTGAGCTCCATATCTAAATTATAGCACTTAAGTGATCGGAAAAAAAAATTATGACGCTTGTGATGCCATTTTCCAGGGTTACTTAACTTAAAAATATTATTATGTGGCGTCAATTTAATCATCTTTACAAATGAATTTAGTAGTCCTCCTTTGTAAGAGGACAAGCAATTTTGTCGAAAATTTTTAATTTTTCACAGCATTAACTTTTCTCTCAGAAAGGAGACATTATTATGTTTGGTAGTAGATATGCTAAATTGAATCTGGATAAGCTGAAAACTGTAAAACCTACAAGGGTTGGGACGAGTTCCACGAGGTCAACTGAATAATTCCCTGTCAAAATCAGTTGTTCAGCTTTTCACTTTCGAATTTTTTTATGTATATTTTGTGCTTTTCCAGTTCCGATGTTTTTGACTTTACTCATCTGCAAGACTTTCATGGTGAGCATAAAGTTCCGTTAATTGCGACAAGATTACTACAAAGATAAATCAATTTCAGCATCGGAGCAAAAGGAAGAAGAATAAAGGCATTAGCAAGCAATAAGCAATAATGGGTCATTATGTTCCCTGCTAAAAGATGGCACCAATATGCTTTGCATAAAAAGGTGTGTCCTTTTCAAAAATCAAAACGTGAGATCCGTCGGTACTTAAGACTCCGTTTGTTTTGTGAAAAAGTTCGATTCGTAAAATATTTTCATAAAAATCGAAGATAATTGAAATTTAAATATTTTTGTAAACGATGAAAATATTTTTCAAGATATTCATTTTTATAAACAATACAAATTATCATTTTTAGAGAATTATTTTCCAAATTGATTCATTCTCGCGAAACATACGGAGTCTAAATTTGCGCTAATCCAATTATTCATCGTTCACGTTATGGATAACCGCATTGCTTTTGCTTCGAGGCTTTGGAAAGATTGGTCCAAAAGCAATTTCACCCAGAATTGCTATTGATGGAAAAGTTTCTAATCACAAAAAGATTTGCCCCTATGATGACAATGCACTGCATCAGTGATACGTCAACTAGCATTTGGAGCGACGAAGTCTAAGATCGGCAACTAGGGTTTCTTTTCCAATCATGTGTTGCTTCTCCTGCTTAGCGTAAAAGTCTCATTAATAGACAAAATAGGAAACGCCCCTTCACGGGCAAGTCTGGGAAATGGTACCTTAGGGGTCAAATTGTTTGGAGAAGCAGCTTGATGAAGAATTTTTGGATCAATTGTTGGAGTCTTTTGTCGGAAAACAACAAATCGAAAGCTATGAATACTAGGATAAGTGTATCGGAAGTTTTAAAACTTATCTTTAAAGTTTAGTTAAGTCCCGAAACTTTTAAAAAGTGCAATTAAATCTTATAATTTATCACGATAGTGCAATCGAGGCCCGAAACTTTTGAAAAGTACAATTAAGTTCTAAAATTTATCAAATTGGTCAAATCAAGTTATTCCGTTCATTACACTTCTTGAAAGTTATATGACTCGATTGCACTTTCATGATAAGTTTTAGGATTTGGTTACACTTTTTCAAAGTTATTAGACTCGATTGTACTTTCGTGACAATATTTAGGACTTGATTATACTTTTTGAAAATTTTAAGACTCAATTACACTTTCGTGATAAGTTTCAAGATTTTTAGTATACTTATCTCATGATTCTTTTTCTTAGAAGTGTTCTTTTCGTAGATTTTCTTTTAGCTAGGAATTACGGTGTGCCCAAGATCCACGAGAAGTAAATTTAGATCCCTCAGCGCTATACCCATCTATCTATCTATCTATATGTGCAACGACAGTAAAAGTTTCCTTCAACCGTTTAACTCCATGACATCGGCGGATTTAAGAGTGTCTCTCGTCATAGTATGATCCAATACAAGATGATGTAACGATTGTATTTATATTCGAGGTCCCTTTTGAAATGAGAAGTCACGTAAACGCGAGATAGGTGTAGCTCTTCGAATCAGCATACTTTGTACATGCTTCCTTTTTTTCAGGTAATTAGCGTCATATTTGTTGAATTAAGTTTATTAGAAAATTACCATCCGAAAGGTGCAAAAATAAATGTTGGTTAAAGATAATATTTTGCACCAAACGTTGCTTGTAGTTAGACCTGTCAAACGGTCGAGGTTGGGTTTGGGTTAGGGTTAGGTTTGAAAATTGTCAAACCCAAATAAATCCATTTAACCCATTTTGACCCATTTTCATGTAATGAAAATTTAATGACCCAAACCTGATCCAATCCACACCCGACCCGACTAATATTGTTAAAACACTTTCATATTTAAATCAATCTAGGAAAACTCATATCAAAACTGAGATAAAAGTGCGGAGTGAGTAAGTATGAAATTGAGTAAGGGCGAGAGAGATCAGTTGAGTTTAAATAAGTTGTAGACCAATTTACAATGCATTTAACACCATGACCCATTTACTAATAGGAAAATACTATTAAAAATCTCAAACTATAGCACTTGTGATAAATTTACTCTGAACTTTTTTTTTTTTTTTTTGATAACCCAGGGAACCTCCGCACGGCCGACAGCCGGGGAGTAAACCCTGGAGGCGACACGTGCTAGCCACCACACACGTGCCACCGGTTAAGTCACCCTGCGGCACCCGGGATTCGAACACTCAACCTTTTGCGAGAGGAAGAGTGCGCACTCCAGCAGCGCCACCCAGGCGGGTGGTACTCTGAACTTTTTTTGTAACATAAAAAATTACAAATTATGCCACTTGTGATAAATTTACCATAACTTTTTTTTTGTGACACGAAAAACCCCAAACTATACCACTTATGACACATTTACTTAACAATATTTTGGCCCAATGACATTTTCATCTTTTTTTCTTTTTCTATTTGTTTTCCTTTTTTTTCCTTTCTTCTCTCTTCCCTCCACCGGCCAGGTGAGGGCGGTTCTCGCCGGCGTTGGGGTTGGGCGAAGGCTACCCTCGCTGGATTTGGCGAGAGCGACTCTCGCTTGCGTTTGACGAGGTCACCCTCGCCTAACTCAAGTGACCCTCGTCAGCATTAGGCGAGGGCTACTCTCGCCGACGTCTAGAGAGAGTTACTACCACCCGACTTAGGTAAGGGCAACTCTTGCTTGGGTGAGCGAGGGTGACACTCCCCCGACGCCGGCGAGAGTAGCTCTCGCCCGATGCCGGCGAGAATCGCCCTCGCCCAACCCCAATGCCAACGAGGGCTGCTCTCGTCGGCTTCCCTTCGCCATGGCCGATGGAGGGAAGAGAGAAGAAAGGAAAAAAAACAAAAATGTCCTTGGGCCAAAGTACTGTGGGATAAATATATCACAAGTGGCATAATTTAGGGTTTTTTGTGTCATAAAAAAAAATTCAGGTTAAATTTGTCACAAGTGATATAGCTTAGGATTTTTCATGACACAAAAAAAAGTTCGAAGTAAATCTATCGCAAATGGCATAGGTTGGAGTTTTTGGTAGTATTTTCCTTTTACTAATATATAAGTTAAGAAATGAGTTTATGACCCATTTTGACAGGTATACTCATAGTTCAACCTGGTATAAAACCCTCTATCTTGGCTAGAGGATTTGAGGGTGTGTATCTAAATCCAAAACTTGGATAAGAACCTTATATTGAACATGTCCTTGAAAAAATTTGTATGCATATGAGCTGCACGATATACTAAGTCAGGGGCCTTTGGTGCCAAACTTGAGATGATGTTGTTATACTTAAAAGTGTTAATACCACGAAAAACTCTAAACTGATACATTTATAATAAATTTATCGCAAACAAATTTTTTGATCCCCAAAAATCCCAAACTGGTACATATATGATAAATTTGCCCCAAACTAAGTTGCTAACCATCAAAAACCCTAAACTAGTATATTTATGATAAATTTATCTTTCATTAGTTTCTGTTAAAATGAATTAATACCACAAAAAATCATAAACTAGTACACATGTAATAAATAGAGATAAAATCCCAAACCGATATACTTGTCAACTGTCATGTGTCATCCAACTAAGTAATTTGACAGTAAAATTTAACGGAAACTAACGATGTGTAAATTTGTCACAAGTGTATTAATTTAGGATTTTTCGTGATATCAATCTTTCTTTAAAAAGAAAGCCCTGATTCGAGGACTTTCTTTCTTTGTCGGGTGCATGCATGTTCAAGCTTCTCAAGTCTCCA
This sequence comes from Syzygium aromaticum, assembly GCA_024500025.1. Taxonomy (NCBI): domain Eukaryota; kingdom Viridiplantae; phylum Streptophyta; class Magnoliopsida; order Myrtales; family Myrtaceae; genus Syzygium; species Syzygium aromaticum. Next base: position 14,234,243 of record CM044889.1, read on the forward strand.
CTCACAGTAAACCATACGCTCATAATTTATGTCAATTCGCAGGTTAAGAGGGCATTCTATAAGTTCCATGCATGCTTCAATTTTCTTCAAATGAAATTTTCGCAATATCTTCTTAACACAGTATACATCCATTTTTAACCCAACAGTTGCTCAAGTTGCGATGGTCTAGGTCGAAAAAAGTTGTGCAATTTTTTTAGGGCCGTCCTCCATAGCACAAACTTGAATAATCTCCGATTATTACCCAATGCATGTGAGGCAAGCCCAATGTACGTGGGGCACGTGGGGGCAAGGCAAATGCCACATCCAACAACGATTAGTCGAATGCTCAAAGCGCCTAACACCTCGTCAATAAAAGGATAAAAGAAAAAGAAAGTAAACATCCCCTATATTTTAGGATTAATATCATGAAAAATCATAAATTTATACATTTATGATAAATTTATTCAAAATTAATTTTTGACCACCAAAAACTCAAAACTAGTGTATTTGTGACAATTTTACCCTAAATTAATTATTGACCACCTAAAAGCCCAAACTGATACATTTATGATAGATTTATCCTTCATTAAATTTGATTAATATCACGAAAAATCACAAACTGGTACACATATTATAAACAAAGAGTAAAACTCCAAATTGGTACACCTGTCAACTGCCACGAGTTATTCAACTCAGACAGTTAAAATCTAACAAAAATTAATGAACGTAAAATTATCATAGGTGTATGAGTTTGGAGTTTTCGGAAATCAAAAAATTAATTTGAGATAAATTTATCACAAATATATGAGTTTAGAATTTTTCGTCGTGTTAATCCTTCATCTTATGTGGGGCCGAATGTCATTTTCGAATCAACGGGAGAGTCCACCGGGCCCACCCGACATGGAGGTGTATCCCATATCTTTTCCGGAGACGCTGGCATTTTGAACTCTTCACACCATATGACAATTTGAACATCTTGGAGACGCTGGCATTTGAACAGTCTCGGTGAATGCGTGCTCATGCGTAGGGGCTACCAACTTCTTGAATTGATCAATGTATTGGACTTGCCTGATGCAGGAGGCATGATCGTATGATGATGCATCTGCAAAGAATCTGCATCCCATTGCCGGATCCGTCGTTCGTGGCCACCCAAATTTATCATGGACTCTCCGTCATCGAATTATCAAAACAGTTTTCTCGGCCGGTATCCGACGGGAAAACTCTCACGTCCCCGCACGGTGAACCACCAGTTTTGCGATCTTGGATCCTACCGAGAAAACATCGACTTCGTTGATTTGTCATGAGAAGTGGTAACTCCATCAAAAAGTCAATACGATTACATAGCTTCTTAGTTAACATGATTGGTGTTGAATAATTTTGCCAAATGTTATGATCGGAAAAGAAAAACGGACATCTCGATCAAGAATATAAGAAATGCGGGGATGTCAAGGGAAACACAGCCTTCGACAGACAATCGAAATCCTTTCCCAATCTTAGGAGTTCATTTGCCAATCCTAAATTTATGTCAAAAGCCAAAGTTGGTTTATGAAGATTAGTTTACACTCGATACCGAGCATCCATATCGGACGAACCAATTAAGTGTGAGAGTATACACCGTATCGTTTTCGCTTACATTATAGATGGTCGCCTGTTTGATTAACTAGTGAATGTGTACTAAGAATATCTCTCGAGTTTAAATTCCGGTTTTAAGGAAGGTGCGAAATTTGGATTTTGTGTGGACGATTGGGTTGCGAATATTACCAGACGACTTTCACTAGCCATGTTCAAAATTTTGTATCAAAACCCACAATAGATTTGGAGAGTAAGATCAATTTAACGAGAAGGGTTGGGGACTCTCCATCCCAACCCGTCTCACATACAGTAATAAGCCTGCTGGTGATACTTCTATATCCTCATTTAAATTGCAGCAATCTGAATAGGATGATAAAGCATAAATTCATCTAACCCATTTCATCGGAAAGAAGAAATAGAAAGGTTTCCTTTGTCATGGTATAGTAACTAGATGGATTTGCCCAAGTTGAATAGCAAAAGACATATCAATTACTAATGACGAATCATGTATACAAGTCCAACCGTTGCTGTCAAAAAATTGACATCTATACAAAAACGACAGAGCCCAAAAACTAGGATTGCAGCGCAGACAGTACAGTATTTACAGCCAATCCCGTTTCATGCTTTGAATCGCATTGCAGTTGCATCAGGGCATAGATGACATTGTCTTCCTTGCGAAATTTGAACTCCAATGTCAATAGCTTGATTGATTCTCTCTTCTACTTAGCATGACTCCATCAAATGAGGAAGCTGCTCTTCTTGGCTCTTCGGAGAATCCAACCAGTTCCATACGGTCAGCATCCCCGTGGCATCCCCCGTGAAGAAAAGGCCTCCAGGAGCTGTCTGAAGGGTCCTAACTTCTCGCCTTGAGAATATCTTGCCCCTTTCAGTGAACCTGGTGTACGATGCACGAAATCAGCCCAAGCAGAAGAAGAAAACAGTCTTCACTGAGAGACAAGGATGTCAAACCAATTAGAGAAATCATTTTGGACTTACGACGGGAGCTCGTACAAGCGAACAGTGTTGTCAATGCATGCACAGAGAAGTACTGGCTTACCACCTGCATCAAGCATTCCTGACAGTGCAAGAATACCCTGCACCGGACAAAATGATATTTGCAATATCAAGATATGATAATAAATCACTTCCATGAGACTAGGGGCACAGTAAGAAACTGAAAAAGATTCATTCCACATTATTCATATAGTTATTTTTAGCTGAGGAAATAAAACCGAAATGCAATAAGACACATCTTTGCAGTCTAAGATAGTAAAACAGGTCCATGTACCTTATGCACATGAAGTCAATAAAAAAAACACCATTTCAACCTCTTTGTCTACATTTTTTCCTATAGTACCATCATCAACCACAACATACCATAATCCACACAAGTGCAAAAAAAATATTAGCGAGCAACATACATGGTCCTCACGATGTGTATACAGTACTTCCAAGCTGCAATCTTCAGTGGCACCCCAGACCTTAACTGTCTGATCCAATGAACATGATAGCAAGTACTGGTCCCAGCAAAGAAGTGACATCACCACATCAGTGTGTCCAACAAGTTCCTGAACACACTCCAGAGTGTGCAAGTCCCACACCTGCGGAGGAGAAAAATGAAAGATGTGAGGGTAAGGACCATGGTACAGTGAAGCAGGGCAGCAAAATACGGAGAGGACATGGCAAATCAATAAAAGTGATGCAAAAGAAACATAAACTACAAGGGCCCAGTCATGCCTTCCCAGGACACACAACTAGATATAATCAGGGAGGGGGAGGGACATCTACAATAAACCAACTTACCCTTATGGTCTGGTCAATGGAACCCGAGTACAACAGATCGCGCCCAACAGTTAATGATACCACGCCCCGAGTGTGACCTCTGAGAGGTGCAGCCATCTGAAAAGGATCAGCCTCACTATCCCCTTTCCACACCAAGATAGTGCCATCCTAGAAGCAAAATTTGTTTAGTATAATCATCGAAGGACCAATATAATTCAGCACAAGTATCAACAGAATGAGGCAGTCAGTGATCATATGAATGTTGACTTAGGTTGGCCAAACTTAAAGAAGAAGAAGAGAAGAATTCCAGTTCTAAACCAAACATCCACCCTCACACTCAACATCAACTTTCATATCACTTAGAACGAGATTCTACAGAAACAGACTAGACAAAATTCCAGCAGGTAAGTCACCTGAATTGACATTAAATTCTTTCCAATAATAAATTACCTGGGCTCCGGCAAAAAGCATGTTATTAGCAACTTCCATAGCATGGACCTGTCCAACTGGTCCACTGATATCGTAGCTAGCACCATTCTGGATATTCCATGCCTACAAGAGATACAAGAGAAAGCAAATGAATTAAAGCTCAGCAGCTCACTATTTCAAGAATTACCCAAAACAAAAAAAAATAATAGTAACGAAGGACAAAGGACACACCAGGTACACAGCTCACCTTAACAGTATTAGGCATGCCAACAAATACCCAAGTACCTTCACAAGTAAAACACCCAACTTCTCCCCCAAGGTTGATGACTTGAACACATTGACCGGTGTGACAGTCCCAGATTCGTGCTGTTCCATCTTTGCTTCCAGAGTAGAGCTTAGTAGATCCAGAAGGAAGTGCTATTCCAGAAACACCCTGTCATAAAAAGCATCAGGTGAGTCCAGACCTACTTCTATGCCAGATAGGCAGTGATATTTCAACATCTTAATTAGTACAGGACAGAAACAAATTGGAGTTTAATAAAACAAGCCATGCAACTAAGTTTTCTCCAGCTATAGTCTTGCATGTAAGAGAGAACACAAAAAGCAAAAACTAAGCTGTGATTAGTACCTTTTTATGCCCCTCGAGCTTAGCCAAGAGGGCAAAATCAACACCATGAAACCAGGAATGCAAGAAAGGACACGCGTTGCCTTTCACACAGTTGTCCGACATCCAGTAGTTGCAAACTTTCTCTTGGGGCTTTCGAGGGTTCTTATCTTTTGACGAATCACCTCTCTCTCTAGAAGTTGAACTTGCTGAATTCACCGGACTAGATTCAGGGCCCTTCCCAGGGCAATCCTCATGTATATAACTCGACTGCTTTGCAGCACGATGGTAAACATTGCGTGGAAGAGATGCATCGTGCAAAAATCTGCAAGGATTCCGGTTGCACTTCCCTTTTAACCAGTAAGTGCAAACTTTGTGGCTTGTTGGTGCTGTTGGACTCTGATTATAGTGAGCAGCTGATTTTTGTGGCCAACCCACATTACTCCTTGCTGTCTGAATACCCATGCTATTATACAGAAAGACAAACAATCAATCACTGAACTCAATAACCTATCCAAAGTTAACTCAAAGGATCAGAACTTGTTCTTCCAAGAAGATCCATCCCAGAAAAACCGATGTCCACTCTAGTCAGTAATCCCAAGCATTTCAGTTCCTCTTAGCACCAACCAACAATACGAACAGAATAAAGAACAATCCACAACCTATGAGAGAATGCGAGACCATCTCGATCCATCATGATTCCCATCTCTTTCAGTTCCAACCAAATCAAATTCACCCAGAAGCAGAACAACTCGAAACCTACATCACGAACTAGAGACTAAACGAATACAACAACGTCGCATTGTCCGAGCCCCTTCACGAAAAAGATTCCAGTCATCAAACCTAATTTTCCAAACTCGTCGTCACCGTAACAACAGCCCCTCAAAATCAAGGCAACAAATCCCATATCCTTCCAGGCGGAAGCAAACCCCCCCGATTCCTTCGGGATCAAGAAACCTAACAAACCCCGCCGAACCACTACCGAACGCAGGCCCGGCGGCCCTCGTCGCCGTCACCGGCGGACACCCACCTTCGAGAAAACCCTCCGGCGGCGCGCGGGAGATCGTCATCGTCGAAACAAGATAAAACCCTGCCGGAAACTCCCTCGCTACACACTTGGCTAGAAAACTGCAACGGAGAGAAGGCGCCGAGAAGAGAAGCGAAGCAAGGCAAACCTGAGGAAACCCGCAAAGCGGCGGAACCGGCGATCGCCCTCGAATCGAAGTCACGAGGATCGTCGGCGGCGTCAGCGATCGAGAGGAACGGAAGCGATGATCGATCGAGCGAGAGGCGTCGAAGGAGACGAAGCTTTGTCTTTGTTTCTTGGATGGGAAGTGAAGTTTGCCTGGCCTTTGTTCATCTTCTTAATATATAAGGAAAGCCAAAGCGCGTTCGCCTCACGCGGGGCGAAGGAAGTTACCGTTGAGATTTTCCTTGATTTTTTTTTTTTTTTTTTGATTTGATTTGTGATTTTTCTTTGTTTTATTATAGGAAAAATGACATAAATAGTTATTGAACTTTGGCTCAATGTGCAATTCGGTTCCTGAACTTTCAATTTGTTCAACGTAGTCTCTGAATTTTAACTTAATATTTAATATGGTCCATGAACTTTTGATTTTTTTAATGTGATCTATGTACTTTTGGTACATGTCCAATATAGTTCCTGAACTATATGAAAATGTAATATACATTTTTATATAGTTTGGAGATTAAATTGAATATGTACCATTAGGTTAAAGTTCAGAAACTACATTAAACAAATTAAAAGTTTAGATATTGAATTTCCCATTAAGTCAAAGTTTAGGAACTGTTTATATCATTATCTATTTATTATACTTGGAAAAGGAGAGGAAATTAAAAAAGTAAAAGAACATTGTATATACATAAATATATGTATGATATAAAGGATAAATTTGCTTGAAGATTTTTAGTCTATTTAGGGAAAAATTGATGAACATTGGAAATGTTCGAATTTCGATTTCAAAGGGGCTAGAGATTAACTGAATATGGTTTTTTTTTTTGGAAAAATTTTAGTGGGGGCAGAGAAAATATGAGCGCAGAAAAAATGAGGGGGGAAAAAGGGGAGGCGAGGGGGATTTTATTTTCGTTATTCAGAAAGGGCGGAGTTTACTTTTACTTGCAAATTTCTCGAAAATATTGTCGGGAAGGAAATTTGAATGTAAAAAAACCAGGTGGAAAAAAAGCAGGCGAGGGAAATTATTTTCATTATTGTTATTTAAAAAAATATGAATTACTTTTATTTGTATATTTCTCGTGAATATCGTGCTAATATAGAAAGACACTTTAATCATGCATGGGAAAGTATTACGTGACTTAGGACAAACGCTCAATAAAAGCGCGTATATGATGAAAAAGGTCCAAAATTGACGATTAAAAATTCAGAACGAAAAGTATCAATTGCATTACAATGGGAAATATTCAAATACGAACAACATTTCGATAAGAGACCCAAATCAATACAACCATGTATGAGTTCATTTTTCATGACATTTTTTTGGATGTAATTATGACGTGAGTTGGGATTTTCTCGAAAATGGTGAAAAATCAAAAGCATACGATAGGGGTAGTTAAGATGCGAAATAATTTAGGCAAGGACGTCACGGCTCTTGTTAGCAGCTAGGAGGTCTTCGATGCCCTCGCCAGCCATTGGCGAGGGCCAACCACAATAATAGAAAGAAAATAAATGAAAAGAAAAGAAAATATATAAAAAGTAATACAAAATTCAAAAAAATATCATTAAAAATTATCAATGTCAGCACCGATCACGCCACATAGGATGGTTGGTGACAACATAAGTGATTTCAGCCAAAATTAGCAAGATGGACTCAATTGGCAAAATGTTAAAAGATTTGTGACTTAATTAACACAATTAAAAAGTTTATAACTGAATTAGCAAAAATACAATATGTTTAGAACTTTTTTGGTAATTTTACCACATTTAAGCTCTGTCGTGTGCCGGCTTAATGTACTAATGGCCTTCCATGATTTAAAGGATACAACGCGGTTTAGTGTTAATTCTGAAAATTTCATTCAAGTTTAGCTGTGATTTGCTAACCTACTGGGCCATTACATAGTTGAAACTCACTGTAAATAAGAGAACACTAGGAATCTTTCATAATCTGACCATCTTATTGAGCCTCTTTGCAATGCAACTTCAAAATGTGATGATTACAAAAATAATTCCCTTGCACTCATCTCTTTGCTCAGTCCATCCCACACCAAGAAACCCCAAAGCTATTAAGGGATTGGCCTATCCCAATTCCCTTCCCCATTAGAAAGGCCAAAGAAATATCACAATAGAATTCGCAAAACAAAGAAAGAAAAGAAAGAAAGGAAAGCATTCAGTCAAAGTCAATCCAAAAGTGAGAATGAGGTGTCAATCAACACTTGGGCAGATCTGCAGGTGGAGGAAGCAACTTCTGATTGGGTAGCTTCCCATCTAGGACAAGCCATGCCATCTTCAAGCCCCAACTGGTGTGTACTTCCAGATGGCAGTGCATGAACCACACCCCTATATGATGATGACTTTCATCAGCATCCATCATTTAAAATAGAAATTGCAAAGTTAAGAGGCAATAACAATCCCGATATGGTTCTACCTAGTTCCTCAGAAGAAGAAAAAATGAAAGAGCAAATGCATACATCAGAGAACCCAGCGTTTCTCCACAGCTAACGACGGTACTGAAAATGTTGTGCAGTCATGATTATGTATGTTTTGTCTTAAGATGATTCTCTCACCTGGGTTATCAGCTAAAAACCTTATGGCAACCCAACCCCCAGAAGGCACACCCACGGTGTTCCTCTCAACTGGGTCAGCAAGATTGAATTTTGCAGGATCCTTATTTGGGTCAAAATTGCCAAATCCTTGTCCCACAACAAAGAAGTTGAACCCATGCAAGTGAAGGGGATGGCTCTCAGCACCAAGAATGCTCGTGTCCTGCATTATAAGCTCAACACTGGTGTTAAAGGGCAAGACCACCAGTTTTGTTCCATTGCCCACATTTGTATTGTTGGGTGGGTTCCCAGTAAAGTTGAATATGGATTTCGGGTAGCTTGGGAAGTCCGGGCTGTAGACTCTGTTTGATCGACCAGTGAAGTGGGCTTGAAGGAGAGCAGTGGTCGGCATTGCAAAAGATACATTGTTAACAGCAGCAGAGAACATTGTCCCATTTGGCCCTTGGCAAGTTTGGTTGCTTTGACATGGAATGGTTCCAAGACCGACCGTGAAGAAGAATCTCTGGTCAACCTTTTGAGGTACATTAGCGGGAAATTGTCCAGTTGCTAGACTCCGGAGCTTATTTGTAAAATTTGTGGCGAAGGCTGTGTCGTTCAAAGGTGGGAGAGTCGGTTTAAAGAGCGGAAGTTGCTTCATCGAAGAAGATTGATGAGGTCCGTTAAGTGGTGGTTCATATTCTAAAATGCCGGCGACGGTAGAGTTGTCGAATGTACCAAGACCGGTCACATAAGGCCTTGCAGTCATGAGGAAAGTGGCCTTTGGGTAGTGGGGTTTTGTCTTAAGAAGGACATTTGCGGTCTGTCCAGGGGCTATTAGGAGTGTCTCGGTTTCGAAGGGTTTCAAGTAAACAGCATCTGCTTCTACCACAGTGAGTGTGTGGTTTGCGATGCTAAAGAAGAGCTCATCATTGAGTGCAGCATTGATTAAGCGAAGAAGGTAAGTCTTTCCTGGCTTCACTTTGAGCCGGTATGTATCTGCAAGAATTCATTTAGTGAAATATGTACTCCATTAGTTTCAATTGTATGTTTCCAGAATTTCTATGGAATAGAGATTTTCAGGAAATATAATCCACAATGCAAGATGTGATACCTTTGGCAGAGCAGTTACACAATAGTCCTGGAAGTCCATTGATGGTATAGGCATCGGAAACATTAGGTCCACCACCGGTTTGCAGGGCCTGACTGATGATTGCCTCAGTATCTGAATTAAACCATTCACCTGAAATTTTGTACTCTGTAGTTAGATTCTCGTTACTCAGAAAAGCCAATGTGAAAGTAATGTTGAGCTTGGATCAGCCTCATCTCTAATGCATTACCAAAGATGATGGGGATTTCTTTGTGAGGCTTGGCGAACGGGTAAGAAGCATTATGCTTGGGAAGGATGATCAGAGGACCGTAGAGAGTTGACCGTAGCCACGATATATGCGCATGCCACCAAAGAGTGCCTCTTTGGCCTGCAATGGTGTAGTTGTACACATAACTCTGGCCAGTTTGTATCGGGCATTGAGTCACATATGCGGGACCATCTGCCCATCCTGACCGAAGTTGTCGAACTCCATGCCTGTTTTGTGTAGAAAACACATTAAAGGAAATTAATCCTCTCAGTTGAACAACAGCCTAGGACTATACTATGAAAGTGCCTCTTTTGACTACTTCAATAATGGCTTGTAGGCTATCAACTCAGTGCAATTTGTCATACCAGTGAATCGAGATGTTGTTTGGGACATGGTTAACTACTTCAATTAGAAGTCGGTCACCTTCCCTGGCAATGACTCGAGGACCAGGAAATTTCCCGTTTACAGTTACCATACTTTTGGTGTGGCAGAGACGCGTCACATTTTGTAACACGACCTGCCAAACACATTTTCAAGTGGTTAGAAAGAAAAAACCGCAATAGCAATTGTCATCGTGCAAGTCCATGTACAGATCATATACACAGTTTATGTGTAGGATACAATCTCATTTCAAAAATGGTTTCAGGGATGCGGCATGTGCATACATTAAACTTGTAATGCCTGGTCACGCCTTCACCAGCGACAAGAGCAGGCTCAGGAAAGAAGCATGAGGCAAAAAACACGACAAGAAAGAAACCGGCAAGCGGACATGACAGGAGGAAAGAAGCACCCATTTTCTCTCTGCTCAGCCTCACTTCTCTTTAAGCAGAACAGAGGAGACTGATGAGTGTAAAGGTTGAGAAAATTTGTCGATGTAGTTTCAACTGCTTGTGGATGCAGCATGACCAATCTCCTAGAGAATATATAAGCATGTGTTCCTATCTAATCTGGTAGTGAAAATGCATAGTCTAATACATGGTGAAGCTGGAACAGCTCCATACCATCGGTTGTTAGAACAACTTTAGAGTGATGTCAAAGACAATCCACTGTTGACCTCCTTCCCCTTCAAGTTAAACTTCCCTTGTTGGGCAAAGTAATGTTACTCTCGTCTCAAGCTTGATCACATTGAGACATTAATAAAAAAAAATATTAGAAACAAGGTATAGCGTTTACTTCTGGTAATTATGCTAAAGCGCAAAGTCGATTGAAGATCACGAGGCATTTTGAAGAAGATCACTCCTTTTTACTTATTACATTCTAGTTCTATCTTTTTTTATATTGAATTGTTTTAGATTCACCGGTCAAATAAAATGGATCATTTACTATGCACCCAATTGAATCACACTAGTAAATTTGAGTTTGCTGCTTTGGAATCTGTAGAAGGTTCTTACGGTTGTCATATCTCTTTCCAGTGTCCATGTTTTGCAGTAGAAGACTCTCATCCTCAAGGGAATATCTTTAGTTGATCAGTCAGAAGTTAGTAGCCAGAAGTTTCTTTCTAGGCGAAAAATCTGAAGGTTGATTTTGAAAACGTTTTCTTAGTTACATATATAGTATTATACAATGTTCACTAACCAGCTATTTCTTGAGAGCAAAGAAACTTGCTATACTGCACCACAAAAGAATCACAAAGATAAAAATCCTAAGGAGGGATGATGGTGAAGATCAGCATCAAGAAAGAATTGGACATAACCGCACAAATCGAACGTCGAGAATGGATATAACCTACGCATGAGGGGCAGAAATTGACCATACATCGACATAGTTACGGTTAGATTTTCTTTTAACCACCGTCATTTTTTTTTTGGGCTAATGTGGATAATCTATTTTGTTTATTGTATGTAAATCAGTGGATCAAGATTGAAGATGCATGGCAGGTCATTGGATTGGGACATGTACTAACATTTTTGGCTGTTCAAGGGTCGCCTAACTTGGTCATAAAGAAATAATGGGAAAAATATCCAAAAAGTCTTAAATATATTGTACTTTTGTCAACTCAAATTATAAAAGCCTTCCGGCGGTTCATGGGCGCTGCCCTAGCGAATCCCGCCAGCGCGACCCCCCGGATCCCCACGCGCTCATCAGGGAGCGGGACTTCCGTGCCTTCCTATCGGAGGGGAGTATGAACCACGCCCCAACATTAATTGGATGATCAAAGAGCCCCGAACACCTCGTTAATAAAAACAAGAAAGAAAACAAAAGTCAACATCCCCTTTATTTCCTGTTTGGCCGAATGTCATTTTCCAAGCAACAAGAGTATCTACCGTGCCCACCAGACAAGAAGCCGTATCCCATATGTTTTCCGGAGACGCTGGCATCTTGAACTCTTCACGCCATGACATTTTGGAGGATCTGTCTGAGTGAATGTATGCTAATCTGCAGGAGTTACCAACTTGTTCGAATGATCAATATATTGGATTTGCGTGGCGTAGGATCGTATCATGCATCTGGAAAGAATCCACTTCACGCTGCCGGAGAAGGTTCGTCCGTGGCCGTATTCACGTGGCCTCCGAAATTTATCACGAAAGCTGCATCGTTGAAATGTCGATACAGTCCCCTCGGCCCCGCATCCGACGGGAAAACCCTCGACCCCGTTCGCAAACCACCAGTTTTGCGATCTCGGATCCTATTATGAAACCGTTAATTAGTTGATTTGTCGTGAGATGTGGTAAACCGCATCAAGCAGTAAATACGATTACATAGCTTGAGAACTTGTAATAAGTTGGCTGGTAATATTTCAATATCCTCATTTAAATTGTAGCAATCTGAATAGGACGACAAAACGTGAATTCATCGAACTCATTTCATCAACCACACTTAGTTACCTCCTGCTTTAGCTCCAAAGAAGACAATTCGATTAAGTATACGTAAATAAACCGTTCGTCACTTTTACTTTCACGTAAATAAATTTTATATTTTATATTTGGGAAAACAAATTCAATGGGGGCTTTTTATGTGTTCTTTTTAGCTTCACAAAGGTACAGGAGGTAATCTTTAAAGTTGGCGGAAAATATGTGAATACTCAAGGGTTAATACCGCGAAACACTCCAAACTGGTACACCTGTGACATATTTACCTTATGTTAGTTTCCATTAAATTTTACCGTCAAATTGCTGAGTTGAACGACACGTTACAATTGACGGGTGTACTATTTAGGATTTTACCCTTTCGTTTGTTACGAGCTTATTAATTTGTGATTTTTCGTGATATTAATCCAACTTAACGGAGGGTAAATCTGTCACAAATGTACCGGTTTAGGGTTTTTAGTAATAAAAAAATCAGTCCAACGTAGGCCCAATTCATCGAGTCTCATCCCGATTCAGCCAGTTGAGCACATGGTGCCCGCTTTAGCAGCCCGAACCCGGTTCCTGGCAGATCTGAATCACTTTTGCTTCCATTGCAGTTGTATAAATGGCGGCCTACATTTGCTATTTTCCACAAGGTGAACTCTCCCAAATCGTTTTTAAAATTTTAGTCAAATGCTCTCAAATTCTTGATACTTATTTATCTTGATCTTATTTTGCAAGGAAATCCCTGAGGTTGGAGAAGCTCGAAAATTCCGGCCAATTTGACTGCGTATGTATTGAAGAAGCCGGCGGAGTATCGGGTAAAGGGTCTAAACCCTCTTTTGAAAAATAAAATGAGTCATCGTAATGTTTAAATCTTGTTAGAAATAAAATAAGTAGCTGTTGCTTTGCTGACTATAAATTACACTCTCTATGAATAATTAGACTGCCGAAATACTGAAATTAGTATTTGCAAAATACGGAAATTTGTGGTCATAATCACCATTCTGCTCCCGGAAATTTCATCTTTTTCTAGACCGTTATTATGGCTGTTAATCTAAATGTCATGATTTTTCCACACAAAAAAAAAAAGATGTTTTCAAAAAGATCATCGCTATCCTCCATAAATATATTTTCAGCTTTCAAAAACCCGATATTGAATATGCCGAAAGGACCAAAATACCCTAGAGTAAGTAGGCCAAATAATAACATGACTTCGGTAATTTCAAAATCAAGCATATGCAGCATCAGTAAATAACACGTTATTTAGTTAGTTACACATGTATATACATGATAAATTAGGACTTTTGCATCCTTGCATGTCATTAATCATTAGTTTAAAAATACAAACACACGTGGCACTTGGAGTCGTGTCGGGATGTCGAATGACATGAAGTTTTGTTCTTTTTAATGGATTACATCTCCGGAAAGATCAAAATTGCATTCGATTTCAAGAAATTGCTCGATAGTTGCATACTTAACTGAAAATTGTGGTACCAAAAGGGAGATGTGAGCCCGCTAACCCCTTCCTCAACATAAGCAAACTCCCCGACCGCAGTTTCTTTGGCAATCGTTCACACATGACTAGTTCCTCACGCGTGCACCTAGGTGTCCAATTAGCTCGGTTTACTTTTCGAATTGATTAGTGCCGACTCGATCTCTTAGGTTTGCAAACTGATTTTCGAAACCCTTTTCCCATCGTAGCCGTGCTCCTACTGTGCAAGCATCCAATCTCCCGTGATGGAAGGCAAGGCGCTACGACTTCTCCTCTTTTACCTTTTGGGTCGATGAGTTCTTCATCGTAATTAGGGCCACTCAAATATTTATCGGACCATTTGTCCGCATCCTCGGCATGATGGTCCTCATATGCAAGAATCTGATCCATTTCACGGGAGCGGAACCCTTAAAAGGAGCATTCGAAATGACAACACAAGGTGATCATTTGAAAGTGGATTTTACTTATGACTAACGTCTCAAAACCTCACTCATCCGATACGAGACTTAGGGCATCACATCGTCCCAAAATCTCCAGTCCCAGCAACCTATTTGAATTGAAAAAGAAAAAAAAAATTCCCTTCAAGCCATACGTTAGCCTATTTGAATGTGTTGTTAGTTCGAGACCTTCTTATTATATGTTCACTTAAAGGAAATGAGAAAGCTGTTGTCCAGTTATGTCGCAATAGTCACTGAATAGTTTCCAAGTGTGTCACAGCACTTATTTAGAGTGATGATGTTGTTCCGTCCCCGGAGCACGGGCTAATAATCCCTAACACAATCTGAAGGCAACAAGCTTATCGGCTTCTGGGTGACAACACGGGAATGCTTTGCTCGTTCCGGAAAAAGTTGGTCGGATCGGAGGCCGTCTTCACTTCCGCCAGTCTCCTGAAAGTGCTCTTGAAGTATTTCAAACCCCAGACACTTGCTTCAGCATAACTAGTATTGTTGTCATTGTTGTTCCTCCCCAAGTCAAGATCCCTATAATTCAGAAAAGCTGCTCTTGGAAACCTTGAAACATAAGGTGCCATACAATCTTACAGCTTCCTCATCCAATTGATGTGCTGACTGCTTTCCTCTTCACTGTCCCAAGTAACCATGTACTGAATTTTGTACATGTTCCCACTCCGGTGCAGAAAAGGAGTCCGAGTTGGAGATCTGGCTCATTACCCCGCCATAAGGCGATAAAATCATGTAAAACGTCTCGTATTCGATGAGCTTACTCCATAGACCTTGCAAAGCTGTTTCCGGAATGAGCGTCGTCACGTAGTCGGATTTCGCCTTGTAGAAGGATTTGGACGGTTGAGTCCGGTTGAGCAAGACTCTGGTGGACTCATCTTGAGAGAATCCTGCAAAATAAAGGACGGATTGTATCCAGCTCATCTCCATGCAGCTTTCGCGCGTCAAACCCAACTCGGGAAAGCTTTCTTGAATTAAAGGCAGGATCTTTTCAATCTCGCCAAGGCACAACGCCCTGAAAGAGATGTTGATTGTTTTGTTCGCCAAACTTGAAGATGGAGTGACAACTCCTCTGTAAGCGTCGAGGAGGTCTTCCTGAAGCTTGTGTGCAATATTTTGCCACTTATAGAGAAGTACAGTTGCATTTTCTTCAATATTCTTTTCTAATCCAAACACAGTAACGGTAGGAGGGACATGAACCAGCTTCATTTCCATGCAAAGATCACACCAATGCTTGCTCCTCCACCTCCTCTAATAGCCCGAAAAAGATCTTCACCCATTGATTTCCTGCCCAAAACCTTTCCATTAACATCGACCATTTTGACGTCAATCACGTTGTTGGATGCTAGACCGTACTTTCGAGATATCCTGCCGAACCCACCTCCGCTAACGTGTCCTCCAACTCCAACAGTAGGACAAGTACCAGCTGAGTATCCCAAAACCTTGCTCTTTTGAGAAATTTCATAGTACAATTCTCCTATTGTTGCTCCACTCTCCACCCATGCACTCTCATGCTCGACGTCCACCTCAACCGACCTCATG
Source organism: Syzygium aromaticum (assembly GCA_024500025.1). Classification (NCBI taxonomy): domain Eukaryota; kingdom Viridiplantae; phylum Streptophyta; class Magnoliopsida; order Myrtales; family Myrtaceae; genus Syzygium; species Syzygium aromaticum. The sequence continues at coordinate 14,249,980 of CM044889.1, forward strand.
TTCATGAGATCAATTAAGATGAAGGGGACTTTGGATACGTAGGAGAGGCCCTCGTAGTCGTGGCCCCCGCTCCGCACCTGCACCCGCATGCCGTGCTTCTGGGAGCATACTATGGCTGCTTGTATGTGAGATGGATGGATCGGGCTGACAATGAGTTGGGGTTCTGGTGAGGATGTGTTCATGAATCTGAGGTTTTGAATGGTCGACTGCAGGAGAGAGGTATAAGTTGGATCGTCTCTTGTTGTGGTGGTTTTGGAAGTGGAGTTGGCTTGAAGTGAAAAGCACTGGAGAAAGGACACTTCATCAAAGCTTGAAGCTACATAGCAAAATGAAAGGAAGATTATGGAAATTAATGGAAGATTGTCTGCCATTGAATGTCCAATCTTCTCATTAGATACGCTCATACAAGATAAAGAGAGGTGGGCTTAATATATATAGATCAGCAAATTATTGTTAAGAGGGAACCACCTTGAGTAGGAGAAATTAAATCTCGTGAAATACCCAACTAATCTGAGGACCAAGTAAGCGCGGTCCAAAACTTGGGTATAGTTTAACCGAACTTGTGGTTAGTTGTATTGGTGGTCTCAAGAATTGAATTCTTTAGCATGTGCCTCGTTCACGGGCGCCTGTCTCGTTCTTTAATTGGCAAGCCTGACCCAACTTATTTGTTAGAAAATATCTTGAGTTTGGCCCCGTGTGAACGAAATCCAATCTAAAATTCAGCCATGCAATATAAATTAGGAGAGTTCTAATTGGACTCTTGGTTGGCCAAACGTTTATAGCAACGACAAATCCTTGGGGAGTTGGATGATTAATTTCCATGTTGGAGTCGGTGAACAAAGAGTTTCCTTGTTAATATATACATAGGCTTGTTTAGGTGTCGTTGGGGGATGTAGACAGGAAAAGTTGTCTTTTTCGTTGTGTAAAATCAAATCCCACGAAGAAGACAACTCTGCCTAATCACATCAACAACGGCAACAAAACAAAGAACCACTAATCAATTTGCTCTAGGACGAGAGTTTCCGGACCGATTGGGTGTATAATGACATTCCACGAAGGCGATAACTATGCCTAATTGCATCAACAATGGCACCAAAACAAGCCCTTGATTAACACTCACGTGTAAATATTAAATGGGGAAGCTCTTTGTTTGCCGACTTTTTTGCCTGACTCTATCAGCAACTCCAGAAAGGATTTGTTGTTTACTTCAAAGGTTTGGTCAACCAGAAGCCCAATAAGAACTTTCCTAATTTAAGTCAAACTCGAAACACATTCCTCTTTGACCCGACATTTGCAGCCAAGTCGTGGTGCGGCCCTGATGGACACTCATTCTCCAAACACTAATTGAGCACACAGATAGCTCGAGCTTCGCCAAATGGAATGAGGTTCGTCATCATGTTTGCTAGGTTCTATGCTATTGCTATCTTCTTCAAAACAGCCTTACCCTTGGTCACACCATCTTCGATGAAATAATACCTAATGTCATTATGCTTTGTTCTCTCAAGATAAATTGAATTTAAAACCAGATGTATCGCACCTTGATTGTCACAATGCATAACACGCTTTTCTATTCCAATCCATAGTTTAAGAGCAAACCTCTTAGACATGCCTTCTTTACTATTAAGGTAAGTGCCATGTACTATGCCTCAATCAAAGACAAAGGAACATCATCCTGCCACGACACCTTCCAACTCACTACACCTTTTACTAGCGTAAACATATAACTAGTTAAAGATCTATGGTCATCCAAGTCAACAAAGTGATCCGAATTTACATAACCCATTGTCCCACTACTACTGTCATCACTCATGTACACAATACCAACGTCATCACTCAGTTTCCCAATAATTTCCTAATAAGTTTTTTTAGTATGCCTTATGTAACGGCTAAGAAAGCTAGTGCATACCATGGTTTATATAATACTAAGCACTACACTAGAGTATGAAACATGTAATATATGTTCCTCCTACTCCTCAACCATAGTAAAACTTATTTAAAAGTTTGAAGTGCTCGGCTAAAGGTGTACTCACAAGCTTCGTTACTACAAGTTAAAATGTGTCACAATCTTTTTAATATATTTCTTTTGAGACAAACACAAAACTCTTGTAGGCCTATCACATGGAAACTCCAAACTCAATATCTTCTTTGTTGCCCCCAAATCTTTGATATTTAACTCAACATTAACAGTCACTTCAACACATCAATATAGGACATGTGTCTAGCTACTATCAACTTGTCATTGACATAGAATAATGGATATATCAACCCTTCAATCTTCGAAACTAAATACAACCATCCAACTGACTTTTCGAATAAATCTTACTAGTCATGAAAGCATCAAAACACCTATCCCACTATCTATGAGATTATTTTAGCCCGAACAAAGATTTCTTTAATAAGCAAATAGAGTCTTCCTTACCCAGTATAGCAAATTCCTTTAGCTGCCTTATGTAAATCCACCCCTCCAACTCATAATAAAGAAACATAGTTTCTACATCCAACTGCTCTAACTTAAGATCCTATACAACAACTTTCATGTAATACTTGAGTAAAAGTATGTCTTACTACAGGAGAGTACACCTCGTTTTAGTCAATGTTCTTTCATTGAGTATATCCCTTTGCAACAAGGCTCGCCTTACCTTGCCACCTTGACACCAAGAATGTCCTTTTTTCGTTTGTAAACCCATTTGCACCGGAAAATCTTTTGACTGTTGGGTACTTTACCAGCTCCTATGTCTAAGTCCATAGGAGTGATTATATCTCTTCGCTCATAGCTGCTAGCCAATATTATGACTTAACACTACGTGTCACTTAGAGTAAGATGAAAGCTCATTTGTTGGTATCTCGTCACTTACAGTCTGCATAAGCAATATTTGTATGACCATAACGTACCAGTTGTTTGATTTTGCCTTCTTTGTCTGCCCGTAGCTATACTACATTGTAGCTCTGTTGGTTTTAATAGCACTAACTTCAGGAAATTGTGGCCTCATTTGCAGTCCCAACCTTTACTGTCTATGATATCTCTAGAGTCTCAACCTAAAACTCCACCCTACTATCACGTCGTGATCCATTTGCTCTACTAGTTGTCTTAGAAATCCTTTGCCGAAGCATAGCAATCATATCAAAGATCATGTCTTTGCTGATTCAATCGGGTTATGTGGGTTCAATGCACCACAGCCATTAGCCTTTTATCCCATGTGCACAACCCATATATATGCATTTCTTCATTCTCAACTCAAGCTTATCATCACTCACATAAGCAGACACAGGACATTTAAGTACTCATAATCTGGAATGGTAAACAAGTTTTTCCAGGTGTACTTTTTCAAGAGTCTTCCACTCGATAATAAATGATGGAGACCAATTAACTAGGTGACAAGTCATATTGATTGCTTTAACCCAAAATCACTTTTTCTGTGCATGTTTTCACATGCACAGAGCTTGCACAAGTAAAGTTCTATTATTATGTTCTGTGAGGCCATTCTAATGTGATGTCGCAGGCATCGTGCCATGTCTCATAATCCATTCTTTTGGTAGAACTCGATTATTGTTTGATCTGCTTAATAAACTGCTTTTTAATTAGTGCCTCAAACTTCTTGGACATATTGACCACCTTGGATTTGTGCTTAAGAAAGTATACACATTCCTTCGTCCAATTATTATCAATCAATGTCAGCATATGTGAGGCACCTTCTTTTGAAGGAACTAGAGATAGGCCATAGACTTCTGGATAAATGTATGGTTGCTTGGTCAAATACATAGTTGTATTGAATTAACCTAGCGCTACTTCTCATAGGTACGATACTCATACATGTCTAGCTTTCCAGTCTTCTGACCCTTCAGCAACCCTCTCTCATTCAGTACTATCAAACCTACCTCACTCATGTGCCCACCTGCACATGTCACAACTAAGTCAAGTTTGAGTTTGACTCACCTAATGAAATTATAGCAGTTACTGCCACAATCTCTACAAGTGGATGATAGAGATTATTCACATTCTTGCCCTTTATCACTATCATGGCACCTCAAGAGATTTTTAGTCTTCACCTTCAACATTGTAGTAGTGTCCCTAAAGAAATAAGACTTTTCTTGACCTATAATACATGCCTCACATTTGTCAATATGCGCTCTACCCAATCATGCATCCATATCTTAATTGTCCCTATAATCCACAATCTCGCGAGTTGCATTGCCCATGAGAACTCTATTGCCTCTGCCTTGCAATCTAGTAAGTAGTAATCCAATTTTCATGAGGCATCATTTGATAAGAACACTTGGAATCTAGTACCTTTTGTCTCCTAGCGAACTTGTAGGTACACACAAGACAATCTCCGCATCGACAAAAAAGAAGATCATATTTTGGGTTTATTGAATCAAGAAACTAGTGCACTCCTTGGCAATGTTCGCCATACTACGTACAACAATCTACCTACCACCTCATTTTCTCAACTTTAGACAATCTCTCCCCATGCACCCTCCTTATGATACTCAAAGCACTTTACGTGACCCGTAGGCTTTCTACAGCGCAACTCTGACATACTTTTACCTTTGCTATTGGACCCTCGATGCTCATTTCTACCCTGAATCACTAGTCCCAAAGCTACATTATGCATTAGAGCATCATCTCACAACTTCCTATGTCACTCCTTAGAGAACAAAGCAAACCTTACATCTTCCATGGTAATTGTAGTATGTCCGATACTAGCACATCCGTAAGTACTCCCATGACTCTAGTAGAGATGCTAATAACACAATGCCATGTTTTTCATCGGTTAGGGCCTCATCGACATTCTACAAATCCATGATAATATTTTTAAAATCATTTGAGTGGGCTCTGATGGATGTACCTTTGGCAAATCAAAATTGAAATATCCTCTTTAACATGTATAGGTGACTATCTGACCCCATCATTACATAAAGGGCTTGAAATTTTGCACGGAAAGTTACAACATCCTTCTTCCCAGCCACTTTTATTAGCATCTCATCCGATAAATTCAATAGGATTACGATGTTTGCCATCTCCATGAACTCCCTTATCAACCCATTTTCATCATTTCCAGAAATTAATGCTTACCATCCATTATCTTGGTGAATCTTGGGTTGTTAATAGCGAATGCATCTTAACACTCTATAGCCCAAAATTGTACCTCCCATTAAATTTCTCAATTTTGACTTTCACACTAGACATAACTGCAACATCATAATTCTAAAGATAATTCAAACAAGTAAAAGCCCCAAATCAACTTTAGAATACCCTACCTCTAGCTCTGATACCAATTGTTGTGAAATAACGCAAAAGCTAATGGATCATGGAATTTAAATCAAACGCGAGAGAACAAAATTACCAAAGAAATCAATGATAATTGATAAAGAACATGAGAGATCTATATGGTTTGATTCGAGTGTTGTTTCCTACTCCACTAAGAGAACTAGATGCAAAGAACCTAAGAGAATTACTCGATAAGTTCTAAACTTTTAATTTTGTCAATTTAGTTATAAACTTTTGTACAAAATTCTAATGTAGTCATTCCGATTAATTTTCACCGGAAATTATTAACATAGCAATCTAATCAACAACAATAGTTCTAAGCGGCACACCACCACATCAGCAATTTTTGACGAAAATTGGTGGGAATGACTATATTAGAATTTTGCGTAAAGGTTTACGACTAAATTGACAAAATTTAAAAATTTAAAATTGAATTGACATCTGTACAATAGGTTTATGACCGATTGAACAAATTTTCACAAAGACTCCACTAATCAATCAGAGAATTGCAAAGATACAATCACTCAATTAAGTGTCCCCAATCCTAAATTATACCCAAACTCATTTTGTATTTATGGTGGGTTAATGGATCAACGAATGTAAGCAAAAATGAGATATGTCTCTTCAGTTCATGTATCTCTTATATTCGTGTATTTGTTGAATTCATGTATCTCTTGGATTCGTGTATCTACCTAATTCATGTATCTCTCGAGTTCATGTAACTCTTCGATTCTTGTATCTATTTAATTCATGTATCTCATGGATTCTTGTATTTATTTAATTTTTAGTTCATGTATCGTTTCTATACATAAATTCTAAAACTTTATAAACAGAGTTGAAATTTTTCATTTCAAGAATCATCGAAAACACCTACATCTCTCTTTACCAAAAAAAAAACACCTACATCTCATCTGTTCAATTTTTTTAAGTGTGTTGGTTTCAAGAAGTGTTCGACGGAGTCCTATTTCCATAGTGCTAATTCAAATGGGTTCGAGGTGTTGTATATTGGGAGGTATAGTTCATGAAACTATTTAGCATCATTGGCAGGAACTAATCGTCTTAAAAAGATTCGATTAGCCATACCTCACCTCCTGTTTATTTTGTTATCACTGTCTTAGATTTATTGTTTTTTCTGATTATAAGAAACAGTGTTACGTATTCTTCGTTCCACAATATGTAAACTTCTTCTTCTTCTTGTTCATCTTGTTTTCCAACAACTCATAGTGTTTTAGCCTCGGATAATTGTTGCATAAAATAAATCACGGAAATTACCTCATGACGTCCAAACACTCGTGCCTTCCATAAGACAAGCGATCTCAATTGGATACATTGAACAGATCACCGAGTAAAATCTACGAAGAAGAGTCTCCAAATATTCAAACGGTTTGTGGACTTCTTTTGTGCGGCTAAAAATAGCTAGACCACCCTTTGAACTATATATATGCCATGAACCCACGTTAAAAGTCCTTTGGATTTGGAAACGACGGCAAATTCGAGCTTTCAAGAAATCCTGTATTTTCCTATCAGGCTTTCACGAGCTTTGATTCGGATCGGATTTCGTATATAAGGCCAAAAAAATGGAGACATATATCAACAATACAGTCACTTATAATAAGTGGAAGAACTCTTAGGATTATATCTCAAAATGCAAGTGTACTACCGCAAATTATTGAATTTGTTGAGATATGTTGCCAATAGTCATCGAATAGCTTTTAAGTATGTCGAACAATTATTACAAAGATGATGTTGTTCCTCCCCTAAACACGGGCTAAGCCCTATTACTATTCGAAGGCCCAAGCTTATCGTCTTCTTGGAGACAGCACAGGAAAGCTTTGCTCGTTCCAGAAAAAGTTCGTCGGATCGGACGCCGTCTTCACTTTCACCAATCTCCTAAAATTGCTCTTGAAATATTTCAAACCCCAGACACTTGCTTGAGCATAAGTTGTATTGATGATAGAGTTCCTCCCCAAGTCGAGATCCCTATAGTTCATATAAGCTGCTCTTGGAAATCTTGAAACATAAGGTGCCATATAATCATATAACCCTCTCATCCAATTAATGTGCTGATTGCTTTCCTCCTCACTGTCCCATGTAACCATGTACTGAATTTTGTACATGTTCCCTCCCCGGTGTGGGAAAGGAGTCTCTGAGTCGGAGATCTGGCTCATTACCCCGCCATAAGGTGTTAAAATCAGGTAAGACGTCTCGTCTTCGATGAGCTTATTCCATAGACCTTGCAAAGCGGTTTCCGAAATGGGCTTCATCACGTAGTCGGATTTCGCCTTGAAGAAGGATTTGGACGATTGGGTCCGGTTGAGCAAGACTCCCGGGGATTCGTCTTCAGAGAATCCTGCAAAATAAAGGACGGATTGTATCCAACTCATCTCCGTGCAGCTTTCAAGCGTCAAACCCAACTCGGGAAAGCTTTCTTGAATTAAAGGCAGGAGTTTTTCAATCTTGCCGAGGTACAAGCCCCCGAATGAGATGCTGATTGTTTTGTTTGCCGAACTGGAAGATGGGGTGACAACTCCTATCACAGCATGGAGGAAGAGGTCTTCATGAAGCTTGTGTGCAACGTTTTGCCACTTGTACAAAAGCATAGTTGCATTTTCTTCGTAGGCCTTTTGTACTTCAAAGACAGTAACAGTTGGAGGGACATGAACCAGCACAATTTTCCATGCGAAGATCACACCAAAGTTTGCTCCTCCACCTCCTCTAATAGCCCAAAAAAGATCTTCACCCATCGATTTCCGATCCAAAACCTTTCCATTAACATCGACGATTTTGGCGTCGATAACATTGTCAGATGCTAGACCGTACTTTCGAAATATCGTGCCAAACCCGCCCCCGCTAACATGTCCTCCAACTCCAACAGTAGGACAACTACCAGCTGTGAATCCCATAACCTTGCTCTTTTGAGAAATTGCATAGTACAATTCTCCTAATGTTGCTCCGCTCTCCACCCATGCACTCTCTTTCTCGACGTCCACCTTGACCGACCTCATGTTCCTGAGATCGATTATGATGAAGGGGATTTGGGATACGTAGGAGAGGCCCTCGTAGTCGTGGCCTCCACTCCGCACCCGCACATGCACACCGTGCTTCTGGGAGCATACTATGGCTGCCTGTATCTGAACTGGATGGATTGGGGTGACGATGAGTTGTGGGTTTGGTGAGGAAGTGTTCAAGAATCTGAGGTTTTGAATGGAAGACTGCAATAGAGAGATATAAGTTGGATCGTTTCTTGTTGTGAGGGTTTTGGAAGTGGAGTTGGATTGAAGTGAATGAAGGGAAAAGCATTGGAGAAAAGAGACTTGATCAAAGCTTGAAGCTACATAGCAAAATGAAAGGAAGATTATGGAAATTAGTGGAAGATTATTTGCCATTGAATACCCAGCGTTCTACTTACATTTGCTCCTGAAAAAGAAAGAGAGGTTGGCTTAATATATAAAGAAAGCCGAATTATAGTTGAGAGGAAACCGCCTTGAGAAGTGATGCGGGAGCATCATGGTTCATGAGGTGACGACATCTTAGATGAAGTGAACTAATAGGACTCATCCAGCTGGGGAAAGGTTTTCCTAGTTTAATGTTTCCTAATTCAATGTTTTCTAATTTGATGTTCCCTAGTTTACTATTTCCTAGTATAATTTTTCCGAGTTTAACTTTTGCTAGTTTAGCGTCCTAGAGGTGCTTCTCAATCGTAAGATTCGGATTTGTGAGTTGATAATATATGAGAATTTCTCTCAAGTGAGTAATTCTTTTGGTTCTTTATCCAATTAACGGTGGCAGTGAACCTAAAGTCTTACGGTTCTTTATCCAATTCGTTGGTGATGAACCTTCAAGCTCTTTATCCTTTGCCAATGGATTTACTCTTTAATGCCATGGTGGTGAACTCATGTGTCCTAAAGTTCTTTTTTCCGCAAACATATCAAAAACTTTCATCCCGTTGAACACATTCCATCAATCTCACCCGAACTCGCCGTGCATCAAGAAAGATAAATCGATTTTTTCCGAAATACCCAACTAATATGAGGGATTATGCAAGAGTGAGCCGAAATTCGGATATGGTTGAGCCGAATTCGTGGTTAATTGTACCTGGCAATGCGCCTCATTCGGGGACGCATGCCCTTGTTCTTTGACTGGTAAGCCTAGCCCATGTGGGTTTTCATCGAAGTTATAAAATCAACTCTAATCCATATCCAATGATGGAAAAATCCAAAGTTTGAAGATTCCTATTTTTTCGAGATTTGAATATGGAAGGAGAATTTTGTTAGCTTTCGTTTGGTGGGAACTTTGGCCTTATTCTCTTGGAGACGAGCATAGTATGGGGTGGATTTCAATGGCTCCTATGGTCAGCTTGTAACCTCTTGTAAAAGAAAATGTTCAAGTCTGTTTGCTGATGGTTTGTCGTAGTTTGCACGAGGAATCCATCTTTTGCAGCTTGAAGAAAAGCTGAAGAAGTGGGGTTCCTAGAGATCGCTACGGCTATGTTTGGTAACTGGCCAAATGATAACTGATCTATTCTTTTGTTCCCACAATCAATTTTGAAACAGAAATCCGTTTGGTAAATTTTTTATTCCCGAGCATAAATTTGCACAAATTTGTTCTCGAAATCAGTTAACATAATCAGAGATGGAAAAGAAATTTTTTTTTTCTTCTTCTTTTTCCTGGTCTATGGCCGGTAGCTGGTAGCTGGCCACCGGCCACAGGCCAAGGCCGGCGAGGGCGTCGCGGCCCTCGCCGGCCCTGGACTATGGTCAGCTCCTAGCCATGGCCAAAGAAGGGGAAGAAGAAAAAAAAAGAAAAATAAAAAGAAAGAAATATTAAAAATTTTATAATATTGTTAAAATATTATTAATAAAAAGAAATTTTGTGATTTTTTCTATTCCAAAAATAGAAATTTTTGGTAATTACAAAATGCTTTCAAATGCTTAGAAATTATTCTTGGACACATAATAAAAAAAAAATCATTTCTGAACAGAAATTGTTTTCAGGAACATAATGATTACCAAACGCACTATAAATCTTTGGTCATTGGAGATTAGTTTTGACATCTTACTCGTGTTTCATGAGCCAAATCACAATGAACATCAGACTTTTTAAGCATGGATTTGCATTGTGACATTTATGTTGTAAGAGTAGAAACGCCTTCAATGTTGAAAAAAAATAGGGGGCACAAGTAACCTTAAACGTAAAACCTGACTACTAGAACTAGTTGAAAGAATGTAATGAACAGAAACAGTATCCATTCTTCACAGGGGAAATTGTCTGATCAGTCTTAATCTTATCATACAGATACTAATTCAGTTCAAAATTTTTCCATTTCCCCAATTTAGTCATGAATATTTGTATAAAATTCCAATGTAACTCTTCTAGGCAATTTTTTGTGAAAATAGGTAACGTGGCGGTATATCACATAGGATGGCCGACGATGACTGAACCATCACGTCAGCAATTTCTAACAAAAATTGACCAAAATGATCATATGGAAATTCCACGCAAAGATTTATGACTTAATTAGTAAAATTGAAAATCTTAAAACTTAAACGGTATCCGCACAATAAATTTAGGACTGAGCAGGTAATTTTCTCCCATATCTCCAACAACTAATTGAACGAATATAATGTACAGAAACAGGATCCGATCTTCATGGATCCAACAAATGGCGTTGACCCTATTTTAATCAAAGGTTTGGATGTCACGTGTTAGAAATTCAAGGGTGCTCGGTATCTTCAAGTCGTTCATTTGTACTTTTCAAAGTCTTCGTGCGCTTCTCTCTTATTTGTCTGGTCAATCTAGATTTGTGTGGTTGGAATCCAATACCTTTGCTTCAAACCTACCTTGATCAATCGTTTGGTTAAATACAAAAAGGACGCCACTTCCGATTTTCGTATCCTTCAAGATCATGACAAGTTGACAACTATTAAATTGGGATCACCTCCAACTGCTCTGATTTTTTTTATTAAGTCTTCTGACTTTTCGAGACGATAAGGTTGACCAATGGAAATTTTGCGTCCGCTATTTTCTTCGTGGCCACTGGATTTAGCATTGCAAATTGGCCAAGAAATCTTTTGGTACGAAATATTTTTCGTGGTGGACTTTGCCCACAATTTGGAACCGATCCCCTTCCTGAAAAAGCACTTTGGACATGAAGAGATTGCGTGAAATCGGATAAGAGGCCATTTGGTTTTGCTCATGTATTTAATTTTTCTATTTTTGAAAGCAAGAAAGTTTTTTTTATTATTAATTTGAATGGATGAATATAAAATTGTGGATCATTATCCAAAATGTCCTGAACCTGTTGTATTGTGATTAATTCAGTCCAAAACTTTTCAATTTGACGGATTTAATCATAAATCTTTTGACAATTTTCTAATGTAGTCCTTCTAGCGAATTTTAACTGGAAATCATTGAAGTAAAAATCAATCATCTTATGTGACATCGACCAATAGAGGAAAATAAGAAATAAATAAATAAAAAGAAAACATAAAATTTTAGTAAATTTAAAAGTGATTGCAAAAATTGTTCATATTAATGTTGGTTGTGCCATGTAAACTAGCCGGCATTGATTATACCCTCCATCAGTGGTTTCAGATCAAAATTAGTCAGAACGACTATAATCAATACGTTCAGAACTGAATTGGCCAACTATAAATGTTTAGGATTGAACTGGCCACTGCACAATAGGTTTATGACTTTTTGGATAATTTTCCTTATAAAATTGATTAGGGTAGAATAAAAACCAGCATGATCCATTATCTTGAAAGAAAAAAGCTTTTGCTTTTCAAAATCAGTGATGCTGATAATTTCTGACGTTAGGTTGTTGGACAGAAACCTGGGCTCCAAAATACTACAGATCTCTACTATTTAACAACGTGTATTTTTTCAACCCAAAAAACAAAATAACGTGTATTTTACTTTTCTTCTCGATTACTATCTTGGTAATAGTGATCCCACTCGTATATGTAATAAGAGTAATTAGCGCCTTGGAAAATTTTGTCGGTGGTTGAATAATTAGAATTAATTAATGTTTGATAAACAGTAAATGGTACTATTCTGGATTCAGAAAAAAAGAGTAAATGCTTTTTTCTTCCAATATTATCAAGAAATAAATGTGGTGATACAATAAATCTAATAAATAAACTTTGCTCCTCCTCATTAATGATGATGTATTACAACTCTAAAAGCTGTTAAATTATCATTTAGTTTTAACTTTCTAATACTGAATCCAAATCTAAAATAACATATGGCTCCTCTTCATTAATGATGCGAATCGATTTTGGCTCTAAAACCTATTAAACTTAATTCTTTATTACTTGAATCTTAATCGAAATGTAAATTCATAAGTTATCCTGTTACATGTTAGGCATTGAATAGAGAAAACGAGCTTCTTTTCTGGCGTTGACCGACTGAGATCCTTCTGATTTCCCACTGCGAACTTGTTAAACCAAATAAGTGATAATGAGCATCAGGACATAAGAAGAATTTCCATGCATCTCCTCTTAATCCTATGATCTGTATCTCATCTTTATTTTTCTTTTTTTATATTAATTTTTTTAGTGTTCTACTTCGTGATAAAATAGTTGTATTTTCCCAGATTAAATTTGTTGATACAATCGTGGATTTATCTTTATCAAAAAAATCATCTGTTCATCTATTATGTGCATTATAATTGAATTTCTCCAATGTTTTTAATTGTTGGTTTGATTATTGTCTCGTCCATCCCCTGGATTCAATTTCTTCGGTATTTTTAATCGAGCTGTGCTAACGTAACGGTACCGTTAAATGATGGTGTTTTCCAAGCCCCGACTACAATTTCAAGAAGAATCGGCCACCAAATGTGATGCGGGAGCATCGAGCTATGTCGATTGCCCAGAAAAATTCCAACATGCGGACAAGTTAAAGAGAGCATACTAATAGATGGAAGAACTATAGAAAAAGTTGTATAGTCCTCTATAAAAAAAATAAGGGTTAATATTACAAAAAATCTCAAACCAGTACACCCATAACAAATTTATACCAAACTAATTTTTAACCTCCAAAAACCCCAAACTGGTACACCTATAATAAAATTACCTCAAACCAATTTTTGACTACCAAAAATCTCAAACTGGTACACTTGTAACAAATTTATCATCCATTTAATTGGATTAATACCACGAAAAACACATATTGATAAACATGTGACAAACGGAGGGGTAAAACCCTAAACTGACACACTGGTCAATTGCCACATGGCATTCAACTCAATAATTTGATGGTAAAATTTAACGGAAACTAACGAAGGGTAAAATTATCACGAGTATACCAGTTTAGGAGTAAATTTGTCATAAATATACTAGTTTAGGGTATTTCGTGATATCAACCCTAAAAACAAATATATGAGAGGTAATTCTCTAATTCAATACCTCAACTATATCCATTTTCAAGTATTTCGTACCTGGTGTAGTGAATTTACAACCTATTGACATAGTTAATCAATTGAAACTTGTAACAAAAGAAGGTTAAAAAAAAAAACTCATTGTTGATATATATAGATCCAACAGTCAAAAACTTCTCCAATCGAATAATTCATTTATTGAAATATGTAAAAGTAAAGTAGAAACAAGCCGTAGAATGTGAAAACATGGGATGGTAAAGAATGTAAAATGTCGAACTCTAATGCAAAGGAATTTCGTAAATTTCGTATGAAGATTAATCCATTAACTTGACGTGCATCACGCGGGCTATAATGCTAGTTTTATTATTGCTAACTAGTTTAGTTTAACTATATGAGCAAAATATATCACGCAGGAATAAATTCAGCAATATAACTACTATTTGGACGTGACAAACGTTTTCTAACGAATATGATGCCAAATAAACATTTGATATTTGGCGAGAAAAGTGCCAAAAAAGTCTTAAACCTTTTACATTTGTGTCAATTTAGTCCTAAATCTTTTTTTAGTGTCAATTCAGTCCTAAACCTTTTGCATTTGTGCCAATTTAGTCCTAAACCTTTTTTTGGTGCTAATTAAGTCTTAAACCTTTTAAATTGATGTCAATTCACTCCTAAACTTTTTGTTTTTGTGTCAATTTAGTCCTTCTGGCCAATTTTGACCTGAATTTGCTGACGTGGACGCCTGCCGGCCGGCGACTGGTCACTGACACCGACGTGGTGCCGACGTAGACAACTTAAATAATATTTTAATATTTTTTGAATTTTTTGAATTTTTTTTCAACTTTTTTTTTTTTGTTTACTCTGGCCGGTTGCCGGTCAGGCGATCAGCCAAAGGCCAGTGGCCGGCGAGCTCGAGCTCACCGGCCACTGGCGAGGGTGAGCCTCGCTAGCGGCTAGGCAAGGCTCGACCTCGCCAGATCCAGTGAGGTCAGGCCTCACCCGACCATGGCGAGACTCGCCCTCGCCGCAGCCTGCGGCACCAAAAAAATCAAAAAGTCAAAAAAAGGAAAAATAAAAATAAAAATTTTAAAAAAATATTAAAATATTATTTAAGTTGTCAACGTCAGCGCCACGTCGACGCCAGTGACCGGTCGCCAGCCGGCAGGTGTCCAAGTCAGCAAATTCCGGTCAAAATTGACCGGAATGACTAAATTTGTACAAAAATAAAATGTTTAAGACTAAATTGGCACCAATTTAAAAGGTTTAGGACTTAATTGGTATCAAAAAAAAGTTTAGGACTAAATTGGTACCAATGTAAAAGGTTTAGGACTGAATTTGCACCAAAAAAAAGTTTATGACTAAATTGGCACTAATGCAAAAGGTTTAAGACTTTTTTGGCACTTTTCCCGATATTTGGCATTTACCAAATATTGCTTCTAATGAAAAAGCATTTACATAAATTATAAATACGTGGGAAAATTACCCAATCAGTCTTAAACTTATTGTATGAATGTTAATTAGTGCTAAACTTTTCAATTTTTTTTAAATTTAGTCATAAACATTTGTGAGAAAATCAAATGTAGTCCCTTCGGCCAATTTTCACTAGAAATCAATGATATGGCAACTCAATCTTTGTCGGCCGTCTTTTATGGCACATTCCCACGTTAGCGATTTCTAGAAAAAATTGACCAAAATAACTACGATAGAATTTTGGGCAAAGGTTGAGCACTAAATTAGCAAAATTAAAAAGTTTAAAACTGAATTGACATCCATACAATGAACTTATGATTGATTTGATAGTTTCCCCATAAACAAGTTAATCATTTCTATTATTTAGAAAAAGAAAAAAAACAAGAGTGAACTAATCCAAACGGCACCTTAGCCTTCACAAACTTTTCTTCATATTCTTCCCATATTTTTGGTCAAATTCTTCGCGTTAACTTTCGATTTACGTCGCTCGAGGCTCGTGGCGCGACCATTCTGCATTTTGCCAAACAACGTTAAAAGTCCAACTTAGCAAACCTCATTTTCTGGAGTTTCTCTCCCTTCGCTTGTTCCTGAAGAAAAAGTACGTTTGACTTATAGATCATATCTGTGATGGATATCAAAGAAGAAGACGGGTCAAAGATATAAGAGGGTGGGACTCGCTCAAAACTCAAATGCAGATCGTGCCCGTCATTTTGGACACCAGCTTTTGCAAACAGTTCATACACAGAGCATTTGAAGCTAATGTACAATCTGACTTTAATACGGGGCTCTGGCGTGGATCCCACGCACGAAATTCTTCCGGACTTCATATCGCACAGCCCGACCTCGTCCTCCGGACATGACCATGAGCAACCAATGCCTCGTTTACAAGCACCGATGAGGTTTTAATATAGTTAGCTAGTATAACATTTGGTCCATAGCATTAACATTTGACTACAAAATGACATCAACCAAAAGGAATTTAATATATGCAATAGCGTTGATAGAACTGAAATGACATATCAGATAGACACAGAACACCAAGGCTGCTCATGATAACCATTCTGTGCCTAAGAACTATTTCTAAACATAAATTATTCTTTTTTATTCTGTGCCCGAGAACTGATTCTTAACATTTGAAGGCGTTTGGTAACGGCTCAAAATTTCTATTCCTAAAATAGTAAAATAATAGAAATGCGTTTGATAACGGCATAAAATTTCTTTTTATTAATAATATTTTAATATTTTAAATAATTTTTTTATTTTTTTTTGCCATGGCTGGTAAAAAATTTCTTTTATTAATAATACTTTTATTTAAAAATAATTTTTTTATTATTTTTGGCCATGGCCGGTAAAATTTTTTTATTAATAATATTTTTTTTCTTTTTTTTGGCCATGGCTAGTAAATTATTTTTTATTAAAATATTTTAATAAAAAATATTTTTATTGAAAATATATTTTTAATTTTTTTTCCATGGCCTGGTCACCGGCCATGGCCTGTAAAATATTTTTTTATTAAAATTTTTTTTTCCTTTTTTCCCATGGCCTGGTTGCCAGCCTTGGCAGATTAAATATTTTTTTTATTAACATTTTTTTATTAATAATATTTTTTATTAAAATATTTTTTTCCTTTTTTTCCCATGGTCCGGTCACTGGTCATGGTCGGTAAAATATTTTTTTATTAACTTTTTTTATTAAAATATTTTCTTCTTTTTTTTCTCATGGCCTGGTCACCGGCCATGGCCGGTAAAATATTTTTTTATTAACATTTTTTATTAAAATATTTTTTTTCTTTTTTTCCCATGGCCTAGTCGCCGGCCATGGCTGGTAAAACATTTTTTTATCAACATTTTTTTATTAATAATATTTTTTATTAAAATATTTTTTTTTCCTTTTATTCCCATGGTCTGGTCACCGGCCATAGCCGGTAAAATATTTTTTTTATTAATAATATTTTTTATTAAAATATTTTTTTCTTTTTTTCCCATGGCCTAGTCACCGGCCATGGCCGGTCAAATATTTTTTTTATTAACATTTTTAATTAATAATATTTTTTATTAAAATATTTTTTCCTTTTTTTGCCATATCGCTAGCCATGGCCAATAAAATATTTCTTTATTAATAATATTTTTTTTTCATGGCCGCCGGCGACCGGCCATAGCCTAGAGAAGAACAACACAAAGAAGAAAAGAAAAAAAAGAAAAAGAAGAAAAAGAACTCATTCTCAAAATTGTGCCGAGAAACAAGAAACAACTTTTTTTTACTTCTTGTTTTTCTTCCAAAACTGTTTCTGGGCACAAATTTTTGCAAAAATGTATCCGGGAACAAAAAGTTTACCAAACGCATTTCTGTTCCCAAATTATTTCTAGGAATAAAAGAATAGAAATTTTCACCGTTTAACACGTTACCAAACGAGCCCTAAGACTGCACAATCTTCACTTTCACCATCAACTTTTTCTTCCAAATAGTTAAACGATGTCGTTAGGATTTTGACTAGCCGAATCAAACTGTATAAACCAAACAATAGTATAATGTGAATTGGGGCAACAAATAATCATCAAGAAAACAAGTATGGATCAATTCAAGGAAATATGTCCACAAACTCATATGAAGTTCAAAAACCCAACCTAGCACAACCTATCATACATAACTCTACTTAGAAATTTAACCTATACCCCAAAGCCTCGTATTAAAGGGTATAATGGTCTTTGGGATTTTGATGTGTATATATACCGTACTTTCTGATCAATAAAAAATAATTTATTCTACTAACATGGTATCAGAGCCTAAACCCTAAAATTATCATCGTCCACCACCAACCACCGTAGACCCAAGGCCGCCGACCTCATCTCGGCATCCCGCCGAAGCTCCGACGAGCCAGATCTGAGGTCATCTAGGCCTAGCGACCCCATTTCCGGCGCCGATTTAAGTCCTCCAGGTGTCGATCGAAGGTTTCCAGGCCAGACGACCCACTTCGACGTCTTCTGACGTCACTAGATGAGGAGTGGCCTCTTCTAATGGCTGCTGATTGAAGTGGAATAAAAAAAAAAAAAAAAGGTGACTTGGTTGCTGATATGCTTGAGGGAAGGGAGATTATTGCTGTGGATATTGGTTTGGCTAATTGGCTGATTATGTGTGGTGCTATACATGTAGATTGAGAGAGGGGGGGCTGAGTGCTGTTGCGTATAACTACTGATGTGCCGAACTGATGTGTTGATTAGTTCGGATTTGGTCGATCATTTTGAAGTGTATGGTTTAATTCGACTGGTGTTGGTTTTCTGATTTATGTGAGGTTGAACATTTTTTTTTTTGACCTTACCAAAAAAAAAACGTTTTTTTTTTTGATTTGGTTGGTGATCAGTGTTGTGATAGGTTGTGGAGCTTTGTTCCTAGTTTAGTGTGAGTATTTGATTATGACAGATAAGAACAAAGGAGTATTGACTGAAGTCGTATCTACATCTTCTAATCGTTTGACTGAGGAAAAATCAACTGAGGTCACCAACTTTCAACATTGGAAGAGAATTGTGGTGATAGTATTGACCAGAAGAGAGCAAAATCACCATTTGACAGGTGCACGAACTGCTGCTAATACTAAATGGGATATCATGGATGCCAGAATTCTTGGACAAATGTGGAATTCTATGGAATCTCATGTGGCTGCCTTAGTTACACATGCCACTACTGTTAAGGATTTGTGGAATTACTTGAATGTCCTTTATTCTGGGGAAAATAATCTCTCAAGGATCTATGAAGTCTCCCAAGATTTATTTAGAGCTGACAGAAAGAATTGGTCTCTTACTCAATTTTTTGCTGATTTTAAACAAATATATGAGGAGTTTAATCATCTTTTGCCAATTACCTATAATGTTAAGACGATGCAGGAGCAACGAGAACAATTGGCTATTATGGGATTTTTAGGAGCACTTGGACCAGAGTTCGATGCAGTTCGTTCACAAATTCTTGGAGGAAATACTGTGCCTTCACTAACGGAGACCTTTTCTCGAGTCTTAAGGGTTTCACGTGAGTTATCTAAAGATATATCCCCCACAGGTGATAGTTCTGCCTTGGCAGTCTAAGGAAATCGAGGTGGTGGTGGTCGTAGTGGCCGTGGCTTTAATAGTAGTGGTAGTGGCCGTTGGTTCAATAGAGACCAATCACAATCATACGGTAGCATCTCTAGTGACAAAGGGAGTAATACCGGACTTGCACGAACATGTCATTATTGTGGTATGCCTGGACATATTCAATGTTTTTGCTATAAGCTTCATGGAAAGCCCTCTCATTCGGCTGTCGCTAATGTAGCCAATGCAGTAGAGTTGGGTGTTTCTTCGCAGTCTTCTGAAGGAGGAACACTGATTAGAATGTCAGAAGATGAACTTGCTAGGTACAATCAATTCCAGATTTCTCAGCCAGTTTCCTCTTCCACAGCTACTTTTGCTCAGACAGGTAATGCAACATGTCTTTCATCTACCTCTCGCCCCTGGGTCATTGATTCAGGTGCTACCAATCATACGACTAGATCTTTAAGTATCTTTTCCGTCTTTCACAAGTCTTCGTCTAGTGTTACATTAACTGATGGCTCTCTGTCCACAGTAAAAGGGATAGGCACAGTACCACTGACATCCTCCATATCTTTATCCTCTGTTATGTACCTCCCAAATTTTCCATTTAACCTTATATCTGTTGGTCATCTTACCAAAGAATATAACTGTTCTATAACCTTCTATCCTAATTTCTATGTTTTTCAGGATTTGAAGACGAAGAAGACAATTGGTAAAGGACATATGTTAGGGGGACTATGTGTTTGATAATGCTACCAGTGTCGCTTGTTCAGCAGTTTCTCCACATCAAGTTCACTGTCGCACGGGACATCTCTCTTTAGCAAGTTTGAAGAAACTTGATTCTCAGTTTCATTCTTTATCTAGTTTTGAGTGTGAGTCATATCAGTTTGGAAAATTGCATCGTACTAGTTATAGTCCAAGAGTCAATAAACAGGCTTCTCGATCGTTTTCTTTAGTTCATTCTGATGTTTGGGGTCCATGTCCTATTGCTTCAAAGTTGGGTTTCAAGTATTTCGTGAGTTTTGTAGATGACTATTCAAGAGCCACTTGGCTATATCTAATGAAAAATCGCTCTTAATTACTCTCTATTTTTTGTGCGTTTGTTAATGAAGTACATACTCAATTTTCTGCTTCTGTTTGCATTCTTCGAAGTGATAATGCCGAGGAGTATTTTTCTAGAACATTCTCTGAATTCATGTCCCAACGGGGCATTCTTCGTCAATCTTCTTGTTCAGATACACCACAACAAAATGGTGTAGCCGAAAGAAAGAATTGTCACTTGTTAAAAATTACTCGTTGTTTGATATTTGAAATGAAGGTAGATAAATCCTTTTGGGTTGATATTGTTATGACAGCATGTTATCTTATCAATCGCATGCCATCCTCTGTTCTTAAGGGTGCCACTCCTCACTCTCTTCTTTTTCCTTCTGACCCTTTGTTTCATTTGCCACCTCGTATATTTGGTTGTGTTTGTTATATTTGTGACCATCGTCCAAGACTTTCCAAACTTGATCCTCGATCTCTTAAATGCATTTTTGCTGGGTATTCTCGTACACAGAAAAGTTACCGTTGTTATTGTCCTTCTTTGCATAAGTACTTCACCACTGTAGATGTTTCTTTTTTCGAGTCTACTGTCTATTTTGATAATTCAATGGAGACTTCTACAGCGGATGATGATTCCTTAACATATGTTATTATGGAATCAACACCCACTTTGGACTCTCCAGTTATTCCTCCACCTGTCTAGTATGTTTATAGTAGACATCCTCGTCAGCATGTGAGCCCCCTGCAAATGTACCTCAGCCTATCTCATCTACTTCGTCTTCTCAACCTCAGGTAAGTCAGTCACATATTGATCTCGATATTCCTATTGCTCATTGCAAAGAAGTTCGTAGTTGTACCAAACACCCTATTGCCCAGTTTGTCTCATATTCTGGTTTATCTGCCTCTTATCGAGCTAGTCTAATGACCATTGATAATCATCCTATTCCTAAAACTGTTGCTGAAGCATTATCTAGTCCAGGCTGGAGGGCAGCTATGGAAGAGGAATTACAGGCACTGGACCAAAATCAAACTTCGGATCTTGTTCCTTTGCCTGCAGGGAAAACAGCCATTGGATGTAAGTGGATATATACTATTAAGGTTAACCATGATGGTTCTTTTGCTCGTCTCAAAGCTAGACTGGTTGCCAAAGGATATGCACAGGTTTATGGGATTTATTATGATGATACTTTTTCTCCGATGGCTAAGATGACCTCTGTTCGTCTTTTGTTTTCTTTGGCTGCTTCTACTTGTTGGCCTCTGTTTCAGCTCGATGTAAAGAATGCCTTTCTTCATGGAGATTTACAGGAAGAGCAAACACTAGGGTTTATTGCTCAGGGGGAGTCTGGTCATGTTTGTCGCTTAAACAAATCATTATATGGCATGAAATAGTCTCCCAGAGCCTAGTTTAGGAAGTTTACTGAGGCGGTACTCCAGTTTGGGTTGTGTAGATGTACTAGAGATTATTCTATGTTTTATCGAGTTTCTGGAGCTGGTCAAATATTCCTTGTAGATTATATGGATGATATTGTCATAACTGGAGATGATTCTACAGGGATTAAAGAGTTGAAAAGGTATTTGCAACAGCAGTTTCACACAAAGGATTTGGATCTTCTTAGATATTTTCTAGGTATCGAAGTAGCACGGGCGAAGGAAGGTATTTATTTCTCACAACGAAAATATGTTCTGGATTTGCTTACAGAGACAAGTATGCGAGGTGCTAAACCACTAGATACACCAATGGAAGTGGGCTCTAAATTGACAGCAGAAGATGGTGAGCTATCGGATGAACCGAAGAGGTATCGAAGACTTGTTGGAAAGCTAAATTATCTGACTATCACTCGACCTGATGTTTCTTTTCCGATGAGTGTTGTGAGTCAGTTTATGTCTTCTCCCTGTACCTCACATTGGGCTGTTGTAATCAAAATTTGGAGATACTTGAAGAAAGCTCCCGGTCGTGGTCTCATTTATCAGGATCATGGTCACAGAAGGGTGGAAGCCTTCTCAGATGTTGATTGGGCAGGATCTCCTATAGATAGGAGGTCTAAGTCAGGGTATTGTATTTTTGTAGGAGGAAACCTAGTATCTTGGAAGAGTAAGAAGCAAAGTGTTGTAGCTAGATCAAGTGTAGAATCAGAATACAGAGCTATGGCTCAAGCTACCTATGAGTTAGTTTAGATGCGTCAATTATTAGTTGAACTTGGATTCGAAGACCCTACGCCAATGGAGTTGTGGTGTGATAATCGAGCAGCTGTCCGTATTGCCTCAAATCTAGTTTTCCATTAGCGTACCTAGCATATCGAAGTTGATTACCACTTTGTCCGTGAGAAACTTCAAACTAGAGTTATTTCTACTAGTTATATTAGGATCGGTGAACAACTAGCTGATATTTTCATCAAATCTTTAGGGGGAAGTAGGATTGAGTATATCTATAACAAGCTGGGCATGCTTGATATCCATGCTCTAGCTTGAAGGGGAGTATTAAAGGGTATAATGGTCTTTGGGATTTTGATGTGTATATATACCGTACTTTCTTATCAATAAAAAAATAATTTATTCTGCTAACAAGTCCAATGAGCATCCTGTCATCCCATTTAGGTTTTGTATTAAGGAATGAAATGCATTCAATTAACCTTTCACAGAAGAGTGAATAGCGTCACTTGATGGTTCTCTTGATTTACTCCAACTTTCTCTCATTCTCCTCTAACTTCTCTTAGATGTGGTGCACTTCATCATCATTTCTAGATCATTTGTACGTTTGTGATGTTGAGAGTCATGTATAAGTGACACCAAACCCATAATCTGCCACTCTTCCATACTGATCCACTTCCATCAACAATTTGAGCAGTCGCTTTATTCTATACATATAATAAGCCACGATACAAATATGAGATCCGACAGCTAGACAAATGTTGAAGGTACAGACATCAAAGGACATCAGACAAGCAGTTGGTTAATCCACACACAAGGACTGGTCGGCATTGCCATAAAACTGCACTGATCTTCCAAATCAATTCAAACCAGTCAAAAAGCAGGACTGATCTGTAGATCAATCCGGTCTTGTGGACTGATTTCCATGATCAATCCACTGCAGACCAGTCCATGTGTTTAGATAAAGTAACTTTTTTGTTTCTTTTCTTTGATATATGTATCTTCATCAATTTTCTAGCTTTCAAAATCTAATATTTCTCTGGGCTTATAATATTTAATCAATAAAGCAACTGCTTTTATATAAGAACGACTTCAATCCGTTGTCTCTTTGGGTTCATCTTCTATTCAAAATAGTGTCTACGGAAGCTTGATCGAAGAGGATTGGTATGGACTTGGTGTTATTTCTGTACAACTCTCAACATCACAAAGGTACAGGCAATCTAGAAACGATGATGGAGTGGACCACCACCTACAGAAGTTAGAGGACAACGAGAGAAAGTCGATCAAGAGAAACCATCAAGCAGCATTATCCACTGTAAAAGCAAAGCATGATATGGAGATGGCTGCTGTGAAAGGTCAACCGGATGCACTTCATTCCGTGATACAACGATATCTAATTGGAATGAGAGCATGCTCATTGAACTCGCAAATATAGGTTGAATTTCTGAATGAAGTTTTGTGTTATAGGTTAGACTAGGTTGGACTTTGAACTTCACACAAGTTTGTCCACATATATCCTTAAATTGATTCATAATTGTCTCTTGATTATTATTGGTTGCCCCCAATTGACGTTATAATCCAAGTTTTGAAAAATATAATTGATCTGTTCTGCATGTGTAACCAAATTAGATGCATAATCTTTCTTTCCTTTCATTTCTTAGTATCATCTTTAGGTAAACTCACAACAATGGATTAAGTATGATCGATAACAGAATCTTTTCTCCCTCTTTTCTATACCGAAAACCATACAGAGCAATATTTGGCCACAAACCTCAAACCCTCCTTTGTCCTCCTGGTGAGTCAATCTTGCAGAGTTCCTCCACAGGCAGCAATCAACAAGTGCCGTTAAGTAACATTCTGCCACAGACTTCAATTCCTCCTTGTCCTTCCGGGAAACAAATCTACTAGAGTTCCCCCACCATGAGCAATCAATAAGAGCAGCTAAGTCTCGCATCAGATGCATCCTACATCCAACACAATCAGTCGCTAAAGAATTTTCAGAAAAAGTGCACCAGAAGTCCTAAACCTTTTATACAAAATGCAATCAAGTCTCAAACTTTTCAATTGGTTTAATTAAGTCCCAAAAATATTTTTTAAAAAGTACAATCAAGTTTTTTCAATATACAGTACCTAAAATTGCAATACACTACTTTCTCCTTTGGCAGGGACACAAAGCAGTATGCTACTTTTTTGATTTGGCAACAATTCAAAAATTACCTGTGTTTCGGCAAATCATGCATGTCATCCAATCACGACAAGTTTGACATTACATGAAAGAAGACGTGATTACCTCTTCCTTACAAGTATCAGTAGCCAACTAATAAATTCCAACTGACAGCACAAGATGGAGCATTATCATTTTCGTTCTTCCTTCCGAAAAGGAAGCTGAGCAAGTCTTACATTCCTCATGAAGACACTGGCCCTCATTTCTGGGAATAGATGGTCATGAGATCCTTCAGAAAGAGGAAGAGGACGACCAATACCGTCACTTTCCTAGTTGTCTCTGTTGACCCTGGATACTGAGTCATGGCCGAGGAGGATCCTGCAGGAAAACTGAATGAGTAAACCAATGAAAAAACCTTCATATGGGTGTGTTTGTTCATGACTAAAGCAAAACGGTATAGCATGTATTGAAATAAAGTAGTCAAGAACCAAAAAGATTCAATGGCAAAAGACAAATGTTTTAAACATTATGCACGTTCAGCATAATTCTGGTTAAAGGAAAAGTGGGAATGCTCAAAGAGATGAGTTAGAATTCAAAAAAAGTTCCGAAATTAGCTGTTGTTTCATTTGGATCATTTATTTGTGAACAAGCAAGAGGAAGAACCTTAGAATTAGCCAGTGGCAATAAAATCATACCCAAGCCTGTCTACTCACAGCAAATTACCCATCATAAGATAAAATCTAGTCCTCACAGAGATATTAGAAAGTAAGTGCATGTAATATACCCCTAGGGGACAAGCAGTTACCACTAAACTGGCACCAGTAATCCAACCAAACTTATTAATTTAAGTTCACAATTAAATCTTCACTTGGAAGAACAGGACTAAATCACAAAATAATTATAATTAATATACCTCTTGAGGACAAGCAATTTCAAAAGTACTACTAACCAAAAAACTCATTAGTTTAACTATAAACTCACGTTCAAAGCCTTACTTGGAAAAACAGGAATACTTTGCTCATTCCTGAAGAAGTTCTGCGGATCAACTGCAGTCTTAACTTTCACTAATCTCTTAAAGTTTTCAGCAAAGTACTTCACCCCGTACACACTGCCTTCCTCATAGCTATTTTCACCATTATCAGTTATCCCGATATCGAGGTCCCTATAGTTCAAAAAAGCCCTTCGTGGGTTTTTCGACACATACGGAGTCATAAAATTGTAAAGCTCTCTTGCTTTAGCCAGATTACTCTGCTCCACTTCAATTCCATCTTCACTCCAACTGATCGAGTACTGTACTTTAAACAGATTCCCTGCTCGATGAGGAAATGGAGTGTCTGACACAGGGATTTCGCCCATTTTTCCTCCATACGGATTGAACACGAATCCAACCTTTCCCAATTCAATCAACTTATCCCAAAGCAACTCCAATTCCTCCCTCGACATCGGCTCCTGCACATAATCCGATTTCCTCTTCAAGAAACTCACCGACTTAGGCATTCGGTCTAGCAGAGCTTCCACAGCCGTACCATTATTGAATTCCCCCCACCAGAGAACCGATTCAATCCAGCTCATCTCTGCACAATCCTCTTTCCTCAAACCTAAGTCTGGAAACTCCTCATTAACCATTGAAACCAGCCTATCCGCATTTCCAAGAAACAGAGCCAAAACAGAGGCATTAACTGTTTTAGCTCCTTTTTGTCTCTTGGAACTGACAGGCTGAAGCAAAAGCCTCATGAACAAATCATTATCAGTCCTCGGTGCGATGTTCTGCCACTGATACACGAGTTCAGTCGCGTTTTGCTCTATCGTCCTCCCCAATCTAAAAACAGTAACCACTTTTGGAACAGGGACAAGCTTCACTTTATAACCCAATATCACTCCAAAACTCGCCCCACCTCCGCCTCTAATGGCCCAAAACAAATCCTCGCCCATCGAGCTCCTATCAAGAACTCTACCTTTTACATCCACGATCTGCGCATCGAGCACACTATCGCCCGCCAACCCAAATTTCCGCAACATGTTCCCGTATCCGCCACCGCTCAAATGCCCACCGACACCGACAGTTGGGCAAACCCCAGCATTAAACCCATAAAGACCACTCTTTTCCCAAATCCTATAGTACAATTCCCCAAGAGTCGCTCCGGTTCCGACCCAAGCGGTCGCTTGTTTGACATCGACATCGACGGACCGAAAATTAAACATGTCCAGAATCAAGAAAGGGGCACGGGAGACGTAGGAGATACCTTCGTAGTCGTGCCCGCCGCTCCGGATTCGGAGCTGCGTGCCGGTTCCTCTGGCGCAGAGGACGGCAGACTGGACGTGGGACGGGTGGGAGGGGGTGAGGATGAGCTGGGGCTTCGGGGTCGACGAGGTGTTGAAGCGGCGGTTGCGGACGAGAGACCCGAGGAGGGTCGGGTACGAGGAGTTGGTCGGGGCATGGAGGATTTGGGAGGGTTCTTGCTGCTGCTGCTGTTCAAGTGTCTGCGTGTGGTTGACGAGGCACTGGAGGAAGGTGTCGTAGAGCGAAGCAGAGGAAGAGGGCGAGGACGAGACGGAGACGAAGAGGAGGAGGAGGAGGAGCAGAAGCAGAGGAGAGACAGGGGTCGATGGCGACGGTGGTGTCGTCATCATGGCTAAACTGCTGCGGTGTGCTGGAAGTCGTCAGCAGTGTCACTACTAACCCTCTTGTTCTTGCATCACTTTCCTATGGTCGAACGGTATCAGGAACATACCTGGTCGGACCCTGGTGTCCTTGGTAACCACTCTTGAAACCCGGTCGGTCGGTCTCGGGTCGGGTTCCTCGATCGACCCGCCGTCACGCCGGCAAGACGACATCCTCAGGCGGGTTTTTCTCGAGTCGGTTTCTCGATCGATCCATCATCATGCCGGCAAGATGACATCCTCGTCCAGGTTCGAGATGACATCCTCGTCCGGGTTTTTTACGAACGGAGGAAAATCTTACTTTCGAAATCTTGAAAGATCACAAGAAATCGAATTTGCCTACATGATCAATGGTCAGCGTGTCTGTAAGAGTTCTTCTGTACTAATTGTACAGAATCTTAGCAGCTAAACCACTTATACAGCGATAATTTATTTGAGAGTTCCACCCTGCTGAATCAAATGATGATGAATTTCTTTTGGGGAGGAGAATCTTGCTTTGGTTGTCCAAGAAGAAAGGCACTTGTTCGGATTTAAGCAAGTCCTTTAAAGGTTTCATCTGGATCTTCATCTGAGTTTCGAGATCACCTAAATGTAAAATATCTAAAGGGTATTCTCTCTTCCTGAGGAAGAAAATGATACAAGAGAAATTGAGGATGTGAGGTGTGCATGTACCTGCACGTTAAAATAAGTAATGCATCCGTGAAGAAAGGCACTTGTATGGATTCAAGGAAGTCCTTTAAAGGCTTCATCTGGGTCTTCATTTGGATCTCGAGATTACCTGAATATAAAATATCTGGAGGGTATTCCCCCTTCCTGAAAAAGAAAAAGATACAAGAGAAATTGAGAATGTGAAGCGTGCGTACACCGGCACATTAAAATAAGTAACGCATCCGTAAAGCTCATTGTCGTTATATATCAAATGGACAAACCACAAAGGCTATTATAAGAGTGAAAATTTCCTTTCTTTGATGAGGTTACCTCTTATCTGATGCAAAGGATCCATGGGAAGTCCCCGATTAAGGTTAAGAGGTTATCTCTCGTCACAATTATTAGAGAGTTCCACCATGCTGAATCAAATGCTGTGAATTTCTCAGGGGAGCAGAAACTTGCTTTGTTGGTCCAAGAAGAAAGGCATTTTATTCACCATTCCAACCAATACTGGAATCTCAATTTAACGAACTTTATTCAAATAGTCTAAAAACTGAAGTACCATGCCTCCCCAGATCGCTCTCCGCGTGCATTCGATTAAATTTCCTCGACGAGCAAGAAAATAAGGTCTATCCATTCCCTCGAGATTATTCACCAGGATAATGCAGCCATGCTCGAGTAAAATTACAGTTTACTTCGACATTATCCACCTTAGTGTATATGTGTAACTGTTGATTGCTAATGAATTCTCACCGAAGTCGCCTCTGGTCCGCGACGGCAAGACAAGGCGGCCGCGACAGCCAAGCAACACGGGGTTGAGATGGTGCGGCAAGCTTACTAAGGGCAAATCTATTCAAGAAATAAGAGTGGAATTGCATTTTACCCCTCAAGTTTAGGCACTCATTATAAGTTGCCCGCTGACTTTTTAATATTTGCAATTTCCTCCCTGTAGCCTTGAAATTGGTGGTAATATACCCTAGTGTTGACCGTGGCCGATTATCATAAAAGGTCTATATTTTTAGTAAAGTTTTTCAATCTATCCCATACTTTACAAAAGATGTATATCGTTCTCAGGAATTGACCTCTTTGGGCTTGCAACATAGGGTAAGGCATAAAGCAAATGATGAAATGCAGCGAAAAATCGTCACATGATACACAATTTGTTTATTAGTACGAATCAACGTGTTTGCTCTGTAAGTAAATTGTTTTGCTATGATGCTCTCATACTAACATCACTTTACAAGAAGTATCATATGATTATCAAAGGCTAATGCGATGTGACAAACTGTCAAGATTTATAGTTATAACACCAAATTATTATAATTAATTAACCTCTCAGAATTAGTTTGTGAGCAAAATATTATATTAATCAGGAGAAATAATTTCATAATCTCTATTACTGATAACAATTGGAAAAGACGTATTTAAATAAGGAAAAAAAAAAAAAAAAAAAAAAGGGAGAACGTCTGACAGCCAGGGGGAAGCGGTCTAGCGTGTGGTAGCCACACCGCTAGTAGACAGTACACTACAACTACACACGTTATTGGGCGAGGGCAACGCGATTTGCTTGTGTAGCCCAGGTCCGATCTCCGGGTAGACTAGATCAAAAAATTGGCCATGATTCGATGTCAAAATGGCTTTGAAACTCCTTTATATACTCTCGAGGGTAACATTGAAAAAATTAAAAAATTGGGGGTTGCCTGCCACATGTACCAAAACTAGAGGGTAAAATTTTTTTCACCATTTTTTATAGGACAACTTTGCTCTCCATAAGAGAACGAAGACAATTAAGTGACAAGTACACGCCCGAAAGTCCAACAGAAAAATGATGGTCAATTGCAGGGGTGACATTGCAACCAATTCCAAGACTTCAACCGATTCCAAGACTTCAATGCGCAAATTGGTAAAATTGAAAAATCAAGGGATAACTTACAACAAATGGCAAAATTTTAGAGAAGGAATGCAAATTTGCCCGGCGTGAGAAAAGAGGATAGGGCGTTTGGTGAAGCAAAAGAACATATTTTTAGGGTTTTGTTTGCTTGGGGTGTTGTTTAATGGGCCACGGTTCCGTTTGTTTCAAAAAAAAAAAATGATTTGAAATAAAAAATTTAAAAATATTTGTATCATTTGAAATAATTAATCAATCAATAACAATTTACATCTAAAATATTTTCATGGATGATGAAATGTCTTTCGTTCTTTTATTTTTGTAAACAATACAAGCGATCATTTTTAGGAATACGTTTTTCAAATCATTCATATTTTGCAAAACAAACACAACCTACGTATCAAATGATTTAATTAAATGTCATACTTTTTTGGGACCACATCACATATCAAAGTATTTGGACTAGTTTGGTCATTAACAAACTAGGTTGGATACCAGCTTGTAAATCCCCTCCAAATCATACATAGTTAGGGCGCACATGATAACCATTCTGTTTCTATCCAGAACTAATTTTCTATTCCTGAAAATAGGTTTGGAACAGAAACCTATTTAGTAATGCAATTTTATTTTTCTATTTTTGGAATAACTTTTTGTTCCAAAACTGATTCTGGACCAAAAATCAGAACAAAAAAAAACGTAGATTTTCTATTTCTAGACGAGAAATAAAAAACATTTCTAAAAGAACCTGTCTTCTCTCTTCAAAACACATCTTTTCATAAATTTGGCCACGGTTTGACTTGATCAGGCTAGTCCGAACTGGTTCGATCAGGTTCATTCTTGGCGGGAAAATAAAAAAAATTCTAAAAAAATTAGAAAATCATTAAAAAAGATTAGAAAATTCAGAAAAAAAATCAAAAAATTTAGAAAATTCATAAAAAAAAAATTAGAAAATCCAGAAAATTCCTAAAAATCTCAAATTTTTTTTTCAAAAAATCCATAAAAATTGAAAAAATCATGAAAAAAATCATAAAAATTTTCAAAAAATAAATAAAAAGTTAGATTTTGGGAAAATAGGAAATTTGGTGAATTTTTTCAAAAAAAAAATCAAAAATTTCAAAACTTCACATAATAGCTTAGAATACCTATAGCCATCCACTTTGAGTAAAATTTAAATATTTTGAGGTGCCCAAATGATATTTTTGAAGACTACTTAGTTTAAGGATTTAAAAGGTTTTTTAACCCCTAAAAACCCTAAAAGGGGCTTAACCCCCAAAAGGGGTCTTTTCCCCTAAAAAACTCTAAAACCCTGAAAAACAACACAATCCTTTAAATGAATAAGCCTTTAGGGCTTTACTAGGGTTTGGGTATTTTTTTTTTTGGTAAGGAGGGTTTGGGTATTTTGATTGATTCATTTCTAAAAAAATGGATTTCTATTCCGGGAATAGAAATTTGGGTTGTTATCAAACAAGTTTATATTTCAAGAAATAGAAATTTTATGTTGTTATCAAACAGGTTTATGCTCTAGACATAGAATTTGTGGTCGTTATCAAACGGGTTTCTTTCCTCAGAAACTCGTCCTGAGAACAGAAATAGAAAAATTTATTTCTGTTCTAGGAATTGTTTCTAGAATAGAATGGTTATCATTCACGCCCTTAGTGTCCAAACATGACATAAACGGTTCAATATTGGTCTTACCAAGCAAATAACATAGTTAACCAAAGAACTAGGATTGGTTTATTCGATCGATTTAGGGGTTGAATCTAATAGATATATGGACACAAATAATCTCAGCATACTCTTAAGAGATAATGACATAAATATTCCCTAAACTTTGATCCAATATGTAATGTGGTCTCTGAACTTTTAATTTGTTGAATGTGATCCTTGAACTTTGACCCAATGTGCAATGTGGTCCCTGAACTTTTAACTTGTTCAATATGGTCCCTAAATTGTTGGTACATATTCAAATTAGTCTCTCAATTATACGAAAATGTTCAATGTTGTCCTTCCATTAATTCAAGTTCAAGGACAACACTGAACATTATCATACCATCCAAGGACTAAACTAAACATGTATAAAAAATCTATGAACCACATTGAATAATTTGAAAATTCATGGACCACATTGCATATTAAATCAAAGTTCATAGACCATTTATGTCATTTTCCCTACTCTTAAATATGATTAAACATTCAAAGAGATTTTTGGCAGACTTTACCATTGATTCCATGAAGTTTATATATCGGTCTAACTCATCATAACTTTGTTCGTGTAAAGCAAGTTCTTTCAATTTAAAGCTGGTAGCAAGGTTCTTTAACGATATAGTCCTGCATAGCCCTAAAAAATTTAATGTTCTCTTCCTAAACTAATAATCGTCTTTCTTTCCATGCACTATCGAATTCGTAACTCGACTTAGTCCCTCATGAATTGGGGGATCTAAAACCTTGTAAATATGAAGGCCTGCAATTCAGATTTTACTTAGTCCTCCCTTGCCGAGCTTAAACATTGTAAGAGTCATGCTTTGAAGTTTGAACAAGGAAGTTCTTCTGACTACGCACTCCATTAGCAATGTCAATTACCCAGTTAAGGTTGATTGAGCAATGCCAACATTCGTCGCTGTATTCAAAGATCGTTTCCTCATCCGAAAATGAAGTATCATCGGTTCTTGAACTTTTGTAAAACCAGAGACCCATGCCAAGTCCAATGACATTCTGGTGACGCAAGCTGCGCTCATGCGAGGCCGACTTCCCTATCTTCTGCCCAGAGAGAGAGAGAGAGAGAGAGAGAGAGAGAGAGAGAGAGAGAGAGAGAGAGAGAGACAGAGAGAGAGCGAGAGACTTCCCTATCTTCTGAGAGAGAGAGAGAGAGAGAGAGAGCGTGATGGCCCAAGCGGCGGTGCAGGGAGGAGGGATGGTAGTGCATCCGCGTCTCGATCCTCGAACGTGTACCAGGAAGGAGAGGGGCCTCTCTTGTCCCATATCGCCTAGGGAAGAGTCATGGACTAGCTTATAAGGTTTGGGTTATCTATATGTATATACGCATTTTCTAGGCAAAGACCAAAGGAATAAAACCATCAAGGCCCAGTGAGGCCAAAAGCGGACAATATATATACAATGGCGGAGGAGAGAGAGCACCGTGACAACCTTGCTGAAGTGAAAATGGCATCCTAGACAACAAGCGAGAGGTGGCATTTGTCGTCGCAATCAAGATGACTCGCGTGTTCGCGATGCCTAATCAGAGACCATGTGTTTCAGCTCTTGGCGGAACGAAGACGGTGGCAATTACAAAGTTGGTAACGAAATGCTCCCGTCGCCAAAGACAGGGCATGGATCACCAAGCCATCGCCTGACTTGGTGTTGGTTGCACGGTGGCTGGCATTGGTTGCACGTCACCTGACATGGTGTTGGATAAGAGAGGTTGCACGTCACCTGACATGGTGTTGGATAAGAGAGCGAATTAATCACGTGACAAGCACATGCAAGGAGCACCAGCTGAAAAATGATCGTAGTCAAAATGCCAGGAGAGGCATTTGCAACGATTTTAGGGTTTTGCTTGTTCTAGTTGGGCTTTAGCGGGCTATGTTTTAAAACATCTAATTATCTCTAATGACAGTTTTAGGGATTTCATTTCACTTTTTAAAACTTTTAGGACTTAATTGTAATTTCGGAATAAGTTTTAGGATTTCCAGTGTAATTATCATAAAACATGAAAATGGTTCAAACTTATTTCTACTCAGAAAATAACCCATTTCACCAAGGAACCGGTTCGATCGATTCCCCAATTGGATCTAATGGATGGTAAAGCCGATAACCTTTGAGTCCTCTTAAACATGATTTATTCACCGAGATTTTTGGCGAATTTTATCATTTACGACATTAGTTTTCCATACCACCCTCGCTGAACACAACTTTACTTACATAAGTCCTCTTAAGTTAAGCTGGTAGCAAGGTTTCTTCGACAGAATAACCCTATACGATGCTGAAAAGGCCAACGTTCGCTTCCTGAACTGATTGTTCTTCTTTGTTCATATACACCATCAATGGAGCCACAAATTCGTCTATCGACTTAGTCTATCATGGATCGAGTGATCTAACCGGGTAAACGACAGTCATACGATTCGGATTACTCAGTCCTTCCTTACTGGTCATATTTTGAACAAAGAGCTTCTTTTGACACCGCACACCATCAGAAAATTATACACCTATGCGTTTCAGCTCTAGACGAAATAAAAACGATGAACAAGATGCTCCGGTCACCACTGTACCAGGCAAGGTTTACACCATCCCCCATCATGACCCTCACCGAGACCAAGGCTGCTGGCCTCACCAAAGCTCGCGGAATGGGTTGTCAGATGAACCGTTGTCCGACTTGGTGTCGGTCGCATGGTGGCCGGCATTGGCACAATTTATAAAGTCATAGGATGTAATATGTGATCTTCATCTTCAAGAAAAATATAAAGTCAAGATTATTTCAGTCCTGCAAAAGAATGGAAACTTCAATAGCACTATACACACCCACCAATAATTGCAAACTTGAATCTGGCAACTATAAAAGAACCAAGAAATCAAAAAAGCTTTAAAGGGCCACCTCTTTTGTTCTCTAATCTCACTGTAAGAATCACTCCCCTCATCAAATTCCAAACCAAAAAATTAAGTACATAACAAATTCTCTTTGAAACTAAAACATGTGACTTTCATCACCACCTAGTCTTGCCAACCTCAGAAGCTGGAGCATTTCTTGTTCTTGTACCGGTACAGAACCCTCTTCTTCTTGGTTGAAACGTTCTCGATTGTGAGAATCACCTTCCCGGGCTCGTTGTTCCGGAAAGTGTTGCGGATTGGTCCTTGGTTCGGTGCCATCTTCTTTCCCTTCCGAACAATTACTGTGTATGACCCCTCATCACTTGGCACGAACTCTTCCTTGTAGCTCACCTCCCAGCCCATCACTGTGAGGTCCCAAAGCAATGTGTTTCCCGTCTGTTGCATATCAGTCAACACATTAATGCACTCTGATAAAACGAGGAGTTGTTTTTGGTAGATTTGACTTGCCGACAAGAAGAACATGTAAAATCATTAGAACAAGAGGCAAAGATTACCTCTTCGATCGGTAGCTCGATGGTTTCGGTTGATCCAGCCTTAACGGTGAGCTCAGACACTGAACCATCCTCGCTCGAGAACTCGAAATCCTTCTCCCTCTTGAATCCGCCGAACTGAACCGGTAACTCCGCAGCTGGGATGTACCTGGAGACAGAAGCACAGGTTCTATATGATTCCAGTTTCTTATGGCAATCAAAGATCTTGTACGTGATTTCGAACTTTTAGGATTAGGATCTCAGCTTCTTTTGAAACAATCAGAAAAACATTTTAGGCACACACTCAGGTAACTAATTCTCTTTTGAAATGTCGTTCAAATTGGTAACGGTGGACAGAAATACTTACTTGAGCAAGGTTTTGGTGACCTTGCCGGGGCGAGCGACGACGAATTTGCTCTTGGTTCTTTGGGTTAGGAAAGGGGAGACGAGGGCATTGAGTGCATAGTACCAGAAAGGAACATGTATGAATATCTGCCACAACATGAAACACATTACACATCTCAACACGAATTCCAGATAGAAAGGCCCATGAGCAGGTGGAAAGATAGGGAAAACTTACATTCCTCGCCACGAGCTCCGGATAATTGTCCTGCAAGAGGTCTATGGCGCGCTGGGTCGTGATCCGGAGATCCTTCTTCGTCGGCCCAGGTGAATTCTTCAGATCGTTGATCTGGAGCATCGAGGAGACGCCGCCGGGCTTCAGGTCGAGCTTCTTGATGCCCTGCTCCATCAGCTGGACCCTCCACCTCAAGAACTGGTCGCGGTTCTCCTCGGTCCCGAACGCCTTCCGGTAGAGCCCCTCGTCCCTGAACACCCCGTAGACGTTGTAGCACACGGGGTGCCCGTCGCGGTCGGTCCCGTCCCAGTACGCGGCCGAGCTCAACTCGGGGTCGAACCCCTCGCCGAGGGCCGCATCCGCGCCGGACTCCTTCCTCCACCGGAGGGTCTTCTTGAGCATCTCGAAGGCCTCATTCACCTTGAACTCTCTGGCCCTCAAGAACTTCAACAGGACCACATCGGTCTCCTCCGCGCCTTTGCTCGGAAGGAGCGGGACACCCCAGAGAGCGATCTCCCTGTCCACCTCGACACATTTTCCTTCTTCCTCTTCTTTCTTCTCCTCCTGCTGTTTCGCCTCCTCGCCGTCTCCGCCGCCGCCCTCCTCCTTCTCGGCCTCCTTTTCCTTCTCGGCATGCTCATCGCAGGGCGCCTCCTCCTTCTTGCTCTTCTTCTTCTCCTCGGGCTTCTCGAAGAGAGCGTTCCCGAGGATGGCGTCCTCGAGCTTGGACCGGAGCTCGTTCAGGGCCTTCCTCTCGCAGTCCTTGAGGTCGGAGAGGAAATAGCTCTCCTCCCGGTACGAAGAGCTCTTCTCGACGGCCTTGGGCACGGCCGCGGCCTCGGCCTCGTCCTCCGGCACCTTCGCCTCCTCGCCGCATTGATCGATCACCTCCTTGGTCTCCTCCACCACCTTCTTGGCCTCATCCTGAGGGGCTGCAACATCAGTGGCC
The DNA here is from genome assembly GCA_024500025.1 of Syzygium aromaticum. Taxonomy (NCBI): domain Eukaryota; kingdom Viridiplantae; phylum Streptophyta; class Magnoliopsida; order Myrtales; family Myrtaceae; genus Syzygium; species Syzygium aromaticum. Next base: position 14,286,308 of record CM044889.1, read on the forward strand.
ATGTGGGCAGCAGCTACAGGCTCAACAGTCATGGCAGACGATGAATTCTTGAAACCTCAAAAAGGGTGGCCACAAAGTTGAAAGCTCCAACGGAAGAGAGGGAACAGAAGAACACTCTCCTCTTTCTCTCTCTCTCTCTCTCTCTCTCTCTCTCTCTCTTCTGTGTGGGGATGTGTTGGGGGCTTCTTGTCTGGAGATTGGCAGTTATAGATTATATAGGAAGACGAAGTTCAAGAACGGTGCGGAGAAAGAGAAAGGGGGGAACAAACCCTAAGCAACGGTCACATACCTGGATCCACCTTACATTCGTAGGAGCCGTTGGCCTTTGCTTGGGATTCTCTGTCTCTGTCTCTCTCTCTCTCTCTCTCTCTGTCACCCTCCTCTTCCTACGTTGTTTTGTCTTTGCTTTTGCTAGCCTGGACGCCAGCAAAAGCAAGCAAAGCGTGAGAACAATCATGTCGTGGACCCACACCATATTGATGGAACATCAGTACATCGGAAAACGTAAAATTTTTCTTCTGTTTTTTTTTCGCTAAATGTAAAATTTTTCTTCTTTAGTTGCTTAATTAGCGGCTATGATCTCTCGTTCACAAAAAGAGTCGAGTTGAATCGGGACCCTAATCCCATTCAAAGCATCTGTAGTTGTAGTCGAGTTGCCGGATAATTTTAGGTTTTAATTTTACAGTAACCTGATTCCTAGAGGTTTGGAACGAGTTTGAAATTTATTTAGTGGAAATATGAAGTCCTGAGTGTTTGTGTTACTAAAACGTGTTCTGTCGTTTAACTTATTTTGTTAATACATTCACTTATTTAAAGAATTCGAACGAAAAAGAAAAAGAGTAAAGTTTTAGGTGGTTTTCGAATCTCCATGTGCGTGATTTGGAGGGCATTGAGATTCTATTTAATATCCGTTTCGAGTTTGGAGTGAGGGTCAAGATATGTTACGATTTATTGAGTTCTTATTTCGTACTAATTAAGTTTAGCCGTCTCAAATTCATTTGACTATAATTCCTAACTTTGTACTATTGAGAAATGAGGAAGATCCGTAATTTTTTATTTTGCGTTCGATCCAACAAAAGAAATCATCTTCCATTGCCTCCATTTTCTTTCGGCTTAACAGGATTGCTTCGACTTCCTCCTAATGGGGTTGAGATTTTGGATCCAAGGTTATTGCTGAAGTCTTCGGCTCTAGCCGCTCAAAAGTTGCTATTAATAGGGGCCTTATGACATATTATTACATATTAGGAGTTAAGGCTGAATTATGTTAAAAAAATAGTTGTGATAATATAAAAAAGTATAGAATTCAATTAGTAAAAAAAAAGAAAAAAATGTCATTTGATTAACTCAAAAATGAAAAAGAGAATCTTATTTCTTATTATCTAATTAATATTAAGATATCCGGTCATTTTGAATATGTTAAGTATTGATAAACATATAATTGAGAAACAAACCAAGATTCTACATCATGATGTTTACGTAGCTTCTCTAATATCCAGTATTTATTAGAAATTCTACTTTTCTATATTCAATATTCAAGTCACATGAATCCATATTCATTATGAATAGTTAATAATAGATAGTTCATATTTACAGAAAAGATTCCAAGAGCTTACTAAGTTCCTATGCATGTACATGAACAATTTCTGCTATTTTTTCAGCCCGCTTAGCTCTCGAAGATTGGAGGATCACTTTTGTAATGTGATATGATAATTTAATCTTTAAAACTACATCATTATCCTATTCTATGATAGAATCAGATGTACTTAATGGAATGGATTAATGAGTTTACGGTGACTTGACCGAGGTCATTGCCAATCAAACCAGCTTCCCATTTGCCAATTTCTAGTTGCCAACAATTAGACCTAACCGGAATTGACCACTTGATAGTAGGAACTCAAGTCCCCAGCTGCCTACTAACAATCAAACCCAAGTCTCTAGCAGACAATTCCAATGTTTATTCTCTTACAAGCATATCAAGATTCCTCGTCTAGCCAAATGACAAAATCCCATCAATTAAATTCCATGTAAAATTGATGAAAATGCTTTTCTGCTGAAGACATTTACATCAAGAGAATACCTACATGATTGTGGAACTCATTTAGGAAAATTTTGATTAAGCAAGTTTCTGATATTGGCATATTGCTGAAAATCAATTGAACATAGAGTGCTGCCATTATTAGTACTATTTAACAGCCAATTGCAGCCCTGTTTGGACAATGTAGCCAATGTCTTTTGCAAATTGTCATTTGAAAAATTTTGAACGGCGGCCTCGGTAATTGTTTTGTACTGCACTCACACGAAACACTATTCTCATTGAAAAAGTAGCCAGAGAGAGAGAGAGAGAAAGACAAAAACAAAGAGTAATTCTTTATCTCATTAAAGACAAATCTCACTAGCTTTCACGCAGTTTTGGACGGTCAGCTTTTCCATAAACAAATTCAGTGAGCCATATTAATTTTTTTCCATTTTAAAAAAGAATTAATATCATTAAAAATTCTAAATTAATATTCATATGATAAATTCAGCCCAAACAGTTAGTATTCTTGTGAATATATTTACCCTCCATTTATTTTCGTTAAATTTTAACATTAAATGCTAAGTTTAGGGTATATTAATTTGAAATTTTACCCTTCATTTGTGATAAATGTATCGGTCTGTGAATTTTTATAGTATTCATTCAATTTAAAAAAAAATAATGAAAGATAAATTTATCGTAAGTATAAATGAATTTATTATAGGTATACTAATTTAAAGTTTTTTGTGATATTTATCTTTTAAAAAAAAGAACATTCCTGTGTGCGGTCGACAAACTCCTAAGCATCACATCACATGAAATAAAACAATAAGGATTTAACTAATACTGACAGCATAGAGACAAATCAGACAGCTTAGATATAAGTCTCACAACGTTGAGTTGACCCTACAACGATTTTAGGCACATTATCATACTGTAAAGAGCGAAAAAAAGACACGAACAAAAAAAATAAAGTTAAAAAGAGCAGGTGTCAAAGGTGTCATCTCCTGTCTGCAGGGAGCATCTCTCTGCAAGACTTTTACCAGAAAAATGTAAAAACCTAGTGGAAATTTAATTCAACATAAAACCTAGGAAATCATTTTAAGTCTTAACTTGCATATTTTAATAATTTAAGCAAGTCGAATTAATACCCACTTAGTTAGGTCTGGCATTATTCATATTTACTTTCGTAATCGAAGAAAAGCCAAACTTCTAGATTGAATTATAAGACTTACCACGAGAATATTCTTTTGGGGTTGCTGAGTTCCACCGAAACAATTTAATGTATGATAGGCATATGACTTGCCCTAAATTACAAAATCCAAGAAGCCAACCTAATTTGCAAAACCAAAATATTCATCCGGTCAGAAGTCAAACCATGAAGGAATCATTTCACATGCTTCCTAATCTTTAATTAATAAGCTTTGGCCCTATTGTTAGATATAGACAGCCTAAATTGAAGTAAACTAATTTTTTTTTTTTTTTTGCAACAAGGGGCTAAAATGCAAACTTTCTATCATTCCCAGGTAGCATTCAGAATTTCTAGGAAAAAGTTAAAAAGAGTGCTCGGATTGAGCTTTCCAAAAAGAAAGTGGGGACGGGTAAAGATGTAAATATCACTAAAGTTTGATGATTTCTTCACTTGATTAAAGATCCCATCTACAAAATCTGGAAATTGGTTTTCCGAGGGCCTAAACTTTCAAGAATTTCTCTCTTGCCCCGAGTTATGTTCTCTTCCAATTTACCACCACCTCCCCCTCCCCTTTCCGCCTCTGTCCTACTTGCAATTCCACGCCCTTGATCAGGAAAGTTCTTTCGGTGCACATGGTGGATACACCGCACAATCGAATCGAAGAGGGTGGCACCTTCTGATCGGATGCGATTTCAATTTAATTTTTGCAGAATGATTAAGGCCTCCTTCAATCGGTCAATCATTGAACAAGCTGGAGACAGCAAAGTTCTTGATCAATCTTCATTTGATTAATTATCGGTACAACTCCTGTCGTCGTCGGTTGTTGGCCATGAACACCAGGACAGCGGACGGATCATACAACCACCAAGGGCCATGTGACAGAATGATTCACGTTTGGTGATAGCTATATGCGTTGGACATTCATTGAAAGGTTCCACAAGAGGGCTATCATTCAGAAAACAAACAAGAATCGGTGCCCCACCACTTCACAGATTCAACCCCCTCAGAGATTTAAGAAAGCAAGAAGAAGAAAACGCTTAGAGGAACCCAGTTCAGCGAGAACAGAGCAGAGAAGGAATAGGGAAACTACAAAAATACTAGATCAGATTGCTGTCGACTCACAAACTGTACAGGTGCGAGCAAAAGAATACGATCCTATCGTTTCTTCGGTTCGGCATCAATATCGATGAATTCACCGGTTACCCTGAGAGAAGAAAAGGGTTAGAAAAACTACAACAAGAATGTGGTCACTTCAGCTCATTAGATTAGACCACCGACATACAACCCATATGCACTAGCCAACAGGCTCGACTGATGAGCAGTCGAAAGTGTTTGGCATGGGTGTGATCAACCTTCAAACCAATGGCACAAAAATTCTATGTTGATCATCACAGTTGGCACATAAGGTCGAGTCATAAATTACATTGTCCGTAAAGTCTGTTTAAGAAAGAATAAAACCAGATATGGACTTGAACCAGGGACCAACGAATCCTTGGCGACCCCCAGCCCCGCGTAAACCACCGAGCTAATGCATACCTCCCATAAATATGGCCTAAATATTCAACATCTGACAATCGGCATTACCAAACATGTCCACATAGACACCAAAAACATTTATTGCACCGATATCAAACAAGCTGTTCAACCAGTTGCAACGGCCGAAGCACTCCTGGCCACTTGACCATCAGTGCTTCGGTTTTTAAAACACTGCAAAACAGACTATGAGACGCTACAAAAGACAAATGGTTTACACTAACCTGTTGTAATTTAAAAAGGCATCGCCGATGGTCCCCGCAACCTTGTTCCTCACTTTCCGTACACAAACCTACAAGAATAAAAAGAATTCGAGACAGGTTTGCCCACAGAAATGTCCCAATGCCGATAATCAATCAGCGCAGAAAGCAACTTTACCTGTACTTGATCAACAGGTCCGGCCTCTGGATCCCGATTTCGATGTATGACTATCCCATTGTCACATTTGTTTATAAAATGCGCACTCCCACTTATATCGTAGAGGTTGGGCGGCTCACCAACCCAGTTGTGCAACTGTTTTGCAGAGTGAATTTAGAATTGCAGAAGAGACATAATTAACGATGCTGAGGCTAAAGAGCCCAACCTGTCTAGGATGCGCTACAAACCACACATGGCAGGAATGATGCTGAGCAAAACGCCTGATCAATGTAAGCATCTGACTCACATACTCTGTTTCAGTCCTGCAACCAATTCATATGTATGACATCAAGATATTAACCAACATAAATACTCTCAAATGGTATGTGGTAAAAGAAATTGCCACTTTAGTACAAAATAATCTTCGAAATTGGTGATTTTACGACAAGTAGTTTTGCTTTCGCAGAACTGTGTCACTGTCTTTTCAGTTCCTTTCCTTCGTGAGAGAGACACCAAGGAATACAAACAGATAGATGGTACGCAGCCAGCAGCAATCCATGACAGACCGACATGGACATTTAGAGCAGTTGCATACAACAAAGATAAATCAAGTCATAAGTCATAAGACGCACTGGCTAGAAGGACGCTGGTGGTCAAGCTCGTTGTAAGGATCAATTACCAATCCTCGCACCCCATGTCTTAGCACCGCAGACTTGGCAAGATCAAGAACCCACTTTATACTTGGAAGTGAGTCATCCTCACACCTGTTCAATCGCCAGAACAACCAAACATATTATTTACTTTCCATTTCCAGGAAAAATCCGCAGCATTAACACTTTTAAGACTATCAGGATCCATCAATATCTATTCCAACTTAAGATTTGCTTCAGTCAAACATCAAAACAATACAATTACTATTTGCAAGTGATCTTATAGACTATTCTGACTGCAAGTGACCTCAGCTTGTCACAAAATCAATAAATTTGACATTGATAGAACAAACTTCTTATTTACAACAAATCATGACTAATTTGCAAATGTCTACATACACAAAAGTTAGATACATCAGGAAATCTTCCACGAACATCTGTTGTCAAGCCCTAATATTAACAAAGAGACTCTCATTCAGCTACATCAGCCAGAAAATCATGTTAATGATTCATGAATTAAAATTCATGTCTCTTGACTCTCTTCTTTGACAACTACAGTCATCGATGCTCTATCAATTTATTGGGCACAAAATTTACATACTTGACACAGCAAATCAACAGGGTTGTAACTTTACAGAAATTTGACTTGTAGCATGTCGGAATAAGATTTTTCGTAAAAGCAAGTTCTCTCAGATCAAGCTACTATGTTGATACCAAGCAGCAGAATTACCGGTACAAGAAACTTTACATCAAGAACCATACACGAGTAAATCCCAAGAATTTATAAGCCCATACAGCTTCACACTTCCAAAATATGTTGAATGTTAAAAGAAAAAATTTGTTTCCATAAGCCATAATCAAGGATTGTTGATGTTAGGATGCTATCTCTGTCCACCTCTCATCCATGAACTACAGTGTAAGATGACAAGGATGTGGAAGGTAAAATGAGCCAATATGTGGAGCAGTATTTCCATTGTATTAGTTGGCGCCTCCTTGATACGAATGAAATGACCAGTCCATGCATGACAACTAAAGGTGAAAGGACAATTACAGTAGCAGCTAAGACAATGACGAGAAAATCTAGGAACCCAAGCAGTGCAGTATCCCTGGTAGAAGCTGGAACTTTGAAGTCCCTTTTTTGCCCCTTTCCTTTCAAAATTACAGATTCTCTATGGTGAACTGGAGCCTATTAACATATGAAGAAAAACTATACCAATGTCAAAAACAGCATCCTGCCAGCAAGGACTGCAAGTAGCACTGAGAATACTGAAATCTGGAAATGCCTTAACTGCAGTAACTCCATACGCAAATCAAATTCATTTACCAAGCAAGACAGACATGCTGTTGATACCCACACAATATTTCTTAGGAAAAGAAATGGTTAAAATGCACCATTCTCCATATATACACAACCATAACATGGTAGAAATTTTTTGAATGCACTGCATCGCCCTTAAGTTAAAATATGCTAACACTCAATTTTTTGTACATTACTTTATCACCAAAAACGAAAGGATTTGAATTTCTCACCTTATGAGATAAAATGTATCACTCAACCATCGTTTCCCTCGCTCAAAGTCTTCAACAGCCATTCGTTCAGCAGGTTCTCCGTATCTGTAATTTCCAAGAGTCACCAATTATTATATTAACTAGAGTTCGAGACGATTGACTTAAGACATACCATTTCCTACAGGACAATTAGTTACACAAATAAGACAGCATAAGGCAACGAAACTGAACAGTCCAAATTATGAGGGACAAGAAATGCTTATTTGCAAACAACATGTAACTCAAAACCCAATTATGACTACTGAAGAATTGAACCTAATAAAAAGTGAGAACCTACATAGTTAACAAGGGATCAGAAACAGAACCAACAGCACACAATCAGGAGAACCAATAGCGCCAAATCAACAGATACCGTGGTTATAACAATCTTACATGATGGCCAGCATGGCTGATCAATCAAGGCACTAATACTGTTGTAGATACTTATTTACGAGATAATTATGACAACAGCAACAGCAGTAACACCTACAAAGGCTGTAGAGACTGTAGTGCCACTACATCCTCCAAGAACTCTTCTGGAGGCGCTAAAACTTTCTATTTGTCACTGCCTATGACTTTAATGTGGAAATGTTCTCAATCATCAAGCTATCAATATCATCTTTTTTTCTTCTGGGGCGAGTTTATTGAAAATATGAACAACTTGCGGGAACTATTCCTGCTACAAACCCCTATACACCCAAATTTGCTCTAACTACCAACATTTTGTGAGATTGTTCTAACAATTTATGCTTTTGAAACAATTTATGCTTTTAAAGAACTTCAATGACTTTAATAGAGCATTTGACAAAATGTTATGTGCTCACAAATGATTAAAGGCGAAGCAATTGAAAGTTGCTTCTCAAAAAAACATTAGTCGATACTTTGGCAACTTCCGCAACTGCAGCTTTCACATCTTTTAAATAATAAAACTTAATTGGGTAGAACTAGATATACCAGGATATGGCCTGTGTAATGAATCTTTCTCCAAAGGGATAAAAAAGATTAGGTAGGTTGCAGCATGTTGGGCCAAAATTAAAAAATAACGAATGAAAACAAATAAAAAAAGCGAGCAAACAAGGTTTGCCCTGGGGTCCACGTCCTTCTAGTTAACCATCTTGATGTCAACTTCACCATCAACAATCAGGCTACAATTTGGTCTACTAGGCCAAATTTAGACATCAAGTTGAGGCAACAAATTGGTTACGGCAAACAACCTGCAATCGCAACTTAATCTACAGACAAAGTCATGGTGGCACTAACAATGAAATAACTGCCAAACTAGTCACTTTTCTGCCAGTAATTTGCCTGTGTGTGTGTGCGCACGCAGTTCACGTGTGTGCACGGACACACAGAGGCAGGCACAACATAGATCTATGGTTGATGATTGATCATGGATTTCACCATTTGAGTTTCACTAGTCAATGACTGGCAGTGGACTTGCGCCATCTCCTAATCAAGGATAACAATCCACAACCCATTCAGTAAACTTTTAAATTATTTTTTCTTTTGAACCTTGTATCCAGTGATATCCTGAACATGTCATAGCTATAACAGTTTTCCCAGAAAATGGTGAAAAAAAAAAGACCTCTTCCATGGAGTGTTGGCAAGTACTCCTATTAGTTGCTTTCTATATGATTAGATTAACGAGACATGGAAAATACATGTTCTCGTGGGTAAATTGATTTCTTAGAGAGTGAACTCAAATTTCTAGAAATGTTGGGTTTTAAAGAAGGATATGATAGGATTGGAGTGAGCTTAGTTTCTGATGTACTACAACCAGTGCAGCAAAAGCTACAGCAAAGTTGAACGGGCTCACACAGAGTTTATCGTGTACTCACAAAGAAAACTTTATCCACATTGTCCAAACACAATGAAAAAACAAGTTCAACCATGATATAGGCAATGTTACAGGCAGATGATAGACCAGGAAATTAAATGAAGCTAGTGTGCCAAATATAGCCAGAAAGAGTTCCTAAACTTACTTTGAATCAAAAAATGGCTTTTTGACGTGTTTCTCTAAAAGTTTCCTCGCATGCTCACGAACCTACAGATTAGTAAAACTGGCAGATATCAAGAGTACTGCATAAAAGGGCAGCTTGCAGAAAAAGAACTAATATAAGTGCAACAAGAATCTTTGAAACATGAATATAGCACAGCTTAATGCAATGACGCTTCCTGAAGCACTAAAACCTAAAATAGAAAATTTAAACAGACTCAGGCACATTTGACAGATTACCAAGCAAAGATCTAAGGATACTCAAGCCTTCAAAGCAATGAGCTATATTAAATTATCTCCAGTTATCTCCAGAAATCTATGTAAGGTATGGCGCTAGGCTTAGTCACTCATTCTTGGGATCCGGAATATTTGGATGATTTTGCCTTCCCAAACAGAGTAATGTTGAAAGAACAGTTTTTTTTTTCTTTTGGTTCAAAGTTGAAAGAACAGTTGACAAGTATACATTCTTGAATAAGATTGTGATAAAATCTCACCCTGTTTTCCATTGAGCAAAGCGCAAATTTCCAGCCAACACTCTCATTTATATTGCATAAAAGAGCATCAATCCATTCACTCTTCCCAGAATTAGGTACCCCAGTTACAATAGTCAACTCTCCGGGTACAACCTGACCAAAATAGTAAAGGAGAGACATCAGTCAAAACTGAAAGAAAGTTCATCTGCACATCTTTTTAATGGCATAAGCAACTTTTCGAGACAAAAGAATCTAGATTGTTTCAAAATGTGAAAAAAATGTATAGGCTCAATTATTATGAAAAAGGATGATAATCATAAGAGATGCCATTATGTCTCTTACTAAAACCCATCTCAAAGGAGCTGAGATAATTTAATCAGCAGAAAGAAAGAGGTAAAGTCATCCATAACAAAGGAAACGTGATGCAAAGGTCAAAACATGTAGTAACAGGACTAATTACAGAAAAGATATGCATTCATCATTAAAGCAGAAGAAGCATATTCTAGTAGAGCATGAATTTACTGCTTCTGGTGAAAAAATAACAAAAATATATTCCAGTTGTACTGGAACACTATGGATATAGTAAATTAAATCAGCAGCATCTCAGTCTGATAGGCCAGCAACAAGGTCTCTCTGATCAGTTGGTCATTGTTTGTTTGGTTATCTACATTCTTTTTCTTCTGCCTACAACTAATATTTTTACTAAATCTCTCCTTTATCCCATATGGTCAACATTGGATGTGCCAAACACAATGCACCGTGGCTATCATTTGTGGTCTTACAAAATCCAATTCTATCACATCAGCAACATTTCACGGATGGCAGCTTAGGAGATACCTTATGAGGGATAAGTGAGAAAGGATACATGAAGCTGCTCTTGATGAGACAAGAACTAGGACCTCTTGGCAAAAAAATTCTCACCAATTTAACTAAGTGAGACACTATTTTGCAGCTATGCAGACATCTGTTGTTTAGCCATTATGTGAACCAGTCAAAGGATGGCCACCAAAATAATCATTCATGTAAACCCTAACAAAATGATCCAGATTTAAATAAGTCAGCATGCTATATCATTGAATAATGGTAAAAGATGGCGTAATTTGATGAACCATGATTTAATAAAGATGTCAAGAGAAAGCATTAGAGCAAATCTGTAGGTACACACGAGAACCAATAACGGTAAGAGACTAATCTCCACAGCTCTGCACTTAAATTGAGGATTCGCTTTCTTTACCTTTCCATATGGGCAGTGGTACAGACGGTACTTCCATTGTTTGTATAAGAATCAAAAACAGAAAAGGAATCCACTAATGATGTCACACCTAAATGAAAACTAACCAGATAAATTGTTAAGGAAGATTACGCATTTAACACAGGCAGAGAATTTGTGAAACTGACCATTATAACCACCCAAAATGTGCAAGGAAATAAAAAACCAGAAAGAAGAGTGAAGAATATCAAATCCTAATACTTACATTGTACAAGTGATTCAAGGACTTCCACCCCGTCGAAACACCGAACTCATAACCTAAAGTCCGATGATAATATGCATTTATTTCATCAAAAAAGTCTTTAAAGGTGAACAGTCCACGTATAGGGTACAACTCTGCATTATCAACTACTTCCCGTAGGACACCTGGTCCCACATACATGAGCACCTGCAAAAATAGCATATCAGCTGGCAAATAATTCCTCGTCAAGAAAAATAGTTAAGAGGTTAATAAGATTCTTCTTGCTGTTTCTTTAACGCTATGTTTTGATGGCAAGCCTTGGTGCAAATGTAATATTACACACTTGTAACTAGAAGGCCATGTGTTTGGGTCCCAATGGCAGAAAAGGAGAGGAAAACTGCATACACAAGAAGATCCTCCCCCAACCCTTGGATGTCGAGAAGCATCATGTAAAAGAAAACCCTTTTAATTAAAACAACACGTTGCCATTCATAAAGGCATTTAAGGGGTGCATCCCATTAAGTGTTATCAATAAGCTGGTTGTTGGTTGTAGAAAAGCTAGTTACATACAATATAGCCATGTACAATTGAAAGTTAAAGCCCATTTAATTTGATCATTTGCTGTGTACACTATTGAATCGTTTATCTGCTCAATCAACGCCCCATCCTATTGAATTAAATGAACTAAGAGATTTAGTTAGAAGATGCCACATGTTCTGTCACATGTGAAGGTCAAAATCATGATGTGCTCTGTAAAACAATAGAAGTGCAACATCTCCCAACTAGGCCAGACATTGATGTATCCACCAAAGTTAGGGAGAGTGCTAAAAAATAGAAAGATCTCAAATTATTGATAATATTAAGCAGAGAGTACATCCAATTTGGTCAATATCCATCAGGATCCTTCCCGTCATCTTTTTTTCATCTCTAATGACTTAATTAGGCATCTCCCACAGCCAGCAAATTTACTTTTTCAATGTAAAGGAAAATGACCTACGTGTTCGGAATTGAGAGTTTCACTAGACATTGAAGGAACAAAAATTGCGAGCCTACGCAGGCAGCTCAGGTTTTTGGTTTGAGGCTCTAGCTTTAGCCCCGACCTTCTTTTGTTAAATGTAGTATTTGGAAGGTACAACTTTCAAAATTACCATTTTGTAACTTATAGCCTCTCTCTTTACACACTTCAAAGGAAGCCATTTTTTGACATGTACAATCTTGCAAAAGAAAAAAGGACTAGGTAAAAACTGGAGGAAAGCAACTTTCCATTTTACCTTCTAGTTTTAGCTCAATAAGCTGGTGTTCAACTGCAAACAGAAAATGTCATCTTTTTTGCTTTCTACTTTTGTGGAAATAATAGGTAAGTTATGAATCAACAACAGAATTGGGGAGCCTCCCCCCTCCCCCAAGAAAAAAGTAGGCTCCTTATCGGCTGTCATGTTTCTCATCATATGGAAAGCCAACGTGAGTGACAACTGATAAGATTCAAGATTTTGTGAATACCAACTTTGTGTGTGACTGCATATATATATATATATATATATATATATATCTTGCCTAATAACCCTAATAAAATGGATGTAGCAGTGGCTTGCTGAGTTGGTTGAATAAAAAACGCAAAGGAGGTTCAGCCCAATTGGTAGCAAAAATGTATATCTTGTCAAATATAAACGTATACCTCATTTGCATCTTTGAAGTATTCACTATCATTCTTCTTAGGCCATTTTACTCGCCAACATCTGTCATTAGAAGATAATGGTTAAGTGTGTCTGCAACACTTTATCAGCAAAAAAGGAGAACATAATATGGCATTGCATAAACCTTTCTCTTCCGAGGCGGCGTGCAAGCTCTTCAGCCAACGCTTGACCAGGTTTATCCCCATCAGTGGCAAGAATAATACGTGATACCTGAGAAAAGATTTATGTGATTAAATATAGTAAAGAACGAAACTTTCCATGGCAATGGTTAAACTAAAATGAGCTCATCACCACCAACCTCCTTAAGGTAGTCTTTGCAGTTCCACAAGTATTGATACTTAATGTCCTAGCTTTACAAATGCCAAAAGCATCAGTGATGATTTTATCATACAATTAAGAAGAATTAAGGAAATAGGGCAGAAAATAAATTTCTTAAGAGACAAAAATGTCAACATATAGATGCTTCAGTTCTCTATAATTTAACACCACAATTATGCCTTTCTTGAATGCATAAGAGTAGCCGTGGGACAAGAAGTAACTGAAACAAAAAGCCAATCTGACCAGCACATGCATATATATGAGGAGCTCCAAATGTGACACGCATCTAAGTCAAATATCAAAGAAAAAGTGATGCTCATCATCAGGACAAACAACAAAGTTGTTAATTTGCAGAGACCTAGTCAAAGAGTACTCAGGACGAACAACAAAGTATGTCAATTTTGCAAGACCTCGCAGAGAGTTCATATGTGTCCTGTGATAATATCAGAAACACAAGAAGAAAATCCTAATAATAAATTTCCAAAATAACTTTCATAAAGACATCACTGTTCAGTGTGTATAAGTCATTTATTTAGAAAAAATACTGATAATCATGAAGCCAATTTTAAAGGTATGGAACTGCTCGAGTAAAAGCATCAAAAAAGTCAATCAAGTGGCAAGATGAATTGATTGACTAAGTCAAATACCTACATGGAGAGCATGGGCAGGCTTAGTCAGGCTTCCCGAAACTCTTAGGCTTGGCTATTGGATGTTGGCAAAATGACTTGATTGACTTTTTGAGAGCCAAGCCAAAGAATTTCATGACACCCATAATTAGGTATTATGACATGACTGTGCAAGAGACAACCATAATCAGGCTCGTCCAACACCGTCGAATAGCCAAGTATAAAAATTTTGTCGAGCCCAACCTACGTCTGCCCAAAATTGCCATCAATGACCTCATACAAGGGTAGTAGGTCAGAAGGCAAAATATGCTTTCGCTTCCCATCATATTATTCTTCAGTAATTGCAATCTCTTGCCATTATGACTTAGTTTAGTCACATGTTCATCTATATCTTAATTGGCTTCAATGAGTACAAGAACACACTTAAAATTGGGCAAGAAATTATCATATATTTCCTCTGGAGTTTCAGAGTGTAAATGGATATCTTTAACACAATTTAAATAGCTGGTCAGAGGATACTTTGAGCAATTTTAAGATCAAAAGCAGTATTTCTCACCATAAGATGATTCCTACATAAAGATGGAATTAAGATATTCTATCAAGATCTTTAGTATAGTTTATTGAAGAAAAAGATAATTTAAAGACCCTGGATGGTAGAGAGAGGTTCTCTTCATTCTTTAAGAGCCCTACAGAACTCATTCAGAGCAGATAAAGGAAAAGATTTTAATTATAGTTCAAGAAATTAAGGAGCAAAAATATTCTACACAAAGTTAATCAGGTCTAGAATCATGCAAAGTGTGAGCCCCTTCCAGATGTCAAATCTTCAAAAGTAAACACAGACCTGCCCTTCAGGTGGCAAATCTTTATCAGAAGTGGATGGAGGCGCACCATCAGGAACGGACACACAATTGCGGAAGCCAGCTTCTTCCATTGCAAGCTTGTCCATCTCACCTTCCACCTAGAAAATAAGTGTTGGTGCCAATTTATCCTAGTTTTTAATGCAGGATGAACCATGTTCTACAGAAAAGTGTACATACGATGATGATCTCGCTTTTTCCTTTGATATCATCCAGCCCGTAAAAGATTTTCTCTGTATCAGCTTCCTAAATCAAAAGATAAAAAGAACAGAACAACTTATTAATATGAAAAGTTTTAGAACAAGATCTGTATTTAGAGAAACTGCGGGATCAAATGCTCTCTACTCAGCAAGTAATGATGGTCAACAACTACTCTATTCTTTTTTGTTTTTGGCTGATTGGCAAAAGCCATAAAAAGCCCTCAGAGAAGAGGAGTCTTCCCTTTTGTAATAGTGAAAATAGGTTTGAAAATCTTATGTTTTTGCTATAGAGGAAAACTACAGGTCGATATGCTTTGATAAACATTGTAAATGCATTGATAGACAATGTAGATGGTCACATAGATGGGCTCTATTTTATTGCTTAGTGCTCCTTTCCTACATAGCTTTCCTAAATTGGCACCCTATGGTAAACTTTCTGCATGCATATTAAAAAAAAAAAAAAAAAAAAGAAAGAAATCTCTCTATTCCGAACCCAAAATGCGGAGTAGAAAACATTATTATGTAGACAGAACTTGCTCAGCTCTATACATGAGATTAACAAGGTTCTAGAAGGATGAGATTTTCGACCAAAAAAACAAAGGATGAGATTATATAAACCGTATAAGCTCCCTTCAGACCATCTATGAAATTACAAAACACAACCTGCCAGAATTTTTTCTTCACGTCCCTATACTTGCAACTGACAAGCTTTCCTCCACGCCGATAAGTAAATGCAATAACAATCTGCCAACAAGATTCAAACACAATCATGAGGAGAGAAGAAGGAAAGAAAAGAATGACCATTGTCCATTATCAAAACTCAAAGCAAAGCAAAACTGTAAACAGAGTTGTTGGTCATATCATTCACAGGATTTCATCAGTAAAAGCTTCATGCTTACTCCTATCCTTGTCTAGATAGTGAAGAATCATTTCATAACAAATCTACACTTTTTATTTCAGCCTTCTGAAAATTAGTGTAAATGTCAAATGCAGGATCATTACTAGTAGAGTCATGCATTACAAGAACCTGAATTTCAGAGACCAGAACCCCGAGCAGTAATAATTCAAGTAATCATCATACTAGAAGCCTTAAAATTTGACATTTTCCAAAAAAGGAAAAAACCTGATTCTCACACTTTTTCTGCATGACCGCATTTCTCCTCAATGTCTCAGTAGAGATTAGACGTTCCGCAAAGTAGGCGACTAACTGCGAAAGGTAGCATAGATCGAATCAATCATGCGGGATAAGGCAACTAAGAAGCAATATTCCACAATGTAATCCAAAATGAGAGTGGATATTAGAAGGACAGTTTTGACTTAAAAAAGTGTAGTAACTCTTTAAATTGGAAACTGTCTAATAGCACCAATCAGAAGTGAAAAGCATCCAGCATCAAAAGGTCACGAGAAAGATAAGACCCTAAAAATGAAAATCCTTCTTTGAAATGAAACATCATAGTGATGTTTATGCTTGCAAGAGACCATCGGGACAAGCGTGATGCTAAATAAGAAAATTCTCCCACTAATTCCCACATTGTTTTCATACTTTCAGGTGAGACAAGTATTCCCACACACAGCAACATTATGGTATTAATTTCCCCTCCAAAAAGCAACTAGTGCCAAGAAATACCTCTAAGCGTCAGCCATTGCAATAGCCGATAAATCATATAGGAAGAGCATAAGGAGCAAAAGTTCTCCATGGATTATCCTCAACCAACAAAATTAAAAAACTCAAGTGCAAAGAAAATCAAAGAAATTAGTCAAATTGGAGGGAAAAAAAAAAGGATATAGAGAAAATGGCAATTTACCTCACTTTCACCTTATATAAGCAAAAAAAAAATCCTAGATACAGCAATTTACTACTCTATACTATCAGAATTTTGTGGCGGGATATTCTATTGGCATAGACCTCCATAAGTTAAACGGCAGAAAGCAACAGTTTTGGGGTCCAAATTGCAATAACATGAATGGGGAGGAAATTACAAGCATTTTCTGTTAGATCTAAAAGAAAACCTGCCACGATTCTCAGTCCTAAGACTTTGGAAGTTTAGACTGCAGAATAAAGAAAGAAATTTTCCCTTACACCGCATTGACATTTATGCACAGAATCAGTCAGCACAAAAGGCTAACAAGGGAAGACCAAGTGGACTTGAAATTGCAACTACAGAGATAGGGGACTTCGAGAACATAACAACCTCATTGCAGAGTGGCTCCAACTCCAAACTCTCCTCCGTGATTTCCCTGATGCTCTTGACTTTGCTTGTTTGGTTAGAGGTTGCATATGAAGACCTAGGTTTCGCAGCTGCCTGCAACCAAAGGGTGCAGTAGGCTAAGAGCTCTAGGTAGACACAACTTGGAACAACCCATAAAACAAGCACGTATCTTACTCGTGTACTGCCTTTCCATCCACATGTTCCCCTGAAACATGTCCACACTGCAGAAGCGCTACAGAATGAAAAGCATACAATTACGTTTGCTCAACTGAATAAAACAGATATACCTAAACCAAAGAATCACCAACATACCCATCAGGGCTGATGAATATAGATAAGCTTCTTTCCATTGAACGACCCCCTTTGCACTAGTACAAAAGAGATAATTGTCCAAAAGGATACAGAAGTTAGTAGAAAGCATCCATTAAGTGGAATGACATGGAATACGGAGACAAAGACGGGAAGTAAAAGAAGTTTGTGAAGCTGAAAGTACTTACCATGGGACAAAGCAGGCTATGGTACTGCCCCGGGAGACATGTTTGCATATCGATACCAAGTTCTTCCAGTCTCATTTTCAAAACCTTCAACGGAGCCTCTATCCCTTTCCCTACTGGCCCCTCTAATTGAACTGAGAGAGCTAAAAAGGATCACTTAACATCATACACAAATTCAAGCACACTCTGTCTTTGCTCCACCTAAGCTCAGCCACAGTCAAATGCAGAATTCAAAATATAAAAAATAAACTACGTCCCAGATGAACTCGCCCCAGCAACGAAAACAAAAACAAATTACCCAATGCCACTCACTCAAACACCCGAAGAATCCATAAAACATTTCCCAACAAACGAACTACAAGAACATCACTCTCGACCCAAGAAAGACAGCACCCGCCGAAAAAATCAACAGTACCTGGTCTGGGAATACTCGAATGAGGCCTGTGCGGAACCCCATTAGCCTTGACGCAAGAAGGGTTCATCCGGGACCCAGCTCCCGAACGGACGCAAGAGAAGTGGAGTCCATACGCGCCCCGAAAGCGCACCCGAGACGAGGAAACACAATAAGAAGAAGGACAAGGAAGAGGAGAAGGGACGGGCGGCAGGGGAAGAGGCCTGGCTCTCAGCAGCAAGCGATTGCAGCCCATGAGAGCGACGGCGCCGGAGGACAAGAGGGAGGCTACGTAGGCTGGCCTGAGGGGGGAGCGAGGCGGAAGGAGGGGCATAGTCGGAGGATTCTACGGCCTGCCCGTCTCCTCCTTCTTCTCCGAGAAGGCGCTGGTCATGTTCATTTCGTCTCTTGCGCAAGCGCGGCGAGGTTCGGCCCGTGGCGGACGGCGGCAGAAGAGGTGGGCTAGGCGACGACGGTGAGCACTGAGCAGAGTAGGGGCTTAAGAGGAGGAAGAGGAAGGGTCGGGTCGGGTCATCATTTGACCCGAAAAGTTTTTCGACTTTTCACTTCTTCCTTTTTCCACGTATTTTGATATGGATACAAAATTTTGGCGGCTCTCCTCCTATTTGATTTTTCTATTTTATGCAAACTATCGATAACTTTTTAAAATACAAAAAATATGAAATGCAAACTAAAATACAAGTTTTACATGATTTTTGAACTCTACTTTTTCATTCTAATTTTTTTTTTTTTGAGAAGGTCGTGAATGGGGGTGGTAAGCAATTTTGGAAGACTTCTGAATAGAAGTTGTCCATGTTTAAATTTTTTGCCCCGATGTCATTATTGCGCATTTTTAAGAAATTGAAATCCAATACCAATATCAATAATTGATTGCTCAATATGTGTTGTATTTCATGTTTCGTCATTTAAGTAGTATCGTCGTGAGGTAAGGTGAGTATAAGACATTTTGATTATTATTTTAAGCTCGAGGGGGAATACTAATCAATTTCTAAGTCTCAAGAGTATTTTGGTCATTTTTAAAGTCCATAGAATGGTCACGATGCACGGAACGGTCAGACGGTCTTGAGGCAAGCACAATGTAATGAACGGTCCACGGGCTCGATGCACGGATATTTTGGTAATTTCAAAGAAAATTCGATCCCGACTGGGCAGCCACAGTATGCCATGGTCAAACCAGACCATGCTAAATAGGAGAGTTTTGACACTGCTTTTGCGCATATCATCTTTCCTGTTTAATGCACATTCAATATATGCTTTTAAGAAAATGATTTATTAAAAAGGGCAGTAATCGCTGCATTTAGGTACCGTATGATAACTATTCTGGTTCTGTCCAGAACTAGTTTTTTGTTTCTGAAATTAGTTTTGGACCAGAAATCCGTTTGTTAAAGTAATTTAATTTTTCTATTTCTGGGACAAGTTTTTGTTCCAGAACTGATCTGAACCACAAATCAGAACCAAAAAAAAGTTGATTTTTCATTTCTTAAACAAAAGTCAGAATCATTTATGAGGAATTCATTCTCTCGTCTCTTCTCATCTCTCTAATCTACCCGTCTCTCTCTCTACTCTCTCTATCGCCGTCGAAGCCAAGCCACTCGTTCGCTCGCTCTAACTGAGAGGAAGCCAGGGCCGCTCACTCCTGCTCCACGTAAGCTTCGATCATGCGTTGGATCTCCTCTCATCTCTCTCTTTTGTGGATTTGGAAGTCACCGTGATTGGGGGGGGGTCAGCTTCGGCCTTGCCCAGACCTAGGGGAGGCCGAGTGGCCTCGTCTAGGTCCGGCGGTGAAGCTCACCGTCGCCCAAGGGAGGCCGAGCGACCTCGCCCAGGGCCGACGGTGGAGCTTGCCGTCGCCCAAGGGAGGCCGAGCGGCCTCACCCAGGTCCAGCGGTCGAGCTCGACTGCCGACATTTCACCATTTCCATGGAGGTTTTTTCCCCTTTTTTTTGTTCATTGAATTTTGAATTCCTTAATTTTTACGGAATGGTTGCGTGCGAACCAGGTTGACGTCTCGAAAAGTCACCGGCTTTTTTACGTGGTGGGTTTTTGCTCGCACGCAGGGCCTTCATATCTCATGCAAGAAGAAAGATCATGAAAGAGATAGTCGCCACCCCTACAAGGTTGTCGAGATCACCCCTCCTGCCAGGAGTCTCGGTGTTCGTTGCTTTCCCTCGGTCGGTTTGGGAAAAATTTGGTTGTTTTTAGTGTTTGATTCAGGGGCTGATGCTGTCGTGATTGCTTTGTATGCGTCCCTGTTTTTTCAGTTGATTGAATTGCTATCGTAGGATTTTAGAGTGTAACATGATATGTTGGGCATTCGCATAGGGCCTAATTGCGATTATTTAGTTGTAATTCTCTGAACTGTCTTACCCTATGGATGGATCAGATGACAGTTGCAAATCCTAAATGCTGGTTTTCCTTTGAAATTTGGTGTGATTTTCAACAGTCAGTTTTGCTGTTTATCCCCTTTGTTGCAGTTGCTGCACTAGTAGCAACTTGCCATCTATGCTTTGTCATTTACAAGGACATCCAAGTCTTTTACCGGTGGATTCCGTTTTACTTATCTTATAGAAAATATAAACAAGAAGAAAAAGTTGGTTTTATGTGCAAAAGTTATTACTAGCTGCCATTGCAGAACTCTATTTGCCGCTGTAACTTTCATATGGTGTTGTTCTTATGGCATGTGAACCTTATTGAATTTCAAGAATGCTGAAATATGATTGATGACTAGTACTATGCAATTTTCTCTCTTATACTTTTCTGCCATAGTGCAACTGTAGCTTCATACTATAATTAAGCACAACAGGGGAGAGGAAAAAAAAACTTCATTTCTTGATCATATACAAAAATTTCCATTAATTATTGTTATTAATGAGCTATATACTTATCCCTTTTCATATACTATCCGGTTTCTTCATGCAAATATTTTTATTTCTTCCCCCCTTTTGGACATTACTAACAATCATTATGATGCTAATCATGTTACTCTTGTGGAAAACCACTAGCAGTGGTCACTGTTTGGTTTTCTGGTTTCCTATCCTTCTGTTTCGGTCTTGTTCTTTCAGTTTTAAGTTCGTCAAGATTAGTTGCCTGCTTGAAACTCTAACTAAATAGCTTTTTCATGTACATCGAACGGTTCAAATTGTAGATGATATGGCTCTTTACATCAAATCTTCCGCATTTGAATTGGTATACCATATGATGTGCTTCATTTGATGTTCAACCAGTTAAGGGTAAATGGCATCTCAAAAAGAGGTATTTGTAGCAAAGTGGATTGAGCCTTTAACCAATTTGCTTGTAAGCTTAATGGTTGAAGAGGTAAAAAGAGAAATCGCACCACTACTACCTACAACAAAGTGGGGTGGAATAATATAGTTATTGAGTTCAATAAACAAAAAACACTCAAGTTTATTGTAGTTCAGTTAAAGAACAGAACAAACAAATTGAGGAGACAGTATGTGAGTTATAAAAAGCTTCTTTCACAATCTGGATTTGGATGGGATCATGTTAACAAAACGGTTATTGTGGAGGATCCAAGTGTATGGGATGATCACATCAAGGTATCAGTTTACTTGGGTCATTTTTTTTTTTATTGTGGATGTATGTTTCGATTATGTTGCTCACGTATGTCACTATTTTTGAAATGGCAAGATAACATCGAATGGGCTAAATTCCGAAAGGATAGGTTTCCTCAATATCTCGATTTGTGTTTCGTGTTTGGCGATACATATGCTACTGGGGATTACGCAGTAGGAAATGCAAAATACTTGGTGGTGTCAAAGGGGGAAGCCAATGGTAGTGGTGGTGACAATGGTAGTGGTGCTTTGGTAGGTGATCCAAACGAACTTAGTAATAGAGTTTTCATACCTAACGTGAGTGCCACGCAAGTTCGTGAGAATCACAAGTTGAATAGGACTCCAAATTCCAAGAGGAAGAGAACAAGTAGCACATATGATATTGCTGGCACCTGGAAAGCCATTCAAGATATGATCAAGTCCAAGGCCAGTCAATCAACAAATGGCTTCATCACCTCATATGCCCCCCACCCGAGAACCCCTACTCCAAGGGAGCCGTGGTTGCCATCTTAAATGACATGCCTGACTTAGAGCAGAATCTTTATAACAAAGCTATGAACTAAGCATACCTTAGTGCCAACTGGAGAGAGGGTTTTGTCCTATCTTTACCTGAAAGGAGACGCGGTTTTCTTGAATCTCTTTGAATAGATGTTGAGAACTACGAAGACTTTTTCATGTTTGCTTTATTTTCACTTAATGACTTGTGTCCTTGAGATACTTTGGTTTGTTTTTATTTATGGAACTATGATGTCTTTGGTTTGTTTTTAATTATGCAACTATGATGACGTGGCTATTGTTAAATATGGAACTATGATGACGTTGTGGCTACTATTGATTCTTGACTTATTTGTTGTGTTTGTGTTCTTCGTGCGAGACCATAGGTAATATGGAGGGAGGTGAAAGTAGCAGCAATAATGGTCCAATAGCATCAGTTGAACCAATTGAACAGGTCTTCTATGATTTTGAACTTAATATACTGAAAGCATGGATATGTACTGTTTTGATGAACATGTCTATGCACACGAGAAAACCTATTAGGGACAGTAAATTGTTAGGGCTTGAATGGATAAGAGAGATTCTTTATGG
The DNA here is from genome assembly GCA_024500025.1 of Syzygium aromaticum. Taxonomy (NCBI): domain Eukaryota; kingdom Viridiplantae; phylum Streptophyta; class Magnoliopsida; order Myrtales; family Myrtaceae; genus Syzygium; species Syzygium aromaticum. The sequence continues at coordinate 14,308,991 of CM044889.1, forward strand.
ACATTCAGATAGGGTATATGAAGCTTTTCGAATGGAGAGGCATGTTTTTCTCAACCTTTGTGATTTAATGAAGGCAAGGGGTTGGTTGGCAGATAGTTGATATATTAGGGTAGATGAACAAGTTGGGATATTTTTATCTATGATTTGTCAGAAGAATTCGAATAGAGATTTATGTGAGAGATTTTAACATTCGGGACAAACTATCAACAAGTACTTTGCTAAAGTGTTGCAAGCAGTTCTGAATTTGGCAAGAGAAATTATCGTACCACCTTCATTTGATGTTGTCCCAAAAGAAATTCTTATTAATCCTAAATATAATCCTTGCTTCAAGGTAGGATTTGCATACATTCTTTTACATCGTCAGTTACATTTTGTTGATAATCTTGTATAATGCTAGTCTTTGCTGAAATGACAGGGCTACATAGGCACTATTGATGGCACTCACATTCATGCTTCTATACTAGTGTCAAAACAAATCCCATTTAGAGGCAGGAAAGGAATTATCACTCAAAATGTGATGTGTGTTTGTTCATTTGATATGAAATTTACATTTGTGTATGCTGGTTGGGAAGGCTCTGCCAACAATTGTCGGGTGCTCTCGGCAGTACTCGAGACACATCACTTACAATTTCATCGACCTCCACCAGATATTTGCTTGTTTTTCAATGGATAATTTTCTTTATAATTGTATTGCATTTGCGAATCATGATTAATATATGAATACCTTTTACTAGGCAAATACTACGTGGTAGATTTTGGTTATGCTGCAGTTCCGGAATTTTTGACTCCTTTCAAAGAGGAACGGTATCATATTAATGATTTTAGGGGTAGAGTGAGGTAAGCAACAACAGCAAGAGAATTATTCAACCATAGGCATTTTTCATTAGGGAATGTTATTGAGAGATCATTTGCGATGTTAAAAAATAGCTTTTTCATTTTGAGACACATGACTTCATTTTTACTTCAAAAGCAGTCATGTATTGTAATTGCATGTTGTACTATTCATAATTACATCTGTGATCAAGACAAAATGGATAAGAACTTTTCCCAATATGGTGATTCAGAGTACTCGTTTGGAAGTGCACAAGATGAGGTTATTGACGATACATCGACTGAGGAGGATATCGAGATCAACATGCTTAGGAAAAGAATTGCCAATCAATTGGCAATTGATAATAATATGGTGGAGATTCCATGAAAATGTGTTTCCGACTTTTCTAATGTATTTCCATTATTTTGTATTTGAGGATTTTTTATGTTGGCTCTTGTAATGTGATGTGGTATTTTGAGATCTCCTATATTGGCTCTTGTAATGTGATGTGCTTGATTTACTTTTCTCCATAAGCATTTGCGATATTCTGAGGAACGATGCATACTCACAAATATTGAGAGCAAATATCGAGAGCGACGGTGGTTGAATGCTGAAGACCCGTTCCAGTGCTTGGTCATTTGCATTAATTTGACTGGAATTTGTGTGCAGGCGTATGTAACGTTATGAATCCAATGTAAAATTTAATTTCAAAACTTTACAACCTGTGGTCACTCGCTTTAAGCGAAATTTAATTATTTTAGGTGTCGAAAAAAATTAAAAAATTAAAAATTTTAAAACTTTACAGAATGGCTTAGAATACTTGTGGCCACCTATTTTGAGAGAAATTTAATTTTTTTGAGATTCCCCAAAAAAATTAAAAAAAATCAGAAATTTCAAAACTTCATAGAATGGCTTAGAATACCTGTGGCCATCCACTTTGAACGAAATTTAAATTTTTTAGCTACCGAAAAAAAATAAAAATTTATCACAAGTGTGATTTTACAACTTCATAGAATGGTTTAGAATACTCTATATTTGTCACAATTTTATCAATTTGTGATTTTACGTGATATTAATCCAATTTAACGGACACTGATGGAGGGTAGATTTGTCACAAATGTACAAGTTTAGGATTTTAGTAGTCAAAAAATTAATTTAAAGTAAAATCATCACAAGTGTACTAGTGTGGGGTTTTTGATGGTCCAAACAATAATTCCAGGTAAATTTGTCACGAACATACTAATTTGAAATTTTTCGTAATCAAAAAATTAGTTTGAGATAAAATTATCACAGATATACCAATTTGGGTTTTTCGTGGTATTAATCTAAACTCAAAGGCAATTCCGACTTTTGATTTGGAAATGCAACTCAGATTCAAACCGATGAACCAACAATGGTGGGACGGGTGGCTACCCTTGGAAGTGGGATTTGAGCTGAAGATGGAGCGGCGATGGCGGGCATTAAACTCAAAGATCTCGACAAACAGCCGTTCTCTGCTCTCCAAGCTCGTCAAATCGATCGAAGCGAACCTCGTTCACTGCAAAATCTTCGCCCATGGCCTCGGTTGGGACACCAGAGACGAGACCCTGACCTTCTCGTTGAAGCCATTCGGCCCAATCGAAGAATGCAAGGCGGTCACCGATAAGGCCACCGGCCGATGTAAGGGAACCCGAGCTCATGGTCGTGCCAAGTTCGAGGCCCAACCTCAGGCAACCCCAGATTTAGGGTCCCTTAGGTCGGCAAGCTCGAATCTGAGGTCGCAAGCCTCAAATCCAAGGTCTAGAGTGTCAAACTACGTCGATCCAATGGCTCGACATGTCAAGATAGAGATAGAAAGCGTGAGATAGAGGCGGACGATGGCTAGGCGACGCCGTCGAATGACAGTGAAGGTCGTGCTTTGGTCTTCGATGGTGGTGCTTGACGATGGAGGTCGCTCAATCTCTGGATTCACCATCTAGTTTTTGCTCTCAGCTTTCTTCTTTTTCTTTCGTTTTTCTAAATTGTTATCTTATTTGGGTATATCCCACTCCTTAGGTGGGATTTTTTTATTTGGGCCATATCCAGATTATATCCGAACAAATCTAGATTTCTCATTTTGCCAAGCACCGGATAGAACATGAGTTATTTTATTTTATTCAGAATTATATCCGGTCTACCAAACGTAAATGATTTATGGAGGATACAAAACTGAATATTTTTGCACTCTTTTTTCCCCCATTTTCCTGTGCATCTTCTCTGTCAAGACCTCAAAAACAGTGTGTACATACTTTTCAATGTCATTCTCGTTCGAAATTTGGAGGAGAGCACGTCAACACATCAATCACAAGAGCTTAAAAAGGACAGGGTGAAAGAACAATAGGAGGTGCATGGTTTTGAGGGCTAAACACAGGATATAGTCGAACTACTCGGTCGGGTCTAGGGGTAATCCGGCGCAAAGCCGCACGTAAATGGCAAGTACGCACTCTGCGAACCGGAATTTAGCGGCGGCCTCTAAGGCACGTGTTTCTTCAATGTGACCGGAGGAGTCGGGAGTGGTTGAGACCCTGGGGTCCGCCATTTGTGCCCAGTTCATGACCGGTACGTAGCCTAAAAGTTAAATACACATCTATCGTTGAGTCTCTTGAGCGTACTAACCTTTTTCTTACCAATTCGTCGGGCTAATCCTGCCTCGAAAGGCTCGTGAAATCCCTAGAAATAGGGTGTGTGATTAGCATGTAACCAAGTCCAGGGCACGCATGATGTTTCGATCTATGTATTCGACATCATATTCATGGATTGCTCGCTATCTTATCTAGCGACCAGCAGCAGCCTCTTCGTGCATTCAACCCGTATTTCACGATTTGCTTTTGCTCGAACTGATTCATGTTGGTTTCTGGGGGCTTCGAGAGGCTCCAGCCTTAGGGTCGGGGGGACAAATCTCGGTCCAAATGAGGGCTGAATCCCACCTAACTAGATCGGTTTTCAAGGTCTAGTTAGCACTGAGTCCCATGCATGTTTGGTCTGAATTGAGGTCTGAATTGAGGCCCCGGGCCGCCCTTTTGTGGTGCATTTGAAGTAAGGTGTCCATGCTTGTCTTAGCATTATTTATTGAAGGCTCCGTTTGTTTCACGAAAAATAATTTTAAGAAAAATTGAATCACTTAGGAACAAGGAAAACATTTTTCTCATTTGCCGACATTTGGATCGCTTAAGAAAATGAGCAACATAAAACCTATGCTTAAATTCTAGAAAATAATTTTCTCTTTGAAAAATCGAAAAATCATTTTTCGAAATATGATTAAGTGTCGGTTTTGGACCAAAAAGTCTACGCTTTGGCATAGAAACCCTAACACTCGTTCTTGAGTCTGTGGCATTTAGGACTGAGTTCTTGGTGCTCGGGCCTGGGTCCATTAAGCCCAGTCACTGGACTCCGGTGCCTATGCCCAAGTCCCCGAGGCTAGTGCACGGGTCCATTGAGGTCAGCCTCGAAGCCCTGGTGCTTGGGTCCATCAAAATTTATTTTTAAAAGTTGATCAAATTTTAAAATTAAAATTTCGCATTAGCAATGCAATTGTTATATTATTTTGGCAAATCTTGAAAGGGGCTTTTTTGTTTCATTTATTCGTGCCGTTATCTGTACATATGATAACTCTTAAGAAAAAGTTTGGTGTTTGATATGCACAATAAAGATAAAAATTTTAAAAATTTAACTGTATTAGAAAAATTTATGTTCAGATTTTTGTGGAGTCCACTTGACAATTAATTTATAAATTTGCTTCAACACATGGAAAATAATTGGATTTCTAGAAAAAAAAATTCTTCGACAAAGCTAATACATGTAGCGGTAAAATCTAGAAAATAAATAAATATATATTGCCTTTAATATGCATAGTAAGACCCACTTAAAAATAAGAAACACATGATATTCTTAATGAAAATTGCCGGCATAATGGCACCGTTCTAAAATGACGAACCGTTCTCGACCTTCACTTTTTAAAATAGGTTATAGGAAACCTGAATAGCAAGTTTCTTTTTAAAAGACAGAATAATAAATTGATTACGAATTTTCATGACAAAATCGTTTGTCTTAAAATGACCTTTCAGTTGTTTTTATTTTAAAAAAATTTTCGGTTGTTTTTTTTTCCTTTTTTAAGAAGGACACCAAAAGAGAAAGGAATTCACTAAGTAAGTTTACCAAGAACGGCCTTTCATAGACTAGAACCGGCAAATTTCATCATGACCTGTTTACACGACAATAGTTAAGTGTTTTCGTATCAAATTTAAACGGGTTTGTTTTGTAAGCGGATCAATAGATTTATACACAAATTATAATGGATGACATTTAAGATTCCATTCGAACCTTCGCAATCCTAGTGAATAATATTTACGACTCAAATCAAGTATTACCGTTGCGGGAGAATTGTGGTAATTCCCAAAGAGGGTACTTGCGCTAGTCCCGTCCTCATCCTTTTATCCATAAAACAGAATTCAAACAAGTAACTTTTTGAAGGAACATGTTTTTCTTCTGATACGGTAAGCATGTCTTATCGCGTTCAAATTTATTTGAGATTCTATGCCAATTTGCTCCAATTATGTAAGGTCTAAAAAAGATAAAGGAAAAAATTGAAAATCAAAGATTTGCTTTCAACTTGTCATGCGAAAAGGAGACTACGAAGATGAATATATGTGAAACACAGGAATGCAATAAATTTTGTCAATGCTGATCTTTTTTATTACTCATTTGTCTTTTTTTTTTTTTATCAAATTATTGCCCTAAGCTTGATTAACCCTTCAAATCGATTGTCCATTCTCCTATAATGGAACTTAATTATCACAATTAGGTCCAACATAGAAGTTGAAAAAATAAAATAAATGATTAAATTTGGAGTCTACCAATTTAAATTTCAATCAGGTAATTAAGGGCAAATTTATCTTCCTAGTAAAAATGAGTGGATGCAATCGGATAGGGGTAAAAAATAGCCGGATGAGGTAAACTTACCAAGAAATTGTTTTCAGTTAATTATCCAAAAATAGAATAAAATAAATGAAAGCCATAGAAGGTTTCCACGGCAGGTATTGTTTCACTGGAAGTCATTCAATTCACCATACTTGCTCATTCCTTGACAACAGGATTTTACAAGAATGTAACTAAATTTAAAAATGCCCTAAAAGCTGAAAATTAAAAGAAAAATTACTGCAACCTTGAAAATAACCAAGAACCCTAACTAAGAAACTAAGGAAAGAGACACGAAACAGATAACCGACAGCTGAAAATTCATTCTGGTGATTCTCTGGATTAGTTCTGTTGGTCAATGTACCAGCCGGAGGTACACATGAGCTGAGCCATATCTTTGCCGATTGAATCCGCGGACTGCACTTCGGGGTCTCTCGCGACCGCTCGGACCAGCTCTCCCGGCGCCAAGCACTTCTCTTCCGCGTACAGCTTCTCTTGTATTTTTGGTGATTCGAGCAGAAATTGAAGCTCTCGCTTGCCATGCCGCGTTTCCTCGTTTTTCTGCAAATTAGAGCAAATTATAGGGATTACAAGAGTAGAAAAGCATTAATGTTGGCATTGAACGTAGCTTTCAGAAAACCAAGACCAAAAGATATGTGTAACATAAGGACCACTTTCTGGTTATATCCAAGAGCAAAAAGCACTGTCAGTTTATGTTCAGGAAAGAAAAGAGATGGAATATTTCATAAAAATTGCTTAGGAAGGATAAATTAAGCCAATCAACAAAGAATCTAGCACCTGAATTGACTCATTGAGCTCAAGAATTCCAACTTGAGCCTGCAAGTATTTCACATACTTGTACGCCGCTTGCAGCATTTCGGCTGTATTCATCTTTCGGCCTCCCGGGACAAGCTTCCCGAGCTCGAGGGTCTTCTCAGTTATTTTCCTCCTCCTCTGCCGCGCCGCTAAGCTCTGCGTGGACAAGCTCGCCCCACCTGTGCTTGGCTTCTTTGCGCTGATCTCTCCGCTCCCGCAGGAGCCGCACCGCTCCTGCCAGAAATGCTGCTCCTGCGGAGCAGGCAGCGTGAGCTGCGGCGGCGAGAGCTCCACCAGTGGCAGCTCGCTTGCGACATATCCATCAAGGAATCCCTTAGTCAAGTCGGGGTACTCAAGGGGTTCCTGCTTCTGGCGTTTCGTGTACGGGCAGCACTCGAGCTCGTCGAAAGGGAAGATGTCGGGCGAGATGGAGACGAGCTGGTCGGGGGTAGAGGAGAAGTAAGGGACGAGGTAGTCGGAGTACGAGCAGTCGCCGGAGCAGTACTCAAGCAATGGGTCGACGCAGGAGTCGGAGAAGGCGGAGCAGTCGTCACTGCAGAGCCCCAGCAGCTCGGGGGAAAACTGCAGCGGCGGGAGGCTGACCGGACTGAGGTGGTGCTGGAGAGAGCTCAGGTTGGAGCAGAAGCTCATAGCCATGTTGAAAAGAACCTAGCAACGCAAGACATGGTAAGTTTCCACTTTTGCTCAAGCACACACCAAGGCTTGGAGTTGCACCCTAACTATTCGTCAGTTGAGAATGGAGATAAAGAAGAAGGTGAGAGAGAGAGAGAGAGAGAGAGAGAGAGAGAGAGAGAGAGAGAGAGAAAGAGAGACAGATACCTGGGGAGATTCTGTCTTTGCCATATCCACGAGGTTGTTGTCTCTTGCTTGTTGAATCGAAGTAGACCTAAGACTACTGTAGTCGCCAACAAACGTTGTCATCATCCGTCTCGAACTGTAACTTCTCCTCTGCTTCAAGCGTTTGGTCGGTTATTATCCGAGGAAGGGAGAGAGAGAGAGAGAGAGAGAGAGGCGAAGCAGTTGAGATAATTTAGGAGGAAAATAAGGTGATTTTGGTTAGATCCAGGTGGAGTAACCGCCGCTGCTTTAAAAGCGGGAGCTTTTTCTTTAGGGTTTTTTTTTATAATCTATATACTTCAATAACCGTCGACCACCATTATTTATTCGTTCTTGTCTGTGTTTTCTCTTTCGTTTTTTTTCTTTGGATTAATTCGCCGTACCCACTAAAAGTATGCAAATGTTCAGTGAGAAGTAGTTCAAGTTTTCTTCAATGCAATGTTAGTTAAAAGTCTTCTTGACCTTGAAGTTAAAAGGCTTCGTCTTAAACCTCATCAGGATATTAATATCCCTGAGATATAAAATAAATAGAGGGTATTACTTGGGAAAGAGCAAGAAAAATATACATAATCCAATTAAGAGTGCGAGGCATGTGGGTACCGACACGTTAAAATAAGGAACGCATCCTGATAGTCCGCTCGACTGGATAGGAATTGGCGCAAAAGACCCTCGTAAAAAGAATGTTGAAAAATTAGAAGAAAACCCGATAGTTCACCATGGATTAAGTTTGATGGAAAAGAAATTTCTTTTTGCAATATTATTTAGGACATCATCTTGAATCTAAAGGCACCGCTAGGCTAAGGACACGTCCGGCCAATAAATTAAACAATGAAAATATCACCTATAATTTGCTTACACCAATCTCTACATAACAAGTTTGTAGTTAGGCTTTAAGGGAAACAATGATTAAAAGAATTTTGCAGAGAGACAACACTAATAAAAGAAGAGGTTTATAGCACCAAAACCGAGCAAAGAAAATGATGGTGTATTTCAATCCTTTTTGTAAAACAATATTTAGTTGAGAGAAAATTAAAGACCCGAAAAATAGTTTCCTATAGAGATAACTCAACACGGGTCAAATATAACGGAAATAAACTATGCAGATTAATAACAAAACTTAAATTGATGTAGTGTATGGAAAATGAACTTTTATGTTCGTAAATTTGTGAGAAAAAAAATATGTACATGCCTTTGGAAGTTGGCTTTTGTTTTGTTTTCAATGTGATATATAATTAAAAGAAATTGAACAAATGAAAAAAAAAATTCAAACTATGCAGATTATTCGCATGTTTTAAACTTTACTTGCTACTTCAATCTTTGTTTTTCAATAATGAAAATTTTTTTTATTCCAAGAAACTTGATTTTCAATTTTATCTGATCCCAAAAATTTAAAAAAAAGAATTTCTTATTTTCAATTTGACTTTTTTTTTTCAAACTTTACAAGACTTTGGAGGGTATGTTTTGGGTAAATTTATATTGTTTTTTCATTCATTGCTTAGTCATGTGAAACTCAAACACAGACTTATTCGAATGAGCAAAAGGAATACAAAGTTATTTATAAACTTTGCATTAATGTAGTGCATAAAATTTTCCTTTTTGCCTTACCCTAATCAATAAATTTTAGTTCGATCATTTTGCAATAAATGTCGAGCAAATTAATTTTTATTAGTAACTTAACACAGGTCAATTAGAATGGAAAATCTGACCAAAAAAAGAACGGAAAAATGGCTTATGCAATACCATTATGACTTTATCTCATATCAATATGCATGTCCTAAAATCTGCTTCCCTTCCCAATCTGTTTTTCGTTTTCTGATATTGAAATTTATACAACCCTAAGGCAATTGAATTTGCATTTTCATCTTACCCAAAGAGTTACATAAATAGGAAATTCTTCAATTGGGGACCTTTTTACAGTAATGATTCCATCAAGAAACATTTACATGGGTTTTAAAAAAGTATGTCTAAGGTTGATTTTAATTTTGATTCTGATTTTTTTGGTTCAAGGCTTAGTTAGGCAAATCTTTCAGAAAGACATCTGCAGAATCTTTAGACGTGCTTTTAATCCCTAGTTTGGGCTTTTCTGGTGCAATCAACTTTCATCTACTTTACGTCTTCTTTTTATTTTATTCATAATCACGTTTATGTTTATTTTGTTTATAAGCAACGGTATTTAATTTTCATAGTACTCGGATTCACTCGAAAAAAGTAAGGAAAAAAAAAAAAGATTGTCCGCACGTGTAGAGCGTGCATAAGGGCTAGAATTCAATCCATCACTGACCATTAAATGTTATATGTTCTTAAGCTTTTCTTTTAAATATTATGTTTGTAAATCTCAACCTCAAATATCATGTCACTTACATAATGTAACATCTTTAGTTTCTCTCTTCTATATTATCAAGTCAAAAGTGAGTCTTATCTTACTTTCATCTTCTTCCCAAATTTACTTGTACGACGAAACGCGGAATACTTTTAAGAAACAATGAGGTTTGAAGGGTCTGATAATTAATATCTTTTATATATATATATATATTGGCGAAACCTCCAAGTGTTTCACTCTTTAGATGTTTCTCATTGCCCTTGCATCGAAATGAGCAAAAAGTAGAACTATCTTCTCGTATCATTTCATTGAATAACCATTCAATTTACACATGTTTGATAACTATCTCCACTAAAAGAGAGAGAGAGATAATTGCAAAAAGCTCTGCAAGTTTACTATTATATAACAAAAATCATCATCAAATTAAAAAACCTTCCATTTTCATCTCCTCCAAATTAAAAAAACCCTACAGCCATCCCTTTTTCCTTCTCTTCTCTCTTCCTCCAGCCTCCTTCTCACTCAATCACAGACATATACGTACAGACACACACAACGGACTCTCTCTCCACCCCTTGTCGCCGCTGCCACCGTCACCCAACGCCACCTCCAGTGCCCCTTGCCACCAAGCGACTTGCCCTAGTGACCCACCCACTCTCCTCGCGGGCATGGGACGACAAGCTCGCGTGAGCCCAGTGCGCTCCGTGATAGAGCTTGCATCCAAGTTGGGTCACCCCTACCTTGATCTGGATCATATCTAAGGTTACGACCGTCGTCGTCCTCGAGTGTGAGGCTAGGGACAGTCGGGGATGGCGGGGAGGTGGTGGCCGACTAGTGACAGGTAGGAGAGAAATGATGGAGGAGAGAGAAATGCGTCATAGGGTTTGTGAGATATAAGTTCATATGAAAGTAGAAAACTAAAAAACTTAAGTTGTAAGTTTTAAAAGGGGGAATGGCACTTGATATAAGGTGCAAGCCTAGGGTGATTTTTTTGTGATTCCTACGCACTGCACCCACTCAATTAATTAATCATCCAATTCCTTCTAAAACAAGATTAATCTTTTTTTCATACATAATAAATTCACGATCACGTATGCGCGCGCCTTAACACAAGCGGCAATTATCCCACTCGCGCTCTAACTCAACATTCACCTCTAGCTATTCCATCGGTGTAAAATGTTCGATTTAATTAATTTTCAAAAGATGTGATTAAATTCCACCAGCCCCCGTGCATGAGGACTAGTTATATTATTCATATATATATATATATATATATATATATATATCTTTATAGAAATCCAATATTCATGACGATATGCGAAATATACATGCTAAATTCTCGTTCAAAAGTTTAGACTCTACATTCGTGTGGATGCGCAATTGAATAAGCGTTAGATAATGAACTTATAACATCTAATTGAAATTAAAAGAAAATCGGTTTGTCATTAATCAAAAGTGGAGTTTGTCTTCATGCCCAAACAACAAAGTTCTAAATCACCTGAGAAAATGTACGATAAATTGCAAAATCCTATCCGAACGATTACGTAAATAATTAACTGAAAGAGAATGATTAATGACGTAATAAACGAGTTAGGGTTTTTGACTCGGTCTCCACCGAACATGGGGAGATAGTGCAGCCGTGAGTTTAGGGCTGAATGAGACTTGGTCAAATTGTTTACGCAGCAAGTTTTTCTTTACTTGCTATCCACGGTGGACCGACCACGTTTCACGGCAAGTGCACGCACGTGAGAGAGTAAAAATGTTGAGGGATGAGGGATACTAGATAGAGATGCTATAATATTTTAACCGGAAAAATTACCCAATCGGTAATTAACTATTGTATGGATGCTAATTTGATTATAAACTTTCTAATTTTTTAAATTTAATTCTAATTTTTGCGCGAAATTCCAATGTAATACTTCTGGTCAATTTGCCCGAAATTCCACGTCAGCGATTTCCAGCGAAAATTGACTAGAAGGATTATATTGGAATTTCAGGCAAATGTTTATGACAAAATTAATAAAACTGGAAAGTTTAGAACTGAATTGATTAGAAATATCACATTGGAATTTTGCACAAAAGTCTAAAACTCAATTGGCAAAATTAGAAAATTTAGGACTGAATTGACATTCGTGTATTAGGATTATGACTGATTGAGCAATTTTCCCTATTTTAGCTTGACGTGCATGTCGCAAAAATCATATCGGCGGGATAAAAGAATTTACAATAACCAGCTCGGGATAGCAAGATGTAGGAATATCACAAGGACTACACAAGTTATGGTATGCAGTCGACGGACTCGATATGCAAAGAGATGGTTCAGCTCATGTGTTCCCATGGCTGGTACATTGGCGCATAGAACTAATCCAGAGAATCACTAGAATGAATTTTAGCTGTCGGCGACCTTCTTTCCATAGAATCCATTTGATCCGATTTTGTTGTGTTGGGATGCTTGTGATATATATAGTTATGGAATTTGCAATAGAAATCGGGAAATTCGCACACTTCTTGACCCTAGAAAAAACGGGCAACCAGTCCGAAGGAGTTAAAAATTGACTGTTGGATTCGGGCGAAAAGATGAGCATGAAATGACCCATTTTGACAAGTAGAACCCATTTTAAAGGTTTATAACGCATTTCGAGCCTTGTGTGTTGCAGATAAACTTTTAATCGACTCTATATCAAAACTCAATTATATTTTTGAAAATGGGGCAAAAAATTTGAAGTTACAGCAACCATAATAGTTCATCGACCCAAAAAAAAAAAAACAACCATAATAGTTTTTTTCCACGTCGATACTTTGATCATCGATTGTCAAGAACGTAGTCAAATTTCCCTTTGACAAAAAGAATTAAGAGGTGACTCTAACCATGTAAATCTCTTTTGAATTGTTCATTGGTAATTTTAATATTTTGGGGGATGAACATAGCAAAAACTTGTGAGTGGAAGAGGTATCTAATGCCACGGGAATGAATGACTTCAGGCCGATTGCTTGCTGTAATACAATTTACAAGTGTATAGCCAAAATTCTGGCTAACCGAATTGCTGATGTGTTGCCGTCAATTATAAGTTCTCCGCAGAATGCTTTTGTAAAGGGTAGGAGAATAGGAGATAATATACTACTCGCTTAGGAATTATTTGCTGGTTTCCACCATGACCCCTATCTACCGAAGTGTGCCATCAAAGTTGATTTCCAAAAGGCATATGACACTGTAGACTGGAATTTCTTGAAAACAGTTCTAGAAGTTTTCGGATTCCCTACGATGACCACGAAACTCGTTATGGAGTGTGTAACTACTCCTAAATTCTCGGTAGCTATCAATGGAGAATTACATGGCTTCTTTGTGAGTGGAAGAGGTATTCGTCAAGGAGACCCACTGTCTCCATACCTCTTCACTCTTGTTATGGAAATATTCTCTGGGATCCTTAATTCACAAGCTCAGCTCCCGGGTTTTAAATTTTTCTGGCGATGTAAGTCCACTCGCTTAACTCACATGTTTTTTGTCGATGATGTTCTTCTTTTTATGGAAGGAAACACCACCTCTGTCAATCTCTTTAAAGAAGGTATTCAGCTCTTCTCCAAATGGTCGGGCCTCTTCCCGAATCCCAACAAAAGTGAAGTTTATTTTTCTGGTGTGGCGGCAGATACAAAGGAACAGATTCGGTTAACCCTGGGATTTATTGAAGGCATGCTCCCTTTCCGTTACCTCGGTGTACCCATCTTTGCTTCGCGGATGTCTAAAGTGGACTGTAATTCATTAGTTAACTCTATAACGGCTCGGGCACGCTCTTGGTCCCATTGGTTCCTTTCCTTCGCTGGTCGATTGCAATTGATTAGGTCCGTCCTTCATGCTATCCAAGTGTATTGGACTAATGTCTTCACTATCCCTCAATCTGTGCTGTCTAGAATAGAATTGATTCTTCGACAATTTTTGTGGAAAGGACCTGAACTGGGTATTGGGGGGGCTAAAGTCCCTTAGAGTGAAGTATGTTTGCCCAAAGAGGAAGGTGGGCTGGGCATTCGAAGGCTACTTGATTGCAACCGAGCAGTGATGCTAAAGCACATATGGATTTTATTCACAGACAAGCAGTCCCTATGGTGTAAGTGGATTCATTCTACCTTCCTCAAGAACAAAAACTTCTGGATGGTACCGAAACCCATTGTCTGCTCATGGGTTTGGAAGAAAATTCTGGATATCCGTATGCAATTTCGGATGCAATTTCGTTGGCGCATAGGTGATGGCTCATCCGTATCATTTTGGTTTGATAATTGGCACCATAAAGGCCCTCTCTCTGGCTTTTTCTCTAATAGAGAAATCTATTCCTCTGGCATCCCGAGAAATGCATCTGTCCATGATTTCCTTTGCTCTACTTGGAATGAATCCTCTTTCATGGAAATTTTCAATTCATGGATAGACCCGCTCCCCACGATTGTTGATAGTCCTTATATGTTTGTTTGGCAACGCCATTCTTCTGGGACACTCTCCACAAAATCGGCTTGGGAGTTTGTCGCGACCGAAACTCCCGGATCATTTTTTGAACATGCTCAAAAAACGAGGGGCTCGCCTGATATGTGTTAAGTCTAAGTTCGGGACTAAACTCGGGCCCTCCCAAGCCCATACCATATCATGACTTAGGGTTTTAGTATTTAACATGCAAATAGTTTATATCAAGGAGTCGCCACTAATCGATTTGGGGTGGATCGTTTAGGAACCCAAATAGGGTGATGAGAGAATCACCATATTCCTACGAACTAGAGATTGATCGAGTTCGGAGACTTGGTTATACTAGTCGGATAGCTAATGCCCTTTCGGTACCATTTTATCCTGTTCATTTTTTTTTTTGAAAATATTTGTCAAACGATTTGGATTGATTTTAGGACATTTTTCCTAACATGTGAGGTGATCAAGCGAGTGCATAATCAGAAACGATTAGCAGTAAAAAACACAACAATTCATGTAGCCTAAGGTTCTAACCTTGACTAAGTCAGATGACATTCAAAACATAACAGTTCATGCAGTTGTATTAAAAACATGCATAATGATGATAATAAAACAGTATTAAAGAAAGCATGCAAAGTACTATTGCATAACCCTATTGGCTTGTCTAATTAAAACGCAATAGTTTATGCAATTGAAATTAAAAACAAACATAATAAATCATAATAATAACATGCAAAACAATATTACATGATCAAATTGGCTTATCTATTTAAACATGGAATTATAACAACATGCATAATAATATAACAATAAATTAAAGCATATAGATAAGTTATAAAAAAATTTTCGGAAAATTTTTTTATTTTGGAAAAAAAAGAATTTTTTTTTGAATTTTTTTTTTTAAAAATTAATAAAATAAAATAAAAATATTATATTAAACGGGTCGGTTAACGGATCTGGGTTGGACCGGTCCAACCCGGGTCAATGGATTCAACCCAGGAATTGACCGAGTCGGATCAGCTGATTCGGGTCGGTCGGAACCGACTTGAGTCAACGGATCCGACCCGGGAGTTGACCGGGTTGGATCAGCTGATCCGGGTCGGTCAAAACCAACCCGAGTCAACGGATTCGACCCGAGCGTTGACCTGGGTCGGATCTGCTGATTCGGGTCGAATCCGACCCGAATCGCAAACCCGCGAGGAATGGGTAGACACTGGCGAAGCCAAAATTCGGCCTCTCGCCGGTCAACCCAGATCGGCACCGACCAAAAATAAGCCTCCGGGGCTATTACCAAGCCTTTTCACCCACCGGGTCGCTGCCCGACCGCTACTCGCCGGCCGGCGACCGGATTAAAAACTAGTTTCATTGAGGCTTTTTGTCGAACAGGTGAGGGGCAAGATCAAAAACAAGAGATTCTAACCTGTTCCAGCGAATCAGGGAATTGAGGCAACTAAACCTACCTTTGATGACGACACACGGATGGTGAGGGACAACGGTAAGGGCCGGGATTCGCGCGAAACGGTCGGAGCGAAACTCGCCCCGACCACGTCAAAAAATAGGGGAAAACAGAGGAACTTCTCGGCCAGGAAGGTCTCACCGATCAACGATGCGTCGGGGGGGTCTTCTGATTGGTCTGGTGGCGGCGGCGAAGGGCTTGGATCCTCCTTCTACTCCGGCAAGCCTCGGCTCTCTCTTTTTCTCTCTGGCTCTCTTTGTTTCTCTCTGTTTCTTCTTTGTTTTTCTTTTTCTCTCCCTATGTAGCTGACCCGCCTCTCTCTCTCTCTATGGCCTTTTATAGCCGGCAACGACGACCCTGTGCTTCCCCCACGTCGGCTGACAATGGCCTACACCAGCATGTGTCCTGCGAATCCTGCGGCCGCAGGCCGATGCAGAGGGGGGCAGAGGGGGGGCCGATACTGGACAAGGGCAGAGAAGGAGGAGGAGAGGATAAGGGAGCCAGGAAATGGGGGGGACAGGACTGGTAATAATTGCCAGTCCCGTTGGCATGCACATCCGGCCCTGCTCTGGTCGGATAGCGACGGCGAGGAGCAGCGCCGCCGTGCGTCATGCTGCCGTGGAGAACAGGGGAGCACAGGGGAGCGAGAGTGACCGATGAGGGGGAAGAAGTAAAAGGGAAAGCTGGGCTGGGGCTGGGCCCAGTCTGCACGCAGGAGAGAAGGAGGGGGCCGGGCTGGGCCGGGGGGGAAAGAAAAGAAAGAAAAGGGAGGAGCTGGGCTGGGCCCACGCGTAGGGGGAAAAGAAAAGGAAAAAAAAGGGGCTAGGCCAGCGCTCCGGCCCGGCCTGGCGTGATTTTTTTTTTTAACTAAATTAAAAAACATTTTAATGGACCTAATTAACACAAACATGCCTAATTTTTGTATGTAATGTATTTAATAGAAACATTTTTTGTCTTAGGAATTAAATAAAATTAATTCCTAAATTTTGTGCAATTAATTTTGGGCAAATTAAGAATAGGTGTCAACAGAGTTGATCAGAATCAAGAGGCCACAAGTGTTCTGGAGCTCCTTTTTCTGGGACCGTAGCATTGCACCAAGGTATGCCCTTTTACTATGGCTCATCTTGAAAAATAGACTCCCAACTCAAGTTGTCTTACTCAGCTACAACAGAATCCCGGAAGGACTTTGTGCATTTTGTAAATGTAGACCGGATTCTATAGATCATTTGTTTTTGGATGCCAACATATGGGTTCCCTTGCATTGTTTTGGGCAAACTCTTGCAATCTTTCTTGGCGGAATAAACCATGGATACATAATCTACGATGGGCAAGCAAGTACATTGGCGGTGACAACTTCCATCATCGGATTGCTCGGTTCTCCCTTGGCGCCTTATGTCATATTATTTGGTCCGAACGGAATCATATCCTTTTTAGGAACCAGCCCCTATTCTTACCAGCCATGTGCAATCACCCTGTAAAGGTTGTTCGGGACAGAGGGTTATCCATGCAACCTGTTCAAGACACTCGCCGCAACAGGAAGATCCAAACTAATTGGGGCATTTCATCGTCCATATTCACGTAACTTGCTTTAGTGTCCTTGTTTGTAACTTATATAGTTAGTTGGCTGATGTTTAAGCCTTCTTGTACTGCTCTTATACCTTGTATAGCCGTAACGCCTTTGCACCTGTTGGGACACATAAAGGTGTCGCTACATGTGCGGGATTTTTGTGTTCGGCTACCATCCCTGTAAGCATGGTTTTGAAAAGTTTATATAATACTTATCTTACCAAAAAAAAAAAAAAACATAGTAAAAACTTCTTGACCTGCTTCCCTTGCTGTTCTTTCCGGTTATTTCTGGAAATCCATGCAGCATAAAGTAATTAGAGTTTTGCTCAATTTCTAGGCACCTCAAGGAAGGTCTCAAGGTTTAAGTTGATGAAAAAAAGGTGGAAGACGGTAGGTGTTATTTGATTTTTTTTTCCTAATGTCATCATTCTTTTATCTAACATCGCCAAGGAAAAATCAAACCACTTCTCACTAAACATCGCATTCTTTTAGCGGGTTTGGCGAGTTAATTCAAAGAAAAACTTTGAAACAAAAGGTTAATCAAATCAAAAGGAGAACAAGGACGAGAAAGAGCAACAAGCTGATTAACGAATCGAATGTGGTAATGACCAAGAACTTAATTAAGCGATTATATATGTACCTAGCATTTTTCAATAAAAAATTTTGCTATTGCTACATATAGAGGGAGATAGAGGCACAAGAGGTTTTGCTTGGCTGGAAAGAAGTATAAACAAAATCGATTGTCTTTACCAAAAAAAAAAAAAAACAAAATCGATTGTCGAGACACGGTGCTTCACAAGTAAAGAGGGCTTCAGAAGGAAAATGCAGTTGACAATGACGTGGGAACCTTGTTTCCTATTCTGAAACTTTATTTTTCCTGTTATTCAAACCTCTGTGAACCCTAATCAATCAAATTTATCTTAATTCGAACATACGGAAAAATAGAATATCAATCATACATGCATGTGGAGAGGACGCTTGGGAGGACAAGGAATTTCGTGATTTATATATAAATTGACACGTGATGTAACCGACCAATCAAAAGTGATATGCATACACACATGATACCTAATAGGGACGAGATTCATAACACATGAGCAGTGATGATCGGTCATTTTACACCATGTAGTCAATGTTGACCGGCGTATCCGGCACGTAGAATACTTATTCGCGCTCGAGGGCTAGCTACACGAGAAAGAGAAAGAGAGTAGAGAGAGAGAAAGAGGAGAAGATGGAAAGTGCTGGGCCTGGACCCATCGGGCCATAAGAAGATAAATACCCAACTATTGATTTCTACATGGGTAAGGTGAAGCTATCAATTTAGAAGAGGCCGATAATTCCCAAAATCTAAAAAGAGGAAGAGGCCGAATCTGCAATCTCTCCCATCAATCCTCAAGCCCGGTTTTTGTCGAGTCAGTTTTAGTGCAATCTAACCTTTAACACCTTAAGTTCAGATCTTCATTACCTTCCATTTATTTTGCGAAAAATGAATCATGAAAGTGATCACCTATATCGCTTGAAATAATTACTCAATGAGAAATATTTTCATTGTCAGCAATATTTGTCTAAACATTTTCGTGAACAATGAAAATATTTTTCATTCGTTTATTTTTACAAAGGATACCGGCGATCTTTTTTTAGGAAAATATCTTTCACATAATTTATTTCTTACGAATGAAATGCACCCTTAATTAGTGTTTATCATCATACGATTAGTTCCTTGGAAATTTTCCTTGATGTGTTCTGTTGATCTCTCCACTTTACCGGGCATTGTTGATTGGTCAACTTGAGAACTCATATCATCATTTTGATAGTATTTTTCCATATAAATGTAACAAAGTGTATCAAATGTTGGGCAGGATGAAGAAAATTGCTCTATAGCAAGAAGACAAAAAGGTCAACTTGGCAAGCCAGCCTTCAATTTTTTTTCCCGGCTATATTTTCCGTCGATTACTTCCTCCAACCACCCTTATGATTGGTGTATTACAACCATTTACATGTTTCATATTTATATTAAATTAATTTTGCTTGTGGGTAATATCCATGGCATGTAACCTATTAATCAGATGTGTAGTTAAACGAAATTTCTTGGAGGAGAACACGTCGCCTTTTATTTTGGCTTGGGACTTTAACATTTAAACTTTCATTAGACGTTGCTTCCGAAGAGAAGTTCTTTAATTGGAGTTTTGTTCCATTTATTATCTGAGGAAGAAAACCATAACCGTTACAATGTACTATCTATTTTAATCCTCAACCAAATGCGGGAGCCTTTGGTATTTAGCTTATTTGGCAGCCTCATCTCATATTTCAATGTGAGAATTTGTGGAATCACAATCAATTGTTCTAAAAACTTGATAGATGAAGACGTAATTCAATATATGAATATTTTAACACTTCTGCTCACGCATAGGTTGGACTTTGACTTAAACATAAAACATGGAAATATGTAATTACAGAGGCAAATAGGGTCTGAAAAGATTTGAACTTAGAACTGTTCCAAAGCTCAAACTATTAGATAAAAGTATGGTTTAATCTCCTGCTTTGATACTATATTGGAAAGTCCATTTCAAAAGTTTAAACTAATAAATGGAGGAAGATTACATGTATATAACGAACATATAAATATCATAGTCAAGCGATGTGGGATATTTCAACACTCCCATCATGTGCTAACCATATTTGGAATAACATGTGAAATTTGACAAACGGGGTGGAAGTACACACCAAATAAATTGGGACAAAACCTGACTATGATACCATATGAGATTTTGTGAGACTACTACCAACTGTTTTAAAAGTTAAATAAATGAATGATTTAAAATTTAGATATTTAAAATTCAAAAAGGGCTATGTTTTTCCCCATTTTTGATATGAGGATTCTTTCTTCAATCAATCTTCTGATTGATGCGATACAAACATGAATATCATTCATTTTCATATTTAGTCAACTTTGTACGTGGGTGATACCTATGACTTTTAACATATCAATTAGGATAATCGTTAAGGGAACATTTCCTCTGATCCGAGATGGAGGAAACATATAGTCCATTTGTGAATAGCTTAACATAGATCTTGCGAAAGGGTTGTTTCGGCTTTAAGGACGCCCATAAAATTATTGGGGAAATTACCCAATTAGTCATAATTCTATTATACGGATGTTAATTCAGTTCTAAAATATTGTAATTTAGTTCTAAACCCATGTGTGAATTTCCTATCCAGCCAATTTTTTGCCAGAAATCATTGATTGAAGAAAACTTATGCCAATCAATCTTCTAATGGGTGGTGGTGGGTTATAAAACATGGCTCAAACTTAAATTTAGTTACGTTTATGCGTGGATGATGCTCATAACTCGTAATTCGCCAAATGAGAGGTATGGGGGGATGAAATTTCCTTCAATCGGGTACAAATAGAATATAGTCCAATTTTTTAATCTCATTGTTGTTTATAAGTTTGATACTCCAAGTGAGCCCTCGATCGACTCGTTCACGTCTATGTTGAGTGCACTTCGTGCGAGAAGTTCGACCCATATGTTTTCTATCATCTACGTAAGTACTTACTCCTGTCAATTTATGTGCACCGACTATGCTCGAAACAAGTTAAACCATCCCTACTATATTCAACCATCATCCAAGATCGCCATGTGTCGTCGTAGTGCAGTCTGTGGAAGTTGCATCCTTTTTCTTGCAAGAGCCTCGTACCAATAATTATCATATTATAGATTGTCGCTTTTGAGGTAACGCAAGTCATCAGTTTGGAGCAATTTTTCACTATCTTTGCGCCGATCAAACTAGATTTTGTGATTATTAAACATTCATTAAACAATACTTAACCCCAACAAATCACTTGTTAACTAAGAGGGTTTAGAACATGTCTGCTCGCTTGGATAGGGACTTGGAAAGGGTTTCACGTCTGCTTCATATACTTCCTAAAATTTTCAAATGTTGTCTTTCATGCCAATTATAATTATTGCGACACTCTATCTTATTTTATCAATTTCTTTCATACTTCCCTCTGATATGTGGTCTAATGTGTGCTTGTTGCATTGCATACGTTAGCAATACTTTCCAAGTAATTTAGAGTTTCTGACGTTGACTCCTGCATGATTCATTAGCGAGTTTCCATTAGAAGTTCACATAAAGAAATACATAATTGAAACTCACGTCAAAAGGTGTCAACGGGGTGTCATTGCCACGTGCATTAAGCTTGATTTCTTGGTCACTTCACTTCACTTCAACAAGCAAGAGGCTCAAATCGATTGAAGTCGGACTGGTGTTTCATATGCTTCCGTGTCTTCAATCAAAACCCTAAACTACGCATCTGCACTTGTAAACTTTTTCTCTCTCTTGATTTCATGTATCGTTGTCGAACTTAGTTGCACATACTTTAGTTCTAAAAATTTCAATTGGTTAAAAAGAAGCAAAAAAAGTACACATTTTCACCGTAAACACTCATCCCATGACAAGGCCGGTATCGGGTAGGGTGACGAAAATGCGGTGCATGTGAGCCAGACATAATGCACTCGCAATCCAAGCATTATGAAGAAATGTCTTTCAAGGTGTTAGAGTAGAATGTCCTGAATTTAAATTTTTTCCAAACCCTTATATGCCTTCGTTGTTGTATATTTCCAAACTTAATCTTAGGCCAAAAATTCCAACCTACAAGTAAGGGGGAATGTTGGAAAATTCAAATATTAAACAACTCCTCCATTGACGATAAGCTTTTAGAATAGTTTGCCGTGGTTCTACAAAATGTTTAACTTAAATGCATAAGTGAATAAAAGGAGACGCAACAAATTGAATTCGAGAATTTCATTTTTTTGGGGGGGTTGAAATTGGCAACTTTTTGTTGTAGAAGTCTATTTCTTTTGAATTTTATCTTGGGTTAATATCATGAAAAACCCCAAACTGGTACACTTGTTACAAATTTACAAAAAACTAATTTTTTGACCACCAAAAACCCCAAATTGGTACACTTGTGATAAATTTACTATCCGTTAAATTAAATTAATATCACGAAAAATTACAAATTGATAGACCTGTGACAAATAGAGGGGTAAAACCCTAAACTGGTACACCCATCAACTGCCACGTATTATTTAACTTAGTAATTTGATGGTAAAATTTAACAAAAACTATCGGAGGGTAAATTTTTCACTGGTATATCAGTTTGGGGTTTTTGACGGTCAAAAATTAGTTTGGGGTAAATTTGTCAAAAAAATACCGGTTTGGGATTTTTTGCGGTATTAACCTTTTTATCTTCTTTGAGTCCTAAAAGTTATACATATTAGAAAAAAGTTCAAACTATCTTTTTATCATAATAATTAGCAAAAGAATCTCTTTCTTGATAATGTCATCATTTTGGTTCACTTTAGGGTTATACTCATGCTTATTACTCAAATTTGTCAACAATATTCGAGAAACAATGAGAGAGGCAAACAAATTAGAGGGGAATACCCAAAAAGTCATAAACCTATTACATTTATGTCAATTTAGTTTTAAACCTTTCAATTGTGTCAATTTAGTCCTAAATATTTTTTCGTTTTGCCAATTCAGTATAACCGTCTAATTTTGGCAACATAGATGCCAACTGTTCTATGTAACACAGTTGGCGCTAAAGTAGATAAATTTTAATAATTTTTTGAATTTTTATAATTATTTGTTTTCTTTTTCTTTTCTTTGCTTGTTTTTACTCGCTGGCCAACCCTCGTCGGCCACAAGCAAGAGCATCTCTACCCTCGCCTAATCTAGGAGTTGTAGCCTTGCCCTAGGCTAGCGAGGGCTACGGAGCCCTCGCTTGGCCTAGATTTAGCGAGGGCAATGGCCCTTGCCTTAGGCCCTCACTGGCCACAACGAGGGCTCATGAGCCCTAGCTTAGCGGCTGGTGAGGGTCGGCTGATGAACCTTGCCGGCCCTCAGTCCAAAATAAAAAGTAAAGAAAATAAAAGAAAAAAGAAAAAAAAATTATTTAAAAAAATCAAAATTTTATTAAAAATTGTCTACATTAGCACAGGCCGTGTTATGTCGGATGGCCAGTATCCATGTTAGTGATTTTCAGCCAAAATTAGTCGAATGGATTCAATTGGCAAAATGCAAAAATGTTTAGAATTAAATATACACAATGGAAAGATTTAGAATTGAATTGGTACAAGTACAATAGGTTTAGGACTTTTTTGATAATTATCCCCAAATTAGAGTGGCGTTGCAAGTAATAAGCTAAGATCATTACGTTTGATATCTCACCAGACCTTGGATAGTTCAATCAATCTCAAGTAAGTAGTGACCCAAATGGGAATGAAAGTCCAAAGGATTATTCGATACTTTAGAGATCTTATTAGCATTGGAAGAAAAATAAGTGTATAGCAGAAGCAATACGACAAGCACGTACATAACTTTATTTAAATATTTTAAATGGACACTGGTCAATATAAGGAAGAAAAGTTAGATCACCAACCAATTTCGATATTTGAAGTTGCACACGCCAAGTTTTATGGCGACGTTCATTGCCCAAAACAACGAGAAAGAGTATACAAATCATTATAGTTAACTAAGCTAAATTTTCCACTTCTTTCAATAAAAGGAAAGAAGTGTCAAAGTGTCAATGTGAATTGGGAGAGAAGGTCAAATTGCAATGCATTTCCCAGTTTTGATTTTGTATAATGACCAAACACAAAAGAAACTATTTTCCTTTTGTGGGTTCTTGGGACAACACAAAAGACCTGAAGAGATTGGACCACGTCGTGTACTTGGAAGTCCAGGGTTGACTTGAGTACAAGCGAAACTAGTTCCGTCTCCTGCCGGGGAAAATTTCCGAGCAAGGCTAATCTGGCATCAGGCGGTTGGAACAGAGAAATTGAATCTCATCGTTTGGTTCGAATTCGACCAGAATGTGATCAAAATCACGGTATTCTTGTGATGACTATCTAATCAAACTCAATTAAGACCAAATATGCACAACGAATGGGGAGATATGCACAATCATTAGACATACGGAAAATCAAGAAAGATTTGAAGAGTCTCCTAATTATCTTTAATATCACCCTTTAAACTCAACATGACGTAGAAGAAGTCAACTGAAGTTCGGAGAAAAATTTAAAAAAGATGTGCCTCTTAGTAAAGACATCAGAAGCCTGATCAACTGATGATAATGATAAAGAATCAATAGAGAATTGGTCCGCAGGCCAGGCAATATGACTATTGACGTTGTAGATACATGTTTGATTCGACTTGTGTAGACCACGTAACAATAAGCTGACGTGGCTGCTGACTTGGCAGATACGCATTTGAGTTTGATGTGTACAGATTGTGTGACAATAGGCTGACGTGGCTGCTGACGATGCATATATGCATTTGAGTTTTACATATGAAGAGGCGCGAGTGTGCCATGGACCCTTGATGCAGTGGAGAGTGGTGGTGCGTGACGACACGTGGGGCGACGGAACACAATGAAATTTCTGGATATAACTTATTTGAGAGCTGTGAGAATGATGGCGGTGTTGGTTTTTTAAAAGAGCAACTACTAACACTTGAAAGCAACAGAAAGTTGACTAGTGCAGACCACTATAAATTGCCTTTTAGAATCGCTTATTCTCTTTACATATATGTTATTAGAAGATATTAGCTTTTTATACTAAACTTTGTTTGCAGTCACTGCTCCATCCTCTTATGTTGTTTTACAATCAACACTAGTGGGCTTTAACTTTAACCGCTGAAAATAACCATTCAAGGTATTCGACTTATCCCTTTAGGTGTAGCCTCAAAAAGAAAAACCCTCATTATATCAGTCCTTTGAAAAATATTTAAGTTTTAGTTTTATACATATAATTAGGTTCCGTTTATTTAGCAAAAAATAATTGATTTGGAAAATATTTTCGTGAAAATGATCTCTTGAAATAATTAGTTAATAGAAAAAGTTTCATTATCGATAAAAATTTATTTATAAATATCTTCGTGAATGATAAAAATATCTTTCTCACATTCATTTTTATTAGCTTTATAAGCAATCATTTTTAGAAAAATGTATTTCAATTCATTCATTTTTTGCCAAACAAACAGAATCTAAGGCTCTGTTCGTTTGGCGGAAAATATTCTCCCGGAAAATATTTTGCAGGTTTTCCAGTGTTCGGGGGGCGGAAAACATTTTCCGTGGGAAAACATTTTCCTTCCCCCCTCACAAAATAGCCTAAGTGTATGGAAAATGACTTATGCTTTTGAAAAATGGAAATCATTTTCCACCAAACTCCTCCTTCCCCCCTTTGGTCGCGGTCACCGCCATTGCCGGCGGCGGTTGCCGGCCGCCACCACCAGTCGCCGATCGTCGGCCGCCGCTGCCGTCGGTTGCCTATCGCCGCTTGTCGGCGGCCGCTCATCCAACGCCGCCGCCGGCGGTCGCCGCCGCAGCCACCGGCAAAAAATATTTTCCAAAACTTTTTCATATTGGTTGCTGAACACCAGAAATTATGTTTCGGGAAAGCATTTTCCAGGAAAATGACTTTCGGGAAAACATTTTTCAAAAACACAATATTTTCTGCCAAACATACGGAGCCTAAGTATTGTCATTCAATTTTTTGTAGCAAAGTTCCCCTCCCAAGCAAGAAACCCTGCTATCTCATTTAAATTTAAATATTATACATAGAACCAAAAGTCTTCTACGACTAAGATTTGGAAAAATGATGGCAAATATAATCGATATTTGGCTAATAGTAGATGGGTTTGCGCAACTAAAGAACATCGAGCACATAATTCAAACGTCTCAAAGTAAAATAAAGTTTTGAATAGGGAAAAGTGTCAAAAAAGTTTTTAACCTATTACATTTGTACTAATCTGGTTCTAAACCTTTCAATGGTACCAATTTAATCTTAAACCTTTTGACCTAGAGTCAATTCGGTCCTTCCAGCTAACTTTAGCTAGATATTAGTGATGTGGATGTTGACGGGCTTACAAGGCATGACCGGCGCTAACCTTGACATTTTTTAACAATATTTTAATAAAATTTGATTTTTTTTCTTTTTATTTTTCTCTCTTTTTTTCCTCCTCTTTCCTCCACTGGCCAGCGAGGGTTGACCTTGCCAAGGCGAGGGCGAGCACTAGCGAGGCTGCCCTTGCCAGATTTGATGAGCCCAGGCATCGCTTGGGTGAGGGCGGGTGTCACTTGGGCAATGGTCTCACCGAATCTGGCGAGGCCGACCCTCGCCTGGGCTAGGGTGACCTCATCAGGCGTCACCTAGGTGAGGGTTGGCTTGGTCTGGCCTGCGCAAGGGTCGGCCTTGCTAAATCTAGCAAGGTGCCCTTGCTTAGGTGACACCTGGGCTTGCCAAATTTGGAAAGGGCGGCCTTGCCGGCGTTCGTCCTTGCCTCGGAGAGGGCTACCCTCTCTAGCCATGGCCATGCCGGCCATCGGAGGAAGGAGGAGGAAAAATAAAAAGAAAAAAAAGAAAAGAAAGGACAAAAAGAGAGGAAAAAAAGATAAAAAAAATTAGAAAATTATCAAAGTATTATTAAAAAATAACTACGTCAGCGCTAACTATGCCAGTAAGTTGATTGGATCCATGTCAATAATATCCGGTTAAAATTAATCGGAAGGGCTAAATTAGCTTTAGGTTAAAAGGTTTATGACTAAATTTGAATCAATGCAATAGGTTTAGGATTTTTCCGACACTTTTTCTGTCATGAAGACTATAATGCTCAATAATTTCACAAGGATGGATAATCGAATTGTGCCAGGTACAACAAAAGTCGTTTTATATCTTTTGTTATGGTTTGATTGGAACTATAATTTCCTGGATATGTTGTCCCTTTAGGGTTTCAAAACATACATCAACTTTGCCTGGCAAAAGGTTACCCTTTGTAAATATCATATTCAACTTTATTGAAGGGAAATCGATAATATAGGTTAATAAATTAACCACTAGACCACATCAACGCCCCAGGTTCAACATAATGAGAGAAAGTGAGTGAGTCGCAAGATAGATATTGG
Source organism: Syzygium aromaticum (assembly GCA_024500025.1). NCBI lineage: Eukaryota > Viridiplantae > Streptophyta > Magnoliopsida > Myrtales > Myrtaceae > Syzygium > Syzygium aromaticum. The sequence goes on from CM044889.1 coordinate 14,336,161, forward strand.
GTGCAAGACCGAGGAGATAGCACTAGGAACAAGAATAAAAGGGAAAAAAAAAGGAAAATAGAAAATCTTATAATATTCGTTTTACTGTATGTTAGCAATCCTAATAAGCATTTCTTCCCAGAATTTTTATTGAGTAAACGAATCACATTAAGATAAACCACATGATATGGTACATCATATAATGAAAGCCTTGCATTGAGCCACATTTTGAAAGTTTAGCTACTTAGGTTTTGTTTGTTTTGTAGAAAATATTTTATCAAAAACGATTTTTGTTATTTTCCAGCGTTTGGATTGCTTAGAAAAATTAGTCAACAGAAAATCTTTTCCTAATCAATGAGAAACTTATGCTAAATTTCAAGAAAATGATTTTCTTTTCTAAAAACCATAAATTATTTTCTAAAATATATTGGCGTTTTGATTGGAGACCCCGTCGCTTGGTCATAAGAATCTTGATGCGTGTGCTTAGGTTCTTGGCAACCTAGCCTAGGACATCAATGCTCGTACTTGGGTCCTTGCTGACCATGTCCAGATAACTGGCTCTCGCTCTCAAGTCACTGGTGCTCGGGCCTGGTTTCTTAGCGGCTTTGCCCAAGTCCACAAAGATTAGGCCTAGGTCCCCCGAGGGCAAGCTTGAGACCCTAATGATCGTGCTCGGGTCCTCGGAGGCCGCGCTTGAGTACTCGGCTCCCGCACTCAATTCACTGGCGCCCAGGCTCTAATCCATAGAGGACGGGCCTGGGACCTTGTGGTTCGTGCTCGAGTACCTGCAGCTTCCGCACTTTAAGTCATTGGTGCCCGGGTTTGGGTCAATCCAAGCCCAACTTGGGACTACAAAGTCTCGGTCTAGGTACCTCAAGGCTGGGCCCAAGACCTTGGTGCCTGGTGACTATGCTAGTGGAGCTAGCTCTAATGCCCAAGCCACTCGCTCTCAAGCTTGAGACTCCAGTGCCTGTGCCATGGTCTTTAGCGACCATGCCTGGTTACTTAGCTTTTGCACCCGAGTCACTAGCAACCTAACTTGGGCCCATAGAGGTTGGGCTTGAGAACCCGTTGTCTATACCTAGATTCCTAGCTGTAACGCCTGAGTACCCATGTTCTTGTGCCCAAGTCATGGTTGCCTGAGTTGGGGACCATCGAGGCCAGGCCTAGGTCCACAATGGTTCGGTCCAAGTCCCTCGAGGCCAGACCCGAGACCCTAGGGCCTATGCCCAAATCTCCAGCAACACACCTAGATACTCGGCTTCTGCACCTTAGTCACCGGCTATGAACTTGGGTCCCTGACACACATGCTTGGGTTCCTTGTTCCTAAGATCATGAAACCTCCACTCCTCCAATCAAGATCTCGGGGACTAGGCTTGGGGACCTAGCGATCAAACTTAAGTCCCCTCGAAGCCAGGGCCTAGTCCACAATGCCCGAGCCGGGGTTCTTGGCACCCTGTGCCAAAGTCTTCAATAGTCATGCCCTAGTTCTCGGTACCCCAATAGCCGAGCTTATGTCTCCCGTAGCTTGGTTTAGGATCTTGGTGCCCAGGCCTGAGCACCTTGTGGTTGGGCCTAGGGTTTAAGCACCCGAGTAAGAGTTCTAGAAGAGAAAAAAAAAATTATTTACGTTATATAAAAGTATCTACGCCACAAGAATTTAATATGATAAAATGTTATTTAAAATTTGATGATACATGATCTATAACCCTTTTTTTTTTAAACATGATCCGTAACCCTTATGTTACACAAATAGTGCGTGTATCTTCAGGAAAACAAAAGTAAGTTTCCCTTTTTATATGACGAAAAATAATTTCTAACTCATTTTGAATTTTTAGCAAATATTGATAGATATTGTCATTTTCTTGGAAATTAACTTTTTGAAAAATATTTTTCAGAAATGTCAAATTTCCCATGAAACAAATGAAGTATTAATTGAACAAAAAGGGTACTTGTTTAAATATTGGCAAAAGTTCAAAACTTGTGGTGTCATTACCCTATATAGACACTGCGATGGGGAGATTTATTAGATAATATGTAATTTTGTGCAAATTTCTAATTATCACTTCATCCGTTATTTAGTAATGATACACAATCACTACTTATCTATTAGTGAGTACGGGTATTTTGAGAAATTTCTAGGGTATAGTTTCACATTGAAGTTTTATTTCGTGTTTGCTACGTTATATTGGGAGATAAGATTAAATGAGAATACTCGAACTATTATAATTTCGTTCATTTATTATTTGTTTCTCATCCCCATGAAATCCGCGCTACCAGATAAGTAATGATACACAATCACTACTGATCTATTAGTGAGTGCAGGTATTTTGAGAAATTTCTAGGGTATAATTTCACATTGACATTTTATTTAGTGTTTGCTACGTTATATTAGAAGATAAGATCAAATGAGAATACTCAAATTATTATAATGTCGTTCATTTATTATTTGTTTCTCATCAAATCCGTGCTGCCAGATTACGTTATTCCCGAGTGTACTTATTCATTTCATGCTCGAGATTCCCACTCGCCGAGAAAACAAAATATTTATTCGAGACATTTCCCGAGCGGTTATATCATTACTGTTGCCGCAATTGTTTCATGCATTGGTAAGGGGTCGTGACTAAGCTTTTCTTAAGTAGCAAATAATCGAAATGGAGACACTCATGTACAATTACCTCAAAATAATTATCGTGGGGAAAAGTACAAAAAAAGTCATAAACCTATTGTATTTGTACAAATTCAATTCTAAATCTTTCAATTTGATCAATTTAGTCATTAACCTTTTCACATTGGTACCAATTTAGTTCATCCAGTTAATTTAGACTAGAAATTGCTGACGTGGACGCTGGCCATTTTACGTGACACGGTTAGTGCTTGTGCAAAAGTTTCAATAAACATCAATTCATAGATTAACCTAGTAACACAACAGTTACAAGAATGGAACATTATTGATTATGTCACCTATATACGATCTTAGCGAAAAATAGATGTCAGACGCTATTCATATCTGTAGCTCACCAATTAAAAGCCTCTTTGACGAAGACTTCTCCGATCGGGACCAAGAAAAATGTGTCCCTTAGTCCTAATACTAAAATTATTACAATTTCATTCCCATCATATGTTTCTATTACCCCATAATCTCGGTGTTGCCAAACTACGTTACCGACTCAATGGCAATAAAGCGTTTTTTCTATTGTCATGTGACATCCCGCTCACCGGACATAAATCCTGAAAATTTTTATTCGAGATATTTTGGGATCTTTAGATTATTAATGTTTTTCGTAGCTTTTCTTCGGCCGGTTTGCTGTCGTAGTTAGTTCATCCTGTAATAATGAGGCCTCGTGACGGATAATAAAGAAAGGTTTCTTGACTCAGCTTTCCAGTACAAGATTGAATTAACGGTGAGTATGGCTCGGATTAGGCCGGTCCAACACCTAACCCTGGGACCAATCCGTACAGTGTTGGTCCTCAATTTTTGAGACCAAGGACCGATTCTATTGAACTTGGGACTAAGGACTGGACCTACCCTATGGGTTCGGTCCAGTTCCGAGGTCAAACAAGGAATGATTGATTTTTTTTATATTTCATATTTTTTATTCCTTGAAAGGACAACGGTACACTTTGAAAATACATATCTATCGACAATGCAATATTAAGTAACCAAACTATGGACCCCGATACAAATCAAATAAAAATCTAAGATAGGACAACAACAAAAATCTTCACTCAATAGTATACAAACATGTGAAATAAATTTAAAAGATAAAATGGTAAAAATACATAACATACCATGAATTATACAATTTCATTTCTTGTTCATTTCCAAAAGATTGCTTCAATTTCTTTACACCTGAAAACAAAACAAACAACTTTATATCTTGTTCGTTTGTGAGGTTCGCTGTTTGTGAGGTGTTGAGGAGGGCCAAGTGAGGCAACTTGCGTTTTTCATTCAAGAGACACCAAGGCTGGCCAAGAGAGGCGAGCTGGCCCATGAGGCAAGTGAGGAGAGGCAGATCTAGTAAGCAACACAGAGAAGCAAGGGAAAAAGAGAGGTAATGCTCAATACTCAATAAGATTTTTATTTTCAACGTTAGAAAAAGAGGAGGAAGAGACCTTAGGTTCTTTGGAAAACAAATAAATATATTTTTATATATATGGAGTTGGTCCAAGTTGGATTAACCCTAAACTTCCAGGAATGAGGGCCAACCCGCATAGTGTAAAGGGGTCCTAGGACCAAGGACTGATCCAATCCCCTTGAGAATCGGACCAGGACCGGCCGGGTTGGATTGGTCTAGGGTTGGTTTAGGGTCAACCTTGGACTATTGCTCACCCCTACATTACAAAAAAAAACAATGTATTGACGACGAATTTTGTGACGAAAAATTTGGCAAAATCCGTCGCAAATCGAATTTGCGACGAATTTAGCGACGGAATTTTTCCGTCACTCGCAAAATTTTGCAACGGAAAATTTCAATGTTCATCGCAAAATTGCGACGGAAAGAAATTCGTCGCAAATAATTTGTTGCAAATTAGCCACGAACACTATCCGTCACAAAATTTGTTGCAAATCATTCGTCGCAAAATAGCTACGAACTTTATTCGTTGCAAAATTCGTTAGAAATTTCGTCGCAAAATTCGGCGCAAATTTCTTTGCAAATGTAGTTGCAAAATTCATCGAAAATTTTGTCGCAAAATTCGACGCAAATTTAGCACGAACTTTATTCGTCGCAAAATGTATTCATCGCAAATTAGCCACGAACTTGATTTGTCGCTACTTATTCGTCGTAAATTAGCCACGAATTGTAATGGTCGCAAAATTCGTCTCTAAATATTCGTCGCAAATTTTACACTATTTCGGCCATCAAATCTTGTCATATCAATAGGTACGCATTAATGAACATCATATAATACATTCAAAATAATAAAAGACACGAGACAACCATAAATTCCACTTTAGAAACAGAAAATGAACAAACTAGACACAATGTCATACAATTGAAAAAAATAACTGAAGGAATGATGTTAGTCCGCAAAAAATAATAATATATGCAAAGTTGCAAAGTTTGACATGATGTTATTTGATATCTAATTTTATAATGCATTCAAAACATTCATAGGAGGCAGAACAATCATAGATTTTGCTTAAAAAACGAAAAATCGACAAACTAGACACAAGATTGGGCAGTTTTGGTACTCGGTAGGACACCAAAAGTAGTCACTTTTGTCGACACCTGATGAAATGTGGATACATAAATAAAGATATTCAATCAGTCTAGAATATAAAAGAATCGTTTATACATGGATGTGAAACTAGGTATAAAAAAAAAGTAAGAGGGTTAACAAAAAAACGTTTCAGGACGAACATCAATGTTTTTACATATGAAAATGAGTTAACTTATGTCTTAAAAAATTGTGAAGCAAACTTATCTCCGATTTTGGGAATTTTAACTAGAAATGACCGAGAAAATCATCATCATTAGCAGCAATCTCAACATCATTGTGTCGCTCATCATTGTGCCCGTCACCTATTGGATTGGCGGGAGGTACAGGAGGAACCTCATAGCGATTGAGGTTGAGGTGTCGCATAACGATTTCCATTTGTTGTTTCAAGTCATTTATTTGTTCGTCTTTCTCTACAAGTATATTTTTCAATTGGTTCACTTCTTTGGTCAATTTCTCGTCATGTCATGACCTTTTTCGACCAGTTGCATTGGATGATGAAGTTCCAGCATGATTCGGCATGTACATCATTGACAAGGATCCCATCCCAAATATTTTTTCTTTTTTCATCCCACTCGTTGCTTCCACCCATAATGCCATATTGTCAACTGATGGCTCAAATGCAGCACAACCATCACTACCACTAGCATTGCTCATTAAAAGTTCATCATATTTTTCCTACATTAACAATATAGATGAAAATAAAATAACTTTATATATATTTACCATAAATATTGAAAGCATTCACAGTTTTCATTCTAGTATCCATAAAGCTCAAAGTATAACCTTACATACCTTAATAACTTTTGCTCGATCGCCAGTCCATGTCTTATCTTTCTTTTGAAATATGCGTTCAAATGTAGCTGCAAATGTCAGTTCCGTCCCCAATTCCTGTGCCTACAAAATGTAAATATGAGTAATTGAATTAAATTAACTTATAACTTATTTAACAAACTTACCAGTCGATTGCGATGCTCCCCAATGTTGATAGAGCCCCCAGTATATATGGTAGACCATTCACTAGAACTAGAAGATCGATTCTTTTTATTCTGCTCATTGATTTGCTGACTCTTTTCAGTTTCCTAAATTCTGTTAATTTATGCTTAATTGTCAGCTGTAATGAAAACCGGCTTCACTTACTTGATCTTCGCTCTATCAATCACATTTCGTATGTGATCACCGACTTTTTTATGAAAAATTCTTTTCACTTCATTCTCTTCCTCTTCATTCCACCTGAACTTCTGCTGCAATCAATACAAAAAAAACTGAAAATTATTATGATGGTCACATATCCATTATCATGCACCAGACAATTCGGCGATAGATTTTGTAAAGTTCATCTCAGCAAAAATATCTGGCCCCTTTAGTACCAAAAACTACAGAGTTGTTCTAGTCCCTTTACATCATTCTTGACCATCAATATACTATACCAAACTTAGTTGGTGAGAAAATAGAATATCTAAAACTTACCTTGAACTCATTCCACCACAAATCTTTTACTTCTTGTGGAACACTTCTGTAATTACAAAACTGTTCCATCCAATAGTTTTTTACTATTTTATTAAGTTCCCTCACAACAAACGGAGCATCCGTGAATCTGCAAACATACGGATATTGTGCAACATTGACAATTCAGTTGACATCCATATCTAAAGCCATAAATATTACATATACCAAAAGAAAAAATGAAGTACTTACGAATCTCCAAATGGGCATATCAGAAATTGGTTATCTTCTTCACCTGTGTTTCCGTCATTATTTGAATAATAAGGTAGAACGGAAGGAGAGGGAGCTAAAGGAGATGGAACTGGAGAAGATTCAGTTCGCATGTGGTCAAGTCCCCTAACATGTTCTTGAGTGTTGGAGGAAGGGCCAACGTGTCCATATTGTCCATCGACATATTGTAATTGAGGGTTAGATGAAAGGACATGGGAAGAGGAAAGGGACGGGGACGAGGATGAGGAAGAAGCTGGTCTTCTATGCATGTGATCTCCACGTTTATACTGACAAGTAGAAAGGTTAGGCAAATATGTAAAAAAATATTAACACGTATTACAGACACATAATGATGTACATGACGAAACTTACCATTTTGTTTCAAAAGCAAAAAATGTTTCCTCGAAATTAGCTAATGCCGAGTGTTATTATGACGTGCAATTTCTTACGAACAAATTTACTATGAATCACACTCATTTTGATATCAAACATTAATATATGAGCACGATATGCCATGCTTTTCTAGAATTGTTCAATTTTAATGTATTTTCTGAAAAAACACTTAATCAACCAACCGATCGTCATTGAACGCTTAATCGGCGACATAGTGGACAAATTAACCAGTCGAACATCAATCAAAGCCACATGCAATCCTGAAATCAATCCTTAACTTAGCCAACCAATCAGATATTAAACAATCCCTAAACAAGTCCGATTAATACTCATTATACTAGGTAGGGTTTTAAGGAATTGTTTACTTGGTTTAAGGTCAAGAAAAACCAAACAATGATAATATTTTTGCCGATCGGCCAGTGGCAGGCTCGGCACGGGCGTGAGCCCAAATGGTGGCTAGTCGGCCAGGCGCTCGGCCACGGCCAGGCGAACGACGATGGAGCTTAGTGGCGATGGCGTTGGGCGGCGGCTAGGTGGCGACGGCATCAGGCCGCGGCTGGGCGGCGATTAGGTGGTGGCGACGGCGTTGGGTGGTGGACGGGCAGCGGTTGGGCGCGGCAGTGTTGGGCGGCGGTTGGGTGCAGACGGCGGCCACGGTGGCGATGGCCTCAGGCAGCGTTGGGTGGCGATGGCGACGGCAAGTGCTTAGGTGAGGCTGGGAGGCGACGGCGACGGCAAGTGCTCCGGTGAGGGTGGGCGGCGACGGCGTCGGGCGGCTACTGGGTGGCGGCGAGCTCAGCGAGGCTGGGCGGCGACAGCTTCAGTCGGCTGCGAGGCGGGGGGAGGGAGGCCGGCGGGCTCGTTGGGTGGCGGTGAGCTCCGGTAGGTGACCACATGCGTAGGTAGGCGACGACGGCGATGGCAGCTGCGAGCTTCCCAGATCTGGGTGACGACGGCGACGTGTGTGTGCAGGGTACTCGGCGACAACAATGGGATGAAGAAGAAGAAGAAGAAGAAGAAGAAGAAGAGGAAAAGAAAAAGAAAAGAAAGAAGAAGTTTTCAGAAAATTTTTGACGGGGGCACGTGCGTGTGCAGGGAGGAGAGAGAGAGAGAGAGAGAGAGAGAGAGAGAGAGATGGGTGCAAAAATTTGAACGTGTACAAATTTTATTGCAACATGATAAAAAAATCTATCGCAAATTTGCGACGGATAGTATGTGTCCATTACAAATTTGTGACCGACAAATACAATTTGCGACGGACTCATACTATCCGTCGCAAATTCGCAATGGAAAAATAAATTCGTCGCACATTTGCTACCGACAAAAAATATTCCCTCCGAAATTTGCGACGGATTTTTTTATCTTGTCGCAAATTTTTTTGTCTGTCGAAAATTTGCTATGGACTTTTTTTTCCGTCGCAAAATTGCAACAGATATTTTTTTTTTCCGTTGCAACTTTTTTGATTCGTCGCAAATTTGCGACGGACTTCTTTTGTCCGTCGCAAAGTTGCGATGGATATTTTGTCCGTCACAAATTCGGGAGGCAGTTGCTGCCGGACTTCCAGCTTGACGATCGCCGGAGCAGATTGATGCTCAGCAACGGAAGCTAAGCTAAATAGTACTACATTCGTTGTATGGTGATGCTCCTTTGTTTGCTTCATTAAATGAGCAGAGTAGAGTATTTATAGATTGGACTAATCTTGGATCAGCCAACAGTGATGGTAATTATTGTATGCTCGAGCAAAACATTGGACTAATTAAAATTGACCAGTAAATAGAACTTCGACTAAAATAATTGAATTTTCAATGAACTTCAATAGTAAGGTCCTACGAGCGACTTCTGTTCAGGATGGTATCCAGTTTCTTGTTTGAGTTGTCTCTTTTTTCAAAGGATAGATAGTCAATTCAATTGGTACTGGAAGAAAGAATAAGTTCAATGTAGTCAGTCCATCACGACGGCTAAAACCGCCGTCGTGAGGTGCTAATGTTGTTTTCAATTTGGGGCCAAGATGACTTCAATGGCAGAGACCAACTTGCTGTCATCGCAGCGGCTTCGTCTTTGCCTCCTCCGCCTCGTAGCCACTCTCTCTGCATGGCGGGGGTAATGTGGAGGGCATTGTGGCAGCTTCAGCGGTGGCTTGACGGCCGGGGGTGAGCTAAGGTGATGCGAGACAGCGTAGACGGTTGTAAGAGAGAGGAGTTTGTGTTCGCGTTTGGCATTTTCGTGCAACCCCACTAGAAAAATTATCTGAAGAACAAAATGCATACCTGAAAAGAATATTATACGAACAGGACCCATTATATTCAATGATTCATATTTAGTTATAATATATATATACACACACAAAAGTGGTCACAAGTGGATTGGGATAATTATTACATAGCGTGCATTATGAATGCGGGTAATGTCGAATATATATGAATTTGATCCTATCAACGATGCGAGAAAGTAATGAAAATTCGTACAACACAAGAATTTACGTGATTCAGCAGGAGAGATATTCCGCCTACCTACGTATACGGGGAGAAGAGATCCGTTTTATTAATAACGTAGAAAAGTGAACAGCCGCTCTTTCTCACCTTCTGCCTCTATTTGAAGACCCGTTTCGCCCTAAATATAAATAACGAAACTCTACATGGCACAAATTACAAAATTGCCCACATAGCCTAAATATTTAATTTTTCTCATATAAATTATTATATGACTGAATACAAAACGCCTCTGGCGGCTCGAGGGCGCTGCCCTCGTGACCCTCGCTGAGGCGGCCCCTCGGACTCCCGTCCGCTCACTAAGGAGCGGGACCCCCGTGCTGTCCAGTCGTCAGGAGGCCTTTCAGAACCGCCTCATAATTTCTTGGATAACAGAATACAAGACATCAATCTCAACAAGTAAAGTAGCAAGAACCCAATCTTTTTTATTGCAAAAGAAATAGATGTTGGTCTCGAGCTCGTACACTCCGCAACGGGCTCACGAGCAGGGCAAGCTTCGCAGCAGAGCTCGGCTACCATCGCCGACCCCCGCAAATCCGTTGTGCTGGGGGTTTTTATCGGTACGCGTTTATTTCTGCCTCGAAGCGTTTCGTTTATTCGCGCTTTCGCGTGGGTTGCGACACGAACCACGTGCTTGCATAATTTAATAGATAATACTGACGCCAACAATCTTCTAAATGAGTATAAGAACGGAAACCAATTCATAATACATCAACATAAAGACGTTATCTTCGATCGAAGAGATCTCTGATTTTGCTCGAAACATGCTACATGTGCTAGCATTCTAAGATTGGCGCGAGTCGCGTGTCTGTCTTAATCAAATTTTTGGTAGAGTTTTTGGTAGGCGGAACTGGGGCTGGAAATTCTGAGGAAATTAATTTGGCAATATGATATGTAGTAATAGTGCGTTAATCTATGAGTGTGCCGACCGCCAACTCGAACCATGCAACAATTTCAAGATGCAAATCACGCGTTTAAAAAAGTAAGGCAAGCCAAGTGAAATATGAATGGAAGTTTGAGGACAATGTTTGGCATTTTGTTTTTCTGATATCGAGTTATTTAAGAGTAGAACAATCGCAAGTACAATTAGGCTGCAAAAACAACTTCATCCTTGGGTAACGAGGGGGATAATCAAATGTTCGTCCCCGTTGACAAAGCGACGGCGACGAAATCAAACGCTCATAACCGTATTTTGCCGCTGTTGCATTGAGCAACGCCATGGCGATGAAATTTGCATTTCTTCGTCGCATCTACATCGATCGATGGCGATGAAATCAAGAGTTCGTTGCCGGTGAATTGGGCAACCGCGGCAAGAGGTTCTTTTCGTCGCCTTTGATAAGACCAACAACTAACGTGATGGGATGGCACTAGTAATTTGTCACCATTGCTCCAACCAAGCTCTGCAAAATATAAGTTTCATCGCGTTAAAGTATACTAGATCACTCCTTTGGCGAAGAAAGTAAAATCTTTTTTGCTCTTTGTATGAATGACAAATTTTATTTTCGTTGCTAAGGCTCTCTCTCTCACACACACTGTTGGGAGTACGCGGCAAAAACTTGATACCTTTATTTAGAGAGATCAGCAAGAGAGAGCCTAAGTCCGAACCTATCAACATATTTAGTTGGACCCACCTTCACTCAAAAGTTTAAGCTAATGAGTTATGGGCTAACTAGAATATATTAACTATTCAATGCCATACCAATTCTCCAATGTGAGACTTTTCCAACACAACTCAAGCGTGCACTTCAACAATCTTCCCCTCACATGTGAACTCAGTATTAGGTTTGCTCTCCCTTAATTCAGATATCTTTCTACACCAACACATCTCAACTCGAATCTCTATCATCAATTGCTAACTTGGGATTGCATCACCCATGGTCTCTTATTTTGCTTCACTAGACCAAATGTTCATGGTCTCTTCTCGCCAGATTAACCATGATGGCAATTCCACTCAAAACAAGCGTCGATCATGAGATTTATTTCTTAAGATATTCACCAAACACCAGAACAGATTGGAGGTCCACCAATCAACTTTTGGCTCTGATACCATTGTTGTGTGGTCTTGGGCATTTCTTACCTCAAAAACTAGCTCAAAGAGTGAGACTTTTTCTCACACTTATAAACCGATTGTTAGCCCCTTCCACAATCGATGTGAGACAATCTTAACAATTTCCCCCTTACACATTGAGGCTGGGTCGAAGCCGCAACAATTCGTAGTTCTCCCATAATCTCCCTCTCACACATCGAACCTGGGCAGGAGTAGCAACAATCCGTGACTCTCTTGTGTAACTATTGGGTCCAGACTTTCTGGTAACCTTGGGCTCTAATACTAGTTTGTTGGGAGCATGCAGCAGAAACTCTATACCTTCATTTATGGCGATTGGCAAGAGAGAACCCAAATCCTAGCCCGTCAATATATCCAACTGGACTTACCTTCACTAAAAAACTTAAATCAATAAGTTATGAGTCAACTAGGATATATTAACTGCTCAATACCATACTAATTCTCAAATATGAGACTTTTCTAACACAATTCACGCGTACACTTCAATGATCTCCCCCTCACATGTGAGCTTAGTGTTAGGTTCACTCCCCCTTAATTTAGATATCCTTCTGCACCAACATATCTCAACTTGAATATCTATCATCAATTGCTAACTTGGGATTGCATCACCTATGGTCTCTTATCTTGCAGCACTAGACCAACTGTCCATGGTCTCTTCTCGCCAAACCAGCCATGATGGCAATTTCTACTCGAAACAAGCGTTGATCATGACATTTCTTTCTTGAGATATTCGCCAAATACCCGAATAGATTGGAGGCCCACCAATCAACCTTCGGCTCTAATACTATTGTTGGGTAGTCTTGAACCTCTTACTTCCCAAAAGCTAACTCAAAAGGCGAGACTTTCTCTCACACTTGTAAACCGAACATTAGCCCCTTCTATAATTGATGTGAGACAACCTCAATACACACATGAGCACTCGTTGCTGCCCGCCATCTCCTAGCACACCAGCCACCGTCTCCTGTCCCTCTTGCCAAGTTGGTCTTCCCCGTCCCTTAGCCATGGTCCTCCTCCCTCGCGGCCATGTTGGCCATGATCTTGGCCATGGCCCGGTCATAGGTCATGGCTATGATTGTGATGGGGAGCAATAGTGAAGGCCATGACTATGGGGCCTTCGCTGCTAGTGGGTAGTGCGGTTGCAGTCATCATTGTCATCGTCACCATCAATGCTTGAATTTATTTTTTGTGATAATTGGTATTATTGTGGTGATTGATGTTTTATGTTAAATATATATTTGTGTTATTGTGATAATTGGTGTTAACTTGAGATTTGATGTTCATTGGAAATTGATTTTTGTGTTTATTGCAGCCCTTTCGTAGCGGGTCCTAAGGTCCGAGGGAGATAGGTTTAGAGGTAATGTCGAAGATGAACCAACAATCCTCAATCGGAGCGGGTTCTCCCAAACCCTTATCTTGCTTGAAGTTAAAATTTTCATATTAGTTCGATTAATCCTATGGGAATTCATTGTAAATGAGTTGCTACTAGCCTATTGGGATAGGTTAGAAACCAAGTGAAATATGAGAGAACATCCCACTTCCTATGCAACTATATAATCAAAATTCGGGGACTTGATTGTATTAATTATTCAACTAATGTCCTTTTGGTACCATAACTTCATTGATTTATCTAAGTGTCCACGCAATTTTTTTATCCGATTATGAATCCTAGAGGATTTGTCCACTAAGTGATCATGCCATGTTTTTGGGTGTTCATTATGATCCTTATGTGTAGCCTAACTATTCAACTAGACTAAAAGATACACAATGAATAAAAGCTGTAATGTAAACACACAATCAAGGACGATAATGAAAAGTAGTAAGGAAAGTGCGAAAGTACCTCAATACAATGTCGGGCAAAGAATATTACATGGCTTTGTTGTGATCCGCAAGACATGATTCCCGGTGAGCTTATTTTATTCATTAAAATTGAATTCTAATTCTAATCCTAATCCTAGTCTCAATTCTAAGGGTAAAGAGAATGTTCTTGGAGGATATGGGCTTCGAAAAAGCGTTAGATTATTTAGCGCAATCAAGTTCCAATATTCATAAAATCTCTTATTCACATAAGTAAAATGCTCTCCCATATTTTAATTGTGTTTTTAATCAACATATAATAAATCAGTGGCGACTCCAACATAAATTGAATTGCATATTTAATTAATTAAATTAAAAATCTCAAAGTTGCGATTGGAATGGGCTTGGGAGAGGCCGCGCTAAATATTTACTTAATAATGCATCAGCTTGTTATTATTGGATCAAAGTTTAAGCACTATTCATATCACTGTCCTCTTCATATCACTGTCCTAAGACAGAGGTGGCCGTGCATTGCACGGGCAAGCGCCCTAAAATTAGTTTTGCGAAATATGTAAAGTTCCAACATTTTTCTAGGAATAATGGAAAAAAAAAAAAGAAAGGGAAAGACTACGTGAGGGGCCTGTTGCACACGTGCGAACTTCCTTCCCCTTTTGCCGTCAAAACCGAAAACCGCCACTCATTTGAAATTCCTCTCTCCCTTCTCAGAGATCGACCATGCTCAACCGTGAGCAAATTCGCCTGATGGCCTCCCTTCTCCTCCCACCAATCGTCGGCGCCCTTCTCCTCATCCCCGTGATCCTCTCCTCCACCGTTGTCGACGACCTCCGCAACCTGCGGCCGCCCCCCGAGTTCAACTCCACCATTGCCGGCAACTGCCTCCACAACCCTTCCCTCCGGTACTGCAGCGACTCCCGCGGTCTGGATGGCCTCAACGAGATCTTTAAGTTCACTGTCGTCGCGAGCCACCTCTGCAATGAGTCCCGCAATCCCAACTGCGTTGAGTCCTTCGACAAGATCGACCTCCAGGGCCGCCCCAAGATCGCGCCACTCTACCTGTCCTTTGACTTCTTCTGGAAGTACTGCCCCCTAACGATCCGGTCCATCGACTTCTCGAACAACGCGCTGAGGGGCGAGTTCCCGACCAGCGTTCTGGCTTGCGCACAGGTCAAGTCCCTTGATTTCAGCCGCAACGAGTTCTCGGGCGATTTCCCCGTTGAGAGGCTGGGTTCCTTGGTCAACCTGACCATCCTCAACCTCTCATACAATCACTTCTCGGAGTGTAAATTGTCCGAGAGCCTACTCTTCAGGCGGTTCAATTCAAGTGATTTTGTTCACTCGGGCCTCATTCCGAACAAACAGAGTTTTGCGGTCAAGGCGATGTTTCTGATGATCGGCTTGCCGGTTGTGGTGATTTTAATTGTGGGTTTCCTCGCTATGCTGTGTTTTAGAAGGCGTGATCTATCATCGGAATCTCGACAACCGAGACATCACTTCACTGCGTCAATGCTTAAGGCGGCGACGAGCGGATTCTCACATGAAAACTTAGAGGGGAAGAATGACCGTGTAGACATTTACAGAGGAATTCTGACAGATGGTACTCAAGTAAGGATCGAGATATACTGGAGTGAGATTTCCAATGAAAGCATGAAAAAATTCGTCGAAGAGTGCGAGGTTCTTGTCCAATTGCACCACAAGAACCTGGTGCGAGTATTTGGTTGGTGCGACGATTGGGAATTGAGAGCGGTCGTGACAAAATGGACGGACGGAGAGAGCCTAGAGATGTGGTTAACAGAGAGAGCTCCACCATTGAAGCACAGGTTGAAGGTATTGGTTGGAGTCATGGAAGGCATGTGTTATTTGCATGAATTGTGGCCTCAAGTGGGGTATGATCTCACGACTAGCAGTATTATCTTGTCTGAAAATCTCGAGCCGCTGATATCGCGATTTGAATTTGATGGTCAAAACAGCAGCTCGAAATGTAAGCTCATTTGTGTCTCAACTTGCATTTTTCCTTCGTATTGTTTAGCAGATTGCAAAACTTGACTCTCATTTGGCCTTTTTCAATCAGACAAACGCAAGTTTGGAGTGCTTTTGTTGGAGATGATCACAGACAGAGGGAAAATGGGAGACCTTGAGGCGGGTGAGGCCGGTTTTATCAAGTATATCCGAACCAATCTCCCTGCAAATTCCCAGAATTTGTTGGACGAGAGAATTGCGATTGCAAGTACTACAATCGAACAAGCTCGGCAGGTCATTGAGATCGGGCTAGCGTGCATCGATCACTCGGCTAACAAACAGCTGGAGATGGATTGGATACGGCATATCCTTCTGAGAATCTACAGAGCGTGCCATGTTCATGGATCTCCTACCCGGGGAAGATTCAGCGGAGATCGGGACAAGAGACGTGAACATGGTCTGTGAAGACGAACTTGCAAGGAGACCCAGGTTTCACTAGCCATAGATAAGTTCGATCGTACTGGTTATTCTGTTTGATGTATATCCTCATGACGTAGACGAAGTACCTACATTCTAGTTTGGAGTAAACTCGTTAATTTACTTACTTGCTTTTACAATTTCCTCAACGTTACTCCTTAGAATGATGCCTGGCTGAGATGGATATGAATAAATTCTCGTTGAACAAAACAGCAGTTACGCCATTGCCACTGTAACCAGCACTATACTTCAAACAAAGAATCCCCTTCCAGGCATATTGTCCGTCTAGGTTTCTAGCCAGCCATTCTGCCAAAGAAGTGTTGAGATGCATGTGTGATCAGTTGTGTCAGTGATGTCATATATTATAGAATTGGTGCTCTATAGAGCAGTTAATATATCATAGTTGGCCTATCACTTATTGGCTTGAACTTTTGAAAGAAGGTAGGTCGAACTGGGTATGTGGACGGGCTTGAACTTCAACTCCCTCTTGGCGATCTTCCCAAGTAAATGTATCGGATTTCTGCTGCGTTCTCCCAACAAGAAAAATTCCTTTGTTTTACTCCGAGTTGAACTTTGGGTGTGCAAGTGCGTATGCAAAATGCATTGTCAGAGCTGCTGTACATGCAACATGCAAAGTTGGATTTGAATATGACGGAAAATTGACGTGATATAGCGATATTTACATGCGACATGACGAGTCAAACCCAAATGCAAACATGACAAAAAAATAATGACATAATAATATTCGCACGCAACATGACACGATAAATTTGAGACTCAAATATGATGAGAAAATCACACAACATGTTAATAATCACATGCAACATGGCATGATGTATTAAGTACTCAAATATGATGAGGAAAATGACATGGCATTGCAAATTCGGAATTCAAACATGATGAGAAAATGACATAACATGCAAATATCACATGGAACATGTCATTTCAAATTCAGGTCCAAATATGATGAGGAAAATAACGTAATAGGGCAATTATCACATATAACATGACATGACAAGTTCGTGATTCAATTAACATAACATGGTGTAATCACACGTAACGCGGGATGACATATTCGAATACAAAGCATGATAGGAAAATGACATCGTATGGAAAAAAATGATGATAAAATGACATAACATGGCACTATGCACATGCAGCATATCGTGACAAATTTGGAATTCAAACGTGACCGGAAGATGACATAACATGATAATAATCACATACAACATGATATGACAGCTTATGATTCAAATATGATGAGAAATGATATGATATGTCAATGATCACATGCAACATAATATGGCAAGTTCGTGATTGAACCATGATGAGAAAATGCCATGAAATAGCAATTTTACACGAAGTTTGACATGACTAATACCAGCAAAATATAATGGGAAAATAACATGACATGTCAATATTTACTTGCAAAGTGACATGAGAGATTCAAAACTTAAACATGATGATAAAATGACAAGGCAAATTTCGAAATTCAAATATAGTGAGAAAAATATATGGCATGACAATAATCACATGCAACATGATACAGTAAATTCATGATTCAATTAACAAGGAAAATGACATGACATGCCAATGATTACATGCAACATGCTAAGGCAATTCTAGAATTCGAATGTGATGAGAAGTAACATGAAATGACAATGGCCCATGCAAATTGTATTACAAATTCATAATCCAAGTATGACATTATATGACATGGCAATATTTACACGTAACATGACATGGCTATTTCCCGATTTAATTCACATAATTAGAAAATGACATAACATAGTATAATAACTTGTAGCATGAGATAGCAAATTCGAATGCAAAATATAATGGGAAAATAACATAATATGGGAATAATCACATGTAGCATGGGATGGCAAATTCTAATGCAAACATGATGAGAAATTGACGAAACGTGGCAATGTTCACGTGCAACATATCATGACATATTACGATTTCAACATGATAGGAGAACAACATGACATGGTAATAGTTAAATGCAATACGACATGATGATTTCATGACAGAAGAATGACACGATATGGCAAATGCAAATACAAACCAGATAAGAAGATGACGTGACGTGACGTGACATAGAAGTAATCACATGTAATATGCCATGGCACATCAATTTCAAAGCATGAGACATGCGGTTAAAACCATCAAGAGGCCTCCTCACCCTCTCGTTTCCGTTCTTAACAAAAGAACCAATTCATACAAAGTATATGACGTTCACAGGCCTATTTGAACACTTTGGAAAAGTTAATAAAATTACGTGTGCCTTCGTCCCTAAATTTACCGACGCTTTCAAATTACTTTTTCACATAGAAAAATGATCTTCAAGTTTTTGCGTGCTTAAGCTAAGGAAAAATGTTTGACATGACCGATCAACATGACCTGAACGTGGCACAAAGCAAAATACGAAATAAAAAAATTAATATGACGTGACATAATATACTTAACCCGTTTTATCGACCCTAGTGTTATTGTTAGTTATATTGCTAGCAAAATCAAATAGTTATTAAGGATAGCAATGCATGACTCGTTCAAATTCAAAATATTTTGAATTAATCCATTCTTATCTTAATTAGTTATTATTGTAGTTATTACTGTAACGAATGTAGTTATTACTCTAGTTACTTCTGTAACGAACTAATTCAAAATTCAAATATTTTGAATTAGTCCATTCTTATATAATGTAATTGTTGTAACAGTTAAAAAAAAAACTCTATAAATATAAACGCTATCCTAGAGTTAAAGGAAAAGCAAGAAAACTCAAACTCAAACTTCGAGTATAATTTTTACATGGTATGAGAGCGATTAGTAAGATCCTTGGAAACACCTCTGCTATTTCTTCTTTCTCTTCCAAAATTTTTTTTTGACATCTTCTATTCACGATGTCATCTCCCATATCCACTCCGGCTGTGCAACACTACCTTAGCCTCAAACTTTCCGATGATAACTTTCTATTGTGGAAAACCCAGTTGTTTCTGTTGCTTCGTAGCCAATTCTTAATGGGATATCTTGACGGCAGCATTATATGTCCTCCTCCAACCATCACCCCCATAGGCTCCACTACTGCTACACCGAACCCTGCATATGATGAATGGATTCGAAAAGACCAACTTGTTCTTAGTTGGATGATATTTTCTCTTTCACCTGATATCCTACCCTATGTGGTTGGATTAGCTACTGCTGCCGATGTCTGGAAGCCTTTAGAAACTGCTTTTGGATCTCTATCATATACAAGCATTCTTCAGCTTCATATGCAACTCCAAAATACATCCAAAGGTGACAAGTCTGTCTCAACTTATCTTCGTGAGGTAAAGTACATTTCGGACCAATTGGCTGCTGCTAATCACCCTCTAGGCAATGAAGAATTAAATGCCATTGTCTTTCGTAATCTCGGTTATGATTTTTCTGATTTTTCTGACATTATTGCTGTCTTAGCTACAAAACTTGATCCGATAACCTTTCCTGAACACCATCGATTGCTCCTCAATCATGAGCTTCGAATGAAATTTGCTACGGTACCTATAGAGGCAAATGTTACCACTTACACACTTCTATCATCTACCCCTACTAATCAACCTCAAACGATTTCCAATTTCCAACTATCTACCACCCAAAACCCTTAATACCGTTGGCAAGGCAACCAGCGCAATTATGGAAACTCAGGCAATCGATCTAAAAACAGGAAAGATCGATGCCAAATTTATCAGAAATATAACCATACGGCTGCAAGATGTTATTTCAGGTACTCGCAGTCTAACAACGGTGCACCTCAGCCTACTGCTAATATGGCTGGGATTCTTCTTACTCCATCGCAGCAAGACTGGTTTCCGGATACTACAGCTACTTACCATGTGACGCCTGACATCCCAAATCTGTAGATCTTTACACCACATAACGGTAATGAATCTTTTCGTGTAGGTAATGGAGCAGGTTTAGACATTGTTAATGTCGGTTCTTCCACTCTCAAAACCCCTATTAACAAATCTTTCTATTTCTCAAATATCCTTCATGTCCCTACCATTACACGTAATTTGCTTTCTGTCCATAATTTTACACGAGATAACAATTGCTTCTTTGAATTTCATCCATTTCACTTTATTGTGAAGGATTTGCAGACCAAAACACCACTACTCCAAGGTTCGCTTAAGGATGAACTATACCGGTTGCCGGGTCTTTATACCACATCTCCATCTGCTAACACAATTTCACTTGATACTTCCGCCATTGCCACTACCTGGCACGCTCGAATGGGTCATCCCCAACAAAGCAAAGTTCTCTTTTTGATTCGTTCAAACAATTTGCCATGTTCTACATTTGATTTCAGCAAATGTGCTTCATGTTTGTTAGGCAAATCTCATACAACACCCCTACCCCCCACTCATAGTATTAGTAAAGCACCTCTCGATTTAATTTTTACTGATGTATGGGGACCGACTCCAATTAATTCTGTTTCAGGTTATAAGTATTTTGTTCTATTTGTTGATGATTTTTCCAAATATACCTGGTACTATCCTATTCAAAATCGATCTGTGGTTCCTTCCATTTTCAAAAAGTTCAAAATCATGGCTGAGAAACAATTTGAAAAATCCATCAAAGCCGTCAAGTCTGATTGGGGTGGGGAATACAGAACCCTAAATAATTTTTTATCAAATCATGGAATTCTCCATTGTGTAGCTTGTCCACATACTCACGAGTAGAACGGAGCAGCTGAGCGAAAAATTTGCCATATTGTTGATATCGGCCTTACATTATTGGCACATGCATCTCTCCCACTTCAGTATTGGCCTTATGCTTTTGAAACTACAGTTTACCTTATTAACATATTACCTACACCACTCTTCAACAATATCTCACCTTTTCAAACACTTTTTCATCAAGAACCGGATTACAAGTTTTTAAAAATATTTGGTTGTCCTGTTTTCCCTTTATTAAGGCCATACAATATGCATAAGTTTTCACTCCGTTCTACTCAATGTGTGTTCTTAGGATATAGTCCATTACATGTTGGTTATCGTTGTTTAGATTACAAAACTAAACGTATGTATATTGCAAGACATGCTCATTTTATTGAAAACATTTTTTTATTCGCTGCACTTGGTTCCCACCCTTCTAAAATACTCTCACCATCACATCCTTGGTTGACGATCTCCACAGCTGGTATGTCCTCCTAGGCAAATCATGGTATTAATGGTAATATTCTACCTTTTACTCCACCCTCTAACACTTCTCCACCCACCTTTAAAGAACCATCACCGACATTATCAAATACTAATACTGCTTCAACATCTAACATGTTGATTTCTAGTCCGTCTAATGCCGGTGCAGGTTCTAATGAGGCTCTTTCAGATGCCTCCTCACAACAAGCTGTTGTGATATCTCCACAACCGATTTATCAAAAATCAAGAACCCATTCAATGCAGCTGCATAAAACCCAAGGCCCAGCATTAAATATCCATTGCCAGATGTGAACTTGACTGAAATAATCTCTAAGGAAGAGCCATGATGTTTCACCGAAGCTAATAAAGATGAAAAATGGAGGGATGCGATGCTTCAAGAATTCAATGCTTTGTTGCGTAATGGAACATGGGTTTTGGTTTCACCGAATCCCAAAGCAAATGTCGTGAGCTCCAAATGGGTTTATCGAGTCAAGACACGTGCAGATGGTTCGATAGATCGGTACAAAGCCCGCCTCTTGGCCAAGGGCTACAATCAGCAGGAGGGTATCGACTACACAGAAACGTTTAGTCCCGTTGTTAAAGCAACCACCGTCCGTACAGTTATTTCATTAGCTGTGACAAAGAATTGGATACTCCGGCAGTTGGATGTTAGCAATGCATTTTTAAATGGTAACTTGACTGAAGAAGTTTACATGGCTCAGCCCCAGGGCTTTATTGATAAAGAAAGGCCAAACCATATATGCAAGCTACAAAAATCCTTATACGGATTGAAACAAGCACCGCGAGCTTGGTTCCATCGGTTGAGCATCTTTTTAGAATCACTGGGATTTATTGAATAAAAAACCGATACTTCCCTTTTTATACTACATTGGCCCAATTTCTCCATTTACATGCTCATCTATGTTAACGACATTGTTATTAAAGGATCCAACGCAGCATTTATTCAAGACACTATCAACTGCTTAAACAAGGAGTTCTCTATAAGGGACTTGGGCGAACTAAATTATTTCCTGAGAATTGAGGTGATCGAACATCCATCAGGGCTCCTCTTGTCATAACAGAAGTATGTTACAGATCTCCTCCACAAAACTAGAATGGACGGTGTTAAACCGGTTAACACGCCCATGGCTACAAATATCAATTTAATTAATCAGGGTAAGCCACTCGAAGATGCTACTTTGTATAGGAGTACAGTAAGAGCTTTTCAGTATGTCACTCTAACTAGACAAGATATCTCTTATGCGGTAAATAAAGTCTGCCAGTTCTTGAAAGAACCAACAGAAGACCACTGGAGTGTAGTAAAGCGGATCCTACGCTACTTAAAGGAAACCATTTCGCATGGATTGTTCATCAGTTCCCACTCCACCACAGAACTCCATGCATACAGTGATGCAGATTGGGCCGGTTGTCCCACTGTTAGGCGCTCAACAGGAGATTATGCAATTTATATGGGTCAAAATCTAATTTCTTGGTCAGCCAAAAAGCAACATACCATTGCACGTTCCTCAACTGAATCTGAGTATCGGGCATTGGCAAACGCTATGGTAGAAGTGGTATGGTTGCAATCACTGTTACAAGAATTGGGCGTCTCTCAATCAAAACCTCATATCCTTTGGTGCGACAACCTAGGGGCAACATATCTTACTGTTAATCCACTTTTTCATGCTAGAACAAAGCATATCGAGGTAGACTTTCACTTCGTCCGCCATTTAGTGTCACAACGCAAACTTGAGGTTCGCTTCATATCCAAACGTGACCAAATAGCGGATATCTTCACCAAGCCCCTTACAAGGTGTCATCATGATATGCTCAGATCCAAGTTGAAGATCATCCAGAAGACCACCTTCAACTTGCGGGGGCCTATTAAGGATAGCAATGCATGACTCGTTCAAATTCAAAATATTTTGAATTAGTCCATTCTTATCTTAATTAGTTATTACTATAGTTATTATTGTAATGGATGTAGTTATTACTCTAGTTACTTCTGTAACGGACTAATTCAAAATTTAAATATTTTGAATTAGTCCATTCTTATATCATGTAATTGCTGTAACAGTTAGAAGAAAAACTCTATAAATACAAACGCTATCCTAGAGTTAAAGGAAAAGCAAGAAAACTCAAACTCAAACTTCGAGTATAATTTTTACAATAGTGATGGGCTTTTGAGAACACAAATTGACGGTGATACGAACATTATCATGAAACAGTAATTTGAATGGTCGCATTGATGGAAACGGTTCAAAGCCAGATCTCGCGTGCCCAGGGCACGCGAGATCGTCGACCGGCGTCTCACCGATCTACCCAAGCCAATCCCGGCCTAGTCCTCTCCTCTAGAGGTCCTAACAAAACCTTCTCCAGCCACCCTTTTGTTGTCCGACCGTTCGTTCATCGGCCGGCGACCAAAAACATTTCGGCCTCATTGAGGCATTTCCTCGAACAATTAGTGTGCGTCGGCAACAAAGGAGAACTTCGACCACCTCCGGCGATTTGGACAACTCCGGCGGCCACAGCTCGTTCCCAACAGTGATTATAGACTAGGAAGAGGATTGGTATGGTATGGGATTCGCGTGAAATGGTCGGTACGAATCCCGGCCAACTAACGCACATAAAACAGGGTATAGCCGGACTGAATGAACTCACTGGTTGGCGGTGCATCTAGGGTGATAGCCGGCGGTCTGCGAGCTACGACGGGCTTGTTGGCGTCCCCTGGTGACCTACAAACTCTCTCGGTTTGCTATTTTTTCTCATAATCTGTTTCAATCTCTCTCTCTCTCTCTCTCTCTCTCTCTCTCTCTCTCTCTCTTTCAGTGCTCTATTCTGAATAGAGAAAACTGCCTGCCTCTCTCTCTCTCTCTCTCTCATTCTCTCTGCCCTTTATAGGCGACGGAAGTCACCTGCGCCGCCTTGAAATTCCTGACCTTAATGGCCCTGACGCCTGCTTGCTCTGCGCCATGACTTCGGTGGCCAATCTAGGCCGGTGCAGTGGAGGAAAAACAATCCTCTGCTCACCTTGACTTCCGCGGCTACAGAGGAGAAGAGGAGAGAGAGAGAGAGAGAGAGAGAGGTAGGAAAAGGGGGAGGGATGGGATTGGCCATCAATACTCTCCCCCTGCTGCTCCTTACCTACTCATATGGGGACGTCGGGGGTCACTCCACCGTTCGGCTGGTGAACGGCCAGATGTAGTGGAAGGTAGAGGAAGAAGACCGGCGTCTGGGGGAGAAGGAAGAAAAGGAAAGGTGGGCCGAGCCGGGCCTAGCTCGTGTGGAGGGGAGAAGAAAAAAGAAAGTGGACTGGGCCCACGTGGGGGAAAAAAAGAAAGGGCTGGGTCGACCTGACCTCGATCCGTCCCGATCTGAAATTTTTTTAAATCATTTTTTTTAAAGTTAATTAAGAAAATATGCTCTAATAGGCCCTATTAATACAAATGTGCCTAATGTCTATATGCAATGCAATTAGATAAATATATTTTTTTTGTTTAGGAATTGATTAAGAAATTAACTCCTAAATTTTATATAATTAATTTTGGGCAAAAAATTATAAAATATGTGTCAACACCAATTTAACCTTCAAGCAAATTTTGGTCGGAAATCGTTGACGTGGCGGTCTAGTTAGTGTCAACCATCCTACGTGGCACGGTTGATACTGACATGAATAATTTTTACAAAACTTATGAATATTTTGAAATTATTTATTATGTTTTTCCTTTTTTCCTTTTCTTTTTTCTTTTTTCCCATTTTCCCTCCGCTGACCTCAAGCGAGGGTCACCCTCCCTTGGCCCTCACTAGCCTCAGGTGAGGGATGCTCACACTTGGGTTGGCGAGGGCTGCAGTGTTATTCTCTTTCGAAGATATCATACGTGAGATTATGGAATGTCAATAAAACAATAGCCACTTATCTATCCAACATATACTGATCGGCATGCTTTACCGATTTTGGCTTTTGCCAAATCGGTGTTAGTGTAGATTTCTCTAATACGGGTAATCTTCAATCTACAATTTCCACAAACCAAACTTTTTCTCATCAAATTGGTCAATTTTCACTTTTCCATTTTTGTCCCTACCAGTTCGCTTTGGCTCAGCCTCGCCCAGTTTTGATATCGATTATTGTGCAAACAAGTGATCAAATAATACTAACTAAAATTAAAAAATTAAATCGAGTATTAGATTTTATGTGGCTTCGTTAGTTTAGCCTACATTAAAGGGGAAAGCAACACAGGATTCAATATAGGTTAGGAGATATAAAAAAAGATTACAATCATACTCGAGTTACTCAAACGTTTTCAGTATTTTCTAGTCCACACTTTCTCTCATTTATTCCTATTGAAATAATTTTTTAGTCTCATAAAGAAATATATTAAATCGAGATTATGACATTCTCGGATTCACGTTTAGATGTAATTCACGAATATGAGCTCGTTGCACAATTTGTAATCACAACCAAAGACTCTTTGGCTCACTAATTTGCACACGCAGCCTAAAAGAAAAAACCCTAACTGGAGAATATTTATATGAGTAAGGGCGCAAATGATAATAATTTTATTTCAGAAAATCAATTTCTAGCTAGAATTAGATTTTTTCTATTTCTATTCCATAAATGAGTTTTGAGCAAAACAATGCGTTTGATAACAATACAAAATTTCTATTTTTGAAATAAAAATTTATTTGATAATTGCACAAAATTTCTTCCTCCAAAGCGGCCGGCGAGTGGATGGCAGGTGACAGATGGCAATGGGTAGCGAGCAACGGACGACTGATGGCTATAGGAGGCAGCGGCGGATGGTGGTGTGGCTAGTGCAGAGGACGGTGGCAAGAGACGGGCGGCATCTATAGGCAAGCGGCGACAGGAGGAGGGCAACGGCAAGAAGAGGGCAATTGGTGGAGGTAGGAGGTAGTGGATGGTGGCCGACAGCAGGAGACGGCGAGAGGAGGGCGATAGGAGGCAAGGACTAGTGGATGACAAATGACAGTAGGCAGTGGACGGCCGGTGGATGGCAGCAGGCGGCGAGTGGGTGACCGGCTAGTAATAAGGGCGAGTGATAAGAAGAATTTTTATTTCTCATTTTTATTCCAGAAAAAGAAAAGTAGAAAATGTTTACTTATCATTTCTGTTCCAAACCTATTTTTGAAATCAAAATATGTTCTAGAAATAGAAAAAGAAAATTGTATCACCAAACGGATTTCTATTTCAAACCCATTTTCTAGAACAGAAAAATATAAAAACAGACAAACATAATGGTTATCATTCGTAGCCTAAAAGTCTAAATTTCAGATTTTCCTGAAAATAGGAAGCCTCATTCGGGTGTTCGCCAAGTATGTGTTAGAGTTCTCCACACTTCAATTTGAGTCAAGTTTTATATTCGGACTCAAATTCAAGATATAATTTTAAAACAAACATTTGAGAAAAAATTAAACTTATTAAGTTTTTTTTGGTTTGACAAGTTAAGAGGGAATGACAAAGGCAAAATACTAGTGTCCATTATATAATTTGAGAGTAACATTTACTTCCTAAGCTCAAACATTATTAAAGTTGGGTTTTTTTGCATTTAATGACGATTAAAACAATGCGATGGTTGACAAAAGAGTAATGATATTTCCACAGCGAAAACAGCTTATCATATCATGCTGGACTGTTTTTCTTCGGCAACAAAAGTCACTTCTTCCATAATTATTTTTCCCAACTTTATTGTGTAAACATGTTTTCTTGGAGGATTGTACAAGAAATTGTATATGGCATTGGAAACATCACTTGATTTAGAGAACTATTTTATAAATTGTACTTTGTTTTTTTTTTTTCTCTATAAGGGTCAATAAAAGATGTGTATTTGAAATACAGGTAAATAATTAACAAATTGGTGTTGTTTTCTAACCATGCATGAATCGATGTTTGGCAAAGCTGACTAGGTCTTTGGTTTGAACCAAAAGCCTGGACTAAATCATGTCACGAGGCTTGTAACGTGTTTCACGAGCCTTCAATTAGTCGGGGTTCATATATTCAATTCTCTAGATTGTAAAATAGAAAATTAAAAAATCTGACTGGATCAATCTTTTCAATCGGATTTTTTGTTTTTATTTCCAATTCCATATTGATTGATTTAGCTCAATTCGATTGCATACCTATTATGAATCAAGTTTTATCTCCCTTTCAATTTAAACACGAGTATGAACTGAGAAGTATTCATGAAATCTACCCTATCTACCGTTGAACTTCTTAAAAATTAATATACTTAAGTACAAATTAGACATTAGCATTAAGGGAAAGCTCAACTCTATGAAGTTCGTCTAATGATTAAAGAATTTTGTTTGCGCGCTTGGATTAGGTATACATTGTTCGATTTTCCACTCAGACCACTTAGATGATTGCCTATAATTATATAGTTGAACCACTACTTGGATTTTATTTTCCTTTTTCTCTTCATCCTTTATATACTTCGCTTGAAGAGAGAGAGAGAGAGAGATAACTTCCTCAATGCTATCTCAATGATGCATGCATGGGACGAGTGATTCCAGGAACGGTGGTTTATTGGATTATGTGTATGGACGGGGGTGTTGAGATGAGTTGGATAAGGAAGGTTCACGCACAAGCGACTTGCCAAGGATAAAAAACCAAAATAATGATAGTTTAACACCAAGACATAGGATTTGCTCTACCGGCCAAGGATAGAGAAAATGTTTAATTCACCATCAACGATGTTGGATAAAGAATTAGATGGAAATTTACTCAAATAAAGAAAGTCATCAACTCTGCATTACACTTGAGAACTCTCCTATACTTACAGAGGAACTAAAACATAGGAAATAACAAACTTTAAAGACATGGAAATTAGAAAGCAAATATAGTCCTAGGAACTAGAACTTTGACTCTTGGAACCTACATCACAATTAACACCCATAAAACTTGGACTTTAACTTCGTTTACCAGCCTTGGCCAGGAAATAACCATCTTGGAAGATCAACAAATATTCAAGGAAATTGTTTAGAATAGCCTCCCATCAATATGTCTTTGAAATTGGCAACTAGTTTGGTAATCACTACTTGATCGGCAAGAGAAAAATTGATAACTTGGTTGATAGCCTCCACATCGATTACTTCCTTCTTGACCCGTCGAAGCAAAACCAAAATTTGCTTTTGCTTGAATGAACATGAATTGTGCTGGATTAGTTGATGGAATCAAGTTGAAATTTAAGGATTGTTCCATAGAATCGAATGCTCCCACATCACCAAATAATAGGATCCATGTCCTTTTTTCTTTTTCAAAATTTTCTCAATTTTGTTGGAATTTGTGGCAGATCCTCTAATGCTCTTTTGGCCATCTTCGAATACCCAGTAGTGAAGTTCAAATGCTACCAATGGGAAAAATAAAGATAATGACATAAATAATCTCTAAACTTTGACTTAATGTGCGATGTGGTTCCAGAAATTTTAATTTATTCAATGTGGTCTCTGAACTTTATCCAAATATGCAATGTAGTCCTTGAACTTTTAATTTGTGCAATATGGTTTATGAACTTTTGGTACATATTCAATTTAGTCTCTGTACTTAGTCATGGCCACGAGCCGGTTTTGGCCCGGAACTGGCCTGGTCAAACCCGGGCTCGGCCCGTTGACTGGGCCCGCTGTTCGGAACTAGAATTGGCCTGTGGCCTACGGGCCCGGTTCCGATTCCAACAATTTTGGAACCGGCCCAGAATCGCCGGTTCCGGTTATGGTTCCAAATTATTTATAAAAAAAATAATAATGAAATTTTAAAAATATTAATTATTTAATTTCTTTTTTATAAAACAATTTGAACTCTAATTGCCATGCATTGTAAGTGCATTGATCTATAATTACATTGCTTGGCTTGGGAGTATTGAACTCTAATTATAAGGCCGGCTTGGGTTTTATACACAGTAATTCTAATGCCTCTTCATTCGCATTTGATGTGGGACTCTCGACTTGCCTTGAACACTTTCAATGTGAGACTCTTGACTTATCTTCATGCAAATGCCAAGGGTCCCACATCGAATGGGAATAAAAAGACCATCAAAGGGGTTGTGTATAAAACCCAAGCAAAGCTATGAGCATGTGAAGTTATATGTCTTTTGTGGTTACGATCCTTTACTAGTTAAGAGCAACGGATTCCGTTGGACCGCTTAGAACCGGACCGAGCCAATGGTCTGGTTTCTGGTTCTATGATTTGCTGGTCTGTTTCCTAGTTCTAAAATTAAGAGACCGGCCTTATCGGTTCGACTCCTGGTTCCAAGCAGAACTGGACCGAACCGAGAACCAATCACCCATACAATTTACATTTTGATTATAATTTATATTGAATAATTCATTATTTCATAATTTTATAATTTTTTATTTTTTATTTCATAATTTATTTTTAAAATTTTCAAATTACGAACCAAAACCGGTCAGTTCTGGTTCACACATGGCCACGAACCAGAACCACCAGCTCCGAACCGTGGTTATGTCTATCTGGATTATATAAAAATATTCGATGTTGTCTATGAACTTGAATTTGTGGAATGACAACATTAAATAATTTCATATAGTTTAAGGACTAAATTGAACATATACAAAAAATTCAGGGACACATTAAACAATTTAAAAGTTCAGGAAGTTCAATTTAAAAATTCATGGATGACATTGTACATTAGGCTAAAGTTCAAGCATCACATTAAACAAATTAAAAGTTTAGAGATCACATTGAACATTTGACCAAAATTTAGGGACTATTTGTGTCATTTTTCTAAAAAATATGTGTTGGTATTAGTATATACAGCTATTTCCTATGTTTTGGTGTGGATATAGCTTATCTTAGTAGGCCTCCATGTAGGGTGAAACTCAAGTTCTCGTTCAAAAAGTCTCATAACTGGACGACTAATGCTCAATCTTATTTAGAAAGAACACAATGATTACAACAATAACAAATTAGAAGAATCTCATAGACGATTATTTAAATATCACTCCCTCCAAACCCAAACTTTCTTCCTATTAATAAAATAGGATGCAATAACATCATAATCATATATATATATAGAAGTCTCACAACTAGGTTGATCAATTTCATCCGCGGGTCATTGTTGGCACGCTGTGAAGCTCTACCGTCTCCATTGTGAGGCCCGGCCCAAACCCGAAAGGGACGCCCCACTCCAACCCCTCACCAGTGGTCGCAAGTCCTTCCTCCACCGACTTCCTCCGCATCTCATCAAGGAAGAAAAAGACACAAGCGCTCGACATGTTCCCATACTCTCTAAGCACATGCCTCACAGCTCGGAGCCTCTCTTCTCTCAACCCTAGCTTGGTCTCGATTGGTTGAGTATGGCCGAGCCACTTGGATGAGGCACCCAAAAGATGGAGTTCCAATTGCTTATGCCGAGCGATTCGAACGCCTCCTTCAAGCTATTCTTAATGTTGTTAGTGATCAATAGGGGGAACCTGTCGGATAAGACTAGGGTGAGCCCCACGTCTCGCACTTGGCTCTCGATGGTGCCCTCGGAGTTTGGCAAAACCGTCTTCGTAGTCCACACGAGTTGGAATATGGGCTGCTCGGCGGGGATCTCCTGGTCGGACCCTATGATGAGTGCGGCTGCACTGTCCCCAAAGATGGCTTGGCCCACAAGGTTGGCATGGTTCTCAGCGGACGGGCCTCGGAAGGAAGTGATAGTGATCTCAAAGCAGACAACTAGGACACGTGCGCCAGTGTTGTTCTCGGCGTCCTTGGCAATGCGGAGGACAATGCCACCGGCGAAGTAGCCCTGGTGGTAGAGCATGACACGCTTGATGGAGGGGCTGTGGCCGAGGAGGCGCATGAGCTAGTAGTCGACACCAAGCATGTCGATGCTGGAGGTGGAGCAGAATACAATGTGGGTGATCTTGGACTTGGGTTGGCCCCACTCCTTGATGGCCTCTAATGCTGCCTCCTCACTGAGCTTCGGGATGCTGGCGGTGCTTATGTCCTGGCATGCGTTGAGTGAAGGGGCATCATACGAGCAGATCTCGGGGTTTTTCTTGAGAAGTGTTGACTGGGTCCACCTTATGTGGGGCCCAGTTAGTACTTAAACCAAAAAATAAGTAAAACAAAGAAAGTCAAAAAGTGAAAAAGAAAGAACAAAAGAGGGGCTGCTTCGTGTGTGTGTGCCCAAGTGAGAAGGAGAGAGAAAAACAGAGAGTGACTTTATCGAGAGCTCACTGAGAGTGCAGGGGAAGAAAAGAAAGAAAAGGAGTGCATCTTCGCGGTCCGATTTTGAAGGCCAAACGTTGTCAGAATTGGCTCAAATTTTAGTATGTTGTTCATGAGACCGAGGGCGACAAGTTGATCTGTTTCGTTCGTTGAGAATCTCCTCTGAACTCTTCATTCACGGTTAGGGTTTTCTTCTCTATTTTATGTAAATCCACCTTCGCCGTGATGAAAATGATGTTGTAATGTTGATGTTGTGCCTCTAGTATGTGACTAGAGAAGAACTTGGTGTATCCTACTATTCTTGGTGATTAGTGGAAGTTTTTGGGGCGGTCCGTGGTTTTTCCCACTTTGGGTTTCCACGTTAATATTAGTGCCGATTGTTGCAGTTGTTTCCTTATAATTGCGAGCTTATATTGCTGGAATATAGTGGGTTGTTGTTGGAATTAAGTTGATTTCGATCGGTTTAATCTTGGGGGAGATATTGATCCTGGATTGGCTTGGCACTTGGTGAATTGTTGCCGTGGTTCTCCCCAACAAAGTGGTATCAGAGCTTGCGTTGATATTCTAGTATTGAATGGAGGAAACTGGTGGCACCATGTTTAAGTTAAATGCCTCGAATTACAATGTTTGGAAGCCTTGGATGGAAGACATGTTATATTGCAAAGACTTATTTGATCCCGTTGAGGGTGATGAGGCTAAAGGAGATAAAGAAGACAAAGAATGAGAGCGAATGAATCGGAAAACGGTTGGGTTTATTCGACAATGGATTGATGATAGTGTGTTTCATCATGTAGCTCAAGAAACGAAAGCGAACACTTTGTGGAAGAAATTGCAAGATCTCTATGAGAGGAGAACCCCACAAAATAAAGATTTTCTAGTTAAAAGACTTGTGAACTTGAGATATAAGGAGGGAAGTAGCATGTCGGAACACTTGAGTGAATTTCAAGATGTTGTAAATTAATT
The DNA here is from genome assembly GCA_024500025.1 of Syzygium aromaticum. NCBI lineage: Eukaryota > Viridiplantae > Streptophyta > Magnoliopsida > Myrtales > Myrtaceae > Syzygium > Syzygium aromaticum. Next base: position 14,368,606 of record CM044889.1, read on the forward strand.
GACAAATCTTGAGGTTGACTTAGGTGATGAATTGCAAGCATGTCTATTGCTTGGTACTCTTCTCACTAGTTGGGATACTTTGGTTGTGGCATTAAACAACTCAGCTCCGTTTGGTGTGCTTTCTATGAGCATGGTCAAAGAAAGCTTATTCAATGAAGAAACAAGGAGAAAAGGCTTGAATTCTGCTTCTAAATCGGAGGCACTTGTCACAGAAAACAGGGGGAGAAATCAATCAAGAAACTTCCAAAATTTTGATAAAAGAAGCAAGTCAAGAGGAAGATCGAAGTCCAGGGCGAGGAGGAGTGTGAAGTGCTACAATTGTGGCAAGATGAGACATTATGCAAGAGAATGTAGGTTGCTAAAGAGAGAAAAATTCCATAATAGAAATGAAGATCGAGAGAAAGAAGAAAAGCAAGTTACAACGGTAGTGACATCCGACGGCGATATTGTGTTCATTTGTGATGACACTTGTGTGAACCTTACATGCTAAGACTCTGGTTGGGTTGTTGATTCTGGAGCCTCATTTCACGTCACCTCACGGCGTGACTATTTTACTTCTTATCGTAACGATGATTTTGGTTGTGTTAGGATGGGAAACAGTGGTGTTTCCAAGGTTATTGGCATGGGGGACGTTCATTTGGAGACCAACGTTGGATGTAGTTTGCTTTTGAAAAATGTGAGACATGTTCCAAATATTCGACTTTACTTGATCTCCACAGGTGCCTTGGATGATGATGGTTATTGCAATATTTTCGGTGACGGCAAATGAAAATTGACTAAGGGTTCCATAATAGTGGCTAAGGGTAAGAAGACATGCACTCTTTACACCATGCAAGCTAAGCTGGTCAAGGAAGATGTGAATGTAATGGAGGACTCCTCAGTTGATCTATGGCATATGAGACTTGGTCATCTCAGCGAGAAGGGGCTTGAAACTCTTGCGATAAAGAATCTCCTACCATTGAAGGAGAAAAATCTAAAGGAATGTGCTCATTGTCTTAAAGGTAAGCAACATAGATTCTCATTTCATAGTTCCTCTCCACATACGAAATCAAATGTACTTGATTTAGTTCACACTGATATTTTCTAAATGGATGCTAGAACACTTGGTGGTGCATTGTACTTTGTGACATTTATTGATGATTGTTCTAGAAAAGTATGGGCTGTTGCTTTGAAATCTAAAGACCAAGTGCTTGCGGCTTTCAAACAATTTCATGTCAATGTGGAAAGAGAAACTGGGAAGAAGTTGAAATGTGTTCGAGCTAACAATGGTGGTGAATATAGAGGCTCGTTTGAACATTATTGCAAGGATTATGGCATCAAGCTTGAGAAGACTGTTCCAAAAACACCACAACAAAATGGAGTGGCAAAGAGAATGAACCAGACAATTAATGATCGGATTCAGTATATGCTCTCTCATGCGAAATTGCCTAAGTTATTTTGGGGTGAAGCGATGAGAACAGTAGTAGACTTGATAAATCTTTCTCCATCAGTTCCTCTTAAGGGAGATGTTCGACAAAAAGTTTGGAGTGGGAAAGATGTTTCATATTACCTGAAAGTCTTTGGTTGTCGGGCATTTGTGCATATTTCAAGAGACGAAAGATCAAAGCTTGATGACAAGTCTAAACAGTGTATTTTCTTGGGTTATGGGCATGAAGAGTTTGGCTACAGGCTATGGGATCCAGTTGCAAAAAAAATCATTAGAAGCCGAGATGTGGTATTCTTTGAGCATCAAACCATTGAAGACATTGACAAGCTAGGAAGGCCAAAGAATACAGCTCAACATTATGTTAGTTTCAGCCCAAGTCCTCTTATTGTATTGGGTGGAAATCACGGGGAAGAAGTACATAGAAATCATGAAGATGGTGAACCCTCACAAAATGTTGATCCTTTAGATGAGATAGGTGAAACAGTTGAGCAAGAATAGCTAGTTGAGCCAGTGGAGCCAGTTAAGCAAGAACAGCCGGTCCTACCTCAAGTTAGAAGATCTGAAAGAGAACGTAGACCCTCAAAGAAATATCAGCCGCATGAGTATGTGTTACTTACCGATGCAGGAGAGCCAGAAACTTATGAAGAGGCTATGTCATGTGATCAAAAGAATGAGTGGTAAGAAGCTATGCAAGAAGAGCTCAAATCATTGCATGAGAACCACACATTTGAATTGGTGGTAAAAGAACACTCACAAATAAGTGGGTATACAAGTTGAAGACGGAAGAAAGAAGTTTGCAACCACAATACAAGGCTAGGCTTGTCGTAAAGGGCTTTCATCAAAAGAAATGAATTGACTTTGAAGAAATATTTTCACCGGTTGTAAAAATACCTTCTATTCGAGTTGTTCTTAGGTTGGCCGCCATCTTAAATTTAGAAATTGAACAACTTGATGTAAAGACGCTTTTTTTCATGGAGACTTAGATGAAAAAATATATATGGAGCAACCGGAGGGTTTTATAGTTGTAGGCAAGGAGCACCTTGTATGTAGATTGAAAAAAAGTTTGTACGGTCTCAAGCAAGTGCCAAGGCAATGGTATATGAAATTTGAATTATTCATGGAAGATCACGGGTATGGTAAGACCAATTCTGATTCTTGTGTCTTTATGAAAAGATTCTCGGATAATGATTTTCTTATCCTCCTACTCTATGTAGATGATATGTTGATTATCAGACATGATGCTAAGAAAATCAAGAGTTTAAAAAATGAGTTGAGTATAGCTTTTGCAATGAAAGATTTAGGTCCGGCAAAACAAATCCTTGGCATGAGAATTACTCGTGACAGATTGAACAAGCAACTTTGGCTATCTCATGAGAAGTGTATTGATAAGGTGTTGAAAAGATTCAACATGAGCACATATAAACTGGTAAGTACTCCACTTGCTAGTCATTTCAAGTTGAGTAGTGACCAGTGTCCTACAAGTGAGAAAGAAAAGGAAAAGATGATGAAAATTCCTTATGCATCGACCGTGGGTAGTTTGATATATGCCATGATTTGTACAAGACCAGACATTGCTCATGCAATTGGTGTTGTGAGTAGGTTTCTCTCAAATCCAAGTAAAGAGCATTGGACTGCTATTAAATGGATTTTGAGGTATCTTAGAGGCACTTCCAGATTCTGTTTCTGCTATACAAATGAAAAGCTTGAGTTGAGTGGCTATTCAAATGCGGACTATACCGGTGATGTTGACTCTCGAAAGTCCACATCTGGTTACATGATGATTTTTGCAGGGGGAGTGGTTTCATGGCAATCAAGATTGCAAAAATGTGTTACTTTGTCTACGACTGAAGCGGAGTATATCGCTATTATCGAAGGAGGTAAAGAACTTTTGTGGATGCAAAAATTCCTACAAGAGTTGGGCTTAAAGTAAGAGAAAACCGTTCTATATTGTGATAGCATGAGTGCTATTTATCTTAGCAAAAATCCGGTGTTGCATTCAAGATCGAAGCACGTTGATGTGAAGTATCATTGGGTTCAAGAAAAATTAGAAGAGAAGTTTTTCTTACTTGAGAAAGTCCACACCGATGACAATGGATCCGGCATGATGACCAAAGTCTTACTCGTGACGAAACTTGACTCCTGTAAAAGTAAAGCGGGCATGATGGATCTTCCCACATGAGGTGGGGGGGAGATTTGTTGACTGGGTCCACCTTTTGTGGGGCCCAGTTAGTACTTAAACAAAAAAAAAGCAAAACGAAAGAAAGTCAAAAAGTGAAAAAGAAAGAACAAAAGAGGGGCTGCTTCGTGTGTGTGTGTGCCCAAGTGAGAACGAGAGAGAAAAACAAAGAGTGACTTTACTGAGAGCTCACCGAGAGTGCAGGGGAAGAAAAGAAAGAAAAGGAGTGCATTTTCGTGGTCTGATTTCGAAGGCCAAACGTTGTCAGAATTGGTTCAAATTTTAGTATGTTGTTCGTGAGACTGAGGGCTACGAGTTGATTGGTTTCGTTCATTGAGAATCTCCTCCGAACTCTTCATTCACGGTTAGGGTTTTCTTCTCCATTTTATGTAAATCTACTTTTGCGGTGATGAAAATGATGTTGTAATGTTGTGCCTCTAGTATGTTACTAGAGAAGAACTTGATGTATCATACTATTCTTGGTGATTAGTGAAAGTTTTTGGGGCAGTCCATGATTTTTCCCGCTTTGGGTTTCCACATTAAATGTTAATGTCGATTGTTGTATTTGTTTCCTTATAATTGCGAGCATATATTGCTGGAATATAGTGGGTTGTTGTTGGAATTAAGTTGATTTTGGTTGGTTTAGTTTTGGAGGAGATATTGATCCTGGATTAGCTTGGTTCTTGGTGAATTGTTGCCGCGGTTCTCCCTAACAAGAAGCTCCTCGGTCAAGTGCATGTAGCGCTTGTGGATCATTGACTTGTCACCTGCGACGTTTCCTTACATTGATTTAATTTCCAACGACGTTGACATGCATGCATTGGAGTTTTTCTTCTTAACTATGAAGTTAGGATAAAGACATCTACAGTTGGGTATAACTGTATCTTCACTATAATGATTAAATTGCCTCCACCTTTTCAGGACCTTACTCCAAGATGTCCAAGCACAAACTCTAGCATCTTTCTCTCTATTAATGAAGATAGCTGGAGATCATGACCACTGTGAGTAACCTCATGTAACCCTGGATTGGTGGTTGAGCCGTCTAAAGTACATGTATATGTGATGATATATAGATATATTAAAGGGTTAATTACATTTCAGTTATTGCAGTTATATTTGATTGTAGAGAATCCCAATCTGTATAAAGATATATGAATTTTGGGATTAGATGCATAGAATCTTTGCTCTTTGAGGTAGAACCCTTTTTCTTTTTCCAACATATGAATGAGTTTGGTTTCAGTAAAGGTGTCACAACTGACCTCCCCTTTTTTTTTTTAGCATACGACAAAAAAAGGGGAAATTACGCTTGGTACGTGCTAAGTCTAAGTTCGAGACTTAACTCGAGCTCTCCCAAACCCATACCATATCGCGACTTAGGGTTTAAGTGTTTAACATATAAATGGTTTACATCAAGGAGTCGTCACTAATTGATTTGGAATGAGTTGATTAGAAACCCAAATAGGATGATGGGAGGATCACCCTATTTCTACGAACCAGAGATTAACTGAATTCGGGGACTACACTAATTGTACAACTAATGCCCTTTCGGTATCTTTTTATCCTGTTCATTTTTGAAAATATTTGTTAGGCAATTTGGATTGATTTTAGAACCTTTCTCCTAACATGTGAGGTGATCAACCAAATGCATAATAAAAAATGATTAGCAATCCAGAACAGACATACAGACTAAGGTTCTAACATTAACTAAGGCAACCAACATTTAAAACGCAACAAATCATGCAATTATAATCTAATTAAAAACATGCATGATAACCATACAACAAAACATAATCCTATAGGCCTATCTAATTAAAATAAGGCAACTTATGCGATTAAGACAACATACATAATAATACAATAACAAATTACAGTACTTAGATATATCACATAGTTCATAAAATAATATAAAAATTATAATAATTATAAATAAATACAGAGAAATTTTTTAAAATAAAATAAATTAATAATATAATATTAAAACTGGGTTAGGTTAGCGGATTTGAGTCGGTCGGATCCAACCCAGGGCATTGACCCGGGTCAGATCGACTGATCCGGGTTGGGTCGAACCCACGTGCATAGACATGCAGGGGACACCGATGGAGCCAAAATTGGCCATCTGCCGGTCAACTCAGACCGGCGCCGCCCCCAAATGGGCCCCTGGGACCACCACCAAACTTCACCGACTACTTGGGTTGCCATCCGACTGCCAACTCGCTGGCCGGTAACCAAATCAAAACTGGCCTTCTTGAAGCATTTTGTCAAATACCTGGCATGCGCGGGGAAAATCAGAGGATTTTGACCTCCTCCGGTGGCCTGGTCCGCTTCGATGGCCACGGTTCAATTGGGACAAAGAGTGGGAGCCGGGAATAGAGACGGTATCGGCTGGGATTTGCATGAAACGGCTGGCGCGAGTCCTGGCCAATTCGTGCTAGAAAACAGAGAAAAACAGAGACAGTTGAGACCCGGGGAGGCTCACCGGTTGATGGTGGGTCTGGGTAGCTTTCCGGCTACTCCACAGGCAACGGCGATGCTGCTGGTGCTCTGGCGTGACCTCGGTATGTTCTCTCTCTCTCTCTCTCTCTCTCTCTCTCTCTCTCTCTCTCTCCCTTCTCTTTCTATTCTCTCCCTCTCTGTTTTCTCTATCAATAGTCAACCCCCCCCTCTCTCTCTCCCATTTGTATAGATGACGACAATGATGATGGGGCCCCTTGCTGCATTACGCGGGCTGACGACGGCCTGTACCGGCCTACGTTGCCCCGCGACTTTCGCGGCCAATTAGGTCGGTGCAGAGATTGCCCCCTGACATTCGGAAAACAGGGGGGGAGAAAAGACAGAGATAAAGCCGGGAAATCGGGGAAGATGGGACTAGCCATTAAGGCCAATTCCGTTGACGTGCTCCTCCGGCCCTCCTCTAACCTGATAGCAATGGCGTGGAGCTACTCTGACGTTCGTCACGTTGGACGTTAGGGACAGGGGTGAACGGGGGAAGGGAAAGGGACAGGGCGGCGAAGGGGGAAGAAGGAAGAGAAGAGGGCTGGGCCGAGCCGGGCCCAGCTGCGCAGGGGGCGGGGAAAAAGAAATAAAAGAAAGCGGGCTAGGCCCACGGGGGGGGGGGGGAGGAAGAGAAAAGGAAAAAGAAATGGGCCAGGTCGGCCCAGCCTCGACCCAGCCCGATTCGAATATATATATTTTGAAAATTTAATAGACCATATTAATACAAATATGCTTAATTTCTATATGCAATGCATTTAAATAGAAATATTTTTTTCTTAGAAATTAAAGAAAATTAATTCTTAAATTTTGTGTAATTAATATTGGGCAAATTAAAAATAGGTGTCAACAAAAGGGAGAAGCAAGGAAAATCACTACCATTGCAATGGAAGCCGCAATGTTTTGTAGCTAGGGCAAACTAGAGTGTGGCTCACATATGCGGATGAACTTCTACTTGAGGGCCATCATGTGCTCGCCGTTGGTCATGCGGAAGTAGTAGTCGGGGAACTCATCCTGGTACATGCAGTTCGCTGGGTTCGCCATCCCAATGGCGAGGATGGTGGCCGGCCCCTTGGCCAGCTGGTTCTCGCGGATCTTCTCGACAGAACCCATCTATCTCAGACCTGTGTTTGGGACTTTGGAACTTCAATGTAACCCGTGATTTGTGGCGAGGCTATATTGAAGTTCAAAGTGAAGCTGAGACGGCGACTAGTATGTCTGAATTTTTGCAGCCCATTTGTCTCGCTTTTTATAAATAAAAGTTGGCAAGCACGCGCTTGGTTTGAGACAATGACTTTCCATGTATTATTGTATGCATCAAATAGGTGTGTGATTGAATTGTATAGACCTGTCCTTTTGCCCTGAGGATCTTTAATCACTTTATGCGGAAGCATCTGATTAATTGGCTTTTAGTGGAACGCTGCCGACAATGACCAGCTTGGTCATTTAAAGATACTGAGTTCGATAGTTGAGTCGAGAGGGCTTTTTACTTTTAAAAAAATGACATTAATGATTCATAAATTTTAATTTAATATGTAATATTATTTCTAAATTTTTAATTTATTCAATATTATCTTAAATTATAATTCAATGTGTAATATGGTATTTGAACTTTTAGTTTATTTAATGTGATCCCTAAACTTTTGGTACATGTTCAATTTAGTCTCTAAATTATGAGAAAATGTTTAATATTATCCCTTAACTTGAATTAATGAAACGACAACATTAAACATTTTTATCTAGTTCATAGACTAAGTTGAACAATTATCAAAAGTCCAAGGACTGCACTGAGTTTAGGGATCATAATGAACAAATTAAAAGTTCAAGAATCACATTGCATATTGGGCCAAAATTCAAAAATTATTTATGTCATTATCCCTTATTTTTATTAGTGACGAGGCCTTATTATTATAACATGAACTAATTACGACAACAATTCCACCAAGAAGTATTATGAGACCAATAATTGTTGAAAAATGGGCCGGGTCTTTGCAACAATATCAAGACATGAGAAAATGAAATTATCATAGAAAATAAAATGAGGAATAATAATAGACAACGAAAATTTACGTAGTTCGATTCAAATATATGACCCTAATCTATGGAGAGAGCCAATAACCCATTAATCAATCGGAGAAATACAATATTACAATCACTTGGACGTTCGAATATTTCTCGCAACTAGATTAAATCCAATACCTACGGTGTTTTACCACACAAATCTCGCTCTGCCAGTGATTGTAAAAGGGCCAAGGCACCCTCCAAGGACAATGATTGCTCTGCTCTCTCTTCTATAATTTTCGCCAGTGACTTGCTTTTGCATGTGGCCTTGTCTCAACTTCGTGTCATCCTCTAATCCTGACCTCTCCTTTTATGGTGATAAAGTAGAATAGGTTATCTTGTGTTCCCCTCTGTCAATAAACGCTGAGCAGGTGTCCATCTTGTCTCTCCCTCCCTCGATAAATGTCGAGCGGAGTATGAAATTTTGGTAAAGATTACCGTTAACTATTTTAAAATTTTAAATTATTAAATAAATACATAATTTAATATTTAATTATTTTAATATTATTTCTCGTGTTTATTCTGATCTTTTTATCTAGCATTAAGTATGGACATATTTAATTAGAAAAGTAAATAGTGCTTAGAAAAATTTGAACTTAAGACTTTCAGCTATATATCATGTGAAATTTTTGTAGAGTTACTGTCAACTGTTTTAAAAACTTAAACTGTTAGATGAAGATATAGTTTAATATTTAATTACTCTAACACAGAGTAGGAGGATTGAAAAAGTAAACACGTCCTCTTCTCAATTTCTTCATCTTTCGACGAGCGGGGAACGCATGCATAGCGCATTCACCGCGCAATTTCCAATACCAAACAGATTTCCATAAATCTGCATGGACTTTCTTAAGGGACAAAATGTGGGCTATGTTAGAAGGTTATAAAATGAAAGAGTAGATCCTCTGTGAGGATCAATAAGAGTGGATCCTCGAAATAGAGGGGTTATCGTGCCACCAGCCACATTATGCGGTGGTTGAGCCATGCGACATGGCGGGCCGGTGTTGAGCGGCGTGCCAACGAACAGAGAAGACAGAGAGAGGGTGGGTTGTGTGTGTGTCTGTGTTATGTGGTGACAAGGATAGGCACGGGGAATCCATCCTTGCGGGGCTCCGCCCCAGTGGAGAAATTATCCATTGGTGTTTTGCTCCACAACAATTGCTGTTGTATCAATTTTATGCTTTTTCTAGTAGCGGCACTCCTTCTTGTTGTGCCCTTTATCAACCACAATAAAAGCAAAACTTATCCACTTGAAATGTGCTGCTGTTGCCAGTCTTGTTAAAGGTTTTGGGTGTCAATAAATTTTCTCTTGTTTCCCTTGTTATTTTTTTCGTCTTTGCTCATGTTGTCATTCTTAACAAAATGCACATTATTTGCAACTTCTTTCACATTATTAGCCTCACATTCACAAAAACCTTCCTCAATTCGAATGTGTCTGATCCAATTATCCACAGTTACGTTTTCAATCGTATGGAGAAGTTTCTTTCGATAATCATTCCATCCCTGCGAGGCTTTGCCCCAGTGGGGAAATTATCCATTGGTGTTTTGCTCCACAACAATTGTTGTTGTATCAACTTCAGGCTTTTTCTAGTAGTGGCACTCCTTCTTGTTGTGCCCTTTATCAACCACAATAAAAGCAAAACTTATCCACCTCGAACGTGCTATTGTTGCCAAGCTTATTAAAGGTTTTTGGTGTCAATAAATTTCCTCTTGTTTCCCTTGTTATTTTTTTCGTCTTTGCTCATGTTGTCATTCTCAACAAAATGCACATTGTTTGCAACTTCATTCACATTATTAGCCTCATGTTCACAAAAACCTTCCTCAATTCGAATGTTTCTTATCCAATTATCCACAGTTAGGTTTTCGGTCGTATGGTGAAGTTTCTTTCGATAATAATTTCTTTCGATAATCATTCCATCCCTATGGGGCTCTGTCCTAATGGGGAAATTATCCATTGATGTTTTGCTCCACAACAATTGCTGTTGTATCAACTTTACGCTTTTTCTGGTAGTGGCACTCCTCTTGTTGTTCCCTTTATCAACCACAATAAAAGCAAAACTTGTCCATATGGAATATGCTGTTGTTGCTAGGCTTGCTAAAGGTTTTTGGTGTCAATAAATTTCCTCTTGTTTCCCTTGTTATTTTCTTTGTCTCTGCTCATGTTGTCATTCTCAACAAAATGCACATTGTTTGCAACTTCTTTCACATTATTAGCCTCACGTTCACAAAAACCTTCCTCAATTCGAATGTGTCTTATCTAATTATCCACAGTTAGGTTTTCGATTGTATGGAGAAGTTTCTTTCGATAATCATTCCAAGTTAATTTTGGAATAATTATAACAACTTGAAGAGGTTTAGAAACTTCAATCATGAGGTCTTCGAGTTTGGAAACATATATTTAAAGTTTCCCCACTTGCTTAGAGACAGTCCATTAATCATGTTAAATTCAAATAATTTTAGAGTAGTAAATATGTCAGTACATTTTTTGTCAATATTGTACTAGGTCTTCAAGGCATTTCAAATGTCTCTAGGATTTATGTGAGATCAAAAAGTTTCATATAGACGATTTGACAGAGCATTGAGAATCCTTCCTCGGCACCTCCTTTCACCATCCTCACGCCTTTTCCTTGTAGCTTTGATTTCATCAGAATCATTATCCTTAATTGTATTATCAAACTTCTGTGCGAAAAGAGAAGAAGAGAGAGTTATGAAGAAGAACTTGTTGTTTTGAACAGTTGTGATTAACAATGTATGATTTGGTGCTATTTACATACCACTTTTCTTGAGAATAGGTATCTTATCTCAATCATCACCACTTTTAATGATCAATCATCACTTATTTTCATATTAAAAAATTATCTCTTTCATGTCCAACAATCACACTTCTTTTGATGATAACTATGTCAACAATTGGAGAATGGATTACATATGGCCTTGGGCTGGAAATGGGAAAATTACCAAAATAATCATAAACCTATTGCAATTGTGGATTACATACGGCCTTGGGCTAGAAATGGGAAAATTACCAAAATAGTCATAAATCTATTGCAATTGTGGATTATATACGGCCTTGGGCTGGAAATGGGAAAATTACCAAAATAGTCCTAAATCTATTGCAATTGTGTCAATTTAGTCATAAACATTTTTTGTGTCAATTCAGTCCTAAACTTTTTGCATTTGTACAAATTCAGTTTATCCAATCAATTTTGGCTAGTCGGTGCTAACGTGGATGCCGGCCAACACTGATGTGACAATTTTTAAATATGTATATTTTAAAAAAAATTTTTATTTAATAATTTTTTTCTTTTTTTTCTTTCAATTTCTTTTTTTTTCTCCTTTCATCTTAAACCTTTAGCCGATCGTCGAACCAAGGACCGGCCAGAGGCTGGGGTCAGCGAGGTCGGCCCCGCCGGCCTCGCCCAGCGACGGCAAGGTCGAGCGAGGCCGACCTCACTAATTGCCAGCGAGGACGACCTCGCCTGACCTTGCCAACGACATTGTTGGGCAAGGACGAGACCTCGCCAGATCCGGAGAGGCTCGTCCTCGCCAGCAACTGGCGAGGTTGATCTCACCCAACAACGGTGAGGTCGACCTCGCCATTGTGATGTTGTTGGGCAAGGATGAGACCTTGCTAGCCTCTGGTGAGGTCTCATCCTCGCCGTTGCGACGTTGCTGGGCAAGGACAAGACCTCGCCAGTTGCCGACGAGGATGAGCCCTCGCTAATGACGGCGAGGATGGCCTCACCTGACCTTGCTAGATTTGGCGAGGCTCATCCTCGCTATTGCGACGTTCTTGGCGAGGCTCTGCCTCGCCGTCGCTAGGCGAGGCTAACCTAAGGCCAATCACCGATCCGACAATCGGGCAGAGGCTAGGCTAGGCGAGTGGCTAGAGGTTGCAATGAAAGGAGAAAAAAAAAAGAAAGGGAAAGAAAAGAAAAATAAATAATAAATAAATTCGAAAAAAAAATATTTAAAAATTGCAATGTCAACGTTGACTGGATGGACTGAATTGATACAAATACAAAAAGTTTAGAACTGAATTGACACAGTTGTAATAGGTTTAGGATTGTTTTGGTAATTTTCCTAGTAGAAGTGATAGATCTAAACAATGTGGCTGGAGGGATTTTCTTGAATCCTCCCTTATGTTTCTGCAACTTAGCGAAGTGTATCTTCGTGAGTTTAAATGCAATGTGACACTATTAGGAAGTTGGCACAAGAGGGAAAAACAATGTTATTGGTTTGAAATGCTCCAATATCAATGAGTGGCCAAGAAAAATACCATCTTCTGTAGTTTCTTGTGAAGATTGTTGGAGAACAAGGAGCTCGTGAGACAAAAACAAGCCGGGTGGTCACGTCAATCGCAGTGCGAAAATTACATGTTTTACAACATTAAGATGCAATGGCTCTATTGGGTGGGAGAATGGCAGCATGTAAAATTGATAGAAGCTATCGACTTGCATGCTTGATAGACTTGTGTTATGACTAGAATTCCCCTTCACATATCAACATAAAGAAGGAAAAAAAATTAGAAAAACAAATAAGCATGTTCAAATGAAAGATGCGAAGATGAAATTCTGAGATTTAGTTTCATATGAACATACGTTTGACGCAGCTCGATAACAAATACTGTTTGTATTGTGACACCCGAAATTCCTTGTTTAGCTAATATACGAGCATGCATCATCATATATACACAGCATTGGCAAATGTCGGCTTATTTAACTCTCGGTGGCGACTTCTCTCATCGAGACGACTCGTTGTTAGTTTGAACAAAGTACTTAAACCCCGAAGGATCTTGTCCACTTGCCATTATTCGAAAGAATACGATGTACAATGCACTGAACAGTATGTCCGGAGGCATGATATTGCATGACATATTCCTCAACGCTTGCAATCCTCTCAGTAAATTAGTCAAGTTGGACATAACTAATCTGCTACTGTGACAAGAGGAAAAGAATGTCGATGAGCACATCCCCTCCGAAGTCCAAAATCAATTTTCCTTTGGGAGTCGAAACTGGGAACCCTGGTTCAGACTAGGTATAGAACTATGATCCAAATGGGACATAATTAACAATGTTTAAGAGCTGGGGACATCCAATTCCGCCATTAAACTGATGGAAAGAAAGATTGGTTTCAACTATATGAAATCCCCAGTTATAATACAAAGAAGTCAAGTTCATCAATTATACCCCACATCTGAATATTCTTCAAAGGAAAAACTCTCCCTCCCTCTCTGCGGTAAACCATGTTCACTGGGGGATCCGAGCAGCATTACAGATTTGACTTGGAAAGGATAACTTATGTACCAAGCAAGCAATCAGAAAAACATCATAGCAAACTAAAACTTCAACTGGTAAGAGAAATCTTAAACCAGTATTGTTGTCGTTGACAACTTTGTGCCAAAACTTTCAATACGTTTGTCTCACCAGGTTTAGTTGGGCCACCAGCCGCTAAACAGAGATTCACTATCTGAACCAGTTTAAATTTCTTAGATCGAATTCGTTAGGCCGGTCGGACATAACAGATGAAGAAAAGAGGAGGGAAGGGGAGGGGGTGCAGGCTAAGCAATTTTTACTCCTGCGTGTTTGCTTCGTTTTCACCCAATTAAGGGCAATACACAACTTTCCCTTCAAATGCAACGTGCAGCCATACAAGGCTAAAATTCTCAGGTAATTTGTCTCGCCTTTTATTTGATAGATAAAATAATAATCCGGTTTTTGTAGATGGTTATCATCAACTATAGTGCTCAATGTTCACTGAATGCAAAAACTTCGTCAGAATTTGATGGTTCATTGCGGACTGCTGCAAAGAACAATCAAGATCCCAATCTTTTGATGCATCTCTCTGCAAGCAAGAGCTATCTGATGTAAAAGAACCGACCGGTCAAATTCCATGAAATTAAAAGCATAAATATTAGGTGTGTGGAGCATGGAGAATGTATGCATATGTACCTTAAGTAACAGTACGAGAAATTTCCCCAGATCATGCCAACTGTTATAATATGCCACCGCACCATCTCGTGACTGTGCACGGTGCACTAGTTTAGGACAAATGCGACACGAGTTTATTGGTTTGGAATTTTTTGTAATATAAAAATTTGATCAAAGTAAATGTAGCATAGATGTACCGATTCGGGAGTTTTTGTGACATAGTTTAGTTTGGGGAAAATGTGGCAAGCGTGTACAAGTTTGGGGTATTTGGTGATATTTTACCCTAATAATAAATAGGACTGAACTAAGCGCATCGTTTTCATATCTTAAAACTTGTTGATACCTAAATTTTGACGATCTGATTAGTCATTTATTGCATAGAAAATTAGGGATCGATCTCGGTCCCTAAACAAAAATAATAATTAAATTGCATATAGATATTATGTGCATTTGCATATTGATAGGATTGGCAGTGGATGAATCTAAATAAATGTTGTGAGTTGAGCTAGGCCCACGATGATGAAAATTTGGCCGAACCTATCAATCATATGCTGCACATGTAACACTTCAAGTTAAGAAATATAGAGAGCAATATTACCACGATCTCGAGGATTCGGCCGCAAAAGGGCAATATCCCGGGCATATATATTCAGCCAAGTGTGGCTTGCAATGAATAAAATATATATTCATGTGGTTGAATGAAAGAGGGAAAGAAATAAGGACAGATCATTAAATAGATGGGAAGTTAATTGCACTCATGGGAAATATATCTTTGGCCGTGTGGAGAAGGAGATGGAGAAGGGATATACTAATATTTTAGAAAAATGGAAAGAGATATTGCTTCTTTCCTTGAGCAGGTCCCGTTGCTTTGCATATGAAAGTGGGGGTCTTCTTCTTTTGGTCGGACGACACACGAGATACACATTACGCAACTAAGAGAACAGAGAGAGAGAGAGAGAGAGAGAGAGAGAGAGAGAGAGAGGACACAGAATTGAAACGCGCGGCTATAGAGAAGATAAAAAGCGTAAGAAAAACAGGCGAGAGGAGCTCAAGAAATTTCTCTTTTTCTTGGGGGCGCCAAAACACGCCTAGATCGGCGGAGTCTAACATCTTTGTGGGTACCTGTTAGCTGCGCAATGCCACTCCTTGGCCAACATTCAGTGAATTTGGCGAGTTCCCAGTTCCCAATAAACACACGAGTGACGCAATAGTGGCGGTCCAGTAAAAGCTCCAATCAAAAACCAGCACAAATCTTGATTCTTTTTGCAGGTTTTCCGGTGAGTCTTTGTTACAACTAAACCCTGCCGTGCCTTGGCGAGTTGCTGCGATTAATCATCAAGCTATTGCCGTTCTGACAAGCCCAAAACTCTCCAGTTGCGCTTCGATCCAATCTTGACGACCTGTTGTCTGGTTGCACCAATTCGAACAAACAGCCCCCAACGACGTTGACCAATCGCCTCTGTGAGCCACAATCACTGGTGCATCACCATAGCCACCACGAGTCCCTTTGCCAGTCACCGTGACCTGCATTGAGTCGCTGTCACCATCGTTGAGCACAACTCCCGTTGAGTCTCGTAAATTGCAAACCAGATCTTGTCTCAAGTTCGAACTTGGAAAGTATCCGCAAATTAGGTAAGAATTTTATCTGATGTCAATTCAAATATGTCATTGCCTAAATTGTGGATATTGCAATCTTAACTGGATCTGTGAATGGTATACCGCATTCGTAAAATATTCGAATAGTCCCAAGTTATGGAACTTTCCTAACTTAACAATGTGTTGGGACGGCAATCCGATTTATAATCATGAGATACGATACCCTGTGGTACGGAAAATTTTCAATTCTATCTATAACCACTTGGATACGATTGTTGATTTATTTTGTTTCCAAATTCAAATAGAAAACCTTTCATCAGTAACCATAAACTCTTGGATATGATCTCTGGTTTATTATGTTTCCAAATTTAAACAGATAAGATAAATTTTGTAGATAGCTGTTATATGATGGGTGTTTATCTATGTTTGGTTGTTTTGCTAAAGAAAAATACAAAAAAAGAATAGATTTTTGATATATAACTTTGCATGTTTAGAGTAGATTTTATTTGCTTTCCTCGAGTAGATTAGGATAGTTTTGATAGGAGTCTTGTTTAAATTGATTCTAGAAGATTAGAATTATATTCTAGTTTAAATTATATTTTAATGTAGATTACCTCCTAGTCTAAGTTAGATGTTATTCTAATCTTGATAGATTATTTAGAGTAATATTTACTTATGAATTTAATTAAAACAATACCAAAAACATTGTCTTGGAATAGATTAGATTTCTTTCCTTAGTCTAAATTGCATGTTTAAATAATGGTATTTTTTAATTACGAATTTTAATTAAAAAATACAAAAATATATTATGTCCATTTCATATAGAATTAGATTCATAAATTGCTTGTCATGTTAAAATAGACATACCTTATACATCATTACATTTAGAGTAATTGCATTGCATAAATGTTAGATTTCATTTAAATAAGAGAAAACCCTAAAAAAAAATATTGAGCGGAATTGCTTGTTAATTAGAAATAATATTTAGGATGTCAATGTAATTTTCTAGCTAATATTGCAGATGCTCACATTGCTTCAAGGTAAGTAATTCCTCCATTTTCTTGCAATTTATTTATCGCTTCAATAATTGAGTGTTAAATAATGGTTGTGCACCTGCATGATCACTTCACATGTTATGAGACAATAAAATCGATTTAAGTTGCATGCATAAATATTTTTGCATGAAAAGAAAAGGTACCAAAAGGGTGTTAAATAATCTAGTGTAATCAAATCCCTAAATTAATAATTTCTAGCTCTTAGGAGTAAAGCAATTCTGTGACATCCTGAAAATTTGGTTCATTTGGGATTTATGAAATACTGGATTTTATGAATGTACTCGTAATTAGTTTTCGCCCGGAATTGATCATTCATGGGATACTAATCATTAGGAAAAGGCTAATGAGGGATTTAAATTCATGCGACGAAGAGAAAATTTGATCGTGAATTGATTTTCGACCCTAAAATCGCCAATGTGATATTTGGAGTTACTGTTGGCCGATCTGAAGATAACTAGGGATCAGTTCGCCACTGTCATAGTAGTGGATAGTGGGTAATTCCGCTGAACTATCAAATGAATTTACGAACGGTCCTGAGCTTATACCAAACGATTGTGCCCTTCGGATCTAGTGATTGATCCTCACGATTTAAATGACAATCGAAATCGTCACCAACCGAACAAACTTGCATGTGACTCGATTTATTATCAGTCACGGGTCGAATATGCGAATTTCCCCAACAAGCCGCCCGTTAGTTTGAGAAACGCTCAAGTTGCGTTTAATAAAATTTAATTATTTAATTGAGCCCAAATTGGACTTCGGAAAATTAGAAAGTTATAACGGGACGTTAGGACGACGTTCCGGTTGGAACGTGTAATTTTGGATTGTCCCAATTCCTTCAAAAAAATTTGATTTCGATGAGAAATGAGGAAAGTGACCATTTTACCCTAAGAATTTATAAAGGGCATGTTTTATGAGGAAGGGGCATTTTGGTCATTTTGCCCCCAAAGTTGGAAAAGACACAATACTCTTGGATATTTTAAAGTAAGATTTGATCCGGGCCGTTGATTCCAAGATTATATCGAATCTGGACCGTCGGATCAAAAAGGTGAAAAAGGGGTGTTTTGGTCATTTTGAGATTTTGATCAAAAAACTTGGGGATTAAGTTTGAACAATTCTCTCTCTCTCTCCCCTTTTTACTCTCTCCATCCACGGCTCCATCTCCATCTCTCTCCCTCACCCACCAAACCAGCTCCCTCCCCCCGTCAAGCAGCCGCACGCCGGTCACCGCTCGACTGGATCGTCACCGCCATTTGCCGTCGCCACTGCTGAGCCACGCCGCCGTGCCAACCGCACCCGTTTCACTCTAGCTGAGTTAGTCTAAAGTCCAGTAAGTTGCAATCTAACCCTTGTCTAGGACATCGGGTATTATCAGACTCGTTTGGATGCGGTTTAGGGTGATATAGAGGTTGATTAGGGTGTTGATCATGATTGTTAGTGGCTAATCATAACTGTTAGTGGTTGTTGCGTGTTGGATTAGACGTCTGGGAATGAGTTTTGGTGGTTGAAATTTGATAGAAATCAATTCAGGTTTGAAACCGTGAGGTTTGGTATGATTCTCTAATCTGTGATTACTGTACCCGTTCGGTTTACTATTTTTGTAGAGAATTTCATGGGCTGAATTTGAGAAAGTTTTCTTCATGAAAGTTGCTCCCAACATCTTGAAGTATAACATAATTTAATTTGAAAATTTTTCGAAATCATTTGAGGCCATTCGGAAGTCCATCTTTGGACCGAAACAAAACTGTCCGATTTACTGTTCACTCGACCTTTTGGTCTGTTCGAATTTTTATAAATTTTTCCAGGCCTATTTTCAAAATAGTTCCTTCACAAAAATTTTTGGGTACATTTGTGACTATAACATATAAAAATTTCAAGGATTTCCAAGATGATTTGGGTACTGAATGAGTTGTATTTTGATGGCTTGAGGGGCTGTCCGAGCAAATCAGATTTTGTCCGAATTTGAGTGTCAAAACGAGGCTTTTACAGTTGGAACTGGGTTTCAAGTTCTTCACGGAAATGTTTATCAAGATGTTTTACACAAGATATCCAAATTTCAGAATTTTTGGAGTTCGTTTACTATTTATTTAAATGGGATTTCGGTCACTGTGTAAACTGCCTAATTTTACCCCGATTCTTTGGATGTTTGTTTTTATGAGCGGAATGGTGGAGGTGTCGGGGTTGAATAGTTGCTGCCTCGTGACTAGAATTTAGGCTTGAATATGTGTTATATGAGTTGATTTGAGGATGAAATAATGATGTTTCGAGGCTGGAGTGAGATTGAATAGAGTGTCGGATGTTGTGGGATGAAATTGGCGAGCTTATGGCTCGATTGAAGGACGAATGGTGTCGGTTGGTGTATGGTAGTATAGCTGGATTGTGATGTTTAATATGCTTGGAAATGTCGAAATTATGCCTATGAACGTGGCTATGTTTGTGGGCTCATGAGTGGCCTTGTGTGTTTATTGAATCGTGATTTGATGGATTAAAATGTGTTTGATTATGTGCATGCGTGGGCTGGACTGAATTAGTTGTTAAATTAGCCATGTCAAATGCTTAGTGAGCATGAATTGTGTGTGAATTGATGCATGCACGGGCCACGTATGATTGGCCAATTGAATGTGGCAAATGATTATTGAGCATGTGCATGAATAAGAGAGTGAATGTGGTATGGCATGTGTGACCGTGGGAATTGTGCCATCTTGAGGCATATACGTTTACGTGAGACGATGCCCGGTATTACCGGAAGACTACCAGTCTGAGGCGTGTACTTCAACGCTAGTTGTGCAGTAGGTGGTAGGTGTTGAGCCTGAGGCGTGTACGTTTACGTGGGTAAGAAACATGGCCTGAGGCGTGTACGTTTATGCGGGCCTGAAGTGTTGTGATGAGTGGTCACAGTGTACCTGAGGTGTGTACATTTACGCGGGTTATTAGCGAGTGATGTGAAAAAGAGATAAGATGAGAATGGATCGAATATGTGAAATGAGAATCATACATGCGCGTGATTGTATATGATGTGATTGTGGCCAACGTGCAGGTTGTACGCATAATAAACTCTAGCAAGAATGATTGATGTGCCTGCTATGTGATAATTTGGTATGTGTGTGACTGTGTTTTGTGATTGTTTGGAGGTACGTGGTAGCCTAGGTAGGGTTTAGGTTGCAACTTATTGAGAAGTGTCTTATGGTTGCTTCAACCAAACCATTTCAAATCACCTATCTGAGCCATGAACCTTCTGCCACCACCGCTGCAGCATACTTGGGATTGTTATGCATATTTATCATAATGTGGTAGAATTCCCGGTCGAGATTGAGGCCATTTTGGAGTCGTCGAATGAAGTTGTGCCTGATGAGGATTCAGACGAGGATTGCGAAGGGAGTGAGTCAGAGCAGACGCCTTCTAGAGAGCGTAGGGATTAGTTGGAACTGAGGAAGAGTCTGAAAGTGTCCCATTTTGGTGTAGCATTACCCAGGCTACTAATCTTTTATGATACCAGTGGTTTGCAGTTTAGTAGTTCAATATGTATATTTTGTTTTGTGGTTTCAGAATTGGCGGTTGTGGCATAAGTTTATGTTGTAAATGGATATTGTGCTTAATTCGAGGTATAGTATAAGATGAGATGGTTTGGCAATTTATTCTCCCTGGTATCCCAGGTAAAGTAAGGTTTGGGTGTTTGATGTTTCCGCCGCTATTAAACTCTTTTGGGTTCGTTTGGGTCAGCGACGTTTCCTGGGATGTCGCACTAATTCAACCGAAGGAGGATGTCGCGTGCTCGATAGGGTTCGGGGCGTGACAAATTCTCCCAATACTTGGGTTATTAATTGGTCAACTGTAAACTAATTAGTAGCAACTCATAATTAAAAATCATTTGCATGTTAAGAACTTGAACCATAAGTTGTGAATTGGTGTAGGCTTGGGAAAACCCAAATTAAGTCTATACTTAATAATCCATTAGACAAACCCCTATATGGTGCACCCGAAGTTTGGTCGCGACAAAACTCATAGTCTCATACGTTCATTAGAGTGTATTCAAAGCATACAAAATTATGAAATAGAATAATTTCTATTTTTGTGTTAAACATGGAAAGTTACATTATTAGAGCACATTTGATGACTTGTGAAAAGTATACCGATCGCTAAAAGCACACATTATGCATATTCAAACCACTGACATTCGTTGTCAAGCAAATCACCATCTCCAGTCTCAATCTATCTAAAGAATATAAGGGTAGAGATGTTTGAGGGAGACATTGTTCAATCAGTTCTAAACATATTATACGGATATCAATTCAATCCAGCACTTTTTTCAATTTTATCAATTTAGTCCTAAATTTTTGTGCAAAATTCCAATATAGCCTTTATGACCAATTTTCATCGAGAATTGCTAATGGGGCAGTGTGCCACGTAGAATGGTTAGTGATGACTAGATTGTCATATCAGCGATTTCTAAATAAAATTGATCGGAAAGATTTCATTGAAACTTCTCATAAAGGTTTATGATTAAATTAGTAATATTTAAAAAGTTTAAAATTGAATTGATATCCATATAATAGATTTAGGACTGATTCACACCTTGGAGCCGTAAATGTCCTGCTTTTCACTGTCAAGTAATATGTCATTACTAAAATAGTTATGTAAAAGACAAAAGGTATCCAATTTTATCCTCCAACATGGAAAGAACTGCTGGATTTGATGTGGAGGCATTAATGGGCGCACAAAAGAATCAACAATTTGAACGAGCTTGATTGAATTTGTCATGGGATGAAACAGCACATGAATCAACTGCAACTTATGTTGACGTTTTGGCTATCGCCATCTTACTCCTGAGAGGAATTAAAGAGAGATTGTGATTGAATCGGTATCCATATATTAAATTTATGATTGATTAGATAATTTTCCCAAGCAAAGAGCACGATACTTCTTCTATTTGCTTCAAATTGATATTTATAATTACTTTCAGCCTTCAATAAAAAAAAAAAAAACTTTTTGGCCTTTATTGGGGAATCGTTTCAGAGATCCCATAGAATCCAAGTTCAGAAAGGAACTCATTATCCATGGCCTGCTTTCGATCTTGTATCTTCGTTTATCTTATGCATTGCATAAGACAAACGTCTATAGAGATATGTGTGGTATAACAACGTGTAAGAAATTTGTTGATTAAGTGCCCTACGACACTTGTGGAGCAATCAAATAATGAAACACTATAATATTCAATGAATCGACTGTTCTCATGATATGCGTAATTCATATTTTAAAAATTAAATGTTTTTTGAGCAAGCACATTTAATAAGTGTGTGAAGGACACCGGTTCAAATGATTTTTTGTTCAAACAACAATTCATGTCGTGTCATTTGCTTCTGGTCGATGAATATATATTTTATATTATTTGCTAAAGTTGATCAAGCGTTGACAAATATGATGGAATTTTTATTTTTGAGAATAAAAAGGATAGCAAAACATGTTAATATCTTTTATCAGGATAAGTGCAAAATCAAACCTTAATGTTTTGAGACGAGCTTAACATATTAGAAGATGAATCAAGTTTTTAGCTACCGATAAAAACATTACGTTTTTAGCATTCAAAAGAAAAAATACAACCAAGTCCTCAACTTGTCACCGATGGGTTTCTAACACTGGACATCCCACGCGTTTCTCATTTGACCCTTTTTAAATGCCATGTGGCCACGGACCTTAAGAGTCACCATAGGATTTTCGACGTTGAAAATTCACTGACTGAGAGTCGAGGACTTGATTGTACGTTTTTCTATAACATGAGAGATTTAATTGACCAAAACTAGAAGTAAGAATTCTACGGACCAACGGTCAAAACATTTTAAGGACCAATTCTTAACTTATCACAACTCTATTTACCTTATGCATGTCGTGCCAATAAGTCCGTTTGTTTTTTTTTTTTTTGTCGACAAATTTTTTTTAAATTATTGAGGAAGGATTATTAGTGTGGACCAAGCTGTCCTAAAGTTATCATTGGAACGGTGAAGTCCCTCCTTTAAGGCAAAAATCTCTTTGAGTTTTCCCGAGGCGAATGTCGTATCAGCAAAAGTTAGGCACTATTCGTCCATCTTCAACACCCCCCGGAAGTAACAAAAAAAAACAAGTCAGCATTGGCATTCTGGCCACATTTCGACTTTTCCCTCCAATTTCTCCAATGAATTAGTGGATATAGATTTCATAAAACCAACTTTATATACACTTCTCACTAAAATTGCTGTTCTTCCATTGTCTTTTTGTTCCTCAATCAAAAGAGACCAAAAGCAAATGATGACATGATGCGAGGAGAAGTTGAAAAATTCATTAGGGTGAATGCATATGGTAGAGATGGCGAGACTACAAGTAGGATTTGCAATGTTGCGCATGATCCATTTGCACCACAAGAGATATAACACAAATCACAGAGCGGAAATTCGAATATGACACGACATGACATGCCTAACTTTATATATTAACACGAAGAATCATCAATCCAAATTGACACGAATTACAAATACGAGTATATTACGCCAATGCTGTTTGTCGGCCCTAATTACAAGTAGTCATCTTAACCTTTGATCTGGGTGAGTCACATTTAAAATCCCGATCGTTAAAAGTTCAAATGCTAGCCTTGAAAGAAGGGACCTAAACCCTCCCCTTGACACATACGCCGTCTCCACGTAATGCATCCTGGGTCAATCAAATACCTAAAGAATCCCATTCTCACCAAACTCAATAAGTGGGCTTGGGAGGGTTGGGCACAGTATTCGGCCTAAAAACATTTTTCTAGATATGTTCGTGATTAAAAGAATACTAAACTAGGCATCTGAAATTGACCGGGCCTAGGCCCATGTGGGTTAAGGTGGGCGACTTGTGCCCAAGATAGAAATGGCTTATCTAAGCCCATCCATTTTGCCCTACAGCCAACGTTGCCTAATCAGCCTTAGCCGATGTAACGGGCCGTCAATTAAATGATCAAGTATAACCTTTACCTAGGGGTGTCAACGGTTCGGATTTGCATTAGCTTTGTACTGAATTGAAGACCCAGTTCGATTCAATTTGTTTCGGTCTTTCGGTTTTCTTTTATGTAATTTCAAGAAGAGGTTTGGCGAAAAAGGTGAGAGATCGTGTAAAAATTTTAATATTAAGAACAGGGGCAATATTCAGTTTGGTTATACCGAACCGAAACTATCCGAACTGGAACAAAAAATAATTATTTTTTCATTATCTAAACCGAAACCTGAACCATTCCAATTTCGGTTCGATTCTGACGCCCCTACTTTAATCCTCCTCTTTGCTTTGCAATTTTACCCACAACCCTCCACGGCCATAGAGCAGCCGGCAAAATAAGGAAAAGTACCAGAAGTGAAGGTGGAAGCAAAGGGTATGGCCTCCTATAAGATAGGGAGAGCATAAGTTAAAACGAATATACAAGTGAAAATAAAGAAAGATTAAAAGAGAATGGTATTTATTATCTTATAATGGTGTATCAAACAATATACATGAGAAGCCTTTATATAGGCTTAGAAGAATAAAGGAGCCATGAGAAGCCTTTATATAAGCTTAAAGGAGTAAAGGAGCCTAACATTCTTCCTATGTGGGACCAAAGAGAAGTAAAGGAAAATCTACAAAACTATACAACATGTTCTAACCCCCCCCCCCCCTCAAACTCAAGGTGGATCAAATAATGAGAGTTTGGAAAGAAGAAATTTAAATCGTTGTGATGTAAGAGCCTTCGTAAAACAATCGGCGAGTTAATTCTCAGTTCCAACAAAAGGAAGTGAAATAGTGCGAGCTTGGAGATGATGACGAGTCAGATGACAATCGATCTCAATATGTTTGGTGCGCTCATGAAAGACTGGATTTGCACCGATATGAATGGCACTCTTGTTGTCACAATGCAGAGGAGTAGGATCCAGAAGTGAAACTCCCATATTAGCAAGTAAGTGGCGAAGCCAAACAATCTCAACAATAGTGTCGGCCATAGCACGATACTCGGACTCTATAGAGGAGCGTGAGACAATATGTTGTTTCTTGGAACACTGTTGACACCTACTGTTGACACCTAAATTTTGGAAACCCAATTAGTCATTTATTGCATAAAAATTAGGGATCGATCCAAGTCCCTAGAAAAGAAAAAAAAATTAGTTATATTGCATATAGATATTAGGAGCATTTCGTTTATAGTAATCAGCTCATATAGTTGCATTTGCATTGAACCGGCAATGGATGGACTCAAGTGAACGGCTCTAAACTTAATGAAATTAGACTAATCCCGCGTTCAAGAAAATTCTAGGCCAAGCCCATGAACATTATAAGAGCTAAAATTTTCATTGGAAAATATCGATTTGGAAAATATTGGTTTGTCAATCTTTATATTATCACGATTCAAATTGAATGAATTGATATTATCACAGAGATATTATAATATTTTCTTTGAATCAAAATAGGAAATAATTGCAAGCAAAGCCCTAAACTTTGCCTATAAATACATTCAATGAGAAATCGTGAGGGGTTTTCACTGGACACAATTGAGAGAATAGAAAAAGCGTCAGAAAAGAAGCATAGGAGGAAGAACACCCCTTCAGGGAGAGAGATCAGAATTTTGAGGGGGGCACACAATTTGATACACGGCCAGAAAGAGAGTCATCGGTGAGTGAAGAGAGCGAGCACATCCCGTTGAGCTTCACCCTCCGTGACAACGATCATGCTGCCACCTGTCGTTGCTGCTTCAAGTCCGCGCCTATTGCCCTTGCCGTGATAAGCCTTGTTGAATCACAAAGCAGCAGTCCCGCATCTAACTTTGTTGACGTCTTTGCCAACGAAGTCGCTGGTCTGTTGCTCCACTTGCTACCCCTCACGGCCCACACCATATCAGTTCCATCGTCTCATCAATCAGGCGACGTTGCTACAGCATACCAGATCGCCAGTGTTTCGTTGATCCAGTACAGGTTCTTCTTGTTGCCGTTCAGCAATACTCCTACGAAGCCCGACGTTCAAATTTGTCAAATCAGATATCGGGAGCTATATTTGGCGCCATTCCAGAGTTTATCGGTGGCCAAAATAGCTCGTTTGAGCACATCAACGCTACTAAACAAGGTAAGTACACTTGAATGTTATTCTGTAAATTCGTGTACAGAGAAACCTGCATATTTGAGATGCTAATTTCATCTCGTTAATATCGAAATTTTGCAAAGTGATAAACTAGAGAGTCGTAAATCACGTCTCAAGCTTCGATTGGATATATTGTATGCCTCAATCAGACTTAGTTTGCTAGGTCAAAACTCTTTCAGAAGTTAGGATCAGAATCTGGAATGTGATGTTCAAGTCTGTTATGATGATTTCTTGATTGACGTTGTGCTGTTCTATGATTTTTCTGATTTTCTATGATCGTTGTTTGAAAAAACTTTTTTTCGTGAAAGTCGTAGAACACATCTTAATCTGTTCATCATAAAATTTTCATAAAATTCCAAGCATGTTAGGATTGAACGATTTGCAATGCCATTTATGCATTGATCTGGTGACAGACTAGTTTCAGACTGACCTTCATATGTTCTTCGATTTTTATAAATTCATGTGTTCAAAATATGAAAAAAGTTTCTTCACAAAAGTTCACGTTGAGATCGAGATCTTTCCAGTGATACTAATTTCATCAAAATCGGAACTCATTTGGATTTTCAAAATGAATTTTTATTATCTAATCAGATCTATGTTCAGATCTGATTTTCATTCCTTTGGAATCCAAAAGATGTTTCTTCAAATTTGATAAAGTTAGATTTCTCCTATGTGAAAACTCAAAACTATAAAGTTGTTCCTTGGGGTCTCATTATGTTGACAGGAAATTTTGAGGGCCTAATAACAATTTTTAGAGGGTCAATTTGCTAAAAATTTCATATGAGGTCTTCTCGGTTTAAAATTCGATTTGCAGTTGAGTCCTTTGTGAAATCCGAATTTTGATAGAATTTGAAGATCTCAAAATTTTCTGAATATATCTGCGATTTTCAAGATAGCAAAATCTTTTTAAGATGTGATCGGTTAGGAAAATTTCCTAATCCGCAATCGTACAAATGGGAATAAGTCTATCTATCAGGCTTTAGATAGAATTATTTCCATAGCGGGTACTTTCGAATCTTTAGGGTCGATCGTCAGGCTTCGAATCGAAACTTGGTTCGAAAGATTTAGCGGATATAATCTTTCTACTAAAAGATTTGCGACTTGGATTTAAATTTGAAAATATGTCATGAAAAAGAAAATTTGCATCTTTGAACTCTAAGTCAGAATTCATCAAAATTGCCGAATTGAGTATTTTTCTTGAGATTGGTACCGAAAGGACGTTAGGGTAATCTAGTGTAACCAAGTCTCTGGATTTATAATCTATGGTTCGTAGAAATAAAATAGTACTCCCGCTATTTTATTTAGGTTTCTAATCAATCTACTTTAAATGATTAGTAGCGGCTCCTATTGAAAATATTTGCATGCTCATAATTGGACATAAGTTGCGAATTGGTAGAATTTGGGAGAACTCGAGCTAGGTTAGTTAATTTAATTGATATAGTAATCTATTAGCCTAAGATTGGAAAACCTGATTTTTAGGTCGCGACGGCTTGGTGACTTCGCTGGGGATACACTTGAATTTTTTTGAAAATTTAAGGAGGACTTAGACTAGAAAATTTTCATGGAAAAATCACTCGATTTGGCAAAATTTGATTGAATTCTCATTCTTAGGTGTTAAATGGTTTTGCAGAATTGGAGTTATAAGGGAAGTGGTGATTGGCTAACCCTTTGTTTAACAGGCTTGGTGGATTGGAATTGTGATTTAATTTTTATACTATTGAAGCGGTGTTTGCATTTAATTGTTGTGCATGATTTAGTATATTTGCACTGCACCACACACAACCTGTGATCGTACCTGGGTCACACCTGTAGTTTTAAGATAGCATTTAGATGGTTCTTTAACCTTGGCGGTAAGGCTTCGCTAAAGGTTATCCTATTTAGATCCTGAAAATTTTTCAAAAAAAAAAAAAAAAAGGCTCAAGGGCCGTCCTTATGCACATGAGGCTACGATGCATTAGGGTTGCCCTTGTCGATCGAACCAAGCTGAAGTGATTGGACCCGACTAGTCATGACTATTGTATGCGAGGCTGTGACTAGTCATGATGATTGTGCACGAGACTGCGACAAGTTGTTCCGTTCATCATTTCACTTTGCAAAGCCTTTAGGGTAGATATATTAAGATTTAAACTCACGATTCATGTGCATGTCTCTGTGATTGACACTTTCTCCCCAAAGGCGGTAAATTCTTGAGCTTTATCTTTGGTTTTCTTCATCTTATTTTGAGTCGATCCTTGATCTAGGTTGAGTCGTTTGGCATGTGATCTATATACGAATGGGTCACCTTGATATCCGTTTCATGCCTACTCCAAAGCTAGAGCTCAAAAAGTTATGGGGCTAGTTGAAACCAGATGGTCAGCAGTACGTTCTCAAGCGCATTGGATTCATGTTGCTAATCCTAGACATAGATGTTTAGAACGGGATCATGCAGACACTTGCTCATTTTTGGTGCCTCGAGATGACTATATTTGTGTTGGGAGGCAAGTTTGAGCTCACACCGACTCTGGAAGAAAACAGCTTTGCCATTAGGAAATCGATTGAGTTGGATATAGTTGAACCACTCATTCGGGTAGATCCTGTGGTAGCGCTTGCTGAATTTTTGAGTTTGACTAAAAAGGAAATTGAAAAAGTGCTAAAGGGTAATTGTCAAGCATGCCCACTATCTTTTCTTATTGAATGCTTTGAAAATAGTTTTTTTTTTTTGGTAAAGGTTGCTTTGAAAATAGTTCCATCCTTATGAGATCTAAGATTTTTATCTTAGCTTTTTTTGGACTCATCATTTTTCTATTCCGTCAAAATGCTATTGATCTCGTGATAGCTTGGACGGTAAAACTAATATGTGGTGGAGTCAGTTTCATAAATTCAATTCTGACAGAGACTTTCATATCTCTGATACGATTCAAGAAAGAAAAAGATAGAACTTTTCGAGCCCCGATTGAACTTTTACAAATTTGGCTTTTCTCACACCTTTCTCAATTTGGGGAAAATATGACTATATTTGAAATAGGCATGACTGATAACCCTATTTTAAGGTTCAAACAAATATAAGATCAAACTAAGAGTTTGCACTATACACAATGGGTCCATCTGTTCAAGGATCCAAACTCAAAGATTTTCCTTTGGTAAGCTGCGTGGTTTCGGGAGGTTGAGGCTCGACTATGCTATGGCGATCAGTAGCCCGTACCTTTGATGGGTATTATGAGGCAACCAGCTATCAGCCTCTTCGAGTTACACGACAATTTCAAGTTTTGCAGGATGTCCCACCTCCACTCAAACCCAATGAATTTCAAGTCTAGTTCGAGAAAGGCAAATGCTACAGAGCTGAGCTTAGGTGTCATTCTGAGGCTTGGTAGAAATGTTCCACTCAAAAGCTGATTTGGCCCGCAGATGAGCCCACCGAAAGGATGAAGAGTCACTTTGCCACGACCCAGTAAATTCAGTATCATACCATCCTTGCTGAGATACTTCCGAAGATCCCGATTGTGACAGTGCGGCATACCCATCAAACCCAAATCAAAATCAGTGAAGAAAAGGCGATGAAGGCCCAGGAAAAAGGCAGATGCTTTGGCTAAAGAGAATGCACGATTACAGCGTGCCTTGAAGACCCATTCATCTATAAATCACGTGGCCTCTAAAAAAGGAAGGCCATTTGATTTCATGTTCGATTTAGGGAGTTTTTCTTTAGGAGGAAATGTTAGCTTACTATTGATGTTTTCTGATAATATATGTTGTTGTTTCTGGGCGATCTTTCTAGGAATTCCTTTGAGACATTTTCCATTTTGGGCAATTCAATGAGAAACATTAAGCTATAATTTATAAATTTTGGAATTAGTCCAGGTTTTTATTTATTTATTTATTATTGAATAAAGCAATCTGGAATTTCGAAATTTATTGGGCGAATCAATCTTTCGAAAGAAGTTTCGTCTTGGGGGTCTAGAGGATGTCATGGACCGACTTGTTATTCTTACTTGTTGTATTTATTCAATCGTTACTTTTTGTAGGTAATTTACCACGGATCCTCCTCATCCTTATAATACTCGATTAGTGACCAAAAAAAGAATGGCCAGTCAAGTCGAGATTGCAGCCATGATTGATGAAAAGCTGAAAGAACACATGAATACAATGAATGAGCAGATCGCGGCTACCATGTCCAAAATGATGAGTGATCTCATGATCAAGCAGCAACAGATCAATGCTGGCTCTCAATCGGAGATTTCACCTCCAACTCGTCAAGGCCTCCGCCCTGACAAAGCTTCCACAGTAAACACTGATCCAACATTTCAACTGGATGATGTCATTTTGACTGACACTAGTGTATCTTCGGTGACCCATGTTATTCATCCACCCCCCAAGGATGAGAATGCCAAATTGCTGGCTAAGCTCGACCAGAGGTTACATGAAGTGGAGGGAACTCAAAGTGTTCCGCCAGTTGATTTGTCTGTTTTTACTTAGGTCCAAGTGTCCAATAAATTCAAGATGCCAGCTTTCGAAAAGTATGACAGCACCTCAAACCCAATTCAGCACATCGAGATGTATCAGGGGCTCATGAACAGACATGTTTCAAACGGACCTCTAATGATCCAAACCTTTCAAGCAAGCCTGAAGGATGCTGCAATGAGGTGGTATACCAACCACCAAATCAACCGGAAGGATTTGTGGGAAGAGGTGGCAAACCTTTTCGTCAAGCACTTTAAGTTCAATCTCGATATCACCATTACAAGGGAGGACCTAGAGAGAGCTGAGCAGAAAAAAGGGCGAGACACTAAAGGAGTATGCCACTCGTTGGAGGAACATGCCGGGACAGATCATGCCCGAACCTTCAGAACGTGACTTAATGAAATTGTTTGTGTCCACTCTACCACAGCCGGTTCGTTCACGAATGTTAGTGACGGCCGCCCAATCTTTTAGCTAGCTGATAGCCATGGGTGAGGAGATTGAGTCCGGGCTCAAGAAAGGATAGTACAGTGAGTCAGGTTCATCATGTAAGAGATTTGCTGGTAAGAAGGACAAAGAGCATGTCCCTGAAGTCAACATGACTTATGTACAGAAGACGTCAGCTCAGGCCCCGAAGCTGCAATTTACCACCCGACAGCCAGCCTCTTATGGGCAACAAGGCCAGCAGGACCTACGCTAGCAGCGCAAACCTCGGCAGTTTACTCTACTTCCTGGGATATTATCTCAGGTACTGGCGGTGCTAAGGAAGAGGAATTTGCTGAGTTCGGAACCACAAAGATCTAACGCTATTGGCTACAATGTTGGTAAGAGAGGGAATGATTGGGATGGCACAAAGATCTAACACCACTAGTGAAGTGGTGTCATTCGGTGAAATAGAAAAGAAGATGGATGAGTTGGTAAGAGAGGGAATGATTGGGATGGCGGATGAATTCGGGGTAGTGGCCATTATATCTCATGTCATCATTGACTGAAATGAAGAACTGGCAATGCTAATCGATGAACAAGTTAAGTTGGATCCTGAACTAATTGACATGCCCCCTCTTGATGATGCCTCCGATGATGACCTTGTGATCGTTATACCTGATACTTCTAAAGTATTGGTGCTAGTATCACCTCTGCCCTATACTTATGAAAGTGACAAGATGGTTCCATGGTCATACAATGTTGATCTGATAACAAGGTCAGGACAAACTTATGCTGATAATCCACCGGCCAAGCCAGTGGCCGAGAAAGAGGTGAAGGAATTCCTAACTGTGATTAAGGCTAGTGAATATAGCGTGGTTGATCAGTTGAGAAAGTTATTTGCACAAATCTCATTGTTGGAACTTCTTCAGACGTCAGAAAAGCACCGAGGTGCTTTGATAAAGGTTTTGAGTGAGATTCATGTGCCTGAGGCTATTGAAGAAGATAAGCTATAGGGGTTTGTCGGGATGATCCTCCTCAAGGATCAAGTAGCATTTTCTGATCAGGAAATCCCAGTTGAAGGACGTGGTCATAATAAAGCGCTTCATATATTAGTGAAGTACAAGAAGACTCACATGGCTAAGGTGCTTGTTGATAACGGGTCAACTTTGAATTTATGCCCGTTGGCTACTTTGGAAAGGCTAGGCATTAAGTCATCTACCATGCAAGCAGCCAAGACTTCTGTTCGAGCCTTTGATGGAGCAAAGAAGGATGTGATAGGCCAGATTAACTTAAAGCTGCAAATCGGACCTTTGGTGTTCGATATTCTTTTTCAAGTGTTGGATATCCCTTCTGCTTTCAATTTCCTGTTAGGACGGCAATGGATCCACAATGCAGGCACAATGCCCTCCAGTTTGCATCAGAAGATCAAGTTTGTGGCTGAGGCAAAGCTGGTTACAATTTATGGAGAAGAAGATCACCGAATCTTCAATGCGACATCGGTCCCATACATAGAGCCCGATTATGTTGAGGAGGATAGCTATCATTCATTTGAGATAGTTCAAGTTGTTCAAGCTTCCTCTGATATGCCGTTGCCCGTTCCAGAAGTTTCTAATGCAGCTATTATGGTGGCCAAGGTCATGGTTAGTAATGGTTTTGAGCCAGGTCAGGGTCTTAGGAAGGAAGGTGAAGGCATTCATGCCCCGATTGAGACAAATGGACAATCCCAGAAGGCTGGTTTGGGATATCATGGGCTGGGAAGCCACGAACAAGACCTCGGTTGTTGCAGAGGCCAAAGAAGAGTAGGTCAAAGTCCCTTACCACCTCCCATTGACCACATCTTTCGCTCAGCTGGAGTAGTGGGGGGATATGAGCATTTAAAACCGAGCCCAACTGAGGATGATCTCGGGCTTATCTTTCCTAAGTTGCCACAAGCCCTAACTGACTCGCCTAAGAAGCATGGTAAAGCGATTTTGGTCAGTTTGTCTGATGATTCCGAGGATGACCAGCCACCCAGTATTTTCAAGAAGCCGAAGTCGAGGCTGTGGAATTTGACTTTAATAATGGTATACCCTACCTCACCAGTTGGTTTGC
Organism: Syzygium aromaticum; assembly: GCA_024500025.1. Taxonomy (NCBI): domain Eukaryota; kingdom Viridiplantae; phylum Streptophyta; class Magnoliopsida; order Myrtales; family Myrtaceae; genus Syzygium; species Syzygium aromaticum. The sequence continues at coordinate 14,401,387 of CM044889.1, forward strand.
TGAGACCTCAATTGGTGCAATCACTGAAGGACCATTTGAAGGGATGGGCGCTGGCTCTCAAGAGTAACTATTTCCATTTTTTATATTTCCCCTGCGTGGGAATCTTTATTGTTTTATTTTTATTTTCATTCCAATTCATGTTGCACTTAGGTTTTTCAATCCAATAAGATGTAATTCATTGATTCGATATCGGTAAAATTACAGAAATTTTTATCATTTTGAATCTTCTTGAAATACCCCAAACCAACCCAATGACGATAACCAACGATTGAAAAAATTTGTCATCTACGGTAAGAACTGAGGGCTGGGCTTCTCAAGAATTCTTGTCTCGAGATGTTAGAAAACAAAATGAATTTAAAAAAAAAAGAAGCAATGATCAATTTTCAAAAATTGCATGTGGTTAAGCCCTGTCTTGTCTTTTTGATCCATTTCTTTTATGTTTCAGGACTAATCTCGAGGCATGCGAAGGGACGGGAATCATGGATCCTCATATATGTAATGCAAGTCAATCCGATGACTCAGACGATTCTAATTTGAATGATGAAGAGATACGACGAAACTTGGAAATCCATAAGAAATCTAAGCCTCTGACTGTTGAAGAAACTGTAGTGATCAATCTTACCGACATGGAGAATCCTAGAGAGGTGAAGATTGGGGCATGTCTCCCTGAAGATATGGCCAAACGCTTGACCTAATTGTTGAAAGATTATCAAGACATATTTGCCTAGTCTTATACTGACATGCCGAGTCTTGATCGATCGATCGTTGAACATTGTCTACTGATTGATCCTTCGGTTGAGCCCGTGAAGCAAAGGTCGCAAAGAGCTAAGCTAGAACTGGCAAAGAAGATCAAGGAAAAGGTCATGAAGCTTCTTGATGTGGAATTTATTGAGACTACCCAATACTCAGAATGGGTTGCTAATATAGTCCCAGTATTGAAGAAAGATGGACGGGCTCGAGTGTGTGTTGATTACCGAGATCTGAATAAAGCTAGTCCTAAGGATGATTTTCCACTCCTACATATTAATGTGCTTGTAGACAGCACAGCCGGGTTCAAACTATTTTCCTTCATCGATGGTTTCTCAGGTTATAATCAGATCTTGATGAATGAGGATGATAAGTTGATAAGTTGAAAACAGCATTTACCACTCCATAGGGGACATTTCACTACAAGGTGATGCCCTTTGGTCTCAAAAATGTTGGAGCAACTTACCAGCGGGCAATGGTCACGTTGTTCTATGACATGATGCATAATGAGATTGAGATATACGTTGATGACATGATTGCAAAAACTCAGCATGGAGAAGATCACATAGAAACCTTGATGAAATTATTCGACAAGCTTTGCAAGTTCAAATTGCGCCTCAATCCGGCAAAATGCGTGTTCGGGGCAGCCTCTGGCAAACTACTCGGCTTCGTTGTCAGTAACAAAGGCATTGAGATTGATCCATCAAAAGTGAAGGCCATTTGTGAAATAAAATCTCCCTCTTCGGTGAAAGAAGTTCGTGACTTAATGGATAGGCTAAACTATATAGCTAGATTTATTTCTCAACTATCTGAGACAGTGAAGCCTTTCTTTAAACTTCTCAAGAAGAATGCGCTGGTTAGATGGGATGAAGAATGTGAGCAAGCATTCGACAAGTTTAAGCACTACTTGATGAATCAGCTGGTGCTTATTCCGCCGACACCGGGGCAACCTCTGACACTATACCTTACAATCCACAGTGAGTCCTTAGGCGTCATGCTTGCTTAGAAAAGTGAGGAGGATGGAAAAGAGCATGCGATTTATTATTTGAGCAAGAAGTTTACCGCCTCTGAGATGAACTATTCTGAAGCAGAAAGAACGTGCGTCGCACTGGTCTGGGTGCTACACAGATTGAGGCAATATACTTTGCATTATCAGATACTGCTTGTAACAGAGTGTGATCTCATCAAATACTTGCTTAATCAACCCGCTTCGGTTGGAAAACTGGCAAAATAGCAGATTCTCATCTCATAATTCAATGTTCAATTCTTGTCTCAAAAATCAGTAAAAGGACGAGTAATTGCTGATGTCCTGGCTGAAAATCCTGGGAAAAATGAGGATCTAGGTCTGCTAGAGGATAGAGTCATGCCAATTGATGAGTATCTATGGACCATGTATTTTGATGGGACCGTAAACTTGTCAGGATCAGGTATCGGGGCAGTTTTAATATCCCCAGGCAGTTAACATTATCCAGTGGCGGCGAAATTGATATTTTCTTACACGAACAATATCGCTGAATATGAAGCATGCATCCTTGGGTTACAAGCTGCAATCAAAATGGGAGTAGCTCGACTTAAGGTGTTCGGAGATTTAGCCCTCATTATTTTTCAGACCATTGGTAAGTGGCAAACTAGAAATGCTAAGTTGCAGTCCTAGCATGCCTATTTAGAGGAGTTGGTAGAAGAGTTTGAAGATATTTCGTTTGAATACTTGTCGATGACTCAAAACCATTTTGCCGATGCTTTGGCTACTTTATTGGCAATGCTACGAGTGACAAGTGGGTTAGAAGTTAAACCTTTAAAGATAGAGGTCTTACAGAAATTGGCTTATTGCATGGCCACGACAGAAGAGCCTAATGGCAAGCGGTGGTATCATGATGTCAAGGCATATCTTCAAACACAGGAGTTTCTTGACAAAAGTACCGCATCTAACCAAAAGTATATCAAGAAAATGGCATCGAAGTTCTTCTTAAGCAGAGAATGTCTATACAAGCGGTCCTATGATTCGATCTTATTAAGATGTGTTGATTCAACCAAGGCTGTTCATTTGATGCTAGAAATACATGAGGGAGTATGTGGTCTGTACATGAATGGTCATATGCTAGCAAGGAAGATAATGAGGATGGGATATTACTGGCTCACTTTAGAGAGTGATTGCATTCAACATGTCCGAAGTTGTCACAAATGTCAGATCCATGGTGACAAGATTAATACTCTCCCGAATGAATTGCATAAGATGTTTGAACCATAGCCATTCTCTATGTGGGGCATTGATGTGATTGGCCCGATTAATCCTAAAGCGTCAAATGAACATCGATTTATCCTGGTCACTATCGATTATTTTTCGAAGTGGATTGAAGCTATGTCCTATACGACAGTGACGGCCCAGAATGTGGTGAAGTTCATTTGTCGAGACATCATTGCTCGATATGGTGCACCTGAGACCATAATTACTGACAATGGGTCGAATCTAAATAATAAATTGGTGGATGATCTGTTCAAGGAGTTCAAGATCAAGCATCTGAATTTCTCTCCATATCGTCCGCAGATGAACGGAGCGATCGAAGCAACCAACAAGAATATCAAGAAAATTTTGGCTAAAATAGCTGAGAACTATCGCGATTGGCATGAGAGATTACCATTTGCACTTATGGCATATCGGACTTCTATCTGGACATCTACAGGGGCAACTCCATATTCTCTTGTATACGGTATGGAAGCAGTTTTACCTGTTGAGGTTGAAATTCCTTCGTTACGTATTCTTTCACAGGTACAATTGTCAGAAGCAGATTGGATCCAGCAGAGATTGGACCAGTTGAACCTGATTGATGAGATAAGGCTTAGAGCTATATGTCATGGCTAGTGCTACCAACAACGAGTTGCTAAATCTTTCAACAAGAAAGTCAAGCCTCGACATTTTCAGGTAGGGGACCTTGTCCTGTAGAAGTTATTGCTGATAGTTCCTCTTGTAGAAGGAAAATTTGCCCCAAATTATGGCAGCCCGTACATTGTGAAGAAAGTCCTTCCAAGAGGTGTTTTGATTTTGGCCGAGATGGATGGTCGTGTTTTTTCCAATCTAGTTAATTCTGATTCTGTGAAGAAGTATTACACTTGATTTGTACTCATTCTGACTTTGTTTCTATCGAGTCTCAAATTGAATTTCATGAATCAATTGATTTTCTTGTTATGTTATTAAGCTTTGTTTGAGGAAAGCTTTTGATCTGGCAATCTGTTTCTGTCCTAATGAAGTGATCATATTGCATGAGAGACTTCAAGATGACGAAAGGCAAGTCATTTCCATACACGTCCTGAATAATAATCCCCAGTGCGAGTTGAGTGAAAATTCCGTGCTAATAAGGCAAAGGATTATCTCATGAAAAGTATGACGACCAAAATGATGAAAGGCATTCATTCCCTCTATCTAAACACTACAAGTTATCATTTACTTATCCCTTTGAACGGAGTTTCATTTGTTATCCCTGTCAGGAACAACCTAATATTGGGGCAATTTCTTAAAAAGTTCAGAATGGTTAGAATTTTCTTGCTTTCACTTGCATCAATCTTCAAGTATATTTATTGCATGCAAATTCTGTGTTAGCTCGAGTGCCTTAGATATGACGAAGAGCATTTCTTTCTATATCCTTACACATTATACCCATTGCATACCCAATTTGAGCGGTGAATTCATTTCAACTCGATTGATGATCATTCTTGTGATAAACAAATGAAATCATTTCAAAGCAAGTTCAAGGTGACTTGAGACAAATGGGAGCTCAAAGAAAATTCATCAGGAAGGATGCAAAAGGACTCCATTAAATTGAAGTTCTCTCTCTCAGAAAAAGCTCTCTTTAAAAGAGGGAGAAAAATCTCTTGAAAAGAAAATCTCTCTCTCAAAAAAAAAATGAATGATGAGAGAAAGAAAGGTTTCGGCGAAAACTGAGTCGATATGCAAGATCATTCTTCAAAGAAGAGACTATTTGAAAGTTCATTTGTGGAGCAATCGCTAGAGATAGATCTATGGTACCGGTAACATGATTGGATGATCACCAATTTCCATGTTCATAATACCCCATTTGATGGAAATAGGCCATTCATTTCAAATTTACCCGAATCTACGTTACAACCCTTTACTGAAGTCTCTTCAGAATAGGGTACTTGAGTTAACATAGAATTTCAAATACTTATAAATGTTGCTCGAAGAAGTGCGAGCAAGATTTTTCTATCTCTTTTTTGCAGCATTCCTGACTTATAAAACCCGGAGCAGCTGGTGATATCAATTCTTTCAAAGCTATGACTCTCATGAGTCCCTATTGTGAAACCTTTGACCAAGCCTATATTTCAGTCCTTATAAAGACCTCTCAGATTGGCTCAGTCATACTGATTTTGAGAATATCCAAACCCTTGTTAAGCACGATAAAGAGAGTTTGAGTGATTCTTATACCCACATCAAAGGTCGAGTCAAAAACCTTTCATTGAAAGTGAGTGGAAAGTCCTTTCTAATTAAAGGTCTCTCATTTAATGTGATCATATTGTCAAAAGGACAAAGTTGTTGTTCTTATTGATAGATTCCTCAGTAAAGCTCGGTAATGCAGGCAGATTCATGAAATATGTTTTCTTTGCCCATGCGCATGTCTTATTTTAACCTTTTCTCGGGTAAAAACAAGTGCAATGCAATTGGCTCTGTCATTTTTATAACATAAGAAGAATTCAGGTACGTTTGCTAATTATTCTTCATTGTTTCTCTTTTTGTGTTCACTCAGTAGAATAGGAGACATGATCTCTCTCATATGTTCACCAAGTGGAATAGGTGACATATCTCTTTGTGTTGCCCAGCAAAATAGACAGCACACCCCATTTCATGTTTGCCCAGTGGAACAGGCGGCATAGTTTCTCATTCCGTGTTCATCCAGTGGAATAGGTGGCACAATTAACCTCATGGAACATGTGACATGATCCTTTTCGTGATTGCCCAGTGGTAAAGGTAACACGTCTCTTTTAATTCTTTCTTCATATCATGCATTATTTCGCATCTGTAGGAAACTATAGGTAACAGATAAGCAATTCTGTACCTTGAGAACTTTACTTTCAGTGGACTAGAAGTTTGGAGATCGAGAGAGTTCACAACATTATAAAGCTTTCCCTCATTTGACCGCTTTTTGTGCGATCCGTATGTAAGGCTCTTTCACCGAAGCGAGAAGCCTTAGCATACGTTCCTTATTGTTTGCATATCATGCATCATTGCATTTGAAAAATTGGAATTAAAACCCCAAAAAAAAAAAAAAAGAGAAGAAGATCATTCATCATTTTGCATGGTTTAAATTTAGGTTTCAGTCTTTGAGCGAAACCTCTGCAAACCTCCATTCAAAGAGAGGCAACTGTTGATACCTAAATTTTGGCAACCCAATTAGTCATTCATTGCATAAAAATTAGGGATCGATCCAAGTCCCTAGAAAAGAAAAAAAAATTAGCTAAATTGCACATAGATATTAGCAGCATTTCATTTATAGTAATCGGCTCATATAGTTGCATTTGCATTGGACCTGCGGTGGATGGACTCGAGTGAACGGCTCTGAACTTAATGAAATTGGGCTAAGCCCGTGTTCAAGAAAATTCTAGGCCAAGCCCATGAACATTATAAGAGCTAAAATTTTCATTGAAAAATATCGAGTTGGAAAATATTTGTTTGTCAATCTTTATATTATCACAATTCAAATTGAATGAATTGATATTATCACAGAGATATTACAATATTTTCTTTGAATCAAAATAGGAAATAATGGCAAGCAAAACCCTAAACTTTGCCTATAAATACATTCAATGAGAAATCGTGAGGGGTTTTCACTGGACACAATTGAGAGAATAGAAAAAGCGTCAGAAAAGAAGCATGGGGGGCAGAACATACGTTCGAGGAGAGAGATCAGAATTTTAAGGGGGGCACACAATTTGATACACGGCCAGAAAGAGAGTCATCGGTGAGTGAAGAGAGCAAGCACATCCCGTCGAGCTTCACCCTCCGCGACAACAATCCTGCTGCCGCTCGTCGTTGCTGCTTCAAGTCCCCACCTGTTACCCTTGCCGTAACGAGCCTTGCTGAATCACAAAGCAGCAGCCCCGCATCTAACTTTGTTGACGTCTTTGCCAACGAAGTCGCTGGTCTGTTGCTCCACTTGCTACCCCTCGCGGCCCACACCGTATTGGTTCCACTGTCTCATCAATCAAGCGACGTTGCTACAGCATACCAGATCGCCAGTGTTTCATTGATCCAGTACAGGTTCTTCTTGTTACAGTTCAGCAATACTCCTACGAAGCTCGACGTTCAAATTTGTCAAATCAGATATCGGGAGCTATATTTGGCGCCAATCCGGAGTTTATTGGTGGCCAAAATAACTCATTTGAGCACATCAACGCTATTAAACAAGGTAAGTACACTTGAATGTTATTCTGTAAATTCGTGTATAGAGAAACCTGCATGTTTGAGATGCTAATGTCAGCTCATTAATGTCGAAATTTTGCAAAGTGATAAACTAGAGAGTCATAAATCACGTCTCAAGCTTCGATTTGATATGTTGTATGCCTCAATCAGACTTAGTTTGCTAGGTCAAAACTCTTTCGGAAGTTAAGATCAGAATCTGGAATGTGATGTTCAAGTCTGTTCTAATGATTTCCTGATTGACGTTGTGCTGTTCTATGATTTTTTTGATTTTCTATGATCGTTGTTTGAAAAAAATTTCTTCGTGAAAGTCGTAGAACACATCTTAATCTGTTCATCATAAAATTTTCATAAAATTCCAAGCATGTTAAGATTGAACGAATTGCAACGCCATTTATGCATTGCTCTGGTGACAAACTAGTTTCAGACTAACCTTCATATGTTCTTCGATTTTTATAAATTCATGTGTTCAAAATATGAAAAAAGTTTCTTCACAAAAGTTCACGCTGAGATCGAGATCTTTCCAGTGATATTAATTTCATCAAAATTGAAATTCATTTGGATTTTCAAAATGAATTTTTATTATCTAATCAGATCTGTGTTCAGATCTGATTTTCATTCCTTTGGAATCCAAAAGATGTTTCTTCGAATTTGATAAAGTTAGATTCCTCCTATGTGAAAACTCAAAACTACAAAGTTGTTCCTTAGGGTCTCATTATCTTGATAGGAAATTTTGAGGGCCTAATAGCAATTTTTAGAGGATCAATTTGCTAAAAATTTCATATGAGGTCTTCTCGGGTTAAAATTCGATTTGCAGTTGAGTCCTTTGTGAAATCCGAATTTTGATAGAATTTGAAGATCTCAAAATTTTCTGAATATATCCTCGATTTTCAAGATAGCAAAATCTTTTTAAGATGTGATCAGTTAGGAAAATTTCCTAATTCGCAATCGTACAAATGGGAATAAGTCTATCTATCAGGCTTTAGATAGAATTATTTCCATAGCGGGTATTTCGAATCTTTAAGGTCGATCCATCAGGCTTCGGATCGAAACTTGGTTCGAAAAATTTAGCGGATATAATCTTTCTACTAAAAGATTTGCAACTTGGATTTAAATTCAAAAATATGTCATGAAAAAAGAAAAATTGCATCTTTGAACTCTAAGTCAGAATTCATCAAAATTGCCGAATTGAGTATTTTTCTTGAGATTAGTACCGAAAGGACGTTAGGGTAATCAAGCGTAACCAAGTCCCCGGATTTATAATCTCTGGTTCGTAGAAATAAAATAGTACTTCCGCTATTTTATTTAGGTTTCTAATCAACCTATCTTAAATGATTAGTAGCGGCTCCTATTGAAAATATTTGCATACTCATAATTAGACCTAAGTTGCGAATTGGTAGAGCTTGGGAGAACTTGAGCTAAGTTAATAAATTTAATTGATCTAGTAATCTATTAGCCTAAGATCGGAAAACCTGATTCTTAGGTCGCTACAAACGCCAAGAAATAAGTGAATCGCCAAGAAAAATGCAATAACCAGTGATAGATTTGCGATCAGCAACATTGGAAGCCCAATCAGTATCAGAATAGGTACACAACTTGAGAGCAGAAGAGGATGGTAGAAATAAGAAACGCGATAAAGTGCCTCGAAGATAGTGCAAAATCCTTATAACAGCCGCATAATGAGTTGTTCGAGGAGCAGCAGCAAACTAACTGACAACATGAACAGCATAAGCGATGTCGGGTCAGGAGATAGTAAGATAAATAAGACTGCCAACCAAGGTTCGATAGCGGGTGACATCAGAAAGAGGTTCTTCATCGTCTGGACAAAACTTTTGATTTAGCTCAATAGGAGTGGCAGCAGTACGTGAATCTGATAAAGCAGCCATAGACAGAATATCAGCAGTATATTTCTGCTGAGAATTGAGAATACCACGTGAACTGCGAGCAATCTCAAGTCCAAGAAAATAGCGCAGTGGTCCTAGATCCTTCATGGCAAAATGTTGCTGAAGGTGTCGCTTGGTATGCTCAATATGATCACGATCATCTCCAGTGATGACCATATCATCAACATAAAGAAGAAGAATAGTGCAACCTGAAGAAGAGGTATGAACAAACATAGCATGATCAGCCTCACTTTGAATGAAACCAGCAGACTGAATAACATCACTGAACTTCTCAAACCAAGCACTAGGGTCCTGTTTGAGACCATAAAGAGCCCGTTGCAAGCGACAAACCTGTCCAAAGTAATAGGTTGAGAGATTGGAGATGCGGTAATGACTCGTGGTGATGCAAAAAGACGTGAAGCATTCCTCTTCTTCCAACAATGTAACTCGGCATGACCAGGACGATGACAATATGTACATGAAAGGTGGCGAGGACCACGAGAAGACGAAGGACGTGGTGGAGCAGCCAAAACTGTAGGTAGAACACGTGGTGGAGCAGCCAAAATAGCAGTTGAATCAGAAACTGCCAAGGAGGAAAGAAGACCAAGACGAGTTTCCTCGGACTGTAATTCTTTGATAGCATCAAGGAGGGATGGTCTTGGAGAACGGTGAAGAAGTTGGCTGCGAACACCTTCATAGGGAGAGCCAAGCTTCATAAGAAAAGAATGTAGACGATGCCTATCTTGAGTCTGAAGTCAAGTAGATGGACACTGAGTACAGTTCAGGCATGATGGGTAGAGAATAGGAGCAAGAATGTCCATAATGTCCAGTTGACTCTAAAGTGAGTGCATGTAATTATAGAAATCTCGAATAAAGCGAGACCCTTGCATAACACTGTAAACTTCTTGCTCCAACTGATAAACTCGAATGTCCCTGTTTAGGTGAACATCTCGGCAAGCTGATCCCATAAACTTTTCGCCTCAACAACATTAGAAAATTGTGGGCGAAGAGCAAGATCAATGGAACCAAAAATGATAGCCCATGCCTTCCGATCAGCAGCATTCCATGCTCGAATTTCAGCGGCACGTTTCGCAACTTCATCAGATGATTCACTTTTAAAAGCACCAGGACAAGGACAAAGTCCCTCAACATGCTCAAACAAGTCGCGGTAAACAAGTGTTGCCATTGCCGATGGTTTCCAAAGAGAATAGTTCGAACCATCGAGTTTGACGTCAATACGGTCACTAGAATCACCCATGACGATAGAAAAAGAAATCACTAGCAAAGCTAGAAATATAGATTGAGGTGATCGAAAGGATCGAGAAAGAAGAAGCGCGGATTAGAACGAGCAAGGATGATGGCCCAAATGCCCTAAACTCATTATCTTAATTTTTGATGTGGAAGATACAATTTATGGCAACCGCAAAGCGTACTTTTAAAAAATAATGAGCTCATTGTCTTAATTTCAAACAATATACATGAGATTTTTGGCTCTGATACCATGAAAAGAAAGAAAGATTAAAAGAGAATGATATTTATTCTCTTATAATATCAAACAATATACATGGAAGCTTTAGGCTTAGATGAGTAAAGGAGCCTAGCATTCTTTCTATGTGGGACCAAAGAGAAAGAAGAGAAGTAAAGGAAAACCTACAAAACTATACAACATGTTCTAACAACTAGATCCTCATAAATGTAAGACAATTTCTGTGCATGAGGACAAAGAACTCTGGCTGGATTTTAGGTATGAGAGGTCCCTACACTTTTGCTACTCTTGTGATGAGATTGGCCACCACGGCAAGTTGTTCGTGGGAGCTGTCCTTTTTGGAGTATTTTTTAGGGAAAATGATACAAACAGTCCCTGAACTTTGATTCAAAGTGCAATTTGATCCATGAACTTTTAATTTGTTTAATGTAGTTCCTGAACTTTAACCCAATGTTCAATATGGTCCTTGAACTTTCAATTTGTTCAATGTGGTCCCTGAATTTTTTGTACATGTTTAATATAGTTCCTGAACTTTATAAAAATATTCAATGTAATCCTTCCATTAATTCAAGTTCAGGGACTATGTTGTATGTTTTCATATAGTACAGGGACTAAATTGAATATTTACTAAAAGTTCAGGGATCAAGTTGAACAAATTGAAAGGTCATGGACCACAATGAACATTAGAATAAAGTTCAAGGACTACATTGAACAAATTAGAAGTTCATGGATCAAATTGCACATTGAGCCAAAGTTCAGTGACTGTTTATGTCATTATCCCTATTTTTTATGCAAAGAATCATGACAAGGAAGGGCCTAAGGCAATGATACTAGAGACACCAACCACCTGAACTCATATTGTCTCTCTTATGAACAAAGGGATCCTAGCCCTATCAAAACTCAAGCGAACAAACAGGAAAATAGAGTTTCAATCTCAGAGGAAGGGGACAAAATGGTGTTCTATGGAAGTGCTGACCTTGAATTTGTAGAATTCTCAGATTTAGCAGGAGGCAAAGAAGGGCCATATTCCTGAAGTAAAAATAAGGGGCGCAGGCAATTCTGAAGAAAGCAAAACAAGGGCTCTAAAACTTCAGCTTCAAAAAAAAAATGGGGAGATTTAGTCGTTACAAACTCAACTTCTTGACACTCCAATCCAAATATTGAAAAACTCAAGTAAATGGGCTTTGGTAGCTAGTCCTAATACGCCATTAGGTTACAAACGAAGCTTTTGTGTTGAAGCCTCTGTGTCGGACCTGACAATCTAAGCCTCAGGAGCTATCGATCGTAGCTCAGGAAAGGCCAAGTATCTTGTTCCTCGTGGAAACCAAGAATCCAGAATTCGAGTTACAAAGGCTAAGAAGAAGACTCAAGTTCCAACAGGGTCTTGCAATTGATCCTGTGGGTTTGGCAAGGGGATTAGCTGTTGTGTGGCAAGTTGGATCTCACTAAAGACAGAATCAGCTACCGATGAAGTTGTGGACCTGACTTATGTAGATGGAGAAAGCAAAAAAAAAAAAAAACAGATGAGAATAACTTTGTTCATGCTCCGAAAGTATTCCAGGAAAGAATTCAGCTATGGGGGAAGATTGCGTGACAAGAGTCTCCCTAACACCCTCCCTCGGGTTTGTGCAGGAGATTTAAGTGAAATACCTTGTGGGGAACCAAGTGGCTGAATATTATAGATTTGAATGCATTTAGAGAATTCCCGAATGCATGCTCTCTGATAGATCTGGAAAGTAAAGGGTGTGCATTCATAGGACTTTTAATCCAAGATACAACTAAGAAAATTCTCCAATACCGATTCATCGCGTGGTGGCATCGGCGATTAGAACGTGAGGCATTCGGTCTGTACAGATCAACAAGTTTGCTCTAATTTGCTTGGAGTTGGCGACAAATGGTATTGATATGAAAATTTCTATAAGTTCGAGTACTTGATTGCAAAAATATTTGAGATCAAGGACATATAAGTTTAACGCATGCTTTAGGTAAACATATTCTTTTTCTATTGTGGGATAAGCGAGCGCAAGAATTTGCATTAACATATATATATCTAAATAAAGCGAAAGCAAATTGGTTCTCTCGGCTTTTAGGGAAAAGAGCTCAAACTTGTTTGGTCGATACGTCGGCCTTTGAAGAGATCCCTAATGTAGGGAAGAATCTATTGACATTCGATTTTCTTTTTCTTTCAACCTTTTCATAATGGATCGCAATATTTAGGTGCTTTCTTGACGCTAATTAATCCTAAACAATTTCCTACTCTATCAAAAACTTTCCATTGATCCGCCAATTTCTTACATGAAGAAAACTTCCACATAAATCCTTTTCCTTCCTTTATTTATTCTTATTCTCCATTTTGAATCTCTGATTGGATCGATTACTTCCATTTTTCCGATTTTTTTTTAGTTAGGTAATAATAAAGTTTTTTTTTTTTTTGGTCCGATAGGTAATAAAGGTATGTATTTCAATTGACAGCTCGAGTTAGGGAATAGGGAGGAGCAAAACAACGGTTCGAATCATTAGATCAACCGATTCAATTCGTTTTTTGCGCTTCGATACAACATACAAGAGCAATATTTTTTATATGAAAATACAAGAGACAAATATTTCAAGTATTCTAAAACTGAACAGAACCGAACCGAACCACGGACCGGTATAACTTCTTAATTTTTTAATTTCCTTTTTATAATTCATACATGAAGGCATGAAGCAGCATATTAAAATAAGTTTGATATTTATTTCAGTGCGGAATTTATGAACAGGGGACTGGTTCTCTTCCATGCATCTTCCGTCATCAAGAGAAATCTTGCCGGGATCCCAGGAATACAGCATGGGAAAATCTGCGGCTTCAGAATAATGCAGCTTCGGAGCTCCGACCACCGCCGTCTCGCGAGCCTCCTGCGGTCCTGCACCGACGGCAGATCCTACCGGACCGGCAAGCTCCTCCATGCCCGCATCCTCCGCCTCGGCCTCCTCGACGCCACCTTCCTCTGCAACCGCCTCGTCGAGATGTACGCCGCGTGCGGCGAGACGGGGCGCGCTCGCTCGGCCTTCGACGGCACGCCCCGTAAGGACGTTTACACGTGGAACGCGATTCTGGGTGCCTACTGCAAGGCCGGAGAGCTGCGGTCCGCGCGCCGGCTGTTCGACGCAATGCGCGAGAGGAACGCCTTCTCGTGGAACAACGTGATTAGCTCCCTGGTCAGAAATGGGTTCGACCAGGAGGCCGTGGAGGTCTATCGTTCGATGATACTGGACGGTTTTGTGCCTACCCGTTTCACTCTGGCCAGTGTGTTCAGCGCCTGTGGTGCTTTGTTGGATGTGGAGGTTGGCAGGAGGTGTCATGGGCTTGCTGTGCAGATCGGTCTTGAGAAGAATATTTATGTGGGTAATGCTTTGTTGTGTATGTACGCTAAGTGTGGCTGCATTGACGATGCCATTCGGGCTTTTCGAGATTTGCCTGATCCAAATGAGGTTTCTTTTACGGCAATGATGCATGGCCTAGCGCAAACCGATAGAGTCCCGGAGGCCGTTGAGGTGTTTAGACTGATGTGCAGACGAGGGATACCTATTGATGCCATCTCCCTATCAAGCGTGTTGGGTGTTTGTTCTAGTGGGGGATATGATGAATCTTTCCTAGATAGTTGTGGTGGTGGGCATTCGTGCATACTTCAGGGCCAACAAGTGCATTCCCTTGTGATTAAACTTGGATATGCGAGTGATATTCATTTGAGCAACGCGATAATTCATATGTATGCGAAGAATGGCGACATGGTTACCGCCGAGATGATTTTTGGTGATATGTCGGAGATTAGTGTAGTTACTTGGAATCTGATGATTGCTGGGTACGGGAACAAATGCGAAAGTGACAAGGCCATAAGATATATGCAGAGAATGCGATGCTGCGGTTTTGAACCAAATGAAGTCACCTTTATAAATGTGCTTGTGGCATGTGTCAACTCTGGGAATGTTGAAATGGCTTGTCAAGTTTTTGAAAAGATGCTGTTTCCAACAGTTAGTTCCTGGAATGCCATGCTGTCAGGGTATTTTCAGAGTGGAAACCACATTGAGGTGATAAAACTCTTCCAGAAGATGCAGTTTCTAGGTGTGAGACCCGATCGAACATCTTTAGCTATTATTCTTAGCTCCTGTGCAGCGCTTGAGGTTTTGGAGTTTGGGAGACAGGTGCATGCAGCCTCACTAAAGGTTGCCAGTAACGCAGATGTATATGTTGCCAGTGGACTCATAACCATGTACTCAAATTGTGGAAAGATAGAGCTAGCGAAGCTCATATTGCATAAAATACCCAAACTAGATATTGTTTGCTGGAACTCAATGATGGCAGGTCTCGTGCTTAATTCCCTGGACATAGAAGTTGCTGTATTATTTAAGCAGATGCGGCAAATGGAGATGCTTCCTACTGAATCCTCTTACGGTACTATGTTGAGTTGTTGCGGCAAATTTAGTTCTTCATTTTATGGGAGGCAGGTGCATGCTCAAATAGCTAAAGATGGATATGCACATGATGTATGTGTAGGAAGTGCCCTTGTTCATATGTATTGTAAATATGGTGATGTAGATGATGCTCAGAGCTTCTTTGATATGATGCCCTATAGAAACACTGTTACATGGAATGAGATGATACATGGATATGCACAGAATGGCTTTGGACATGAAGCTGTTTGCCTCTATGAAGATATGATTGGTTTGGGCATGAAAGCAGATAGCATTACGTTCGTTGCTGTTTTAACTGCCTGTAGTCATGGTGGGCTTGTTGATACTGGAATCAGTATATTCAATTCAATGCAGCAAGAACATGGCGTAGAACCTCTTTTGGATCATTATGTATGCATAATTGATTGTTTGGGACGAGCCGGGTGCTTCAATGAAGTGGAAGGGCTCATAGATAAGATACCATATAGAGATGATCCAGTTTTGTGGGAGGTTCTACTTAGTTCTTGTAGGGTCCATGCTAATGTGAGTTTAGCCAAAAAAGCAGCTGGGGAACTTCTCCATCTGGACCCGCAAAATTCAGCCCCTTATTTGCTTCTTGCCAACATCTACTGTTCATTAGGAAGATGGGATGAAGCGAGGGCAGTAAGAAACCAAATGAATGACAACCAGATTGCTAAAGATCCAGGCTACAGTTGGATTGATATTAAGCATGAGATGCAAACCTTCCTTGATTATAATCCTGTGGTGGTCAAAGAGAGAATTGAAGCATGGCAACCTGTCGAAAACAGAATGAGGTAACCCATTCTTGGACAGTGGTTTTAAAAGATTTAGCTGGCCAGTGGTCAAGAAGCTTGAGATGATTAGATCAGATGCAGTCTTGCAGGCATCTGTGCAGAATTGCACTGATTTCTATCCCAAGTAAATGAGTATCCCGCGGAAAAGATGATTAGATCAGATGCAGTCTTCCAGACATGCAGTGGTCAATTGCAATGATCTCTATCCTAAGTGACTGGGTGTCCCACAGAAAAGGGAATCATCACCTTCTCGAGAATTACCTCTGTGGGAAAACAAAGGGCACAGTTGGGGTATGCAGATCTTCTCTGTTGACATTGGCAGACAACTTGTCTTCCTTTCTGTCATTTTGACCTCTTAGATACTATAGAAGCAAGTCATATTTTTCATGCTTTTTGTCAATCAGCACTTTGATTATTGCTGTAAAGTTTTACTTGTGATAGCTGATGACTCTATCCTATTATCTCAAAAACATTTCAGCTTGGTGTGAAGGACAGCTTGATGGATAAAGCTGTAGCAGCACTTAGATCTGGCCACCTCAGTCTGAAGCTCGAAGAGACTTGGTTTTTCGAATACTTAGAGAGTTTTTCAAATTCTGACATTGGAGGGATGCAGTCTTGTGGCACAGCTGCACAAGAAATGTCTCTCATTATTCTGCCTGTGGAAGAATGAAGTGGAAAACATAACTCTGGTTGGGTTTTACTAACTCTGGTTGGCTCATGTCATAAAGACTTCTGGCAGGTACCACTTGTCAATTTTCATCTTTGCTCTCACTCTCCTCTAAACCTTGTAGTGATAAGTGCTCTCTGTGAAATGGGCTCTCTCCATGGTCTTCACTGTGACAACCGTATTATTGCACTACAAACTAACATATTGCATAAACAGAAGTAGGGGTTTAACTCTTATCTGTCAGTGGTGGACTCAAAAACATTGAGTTTAATGGTACTTTCAATTGTGGGGTATTTTTATATATCTTTCTCTGATTAGATTCGGTTTCATTTGCCTAAATCCTCCTCTCACAAGAGCTGCTTTCCTGCAACCTTGATGCCATAGAGCTTTGATCATCTAAAGCATTCTGATTTGATGATCTTAAGCTTCGAAATTTGTATGAATATAATTAAAAAAAGGGGGCTTTTTGGGTGTCTGCACAAGATTTAGATGGCGTCCACTAACTTTGATCTTGAAGAACTGGTTTATTTGTTGCACTCACATTGATATTCTTGACAAACTTAGTTCCCCTGTTTTAAAGATTTTAACCTGAACAAGTCAAGTATTGCCCTTTCTGAATTGCTAGCCATGTTTTCTCCAGCACCAAGGTTTATATAGGTCTAATCAACTCAAAAGATCCAGCTTCATTGGTCCTCTGTGGATTAGCCTATCTGAAGTTCAAGTGCTATAACTGGGCAGTGACTGATGAAACTTATGGGGGTCACTTTAGAGTACTATGAGAAAACATAAGAACTTTATGAGGATAAGATGCTGGAAGGCATTAAGTGTTTGAAGCCGAATGCTGGCATCACAGCATATCCAGAAAACGACTATAACCTTGATAAGTATATAGCAGTTGGTTTGCCATCATACAAGATATAGTATATTAACAAACACAATGTAGTGAGGTAAAGATGAGTTCTGCTTGGATGGGAAATGGGCTAGGAATCATTGATTTGACATGTTTGAACATGTACAAGGATGACTCTGCATGCTTCCATGTATGTATTCAGTCCTTTAACTCTTTCGTTATATATATTTTAGTCCTCGAGTCTCCGATTGTCGAATCACGTCTCTGATGAAGTTATAGAAGTTCATCAAGTTCTTTTATTAGTTCCTTCGGCTAAAATCTTGTAAAAAGCTTGCACTTACCTTTTTTAGCTCTCTGAAAATTTTAGTAGGTAATTAGGCTGTCCTTGGCTTAGTTTTGGTTTTTCTATGAACTTTGCAGGACTGACAGGCCGTGGCACACTTTGAGAGCTAGGAAGAGCCACAGTGCTGGTAGCTTGAAGATGATCTTGATCCAAAAACTAGTGAGATGAATATAAGATATTGGCATTAGGAAACCCATATTTAAGAATAATAGCCACAACAATGTCCAGTCGTATTCTGCAGTGTAATCTTTAAGGTCTTTAGTTGGTGGCAAAAATTGGTAGCACAGTTATGCCATAGAAAAATTATTCATCTTCAACTTTAGTTCTAATTCCTATCCTGAAATTTGTAAATCTCATCCCTGGTAAATTCTTCCTTTATATTTGAAACTATGACTTAGTGGATGGGAGCCCTTTTGCTTCTTCCAAAACTGATAACTCCAACATCATCCTCATTGCATCACCCTTGAGAATTCACCATGATGAGATATTACCCCGTCAAAATAATGAGCCTTTGTCCAGTTACCCTGAAGCTCCTTCTCATACCCAAAACCACATGATCTGATGGCTTTGCCATCCACTGATTTCCAGGAAAAATTATGAGAGGATTCAGTTTGATGGCTTTTGATGGACCAGTTGATATGATATATAGCATAGAGGGAGGTGGAAGCAGGAATCTTGCCATGTCTCGCATTTCAGTCGACGGAGTTGCTTGAGGTAATTGCCAAGGCATTTGGTGCTATAGGGCTCTGCCTCATCCAGCATTGCTCCTCCTTTTCCAATGAGACTCACTGACCTGGTAATGGATTTTCTGGTTGCATTATTCTCCCTTTGTTTTGCACTCCTTGCGCCTTCATTTCCTCCCCTCCCTCGATAAACAAATAATTGACTCTTTGGATGAAGAGACTGTCGTTCTTTTCAGAGAAAAGTTTGGTGCTTTCCATTGCAGTGTCATTTATGAATCAGGTAAATTAAAGAATATTCTGGAGGCATTTTTATAATGGTACATCTTAGAGTCTGGCTGAAGAACTTGACTGAACTCTTTCGCTCGTGTGCAGAACTTGATTAACCTAAGTCGAAAGAGTTGGTGAACCTTGACACCAACTTATTTGAATCAACTCCCGTGGTTCAACCCCCTAATCAGAGCTATGATTCTGAAGTTACTGTTCCCATTAACTGTTTAGTTTTTCGTCATTCTTAGATGCTAGATGCGTGGAACCTTGGAACACATTGTCAGAGAAATTCTTAACCTGTTTAAGATGGTTATTTAGCCTCGTTGTCGTACATGAACTGTGAACCTATATTTCAAGCCTGTTTTTTTAGTTCCAACTTGCCTTACACCCTTGGCTTAGATCTAATGACACCATCTCTCTGTTTCTTAAGCTACTGTTTTCCATTTGCATCCTACTCTGCCATCATGTACAATGTCCACAAGATTATGTCAAATTCTTTTCCACCGCGTCTTTGCTTTTCATCTACATAGTACCTGTACACAGAAGAAGAGGGTCTCTTTTCAAATTCAAGCCTATTGACATGTCTAGTTAAGCTCACATTCCTTGAAAACACTGAGTTAATGAAATGAGAGTCAACTAGGTAAATAACTGCTCAATCCCTATCATATACTTGATATGAGACTTTGTTTTACAAACACCTCTACACATGCACCTTAACAGGCTCTAATGTCATCACCCAATAGTTTGCTTTATCCGGGGTGAATTATGAAATTAGCACGCTCTTTGTGAATCACGGACGACGGCAAGGTGGTGCATGGGTTGCCCATAGAGTATTCAAACTCGAGCACCAACCATTGATACATAGTACCACCACCTTTGGGTAACATATAACAGAACTGTAGAAGGTTGCCACCAGGATTTCTCATAGGACTGGACAGGACCACAATTTAAGATCCTGGCATGGTATTGACGCTACCTTCATCAAACCCAACATAAGAACCTGCAGAATTTATGCCTCATGTCTCCCTGGAAACCTCAAATTTACAAATTCCCAAGCTCCCATGAAACCCCAACTCTTGCCCCTATAAATCCCCCCCTACACACCCAAACACCTCATTACCAGTCATTTCCAAAAACAAGTAAAAATCTTGCAAGAACCCTCAAAACTCTTCTCTACTTGACAGTTATCAGTTATGAAGTGCCTGTTTTTCTCAGTCCTGTTCCTCGTTTCCCTCCTCGTGTCGGCCAAGGCCACCATCCCGTGCAGCATGGTCAATGCCAAGGTGGCTCTGTGTGTGATGTTCGCCAAGGGAAAGGCTCCAACACTGCCTCCCGCTTACTGCAGCGGCCTGCAACAGCTTGCCCAGAACATCCGGTCGGTCAATGACAAGAAAGACATTTGCCGATGCTTGAAGGCTGGCGCCAAAGTCCACTGGGGGATTGAAGGACAAGTTCCTGAGACAGATTCCTGCAGCTTGCCACATCAATGTCGGGTCCCCTGTTTCGGCCAATATCAACTGTGAAAAGTAAGTGATTCTGCTGTCTCTCAATGATATGACCTCGAAATTGCAACATGTTTCCAAGGATTTGATCATATAGAAGCGAACTTGATCCTTTGTGAGATTTGGCTTTGGGCTTCTGAAATTCTTGATGCAGATCTAGTCCAATCTTGTCATCGCTGAATAAATGAAGAACACGACTGATGTTTGGACACTTCGATTTTACAGGATTCACTGAGCTGTATGGAGATGATGCAGTGATCATTGTTATGTGATAGAGACCTAAGAGAATAAAATCGATCGGCCTGTGATGCGTCAGATTCAGTAGTCTGGCCTTGATTGTTGTAATCAGAGTGGTCGGTTGATTTCAATAAATCAATTGAATATGCCCTTTTGTCTTTCAATTATGAAGCATCATGGCATAAACCCGGGCAGATAAATAAGCAAATTACTATGGTTGAACGCCCTCCCTTGGATTCCTAACAAATTCACCAGCCTATGCATAGTTCCCCTTTCTCTCAGACTGTTCCTGATTCCGAGGCTTGGCCGATCAACTCAATTTCTTTAGCAAACTACTGAGCAGCATCTAAATATAAGCATCTTTGACTCGTGATCTGAAATCCCACATTTCTATATAATTACTCAATGCAAGATTCACTGGCATGCCCAAAACACTTCTATGCTGATGATCTCACGGTAACACGAAACTTCATCTTGCTGGTGGATCAATCAGTGGAGCAAATGGAACAGAGCAAAAGAAACATGAAACACTTAACTTGTTGCAGAAAGGGAAAAGGATAGGTTTATATATCTGTGCTTGTCTGCACTTCCATCTATGTTGAGCATATCAGTATTGCCTCTCATTTGAACTGCGAGATGTCGTACCAATGCAACAACGGTGAGCGACTCCGGATTCAAGAATTTGGGCACTGCACCCTGCTCTTCCCAAACGAGTTGAATACGCCAAATCCGAAAAGATTTACAGTTATCAGAAGAGCAATTAGAATGTCCACGAAGGAAATTAGACAACCGCCCTAGATGAACCTAGGATTTATATTGGTTTCTAACTTGCCGGGATTAAGCCTGAATGCATCTAGCCACTCCTACAGCATACCTTATTCCGAAGTTGAAAAGTTCCCAAGTGCATCCACCCTCGTAGTCAACATTCCTTACTCGAAAAAAGTCATCTAATTAACTCGAACAGACATCGACAAATGTCATGAAGAACGCCCATTTTCCCTTCTTAAGGTTATGCACGGAGTCAGATAGATTGTCGATGCCACCGGGGACTGTTATTTCCATCACTTTGGGATTCCAAGGCGCCATACTCGACATCCCTGAGGCGCAATTCCGCAAAAACATCTTTTGATTTCGTATGCTTTGACTTCAAACCATCACCAGGACGAAAATTTCTCCGGATCAAGTTGTAATTAGATCATTGCTTGAAAAGGTTTTTGTTGATGTTCGCATGCGAAGATTGCATGGATTATGGTCCTCAAGAATTCTCGCAGCTTGTTGTATTGCGTTAGACGAAGCTTGCATGAAAAGGGGGTCGTTACACGTTTCGAGTAATAGAGCTCTGATTACTTGAGAATAGTGTTAATTTGTACTTTCACATGCTTATTAACATTATTAGTTTTACCTAGGCTAATAATCCATGCGATTTTGAGGACCCTTTAGTCATAGATGTCAAAGCCCGGTCTTTTTTTATCGAAATGAGTGGAAATGATCCGTATCCTATTGTATAATGCCCACTACGAGTGAGGAAATTTCTAATATACATCGGTACCTTATAGTCTCTTTTTTCACGACTCTTTTACACTTGGTTAGGTCGCAAAAGATTTTACGTCATGCTTTTCGACATGGAATTATTTAATCTTGGAGAAAATATTATACGTATATATTGCACTCAACACCATGGAAAGAAATACTTGGTCCCCTCGACATTTACCTCGCTCATTCGAAACCCTCGCTCATCAAAATGTTCTTCTTTTGATTCAATTAAGTTTGAGGTAGTCAAATTGCGTATCTTCTTCATCGAACGTGGTCTACTGTACAAGATATTGTATTATCTTAGTCAACAAAAGTTGATTAGCATGAATTGACATCTAAATTCTGTGCCATATCATCAGGTTGGCAGCTGGTCACACCACAAGTGGTGATCGTCCACTTCGGATTGTATTGTCCATCATGAGGTCCAACCAGACGCTTGTTGTCTTTGTAACAGCGTCAAGATTATATAATGACTCAATTTAAACTACAAGAGGATGAAAATATTCACCAAATAATACTACGCATAAAATTATGTGTTTCGTTTAATAAACTCGACCCTATGTGGGAGCAAGCTTGGCAAACTATAGCATACCTTAACTTATTCAAATCTGGACATCCTAAGAAGTAGTCAATGTTCTTTCATTGCGTAGAGCTTGTCTATCATCTCATTAGCTAAAAGCGCATTGGCAAGGCCTTCCTCGTAATAATAATAATAATAATAATAGTCTGTAAAGAAATTTTAGGTCTATGTTGTGTAATTTCTTGATCTTGACAGACGTTGTCGAAGCTAATAATCATCCTAACATTATTTTTTTCTTTAAAGTCTCGATGTTGAGTTCTTATTCTTGGAGATTAGACATATAATCCCACAAAAGATGAATATGTGGGCCTTAGGTAAGCCCTTCTTGTCCTAGGCCCATTCAATTTCGCATGCGAAGTTTAGTATTCTTTGAATCAAGCGCACCTATTGAGTCTGGCCAGAATTGGGCCTTTTAGGGTATTGGATTGACACGTGACACGAGTACTCTAACATTGCATTATGTGGAGATGGCATATGGGTGCTAGGGGAGGGCATCGGAACCATCTCTCAAGGTTAGTAACCTTTGCTTATCATCCATCTCAACTCTTGAATCTCCTACATTTCGCATGAAACTCACTTGATCTAAAGATTAAGCTGTATCGAGTCATCAGATGCACCGCACTGGTTACGTCTAGTAAGCTACTAATAAGCATTTTAGCCCTTAAAATATAGGGTTTTATACAAGGGATTCACGCAAATCAAAAGTTAAGATGCCTGCTTGTAATTATGGCAGGCATACGGTGTTGACGTGTCGTAATTGTGTTTGTAGTACTTGTCAATTTGTATTGGCATAAAATATCTAAAGTTTGATTTTTACATACCAAATGACAAATTTAACATTTGAGTGTATTAATTCATGTCAACACATACATTTAGGTGTATTATGTCTTGTCATATCCGGATTTTCTCTCTGTAATTCATGTTTTATCTCATGCAATGCAAATGGGTCTGTCCAGCATTGCCAATCCTACTTGTAGTCTCATCATCTCTATCTTATGTATCCACCCTAATGAATCTTCGACTGCTCCTTGCACGATGTCATTCTTTGCTCTTTGTTTATTTTGATTTAGGGACACAAGACAATTGATTTGCAATGACCTTGGGAGCTGTAACCGTTTGTAAATGAGGCCGGTGTGTAAACAGGAAGCCTAGAATTTCCAAAGTGTAGTTACAACTGTACTTATGGCGGTTATGGTTGGGGATTATATGATGGCGTGTAATTATCATAGGGAACGCAATCATCAAGAACAAATGCCCGACGTACTTTTTCAGTTTATCAATATTAATGTCATTCAAAATTTCTGTCATTTTATAGTCCTTTTCTTTTAAATTTATTGTTCATTTTCTTTGTTTCGCCAATTCAACTCTTATATGAAATCACCATCGACCCCATCTAACGAAAAACTAGAGATCAACATGTGGTGAAATGCTTTTCACTATTTGGCTCAACATCCATTTCTAGTGAAACATTAATTTAAGATAAATACATGTCAATTCGTGTCAATATACAGAGTTACGCGTTTAGTGTCATGTCATATTCGGATTTTCTTTCTATTATTCGTGTTTTATTTTGTGCAATGCGAGGGGACCGTGTCTAACACTGCAAATCTTACTTGCAATCTCACCTTCTCCATTCTTATGCATTATCCACTCTAATGAATCTCCAACTAGTCCTTGCACCATGTCAATACCTGCTTTTTGTTTCTTCTGATTTAGGTACACAAGCCAATTGTAGTGAGGTGTGAACATGCAATTCGTTCTATGAAATTAATGTCGAGGAATTCATGGGAGAAAATGGATGGAAACGTGGGGATGTGGCGAGAATGCCAATGTTGACTAGTTCTTGTTACTTCCGGTGGCTGTTGAAACTCATCCTTGATGGATGAATAATGCCTAACTTTAGCGGATATGACATTTTCCTCGGGACTGTTCTGCGAGACTTTTGCCTTAGGACAAAATATTGACGCAACATGCACAAGATAAAAGTGTTTTGTGATGAATTTAGAATCAACCCCTTTAACGTTTTGATTGTATATCAATTGAGTTGTTTCTTTTACCTTTTATTTTGATCGATTGAATCCTTATTTTTTTTAGAACAAATTCTATAATCAAGTCCTCAACTCGCAGTCTATGAATTGCGGACGTCGGAAACCCTACGTGGCTCTCAAGTCCGTGGCCACTTGGCTTCTAAAAGGGCCAGGTGGGAGACGCCTAGGGTTTTCTAGCGCTGGAAGCAAATCGACAACAGGTTGAGGATTTGGTCGTACTTCTTTTTCCAAAGCTAGAAGTTTTTTGTTTTTCATCTGTAGCTAAAAACTAAATCGATCAAAACAAAACGTCAAGGCCTAAAAGGTCCAAAAGACTAAATATTGATTCTTCACTTATCCCGATAAAGAGAATAATGAGAGTAAACACTATTCGCTTGAAATTGACACGAGTTGAAAAATGAAAATTCCATCGTATTAGTCAAAGCTTGAACAACTTCAACAAATAATATAAAGTACAAGAATCATCGACTAGAAGAAGAAGATGACACGGCAAGGATTGTTGTTTCTACGTTAGAGTTTTATGAATGAATGTCTTTCATGCACCTGTTAAATGTACTTACCAAAGTAATATTTGCTTTTCAGAATATCAATTGTGTATATTACGAGAATGGTCAATCTTGAAAATAATAATACTTTTTTATTTGATTGCTTAACAAATGTTGTGGCACGCCTATCAACAAACTCCTTAAACATAATATTATACTAAACATATCTCTGCAGGTATTTGTCTTATGTAATGCTAAAGACAAATGAATATCCTAGATCAAAAGCAGGCCATGGATAATGTCAGTTCCTTTCTCAACTTGGAATCTACTCAAAGCGCCATGGGATCTCCGAAAAGATCCCCCAAATAAAGGCCAAAAAGTTGATCTTCAGTTTTTTGTATTCTATAAAGTAATTATAAGTTCTCGTTGGAAGCAAATTGGAGGACCACCATGCCCTTTGCACAGAGTCCAATGCCTGATTTTTATCCAGACCCCAAATCTCAAATCACATGTTAATCTATCATCATGGTCATGGGGGTTCCCAATGTGTCTTTCTTCTCTTCTCAATGTGAACCATATTCATATTTTCCAATTTCCATAATCCTTAAATAGGATTGGAGTCCCTAGGAAGGAGCTTCCTTAGTTGATACAACATTAGATTGCAGATCATGGACACCACATTTTATGGTCCTGTGTCTAGGACAAGTAGGGGCAATTTTGGGGTTGGTGGGAATAAATTAAAATTAAGAAGAGTACCCTTTTAATTATAACAAAAAATTCATAGAGAGGCCCACTAGTTATTCCCTCTTCAATTCCTCTCAAGAACAAGAGGGCACCATCCAAAGGATCAGCATAAGTTGCGGTAGATTCATGTGCTGTTTCATCCCCATGGCCAATCAAGCAAGCTCGTGCAAATTGTTTGATTCTTCTGTGCTCCCCCATTAATGCCTCTTCATCAAGTCTAGCTGTTCTTTCCATGTTGGAGGAAAAAATTGTAAGGATGTAATGTACCTTTTATCTTTTATATCAATATGTTAATTAAATATATATATATATATATATATATATATATATATATATATATATATATATATATATATGTGACGGCGAACAACGCAACGTCTGCAGCTCAAAGCTCTCCGCCCTTCCATTCCTTAAGATAGATCGAGAGGAGTGATGACGATTTGCATGATGATAGATGCCAGCGGTTCAAATATTCTTAATATGTGCCTTTAGGGTCCGTACACCATTCATAAGTAACCAAATATGCTATAAATATGTGACTTTCCACATTGCAAATATTTAAGTTGTTCTATCTCGGAATATCTTGAAATGGGGTTTTCTTTTCTTTTCTTTTCATTTTCCAAAGTCTCTCGAGAACCCGTCTTATCTCTACTAAAGGCGATCAGCCACGACGACCCAATGCGCGTGGCCATCATTTGGTTGGGCTTAGACAATGAATTTGGCCCAATTAGAGGACCTAGGCAAGGGGCAATTAATTATTTTTATGGGAGTATATCTTCTTTTTTTTTGCTATATCTTCATTGCAAATTAAATAGAAATTGAGGTACATATGGCTGTGTATCTTGAATAAGATAATATTTGAATTATTTGATAGTTTCGTATCAGCACGCCATTATGTTGTAACGGTCTCATGATAATAATTTCTGTAAACCAACGGCCTAACTCTAGGAGACTATAATCTTTTGCTATAAACCAGTCTCATAACTCTAGGGTGAATATAAGGTCACATAGGATATAATATACATCACGTTATGCATCTGGGGCACACTTTGAATTAGACCTGATTAGTGGGCAAGCCGTACTATTTTGCCTTGAATCATTGCCCATATCTGCCCACGATTAAGAAACATATTAATTTTTGGGATATATATACTAGAAGTCCTAACATTGTCGCGAAAATACAATTGGGTCCTAAAACTTACAAAAAGTACAGTCAATACCTAAAACTTGTCAAATTGATTTAATCGAATCATTCCGTTAACTCCGTCCAATTTGGCTAATAGAAAATACTGATGTTTATCCTACATGGTGATGATGTGGTTAAAACGATGTCGTTTTGTTTCAAATATGATTTTTAATGTAAATTTTATGTAAATTAAATTACAAAAAATGAGCTTTAAAAAAGGGAGGGAGAAACCAAGCTGGCAATGATGGCTGCCGCCGCCCCACCCTGGCTGGGAAGGCCACCGGCGAGGGTGCGGGATGGCTAGCAACTTCTCATCGACCACCGGTGAGAGCATGATGAAAAAATTTGGTACCTCCACTACGGTTTGAACACTTCCAGTGTAGAAGGCGCTGCCATTCTCAGAGTCGCTGGCAAAATTCACTCGATCTCACAATGGTCATACTCATATAGGGAATCCACAATATTGGTGACCAGGGTCATCGCTTCTGTACAACCACCGTTGAGTCGGTCTTCTAAGATGTCATTTCCAGGTACTCTAAGGTGGCCACCACAATAGAGGGCGACCATCGTTGCAATGGTCCCTGTCGGCCCACTCTCTCATGCAGTGGCTCCGGGCAATCGTCCCCAATGCCGTCTTGTCCAACAAGGCCGCACGCGTACGAATGCACGTTTTACTTTCACAAAACGAAGTTTGCCTCCTTCCAAATCACGTCTTTCTCCGCGAGCTGTGTGCACACATACGCTCCTTGCATACCTCAGCGGGTTGCGGCTCATGTCTATCCGCTCCTACCGAGCCAATTTCCGATAACATTTTTCCAAACACAAGATAACGTAATACATTATACATGAGATCAAGTGGATTCAACTGGACGCAACGTAAGAATTAGAACGGGGGCAGCATGTAATCACCAATTCATCAAATCAAGGCCAATTTAATACTCATCAAATCAATGACCAATTCGAAGCCGTGGACTTTTCCTTGGACTTGCAGCTTAATGCAATGTAGCCGAACACCATTAAACTATAAAAACGAACAGGTGGCAAGCGGATCCTGGCCGTCCATCGAATGCGACGGCTGCTATGGGCGTGACCGGTGGCGGTGCCGCCGGTGGACAGCTTGCACGACGTGAGCCGTAAGATGGCTGACCAAGTGTCCCCGCATGCAGATCAACACCCTTATGTCATTTCACCAATTTAATTATACATTATCGCAATTGTCGTTTATTAGTTTTTAAGGGTATTTTTATTTGGGTTTGATCCGAATTTGAATTTTTTTTAAATTTCGGGGCGCTCGTCAGCAGGCATGTTCGTGAGACCCTCTTGAGTCATGATTTTGAACAATTTTCAAGTATTTTAATTCTGTGTGGGGGTTATTAAATTGGCCATGATTTGATGAATTGGTCATTGATTTCGAAGTATTCTAAAGAACGGGTCTGCCTCACATGGGACGGATTCTTCTCCAAGAGAGGACAAAATTGTACTTGTATAGTATATTTTGCTGGGAGAGAATCCCAGTTCAATTTGTTCTGTTGTGATGAATGTGTGTATGTGTGTTGGCTCCATCTTCTTCTTCTTCTTCTTTAATTTTTTCTTTTTTTGGGGTTCTATAATTATTACTTTTTGGCTTTTTGATAAGCTGTGTTGGTTCTTGTCATGCAGGAACGTGGGGCAAGTGTTGTCTGGACGGAGGCCAATCAATGGTTTTTTTTTTGGTAAGGAGAGGCCAATCAATCGTTTCGGGACTAAACTTTTGGGTAATTTTTTTTAATATTTGGATGGGCCATATCAAATCTCAGTGATCTGAATTGATAAAAGAGAATCCATAAAAAAAAAAAAAAAAAATTGGGTGCATAGGAATCGGTCATTAAGAAAGGCGTGCATTAAAAAGCCACACAAAAAAAAAAAAGAAGGGAAAGAAAGACAAACAATCAAGATCATGTGGGGACCAATTTGGTGTGTTATTTAAATTGGAACTCCCTCTGTAACCAAAGAAAAAGAGAGATCGAACTTCCTTTGCTAAATGTATATAGGGGAGTAGGTATCATCGAGACGGTTGGTTGGCGTTGGTCAAGGCTTACTTCCAAGTGGTTTGGAGTCCCCTCTTGATCACCTGTTCAATCCTCCGGTTGCTCCTCAATCTCGAGAAGTCCTAGATCGTCAGTGGCGTAGGTTCTGACTCATGTACCAAGCATAGGGATCACTCTGGTTTTACTACAATTAGCATCTAGTGGTGCCACATTGAGGGGCTCGCTCAAAATGAGCAGTAACTATGACTCGATCTAGTATTCTGATGTAGGTGTACAATTTCTATTATAACACCCATCCTTCACAATCTTTTTTTACTTATCAAAATATAGGGGTAGCTTTTTTAAACGGCTTCTTTTCGACCCTTTTTATAGAAGCAATTTTGGGGGCTTGACTTGACTTAGGTTCTTGGCATTGGCTATTTTATGTGGCTGATTTTGAGATGAATCAGCTTTAGCTTCATCATTCCGGTCTTTCTCCTAAAAAAATATTCAATTATTTATCAAATAGTCAGCATATAAATGTCGAGCTACAT
The DNA here is from genome assembly GCA_024500025.1 of Syzygium aromaticum. Classification (NCBI taxonomy): domain Eukaryota; kingdom Viridiplantae; phylum Streptophyta; class Magnoliopsida; order Myrtales; family Myrtaceae; genus Syzygium; species Syzygium aromaticum. Next base: position 14,430,861 of record CM044889.1, read on the forward strand.
ACTTCGAATTTTCATCATATTATAAGTTTACGTGTAATGGTGAGTGGTAAAAGTTAAACCATAATATTTCAGCTTGTCAATTATCTCACAACCTAGGTTTCCTGAAAATAATATGAGTTTTGTTTCTTTATACATCTACATACATCTACATGTAAAAAGAAAATACTTTTAGCAACATATATTGGATTTACATTCATCAGTTTTTTTTCGTAATTTTACTAACTTGCAGATAAAGAGGTTTGTTCGGATACGTCTAACTAATTAAATTGTGAAAAACATAAAATTCTCTCTCTCTCTCTCTCTCTCTCTCTCTCTCTCTCTCTCTCTCTCTCTCTCTCTCTCTCTCTCTCTCTCTCTCTCTCTCTCAAAAGGCTTGAAAAAGATTTGAAAAAGATTTGAGACATGAGAGAGGGGGACGATGTGTTGGAGAAGGATTCTCGTCGCTATCCGATGCTTATCATCGCTTGTTGTTACCTGGAATGTGGAGGTACCGCACTATAATAGCTAAACTAAGAGATAGAAGAGAAAGAAAGTTTTAGTTTGTTTTATTTTTTGTTGTGATTAGTCACAAATAAAAAAGAGAGTTCAATAAGCGAATAAAGAGCCATGAAAAAGTCGTGTAGTCCCGAGATCATCTAACTATCCTTTGAGGAGAAAGCATGTCGACAATAACTAAATGTGCATAGAGTAGATTGTACATGTTTGAAAGATCAATACTGTACCGCAATAAAATCGGTGTCCTAAAAGTGCTTTGTAACATTACACCTTCATTAATCAATGGTGTTATGTGTCCGAATTTGTTTAGAGCACCCAACTAAATCCCTCTAGTCACTACAGTCCCTCATTGTCGAGATTGAATGTATTATGGAGTTAGCTTCATCAAATTTACTGTGGTTGGGCTCCACCCCAAAAGAAACTTCCCGAGATACAACCTTCTTGTTATTTTCTTTTCCCCTTTTTGGTGCTAGCCAGCCACAATGAGTAGGGATCCTTCAAAGATGCAATTTCGCGTTGAGGGTTAACCAACAGTAACATGACCCTCGTTAGAATGCAAAGGACATTCCCTATTATGGCCTAGAAAAGTGCATCGGGTGAATGGAAATCCCATGTTGAGTATAGAAAGACAGGGTTGATTTGCTTAAAGCCACGGTTCACAATTCTTAATATTGACCTGTTCGGAACTGAAGTGCTGAGCTCTATAAGATTTCGGCTTATCTTGTCTTGCTTGAGTAGGCTTTTCATCAATAAATCTACTTACACTTACAATTTTTTTTCTTTGCCTTTTGTACTTTTCTCATCAAATTATGAAAGATAAAAAGGGTGTATTATGGAGTCTATAAATTTTCGATAAAGATTGACCGAAATCGAAAGTAAACGTTTGGACGGATCCACTAAATGCCATCTTACAGGTTAATCAACGCTGCTCTTATTTTAAGGTCTTGTCATTTAAAGTATGGTCCATCCAAGTCGATAGTTATGATGAATGCATTGAGTTCTTGTTCTCATGTGCAGTGGAGGTTTGTGGCCTAGAGAGGACAAAACCCTCCATGTTTTAAAAAAGCAAAGGAGAGAGAGAGAGAGGCAGAGAGAGAGAAGAGAGATTCTTAAAACGTCTCATCAGAGCCGAACAGCAGATCGTGATTCTCTGAACGATCATAGGAACATTGAAAACCTCAATCCTTTCTTTAATCATTGCAATTCTGTGGGCACGAAACAAAGTCTTTAATTCCATAAAATGCATAATTACAAAATCAAGAAGGACAAAGAGCACAAAGACGACACACATGCGCATACGTATACATACACACCCAAACTGCAGAGAGAGAGAGATTTCAGTGATGTTCAACATGAAATGAGATCATTACGTTGAAAAGGTCAACCGGAGTCCATAAAGAAATCTCAAGCTTGGACCAACTGTAAAGGCGAAAAGCATTTGACCAATAGCCGTTTCTTCAACCTTCCGCGCTCGCAAAAGACGAGCCCACAAACCCTTAAGAAAGGAGAAAAAGAGGAAGGAACTCCTTCTAGACCTCCGAAATCTTATATTTTGTCCTTAATCATACCGACATGATGGCTCCAACACTTTCCCCTCTACATGGATAAGATTGAAGATGATCCCCTTTTGCTGCCTAATTAATTGTAATCCTTAAAGCCAGTTTAGTATATCTTGGCCAAAAAATGAAAAAGAGAGAGAGAGTCGGTTTGATAAATGCATCTTGTAAAGGATGTGATTAGGACACATGAATTAAGTTATAAACATAATCTTTATAAGTGCATTTAAGAAGTACCACTAAGGTGGTAGCTTAGCCTACCGAAGAGTTACTCCAAAGTAAATTGTGATCAAAGGTTCAAATTCAAATCTTGCGAATTTGGAAATTGAACTTTGAGCCAACCTGCACCAAAAGAGGACTTTTATACAGGTGGCAGTTTCGATGCGATTATGATGATGGCTGCCCCATTTCAGAAGGATAAACTTTGAAGGTTAATCCGTGACCTCTAATGCACAGTGGTCTGATAGGGGAAGATGCAACGTCTGACTTGATGGATTCCCAAGCCAAACATTCCGTGGCAAGGTATGAAACCGATGTATAAACACCTAGGAAAGGCTATGTTGGGAAAATAATCAAACAATTAGGAAGAAGAATAGAATGAGATTTTGAGACATGATGACACTTTCTTTAATGAATTATTTGCTTCACAGCGTTGCTAATAGTTATTAGCAAAAATCCTCTAGGATATAACAAAGTCTCAACGAGAATACCATGTAGCAATTTTGGTATTTGTCCAAGAACTCTCAAAAGGAAATAATTAGAAACAATTGCTGTAGTTTTTAGAAAGAAAATTTGACCAGGACTTTTATGAGACGGAAAACTGACGAATTTATTTAAGTCTCTAGACTAGAAGCAACCATTTTGGGAATGGCTGCAAAGTGAATGGATACTTTCTCAAAAAACATGTTGAAAATTCGGATTAAAAATAATAACATATTTTTGTTTTTTATTATTTCGAATTTTATAAATTCTTAAAAATATCAATCATTGTTCAAATATTAGGAAGTTATGTCCAAATAGACACAACCTTCCAAAGGTTGTAAGAGCACGTAATAACCGTTAGGCAAAAATAATAAAATTTAGAATTAAATAATAAAAAAATAATTGTAACTCTATTGCGAATAATCATATTGTTTTAATAGGACACAAAGGTTATTTTATAATTATAAATTAAAATTTTAATAAATAAAAATAATAAAATGAGGATTAGTGCCCATTATGATCCGCTGGCAAGGGTCGCCCTTGCTAGCGTCAAGCGAGGCAATCCTCGCTTGGGCAAGGGTGAGGTTTTCCCTCGCCGGATTTAGCGAGGATCGTCGTTGCCCACCCAGCCCAGGCGAGGGCTACCATCGCCAACGTTAGGCAAGAGCCACCCAACCCTCGTTGGGCAAGGGGTCGCCCTTGCCGGCATTAGGTGAGGGCGAGGGTTGCCCTTGTCAGATCTAGCAAGGGTCGTCCTTGCCCATCCAGCCCAAGCAAGGCGACCCTTGCCTCGATTACCCTCGCCGATGTCGGGCGAGGGTCACCTAGCTAGCCCAGGCAAGGGCGGCCCAGCGGCCCTCGCCCAACGCCGGTAAGAGCCGCATTCGCTTGAGGCCGGCGATCTTCGTCAGCCCCAGCAATGGTCGGCGGAGAGAAGAGAGGAAAAAAAGAAAAGAAAATGAAAACAAAAACAAAAATGAAAAGAAAAAAACAGAAAAAGGAAAAAAGAAAGAAAAAAACTCAAAAAAGTAAAAGATGAAAATACCCTTTGGCCGGTAAGGTTAGGTCCTTTTTTAGACTGATATGACTATTTCAGGATTTTATTTGAGATAATATTCACTTCATGCTCTTATTTGAAAAAATGGTGGCACTTCAAACCTTTATTAAAGATAAGGTCCACTTCGGGTTCTTATTTGAGAAAATAATTCCATTTCGGGCCCATTTTTGGAATTTTTCCAAATTTGTTTTGCAAACAAACTTCAAACTGGCTGAGCTTTTCTTCATTAAAAAGGTTACGATCAAAGTTAAGCACTCGAAGAGGTGTCATTGGGATGTCCTTCAATTCTTCTTGCAAAATGGTATGTGGCATATCTAGCAAGAATGTGTGGACCTCTTTCAAGAGGATCATACATCGACCTGTTCTATGAGGATTTGATGTTCTTTATAGCATAATCTATGCATGAAAATTGCAATCTTCAAATTCATGAGCAAGTATTCCATGAACTATTAGATTTGGTCAGACTCGCATGGAATTCACCATCTTCAACGGTTCATATTCAATATGCGTTATACTCATATTATTATTTCTCCCTAGCTCACACAGGATGTTATTATTTCTGTGACTCTCAAATGCCACGAACGCTTAATTATAAATTCCATGTAAGCCAGAGAAGGAGAGAATAACGCAGGGTTATTCGCTTCTCTTGGGTTTGTGACAGATAGGAGTAATTTCCAACAATTGCCTTCACTTTGTACTTTCATTATGAAGGAAATTGTCTAAAAGGTCATAAACCTATTGTACGAAGGCCAATTCAATCATAAACCTTTTAATTTTGCTAATTTAGTTATAATCCTTTTGACAAATTGCCTATTTAGTCCTAAACATTTTATGATTTGTCAATGTAGTTCTTAAAGCCAAATATCCAAATAATAGGCTTAGGACTAAATTGGCAAATCTTCAAAAGTTTTATAGCTAAATTGACACAATCGAATGGTTTAGAACTAAAATGGAGAACTATCAAAGTTTAAAACTAAATTGATACAATTGAAAGATTAAGAATTGAGTTGACCATTGTATAATAGGTTTAGAATTTTTGTGGGCAATTATGCCTTGCATTATGTATGATCCTAGGCTAATACATATCCTACTTGGCTGCAAACTAGTCTCGAAATGAGCCAATTTACTAACATCTCCTTTTAATATCAATGTTAATGAACTTGAAAACAATCTATTTCACACCATAATTTAGTCAACGAATGCACTCGTTGTAGAAAAAATCCTCAAGCCCACCGGCATTTTGAGTCCAATGCACTATACAACCCTTAGAATTGATGGGTATCACGTGAGATACAAATGATCTGCTGTTTGTAATATGCTATGCTAACATATACCCAATAGACTCCATAATTGCACCTCATCATACAATATCGACCTGCATTAGATAAACTAAAGTTGCATTGAAATAGCGTGAAACACTTGGACAATTTACAAGAGCATTATGATACTTATAAGCGCATAAAATCTGTCTTTTCTCGAGTTTGGAAAGCTATTTAGAGACCACAAAATGCCTCTAGGGCACTCCCCAGCATAGTACATTAGAGGCTTTCACATTTCTTGCTTTTGCAATCATTATGACTTCTATCACCTCAAGGGTTCAGATACTATTTCTATTGAAATTTGCACCTCCACAAATTTTGTGACAATCGTAAAAAATGGTTGCCCTTGCAATTAGTGGAAGAAAAAAAGTGGACTCTTTCCAAACAATTAAGTGGCAGGGTCTTCACTTTGTTCCACTGGATCATATGTAGAATGACTATTTGCATCGGATTCCTTACAAAAAGAAAAGAGCAGACTTTTCGCTACATGATTGATTCTGTCAAACACTTCAATATAAAAAAAAAAATTGTCTAATATTCATTAAGGTTGACACTATTTTCGTACCATTTTTGGTTAAAACACACCATCCTTATATTAACTTACCAAATTAACTTTCAATTATAAAATTTGGATAAATATTTCTAACTAATATTAGCTCCCACAGACACAGTAAAATTAATCTCATAATCTCTCTCCTTCATACACCATATACGTGCTAAGTTTCCAAATTGAACTAGTTGACTTATCATATCCTTTTGAATCGGTGAAAATAATGTCAATTTGAGTTGTTATAAGATTGTTCATTTGTTTTCTTGTTTAAGTTATAAATGATCTTGATGAAAGTTTGAATCTAATTACAACTTCTTCCTATTAAAATGTATACTTATTGGTGGAAAAAAAATATGAGGGCATGATTCACGAGCAATATTAATAACTTTCTTCATGGTTGAACAATAAAATAAAGTTTGGCCTTGATCTTTCTCATTCCCTGTTTTTTAATCTTTTCTAGTCTTTATGTATAAAGATTGGAAGGAACAAGTGAATTGCAATCCCGAATTGAGTTTCTAGCATAAGACATATAGGGGTTTTGTTTTTGCTATTTTGGAAGAAAAAGTAAATTGTTCTTTTCAAGCTAGGTTCAAAAAAGAATAAAAAAAGATAATTTTGAATAAAACCAAGATATGAGAGTAGGAGCTCATATGTTATTAATCTGCCTAAAAAAGATATTAGTAAATATTAGTACATAGTTAATAAAGTTGAAACTTAATTTAGTTAGTTTACATAAAAGAAAGGTATGTTCTAGTCAAAAGAGTGTGGCAATAGCGCCACCCTATTAATTTGTTCCACACATTTCAGACCATAAGATATCAATGATGCATTAATTGGCCAAAGAAGTCAAACCCCATATTACCATGAATAGAGCTTCTCTTCTATTTTTCTTTTCATTTCGCAGTCAGAAGGGAAGAGAATTACCATTTAATGGAGTGAGTGGGATACAATATGCTTTCCCAAATTATTTTGTATCTCATTCTTTTGTTTAATTTGTGACCAATGAACACACTGAAACAAGTCAACGTCATATACTTGTCTTGACTTTATGTTTAAGCCATACATTTAGGTTTGCCCAACTTCTCAAAAATATTACTAATTAAGCAGTGAAAGAGTGAGAATATTAATTTGGAGTGACAAAATACCCGACCAAAATAAAAGATTTGGATATATACATGCTCATAGCAGCAATATCTGAATGTTTCACTTCGATTTTATCGTGAGGATTTTGAGCATATATTATAAGCTTCCAATGCACTTACTGAATCGTACATCTCATCCATTTTAAATAATCCGCTATAAATGCATGTTGGCCAATTTCTTTACAATTTAAGCATTTAGGAAAAATGACTTGTCTAATGTGATATCAAAGCATTGATCAAGGGTTCAAACCCTAACACTCTTATCATGTTTATCATTCAGGCTATTTTATTTGTTTTCCTATTCCATCGTAATCATGTTAATGTAGTTTCGTCCAAAACCTAACTTGCACGCATAAGGACCAGCTTGCACACTAAGGGGAATGTTAAGTAATCAATCTGCTAGAAATACATTATTGGTCCACTCTCTAACAGTTTAAATTTTTAGAAAAAACGATTTGTCTAACACATTGTCAAAGAAGAAGTCAAGAGTTCAGATCTTGATACTCCCCTCTCAAATTCATTGCTTGTGGTAGTTTCACAATAATTGGTTCACAAAAAATAGGAGCTATGCCCATTTCATGATAACAGAGCTCAATTGTGCACGTCTAAGGGATCGGCTTACATACACACATGTAGTTTCCCTCCTCTAAATAATTTAAATATCCGGGACAAATGATTTGTCTTACACAAGGGATAGTTTGCACAAGAAAGAAAACTGAATTTATCTTTTGTTGTGGACGTGTATCTAGCCGCTCTAAGAACAAATAAGTTTTCTTGATCTAACACATCCAGAAAGTACTTAATGATTAACTCTCACATGTCACATCATCAATCGCACACCTTGTAAAAGTCACTTTAATTGAACTTGATAATTAATTGTGCGAGATTCTCATGTCGACCGTGTCACCAAAAGATTATCTTCCTCGCCACGGATTAAAGGATAAAACCCTAGCAAAGGACTTAATCGATGTGAAGCGACAATCCTTAATCCGAGACCAGAACCCTCATCAACATAAGATCAATTGTCAGCAAGTACTGTTTAAACTAGAGGAAAACCCTAGTAGATGATATCATCCAGTGGTGTAGAGCATAACTAAATTTTACTGTGTCATTTCTCAATGGGTTAATTTCAATGAAAAGTTCTTGATAACCCTAGGCCGGCTAGCGACTAGGAGTGCTTTATCTATTATTATATCTTTTTGTTCAACAGTCTCAAAACTGTAAATCACTTCACAAGGAAGAAACGTGCCGAGTAGAAACGAGACGTTTCCGAGAAATGCGGCTACTTGCCGCCCCTTTACTTTCTTGTCACTTCATTTCGAATAATGGACTTTCACTTTATCTTTGGGGAGTCTTTTTAGCTAAAAACCCTGAAATGGAATAACTCTTGAAATAAACTTAATCAACAATAGTTAATTTTTTTTTAAATAACAGTCGAGATGCGCCAATGCTGGCTTGAGCACCACATCACCCATTGTACAAAAATAAAACAAGAATAACCATAAACAATTAATACTTATATAGTATATGTGAGTCTCTTAGGTTTCAACCCATAAAAGATCTAGCTATCTGAAAGTTTAAGCAATATTTGACGAGTCTCTTAAGCAGCTCAAAACCTTTCACATGAGTGGTAATCATAATCAAGAGCAGTGTGCACCCTGTTGATGTGATTCAAATAGAAGAAAACATTGTCTCAATCTCGATTTCGGTAGATTGCTAGCTATAACACCATCAGTTTATAGATCTGTAAGTCTATGAAGCGACCTGCTAGGATTGAATTCGTGCTATACATATTTGGCACTTATTTAACCATTTTTTTTTATAGGTGAGATTGTTAGCGGTGCTCTTATTTTTCTATATACTTTAGGTATTTAATTATTCTCTCCATTTTGCGTATGAAGGCTAGCTGCTTCGTGGGAAAAGTCAGCGACCCTCTCTCTCTCTCAAACACCATTCTTTCTTTGTTTCTTCTTGAGAACACCATCAGGTTCAACCTTCAAAAACTGTTTGCTCTCCTGCTTCCTGATGACCAAAACCCCCCACATCTCTCTTCATAGCGTCTCTGTCTCCAGTCCCTCCTTTTTGTTTGTTAACTTCCTTTTTTTTTTTATCGAAAACATCACAATAGCTTGATCAAGCATCCAAATAACCAACCTAAGTGCATGTGTCTCTTTTACTTGTGTTTGGTACACAAAGGTTGTTTTCTTTCTTTTCTTGGTTTGGCCAAACTAGCTGGGGTCAAATGAAATCATTCCCCTCTTACTCGTGTCTCTTGCATTAAGAATTATGTGCAGCTTGTCCGAGCAAGATCAAATCATGGACAACTACCACCAAGGCGACCTGACCGACATCGTCCGAGCCAGCAGCGGCGGTATGGTCGGCGAGCCTACTGTGGCGACCAACACCTGGCAGTTCTCCTCCACAGATAGCCCCGAGAGCTTCTCGTCTGCGATAAACAAGAGCAGCATCCCGCATAACTTTGGTGATCCCTTCTCCAACATGCGTGATCCGCTCCTCCATGACATAAACCTGCCAAATTCGGGCTTCTTGAAGCCGGCAGAGATGGTCAGCCCAAGCTTCGAGGGTACAGGCGATTTTAGCAGTAACAGCGGCATCATGTACGCAGCGCCACCAATTGAAGATGACTTGAAAAGGCCTTGCAATATCTTCACGCGGATGCTTCAAATCACTCCCAACAAGCTCCCGATTTCGCCATGCGACTCTCCAGTTATGGCTGCTTCGCCCCCGGGAATCAAGACCCCGGGCCTGGTTCCTAGTGACATGATTAGCCTGAGCGGCTCGAAAGGTTGCTTGGTTGATAACTCGGCGATGCAGATCTCGTCGCCTCGAAACCCGGGTATCAAGAGAAGGTGAGATGAGATTATTATATACAATCTTGGGCAGTCCGTATGGCTCCGATCAACTAAACCGATAATTAAAAAGAAGACTTCGAAATCTGTGTATTTCTAATTTGCAGTAGTATAGATACTTCTTTTAAGTTTTGTTTTAGCATCATTTATTGGTGGTTTTACACATGATGTTACAACCCTCTGTGTGAATGAACAAAACTTTCTGATACTTAGTAACTTGAACTTTCTATGAAATTTAATGTCCAGATCTAAAATGAAGCTCTCGACAGCTTATGTGTCAACGCATATCTTTAGTATTTAGATCGTATATGAGACTCTCGGCAGATCAAATGTGTAAAAGGATTAAGATGAAGGGTTTGAACTCACTCAGAAGGTATTTAAGTAAGTTATCTGCAACTTAGCTTCCAAATACTATAATTTTCCAGGAATTATGGTTGAATACAAAGATTAAGCAAAGTGATTACACTTATCATAATATATACTGCCTTCAGTTTTTAAGAATGACGTTCAACCTATGACTTAACAAATATTCAAAAGCTGATAATTTTCGTTATGTTGACGCATGAGTTTCTCTTCTCTATTGATTGACAGTATTCTTTTTCGACCTTTGAATTGTAAAGATCAATTTGTTCATGTCTACCAATTGTCCAGGAAGAGCCAAGCAAAGAAGGTGGTGTGCATACCAGCCCCAGCGGCAGCGAATAGCAGGGCGGGTGGCGAAGTGGTTCCCTCAGATCTGTGGGCATGGAGGAAGTACGGTCAAAAACCTATCAAAGGTTCTCCTTATCCAAGGCAAGTTTGTTAATTCGCATCATTTTCACCGATGAAGATGTCCCGGCCATGATGATTGTGATCGTCGAGTTCAAGATCGTCCTCTTTTTTCTTTCCGCTTTTCTCTTCGCCTTTTCGCGAAGGTTATCGGATTGAAACACCTTTTATCGGTTTACATAGATTTACGAAATGGATCTATCAAATGAATTTTATTTGGTAGACTGGGATTCCCTTATATTTGAATGCAATTTGTTTTGTGATCATAGGATTAATTAAATGGAGATCATCAGCAAATCAAGTGTTTTTTTTAATGACACATTCCAAATTGAATCATTGAGTGAACTTGAACTGTAGGCGAGATTAATTGGAAAATTTTGCTATATAACTATATTATTTTTTTTGGCAATTTTTGTGTATCCAGGGGCTACTATAGATGCAGCAGCTCCAAGGGATGCTCAGCACGAAAACAAGTTGAGCGAAGCCGGACCGATCCCAACATGTTGGTCATCACCTACACATCCGAACACAACCACCCATGGCCGACTCAAAGAAATGCTCTCGCGGGCTCGACGAGGTCATCTCAACCATCAAAGAACAACAATGTGACTTCCAAGAACTTCCCAAACTCCCAAACCCAAAACCACATCAACCCCAAGGAAGAGCAGAAGGAGGACATTAATGACGGCACTGTCCCCACGGAACTCCCCGGCGAGCCAGCAACAGGGGCAACCGCTGGTACATCTATCAAGGAGGAAACTGGAGACAAGATGGACAGGCAATTGGAATTCGACGACGAGGAATTTGGCGATGGCCTAGGCCACGGGTACAGGCCATCGATGTTCGACACTAACCAAACCGATGACTTCTTCGCGGACCTAGGGGAGCTAGAGGCAGACCCTTTGGATATCTTGTTCAACCAAGGGTTCTCAGGAGATCATGGGCATGACAAAGGGGACAAGGCCTTGGACCCTTTTGGTCTACTTGATTGGTCAGATAACAACAACAACCATAACAACACTTCATTCGACGATATGAAGAGGGGTTTATAACAAGGGCAAGACTCCAGAAAAATGGAGCTTTATAGCACTTGTGGGTGTGACATATCTCTCAATTCTTGGGTTTTGGTCTTTTTATAAACCCTTTTTGTGTCAAATTACAATGGAATTTCATGTGGATGGAATTTTTTTTACTATTTCTTTTAATTCTTTCGTATAATTCACCTTCTGTTTTCTTCTAGTTCTGGTTATTTACCAGAACTTGGGATGTCAGCTTAAGATTAGGGGAAAAGAGTTAAAAAGAGAGAATGCTGGGTGATTGGGAGCAGATGAAGAACCCAATGGAGAGAACCCACGTTCTCCTTTGGAATATTGCGGGTGTTTGTGGATGGGACAGAAAGCTGAGGAACAGAAGGTTTGAACAGTGAAAACAAGTACATCCATCCACAGATATGACTGGAGATAGTGATTTGAGAGAGAGAGAGAGAGAGAGAGATGGGACTCACTCCTCAGTCACTCATCCTTTTTGTTCTTCTTTCAATTCAATCTTTCAAAGTGGGAAAAATAATTCAAGAGACACCCCTTTCTCTTCTCCTTCTTCATCATATGGGTAATCTATGAAATGAGGAAAAAAGGGAAAAAGAAAAGGGTAGACTCCGCACTTCAATGAGCTTTCGGTATAGATTACAAAAGTGAATACAGTTGATTGAAACACATATAATATTTTATACAATTGACTTGACTGTTCCTCAAGTCTTCTCAGGGGATGTGTAGCTTGTAAAAGAAAAATAGATGTGCTTCGGGTTCCTCAGCTTTCTGATTTCTTTAATTTATCCGCTCAAGTTGATTTGTTTTTCTTTAAACTTAATATCACGAAACATTTTAAATTAATATATTTTTAATAAATTTATCCTAAATTATTATTTTTATCACAAAAAAATCTCAAACTGATATATCTGTTATAATGTTATCCTGAACTAATTTTTTAACCACAAAAAATCTCAAACTTGTACACCTGTGATAATTTTACCCTCAATTAATTTTCATTAAATTTTATTATCAAATTACTAAGTTTAGTGACACGTGATAGTTAACAGGTGTATTGGTTTGGGGTTTTACAGCTTTATTTGTCACAAGTTTACAAATTTGTGATTTTTCGTGATATTAATCCAATTTAACGGACACTAATAAAGGATAAATTTATCACAAATGTACAGATTTGGAGTTTTTAGTGGTTAAAAAGTTAGTTCGAGATAAAATTATTACAGGTGTACCATTTTAGGGTTTTTGTTGGTCAAAAAATTAGTTCGGGTAAAATTGTCACAAGTGTACTGATTTGAGGTTTTTGATGATCAAAAAAATAGTTCGAGACAAATTTATCACGGGTATACCAGTTTCAGGTTTTTCGTGGTTTTAACCTTTTTTTTTCTTTTATGGATTTATGTAACTTGAATATGAGTGATTTATTTTTTAAATGAGAAAATTTGCTGTTTGATCTAGCATTTCTTGTGCAAATGTCTATTTCACTGGTATTTTTTCCCCTCCCACCTTAATTGCACATGATGAAGGATTTCACCAGTTTATCTACAGATCTGGTTGTCTTATTTGCGTGCATGTAGGTGACAACATCCACTTGCAAAGGACTAGATATGCTGGAGAGTGTATCTCATTAACAATTTTATAATGCTAAAAGTGTTAACATTATCGTTGTTATTATCGTCATTGTTATTGTTATTATTATTATTATTGCATCTGATACTCATTCGTTATTTGAATATAGAGCATGCACAGTGAATATTTGCTTAAATTTACCACATGAATAATTAATGCCACATGAATAATTTTGAGCATTAACGTTACAGATGGGACATATGGCTGTCATTTGTATCATGTTTTGCCACCAATGGTACTCATCTACGGAAAAATTCTTAACCTAATCCGAATTATTTTTTTTGGCTTCTTCTCCCTCCTTCGCTCCCTCCCCTTAAAGTCGGGTTGTGGCTATGCCCGACTAAGTCAACCAACTTGTGGAGAGAGAGATGCGTTTGGTTAAAATGAATTAATAAAAAATATTTTCATCATTCACAAAAAAATTTGGACATAAATTGTTGTCAATAATGAAAATTTTTTCATTGATTAATTATTTTTAGCGATTCAAGCGATCATTTTTAGGAAAATATTTTTCAAGTTATTCATTTTATATGAAACAAACGGAGCATAAAGTATTTGAAAATTGCATGAATTTTTAGACTAATTTCAAAATGGTCATCATATTTTATTTTGTGAGTCCGTGTGGTATTGACGATGTTCAAATTTGGTGAGCATACTTTTATTTGTAATAGATTTGGTCCCTGAATTAATCATTGATCTTGAAAGATTTTAGGACAATTTTCAAATTTTCCATCCAATACAATCAGAAACTTCATTATGCCAAAGATTTGCATGTGATGTCTACGAGTTACAATTAGTGCAAAACTCGACGACTTAGCAGCGATTTTCGCACATGGTCACCGGTTCAGAACTTCTTTCCAAAAATTTGGTTTGCTAAACCTAACCGGATCATTACAACACTAGGCTTAGGTCATCAATTTTCCAGTATTCATTCCATGTAGAAGCCACATGTTGATATCCGGCACATAGCCACGTGTTCATATTCACTTAGTCAAGAATTTTCATCAACAATTGGACGGATCTACGGAGTTTAACGGGAAAAATTACCAAAAACAGTCATAAATCTATTATTGTACTTTTGCCAATTTATTCCTAAACCTTTCAAGTGTGTCAATTCAGTTATAAACCTTTTAACAATTTACCAATGTAATCCTTGTGGTCAATTTTGGCCAAAAAATGCTAATGTGGCGATTAGTCAACATCAACCAACTCTATGTGGTGTACCTGCACTAACATGGATAATTTTTTTAAAAAAATTATGAATTACTTTCCCTGAATTTTTTTCCTTTTTTCTTTATTTTTTCCTTTTTCTTTTTATTTTATTTTACTTTTATCGGTGGCCAATCTCAAGCAATGGCCATCTGCCCGAAGAGGGCAACCTTCACTAGCCTCACTTGTGGCTGTCAAGGTTGGCCTCACCCATCCCTTTCCGGGCATTGCTGGTGACTTGCCATCACTTGAGACCGGCCACTAGCGTGAAGGAAAGAAAACAAAAGGAAAAAGGAAAAAAATCATAAAAATTTTAAAAAATTGTCCATGTCAGTGACAATATGCCACATAGGTTGGCCCACGTTAGCATTTTCTGTTTGGCCGTAAGGACTACATTAGCAAATTGTCAAAATGTTTAGAATTGAATTGGCACAAGTGCAATAGATTTATAACTTTTTTTGGTAATTTTCTCAAGTTTAACATGATATTTTGCAACTTCCATGGTGGAATTTTTCACCACAACACGAAACTTGAGTGATGGATTGGGCAAAAATATCAAGAGGGGGTCAATTGGTGCACCACATAGGACGGTTGATGATGACTAAACTGCCATGTTAGCGATTTCCGATGAAAAGTTATTAGAATGACTACATTGGAATTTAGCGTAAAAATTAAAGACTAAATTGAAAAAATTGATAAGTTTATGATCAAATTGACAGTCGTACATTAGGTTTGGGACTGATTGGGTAATTGATGCATCCTGTATTCAAGACCAGCTCATTTAGCCAAGAAGATCGCCTCTTATTCAAGACAAACATCAAGAGCCTCATCGATAAGTGAAAAGTCTCTTCTTTGACTTTGTCACAAAGACTTTGTCATTTCCCATCGAAGCTTGCATGAGGACTCCTGGAGACGATCACAAAAATGGGAAATATTGTACATTTAATGACTTCTAGTTTTATGGATTTGCTTTTAGTCTTTTGCTTTTCTTTTGTTCTACTATAAAAGGCCATCAAGTTTATGTACAAATGGAGACAAAATTTGATTAATGAAATTTGTTTAGTGCAATTCCTTGAACTTCGAAGAGTTCATATCCTTGAAAACCTAAAAGAGTTTTCACTTCATCCTTAAAGAGTTGGAGCTTTTAAAGTATGCATCATTGAAGAGTTGCGGCCATCAATCTAGAAACCATTTCAACTTCCTTAGAGACCTAGAATAGCAACCACTGAAGTTCATATCCTTTTTTCGTATCTTGATCATTTATGATCGTCCACTTCCTCATGAAATCGACATCTCCACATTGCTTATATGAGAAAACTCAAAAGACAAAAGTTGTAGATCCAGGAGTTTTCATTCATTTGGCTTTGGAATAAGGTCACTCTAATATGTGTCCACGAAGTTATGCCCATTTTCCCGAACTAGCACATAACTGAAATTTTTGCTCGAATTTGTAACGGAGTTTCCGTGTGTGCAAGTCATTCTTCTGATCTTATTGTTTGAGTAGTCGACCTTGAGCTACATTATTTGGTAACAGAGCTTTGGAGGAGAGGATAATGCCTCCAAGACAAGCAAGTCGTCAAGGAGGCAGGACCATTCCATTGAACGAAGTGCACACACTTGCTGAAAATTTGTAACAGCATATGCAACAACAAATCGATGATTTGACCCAAGAAGTTCAACATATGAGGGCTGAAGCAAACTACCCTCCACTCCGTTCCAGAACTAGAGACCCTCCACTCCGTTCTAGAACTAGAGAATCCAATGGTGATTCTTCTTTTTCAGAAAGTGTGCAATCTATTCCTCGAAAGAGGAATGCTCTGTATGGCGCATAAGAAGTTTGTGAACCGGATTGGGAAAAGGAAATTAAGAGAGACGTTCCAAAATTTTTAAGTACTGATTCTGTTGATGAAATCATCGATTGGTTGACACTTGCAAATGAAGTTTTTGTGCATAGGAATGTCCCAGAAGATCACCAAGTTGGCATAATTGCTATGCGATGCCGAGGCGAGGCCATAGCTTGGTGGAGACGTGAGAAGCAAACTCATCAATCATTTCATGGAGAAAAATATAGGACAAAATTCGAAAGTATTTCCTTCCCAAAGGATACAAGAGAGAGTTCTACCAAAGGAACCAAAATCTAAGACAAGGTACACGAACAGTAGACCAATGCACCAACAAATTCAATGAGTTGGTGATCCGCAACAACATTCAAGATACAAGATCTGAAAGAGGTGCTTGTGAACAAGTACTTGAATTGTGTTCAACTTCATGTCCAAGATGCATTAGAAGTTCTTGACATTTGGGACTTAGGAGATGCACAAAATGGGGCACTCAAAGTGGAGTGTTCTTGCTCTAGGAGGCAACAAACCTCAACCTTGCCAAACCGAGCAACTACGAGTACCAACAGAACCGCTAAAGTTGCTAAAGCTACGGCACAATCAACTAATAAACCTTATTCTCAACCTAACATTCAAAACAACCAACTACAACCGATATGCGTTGTTATTCTTATGGGGAGATAGGTCATCATGCTACTAATTGTCTAATTAATAAGAATCGCCTGGCCAGTAAAGTTTTATTGGTTGATAATGAGTCTGAAGAGAACACGGTGGAACCACTTAATGACAAATCGAAAGATGATGAAGTTGTTGCAGATGATGAACAAAAAATACAGGCCAATTCCGAAAAGCTTCTCGTGGTGAGAAAGATTTTCCTCACTTCTAAAGATAACACTAGAGATAAGTGGTTGTGCACCAATATTTTTCATTCAACCTGCACCATTTCGGGGAAGGTATATCAATTAATTATTGACTTTGGTTGTTATGAAAATGTGATTTCTGACGTAGCGGCAAGCAAGCTGAAATTGGAGTTAAAAGCACACCCCACACCTTACAAAATGTTGTGGTTAAAGAAAGGTACTGTGGTAACCGTTTCCAAACAATGCCTTGTTAATCTTTCCATTGACTCTATCTATTTAGATAAGATATGGTGCAATGTTCTTCCGATGGATGCTAGTCACATTACTCTTGGCCAACCATGGCAATTTGATAAGAGGACTACTCATGATGGTTATTATAATATGTATTATTTTGTGTATGGAGGGAAAAAAATTACTTTGCCTTTGCCTCCTAGTAAGGAACCTTTCAAGACTCCTTTAGTTGAGAATTCATTATCTCATATTTTGCTCACAATGAAAGATGTAAAGGGTGCCATGAAGGATACAAGCATTGTGTATATTTTGCTTAACAAAACAGGTGTGGAGAACGTAATTATACCTCTCATACCCTATTAAGCTCAATTTCTTTTGGAAGAGTTTAAAGATGTATTTCCAGTGGACTTACCATCTCGTCGTTTGTGTTTTTTTTTTTTTTGTCGCTTTAGCCTACCGTAACGAGATTTTTTTGTCGCAGTGGGTTTGTCGCCTTAGGCAAAGGCATGGGAGTTTATTATTGTTATCTTCGTTCACCAAAAGGTGTAACCCCGTTCATCAATTTTTGGTGATCAAAGAGGACGAAGCTGAGTTTCGTCACGTTTAGGTAACGAAAGGTAATGATACCTGCCTTCACCACCTTTGATGGCCAAAGACGACGGAATCTCGGAGTCTTCATCCGTTCTAAGGTAACAAAACTTCTCATCACCTCATGGCAATTTCATGGGGAATCACTTTGTGTTTCGAATGGTTCACATATCTGAAGATTACGTAAAAAGGTTCGAAGACTGTCATAAGTCTTACTGCATCAAGTACACATACAATATTCCATAGCATTCAACATGTCCAAGCTTGTATCGTTCGAAGCCTAATGAACATCCGCTGATTGTACTTGCTTCTCTTCATGTTGATTTCGCTCGAATGTAGATACTCGGGCTGCCACAAAAGGCATAATCGGACGAGACGCAAGTATATGACTAAACATAATTGAAAAAGAATTCTAATTGTTATATTTAACAGCGTACATTCACATAAGTGATTGTAAAGGCGTTTAAATTATTAACACACTAGTATATTGTGCGTTTCTAACTATAGCATGTTTATTGGTAATTGTCCATCACAAAAATTTAATAGTACATACCTCCAGCAAGTCCTGTAAACACGACTAGGTGGAAAGACCAATTTGGGTTCGCCTTAAAAGATAGGGAAAATTCTAAATAAGGGCCCGAAATGGACCTTATGCCAAATAAAGGCGTGAAGTGCCCTTATTTCTCAAATAAGAGCTTGCAGCGAACATTATCTCAAATAAGGGTCTGAAGTAACCATCTTAATCTAAAAAAAGGACCTAACCTCACCGAAGTCAAAGGCATTTTTGTCTGTTAAATTTTTTATTTTTTTCTTTCTTTTATGTTTTTTTCAATAAAAAACAAAATAAAAAAGCTAAAGTTTAAAAAAAAAAAAAAAAAACAAAGGGAAGGGTTGGTAGCCCTCCCTAGCCAATGGCTGTCACCCCATTGCCGGTGGGGCGACGGTGCCTTAGTGAGGGCTAGCAACCGTGGTCAACTCCTAACCCTTGCCCAAATTTGGAAGAGGGTTGCCCGACCCTCTCAATTTTGGTGAGGGCCACCAGGCCCTCGTTGAGGCACTAGTGACCTCGCTGGCCATGGCCGCCGTCCTGCTGGCAATGGGGCAGCGACCATAGGTAGGGGAGGGTCCCCCTTGTTTTTTTTTTTTAATCTAATTTAACTAAAATTTATGTTAAAATTATTTTTGGATGAGAATGCCCTTTGATTAGCTGAAAATTTTGGCCGGTTGACGAGCCAACAGGGTGAGGTATTTATTTGAAACTGTTATAATTACTTTAAGCCCTCATTTGAGAAAATGAAAGCAATTCAAGTTTTTATTTAGAATTTTTCCTAAAAGTATAACCTCTATGGTTCTAACACATAGTTTGCATATCAACATTTTGATATCAAAATAATCATAGATACTAAATCAGTGACCAGCCTTGATCCCGAGGTTCACGGCCGTGACTAGCTTTCCTCCTGAGCATTATGGCCGCGCCGGTGCCCATTCGCGGCCAGCCGTCATTAGGTCAGTGAGCTACAAGCTCGGTCAGACAAGGTCAAGACTGTGACCAGGGAAGATGGTCAAGCCATATGAACTCGTCTATTTAAAGACCTATATAATCAGCTCAACTTTTGCCACGGGCCTTTTTGTATTTTTTTTTTTCCTCACCCTCCGTGATGGTTTGCCACCAACTGAATGAATACATGGGGAAATAGTGACTTCAGGTTCTGTCAAATCCATCAACATCAAAACGAATTCTTTTTCCATGCCATTCCAAAATGAAGTCACTTCAAGTGGAGGAAAATAAAACAGTCGAAAGTCCTATTCAAATGGGGCGTTTTTCCTCGCTGTGATTGATGGGTAAGAGTCATTATTTATGTGGAGGAAAAAACCATGGCGCACACAACGCTTGCTGGGTTTATGGGCGTGACTGTTGCAAATGATTCTGATAAGAAAGGGATGAGTTGATCGATGGAACAGATAAAGCTTCATCACCACTTTGCCCCTTTTTAGGGTTTGATGCTTCACATCAGCTCGTTCTTTCTTTTCTCCTTTAATCATTATTATCTTAAACACCACCTAAGAATCATGCACATGAATGATCACTCCATCTCACGTCACCGCACAAGGTTTGGTCCAATTCTAATCATAAAAAGGTAATCTTCGTCCCATCATTTCCGGAGGTTCATTGCTTGTGGAAAACACCAAGAGGAGCCGAAAGATTTTCCACTGACATCTATGGGAAGATGAAAACATCGGCCACATGCTAATCTAGTCTTGATGCCAAGAATCTACGGGTATAAGAACTATCTTTTTCACAGGCTGTCTTGATTTGGGAAAAATACCATAGTTGAAAATAGAGAGATAGGACACTTCATGTAATTTTGTCCGTTGTTTGTTTACAGAATAAAAGTCCAATAAGCGAACGCAACCTTGGAAGGAAGAAAATTCCAAAGCCAAGGAGATATATAGTCAACTTCTTTTTCCTTGAAAAAAGGTAAGAAAATGGACGAAAGAGAGGTTGTATAATATTTTGACTGACGTCCAAGTTATCTTCCATTTTAATAAAAGACATTTATCTTTGTGGAAAGCACTAGAGTATGCCAAACTTCTCTTTCAATACTAGGGAGAAGAAACAGACTTATAAATGATGAAATTACTAATATAACTTTTTGAATCATGTATTCTTTGATTAACTATTGTTTTAATTTGAATTTTAATATAAAGAAATGTATACGCGCTCTTTTCTTTTGCTTTTGAGCTCGACCAACCAATTATTTAATAGAAACAAATAATTTGGAATTTGTTAGTAAGAATTGGTTTTTTTAACCTTTCTATGGGCTTTTTACATGTATATATATAGCACAACGACAACATATAGAGATATAGAAAAAGAAAAACATTGAATTGTTTAACCAATGGAAGTCTGTCACATTCAACTAGAGAAATAAATAACCTTTTCAATTTTTGTTTTTCGCTTTGGATAGTCAAATCTCTAATCCTACAAATTTCTAATTCTGCGTCTCTAATTTTTATTTTTATTTTTTTTAATAAATCTCTAATCAATGCACAAATATAATAAAAGTTATGCATATTTTGGTAATAATTGTTTAAAAGTAATTGTTGATGTATCCGTAGATTTTTTCTAAGACATACATTTATTATATAGATGAATGATCAAAATATTTGCGGTAGGCATAAATCCAGCTCCTTCACAACTTATGTGAATAAAGTCTTAAATCTACCATTATTTCAGTTATTTAATATCTCATAGGAATAAAGTCCTACAACTGGTTTCTCACAGTTATTCTCCATTTGTAGATTTACTTGGTTCACCCCAATAATCCATCGCGTCTGGTAGATTCTAATTACTTTATAGTTCATAAAAATAATGTTCATAAAATAGTATAATTCCTATCATTGTCATTCTTTATTTATATTTTTTTGGATTTTCAAATCACTTAACTAAAATACACCTATCTAAAAATTTTAAACTTTATAAAGTTATATTTCATGATGGTGTATATTTTGATAATAAATGTATGTCAATAACTATCTACATATACAATTTCTATCATGAAATATCTAGACAATAGACCTTTTCGAGCCACAAAAAGATCTAGTATATAGATATTTCAAAATTGAATTTCTAACGGTTGAGCCCGTGCATCTTCACAAAAGGGGAAGGAATTCAACCGTCATTTGTAATGGTTGTATGTCGACCACAATTTTCACTTTGTGAGAAGTAGGCAACCGGATTGAGAACTTGTGCAAAGGGAAGGTTTTGGTGTTTTTATTTTATTTAAGGAATAATGTCACTTTTATCCCACTATCTTTGTCCAAAAATTAAAATTTCCCTCTATATTTATTTATGTTAAAAGCCTCTTTCAACTTTTTTAGAAAATGTCCCGTTGTACTTTTTCTCTCGCCGGTTGATTTTTATTACATGGAATAGCAAAGTTGTTGACACTGACGCTGGAATACATGTGCCATGTTACAATTTGTCCAACAATGTTACATGACGCTAAATGGGTGTCACATTAAACAATATAAATGAAAACAAAATTAAGAGAGAGATGGGGTCCATTACAGTTGCCATAGCACAAGTTCAAGTTCTAACTTCTGGCAACCATGGATGTTCAAGCTCGGGTTTGTAGATGCCATAGCCACTCAAGCTTGTAACCATGGCCACTTAATTTGAGCTTACAATAGCCATGGGCATAAGATTTTTCGAGTTGTGAAACTCACAGTGGTCATGTCCACTAGATCTTTTCGAACCTCGAAACTCTAGGCTGCCATGACACTTGAGCTTCAAGCTAGCGGTGGCCATGGCGACTGGAGCTTCGAGTCATGAAGCTCGAGGCCATGGTTGCTCAATCTGAGCTCTCGATCATGATCACTTGATTGGTGATTAAGTTTTGTATTGTTGTGGATATTTTGTTGGTTTTCTTCAAGTTAATCATTTTGGTATATTAGTTTTATCATATAAGAAATTTCACTACCATCCCAATAGGGGATGTTTTCCTTCCAAATTCCCCAAAAAAACCGGCTAAACAATTTAACCGATTTCTTTGGGAGATTTTTATTTTTGGTCGAAAGAAAATTTTTTATTTATTAAAAAATACTATATGAATGGTACATAGAAGGTATACTAGCCTAGCTAATCCCACAAAGTAAATACTAGAACACAATAACAATGCACAAGGTACAGTTTACAACTAAAAGCATACTTTCATCCCTTAAGAACAAATTTGCCACCAATATGTTTGGCGGACGATCACCGATTTAATGGTGAGTACATCCTGAGATCCCCCACTCCATTTGCAACAGCTTGTGGTGCGCGTCTAAATTCAACGTCCTCATCACCATCGCCATATAAAGACACCTACCTCAATATACCTGTAAGGAACTCTAAGATCTAAACCTTAATCTAAATCGGGAGAGTAAAATCCCAAAATTTTATACCGAAATCTAAATCAGGAGAGAAAAGCGGCCTAATCTCGGAGAGGTTATGGAGCCACGCCATGGACATCTTCCTCGATGACTGTCGACTAGACGAATGGCTAAACTGGACTCCACATACACTCAAGATCAACTACAAAAATTTATTCACACACACAATCTCTCCAAACGTATCGGGAGAGAAAAGAAAAGACAATCAAAACAAAAAAAAAAGAAAAAGATGGACGGTGCCATTAGAAAATCATTTCTAATGCCAAAATTGCTGCCAAGCACATTTACATGGGAGTTGTGCTTGCAGAACGGCACCGTTACTTTCTATGAGTGACGGTGCAACTTGAATCCATTAATTCTATTTTACTTAAAATGGGCAACCGGACCACTAAAAGAATCATTGGTTTTGCATGTGTGTGATATTTAAAGAAACAAATCCAATGACATCGTTCAAGAAAAGGAAATCCATGGTGGAATTGACTCCAATTAGATGGTAGAGTACCGGTCCAAAATAAAACAAATGACATTTAAGAAGTCCAAGACACATAATATTATATATCCAATATGCAAATTATATAGATGGATTGGACATTCTATTTTTTCCAAAGCTTTTTTCACCAGACGAATGGCCATGGACTTAATTTTTCACCGGAGTCACTTCGTTACCAAGCTTCCGGTTGGTCGCTCCCGCCGTTATTTCACAACCTATTAATATGCTCTAAGATTATCGCCAGAGAGCCTACACTTCTCAATCTTAATTGGCCATATGGTTGTTTCCAAAACTGCTGTCACCAGATATGATATCGCGTCCCCGCAATCATTCATGGGAATCAAACTGAATTTTGATCATTAATAATTATAGGTTTTTTCTTTTCCTTTTAAACTTACTTTTGGCAAACTTTTTTTATTTATGGGAATCAAATCCCAACGAGTGGGATTTTGATTTCCAAAGGAAACAGGACAAAAAAATCTTTCGGTTTCCATGGGAGATTGTGGAGTGGAGATTGCATCATCGCTCTACATAGAATAATGGTGCAGTCAGCTAAGCATTTTTCTTTACATAATTATTTCCTCCTTGAGAATGAACTTCGAATTTTCACCTTCAAATAAGGCGAGGATGCTTATTATTTTGTGGATAAGAAATAAGGTGAGGATGCTTGAGTGCAAATTATTGTGGATTTGCTGTGCATCTGACGTGTTAAAAATAGCAGAGTTATTATTATTTTGGACTTATCATGTTGTCCTCTTTCTAGCACCAACAATGGTATTGCTTGATTTCGCTTGATAAACTTGCACCTAAACAAATTTATAATCTAGCCACATCTATCAAACATTTGCATCGAAACAATTTATAATTAAGGAGATCAAGATCAAAACTAAGCAAGTTATGATAACGACCCGAAGTATACTAACGATGAAACATCAAATTGCAATCAAACATGGACAATCCTAACTCGTATTAGAATGTGCACAAAGACGAATCATGTTGTGTTCTTGGGTTGGAATTACAAGCGCCCTTGGGAGACAAGCATTTGAATCAATTCTACCAACGATCAGTAGGCTCATGCAATCAAAATAATAAAAGGATTGGAAGTAAAAGTTCAGATTTTTACCTTGCAAATACGAAGAATGAAGAAGTAATAGTCTTAAAGTTCCTACACTTCCTCGAGCCCTCACTGCTTTCTTTTAGTTCTCAAGACTGAATTGACACAATTACAATAGGTTTAAGATTTTCTTGGTAATTTTCCCTACTTTTTTCCTTCCTCAACTGAGCAGTTCTCTCTCAATATTTTCTCTAAGATTTTCAGCCAAGACTCTTGTTTTCAGCACGTATATTTGCTTGTCCTAGCCGAGTATCCTTCTATATTTGGCCGATAGTGACATATGCCTATATGGCCCATTTTGAGACTTCAAGAACCAACAAGTAATCCTCTTAATTTTCTCTCGTTTCCTCTTTCAATTTTCAGCTGAATTCCCTGCCCTTTTCTTTCCTATTTTGGCCAAATTCACATTTTCTATCTTGTCATAGCCATACATCTCATGTTCTTTCCTTGTCCTGTGTTATTTTCTTTCCTAATTTAGAACGGCACATGGATTGTACAGGTGAACTTCGGTCAAGCCCAGGGAAGAGGGAGTGGGGCCAAATTCCTTACAGGGGCCGGGCTTGTTTGGGCTTTGATGTTGAAAGTTCAAAAAAGGTTTAGGCCCTAAATTCAAAAGCCTAATCGCATATTAGGCCAATCCAAATTGAATTCATAATCTTACATATGTTTATATTTGAATGAGGACATGCTATTTCTAACCAAGAATGTCCCTAACTTATAAATGTGGAATAATGCACAAAAGAATGAGAATGCAAGACTCCGTAATATCGATGCTTTTTCTAGGGGTCAAATTCTGTAGTTATCGACGAATTCGATCCTAGTTTTTTGTGAAATATATTTGGGTGATAAATTAAAGTGTCAACAAGGTATGCTTTTCGAGATTGTAGCCATAATTGTCTAGAAGTAGCTTCAAATTCCTAATTACAGGCGTGATCATCTAGAAAAATGTGCTCGAGTCGATTCATTGTTCTCGATTGATGTGTTGGCAAACCTCTATGTTCATTAACAACATTGCCTCAACACTTAGCCAAAATATGACATGATTTGCTATCAATGACTTTGTTGATCGAATCCCTTTAAGTTGTCAACTGGTGAAGGCTGTCGTCAATAATCTTTCTATTGTATGCTGTCGATGACTTTGTTGGTGAATTTATCCATTTCTTTCACTATGGATAAGCTTATAGCTTGCCGATTATTTTATTCAATTATTACTTTCGTTTTGACTAAACTATCTTCTTTTCGAGTGAGCTTGTAACTCGTCGATATCAACCAAGAGTTGATCATTTTTTTTTGCTGTCAACTCAAAAAAAAAAATCTCCAATTTATTATAAACAAAAAGAATAACCTCCCAAATCGAATTTCACAAATATAAGCTCTTGTTAATAAGCCACAACAACTCATCCATATTAGTTATCCTATTTCAAATTTGAGCAACAAAAGAAATCCTTTGAACCTTCGTCAAAGCATAAACTTTCATGCTCAAATTAGAGTTGAAAGTGTTGATTAAATAGATATTTGTAATTGTAATCGTCATGTCATGGGAAGCAATGTTGTTAACTTGAATAGAGCTTTTCAAGTTATCAAGGAAACTAAGTTCTGCAAAACTGGCATATCCTAAT
The DNA here is from genome assembly GCA_024500025.1 of Syzygium aromaticum. Taxonomy (NCBI): domain Eukaryota; kingdom Viridiplantae; phylum Streptophyta; class Magnoliopsida; order Myrtales; family Myrtaceae; genus Syzygium; species Syzygium aromaticum. The sequence goes on from CM044889.1 coordinate 14,456,873, forward strand.
TTGTCTATGAAAAAAATGTGATGTTTATAGTTTTGGAGTCGTCTCATTAGAGACGATCATGGGAAAGCATCCAAGACATTATGTCTGTTGAGAATGTTCATCATCCACCCAAACTGAATTGCTGGTGCTGTTGGAGGACGTTTTAGATCGGTGCCTCTCGACTTGTAGACTTCGACTTCAAGATGCGCTAGAGGTGGTCTTTGTTAAGGAAAACTCCTATTAATTTTGAAGTTGACAAAACTGTCCATGAATGTCTTATTATGAAAGAACTTCAGACTCAAAGTTCAGACACAAGGTTCAGACTCAAAGTTCAGACGCTGAAATTTTTCAGACGCAGACGCAGAAATTTTTTAGACGCAGCCGCAGAAATTTTGCAGACGCAGAAATTTTTCAGACGCAGTTGCAAAAATTCTTTAGACGCAGAAGTTTCTCAGATGCAGACGCAGATGAACAATTTCTTCAGACACATAATACATAACCTAACATAACAGCTAGTGATCTGGTATGGATTTCACAAAAGGAAATCTTTGATATCAATCTAAATCAAATTGATTGACAATCAAAGATTACGACAAGCATGCATTACGACGGACAAAACTCTACTTATGGAAACTAAGATTCTGATTGTATGGGTGACCAGAATCAGCGGGATTCAGATTTTATCAACCAACGGCTACTCAATCCATTTTATACAAATCTGTCAAAAGGTGAATATTGGAATATGATCCTCTGAAAACTGTCCAACGGTTAGTTTGGAAGTGGAGGAGTATAAAAGAAGATCAATGAAGAGCAGAAGGTAGTGAATGAAATCAAGAATCAACAATTCCAAAGTCTGAGCATACTCTGATTCAATCTCTTGTCTTTCGTGAGCTTAAAAGTGTAATTTTTTGAGAGGTGTAGACAGTGTTATAAGTGTGTGCTTAGGTGTGAGATAGTGTGATCTATCGGCTTGGTATAAGCAGCACCAGCCTCGGGAAGAAGTGCTCGAGTTTTAGCGACATAACTTGCTGTAACTTCTTATTGATTTGATTGGTGAAATCTAGCCAGTAGGTTGTAGAGTGGGAGAGTGGACGTAGGCTTGCTATAAGCCGAACCACTATAAACTTGTGTGCAGTTTTTCTATCCCTATTCTATTACTTTGCACACTGCACATCAGGAGCACTGTCTTTATAAACTACTTTGAATCTGAACAATATTCAGACTCAACCGTTTTCTTTCATTTCCGCATAATCTGGTTAAAATCACCTATTCACCCCCCTAGGTAATCCGTGTTAGCTACTTCAATTGGTATCAGAGCAGGTTGCTTGTTTATAGAAGTGTCTTACTTCTACGTTAACGATCTACATTGCTAGCTATGGTGCTCAAGGTCTCATTGAAGGTCAAAGTAACAACAGACTACCATATTTCGATGGCAAGGAATACAGCATCTGGAAGAATAAGATGAAGGCATTCATTAAGTCAATTGATCACATGGAATGGGATGTCATCATCAGAGGAGTCAAGCCAAAATCGTTTGAAAATGCAGATGCAGAAAATCCTCCTTTATCTCAAACTGAGATATCCAAAAGAGAGACTTTAGATTCCAAAGCAATTTATTCTTTATATTGTGCTTTATCTCCTATTGAATATAAAAAAATTGCTGCTTATGAATCAGCTAAGGAAATTTGGGATACGCTTCACATCACTTATGAAGGAACAGATCGAGCCAAGGAAACTCAGATCAATCTTTTGCTTGGTCAATATGAATCCTTCAAGATGAAGCCTGAAGAATCAATTGCTGACATGTATGACAGGTTTACTGACATAGTAAACGGTCTTGCATATCAAGAACAACCAGTTCCAAATGTAATGAAAGTCAACAAATTACTGAGAGGACTCACAATGAAGTGGGATAATATCAAAACATCTCTTCGTGAGACACAAAGGATCAAGCCTCCATCAGTAAATGAGTTGATTGGAACTCTGCAATCATATGAGATTGAACATCGAAATGAGGAAAATTAATCTAGAGGTAATAAGTCAATTGCATTAAAGACTAACATTGATTCTGATGCAAATTCTGAAAATGAAGACGTTGACGATGAAAAACTAGCTCTCTTCATAAAAAAGGTATAAGAAGATGAAGATCAGAGGAAGAAACCTCAAAGGAAAAAAGCTGTTTGAGAAAAAGAAGTCTACTGATGATACAGAAAAATCAAACGATGTTATATGCTTTCACTGTAGGAAACGAGAACATATCAAGCCTAACTGTCCTCTTCTGAAAAAGAAGACTAAATTTGAGAAAACAAAGAAGGCCTTAAAGGCAGAAACTTGGAGTGACACAGAATGTGAAGACAGTGACGATGATATCTGTTTTATGGCAAAATCAGATTTAGACTCAGATTCAGATTCTGATCCCAAAGTAGAAATCGAGGTAAAGCTTTCTAAAATGCCTATTGAAGTATGGAATTACATTGACGATTTATGCCTTGAATTTAAAACTGCTCTTAAAAGAATCTCTTCTCTGAAAAAGGAAAATTCATCACTGAGGCAACAGGATGTTTCTCAAAAAGAAAAAATCGATTTCCTTCAAAAGGAATTTCAACAAATCAAGGAAAATCAAGATTTTCTTTCCAAAGAGAATGCTATTTTAAAAAAGGAAATTTTAGAAATTACTTCCAAGTTTTCAAAAGGGTCAGAAACTTTGAAACATATCCTTTCCATCCAAATTCCTTATTACAACAAATCTGAACTCGGATTTGTGAAGGAAAGTGATAGCTTGATTGATTTTCCAAAGGTCAAGGAGAGATTAAGACAAAGACCTCCTCGACAAGTTTACAAAAATCATTTCAAAAGGAACTTTGTAAAACCTGTTGGCCGAAGTGTTCTCAGATGCTCAAAATGTGGAGATTCACAACATTTTGAGAATAAATGTCCTAAGGTCTGAAGACCTATTCGAAGAGAATTTGTTAAGACAGCCTATACTGATCCTCAAGGACCCAAACAAATTTGGGTACAAAAAAAAACTTGAGATGCTATAATTCTTGCAGGTTACCATGAAGAGAAAAAAGTGATACCTAGATAATGGATGCTCAAGACACATGACAGGAGATTCAAGCATATTCATTTCTCTTCAAAGTCTGAATGGTGGAAAAGTTTCATTTGGGGGAAATACCAAAGGAAAAATCATTGGCAAAGGAACGGTTGAAATAGGAGGATTGACAATCAATGGTGTCTCTTTGGTAAAAAGACTCAATTATAACCTGTTAAGCATAAGCCAACTATGTGATACGGGTTTCAGAATCAACTTTCAAGAAGATACATGCTCAGGAACAAGTAAAGACTCTTCTCAAACATTTACAAGAAGAAGACATGGCAACATTTATCTTCTAGATGTCAATCCAAGTTCCACTCACTGCTTAATCTTAATCAAAGAAGATGAAGATCTATGGCACAGGAGATTGGGACATATCAGTATGAAACAAATCTCAAAGATCTCAAACAAGAAACTGGTGCGAGGTTTGCCGGATTTAAAATACAAGAAAACAGAGTTATGCAATGCTTGCACTCTAGGAAAGCAAGTAAGAAACTCTTGTAAATCTATACACCATGTTTCTACTAATCGTGTCTTGCAGCTTTTTCATATGGATCTGTTTGGACCTACAAGATCACAAAGTTTCGGTGGTAAGAAGTATTGTCTAGTCATTGTTGATGACTTTACAGGATTTACTTGGGTGTTCTTTCTTACTCATAAAAATAAAGCATTTTCATATTTCTCAAAATTTGCAAAAAGAGTTCAAAATGAAAAGGGCTATACCATTTCCTGCATTTAAACTGATCATGGGGGAGAATTTGAAAATCAAAATTTTTCAGATTTTTGTGAGGAGAATGGTTTTCAACACAACTTTTCTACTCCATACACACCAGAACAAAATGGTGTTGTGGAAAGGAAAAATCGTTCATTGCAAGAAATGGCAAGAACTATGTTGATTGAAAGCAAGATTCCTTCCTATTTCTGGGCAGATGTAGTTTTTACAGCATGTTATATCATGAACAGAGTTTTTCTCAAACCTATTCTTGAGAAAACCTCCTATGAACTCTACAAAGGTAGAAAGCCCAGCATTTCATATTTTCGAGTGTTTGGTTGTAAATGCTTTATTCTTAAAAATCCAAATGACCACACTGGCAAGTTTGATGAGAAAACAGATGAAGGATTTTTACTTGGATATTCCACTATGAGTAAAGCATACAGAGTCTTCAACAAAAAATCTCAGACTGTGGAAGAAACAATGAATGTCAAGTTTGAAGAAAATATTCAGACTCACAAAGATGAATCTAAATCATCTTCCTACAATCAAGAATTATCAGAAGCTCAATTTTCAGACACTGTCAAATATACAGAAGGAGTAAAAGAAGATGCAATCTAGACGTATCCAGAACTTTCAGAGTTTGATATTATTCAGACGGAAAAATATGACAGAAACTGAAAACATAAATCCAGTCATCCAAAGAACCTTATAATTGGAGAAATAGAAGACGGTATCAAGACTCGATCTAAGTACAAGGAAAACATCAGCAACTTGGCCTTGATATCAGAAATAGAACCAAAAGAAGTTGATGAAGCATTATTAGATGAAAGCTGGATTGAAGCTATGCAGGAAGAACTTCTGTAGTTCAGAATCAATCAAGTATGGGAGCTTGTACCAAGACCTAAAGACCATCCAGTCATTAGAACAAAATGGGTATTCAGAAACAAGCTGAATGACAAAGGGAAAGTTACAAGAAATAAAGCTAGACTAGTAGCAAAAGGCTATTCTCAAGAAGAAGGCATAGATTATGATGAAACATATGCACCAGTTGCCAGGTTAGAAGCCATTCGGCTACTATTAGCTTATGCTTGTTTTCATAACTTTAAATTGTTTCAGATGGATGTGAAAAGTGCCTTCCTGAATGGATATATCAAAGAAGAAGTATATATTGAACAACCACTTGGTTTCGAAGAACCAAAGAAGACTGACTATGTCTACAAACTCAAGAAAGCTCTTTATGGTTTGAAGCAAGCACCACGTGCTTGGTATGAACGACTAAGTAACTTCCTTCTCCAAAATGGTTTCACCAAAGGTAAGGTTGATACGACCCTGTTCATCAAGAAAAAAGGTAAAGATTTTCTGCTTGTTCAAATTTATGTTGATGATATAATCTTTGGATCCTCTAACGAATTGCTTTGCAAGGAATTCTCTAAAAATATGCAAAACGAGTTTGAGAAGAGCATGATGGGAGAACTAACATTCTTTCTTGGCCTACAAGTGAAACAGACCAAAAATGGTACATTCATTTGCCAAGAGAAGTATGCTAAGGATATTGTCAAGAAATTTAGATTGCAAAATTGTAAGAAAACAGACATTCCCATGTCTCATTCATCCAAATTGAACAAAGATAAAAATGGTAAGAAAGTTGATCAGAAGGTATACAGAAACATGATAGGTTCATTATTGTATCTTACTGCATCAAAACCTGACATACTTTTTCAGTGTTTGCATGTATGTAAGATTTCAATCAGATCCAAAGGAATTACATTTATCTACTGTTAAGAGAATAATCAAGTATATTGGACCTTATCCAATGCTAGGTCTTTGGTATTCTAAAGATTCAGACTTTACTCTTACTGGATATTCTAATGCTGACTTAGCTGGATGTAAAGTGGACAGGAAAAGTATTACAGGTACATATCAACTGCTTGGAAATATGCTAGTATCATGGTACTCCAAGAAACAAAATACAGTCGTACTTTCCACAGCAAAAGCAGAATATGTAGCCTTGGGAAGTTGTTGTGCACAAATTCTGTGGATGAAGCAACAATTACAAGACTTTGGCATTGAAGAATCAAATGTTGCAATCAAGTGTGACAACATAAGTGCAATCAATCAAACAAAAAACCCCATTCTCCATTCTCGAGCTAAGCACATTGAAATCAAACATCATTTTATTCGAGATCATGTTCAAAATGGTGATGTGAATATTCAATTCATTGATTCTAAGAATCAATTGGCTGATATATTCACAAAACCTCTTGACAAATTTTCGTTTGAGTTCATTAGACATAAACTGTGCATTATTTATCCCTTTTAGTGTATTATCTGTTAGACAGGAATTTTTCGGACTCAACTCTCAGTCTGAATGTCCTTTTCAGACTCTACAGAAAGGTACGTCCATATTCCAAACTTTGGCGGGAATATTTTTGGTAAGATATTATTATATTGGAAACAAATCAGGTACGTATTCTAATTTATTTGTGCCCAATATATTTTCCTGATTTTATCATGTCTCTTTATGCTTATAAAGTATATTCTTGGAATTAATTTTTATTCTTTCTAAAAATTTCTTTCTCTTCAAAACCCTTGCGATACTCTAAAACTTTTTCTTCTTTATAAACATGTTCGCCTTTTATCAAACCCTATCAGTTCGTATTTCACTCTCTAAACCCTTCCGATACTTAGAGCCGCTCCTCCTCTCCCTTTTCTAAAGATCAAATCTTTCTACCAAAAAGGTGCTCAAAATGCCTTTCAAGAGAAGATCTTCACGCATTCTCAACAAAGAATCAAAATCTACTGCACCAACGGAGCATCTGGAAATTTCCGATACAAATTCAGATCATCCCGAAGTTCCTTCCGAAGCGACACCACCGAGGCACTCATCTTCTCATAAATCTTCCGGTAAAACTGACTTTCGTTTTTGGAGTATCAAGTTTGTATGGGAAACATATCAAAAGCTGAAACGGTGTAATGCTTCTGCGACGGTTCTCCGTGCGTGTTTGCGAGATAATAATCTCTTCTCTGAAGAACATTTTGTCCAGACTTATACTTTGTTTTGTTCTAAAAATGAAACTGCTCCTACAAGCTCTACTCCAAAAGCATCATCTTCCAAAAAGGGCAAAGAGAAAGTTGGAGAAACTTCCACTCCCTCTGAAAAAGAATCTACTCTCACAAGCCCTAAACCGGTTAGTATCTCAAAATATGTGGTTCCCGATGATGATGCACGACTTTTTGATACCTTTAAGATGAATGTGGGAATCGCATCTGGCTTACCGGGCACAGGTGGATTATTCAGAAGTAATGAGTACAACATATTCTATAAAATGTTGCTTGCTCGGGGAGTCATCAACCACGGGATAGTGGATTTTGGTTATTTAGATAAGGCAGAAATCTCAGTAGAACATCTGTTTCAGGAATTATGAATTTATGAATTCTATCTTCAGTCTGGTACTGTTTTTGTCGAATTAACTGCGTACTTCTATTCCAATCCCTCCATTCTGTCACCAAATTGGATTCACTTTACTGTTGGTGATCAGAAGTTTGATTTACAAGCGATTGATTTGGCAAAAATAATTGAAGCAAGACATTCCAAGTTCATTCCTTTGGCAATGGATGTTGAAGAAGCTTCGAGGGATGCTTCCGAAAATCTCAACTTTGCTCCTAAGGGACATATTTCCTATTCTGACTTATCAAAACGGACGGTGATCTTGCATAAGATCATTATCAACTGTTTAAAGCCCAAGGTAGCCTCTAAAACTGACCTTTCTAAATCCGAAATCAAGCTCATTTGGGCTATCTTAAAAGGTCAATCCTTTTCTCTTCCTCATGTCATCATTTTTCATATGTACTGAACATTGCAGAAGAATAAGGGACAGTTACCCTATGGGGCTCTAATCTTTCGCATATTCATGTTCCTTAAAATATCTATTCTTGCTGATTTGCAAAAAAACCCAATCTCCTGCATGTATGTTGGAGAAAAAATGGTCTCCAAAATGAAAAATTTTGAAGATATCAAGGGAAGAGTACAAGGACAAGAGGCTTAACAGTCAGAGGGAAAATCTATTGGAAAGACAAAAGCAAAGGAGCCAAAGAAAAAGTCTGGTACAGCCAGCAAAATGCCTGTCTCTCCTCTTCCAATCAAAGTGTATAGCAAGAAGAGAAAGTTTCTTCTGCATGATAAAAGCGATGATGAAGAAACATAACACTTTGAAACAGGACGCACTGCAGAAACAGTTCATGAAGATTCTATACCTTCTACAGACCAGGCACCTGTTCAGGGGGAGCATTCACCAGCATCAGCCTCAGGAGATGATCAATCAATACCATAAAATGTCCAGGAACAACCTTCAAATACTTTAACTATTCTTTCCCTACTGCTCGAGATCAAGGCCAAGCAATCTACTCTTGAACAAGATCTGAAAAATTTTCATCACATTATTGAGGAAAACCATCAGATTCAGAATATTCAGGCAGCTCAAGATAAAGCAGAACTTACAAATACTATTGATCTATGCTCCACCAACTTGGACAAAGCAATGGGAGAATGCAATTCCAAGATTAAAGAAGCTGTTTCAATTCTTGAAAATTTTTAACTCATTCGCACTCCTACTAAAAAATAGCCTGTTTTTTTCTCCAAAACTATCTCTTTTTCTTCTTGGTCTGTAATTCCAATTACATTTTAAACTGCTTGGTTGCTTAATATCATTGATTTATTCTATTTTTTGCTGATGACAAAAATGGGGAGAAATTATATGCAAATTTGATATACTAATATGTGGGATCATATGCAGGTTACATACAAAGGAAGAGATAGACACAGATATCAAACGAGTTTGCTCTTTTCAAATTTAATCTGTGACTCAATGCGCTTAATATGCTTTCAAACTAATTCAATCTGCAGAGAAGTTTTGTCACCATCAAAAAGGGGGAGATTGTTGAGGAAAACTCCTATTGATTTTGAAGTTGACAAAACTGTCCATGAATGTCTTATTATTAAAGAACTTCAGACTCATAGTTCAGACACAAAATTCAGACTCAAAGTTTAGACACAAGGTTCAGACTCAAAGTTCAGACGCTGAAATTTTTCAGACGCAGACGCAAAAATTTTGCAGACGCAGAAATTTTTCAGACGCAGCCGCAGAAATTTTTCAGACGTAGACGTAGAAATTCTTTAGACGCAAAAGTTTCTCAGATGCAGATGCAGACGCAGACGGAAAATTTCTTCAGACACAGAATACATAACCTAACATAACAGCTAGTGATCTGGTATGGATTTCACAAAAGGAAATCTTTGATATCAATCTAAATCAAATTGATTGACAATCAAAGATTACGACAAGCATGCATTACAACGGACAAAACTTTACTTATGGAAACTAAGATTCTGATTGTATGGGCGACCAGATTCAGTGGAATTCAGATTTTATCAACCAACGACTACTCAATCCATTTTATACAAATTTGTCAAAAGGTGAATATTGGAAGATGATCATCTGAAAATTCTCCAACGGCTAGTTTGGAAATGGGGGAGTATAAAAGGAGATCAATGAGGAGCAGAAGGTAGTGAATGAAATCAAGAATCAACAATTCCAAAGTCTGAGCATACTCCGATTCAATCTCTTGTCTTTCGTGAGCTTAAAAGTGTAATCTTTTAAGAGGTGTAGACAGTGTTATAAGTGTGTGCTTAGGTGTGAGATAGTGTGATCTATCGGCTTGGTATAAGCAACACCAACCTCGGGAAGAAGTGCTCGAGTTTTAGCAACACAACTTGCTGTAACTTCTCATTAATTTGATTAGTAAAATCTAGCCAGTAGGCTGTAGCGTGGGAGAGTGGACGTAGGCTTGCTATAAGTTGAACCACTATAAACTTGTGTGCAGTTTTTCTATCCCTATTCTATTACTTTGCACACTGCACATCATGAGCACTGTCTTTATAAACTGCTTTGAATCTAAACAATATTTAGACTCAACCGTTTTCTTTCATTTCCACATAATCTGGTTAAAATCACCTATTTACCCCCCTCTAGGTGATCCGTGCTAGCTACTTCAGTCTTGGCCGCTAGGCTAGCATTCGCATGCTTGCAAGCAGATCCACGGCTTCAACTGACAATGAGACAAATGTCACAGGAGTTTCCAGTTAAGTTTTCTTTTAGAAATGTCATTCTCTGCGGTCAGCTTAGAGCAACTTCGTGACCTCAATGGCAGGAGATTTTGAGCATTCTCAGGAGACTGTAAGTTTTGTAGTTACCTCTTCACGTGTGGACTGATTTTGGAGTTTTGTGCTTTTGGCTTATCGTATAAATAATTACTAACTCATCCAAATACATATTGACGACCGCAAAAGCAATCATTCAGTGTAGAATTAAACTTTGACAACTCTTTACATACCATTTTAATGAAAACTGCACTCAATACGGACAACTAAACTATAATATCACGTAAGCTAACCAAAGTGTATCAAAGCAACCCACCAACTCAAAGGGTAGGGAACCAAGTTTCATGCGAGAGAAGTAGATGCGAAGTTTGTGATACGCATATCGGAGGCCTATCGTATTTATAGTTTGATTATATGCGCTCAAATATAATTCAACAGCTTTATTAACTAGGCTCCAAAGCAAAATACTCAAGTTTGGCATTTATCAAGCTTCAACTCGGCCCAACAAAGAACTTCTTACTGTTTCCATTCCTACGAGCGACCTCTTTGTTATGTTTGCCTCAGAAAGATTATCACTCGATTTTTACTATCTAAAAGTAGGCAATGGATTCGCATGAACAAGATGCGTACATTGAGTTTGAGAGGGAATGGGTGACCAATCATGACGTAAATTAAAAATCCATCATGATGTAAATTAGGGGAATGGAAAATAAATTGGAGAAAAGCCTGAAATATTTTACACATCCAAGCCAGCATGAAGCCTCACGCATGACACTATCAAATACCTCTTTATAGTGGTCCTTTGACGATTTGTCCTCAGTTGCATGAAATGATCTCTTCTTACGGTACGTCCGTATGATTTAAAAAGTGATAGCCAGTTTTCGTGTTATTTCTAGTAATCCGATACAATTATTGTGGTCGGTTGAAATGAATTCTTAAGATGCCTTAGAATGGATCTCCATCTAACATTCTTATGATTATTCGTGAATTACTTATCGTAGGCAAAAAAATCTTTAAAAATAGAATTGGCGGATATGCTCTCCAACATGGATGGTTCCTTGTAAGTACTACTTTCTTAATATTATGCTTACTTCAAATACCAGATGTCAAGTAGGTCATCAGTTGATCATGGAGGGAATAACCACTTGATGCTAGGGCCATCAATACTGCCCGACCCGAGCCGACACAACCCTGCCCGATTTTTTGCATATTTTAGGATCATGTATTATTCATGTTTGGGTATTGAATTAAGATGTGGGTATGATTAATGTGTAATTTATATGTATTATGGGGTATATATGTAATTATGTTTCTATTTGTACCATTTCAGTAATTAGTTACTCCTATAAATACATATCATACAACCCTAATTGGGGTTGAGCCACCAGAAACACTTTGTCATTGTTTTCTCTTTAACTCTAAACATCAACATGATATCAAAACAGAAAAACGAATCGAATTATTCAACATCTTTACCCGAAATCAACATTTTTTTTGCTCTAATTACTATCTCAATAATGTCCAATACATCTCTAAATTTTTCTTCTTCTCTACCATCTCTTTACCCATCATCTTCTTTTTCTGTTAATATCAATTTCCCATCGCCTCCCGATAATATTGCGCCCACTTTCCCCTCTTCTTCCCTCTTCACTGCTGCTCCGATCTCTGCTGCTGCTCAAATTATGGCTGTGCAATCATTCCCATCATCTCTTGTTCTTCCCAACATCACAAGTCTCGTCTCCATCAAACTCGAAGTACACAATTATCTTTTGTGGAAATCTCAGTTTGAATCTATTTTAATCTGTAACGATCTACTGGGCATGTGGATGATTCTTTTCCATGTCCGCCAAAGCTTATCAATGATCAGACTGGCACTGTAGTGGTCAATACTTTCTATTCCACTTGGGTAAAGACAGATCAATGCATTTGTTGTTTGATCAATTCGACCCTTACAGTTGAAATTTTCCATGAAGTTCACGATCTTCGAACATCTCAGGAGATTTGGCTTACTCTAGGACAACGTTTTATCGATCACTGCGCGGCTAAGGAAATTGGACTAAATTGTATTTTCAGAATACTGTGAAGAAACCTGATTAGTCAATGTCTAATTATCTCTAGCATCTAAAGTCAATTGCGGACTCTCTCACTGCAATCAATTGCTCCATCTCTGACAAGGACTTGGTGATTCAAGCCCTCAATGGGCTCTCATTTGAGTATCATCCTTTTGTCACTATAGTCACAAATAGCCCTACAATTCTCTCCTTTGGTGATCAGTGGCCACGCCTCCTCATCCAAGAAGAATGATTTCATCGAGAATCCAGTGCATCATCTTCTTCTGATATTCATCATGCTTTGATCAGTTATACCACTTCACCCAATCCACTGTTTCAAGGATCTCGAGGTGAACGTAATTCTAGAGGTCATAGATCTGGTTGGGGACAAGGTGGACGATTCTCACGAGATAAATAGAATTGGCAATCTTCCTATGATCAGTTTGGTTTGCAATCATTATCGGCTCCCTATGCCTCCTCCACCTCCTCTGGTTGGTCTCGTGGTGGTTTGAAGTCGTATGTTCCCCCTTTCACATAGGGAGGTATTCTCAGATCTAGGCCTCATCTTACTTATCAGATATGTAACGAAGTTGGGCACACCGCACTACAATATTGACAACGATTCAACCATGCTTTTACCACTACTGATCTGTCGGATTTGTTCTCAACTCTCTTGGTTAGTAAGACCTCTAATTCAACTTGGTATCTGAACAGTGGAGCATCAGCACACATGACTAGTGATATTGGTAACATCCTAAATCCTAGACCTTTTTACGATTTGACAAAAGTCTTTATTGGTGATGGTTGTTTATTGCATGTTACGCAAGTTGGTAAAGCCTTTTTACATATTGGTTCTTGATCTTTACTTTTGTCTCCCATCTATCATGTTCCTAATCTTGCTCTCAATGTTCTCTCGGTTGCCCAACATTGCCATAAAAATTCTTGTGCCATTGATTTTAATGGTTCATCATTTTCTTTGAAGGAAAAACAAACTGGGAAAGTTCTCCTCCAAGTTGATTCTTCTCATGGTCTTTATCTGATTTCCAACTCAATGGTGTCATCTCATTCGCATCCTATCATGGTTTCCTCTGCTTCACTCACTCACTTGCATGCTTGTCTTGGCCATCCAAATAAAGAAGTTTTGAGTCGTGTTTGCAATTCTAGTTCTAAGTCGATATCATGTGAGTCATGTCTTGTAGGCAAATCTCATCGATTGCCTTTTGAGTCTGTTAGTCATCGTGCATCTTTTCCTTTAGTTGTAATTCATATAGATGTATGAACGAGTCCAATTTTATCTAATTCTGGTTTCGAATATTCTGTAATATTCACTTGGGCATTTCCCATGCAAAAATAAATCTGAAGTGCCTGCACACTTTTATCGCTTTCATTGTTTTATCAAAAATCTGTGCAATGCCAAAATTAAATATTTACAAACTGATGGGAGAGGTGAATATACCAGTATTGCGTTCCAAACATACTAATGTGATTGGATTATTCAACGTTTTTCTTGTCCACAAATCCCATCTCAAAATGGTGTATCCGAACGCATAATCAAACACTTAGTTGAAATGTCTCGATCCTTATTAATCCATGCTTATATGCCTTCTTCATATTGGGTCGATGCTCTTCTCACTGCTGTTTACACCATTAATCGATGTCCCACTCCTGTCATATCTAATATTCCTCATTTCCAATGTTTATTTGGGTTCAAGTTTGATTACTCGTTCTTTCAAGTTTTTCGGTGTGCTTGTTATCCTTTTCTTCCATCTCATGTCTCTCATAAGCTGGCACCTCATTCTATGCCATGTGTATTTCTTGGGTACGTGTCAAATCGCAAAGGCTATCGTTGCCTTGATCGGTCGAGTGGTCGCGTTTTTATCAGTCATCTGTTCGGTTTGATGAGGAGAATTTTCCCTTTTCAACAAAACCTTCAAATCATAGTCTCGTACCCCACTGTTCTAGATCACCTCCTTCACTTTTTATTTACTCCAATCAATCTATTCTTCCTTCTACTTCCTTTGACCCTCAAGCTTCTCATCTACCTCTTTCTTCTTCTCAAGCCCAACCTCCTAATTTGTCTATCTCCTCCTCTCGAACTACCCAATCTACTTCTAATTCTTTTTCACCTCCACCTCCCGTCTCTCCAAACTCAATCACTATGTCTCAACCTCACTCCTCTCCTGACCAAATTCCTCCCATAACAAACCCGCAAATTTCCTTTAAATCTCTATCCAACTCCACCACTTCCATTTCCTCTCTTCCGACTCATTCTATGCAAACTCGTGCCAAATCTGGAATTTCTAAACTGAGGAAAATTTTTAATCTCTCTCGTTCTTTTAATGAAGAGACACCGACTTGCTATTCTAAGGCCATTCTTGACCCACGTTGGAAAGCGGCCATGGTAGACGAATTTAATGCCTTGGTCACCAATCACATGTGAGATCTTGTATCACCTAATCCTTCTAAGAATTTAGTCGGTTGTAAATGTGCTTTTAAGATTAAGGAAAATCCGATGGAACTATGGAACGCTTCAAAGTTGGCCTTGTTACACAAGGATTTAAGCAGCAGGCCAAACTGGACTATGACGAGACTTTTAGCCCAGTCGTTAAACCCACTATAATTTGGGTTGTTCTACAGTATGTATCTATGATCAGACTAGATATTAGTTTTGCTGTAAATTTGGTTAGTCAATTCATGCATCAACCACAATTACCTCATCTCCAGGCCGTCAAACGTATATACCGATATTTAGCTGGCACCTCCACCCACGGATTGCTTATTGAGCGGTGCTCTCCCACTTCATTGACTGCTTATGCAGATGCAGATTGGGCTAGATGCTCCAATACTAGACGGTCCACCTCCGGGTTTTGTGTTTTTCTAGGCACCAATCTTGTTTCATGGAGTACCAAGAAGCAACCCACTGTGACCCGTTCTAGTACAGAGGCTGAGTATCGTGCTGTTGGTCAATGTGTTGCTAAGACTATTTGGATTCGTCATTTACTTCGTGAGCTTGAGGTCCACCTTTTATAATTCTCTCACTGTTTATTGTGACAATATCTCTACCACCTATCTTGTTATCAACCATGTGTTTCATGCTCGCACCAAACACATTGAGTTGGATTACCACTTTGTTCGAGAATGGATTGCTTCTGGAGATCTACATTTCACTAAGTGCCTACAACAGATCAATTGATAGTTATCTTCACCAAGGGACTACCTAGTCCACATCACGCATTATTGAGATCTAATCTCTCAGTTGTTACACTTATTTCGGATTGAAGGGGAGTATTAATGTGTAATATATATGCATTATGGGGTATTTATGTAATTATGTTTCTATATGTACCATTTCTGTTATTAGTCACTCCTATAAATATATATCATACAACTTTAATTGGGGTTAAGCCACTATAAACACTTTGTCATTGTTTTCTCTCTGACTCTAAACATTAACAAGTATCTTAATGGTTTTGGGTAGGATAGGTGGGTTCGTGTTATAACCCCACCCTACTCGAAAACACACTTCAATGAGTTCAACTTCAAAGCCCTAAAATTGAATCAAAGACCTGCTCCCATCCTCCTCATCGACTCTGCCACCAACGACTCCACCACCAACTTGCTATTAGTCAATTTCTCTATCTCCGACCTCCAAGAAGCGGTCGAGTATTGGCTTGATTGCCCCCCTTACTTCGCTCTATAGTAAGTCCTCTCTCGACAATGACTTGGGAACAAAACCGATTTTGCTAATGATCTACTGGACGTTTGACGGATACATACATACATTTGAAGATGTCTCTCTTCTCACTCCATTGAGAAGCTCTGTTTCCTCTTGGCTACCTTCTTGATTTGCTTCTATGTTTCTTCCTTCTAGTACTACACCTCTATTCTTGATTCTCTGGCACATTTAGTCTACAATTCTTGATGTAGGTCTACTCGATCTAGTTAATCTTGATTTAGTGAGAATGTAGTCACTCTTGAAGCAAAGGACATTATGGATGAGAGCATAACAAAAAAAAACTTATTTGAGCATTTGACTTGAGAGCAAGAAGTTTTCTTATTATGCTCTCATCATTAGGTATATTACCTTTGGGTGACGAATAAACTCTTAAAAAGTTCTCACTTATATTACCTCCTACGTCTCTCCTACTTCTTTACAGTCTCTCCGGCCTATAAAAAAGTTCTCACTTGTATTACCACCTATTCTCTCCTACTCTCTACACTCTCTCCAGCAACTTATATTACCTCCTACTTCTCTACACTCTCTCTAAAGTCACCACTGGTTTTAAGGTGCGAATAAAATGGAAATGTTAAGATGTCTGAAAGTCCCCCTCCTAAAATGAATAATAAGTGAGGTATTTATAGGGATATGACCTGTAAGTAAGGGTGCAAGATCTTACCAATTGGCAATCTTATCATAAAGAGATCAATGAATGGTGTGCCCCCATGTGTCATGAGGACATGGGGCCATTGATAGGTGATCACACATAAGAAGGACATGGGCCGGCATCAAACCAACTAAGAAAGGTTAGGGATAAATCTTAGTAGGCCCTTCCTAACAAGGCCCACTTTAAGCCCATCAAGTTAACCTCTTATAATCATCCCAAGAATATAGGGATAATCCAAGATCTTGACACTAAGGGTGCAAATAACAACCATTTTATTTCTCTATTTTTCGATTTTTTTGTTCATAAGAACAAGTTTAGAACAGAAATCCATTTGGTAATGTAATTTCATTTTTCTATTTCTGAAACAAAAATGAGAAATAAAAACTCTTATTATCGCTCGCCCTGGCTACCAGCCAATTGCCCACCTACCGTCCGTCGTTGCCGTCGGCCGCCTCACACCGCCATCGTCCTTTGCCGCCGACCACGTCCGTTGCCGTTCACCGTCGTCCTCTGCAGTCGGGTGCGTCCCACCGCCTCCCAATCCCGACGGCCATCCACCACTGCCTGCCATCTGCTGTCCTTCGCCACCATCTAACGCCGTCAGCCTCCCACCATTGGCCGTTGCTGTCCACCGCTAGTCACCACCTCTCGTCAGCCAGCTTTTGCCGTCCTTCACCGGTCACCTCCTCCCGTCCTCCGCCGCCACCCGCCTTCTACCGTCCTTCGCCAGTTGCCTCCTCTCATCCTCCGCTACCACCCGACAATTGTCGTCGTCAGTCATCGCCGATCACCTCCCGCCATTGGCCGCTATCCACTAGCCAACTCCCACCACCGTCCTCCGTCGTCAATCGCCATCTGTAGTCTTCTACCATTGCGCAATGCCGGCCACCTCCCATCGTCAACTGCCGCCCACTGGCTGCCTCCCACCACTGTCCTCCGCCGACCATCTCCTGCCATCATCCTCCGCCATCGACCGCCATCTACCCCCACCCTCCACCACCCGTTGGCCACAAGGAAGGAAAAAATTTTGTGTCGTTATCAAACGAATTTTTATTTCAAGAATAGAAATTTTGTGTCATTATCAAACGGATATTTTGGCAAAGAAACTCATCCATGGAAAAATAGAAAAATTGATTTCTTTAACATAATAGTTATTATTCGCGCCCTGAGCTGTTAGCACTATATAGAACATTGCCTCACCCAATATGTCTCTAATAAATCCAAGGGCTTGAGCCCTTTGTTAACCCTTTGTTAGTGAATTTGAGAGATTATGATGATGAAGAAATTAATATCAACAAATGAAGATTCGTGGAAACGGAAACAAATTAATATCAACAAATTAATTCCTTTTTTTTTGTTGACACTCCTTTATTAGACTAATTCTTCTTTTACGTTAGTTTTGTTATGATAAAAAAAATTGACAGATGGAATGTAGCGGCCCCTTCTAGACACAATCACTTGTGAAATATAGATTAATTAGGGTAAATACAATTGGTATTAGTTATATAATTTGACAACAATATTAAATTATTCTTCTCCATTATCATATATTTTATTTTCACGTAGCAAATAGAGTCAAGAAAAATGGAATGAATTTTTCATGTAGATATTGATTTTGAAGGTCCATCAACAAATAAATTCATAGCAAAACAGGAAATATAAGCTCATAAAAGATATATGAGCGGATTGATTTAGAAATGCATAAGAATAAAAGCAACATCTAATGCTAAAAAAATAAGTTGCGAAAAAACAGAAGATAAATTTGTATTTAATCACATTAAAAAAGAGAATATTATAGAGACGAAAACAAAAATAAGGAAAAAATTACGGAAAATCTTGTGTTTTCTGAGGAAAAAAAAGGAAAAGGATTCTTTTGCAAAAAAACTAAAAACGAAAAAAGACTTAAATAAAATAAAATCGCAAGAGAAGAAAAAGATATTTAACCTGGTGGAGCCCATGGTTTGACTGTGCTGCCCTTTTTTTTGTCAAAAGAAATTTCCATTCATTACCAAAATAATAATAAAAAGATCCATAGGAAATCTCAAAAATCACCGAGGCAAGCTCGTAGAGCTCCAAAACAAACAAAAAATAAAAAAATTAAGGTATATCATCAGAGTATGGTTGGCTGAAATAATCACACATTGGTCCTTCAAAAACAGATTTCTGGCTTCATCCAAGTAAAAGGATCGAAGGCCGATCACTAAGTCACACATCATCATTAGTGATGAGCACACATGGGGATCTATATTTGTAGTTACAGCTTTGCCTTTTGACAATATGCACCTAGGTTTGGCATTCCCAAGCTTAGATCTAACACATGTTAGAGCGAGCCCTTTAACAAGTGTGAGACGCCAAAGCTTTTAGCAAAATCATGTTGAAAAACCAAAGATTTGACACCAAAATTGCTATGAACACCATTAAAACTGGATGCAGAGTACTTGTCCTGGAATTAAATTGGAGAGAAAAACCTTCAGATCTAAGATTGGGAGAGCAAAACTCTCAAATCTAAAACTAGATCGAGAGAGTAAGGAAAGAAACAAGAACAAATAAAAGGAAAGTCAACAAGGGAGAGGAGGAAGAGATCTAAGTCAAATCCCTCCCCTCCATAAGTTGAAGAGACGAAGAAAGGCTGAAACTCAGAGAGGGAGAGAGAGAGTGTGCCACCTTCAGGATAAGAAATTAGTACTGCTCCAGTTGGGCCACTTCCTTGACTCTTAATTTTAGTTTTAAACTTTAATGAAGGTTTCGTTTCTTTCGCGAAAAATGAATTATTTAGAAAATATTTTTTTAAAACTAGTTGCTTGTATCGCTTGAATAATTAGCCAATGAAAAATATTTTCATTTTCGATAACAATTTATATTTAAACATTTTTATAGACAACGAAAATATGTTTCATCCATTTATTCTTATAAACAATACGAGCAATCATCTTTAGGAAAATATTTTTCAAATCATTTATTTTTCGTGAAGTAAAAGTATCCTAATATAAAAGATAAATAAGATCAAATTGATCACTCGCAAAATGACATGTGGCGGCAGTGGATTGTGGTTGAAGCCTTGCCCTTTCTTTGTTGGTATATCGCATTGGTGGTTTTTATTGGTGTATTTCATAGTAACTCTCTCTCTCTCTCTCTCTCTCTCTCTCTCTCTCTCTCTCTCTCATATGCACGAGTTACATCGCCAAGGGCTGGATCCTGATCTGGGCTGGGCCTTTATGGAGCCCATGAATTAGGTATCCTGTATTGACCCTTCTTACTTACATTGTCCAAAAGCTTTCAAGTTGTTGTCCAAACACAGAGTGTGATTTTAGAACCCTTTCTCTTCTCTCGAACTCCCTCCAAACATACATAGCGTAAAAAGACTTCGAGAAAGAAGCCAGAGGTTCTTTCGCCTCTCGATTTTTGTAACCGAAGGATCAAATGTGCATAACACATGAAATTTTCCCTGAAGATTTCGGAAAATGTTACGCAGTTGACATGGAGTTGATCAAAGTTTGGCTAACGAGGTACAAGGTTCAAAACAACTTTTCAGCTTTAAAAATGAGTTATGCTTGTCAGAACGAGTCTTTCGACGTTCATATTACCATTCAAATCCAATAGTTAATTTCCAATCCTTTAAGACCTGTTGCGCATTTGAGGTTTCTAATATCCGGATTCGAACTCACGTTAAGAAAATAGTAGTTGCGAGAATTTCATTGCAATGAAAATTGGGTCAATCGGACAACGAATGAGGAAATTTTAGCGGGGTTTTTTTTTTTTGGGTCGGAAAATTTTAGCGGGTTAAACATTGATAAAACTTTCTTAATACCCAAACCAGACCCTGGGCCCAAAAACCTTATTTAGAGATATCTGAATTGAATGAAACTTTCCAGATCTCTTAGTTTGGTGTTTAATGACTTTTGATGGCTTAAGGTCGCCTATTCGATGTTCAATCCATAGACTCTTGCTTTTGACCACATTTTGAGCTAAATTGTCGGATCCGTGATTTTGCAAGTTTTGGTCGTTAGCTTTCCAATAATATAAAAATCATGTAAATGGGACGTGGGACGCAAAGCTACGAGACTCGGAGACGCAGACATCCGAATAATGAGGCATGCACGCCTCGAGTCAAGGCACTTCCATAGACTAGGTACGGCGAGGCGTAGAATTAAATGGATAAGTACACGTCACGTTTTTACGATGGAGATAATGGATGAGACTAAAGTAGACACTTGCGTATCCATCCTAAATCCGGAAAGTCGGATAGTATTCTCACTCCTATACACAAAGTACTACGGCGAAAATCATCATCAAAATGAAGGTCGACACAAAGCACTAGAGCTAAAACCATCATCAAAAATGAAAGTCGACACACTTATGGAAACATCTAAATCGCCATACAATAATTAGGCGCGAAAAAGCTTCGTAATAGACTTTATTTAAAACCATTAAACTTTGCAAAATTCATTCTATTAAGTGATTCATCATTCCCGGCTTGTTGAATCCACCAACATTTTGAAATTAATTAACTTGATGGTGTCGTATCAAGCCACAAATGGAGAAGACTGTCTATAGAACTCACTGCATATTTTGACATACTTTAGACATCAATGCAATTCGCTTCTATGCAACGATGACAAAGAATCTATGGAAGAACGGCGATACATTACAGTCAATTCAAATATCTTAGTCGTATAACACTCGAGTGGCACCTACAGTCAAGATGATGAGAATGTTGAGTAGGAAACTCGTAGGGTTGGCACAATCGATCGAGGGCATAAAAGGAATTTTAGTTCAGGAACTGAAGGTCACTCGTTCAAATTCCACAAATTAAATACAAACCCATTTAGGGTCAGAACTATATGCACATGCCAAAGATCTAGACTCGACACGTTCTTAGGATTTGTGGGATGTTTCCTGTGTGAGCCTCCAGGTAGCCGAGCGTCTAGCGTCGTGCCCTTGATTTACATAAAAAAAGGGAAAAGAAAAAAAGAATGTAAAGTAGGACAGTACACGATGGATCTAGTTCACCTTCCAACTTACGTAGGCTCCTCATTAGAGATCTAGTGAAGCTAATAATTTCCTCCTATAACATGTGAGTTTTCATACTCGTATCAAATGCGTAATCATCACGACTATTTAATTTTCCAAAAGTTTTCCCGAATGCTATTCGATGTATATGATATGATATACTTCATGGAGAATGTCCGTTTTTTTTTAGGTAAATTATAGAGACTGTTTTAACTATAAATTGGTAAGGTGATGGCACTTTCAATGTTAAAGGATGGTGCATAGCACATTAGTCAGGGTTAATTGTGAATACGCCCAGAATATCACATGGAAATATATTTCATATCCTAATACTTTCTTCGTGCGAAGGCTGCAAGGATGACCAAGGCCTTAGCGTACTGTTGACACCAAAAATAATATAGTCATTGATAAGTACATACCTAGCACTTGAGTGAGAACAAATGGAAAAAGTACCAAAAAAGTCGTAAACCTATTTCATTGGTATCAATTCAGTCATAAACATTTCAATTGGACTAGTTTAGTCCTAAAATTTTTAATATTTGCACTAATTCAGTCTATTCGGCCAATTTATGCCAGAAATTGTTGGCTTGGATTCCGTCTATCTTACGTGACATGACTAGCGCTGATTTAAACATTTTTAAATAATTTTTCAATTTTTTTTTCTTTTATTTTCCATTTTCTTTCTTTCTTTGCTTTTTTTTTTCCCTTTCCTTCCTCTTCCCTCCACCAGTCGCCAGCCTCCACAATGATTGGCAAAGGCCGCTGGCGACCAGCAAGGGTAAGAGCTGAGATGCCCTCATTGGCCTTCGGCAAGGGCCAACGAGGGCTGGATGAGGTCATCCCTCTCTATATCTAGCAAGGGGACCCTCACCCAGCCCAAGCCAAAGGCCGGCGAAGGCCGAGACGCCTTTGTTGGTCTCTAGCAACGGTGAGGCTGGCAATGGCATCCCGGCCCTCGCCCTCACGGGCAGCCAGCGGCCTCCGCCGATCATCATGGAGGCTGGCAACTAGCGGAGGGAAAAGAAAAGAAAGAAAAGAAAGAAAAGAGAAGAAAAAGGAAAACAAAAGAAAAAATTAATAAAAATAAAAATAATTCAAAAAACTATTTAAAAATGTCCACGTCAGCGCCGGTTATGCCACGTAGAACAACTGGTATTTACATCAGCAATGTCCGACCTAAATTGGACGAATGGACTAAATAAATACCAATATGAAAAGGTTGAGGACTATATTGTTCTAATTAAAAAGTTTAGGACTAAATTGGTATCGATACAATAGGTTTTACACTTTTTTGGTACTTTTCCCGAGAACAAACACATGCATGGAAAATGAGTGTCATTGCACATACGCTAGCTTATTGACAAACACAGAAATTGACATGTGTTAATCAACATTGGTATTCATCAATGCCACGTATCCAGTTATCGAAATACGATGACAAATGGTTGGTAGCCATTGATGTGAGCATCAACGATGAATAATTTGAAACTTAAAATCGACTAGACAGTTGAGGTCAATGGCACACATTTTTTAAGGGAACAGTTATCGCTTGGAAGCGGGATCATGGGACAACCATCGTTACAAAAAAAGATTATGAAGCAGTTCCCACATGACAGGAGCAACCGTTTGAGAACATGGGTCCGAGACTTGTGGAGATATAGAAACATGGATTTGATCGATGAGGAGTTATGCAAGAGAACACAATCGCCGAAAACCGTCAGAAGGCAATTACTTCAAAACTATTATAAATACCACCAATCATCTATTAGAAGACACCCCCCATGCACAAATTAAACATAATGATATCTTTCAATTATTTTTTACTTTCATGCACTGTACTCTCAAATTTCCTTTCCTATTAGCATCATCAAACAAATTTCGACATGTCTTTACGCTCTTAGGTTGTGTCGTTGATTAAATTCTAACAGAGTCTGGTTACGTCTAGTTACTTAATCTAGTATGTACTTTCTAGACCTTCTCGTGGATTAAATTCTGGCTTGACTTGAGTCTGTACGATTCAGTTTGAATTCGAAGGCGTTAATTCCTTTCGCTTATGCCTGTGATATTTTTTGTCTGGAGTTGACGCAAAACCTTAGTTTCCTTAATTAAAAATCGAAAAATGACTTATGGTGAAAGATATTTCGTAATGGGAGGAATTCCGGTAAAACACGTACCAACTCAAAACATGAAGTCTTAAACAAAACAAAATAAAACTCAAGGTATTATATGCTAGTAATTTTTTCTATGATGATAAAGTTGAACCATTGAATAGGCAACTAATACCCATTTTTTCTCTAAATAAATGTTGCAATTTGCAAGCAGGCCACCTCTTCAAAATAGCCGAAAGAATCCCCGGAATACCCGTCCTTCTCACTTTTCACCCCTTCACTAAACTTTTTTATCGACGTACTAGCGGGTTGTCATCGATTGAAATCCAAGCGAAAGTGAGGTTAATGATTGTAGAATCAGCTGCTTTTGAGACATGTGAAGAAGCCCAACGACTCTATTATAAAAGGAAACAAAAGGGCGTCTTGCACAGTGGATGATTGCATAATAACAAGGTCCCACCCCCCTTCTGACGAGCAATTAGAGTTTGAGCCAAGGAAATATAAGCTTATGAAAAAGGTGATTCCGAGACATTTTGCTTTTTTAGGTAAAAGGTGTTTTATTAATATATGTATCCCGACGGCCTGGCCTTAAGAACAGTATTTGGATCGGTATACGAGTGTGATTGGTCTTCAATTATTAGAATTCAATATGACTCACTCGAATTTTTCCAAATCTTTATCACCAAGATTAAATTGCGGTTGAAAAGGGTGCGAAATGAGAATCCGCTAGCTTGGTGCTCGGTTGCATTCACTTCGACTTTTAGCTGTGGCAATAGTTTCTGACCGTTTGAACTGTGAACTTTATTCTACAACTGACTATGTTTTGTCGTCAATGATTTTAAAATGGAATAATTGATTGATTTTTGGAAACATTTCGACATTTTTCCAATTGAACTGATCTTACTGCTGGCTAAAAGTTAAACTGGTTTCATTTATCAATGGTATTCATTGTAAGGAAGTGAACAACTTGTTGAATAAGTACCCATTAAATACAGCCTGGAACTCGGCATCTACGATCCCATCCCGTGGCTTTTGGAATAAAGGCGAGAAGGCAAAAGGGTCAGAAAGCTTGGTTGTCCAGCTTCTGATTCGTAGCTCTCATTGTATTATTTTAATTAATAGGGAGAAAAAACATAAATAATCCTTAAACTTTAATCAAATGTATAATGTGATGCATGAACTTTTAATTTGATCAATGTGATTCATGAATTGTAATCCAATATGCAACGGGGTCCTTGAACTTTTAATTTGTTCAATCCGGTCCCTGAATATTTGGTACTTGTTCAAATTAATCCTTAAACTATATGAAAATGTCCAATATGTCCTTGAACTTGAATTTATAGAATAATAATATTGGATATTTTTATATAGTTCAGGGACTAAGTTGAACATGTTTCAAAAGTCTAGGATCACATCAAATAAATTAAAAGTTCATGGCTCACATTGTACATTAGGTCAAAGTTCAAGGACCGTATAAAGAAATTACAAATTTAGGGACCATATTGTATATTGAGTCAAAGTTTATGAATCATTTACCTCGTTATCCTTAATTTATAAGAGGACCTAACCGACTTTAGGTAGATTTGTGGCTGGTGATGAACTTCTCCACAGTTTATGATAATCAATCAATTAAAATAAAAGTGGAGTTCCAAAGGGCACAATCCTGCCTTAAACAAAAAAGCACAAGGTCTTAAGTGGGGGAACAAAATCCACTTGCATTCCACATATATCACTTTTTAAAGCCGTCTTTGCCTTTGTACTGACCTCAAATCCACGTGTGTTGCACTGACCACCCTAGAGAGAGAGAGAGAGAGAGGCCGATGCACCACCGCCCACCGCCTCCACCCGACCCGGTACTCGCGGACAAAAGACACAAAAATAATTATCACCAAAACCACACACAACCGCAAGGCCACCTTCTTCGTAATTGCAGCAGGAGGTTTTTGTCTGTCAAGGAAAAATTGGAACGTTGGAGACAAATGGACAAAAAGGCACCCAGAGAAAAAGGCCAAGAATCAAGGGGGAGGCTAGGCATGCACGCACCCATCATTTTCAAGCCAAAGTAACCCCACCCCACCCCACCCCACCATCATTTTTTCTCATTCAATCCTCACTGTTCATGATAACCCAATTCTCTTTTTTTCTCGTTTGTGTGTTGATTTCGGTTAGTGTTTCTTGAATTATTGTGTAGAGGACCCTCCTGCTCCAATTCCCTAAAAAGGATAATGGTGGAATAGTTAAAGATTGATGTACTAAATGAGTTTATGAGATGATACGATAGATACTTGTTGGAAGTTTAAATGGAGAGAGACAGGTACCGTTTCTTGATCTTATACCCATCTCCCGTCACCCTTCGGATACACCAATAGGTGCAGCCCGCAAATCCACTTTGAGTCTACATGTATAGGATTGTCATTAAACCCTAAAACACGCCTCTATCTCCATCTCTCACACCTCGCCACTCGGCTCTCGGTCATCAAATCTCCAAAGCGGAGCAACCCATCACAATCTTCACGCTTGAGCCTTTCACCACCACCGAGCCATCTCTAGCCATCTCCGATGCTGGTGTTGAGCTCTTCACGCGAGATCCATCAAGGGCACATGAACTCGTTGCGGTTCTTGCGCGGAGAGCTCATGACATCGGGCTTGACGACAACAAACCTAATGCACGTGAGCCAGACAAATGCGAGTCGTCGTCGTCCCAGATTTGGTCGACAACATCTGCAGTCTGAGTCTAGGGAGGAAGTGGAAAGGAGTTGATAGATTGAGCCTGAAAGAGTGACCAAGTTGAGAGAGAGGAGGGGAAGGACGGTTTGTCGGATAGCCTAATATTGATTAAGGCGTCGGAGATGAGGACGGCGGCGACGACGTAGAACAGTGGAAAGTTGCCGCTAGGGACACCAAAAGAAGAGGTCAAAGGAGTACGAGTGAGCATAGGGTGTTTTTTTTACTTAGGTTAAGGATAGACATCCTGCACAAATCTCAATGCTCAAAAATGGTGACAATAGATGGGCATAAACTATGGGAAAAGGCCTACTTTCATATGTGGGCATACTAACTTGAACAACCACTTATAATTACAACTTCTCACATTAATTAAAATAATTTAGGATTGGGCCGTGTTTTCTTCTTACTTTAGTTGGTGGGAACGTACCCAACCATATTTCTAATTGGTGAATTACGAACATGAGTGATGATATCTATAACTTGCAATCCAACAATTTAGGACATTGTTAGAGAAAAATATTATCATCTAATGTACCGAGTTTAGTGTCTCCAGGATTACTCATTTCCAAAATTGGCGTGACTCTTGATGAAACCTTCTGGGAGCTTTTCACTTCAAGTGACGCTGCGAAAAGATGATTTTCATGATGCGACTTATCAGCGCTTCTTAATGTTCCTTCTATCGGAAATTCTATGTTAAAAGTTTCTCCAAAGCACAATTTCCTTTCTTTTTCTGGATTTCCATAAATCATAGCAGAACAAAGTATTAGGATTGTCCCACTAAGTACTCGACTAATACATGGACAAAAGAAAACGCTCGAATAATATCAAATGAACATCCCCATCCGAAGTAGACTGTGGGTTTGGAAGGGAGGAAGGATGTTAGGAAGAAACCGGTGCAAGAAAATTTAAGAGTTCCATTGTTCAGAAGAAGAGGGAAAGGAAAGTGAAGGGAAATCAGCCAAAAAAAAAATTTATTATTTCTCGGTAGAGGAGAGAAAAGAAAGATACACAAGTGCGGAAATTTGCTTTTTTGAGTCTGGTTTTCGGACGCCCCATCAGCATCGAAATGTCTTTAAAAAAATAAAAATGAGCAAGCAACATCGATATTTTCATCGCTCGAAATGGACGAAACTAATGGAAGTGCTTACTTATAGTTTTTAGATTAGTTTTTGGGTTAGTATTACGAAAAACTCCGAACAAGTATATTTATGACAGATTTATCCCGAGCTAATTTTTGACCACCAAAAACTTTAAACTGATACACTTGTGATGAATTTACCATAAATTAATTTTTTAACCACAAAAAACTTTAAACAGGTACACTTGTGACAAATTTATCATTCGTAAAATTAGATTAATATCAAGAAAAATCACAAATTAATAAATATATGACAAACGGAGGGATAAAGCTCCAAACTGTAATACCCGTCAACTGTCATATGTCATCCAACTCAATAATTTGACGATAAAATTTAACGGAAACTAACAGAAATAAACTTGTTATATGTGTATCAATTTAGGGGTTTTTTATGGTAAAAAATTAGTTTGAGATAAATTTATCACAAGTATATAAATTTGGAGTTTTTCGTAATATTAACCCTTAATTTTTTGAACTAGGCTGCAGTTTTTGAATTTTGTAAGATTTGGGTTACATTTTCATTTGAGAAGTTTTAAGAATTATAATGCACTTATCTCAATTTTTTTGAACATAATTTGTGCAATTGCATTCTTCTGCTATTCATTATAATTCCTCGAAATTGAATTGGTACAACATCAGAACATAATCTGCAAAAGGCCTTCATAAATTAAGAAAACTAAGAAATTAAGGGAAAAAAAATCTATTAGTTTTTGGTGTTCTGACATTGGATTTTGATTAATTAAGACATGGAATGGCAACTCTTAAGACATGTTTTAGTGTTCGTTCTGACATCGGTTTTCCTCGGCTAAAAGAGACACGGGAACAGAAGATGACAAAGCGGGGGTAAAAACAAAGGCAACGTTCGGCTCTCATCTACAGTTCTCCCTGTAAAGAAACGGCGATATTATTAGTTTTGTTCGACCGAGAAAGAGAGAGCTTTTGCAGATTCTCTGTGTGCTCTCTCGCTCCGGCTTCTTATTAAATGCTCTCCTGCGCACTCCCCCTCTGTTTCCCTCCTGGAAAGCTTAAAGAAATTTACAATGGGCCTCTCTCTCTTTCTCGCCTGGGAAAAGGAAGCCCTTCTTGGTCTGCTTTATGGCCCCTCGCTCCTCATCTATGGAGGCCTCAATGTGAAGTGAAGCTGCGGTCTCTCTCACCAGCTGTCTTCACATTCTAGGATAGGGGTGTCAGCTTTTCTGGGTTCTCTTGGCTTTTCAGCGCCCGGGTTTCTTCTCGTGGGTGTTGTGGAGAAATCTTGGGGAAGTCGAGATGGAGGCAATGTGAGCTCTTCACTTAGGGGGGTGGTTGGTTTTTTCTGATAACTAGGAGTTGGGTTTTTCTTCTATCTTCTTTTTTTGGCCCCATCTGTGCGTACACAGAGATGGGGAGCATTTCTTGGCTCCTGTTGGTGTTGGTCTCTGTGGGGATGGTTGTGTGCGCTTGGTGCCAGAATAGTAGCTCGGAAGCAATCACAGCTGTTTACATTGTGACTCTTAAACAAGCTCCTGGTGTCCATGCCTATGGAGAGCTAAAGAAGGAGACGAATGTGTTCAGGCATGGAGGTTCGGGGAAATCCAACAGAATGGACAAAGCGAGGTACTTTCTTGCTTCTCTTGTAGATGCAGGCTGTGAGGGGATTCTGTTGATTCCTTTGAAGAATGGGCGAGACCAAACTGGCAGTTGGTTTATTTACTTACTTCCTTTCTTTGGGAATAGCTACTACAAGGGTTGAATTAAAATTTTAGAATGTAGATTTTTGCTTCGTGAGGTAAATATTTACCTTTGAGAGTTTTTAAGTCTGCTAAGTTCAGTAACTGTCACGTGGGGGTCCATTCATTTCGATTTGTGAAGTGTCTATGACTGTTTTTTACATCGTCGGGAAGTTCCTTTCTTGGTTAGCAGTATAAAGAATTGTTCATTTGGGATTTATTGGAGACTTTAATTGATCGAGTGTGCGATGATGGGAACTTATCTTGATTAAGCTTCATTTTTCAGCCTTTGATTTGTTTTCTGAGCTCCCTACTCTAAATTCAGGGACAGGAATGCTTCTCGTTCTGGTGGGAGCTCTGGTTCTTATATTGCTCGAGTTCATGATTCATTATTGAGGAAGGTACTGAAGGGAGAGAAATATCTGAAACTGTACAGCTATCACTACTTAATAAATGGATTTGCAGTGCTTGTCACTCCCCAACAGGTATATCAGTACTCAACAACATCTTTTTCCTTATAATAGTTTTCATCCGTGTCTGCTTGGCAATTAAAACTGCATACTGGATATATGGAGGACAATATTTTGGCTGTCCAGAATGTGTTGTCCATCATTATGGCAAAAATTTATGCATGTCCTGTGTTGCTTGTAATTGAAGTTTAGTTGCTGAGTGATACAAAAATAGTCTCAAGAACCTCACTTCAGTCTGGTAATATTACTTGAAGGCCGACAAACTTTCACAGAGGAGAGAGGTGGCAAACATAGTTTTGGATTTTTCAGTTAGAACAGCAACAACTCATACTCCACAATTTCTTGGTCTACCGAATGGAGCATGGGCACAACATGGCGGATATGACTCAGCTGGAGAAGGAGTTGTGATTGGTTTCATTGATACTGGCATTGATCCGACACACCCCAGCTTTGCCGACGATGTGTCTGACCGTCCGTTTCCAGTCCCTGCCCATTACTCAGGGATTTGTGAGGTCACCCCAGATTTTCCATCTGGATCTTGCAATAGGAAGCTTGTCGGGGCCCGGCATTTTGCTGCATCTGCCATAACCAGAGGAATTTTCAATGCATCTCAGGACTATGCATCGCCATTTGATGGAGATGGTCACGGGACGTGAGTGTTTCATGCGACTTCTCCATATTGTATGCTTGTGTCTCTGTGTTTTTCTTGTCCTCTCGTGCACGAATTGATCTCCTAAAGCATCTCTTTTGCTCAATCTGCAACTGGAATCACTGTAGCTTTGCTGGTCCACAAGGTGGGGATGAGAAAGTAAAAAGAAGTGACTGTGGAAGGGAAACGGGGGTTTGTGATCAGTTTTCCCTTTGAGCTGGTTTGATCAGCTAGGATTTACTCTAATTTGTCTTCTTTATGTCTTCACGCGGATAATAGTGGTGATCTGTCACTGTTTGTCATTCATTCTTCATGACTGTGGCCACGAACTTGAAGTGACTAGAGGAGAAAACTGGTTTCTGCTTCAGTATCCGTCCTTATCACCACAACTGGAACTCACTTGTCATTGACATATATTTCTTTCTTATTCTTCTAATCAAAGTAAAATTTTTGTTAACTGCATAAAGTAAAAACCTTGTTTTCTTGTTCTATCAAAAATAAAAGGCCATTATTTTCTCTCTTGGTTATGGTTAAACTTTTGAGAGTAGAAACATGTAAAGCTTTGTCAGCTGGTAAGATAGGCTTAGTAATATGGGAAAGCTTAAAGAATCTCACTTCATGGCCATGTATAACTTGTTCTCGTATTGTTGGCATCAAAGTTAGAACAACCGTCGTCTGGTTACTAGCTGCCTTATTGTCAATTAGATGGAAGGCTTTATAGGCAATTGATGGATTGAATAGTGGAATTACAGGCACACGGCTTCAGTTGCAGTAGGAAACCATGGAATTCCAGTTATTGTTTCTGGTCATCACTTTGGGAATGCAAGTGGAATGGCTCCTCGTTCACAGTAATTTATCTGGACCAAATCTCTCTATATTCTTATGATTATTATCTCTTTTCATTATTGACGGCAATTATTATGTACTAGTAAATGACAACTGCTTCTGTTTGCCTGCTTTGTTCAAAGATCAACTTACCCCCCGAGCAAAAAATGATTGATTACTTTTTTATGTTAAGATAACATGGTTACTCAATTTCAATTTTCAGCATCGCTGTTTACAAGTCGTTGTATAAGAGCTTTGGAGGCTTTGCTGCGGATGTTGTTGCTGCAATTGACCAGGTTTGTGTCTACATGATTTGACTGAGCAGTTTCTCTTGATTAGCTAATTTATGTGTAGACAGTTTAAGACTTTAGATACCCTCAACACTTTGGCATGCTGCTAGTAGACTGTATATCTCTGTCTTGCTTTTCGACGGATTGCTTTCAGATTACACTAGGATGTCAAAATTATTCTCACTCTGCAAAACCGAGTTTCTTGTTCTGGTTCTTTTGCAGTGGCTGTTCATTGGCCGTTTTATCTAAAGATAATTGTGTCTTGGACTTCTTTGTAGTCATACCAAAAAGGAAGTCCCTATAACTCTGAAAGGCATTGTGCTTGCAACTGTTATGGTTGCTATTTTGTTTCCTCTTGGTACCCGTGTCCTTCCTTTTCTATGTGGAATTTTCCAATGCAAGATAGATACTCATAACACGGGACAATTTTCCCTAAAAGAAAAATAGATGAGCTTTTCTGAGGGAGCGTAACCTTAGTCAAAATGTCAAAAATTATTCAGTCTCTCTTTTTACTCTACAATTAAACTAGGCATCTCTCAATAATAGTTTATTCTGCCTGTGAACGGTTGCTGTACCAGACTATACAATACATACAATAATTATTTTCTTTGTATTCTCTGGTTGTTTGAGAAATTATATTTAAAAGATTCTACAAAGAGAGCTGTTAGATTTTGAATATCTACAACTCTATGTAGCACCAGTTTCTATCTGTAGAGATGTATAATTACCCTTGGCTCATGTTCTTCAATCAATACTGAAAAAGAAAATGAAAAAGAACTTTTTGGGGATTTTGAAATGTATATGTCTCGGTGTTACCATTTGTAACTGATTTTCTTGTTTCTTTTCACGATGGATGCATCTACAGGCTGCTCAGGATGGCGTTGACATAATAAGCCTATCAATCACTCCTAATAGGCGTCCTCTTGGAATTGCAACATTCTTCAATCCCATCGACATGGCTTTATTGTCAGCAGTGAAAGCTGGCATTTTTGTTGTGCAAGCTGCTGGAAATACTGGGCCTGCACCAAAAAGCATATCTTCCTTCAGCCCATGGATCTTCACTGTTGGTGCTGCTGCTCATGACCGAGTGTACCATAACTCCATAGTTCTTGGAAACAACCAGTCAATTGCTGGAGTTGGCCTTGCTCGTAAGCCATCTTCTTTAGCTGATGCTTATTATCTTTTTTTTTTTTTGTCTTAGTGCTATTTTTGGTCTACTAATATTTTGCAACAGATTTGTCTCAAATAATCCAAAAAGATCAAGTTGTCTAGTTTAGCTTCTACTACTTGGGTTCCCGAACTGGACTCAAGTTTGTACTGCCTTGGGATTTTTCAAGGTTCTATGTTCAGATAACTTGCCTCTAATTTACAACCTTGATCAAGATTGATGGAAACTGAGATTGCCTGGTTTGCAGAGTGATAGTCTGTGGATGTCTTTCATTTGTCCATTGAAATAAATGGCTGAATCTGATGACCTTTTGGAGAAATGTTGATTCTCATGGATGGGGGGTTGTTCTCTGTCCAAACTAACAAGGGAAAAAATTAGATCATCAGATATACAATAAACAGGTCACTATCTTCGCGCTCGCTGATTCATAAAACAAGGAGCTTATTCTATGATAAGAACCAATATAAAGTAAACAAGAAAGGAAATTTGGGATCACACTTCTCACTAGTCTTGCAGAGTCTGATTTGTTGATAATAACTCATCTCTCTTACCACAGTCCACTTGGTTCTGGTAGTGAGCTAATTTATGTGGATACACATGCTTGGTGGTGGTTGTTTGTGGAGAAGCACATTTCGCCCCTTAATCCATGCAAAAAATTACTAACACAGATGCACTCCTTACACCTGTCAAGCTGCAACTAAACATTCCATCTTTTTTTTTCAGCGGGAACCAATCAAGATACGATGTACAGGCTAGTTTCAGCACTCGATGCTCTGAACAATGACACTACAATTTCCAAAGACATGTACGTGGGTGAATGTCAGGACTCTACAAACTTTGATCAAGACCTTGTACGAGGGAACCTTTTGATATGCAGCTACTCAATCCGGTTTGTGCTCGGACTCTCCACCATCAAACAGGCTTTAGAAACAGCCAATAACCTCAGCGCGGCTGGTATCGTGCTTTACATGGATCCTTTCGTCATTGGGTTTCAGCTTAATCCAACACCAATGAAGATGCCTGGCATCATCATTCCATCACCAGATGATTCCAAGGTACAGCCAATGCCTTTAACAGAGTTTCGTCACCATTAGTTGGCTGCTGATTCAAGCACGAGTGCCGAAGAACTGTATTTGCTATGTAGTGATCTTTCTTGTTTATTTGACAGATACTGCTTCAAT
Source organism: Syzygium aromaticum (assembly GCA_024500025.1). Taxonomy (NCBI): domain Eukaryota; kingdom Viridiplantae; phylum Streptophyta; class Magnoliopsida; order Myrtales; family Myrtaceae; genus Syzygium; species Syzygium aromaticum. The sequence goes on from CM044889.1 coordinate 14,490,529, forward strand.
ACTACAATTCTTCCGTGGAGAGGGACGGACAGACAAAAACAGTTGTCACATTTGGAGCCACTGCTAGCATCTTGGGCGGGCTGAAAGCCAACTACAGCTTTTCTGCTCCGAAGGTCATGTACTACTCAGCCAGAGGACCTGATCCAGAAGACAGTTCTCTCATTGACGCAGATATATTGAAGCCAAACTTGGTTGCTCCTGGTAATTTCATATGGGCTGCTTGGAGCTCCGTTGGCACTGATTCTATGGAATTTGAAGGTATCACCATCCTAATATATACAGCAATTTATGTTAATTCATTCGACCAGTGCAATGGGTTTCTGTTGTAGTCCATTACTGCATGAAAAGATATTCCCTTAAAGCATCGGCATTTGCAAGACATTTAAATAATCATATAGGTAGCTTGATATTCTTTTGCATGTGCATGTACTGATTGATTACCCAGTGATCGTGGCAAGATTTGTTCTCTCCAGTGCCAAATGCAATGGAAATGCAGAATCTATTTTCCCTGGTTCTCTTCTTAGCTTATATGTTGCCTTCTAAAGTAGATTCAATCATTCAGGTGAAAACTTTGCAATGATGTCTGGGACAAGCATGGCCGCTCCTCATATTGCTGGGCTGGCCGCGCTGATTAAGCAAAATTTCCCAAGTTTTAGTCCTTCTGCCATTGCATCTGCACTTTCTACAACGGCTTCTTTATGTGACAAGTACGGGGGACCAATAATGGCTCAGCGCGCTTATGCCAACCCAGACCAAAATCAGTCCCCAGCAACACCTTTTGACATGGGCAGTGGTTTTGTGAATGCAACTGCTGCTTTGAATCCGGGACTCATTTTTGACTCCAGTAAGTTACTCTGCCTATGCCAGCTATACTCTTTTGTTTGAAAACATCCTCTACCCAACGAGATGCAAACGTCAATTAAATTGATAAAATTAGGACTGTCCTGTTTCTTCTGCTTTTTACAATGGTGGAATCTCTAATCATGGATATGTCCTTTACATTGGCCCAAAAAGAAGAATCTCTTGCAGTACAATCATAATTTGTTGTGATAAGTCTGTTATTTGCCTTCATTGCATCATGGGTGCAGCTAAGTCCAACTATACTTTAATTTTGACATGCCAATCAACCCAAATGACACATGGGTTAGCATAACCAGTATATGGTCAGATTTAGTTAGCCGAGAAGGATTTACGTTGGACTTGACACGGCACAAGTGCTAAAGTACCAATTCCAAAATTTTATCAATTGCAAATATACGTGATGATGTGAAAAATTGATAACTATCAATTAGTTTGTCATTTGAGAAATTTATTCAACGGAAGGATATCCTCGAGGACAGTAATCAAATGTTTAATGGCAGTCAACAGTTAATGTACGAGAAAAAGTCCTTAAAGAATGAAGTACATTTTTATAAGTTTGACTTGTAACAGATTTCTATATTACTACAAGATGGCTTTCATGAACAAGCAACTGATTTTATACTCAGAATACAGAAACAACGTGCTTGATTTGAATGTCTTTTCCTTGTTTGGTAAGGAACCAAATGATGCTCTTCGTGTTATGGCATATTTTCTCGAGTAACTTTTACCTCTAGAATAAAATCTGCTTGTCAGTCAACATTTTCTATGAAAAGTCTCGCGATAAATCGATTTTTATTGGTCCAACTCATCAATTTGGTGACCCGGTTTTGACCCTGGACCATAGCTTGAAGGAGCTTCAACGCAAACTACATAACTTCACACATTAGTTTGAGTTTTCTCTTTCTAAAAATTCTGTCAATTCTCCTGAAACAACATAACATCAACTAAAATTTTCAATTAATGAAGAGCGCTCACCAGAATTCAAGCTGTGCATGTGATAGGTATGACGGTTCTCTCTAATTGACAAGTAGCTGAGTATGGACCATTACATCATCTTTCTTTTGCATGTTCCTTGTTTTGTTCGATGCCTGCTTTTGTTGGGGGCTGAGATGAGTGTGCCTGATGCTGTTCTTGTAGGTTATGATGATTACATGTTATTTCTCTGTGGCATTAACGGTTCGGCTCCGATTGTTTGGAACTACACTGGCCAGAGTTGTTGGGCTTACAACAACACTATTTGCGGCACCGACCTGAACTTGCCCTCTATCACAATCGCGACGCTCAACAGTTCTAGGACAGTTCAAAGGACAGTCACCAATATTGCGGGAAATGAAACTTATACCATCGGTTGGAGCGCCCCTTACGGGGTCTCCATGAAGGTAGCTCCGACTCGCTTCACCATCGCCAACGGCCAGAAACAGGTACTGAGCATCGTCTTTAACGCAACTACCAATAGTTCCTCGACGAGCTTTGGGAGAATAGGGCTGTTTGGAAGTCAAGGACACAATGCAAACATACCATTGTCAGTCATTGTAAAGATCTCTTACAACTCTACTAACAGCTGAGCATAGAGATTTTTTTCCCTGTATCTTTTGCGCTTCCAGGTTTCGATTTTTTTGCTCCTCCGATCTGTTCGGTGTCGAGATTTGTATGTGGCAACATCTGTAATGTAAGTCGAACGTTTGTTCATAGTCATGTAAATGCTTAGTAGATCATGTAACAGTGTTCACATACGCTGCTTCACTTCAATGCATTTCTTTCTTGTCCATTTTGCCCACATTGGCTAGGAAAGGGGCGGGTCGTGACGAAAGGGCATCTTGGTGTATTGGGATGCATCACTTATGCTGGAGAGATCATTGAAGAAAAGGTCTAATATTATGAAAAATCATAAATTGGTATATCTGTGATAAATTTATTCTAAATTAATTTTTGGGTCACCAACTAAGAGCATCTGATCATGCTATCGCAGTGGACTGTATATTCTTGATCAAGTGAGGGAGTGTGCGTGAAGTGTGTAGTCTGTTTTTAATTTTAATTTTTTTTCTTTGTGTTTTCTCTTTTGGCCCAATGGTTTATGTTATTTTTTGGGCCTATTTAGTGGCTTTTAATTCTTTTTTTGTCATTTTTTACAATTTTTGGCCCAATGTTAATATCTACGCTATTCAGTAAGCAAATTCGCTGATAATTTCGATTGCAAAATTTTAAAACAAATATTTGATAAACCTCTCGTGCATATATTTCAAATATAATGTGACCCAAGATACATCATCGAAGGGTTGGATCCTACAAGAGTTTATGATGGACATGCATTAAAATGGTTGTCTTGCCCACTCAACTAATCATCTAAATTACTCAAGGTTAAGGATCGGATTTTCAACGAAGAAATATCACAACTTCACAAGCCCATCACTCTTTTTTGAAAATCGAACCACATATTCGTAACAAACGGATCGCAGACTTTAAAAAAAAAAATTATATTCTCATTACAACCGGCAAATGGCAAATAGAGCCATTTTGAAGAATTTTATATTCTCATTATCCAGAAAAAATAAAAGGGAAAATTTCAAATAAAGACATGAAGTTGCCCCATTTTCTTAAAAGAGGGTCCAGAGTAAACATTGTTTTAAGTAAGAACAAATTGACATTTTCCCTTTCTTAAAAGAGGGCCATTTTCTTAATATATATTTGTATAGACATTCATGCCGCCATAGTGACATCTCTAAGAGAACAAATTGATATTAAACTAAAAGTGATAAGAATTATCTTTGACAATTAATTTGATCATATGTAACCAATTTAAAATTTTAAAGTAAAGGGCCCTTAATTTTATTTTACGTGCTTGTTAACGTGTAAATTTCAACAATTAATATAAAATTTTGCCTCATTTAAGTTATTTATAATTATGCATTTTACTAGAAGAGTCCTCACTATCGTGCGTTTAGTCACATTTACTGATGAAACTTATGATATATAGGAGATTATGCACATATTTTAAAATACCCTTTCCTCTGATGAGATTATTGAATTAAGTTTTTATTATTTGCTAAAATTTATTTTTATTTATTTTTTTAATATTCATTTATTCGTAAAAACAACTCGTAATTTTTCAAATATTCCTCTAATGTCATTTATTCTTCAAGTATGGGCCCAGAATCTTAGATGCAGAATATGTGCAATCATGAGATATAATTTTTTTTTATCACGGAAGATAACTTTTTAAGCATTTAATTTTCCTTTTTGTAAATTTTATGCATTAATTTGTTTCTTCAAGTTAAAAATTCAGCCCACGTGGCTTAGATGCAAGACTTTGTTCTCATAAACTTAAAAAAATAGTCCAATGTTAGTGTTAAGAGTACGAGACAATGAGTATAAATAGTCCGATGTTTGTACTTCACTTTTGGGACATGAAAGTCTATATAACATATTACCATACCAACATAAGTCAAAGGACATTAACACAAATAATTATGCAAACACAAATAAATTAACGTCTACAAGGTCAAGAACATTAATCAATGAATGTAAACATCTCGCTACTAAAAACAGTAAAGTCAGTCTTGAAAAGATTATGCCGGTTTGAACTGACAAGTGGCTTAATCAGAAGTGTTGGTCTGGTGCTGTAGAATCTGTGTTTCACATAATTCTTTTCATCTGTTTAAAAGCTAATGCTCTTTTATGTAGGTGAAGCGCGGGCATTTCCGCCATGGCTTTTCAAGATTTGAATGTCACTATGTAAGCATTCCTCTATTCGTATTTCAAAGAACTATTGATCATCATGGACCGACTCTTAAATTCCTCTCGTCCTTCAGGATGCATTTATTTGGTGAAAAATGAATGATTTGGAAAACATTTTTCTTAAAAATGATCGTTCACATCGTTTACTAAAATGAATTAACAAAAAACATTTGGACATAAATTGTTGCCGATGATGAAAACAATTTTCATTGACTAATTATTTCAAGTGATGCAAGCGATCATTTTTTTTAAAATGTTTTCCAAATCATTCATTCTCTGTAAAACAGACGGACCCCTAGAATCCTATCACTTTGTTGTTCTCTTTGTTGGTTTGGAAACTGCCCCCAAAATCTTAGTTGTTGAAGCAAACTGGAAATTATGAATATTCAGTTAATAAACAAGCGTCTCAATTAAGAACTCGCGACAGGGAAATTGGGCCTCAAGAGTTAGTGCCATGTTGGTACACTAACAGAATGACCTCCCCTTTTTGGCTCGATGAGTGAGTTGATTGGAGTCCAATGCTGTCGTTGATCCTTGTTCTTAGGTAATAAGGATCAGAAGACAAATCAAGCGATAAGAATCCGGTCGTCGCACGAGCTTTGCCGGGCACGGTGTATTTGGAGATGCACATACCTTGGGAAACCTCCATGTCGCGGTCTGCCTCTTCCGCATTAAGGCCTCGAAAGCTACCGCCATCCGGGCTCAGGAAGGGCATGGCAGGGAATGAAGTCTGTCTCGGGTCGGGTTGATGCGTACCCTTTGTAAGGCGACGACCCTCGGACGTTGCCTTCTGATCCGCTGCTCGACTCCGCCGTTCCTTTACCCTTCAACTTCCTGAGGGCTTCCGATCTCACCCGGCTGTCGCCGTCCTTGCGGTCATTGATCCCATATCCTCCAACTCCGGCTAAGCGGGCCTTGATCCTGGTCGCGCTTCGGCGATGCTCGCCGCGAGCAAAAAGTTACCCCTCCCACTTGGCTGTTATGCAGGAACTTTGCATGCTTTCGAAAGGGGTCCCGTCTCTCTGGGCATTTCTCCTGTATCCCACACAAGAATGAGCAGATATGCTTCAAGGGGAATTCTACTTTGATAGGTTTGACAATTCCTTAGCTGGAAGCATTTAGTAGGGTACGATTCAGATTCCTTTACATTAGCAGCCGAAACATCGCAGTTTATCCAAAGCAAATAGCCTGTAACGTACGAGAGGACATACTCCATATGTAGTTTCTGTTGACTATGAAATGCACTAAGTAGGGAGAACTGATGTAGAGATGCATGTTCAAGTTGAGTCTCTGTTTATTTTTGTCTAAATTAGTCTTTATAATTTATGGGCTTTATGGTGCATTTTCACATTTATTTAGTTGCACTTCATTTGCATTTTCTCCTATAATATATGTAAATATGGGGAAAATTTGTCCGATCAATCCTAAAGCTATAACGTGCATATGTTCAATTCAATCCTAAACTTTCCAATTTTGCCAATATAGTCTTATACCTTTGTGAGAAATTCCAATAGTATTTACGGTCAATTTTCACCGGAAATTACTAACGTGGCAGTCCGGTTATCACCAGCTATTCTACATAACATACCGCCGCGTTAACGATTTCTGTTAAAAATTGACCAGAAGGACAACATTGGAATTTGCGCAAAAGGTGTAGGACTACATTGATAAAATCAAAAAGTTTAAAGCTGAATTGACATCCGTACGATACGTTTGCGATTGGTTACACAGTCTATCCGTAGATTTGGGGTTAAGTGCAGGACGTTCGTACGGATGACATGTCTGATCACGTACAGGGAAAGATCATTGCTCCAAGAAGCAAGTGTCCATTTGTTTCCCCATGCTCCACGCATAACCGGAGGAAACTCATTATATTGCTGAAGAGTGAACAATTTGCTTTGCTTTGCAAATAATGTCAATTTTGGACGACTTACAGGTGTTCATCAATCCCGACACAAAAAATAAAACACAGAAGTAAGATGAAGATAGAAATGTCTTCTGAGCTTTCTTTTACATATCCTTGAGGGTCGTGGACACTTGTAGCTCCTCCCCCATGCACCATCATTGCGATGGTCACGTAGACACACACTTGAAATGGTGCCCGAAAACGATATGTCGAGAACCTTCTGACCGTTTCTTTGTTGCACTGAACATAGGGCAGCTACTATGTGTACTTCCCTCCCCTCGATCTATACAGTCAATATAACTTTCGAGACAAAATAGCGTCTAACATGCACTGGCCAATGTGACATGTGCATATGATCTTATTGCACGCTACAAGTATATGCTAGGAAACGTCTTAGTGACCCGAAAAGTGAGCCTGACATTGGGTTTGCTAAGTCATATTTGTTCTTCTTGGGCAAAATTGTCCAGAGATATCTTAAAACTTATTTTACGGCAGTCAATTTAATCCTAGACCTTTTCAATTCTACTAATTTAGTTCTATACGTTCTGACAATTTACCAATGTGATCCTTCCGGCCAATTTTGGCCCAAAAATCGCTGAGTTGGTGGCCGTGTCATGTAGCGATTTTCAACCAAAATTAAAAAGTTCATGACTGAATTGATCGATGTACAATAAGTTTAGGACTTTTGGACAATTGTCCCGTACTTCTTGTTCTCTTTCTGATCAAATCCTATCAAGCAATTAGTATTGTCTAGAATCTTTCTACGGCACTAAGCCAATCATATGTCTAGAGGGCGTGGATGCTCAATTTAATTACTGGACTCTGTCCAGCCATTATGTGTACTTGACTTTAGTGAGTTCCTCACTTGAGAACTTTCACCGTCACCGAACTATTTTTTACCATACCATCTAGGAAACTTGGTAGTTCAATATGCATTGCTGCGTTAAATTCCCCGTGAACTTAAAACTATGTGTCATGGCTGCTGGCAATATGATCGGTCCTTCTCAAGCAAATTTAATTTCGGCACAACCATCAAGAAGTGTCCGAACTTCAACACAAGCAATTCCTCTATAAATCCCATGTACAACACCCAGATTGTCACGATCACCAGTAAGCCCGAAAGCATCTTGTCCTCAATCTCATCCATGGCTCGTCTAACTGCCGCGAAACCGGCAATCGGTCGTCTTCTCGTCCTCCTAATTCTGATGGCCCTGGCTCGTGGAATCGACAGCCGCCGCATGCAGGAGAAGACGCCGCCGAGCCCGCTAGGCACGACGAAAGGCACGGCTCGAAATGCCGGTGATGATGATCAAGTGAACGCGGTGAAGAAAGCCAGAGAGAATATCGGGGTGAATAGGGCCGAGAACGATCACGGCGATAAGGTGCATGGCGATCGCTCGGGCACGGGAGAGAGGAAGGATTCGCTTCCGTTTCCGAATTGGCCGTTCATGCCTCCGATTCCGCCGTTTTTGCTCCCCCCGCCCTTCCCTCAAATGCCATTTGCGCCGCCCTTTCAAATCCCATCAATTCCGGGCGTTCCTTCGCTGCCCCAGTTTCAACTCCCTCCTCTTCCCCCCTTCCCCTTTCTTTTTTCTCCTCCAGCTTGAGCTTCTATGTCTGTTGCTCCTCCTCTTCTTCTCCTCCTTCCTCTTCTTCTTCTTCTTCACCTTTGCTCTATTTCAGTTTTCCCCCAGCGAGTTTGGTTATGGAGGGAGAGTGTCGTAGGGTTCGTAACACATGTGAGTTCTTTTCTTGTTAAAGGAACGGCCACGGCCACGGCCACGGCCACGTCGACGGAAGTACTGCGACCTAATAAAATCCGTACATGTTTAAAAGAAGCAGTTACGTTGTCGGGGTCAAATGTCGTATATGTTCTCCCTTCAATGTTTTTCCTCCCCCCGTTAAATTGGATGTGATGTAAACCGTGCCACGTAAATTGGTACCAATGTGATAAAGGTTTAAGATTAAATTGGTCTGATTAAAAGATTTATAACTAAATTAATACGAATGCAATAAGTTAGAACTTTTTTGGTACTTTTCCCTAAACCTTAATTTTACACGGGTCTTGATCTCCTTTCTTTTATCCTGTAACTATAATTGGATTAATATTCTACAATTGCGGTTCATAGTGACATCTAACCGATAAATATAAAACATTTTATGACCATCCAATCCTTTGACTGCTCTTCAAGAAATAGTTTCGGCATATCATCCTTGCCCTTTAGCACCGCAATCGCCCGTGGAAAATGCAGGTTGCATGGACATTGAGGCTCCGTTCGTTTGGCCGAAAATATTATCCCGGAAAATATTTTTCGGTTTCTGGTGTTTGGGGGGCGGAAAACGTTTTCCGTGGGAAAATATTTTCCTTCTCCCCCTCACAAAATAGTCTAAGTCTATAGAAAATGACTTCCGCTTCTGAAAAGCGGAAATCATTTTCCGCCAAACTCCTCCTTCCCCCCTCCGGTCACTTGCCACCATCGCCGCCGATTGCCCGCCGCCACCACCGGTCGCCGGCCGCCGCTCGTCCGCCGTCGCCGCCGCCGGTCGGTCGCCGCTCGTCCGCCACCACCGGTCGCCGCTCGGCCGCCACCGCCTGTCGCAGCCGCCACCGCCGGCAAAAAATATTTTCCGAAACTTTTTCATATTGATTGCCGAACACCGGAAAATTATGTTCCAGGAAAACATTTTCCAAGAAAATGACTTCCGAGAAAACATTTTCCAAAAACACAATATTTTCCACCAAACAAACAGAGCCTGAATTCCAACAATTTCAGTATATCAATTACTACCTAAATCCACTTTTCACTAGGATATGTCCATTTTTTTTCTATTAATTACTCAATTTGGAGTATAAAAACAAGAAAAAGTCACCTGTTGTGAGGCCAATTTAATTCGAATTTAACCTAGCAAATAACTGCGGTTGAATTTCCCGTCAAAACAAAATTAATCTACCCAAAAAAAAACTTGGGTTGACTGAAAATGCTAAGCTATAGGTATTTTTACCTAGTAAACCACCATTAAATTGTTCCGACCAAAAAAAAATGACCATTAAATTGGATAAAAACATTGTGGCTTTAGGGGCCGAATTTCAAAAGAGAAACCTTCAACGCCAAAATAAGATGTAGGGTGTATTTTTTTCGCTTCGAAAGTAATAATCTCTTGTTTGTCTAACAAGTTGGTTTCAACAATTGCAAACCCTTTGCAGTTTAAAATGGTGCTTTAGTTAAAACAACAACAACAACAATCACAACCAAATCTTATTCCACTAAATGGGGCCGCATATATGAATTCTATGGATAATTATCATAAAAGTCCTAAATATATTATTCAGTCATAAACTTTTTAATTTGGCCAATTTGATCATAAACCTTTTGACAATTTGCCAATATCGTTCTTCCAGTTAATTTTGGCTAAAAATCGCTAACATGGACGCAGACCGTCTTACGTGGCACGACCAACGCTAATACAAATGATTTCAGCAATTTTAAATAATTTTACCCAATTTTTTCCTTGTTTCTTTCTTTGGTTTCTACTGAGGGCCGATGACTGTTGCCGGCCACCATCGAGGCCACAAATCGGCGGAGGGAAATAAGAAAAAAAATATAAAAACTAAAAAGGAAAGAAAAGAAAAGAAAATGAAAAAAATGAAAAAAAAATAAAAATTTCAGAAAATTTTAAAAAATTGCAAAAACTTTGACGTTAGTGCCCATTATACCACGTAGGACGAATGACCTTCACTTCAATTATTTTCAATCTAAATTGGCAAATCAAAAAAAAAGGTTTAGGATTAAATTGATCAGATTAAAAGGTTTAGGACTGAATTATCATCTTTACGATAGGCTTAGGATTTTTTTAGTATTTTTCTCATGAATTTTATTAAGCCGTTATGCTCGATCCTTTCTGATAGACTCCCTATGAGCGTTGGATATTACTTATCTTTCCTTCATCATATCTGACCACCTCTTTCTAGGCCTTTCTGCTTCCCCTTTTAACCAAATAGACGCACAATCCTTGTTCGCATCACCTCAAGGGGATTGAAGGCCGTCATGAAAATGGTACTTTAGTTAACAATCACAAGCTCCTATACAGCCACGTCAAAATTGATTACTAATGTGTTAATTTGGAAAAGAATCAGATAGGTTCTCAAAACTAATTTCGGAAAATAAGGATTGCAATTTGCATATATTGTAGAATTACTATCACGAAAAACCACAATTCAGCACGCACGTGATAAATTTATCCCAAACTAATTTTTTGACCACTCACTAAAAAACCCCAAACTAGTACATTTGTAGTAAATTTACCCTCTGTTAAATACCACGAAAAATCACATACTAGGATACATGTGACAAAAGGAAGTTGAAACCCCAATATGGTACATTCGTCAATTGCCACGTGTCATCCAACTCAGCAATTTGACAAAAAATTTAACAGAAACTAAATGAAGGTAAACTTATTATAGGTGTATATTAGTTTGGGATTTTTGGTGATCCAAAAATTAATTTTGAGTAAATTTATCATAAATATACTAGTTTATGATTTTCGTCTTATATTATAAGAAGTAAATTTTAAAATTGTCCAAGGTTTATTGTACCGTATGAGCAATGACTTACGAAAATTTGCGTACAAAATGGTAGGCACACTCATTGTTTTTAACTACTCCAACCTATCTTAAATAAGGAAATAATCTTAGATGCGTCTGATTTATGCTGGACTTATATCATTTGAATGCACTCGATACTTATTCCTTAGACAAGGGCAAGAATGTGGCACAAATGAATAAAGATAGACAACTACAAGAGAATGACGTCCATTTGTCAGCAATTGCTGCTTGTTGTTCCATTTTAAATTTGGGTAAACAAATCAAACATCAGATGCTATTTTATTCATGCAACAAACAACAAATAACTATACAAATTGGATAGGCCATATGGTGCAACGGCGCGACAATTCTCGTGATAAACGTTTGACGACAAAACTTAGTTGACCTAGCCCACATAATTCAATGCCGATTTGCTTATTACATTAGAAAATGGGTGACAAGAGCGAGCGATCCCTTTTAGAGATAGTGTAAAGGTCTCACGCATGCTACAAAATGTTCTGTATGAGTTATAGTTACTTTGTATCACTGCATACCCAAAAGCCTGATGTTTGAGAGTCCTTCATGGTAGTCTCATCAAATTGCGAGTAGTTAAGAAAGCTCTCGATATATCGCAACATAAACAACACAGTACGAGCAGTGCAAGCGCTCTCTCACAAAGTAAATTGAACTCGTGATCTCATGAAATACAAGGAGATCCATCTATCACCAAGCGAATCAGCTCGTTGTTTGTTTAATCATGGAACGTCTAAAGAAGTTCGACCATATATATTTCTAGAGACTGCTCGTCCCTTCACGCTTTGCATAACCCAACTTGAGAGAAAGATCACTTAGCAACTTGACCAATTGCATTTTTCATCTAATGATTGCGGGAGAAGAAAACTAAAAGTACCAAAAGTTATGTACGACGTTTACTTTAGTGCCAAAAGTTTTTTTTGGGGATCACTTTAGTGCCAAATCGGAGAAAAAAAATTACTTAAGTACCAATTCCGGCCAAATTGATTACGTGACATTTATAATTAAAATTATTAATATGACTTGGCATATTTTATAAAACAATCCAGCCCACATGGACGTCCAAAACAACGCCGTACAATCCGACTAGTACTGAAGTGATCGTTTTTTTAATAACGATTGGCATTGAAATGATCACTTTAAATAAAATTTGGCACTCAAATTATCACTATTTACAACTTAAATGATACTTGTCGTCGGTTTCACTCATCGATCACACTCGCACCTCTCCCGATCTCACGCAAATATGCGAAAACGGGACGATCCTTGCACTTTACGAGGTTTCTCCGATCTAGTAAACGGGCACGGGCACGAGTTTCCTCCATGTTGAAAGCAAAACAAAACCAAACCAAACCCAATCTACCCAAAGAAAACTACGTTCTGTCATCTCTGTTTTTCCCCTTTGTAAGGATCTGATTGGGATCAGAATGGAAGATAAGACGTATGAAGCCTCTCACACTCATGTCGATGACCTTCTTCGTCTTCTCCTTCTGAATTCCTTCCGCTACAGGCCTGAAAAGACGTTTGCTGATCCTTTTCCCGCTATTGCTGGACCTAATGAGCATAAAGATAACCGCTTTCAGTATCAGAGACTTCTCTTCCCTGGAACAACCTTCTTGCCCTTTTCCATTGCTAAGGTTTCTGGTCCCTCTTCTTTATTTTCCAAATGGCGATCAGATTGGGCCGGGATCTCCGCTTTCTAAAGCCGCAATTCGCCTTCTTACGGTCCGGCGTTTCCGGGATCCGTCTCTTCTGCCCCCTCCTCTTCTTCCAACTTCTCACCGTAGAAGATTCTCCAAGCCGGACTGAACTCGCCGACTTCCGCTCTCAGCCATTGCCCGAAACAGCTCTCGCTCTCGCCATCCAATCCTGCTTCTTCAAAAGGCACCTCCTCACAATGCTTCGCACAGTGCCCAATTCTGCCACAAGAACTGCAAAAGCGAGGCAATCTTTCGTACTTAAAATCCAACCGGAGCTTTCTTCTTCCACGAGTGGCAACCATAATCCCCGATCTCAGAGGATCCGCCAAGTTCATCCTGATCCTCGCCCTCTGGACATTGCACGAGGCCGGTCCCTGCACTTCCACCTTCACCTCTAAAACGGTTCCTCCTTCACTCGCTACTCTACGAACATTTTCCTCCGAAACCCACTCGCGCGGAAGACCGTGAATCTGAACCCAGAACGCGCAAGAAGTAAATTCATAGCACTGAGGAGGAGTGTCGGGCTCCCATGGTTCGAGCAATACAAGATGGTCGGCGAAAGACCAAGGCCCGCCGTCTAGTATTCGATCCTTTTCCGCTTCGGACTCGAGGGTAAACCCGAAAACTCCATCGTAAAACTCAGCGAAAGCCACGTTCTCGTTCCGCCATGCCCTTCTCATGGTGCGCTGGAACGCTTCGAGATCGATGCTGGGGTTCGCGTGGAGCTGCCCGAACAGGGTACGCCGACATTCGTACAGCTTCTCGGCGGGTACTTCTCCGTCTATCACGACGGTGTAATCGTCGGACCAGAGGTCGCCTAACCTCTTGATGAGACGGGCGAGCCGAGCGTCTGCATCGACACCCTTTCGCATGGCGCAGCCGGAGAGAATGCAGAACAGGGGAGCTCCGGTTTCAGAGGAGAAAAAGCACCGGGGAGGGAGACTGGAGATGGAAAATGCTGAAGAAAACCGCTAGGGTTTGATGGGCAAGTACAAGTAGGGGTTTTGAGAAGAAACTACCACTAAAATTCAAGATTTGGAAAATAATTTTCGAAAATTAATTAATTATATGGCTTATAAAATGAGTGAAAAATATTTCCATTATTCGCGAAAATAATCGGATATGGATTGTTATCGATAGTGAAAATATTTTCCGTTGACTAATTTTTATAGGCTATATAGCCAATCATTTTTCTAGAGAACATTTTTCAAATCTCGAATTTTTCGCGAAATAAATATACCCAGATAGAGAAAAGCTACATGGCGAGAGGATATTTAAAGACCAGTTTTGGGAGTAAGAAAATAACATCCATTTCTAGAAAAATCGAAACTAGTAAATGAACATAAAATCAGCTAAAAAGGATCGTGGCGTTTGGAGCCGAATTTTGGAAAGAGTTGAAAATAGATCGGAAAAATGTGAATATAAATTGCTGTTGTCCAAGAAAAAATTTTCATCCTTAAAAAAAAAAAACTTAAACATACATTACTGGCGTCAAGTAATCATTCTCGACAATACAATTGATTATTTTTAGGAAAATGGTCTCCAAATCATACATTTTTTGCTAAAGAAACGAAACCTAAAATGAAAATGAAAATGGCCTTAAATGTCGTAGCACCAAATCTTGGGGGGCAAATTGCACAATGAGTTATAGCTTATTGTACGAAATTGAATTGAAATTTAAGCATTTCAATTGAACAAATTTAGTATTAAACCTTTGAGGGATAATGCAATGTCCTTTCGTCTAAATTGCATTTAATAGTCCAATCATCGCCGGCCATTTGACGTATATGTGACATGGACCGAAATTACACAAAATGACACCATTTTTGCTGAAGAAAACGGCATCGTTGCTTGGTCAAGTGACCCTAAAAGGCCCCAATTTTTTTTTATAAATAAAAGAAATGATTTTACAATCGGAAGAAATTAATTTACGTTAAGAGACAATCAAAGCCCTAGCCGCGCACCTTCATGCTCAACCGGCAGACTCCGCTCCCTCCACCTCTCCTCGCCGTGTGCCGATGCCGCAGCCGCCCCCGTGGTGAACATTTGACAGACCCCCCCTCGCCGGTAACTTGCTTCGATTGCAAAGCAACGTCCATTCGCGCGGGAAGTCGGAAACATCCACCCCTCACAGCTCGATGGGAATCCTAGGCCCTAGAACTGAGAACACAAAAACTCGATTCAAGTGCCATGACCAATCTAGTTGTGCGATTGAGGCTTCGTATCGACCGTAAACAGATTGGTTACACACGATAATTTTGAATTCAATTTAGACATGTACTAAGAAATTGACATCCAATTTTGAAGTTTACCAACTCTGTCGGAAGGCAAAGTGTCCGAACAATTCCATACCCGAATTCAGAACACACAGTGCACGTCATGACATGAATTTCTACCGGTGAAGCACAATGGCATGGCGAACGAAAGCCCTCGACTCATTTTCCGTGAAAATAGCCAGAGAAGTTCTGATTCACCGGGCTCGACTTCAGCCGAAACTTCAAGTATGAAATTCTCTATGCACGGATTGAATCGCGCCGCGACACGTTCGGGGGTGCATTCTTCATGCCGTGGGTAACAAAAAGCCCCTCAATCGATTGCACGGAATAATGAACGCTAGTCTAATTCCGAACCTTGATTTTCTGTCCTTATAACCCAAATCCGAGTACTACCCCACTAGTTCCCATCAAGTGTATGCACCAATTAGGATTCTAAATCTACGTATGCGAGCTCTGCTACCGTGTGACTAAATTTTCCTCTCCTTCTCCTCTTTTGGACGGTCTTGACGGAGGGGAGAGAGGATCGCGGGGTTTATCCATCACGGGTCACAATCAAAATTGTGTTAACTTGATAAGTTTGAGGACTTGATTACACTTTTTGTAAGTTTCGGGATTTAATTACACATTCGTGATAAGTTTTAAGAACTTCCAATGCAATTCTCCCCAAAATGATTAGGTACACCCATTGTTTTTTTTAGCTATCCCAACCTCTCTTAAACAAGAGAATAATCTTAATCACATCCGGTTCGTGAAACCTGTCGGATGGGGTGGGCCCTGCATGAAACCTGTCGAATCCGACGGTGAATGTGAACCAGACTTATCTTATTCGAATAGAGACGGAGACATCGACAAGAGAATGGCGTCCATTTGTCAGCAATTGCTGCTTGCCGTTCCATTTATATTTGGGTAAACAAATTATAGATCATACGGGATTGCATTCATACGACAAAATAACAAGAATTAGATAGATAGGATAAGGATATGCCATGTGGTGCAATGGAGCCGTATAGCACATGGTCGGCGAGAAACACTCGACGACAAAACTCTAGCAGAGTGGACCTGGCTATAAAGGAAAAGAAGGGGCCATTAGCTCTAGCGATTTTCTATAGGTATTATCATGGAGGCCTTACACGCGTTACGAATGTTCGGTTTAAGTAATAATTACTCCGCACCACCCGCAACTCGAAAATACGAGATTTGCAAATCTGTCATGACAGTCTTACCAAGATTCTAATTGTCAAGAAGTCCCTCAATATGTAATTATTAGGCGAAGAATCGAATTCGTGATCTTATGGAATACAGGTAATTCATTTACCACCAGGTTATCACGACCCTCTCGAGATGAACCTCAAGGGAGTTTAACGGAGTGATGGGTGGGCGCAAATAATCCTCTCGCAAGATGGCATCTACACTTAGCACAAGCTCTCTCAAATCATATCGATTGCAACTTCTTTTCTCACATTCATTCATGATTATTTTGGAGTCGCCATTGCACGTTTACTAGGCCAGTTAGGAGAGCTTGATGGAGTACGAGAGACCGCTTTTATCTCCGTGGATCAAATAATTGAGTCTGGGAACTTGTCTACGCTAGATTAAATTAACGCGTATGGATTGGTACCTTTTTCTTCTTTTTTAAGGAAAACCTTTGATATCCAAATTATTATTAATAATAAATTTATTTTGTATTGATTAATTATTTTAAATAATACGATTGATCATTTTTAAAATGATATTTCACGAGATAAGAGGGGTTGCTCTAGAAAAAGAGTAGATGGCTTTCAAATGATTTCTTCTTCCACATTGTTGCGTTTTTTTTTTTTTTTTTTGGGTCGAACACGTTGTGTCGTACTTGCTACGTAGAAAACGTCACATGATGTTCCGTAAGGTATTAAAAAATAATGCATCGTCAACCTTTCATCGTTTTAAAAGATATTGATTGCCGTGAAAGTCACAAAATATCTCAAAATTCCAGAGTTTATTTGTGAAGAAGAATAAAAACAAAATTAGTGATTGACCATTCTGTTGTCATTTTTTTTCTAATTAAATCTAGATATAAAAACATACAATACTTTTAACACGCAATCTCTACTTTTAATAAGAAACTTGTTGAAATCACGGTCACAAAAAGTTTCATAACGCGTGACCTATAATGTCTGATCATATGATCATCGTGTGAGACAATACAATACTCAAAATCTCAGTGGGTGAATTGCAATTATCCCAAAAAAATAATAATAATAACTAACTAAGAAGGAAACTAGAAATTCATAAATCTTTATTTCAAAAACAACATGAAAATATATGTTTCACTCATTGGTTACTAAACCTGTTAAAATTAGTTATAATAAGCATAATTCTTAAATCATATTTGATTGGTTGAGGTGTTATATTTGTTGGTTATATCCAGCAAATAAGTTTAGAATGATAAAACCAAAAATAAAATGAATCTTAAATTGGTTTACAACTTACCTAGACACCCATCGCTATGGCTTTTTCTTCACTTTTTCTAACCGTTACTTGATCTCATACTCGCTCTAACTTATTTTCTTACATTGGTGTAAATATGCAAATATGGATCGGGTTGGGCATAGATAGCGTCGGGTTTGTATTGTATGAAAACGAGCTAAATGGATCGATCCATTCTTGATCCGATCTACCCATTTGACGGGTTTACTAATCACACACGGATTCGCGGAGACCGGATGATCCTCGCACAACACGAGGTCTTCCTCAAATGGGTAAGCGAGCGCGGGTTCCACGTGCTTCCTTTTGGTTGTTTTTTGTGGTCCGGCAAGCACGTGAGAGGCCTTGCGAAACAAATGAATTTTCCGAAGCATCGCGGGGGGGGGGGCCCCGCGCAATTTGCCCCGCCACGAAAAGAAAACTAATATTTTCCTTGTCGTCTTCGCTGCCTTGCCGCCCCCCTTCTGACAAGGAACTGGTTCTTGGGATGCGAATGGTGGTGGAGGGATAAGACGTCTGCTGCGGCGGGTCGGCGGGCGGGCGAATCGTGCTGAAGCTCATCCCACGTTCTCTTTCTCCCTCTCTCGAGAGCTCGTGCACTTCTTCTGATCCCCACCAAGAAGATATGGGGAGCAACGGAGGCCGCCACGGCCGCCGCCGCCGTCTCCTCCTCCTGTCTCTCTTCCCGTTGATCTTGTGCCTCCTGCTGTCGCGTCCGTCGGAGGCCGGCGCCTCGGGTCGTCCCGCCGCCGCCGTCGGGTACGGGTACACGGTCCGGTCCGCCGCCGTCGACCCATCGGGAACGGCGTTGACCGCCAAGCTCCGCCTCATCGGCAGGACCTCCGTCTACGGGCCCGACGTCGAGAATCTCCGCCTCGTCGCCAGGTCAGAGCGAAACACATGTCGATTTGCCGTTTGCTAAGATGAAGCCCTTCTTCTTGTTTTTTTTTTTTTATTTTGCCAGTAGTAGCTCTGTAAGTTAGACCGTTTGGTGAGTGGCTTTTCTGTGAAAAAATTTAGGGAAAATTCCATTTTGGTACTCCAAATAGAAGCGTTTTCTCAATTCGATACTCAAAGTAAATATATTGTTCAATGAGAATCTGAAGTGCTCAATCAATTTTAAATAAAGATTTAAAATGCCAAAAAAGTCTCGAATAAGTACTTAGGTCGCGGGCCGACCAAAATGCCTATCGGACGACAAGGAATGTTATTGTTCCAGTATCGGAACAATAACTTTTTTATTATTTTTTCCTTTATGTTTTTTTCCTTTTCATTTTCTTTTTTTTTTCTCTTCCTCCATCAGCCAGCAGAGGTCGCTCGCCTTAGGCAAAGGCGGCCCTCATTGGCATCAAGCGAGGGCCGCCCTCGCCTAGACTAGGCGAGATCAGCCTCGCCAATTGCCGGCGAGGTCGAACCTGGCCAGATTTGGCGACGGCTTGGCCCCGCTGGTCGCTGGCGAGACTCGACCTTGCCGGCGTTGGGCGAGGTCGGCCTCACTGTTGCGGGCAAGAAAACACCGGATCTTTATTTGAGACTGATTAAGCACTTCATATCTTTATTTGATACCGTGTTAACTTTGAGTACCAAATTGAGAAAACGCCTCCACTTAAAGTACCAAAATGGAATTTTCCAAAAAAATTATCCCACATGGAGGATTTGTCAAAGGACAGATTTCATTTATTTCACAAAAAAGAATATAATTTTAAAATAATCGCTTAAATATTTTTATAGACGATGAAATATTATCAATTTTGTAAGTATGGCATCATTTTTAGGAAAATAGTGTCCAAAATTCATTCTTTAGAAACGAACCCACCAAAGCATACTCATAATAATGGTATAAGTAATTTTAGACGAGCTGGGCCTATGCCAGGCTCAAAGACATTGCTCTTATTTTTAGCAATGTTATACTCAATTTTAACGGTCAATATATTCACAAAAGAAAAAATAACATTTGAAATCACTTCATTTATAAATTTTTCATTATCGAACAATGAAAAGAAATTATCGAATACACAACGAAAATATATACCGTGCATATTTATGTGTGAAATGAGAGATATTTTGAAATTTGAATTTTTTTTCTTAGAAGGTTGTTGCATAAAGAAGATAT
The DNA here is from genome assembly GCA_024500025.1 of Syzygium aromaticum. Classification (NCBI taxonomy): domain Eukaryota; kingdom Viridiplantae; phylum Streptophyta; class Magnoliopsida; order Myrtales; family Myrtaceae; genus Syzygium; species Syzygium aromaticum. The sequence continues at coordinate 14,510,198 of CM044889.1, forward strand.
AATCAAATTTAAATATTGATTCATGTGCGAGATCGAATGTTAGGAGGAAACAAAACAAATGAAAATAACTTCAATATTTACAAGTATAATAGTATATATGTAGACATATATATATTTAGTAGATTAATTTATAATAATATGCTTCTGTTTTTTTCGCGGTCCATGAAAAATAGTTAATTTTGGCTTACGTCATCATCGTCTCCTTCCAGCTTCGAAGCGGGCGGTCGTCTTCGAGTCCGGATCACAGACGCCGACCACTTCCGATGGGAAGTCCCCGACGACCTCATCCCCCGCCGATCTCCCTCCGTTCCCCACCGCGCTCTCGCCGGACAAGCCCTAACCAAGCCGCCGCCGCCGCCGCCGTGCCGCTCCCGATGCCGCCTCTCCGCCGCCGCCGCCTCCGACCTCGTCTTCGTCCTCCGCAACACCACCCCCTTCTCCTTCGCCGTCTCCCGCCGCTCCTCCGGCGACGTCCTCTTCGACACCTCCGCCTCCGACCCCTCCGCCTTCCTTGTCTTCAAGGACCAGTACCTCCAGCTCTCCTCCTCCCTCCCTCCCCGCCGCTCCTCCCTCTACGGCATCGGTGAGCACACGAAGCCGTCGCTCCGGCTCCAACCCAACCAAACCCTAACCCTGTGGAACGCCGACATCGCCAGCGCGAACCTCGATCTCAACCTGTACGGGTCGCATCCGTTTTACATGGACGTCAGGTCGTCCGCGGGCGGCCGCGACCGCGGCGGCGGAGGAGCTGGGGCGGGCACGACCCACGGCGTCCTGTTGCTGAACAGCAATGGCATGGACGTGGTGTACACTGGCGATAGGATCACTTACAAGGTGATCGGTGGGGTGTTGGATTTGTATTTCTTCCCCGGGCCGACGCCGGAGGCGGTCATGGAGCAGTACACCGAGCTCATTGGCCGGCCGACCCCAATGCCGTACTGGTCCTTCGGTATGCTGACTTTCATGGGTTGCTTTCGATTGCTGATACTGACATTTCGATGAATTTGATTCCACTATTGTGCTTCGGCTTCTGTAGCTTGTTCTGCAGTAAATTTGAGATTTTGAGCATAATTATGTGGTGGTAGTATATGATATAAGGAAGATGGAATTGAAGATTCTGAGTTTATTGCCCTTGACTAGCTTTATGAGTTTATTCTCTCACGGATATGACACTAATCGACGCTATTTGACCGATTAATCAACAAATTGTGTATGTTATGCTCAATAGGGAACAAATCTCAGAGACATTGCATGTTATTTTCCTTTGAAAACCACTGCTTCCCAACCCCCAGCTGATCCTACCACAATGCTCGCTGATGTTCAAGAAACATGGTCGCTTTCCTGGTATATGGCTAGATGTAGATCAGTTATAAAGTTTGATTCACGGTAGATGGCTTCTTCTGCACTTTTTAATCGACAAGTTCGGAATGCAGTTTTACTGATAAAGTGTCTGTGATTTACTTTCTAGGATTTCATCAATGTCGGTATGGTTACAAGAATGTCGCAGACCTAGAAGGCGTGGTAGCTGGTTATGCAAAGGCTCATATTCCGCTGGAAGTTATGTGGACTGACATTGATTACATGGATGCATACAAGGACTTCACTCTTGACCCTATCAATTTTCCAGTGGAAAAGATGAAAGAGTTCGTCAGCAGCCTTCACAAGAATGGTCAGAAATATGTTCTGATACTTGATCCGGGTATGCTAGTGGGGAAATTGTTGCGGTTGAAACTTGGTCTTTTAAGTTCTTTCAAATTGCCATCATAATACTTCTTTCCTTTTCTTTCGAATGGGTGATCTTTCACAGGCATTAGCGTGAACGAGACTTATGGGACCTACATCAGGGGAATGCAAGCCGACATCTTCATCAAACGTGATGGAGTACCATATTTAGGTGTTGTTTGGCCAGGGCCAGTGTATTTTCCTGACTTCCTTCACCCATCGAGCGAGAGTTATTGGGCTGGTGAGATAAAGAGGTTTCACGATGTTCTTCCTTTCGATGGCCTATGGCTCGACATGAACGAGCTGTCCAACTTCATAACTTCTCCTCCTCTTCCTTCCACTCTCGACAATCCCCCCTACAAAATCAACAATTCAGGAGTTCATCGGCCGATTAACAACAATACAATTCCTGCTACATCATATCATTTTGGTAATATTTCAGATTACAATGCTCATAACCTCTATGGACTCCTGGAAGCGAGAGCAACAAACAAGGCTTTAGTCAATGTTACTGGTAAAAGGCCATTCATTCTCGCGAGATCAACTTTTGTGAGCTCTGGCAAGCACACTGCACACTGGACTGGAGACAATGCTGCCACATGGAATGATTTGGCTTACTCAATTCCTGCAACTTTAAATTCTGGGCTCTTTGGAATTCCAATGGTAGGAGCTGATATATGTGGTTTCTCTCAGAACACAACTGAAGAGCTCTGCAACCGATGGATTCAGGTAAAATGTTTTGTGCCTAATCTTAATTTATGTTAACTGAACAGCTCTGCAACCGAGTAGTTTTAAGCTTTTTCTGAATTTATATTGAGAGATAGGAATTGATGAATTTTCTTTTTTGTTTTTTGGGGGAAATTTTACCTCCTTTCGAAGACAGAAATAAACTATATAAATGTTCTTTTCGGTGAGGGGAAGTTCAGGTGTCTTTTGTGCTTATACTTCATGCTATGTTGAATATATCTCATTCTTCTACGGGTGGGAAGAATGTCAAGTGGAGACTAAATAAAGGTGTAAATCATGTTTTTCTATCATACGTATTTAAGCACTTATTTTTAGAGCTTTTACTGATGCAGCTAGGGGCCTTTTATCCCTTTGTACGAGACCACTCTGCAAAGGGTACTATTCGTCGAGAGCTCTATCTCTGGGATTCTGTCGCTGCATCTGCGAGGAAGGTGCTCGGGCTTCGTTATCGCTTGCTCCCATACTTGTATACCTTGATGTATGAGGCAAATAGAAAGGGGATGCCCATTGCCCGGCCCCTGTTTTTCTCATTCCCAGAGGATAAGATGACTTACAATATCGATTCCCAGTTCTTAATTGGTAAGGGTGTGATGGTGACTCCTGTTCTAAAATCTGGTGCCCAAACCGTGGATGCTTATTTTCCGAGTGGAAACTGGTTCGATCTCTTCAATTACTCAAATTCTGTGAGTACAGCTTCAGGTAGGAATGTGATGCTGGATGCGCCACCTGATCATCCTCATTTGCATGTAAGGGAAGGAAATATATTGGCCATGCAAGGAGAGGCCATGACTACGGAAGCAGCTCGGAAAACGCCATTCGAGCTCTTAGTTGTGGTTGATGGGAATGGGAATAGCTCAGGGCAAGTGTTCTTGGACGATGGAGAAGATGTCGAAATGGGAGGGGAAGGAAATAAGTGGACTCTAGTGAAGTTTTATTGCGAGAAAACAGGGAATGATGTCACTGTCAGATCAGAAGTTGTTAATGGGGAATTTGCTCTGATGGAGAAGTGGGTAATTGATAAGGTGACAATTCTAGGATTGAGAAAAGGAACTAGGATGGCCAGACTGAGAGGGCATGAGTTATACAATGATGTAGAAGCAAAGTCCGGACAGAGAACGTCGAAAACAGCGGGAAAATCAAGTGATGGTGGAGAGTTTGTGATTGCTGAAGTCTCAAGATTGTCACTTCTGTTGGGAAAGGAATTCAAGTTGACGGTGAAATTGAGCCAATCTTAAGACAAAACATTATCAGAAGGGTGTAATAAAGAACCGAAGCATGTCTCCAATAAGTTTTTGTGTGTTTCCAAATGGGAAAAGCACACCAGTATCAAGCCACTTCCTTTCCATCAGTGACTCTTGCTTTTCGCCATTCTAATGGGGTTGTGCAGCTTCTGAGCTGCTTAAGATTCCTAATTAAAATTTCTTATGTTTTGTTAAGTGTGAAAATGATACAAACGGTCATTAAATTTTTTTGCCCAATATGGAATATCGTCCCTGAAGTTCAATTAGTGGAAGGACAACATAAAATATTTTAATAGAGATTAGGGATTAAATTAAACATGTACAAAAAATATAGAAATCACATTGAACAAATTTAAAGTTCAGGAACGGTATTGTACATTAAATTAAATTTCAAGGTGTACGTTGAACAAATTTAAAGTTCGTGCACTATATTGCATATTTAGCTAAAATTCATGTGCCATTATCTCAAAAAATGTCCGGCCTTTCACATGATTTCCTCTTCTATGATGTTGCACACTTACTATGTAGAACACATCACATGATGCTCTGTAAGCTGATCAAGAATAATGCGTAGTTTACCTTTCATCGTTTTAATAAAAGATAGTGCTTGTTAAGAATTTCATAAAACATCTCAAAATTCTAGAGTTTAATCATAGAGAAAAATAAAAGCAATATTAGTGATTGACCATTTAGGAGTCATTTTTTTTCTAATTAAATCTAATCATAAAAATACAATACTTTTAGGCTCCGTTCGTTTAGCGGAAAATATTCTCCCGGAAAATATTTTCCGAACTTTCCGGTGTTCGGGGGGTGGAAAACGTTTTCTGTGAAAAAACATTTTCCTTCTCCCCTCACAAAATAGCCTAAGTATATGGAAAATGACTTTCAATTCTGAAAAGCGGAAATCATTTTCTGCCAAACTCCTCCTTCCCCCCTTCGGTCGCTAGACACCACCGTCGGTCGCCGGCCGCCATCGCCGCCGGTCGCCCCCTGCGGCTGCCGATTGCCGACCGCCACTCGTCGATGGCCGCTCGTCCGCCGTCGCCAGTTGCCGGTCGCTGCCGCCACCGCCGGCAAAAAATATTTTCCGAAACTTTTTCATATTGGTTGTCGAACACCGAAAAATTATGTTCCGGAAAAACATTTTCCAGAAAAATGACTTCTGAGACAACATTTTCCAAAAACACAATATTTTCCGTCAAACGAACAGAGCCTTAAGGCGGCACTATTTCCACTCCCATTTTGACTAAAACACTCCTTTTTCAGTAAAATGACTGAAATACCCTCCTCTCTCTTCAATTTATTGTTTCTTTTTTTATCAAGCTAACAAAAAAAAACTGCCTTAATTTCTATCATCTCTCTTTTGAGTTTCACAATACAAATGCTCCATTACACTCGACAGAATATCATCTTATCATGCATTATGTCGCTTTACAAGGAGAAAGTTATTAAATTTGATTTTTCATGTTATATTTTTAATCACAAAAGTTACATATATATAACGGTTTATAAGCACACAATTATTTACCTATTTTTAATCAAATAGTTTAAGACTGTATTTCAAAGTTGAAGCTTAAAATTCAATCCAATTGTCTAGCCAATTTTGATCAACAACGGAAAAGAAAAATTGATCAAAATATGGAAAAATAATCAAATGTTAAATATGTTTATGTTTAGATCATATCTAAATATTAAAAAAATAAGCACAAAAAGGAAAGAAAAGGGAACTTCTTGTTTCTCTACTCCTACCAAGAAGAAAGTAAGTAATATCGATTACAAATTCAATCTAATAGCAAGTGGATCAAAACTTTAAAAATGTTTGTGTTTAAAATTTTCATTTATAATAAGATGATGTTAGCTTAAAAGTAAAGAATGTGTAATAAGATTCTCAACCCCATCTTGAAATACAAATTAAAATGTTTAACTTTGAAAATCCACAAATTTATTACAAAAAACACCTACAAGGTCAAGATTAGCTAGATATATAGATTGAATTTTAATTTACGACTTTGAAATAAAAATGTTGCTCAAATTATTTGATAAAAAACATAGGCAATTAATTATGTGTTCATATGCCTTACAGCCATCATAAATGGAAATTTATAATAGTCTATATAGCTTTTCTGATTTGATCATATATTAAAATTAACAAACTTCTCTAGGCAAAGTGATAACAAAATGCAAGATAAGATGATATCTTGTTGAGAATAATTGAGTTTTTGTACTGTGAAACTAACAAAAGAAATGACGGAAATAAAGACAATTTTGTCAGGTAACTTAATATTCAATGTGGTCCCTGAATTTTTCATACATGTTCAATTTAGTTCCCTAACTATATGAAAATGTACAATATAGTCCTTGAACTTGATTTAACGGAAAGACTACATTGAATATTTTTATAAAATTCAGAGACTACATTAAAAAAATTAAAAATTCATGGACTAAATTACACATCGAGTCAAAGTTCAGAGACAGTTTGTGTTATTTTTTTCCACATAAAAAGTAGCGTTTTGACCGGTTTCGCTCATCGATCACACTCGCGCCTCTCCCGATCCCGCTTGATAAGCCGGGACGGGACTGGACAAGACGGGTCGATCCCCGCGCGTCGCGAGCTTTGCCCCCACATGAGCGTGGCCAACCCCCCACAAAGAAAAGAACGTTCTTGTCGTCTTCGCTTTTCCACCGTGTGAGATGGGGAATGGAAGACCAACAGCAAGACCAAGACCAGTGCCAAGTCCGCCGTGGTGGGTGGCTGAAAATCGAACCTCCTCCGTCCACCCCCACCCAACCCACACACACTCGCACACGCTCTCTCTCTCTCTCTCTCTCCCCCTCTGACCAAGAAAATGCCGAGAAGCAGAGACCGCCGCCGCCGTCTCCTGTCTCTCCTCCCATTGATCTTGTGCCTGCTGTCGTGCCCGCCGGCCGTCCGCGCGTCGGTTGGCGGAGACGGCGAGGGGACGACGCCCGACGATGTCGTCGGGCACGGGTACGCGGTCGGGTCCGTGGCCGTCGACCGGTCGGGAACGGTGTTGGCCGCCGAGCTCCGCCTCATCAACCGGACCTCCGTCTACGGGCCTGACGTCGAGAATCTCCGCCTTCTTGCCAGGTCAGAGCAAAAAAAGAATTTGAAGAATACAATATCGAAATTATCTGCAGCATATAGAACTTATGTTTTTTATTTTTGCTAAGTTCATTTTTGCAACGGAATATATGCAAAAAAAAATTAGAATTCGAAATCATTGTATTATTACGAAAATTTAATGAAGAACAATACGAAAAAATATTAGTAATAATGCACAAAAAAATTCATAAATATACGTAAAAAAGAAAGAGGAGGAAAATATTTCGAATTTGTGAGATAAATAATTAGGGATATTTGGCGGAGAATATAAACAATTTGAGAATTAATCTAAATGGTATAGATGTAATATAATTTTCTTTTATGCAAGAAAAAAAAAATAGCTAATTTTGGCTTACGTCATCACGGTCGTCCCCTGCCAGCTTCGAAGCAGGCGGCCGTCTCCGAGTCCGGATCACGGACGCCGACCACCGCCGATGGGAAGTCCCCGACGACCTCATCCCTCGCCGTTCCCCGTCCCCTCCCAACCAAACCCTAGCTACGCCGCCGCCGCCGCTCTCCGGCTCCCGCCGCCGCATCTCCGCCGCCTCCTCCGACCTCGTCTTCGTCCTCCGCAACACCACCCCCTTCTCCTTCGCCGTCTCCCGCCGCTCCTCCGGCGACGTCCTCTTCGACACCTCCGCCTCCGACCCCTCCGCCTTCCTCGTCTTCAAGGACCAGTACCTCCAGCTCGCCTCGTCCCTTCCTCTCGGCCGCTCCTCCCTCTACGGCATCGGTGAGCACACGAAGCCGTCGCTCCGTCTCCAGCCCAACCAGACCCTAACCCTGTGGAACGCCGACATCGCCAGCGCGAACCTCGATCTCAACCTGTACGGGTCGCATCCGTTTTACATGGACGTCAGGTCGTCTGCGGGCGGCCGCGGCAGAGGAGTTGGGGCGGGCACGACCCACGGCGTACTGTTGCTGAACAGCAATGGCATGGACGTGGTGTATACTGGGGATAGGATCACTTACAGGGTGATCGGTGGGGTGTTGGATTTGTATTTTTTCCCCGGGCCATCGCCGGAGGCGGTCATGGAGCAGTACACCGAGCTCATTGGCCGGCCGACCCCAATGCCATACTGGTCCTTCGGTATGCTGCTTTTGATGAGTTTCTTTCAATTGTTGTTACTGACATTTTGCTGAATTTGATTCCGCTGTTGTTCATAGACTTCTGTAGTATTTAACACAATGAGGATGGAATTGAAGATTCTGAGTTTATTGCCCTTGACTTTCTTTATTAGTTTATTTTCTCATGGAGATGACACTGGTCAGATTGTGCATGTTATGCTCAATGGGAAACAAATCTTAAAGGCATGTTATTTTCCTTTGAAAACCACTGCTTCCCGACCCCCCGCTGATCCTACCGCAATGCTCACTGATGTTCAAGAAAGTATATTGCTAGGCGTAGATCAATAGTAAAGTTTGATTCACGGTTGATGTGATTCACGGTTGATGGCTTCTTCGTGACAAGTTTGAAGTGTAGTTCTACTGATAAAAGTATCTTTGATATACTTTCTAGGATTTCATCAATGCCGGTGGGGTTACAAGAATGTCTCAGACTTAGAGGGCGTGGTAGCTGGTTATGCAAAAGCTAGTATACCACTGGAAGTTATGTGGACCGACATCGATTACATGGATGCATACAAGGACTTCACTCTTGACCCTATTAATTTTCCGGTGAAAAAAATGAAAGAATTTGTCAGCAGCATTCACAAGAATGGTCAAAAATATGTTCTAATACTTGATCCAGGTATGCTGGTGCGGAAATGCTTGTGGTTGAAACTTGGTCTTTGAATTTCTTTCAAATTGCCATCATAATACTTCTTTCCTTTTCTTTCGAATGGGTGATCTTTCACAGGCATTAGCGTGAATGAGACTTATGGGACCTACATAAGGGGAATGCAAGCCGACATCTTCATCAAACGTGAGGGAGTCCCGTATTTAGGTGCTGTTTGGCCGGGGCCAGTGTATTTCCCTGACTTCCGTCACCCATCGAGCGAGAGTTATTGGGGTGGTGAGATAAAGAGGTTTCACGATGTTCTTCCTTTTGATGGCCTATGGCTCGACATGAACGAGTTGTCCAACTTCATAACTTCTCCACCTCTTCCTTCCACTCTCGATAATCCTCCATACAAAATTAACAACGCAGGAGTTCATCGGCCAATCAACAACAGAACAATTCCTGCGACGTCATATCATTTTGGTAATATTTCAGAGTACGATGCTCATAACCTCTATGGACTCTCGGAAGCCAGGGCAACAAACAAGGCCTTAGTCAATGTTACTGGTAAAAGGCCATTCATTCTCTCGAGATCAACTTTTGTGAGCTCTGGCAAGCACACTGCACACTGGACTGGAGACAACGCCGCCAGATGGGATGACTTGGCATACTCAATTCCTGCAATTTTAAATTTTGGACTCTTTGGAATTCCAATGGTAGGAGCTGATATATGCGGTTTCGGTGAGGACACAACTGAAGAGCTCTGCAACCGATGGATTCAGGTAAATATCTAGCTTTTCTTCATTATATTAACTGAACTGCTCTGCAACCGAGTAGCCTTACGCCTTTCTTGATTTGTATTCAGATATAGAAGTTGATCAATTTTCTTTTCTTTTCTTTTTCTTCTGGGTGGAGGGGGCAGGGGTGTGGTTGTTGGAGAATTTTACCTCCTTTTGAAGACAGAAATAAACTATATAAATGTTCTTTAGGGTGAGGGCTAGTTCGGGTGTCTTTTGTGCTAGTAATTCATGCTATGTTGAATATGCCTCAATCTTCTATGGGTTGGTATAATATCAAGTAGCGACTGAATAGCAGTGTAAATTATATTTTTCTATCATACACATTTTAGCGCTTACTTTAGAGCTTTTACTGATATAGCTAGGGGCCTTTTATCCCTTTGCAAGAGACCACTCCGCAAAGGGTACTATTCGTCGAGAGCTCTATCTCTGGGATTCTGTCGCTGCATCTGCCAGGAAGGTGCTCAGGCTTCGTTATCGCTTGCTCCCATACTTGTATACCTTGATGTATGAGGCACATAGAAAGGGGACACCCATTGCCCGGCCCCTATTTTTCTCATTCCCGGAGGATAAGATGACTTACAATATCAATTCCCAATTCTTAATTGGTAAGGGTGTGATGGTGACTCCTGTACTAAAATCTGGTGCCGATACAGTGGATGCTTATTTTCCAAGTGGAAACTGGTTTGATCTCTTCAATTACTCAGATTCAGTGAGTACAGCTTTAGGAATGAATGTGATGCTCAATGCGCCGCCTGATCATCCTCATGTGCATGTAAGGGAAGGTAATACATTGGCCATGCAAGGAGATGTCATGACTACGGAAGCTGCTCGGAAAACACCATTCGAGCTCTTAGTTGTGGTTGATGGTAATGGGAATAGCTCAGGACAAGTGTTCTTGGACGACGGAGAGGACGTCCAAATGGGAGGGGAAGGGAATAAGTGGAGTCTGGTGTGGTTTTATTGTGAGAAAACAAGGAACGATGTTATTGTCAGATCAGAAGTTGTTAATGGGGAATTTGCTCTGATGGAGAAGTGGGTAATTGATAAGGTGACAATTCTTGGATTGAGAAAAGGAACTAGGATGATGAGACTGAGAGGGCAGGAGTCATACAATGATGTAGAAGCAAAGTCCGGACAGAGAACAGTGGAAACTGTGGGAAAAACGATCGATGGCGGAGAGTTTGTGATTGCTGAAGTCTCAGGATTGTCACTTCTGTTGGGAAAGGAATTCAAGTTGGAAGTCGTATTGAGCGAATCCTAAGACAAAACATTATCAGAATAAACAGTTCATGGTGTAATAAAGAACGAAAGCATCTCTCCAATAAGTTTTGTGTGTTTCCAAAAGGAAAAAGCTACACCAGTATCAAGCCACTTCCTTGGCATTACTGGCTCTTTCTTTTCCCTATTTGAATGGGAGTGTGCAGAACTGCTTAAGAACCCTAGATAAAAGTTGTTATTTTTTTCTAAGAAAATAATATTTTGAAAAAAAAAGGAGAAGAAATTGGGTACTCTTAAAAAAGCATGATGTTATATTTTTGTGGCAATTGGACTGATTTACTGTGTAGAGAGGCTCCAAAATTACAATAAATTGTTCAATCAGTGCTAAACCTATAGTATGGATGTCATTGTGTCTAGAATTTTTTAATTTTGCCAGTTTAGTTTTGAATTTTTGTGTGAAATTTCAATATGATCTTTTTGGTTAATTTTCGCCGGAAATTGCTAACGTGATCGTGTGCCACGTAAGACGGTGGCGATGACTAAACCGTCACATCAGCTATTTCTATCAACATATGATCAGAAGGACTACATTAGAATTTCGCATAAAGATTTAAGGCTAAATTGATAAAATTGAAAAGTGTAGAACTCAACTAGTGTTTGTACAATAAGTTTAGGATTAATTGGTAATTTTCCTTTAAAAAAAATGACAAGGGTGGACTAATTTGATCTATATACAAATATTAACATGTGGCATTCTAAAATTATTCAAATAAGGGTTAATACCACGAAAAACTCCAAATTTGTATTCTTATGACAAATTTATCCTCAGTTTGTTTCTGTTAAATTTTATTATTGAATTACTTTGTTAAATGACACACGGCAGTTAATTAATGTGTTAGTTTTATGTTTACCATCCATTTGGCATAGGTGTACCGGTTTGTAATTTTTTGTGATATTAATTCAATTTAACAAAAACTAATGAAAGGTAAATTTGTCACAAAAGTATCAGTTTGCGCCGCGTTTTTTTTTTTTTTTTTGCTTTCGGGATTTGCGCGCTAAGAAGGTATTTCCATGTAAGAGTCTTTTCTAGACTGTACCTTACATGATAGCGGAAGGTAATTTCCTATTTAATCTAAGTTTGTGATTTTGGAGTCGGCACTAGTCATTATTAGTAGGTAGATTAGAAACCTAATCGAAGTACGGGAGAAATATCACAATTCTACAAACCAGAGATTCTGAGTATAGGGACTTGGTAACATTACCGATCTCTAATCGAGATCTCTAACGCTCTTTCGGTACCTAAGAACAATACGATATCTAGCGTGTTATGCAAGTTTCCGAGACTTACCCACTAATTCTATCCATTCTAATCGTAGGAAAAAAAAATCAAATATCAAATGTACAATCAATGTCAATCGGTTCAATCAATTCTAAATACTCTCTAAAAATGAAAATCAATCAAAACACTCAAACCCTAATGAAGCTCTAGAAGCTTATTCATTTCATGATTCACATTTTTTTAAAGGGTTTTAAGGTTTTTTAGGGGTTATAAGCCTTGAATTTGGGATTTTCTAAAAATGTTACTTGGGCATTTCCAAAAATTCAAATCTCACTTTTTATAATTTGCCATAGTGTTTTTGGACCATTCCATGAATTTTAAAATTTTTTGAATTTTTTTTTTATGATTTTCTGAAATTTTTTATGAATTTTTCAATTTTTTATTGATTTTCTAAATTTTCCACATTTTTATTTGTATTTTCTGAATTTTTATGAATTTTTTGAAAATTTTGAATTTTTATGAATTTTAAATTTTTTATGAATTTCCTATTTTTTCTTAAATTTTTCAAATTTCTAAAATTTTTATATTTTTTCTGATTTTTTTTACATTTTTTTTGAATTTTTATGTTTTTATGAATTTTTTAGATTTATTTATTTATTATTTTTAAAAATTCCCGCCGAAGTGGCGAACCGGACTGGCCCGGCTCAACTCAGTTCGGTTCAGCCGAATTGGACGTCGTTGGCGTCGGCATCGGTTGTCCTCCCCGGCTAGTCACAACATCCAAAAACAACACTGTTTAGGGATTTTCTCTTTGGGGCATTAGGTCGAGCACCTAGTGTGCGTGAATTTAGTACAAGAGTTTTCAAGGCCGGGACTTTAGATCGAAATCCGACAACCCTTCGGTGAATTTTTTGCCATTCCGAATGATTCACAATAAAGTCCATATTACCTACTACCAATCTAGCCTAACCGAAGTGTCGTCGAATCTTCGTCAGCCGGCGAAATCTAGTCTCAAAAATTTAACTTTCACTAGCTAAAACTTGCATTTTTCATAACCTAAATGATTATCTTGTTCGCCCTAACCATCCAATTCGATCCTAATCACTATCAAAACACCAAACATGAATCAAAGAAGACTGATTTGAATGGCCTAAGGACACGAGATGTGCTCCGGCGAGATTTTCCAGAAATGGCCAACTTGGTTTATGCATTTTTTAATGCCCAAAATGCAATCAAACAACACCAAAAATTATTAGAAACAAGTTTAGAACATTTAGAAATACAAAATCACGATCAGAATGACATGAACAACAAGGTTGAACCGAATCATGTTTTCTAAAATTCTGGAAAAATCGTGACTGTGAGAGGTGTTTACCTGCTTCATTCGATGATTAGAAGAAATTATCGAATTGATCCATGCCTATACGGTTGTTCCCTAACACTTGCACTTCCACATAGTGGTCTTGGCTTAGCTAGAAAAGCTCTGGATTGACTGGAAAATGCTTGATTTCAGGCCTTCAGGACCAGCCGACCTAACTAGAATAGTGAGGGGAGGTTTCGGCCAAACTCCGATTTACCGATGCTCCGCCGTCTAGGGCGGCGCCGGACACTCGAGTGAGAACTCAGACCCTCTCTCTCTAACTTTTTCTCTTTGGTTTCACCCCTTTCTCTCTCCTCTCTCACTCTGGATTTTCGTCGGACACCCCTCTTTCGCAATGTTCAGTTTTCTTCGTTTTTGTTCGTCGATTTTTCCCACCCAAAGTTTGTTAGAATCGATTTATGATCGGTTAGATCGGTTACTTGGTGCAAGCTGGAGATTCTTCAGCTGGCCCAGTCGATTAAAACATGCTAATTTGATCAAGGGAGGTTGGCAAAGTCTCGGGTGCGAACTATTTTTCCTAGGTGTTATTGCATTCCGGTGAGTTGGGCGAAGAAGACGGGTCTTTGGGTCAGTTCGAGTTGACCCGGCAGGCCTGGTTTTAATTAAAAACTAAAATTGAGCTTAATTTTGACTTGCTTTTTCTAATTAAATCCCGAAATTGAATTCCCCATCACATTTTGATCCTAAACATGTGATTTTCCCCAATTTTATCATAATTGTGTCCAAAATTTTCACATTTTTGTATTCGGGTTAATAGGGTTTTTTTCAATTTGATATCCTAATGACCTGATTAGGAAAAATTGATGCTAAAATTGAATTACCCATATTTTATTAACCCTATAAATGATAGTCTCATGGTTCGAAAATTTCATATTAGGCACGATTCCCAATTTTGGTTCAAAATTCTTAATTTTCAATTAAAATTTGGGAATTTTTTATTTTTATGTCAAATTGTGCAATTGGACTAACCATTATGTAATTCAAGATCCCAGAATCATTTGTTGTGAAGACACTATGACTTAAAAATGACTAAAAAAAATTTAATTGCATTTTTGGTTCAATTCGGGTTTAATTTTGCGTAATTTTGGGAAAAAACATATATGAAATTGAGATTTTTCAAAATTTATGATGTATTAATGAAATTGGATTTAAAATAAGACTAATGACTATTTTTATGGAATTTTCTGACTCCATTTGCTATTTTTCTTGATTTTCTCACTTATTTTGACTAAAATAAATTAAGAAAAAATGCAAGAAAATGCCAAAAAATTATTGTTTTGGTTTAGAAATAGTTTTCTAGGCTTGGCCAAGGTTGGACCGGGAACAAAGTGAGAAAAGGGTGTAATAAAGAACCAAAACATTATCAGAAGTGTGTCATTATCTCAAAAAATGTCTGAGCTTTCGCATGATTTCCTCTTCTACGATGTTACACACTTACTATGTAGAACACATCACATGATACTCTGTAAGCTGACCAAGAATAATGCGTAGTTTACCTTTCATCGTTTCAAAAAAAGATAGTGCTTGTCAATAATTTCATAAAAAATCGCAAAATTCCAGAGTTTATTCGTAAAGAAGAATAAAAAAAAATTTAGTGATTGACCATTTTGGAGTCATTTTTTTTCTAATTAAATCTAATTATAAAAAATACAATACTTTTAGGGCGGCGCTATTTCCACTCCCATTATGCCTAAGACACTCCTCTTTCTTCAATTTATTGTTTCTTTTTTTATCAAGCTAATAAAAAAAACCCGCCTTAATTTTTATCATCTCTCTTTTGAGTTTCACAATACAAATGCTCCATTATACTCAACAGAATATCATCTTATCATGCATTATTTCACTTTACTAGGAGAAAGTTATTAAATTTATTTTTTTTGTGTCATATTTTTAATCACAAAAGTTACATATATATAACGGCTTATAAGCACACAATTATTTGCCTATTTTTAATCAAATAGTTTAAGACAATATTTCAAAGTTG